>JAVUNC010000004.1:51900714-53144642 GCA_032173965.1 Sitta carolinensis
ACTTCTCTGTCCAATCTCTGATCACTGTCCAGAAACTTATATATACGAGGTCAACAATAAACAGGAGAGTTCCTTTCTTCTTCTTCTTCCTCTCTCACTCCGACTTCGTGGTGTCTGTTGCGTCTCTCTGTGGCATCTCGGTGTCAGTATGATTTTCAATTTTATTGTCTGATAAATTCTTTGCTACTGATGTCCTTAAGGTACATTTTTAGAATGAACACTTGAGCGATAATCACAAGGCTGGACTCACAGGCACTGGCCTCAGTGTAATTTTTGTAATATTTGTCAATTTTGTAGCATTTATATGTATATAATTCCTCTACATGCACTTTGCGTGCTGTTTTTTGCATACTGCTTATTGACACTGGTTTTCCACCCAGTCGTTCTTCGGCAGTACTTAGAGGTATCGTTTATGTGTTTTTCCAAGTACCTATCAAATGCATCATGTGTATGTGTTAAATGGACTCTCAGTAGGCTGGAGGATCCCAACATAGTACAAAAATTAGCTCTATTAGGATTTTATTCTTGAGCGAGTAGCCTGAAAACAGAAACTAATCAGCTCCATACAATTTTAAGCAGCTTTTTTATGTAATTCAGAAACTTCAGCAAGGATTAGCAAAGTCTCCCTGCAGGATATTAAGGTAGTGCTAAGGTTTAGAGTCTCAATCTTTCATCAGTCTCAGCTGGCATTTTTCTTCATCTTTTGCCAGAACAGATGGCAAATCCAAAAAAGAAATCCCAAATAAGCTGGTTACCGCAGAGTAATTATGATTTATAAGCTGGAGATGGCGCTCTCTGCCCACAGATTTCTGCTTCAACCACATTTGCTGCTACCCGATGCCAGACTGAAATTCCAGCGCTTCCATTTCTTTAAGTAGCGCTGGGGAAGAGGGGTTGCTTAGCGCACTTGGTGCAGTAATGTGAAAATCATCCCCCAAATGCCAGGTGACTGGGAGCAGAGCCGGTAACTACTCCTAAGGTGGATTGTAATCAGTTTGTGGTTTATATAACGTAGCACCTATGATAACACATCGGGTTTTCAAAACCCTTATGTTTTCTGCCAGCATGGGCACAAAAAAACTTCTACTGCCAAAATATCTTCAGGAAAAGCAATTAATTGATGGGATTCATTCATTACCATTTGGTGGAAAAAGAAAAAAAGAAAATAAAGTGTTGTGCAGTTCAGTGGATGGGGGGCAAAATGGTTGTGTATCACAGACCCATCAGGAAGAATTAACAGCCTTAATGCCCTCCCTAATAGCAAAAAAGATTAATGAGCACCTGCCAGACATTATAAATGACACTATAACATCTTCCTTTGTCTGAGGCAATCTTAGCAACTGTGTAAATTTAGCTAGTGAAAATCTGTTGCAAGAATTCTTCAGTAAGGGTACAGAAGTGCGATTCTCTGGAATGACAGTGCATGTGTGCCATGTGGCTCCCTTCACTCTGCCATGCACCTCACAATGCTGGACTGTGTGTCCTTGTGCCCAGGGAGCCCCACTCTCCCCTATGTGGGCTGTCAAAGGTACTGAGAGGCACCTGAGAGAAGCACCGTACACTGGTATCTGTGCCAAAGGCTGGACATCTTCTGCTGAGACCACAGAATGGTTTGGCTTGGAAAAGACCTTAAAGATCATCTAGTTCCACCGCACTGCCATGGGTGGGGACACCTTCCATTAGACCAGTTTGCTCAAAGCCCCATCCAATCTGGTCTGGAACACATTCAGGGATGGGACATCCACAGCTTCTCTGGGCAACCTGTTCCAGTGTCTCACTGCGCTCACAGGAAAGAATTTTTTCCTAATATTTAATCTGAACTTAGTCTCTTTAAGTTTAAAGCTGTTCCATCTTGTCTGGTCACTACGTGCCCTTCTAAAACATCCCTCTCCATATCAGAAGGCTGAGAAGAATGTACACTTATGGTAGCATTCCAGTAGTCAGGAATAACTGTACAGAGTGTCCCTGTTCAGTGTAGCTAATTGGTGGCATCACAACCAGAAAGAAAAATGTTCTTCTTGCTGCTGTTGCATAACATCTTGGGCTTTCTGTGATTAAGAAGAGATTTTCTATCAGAACCCTTATGATTAGCCTATCTGAACCTTCAAAATGAAGAAGAAGGTTTTTTGCCTTATATGTGTAACAGATCTGCAGAGCCAAGAGTAGAACTTTAGAATAGAACATTTGGGGAAAAAAACCCAAAAGTCAATTTAAGAGCAAATCGATCTTACATGAGCAGAACATTTCTAATGTAAAAAGGCAGCTGAATTAGAGGATTAGGTCACACTGCCTGATTAACATCATTTGATCTTTTGCTATTGAGAAGCCACTGGTCTTCTCAGAGAATGGAAGCATTCAAACTTTAAATGACACCACAAGCCTGGCTTAGAAAAAAACCTGCTAAACTGAAAACAACTCGCCTTGCTTCAGTAATTGTTGGTTTGTCTCTGCTGCGGGGTGGGGGGGGGGGTGGGGGGGGGGATGCATCCAAATCAGGATTTAGAAATCCCTCACATTTTGCTATAACAAAGAAGGACTGCAAAGCTGAATGAGGGCATCTTGGACACTATGTGGGAGAGGCTTACAGCATGTGAATGTTGCCTTGCTTTGCCATATCATATTTATTTCTTGTTTAAAGGTGGAAGACAGATACTCAAATATCTGTTTAATGTTTGTTTTCTTTATTACACATTCCCTGTTGGTTTTGCCTTTTTAATTTTGCAGGGGCAAGAGAAAACAAAAAAGAAGCTCACCTTGGACCACAGAGCCCATTCAGAATCTGAGAGGTACCTGCTGATGACATTTGATAAGAGAGGAAGAGAAGGAGTTCTAGTTACAGTTTTTATTCTTTTTAAAACTGTATTTTAACTAAGGAACATGTTTAAACAAAGAAGCTTTTGTTAAAATTATACATCTTTCTTGTGAGACTCAAAGTAAAATTGTAACAGATCAGCCTTGGTCTTCTGAAATTTTCTAAGGTAAAGTGAGAATGAGGGAACCATTCTGTGATATATTTAAGCCTTTTGTCACTGGAAACACCACGAAGAATAAATCCCATGTTAAAAAAATTATCTGGCTGCCTCTCATATATTTTTTGTTAAAAAACTTGTATTGTTTTTACTTAATTGTACTTAAATGAGTTTTGAAGGGATTTTTAACAATCACCTGCCTCTGTAAGCACTTAGTAAAGTAAACAGCAAGCAGACAGAAATCAAAGAATTTATTTCCTCTCTCTAATGATCTGATGATCAGTTTGCTCAAAGGATTTTTCTGTGCTTTTTGTAAAATACTAACCAGTATTCACAAGCAGTGTATTTTTATTATTTTTAAAAATGGTCGTTTAATATTCACGACGTTATTTTCATAGTGTTATTTCAGTTGCTAGAGATGGAGAAAACCCTTATTTTAAGATATAGAAAAACTGTGAATATTCTTGTTATTCCCCCAGTCATGCTTTTAAGCGCTGCACATTCATATAATGAGTACACAGATCCTGCTCAGACTCTTGCTTTTCAGCCATCTCCAAAATGTCAGCCAAGTCAGACCCTGCTTAGCTTCCAAAATCAGATGTGATCAGGCATGTAACAATGTAAAGAAAAATAAACCCTGAAAGGCACTCTGAATTATAATGTACATTTTTTTTCCCTGACATGCAAGAAAGAACAAAATGAAAGTTTTATCACAACTCTGCTTCCTTTTGGGTGTCCCCACCCTCCCTTATTACTGTGAGCAACGTTTTCTCAAAATAAAGGCACACTGGGTTGTTTGTTATTTTAGGCTCGGAGAAGCAGGTCAGACTGGAACCCTGTCCAAATATATGCCTCTGGTCCTATTAAGGACCTATGAAGGTGCTTATCTCCCCCCGTTGCAAACCAGTGCATTGTCTTCCAGAGAGAGCTCCTGATACTGCGCAGCCCTGTCTGTCTCTTCGCAGCCGGTCGTGCTTTCGCACGGCGCGGTCTGAAGCCGCTCCACTCCCGTCGGTTCTCACACAGGGAGAGATGCACGTAATTAGCTGCGTTAGCTTCCTGCCCCCCCTCCGCTGCTCGGCTATTATTTTGACGGCTGGTGACAGGGCTCTGGAGCCTCCCTTCACCTCTGTCACCCCGCCTGGCAGCCGCAGCTGGGCGGCCTGATTTGTGCCCTCCGGCCCCGCGGGCAGCGGGGAGCGGGGGGAACACCTTGAGGCCGCCGCGCTGCGCTGCGGGGCTCCAAGGGCTCTTCTCAGGGCAGGGGCGCTGGCCACAGCCGGCACCGGCACTCCCTCCTCTCTCATGCGACTGGTACAGCTCCTACGCTAACAAGAAAACTCTGCTTTGCTATTTTTGTCCAAATACTTGAGCCCTTCAGACATCCCTGAACAAAACACACCAGCCATAGGCATGCTCCTGCTGATCCAACGGAACCTTTCGCATGGGCCTCTCTGCCTTCTAACCCGAGATTGACTTTAATTATCCATTATTTTGCCTTCCTCCCTGTGAGCCTCTTGCTGAATGCATTGTGCCACCCAGCATATTAGTCAATCATCGCAGCTTACGGAGCGCTATACTTCACATCTTGGCTTCAGCGGCATTCATGTGCACTGAGTGGAGACAACAACCACTTTTAAGATTCTGGGTAGATTTAAGCATGCTAGGGCCTGTCTGTCCCTATAGTAAATAGCTTTGCTGACATTTAAGCTGCACATGGCTTGATGTTAGGTCAAACAAAAATGTCACACTATAATCACTTTTTAAATAGCTGTTTCCGGCTCAGTTAGTACTGTATAGTTCCAGAAGAGCAAGCACTTACAAGCTGACAGACAGAAAGGGGAACCGTCTGTATAGGATGTTTGCCTAATCCCATCCCTGCCCTTGCCTGTCAGGCTCAGAGGCTTTGTTTGTTTAAAAAAAAAAATAAAATTGCGTATACAATTTAATGCCACTGTACTTTTCAGCTGTGGAAACTAAAGAAAACTCACGAATGAGTTCTGGGGAGAACTCACAGCTTTGATGTAGCTCTGAGGGGTTGGGTGGCCCAGGGGGCACCCAGCCCTCACCAGTTTTTGGGGCTGATTCTGTGTATTGAGGCACTATGCTGCTGAGATTCTATCACTGCGAGAAGGCATGTAGGTAAAATCCTGATGATCTCTGACAGCAGAAAATGTGAGGGTTTTCATATTCCTTGATACCACTCCTTAAATTTGTCTCTGCTTCTGAACCAGCCTCTGAAGGACATGGACCATGGGGAAGCCATGCCAGACTTGCTTCTTCTCTCAGACACCTCAGTTTGTATGCGACAGTCTCCTTACAGAATCACAGAATCATTTAGGTTGGAAAACACCCTGATATGGTTTCACTGAGACTCTGACATCCTGCCCTACCCTGAGGAGGAGCTAGCATCCCCATGGGGCTCAGCAGTGGCTTGCCAGAGGGCACAGCAGTATTGCCCAGGTCCTGGTCCCACATTAACACAGACAGGCACTGGGTCAGAGTGCCCTGTGATGAGGCTCAAGTGTGTGCGTCTTTACTCTCCACCACAAATATGGCTGAAGGGAATACTTGCATCCTGCCACTCAGACCCACCATCCCAAAATCAGCTATGTGTGCAATTCTGCCCACCTGCAGTTTTGTCTTTGCCCCACAAGCTCTCCTGGGGATTACCAGCAGTTTCTTTTGTGGCAAGGGACAGCTGGAATCAGAAGGTGGATCAGTGGATCATGAAGCATTTGTAGAAGGCAACACATGAGATATCTACAAAGACAAATAAGCGTGTATGATCTTTTGGGAAGAACAGAAACCCATGAGGGAATAAAGCAGTTTGTCATCAGCAGTTTAGCAGGAAGGAGGAAACCAGCCTTTCTTGGCTTTCACTGTAGCATTTTTCATCTAATTTGATCTCTGGCTCTGTTATTTCTAACCAAGTGGCAGTCTCAGAAGGTGCTATAGGCATAACTAAGTGCCACCATGAGAATTGAGCCCAAGCCTTGAACATTCCTGGCTGCTGCTTCGCAGAGGCTGCTGACCCCTGCTTGTAGGTCTGTTGTAAGTCATTTCCTTTCCTGATTAGGTCAGAGCAGTGACACCAACCTGAGTGTGTCAACATGGGGATTTCCTGCTACATTGATTTTCCTCTATCCCAAAGCAAGCTGTATGCTATACTTTTTAAATTGAAAAGCAAATTTATTCCTGTATGGCATATATGTCCAAGCTCCATTTAGACAGTAAGTGGTAAATCTTAACACATTCCTCATTTCACATCATAGTTACAGAAGTGGTGGCTACTGTCTGATCCCATAATAATGAACATGATAAAAAACCAAATCTCTTCCACATTCAGACTGTGGAAGATAAGCTTTTGCCAAATACAGTTGCTATGTATGGTTGCTTTGGGGCACTATGAAGGGGGTGTTGGGTAAAATATTAGTCTCCAAGAGGTAGGACAAGTTAACCTTTTGTTTGCAACCATCCAACATCCTTTAACCCAGATGCGACTTTTGTTACACCTGGAATTGGTATCAGCAGCCCTTTTTCTTTTAGGCACAGTTTGCTGGGAACGACTGTGCCTTTGCTCAGTCACTGATGTGAGGGGCAGTGGTTGCCATTGCAAGCTGTGGGGTGTCACTTTGGGGCTGTTGGAGAGTTCCTCCTGGCCAGGAGATGGGCAAGGAAGAAACAGAGGGATGGAATATATTCAGTGCACAGGAAATTTCATAAGAATGACCATGCATTCAAAGTCCAGCCACTTGTCCCTGTTTTACACTCTTTGCCAGTACAAAGGAGGAAATGGAACTAGAGGAGCCAAGAGTGAGTGAGCGTTCCTGAGAAAGTACAAAAAATGGCATGCACTGAAAAACAAATGCTGTGATTTGGGATCTTATACACATTCACTAGCCAGGAAAAAGGAAAGGCCCCACTGATGACTGAGATAGAAACTTTCTAAATATGAGTTTACATCCTTGTGTTGTTGAGCTCTTCCTTGTAAAACACACAGAGCAGAGTAGGAGTGGGCAGTGGCAGTTTTGTTACCATTTGTTACATGTGAGATCACATATACCATAATAATGAACCATCCACTAAATGGAGTATTTGAAGATGTAACCTACCACCTTTTGGTTTTGCTCATCATCAAATAAAGACTTAGTGAACTCAGGCAAGAGAATAGTTTCTTTAGTGTTGCAACATTTAAAATACATTCAGACATTCAGCTGAAAGACATTTCCTAGGAAATCAAAATTTAATTTAAACAATCCAAATCATCTCTTTGAGGGATTTTTCCTTGTTAAAAATACTTAGCTTCCTTTTTATTCTACATCACATTCACAATATTCAGTTGTAAGTGATTAGTAGCACATTCTTGCAACATCACAAATCATTCTTGTTAGTGAAGATCACAGAGTGACAGAACAGTTGAGGTTGGAAGGGACCTCTGAAGATCATCTGATCCAGCCGCCTGCCCAAGCAGGGTCAGCAAGGACTAAACATCCATGACTATGTTCATACAGATTTTGACTATCTCCAAGGTTGAAGACTCTGCAACCTCTGTTTGTCATCTTCAGTGACAAAATATCATCCCTTTATGACAACCTTAAAAGAACAGGAACTTCCCATCAGCAGCTGTTTAAGTGAAAAAAATAAAGGACGCACTAAAATGAGAACTAAAAAGATGTTAACATTTCCAGTTTTTGCTTTGCTGACTCCACAATCTTTAGTTATATGTAAAAATTTACACAAGGATTTTATTAAGAGATTCTTTACACCCACAACTTTACTATTTCTTTGAAAGTGGATCAAAATCCCCAAAAAATTTTAAAGCTGAAGTCTGCAGCCATATGCCATTGAAGTTCCCAGGGATTTTCCAGCATTACAAATTGTCTTCTGAGGTACCACAGCTTTTCATATCTTGTGTTTTTCATATGGGAAATCTAATACAGCAATATCAACCTGAATTTCTTCTGTGAAGAAAAATACTGATTTTAACTTACCTGCCTTTTAAATTATATTTCTTTAGATGAGTCAAATATTTAGAGGGTTTTTTTTTTTTTTTTTTTTTTTTTTTTTTTTTTTTTTTGTTTGGTTTGGTTTGGTTTGGTTTGGTTTTGGAGAAAGACTTCATTTGGGCACTTGATCTTTAATATATTTTATGTTTAAATGCAAATTTTTAATCAGTTTGTGGGTTGTGTGGACATATCTAAACAGAAGACACACTGAAGTGTGTATCTCAGTTTGGCTTTTGGGCCAAGTGCATTGACAGATGTCATCCATACGTGCCTTCCCAGGTGTAGCTGTGTATCTGCACTGTGAGAACTGTGTGTTTAGTTTTTAGTTGCTTTGCTAAGAGTAAAATTACTGGATGTTTTCACAAGCAGAGGAGTGAGATCCCTGCCAGAGAGCTCTCCGAGTGTGAGAGTAGCACAGCACGCATATGAAGACTGAAGGAAGCATTTCAAAACCACTGGAAGTTGCAATGCCCCTGTGCAAGGCATCCTGATAAACGGCAGTGCAAAAGTGTTCCAGTGCAGGGCACTGGCAGGTCGGTGCAGTGACGTTAGCAGGTTGACAGTGATGCGGGAATGATGATTCCACATGAAAATTGCTCCCTGCTTTTTGACTGTTAGGTGGGTCATTCAAATTCCTGACACAAAAGAAGAGCATTATAAAATCATTGGGGCAAAATTTGTGATTGTCTTGCATAAGTAGCCGGCTGGCCTTTGTAAACTGGTAAACTTGTAAACTGAGTAATTCACAATTCACAACAAAAGCTACCCCCATAAAATGTTTGTCTGCCGACTTCTTTGTCTAGCTACTTTTTTTTGCTTTTTTTTTTTTTTTTTGTTGAATGATTAGATTTTTACTCAGTTTGTCAGCAAGATTCTTGATCTTTCAAAGTTCTGTAGTTTCTTTTTCTATGTGAACATTTCAATCAAACCAAATATGGCAGCTTGAAGATGTGCAGATGGCTTTTGAGCTAGAGAGAACTGGTTGTCTAAACTAACTGGTAGAAAGGGGAGTCTTCTACTTGGTTGACTGAAATTTGGCTCTGTTAATTTAGTAATGACTTTTTCCTCAGTGTTTGTTCATATCTTAAAATTTTTTACCTTTCCTGATATGGATCGTGATTCTACTAATCTGACATTTCTCCTTTTTTTTTTTTTTTTTCTTTTTGAAAGTCCAAGTGATACGCATAAATCCCCCTCAAATACCCAATTTCATAAATTTTTTTATTTTTTTTTTTACACTGGAGTGTGTCCATTATTCATCACTGTTACTTGACTTTCTCTTGTGGACATATTGGTATAAAAAATTTTAAAATAGTAAGCATGTGCAGAAAGGTGAAAGAGAAATTCTTTTCTCACAAAGCCACAAAGTTTATTTTCCATGATTGAATATTTGTTTGATTTCTTTTTATTTTAGTTTTTTCTTCATTTTTTTTCTTTTCAACTTTGTTTTTTCAATTCCCTGTTCTCTCACAACTTTGCTCCTGGCAGCTATGTTATAAGGTAAGTAGTCTAAGTAGATATTAATCTGAAACAAAAAAAATGTTTTGCTCAACAAAAGCTGCAAATCTCAGTTTGTTGGCAGAGGAAAAAGTTTTGGTCTCGCCCTTCCCTGTTCTTACTAAGGAATGTTTTAATGATCAAATTAGAAGACTAAAGTACTATCAAGCAATAATATTTCAGGTAATTTAATTTGGGATTTGTGAGGGGGTTTTGTGGTCATTGCTTGGTAATTAAGGGCTGGTCTTGATTTTAACTTTTCATTTTTGAAATATGAACTCTATTTTTTTAGACAGATTAATCAGACATTTTGTGGCTGATGGCCAAGATGCTCAATTACAGATTTAGATCTAAAGTTACAGCTCCATATCGTGCAACTTTTTGCTTTGAATTTGTGACTTACCACACGCACATTAAAAGGGGAGACCAACAGTGAGCAGCTGCCACACGATCCCCTCTTTCACAGTGGAGTGCTTGTGCGGCACTGTGCATCATCCCTGTGGGAAGCCCAGTCCTGAGCAGGGACTCCGTGGACCCAGCAAAATGTTTTCTTCACCTCTGAAATGCAGCTGTGAGCAACACCTTGTACTGAACCAAACACAGTTTGTTGGCATCAGCTTGAACTTTATTCTGCTGGGTTTTTCTTTTCTCTTTGCATGTAAACATTTCAGTAAACCATTCTGTTGGCTTCTTGGCTACAGTATCCCTGGAATAAAAAGGAGATCTTTTGTGAACTACAAAACACGGAAATGGGAGTTTCAATGAGCGGTTGGAAGTGGTACCTCCAAAATCTTGTTTGCAGGTATTTTTTGGCCACCCAGCAGAGCATAGAAAATGCCAGAGTCGTGCTGTCTGTGAGGAACACAGCTGAGGTGTAGGCTGGACAACACACTATGCTTGTCTTAAAAAGCTTCCTGGCCAAAAAATATTCAGATAAAAAGGTCATGAGAAATTTTTAATACTAATTTTTTTCGCAACAAGAAAATACAAATGTGTCACTTTTAAAATACACTCATTGGAAATAATTTGCAAATAAGCAAACTTGTCAAGAATAGCCTACCAAAATAATTATGAAAAACACTTTTTTTAGGGAATTATATTCACCAAATATAATCCAGTATCAGATATTGTCAAAGACATGTTGTAAAAGATGACCCCATGCCAAAATCCCACTAGAGTTGTGTGAGTTTAATTCAGTGCTGTTCTATTATCATAATCAATGTATTTTTGAGAAATGAAATAAAACATTTAAATGTTTTATTCAAAGTATTTTGCTAAATAGGTAAATTCTTATCCAAAGCATTTTCATGTATTTTTCTTTGCTCATAGGATGCCTTGGTTTAAATTTCTCCCACATTCAGTCCATAAAAACCTTTTTATGTTTAGGGGAGGATGGACAATGCAAGCACGTGCTATCAAGTGCTGTTATACTGAGTGTGAGAATTGGGAAAAAATACTTATCTTCAAATCAACAGAGTAATCTTGACAAATCAGTTGTTTGTTTTCATTTTATAAATTAAAATAGAAATACCTAGGTCAAAATTTCATTCAAAAAATAGGTCAAAATATCATTCCAAATTTAAATAAATCTTTCTGAAAATATTTTTTTCTCAATTTTAGTTCTATTTTTCATCCCAAACGCTCTTCAAATTTGACATAAATTCTTGCATAGTTTCAACCTGTGTCTCCTACTGACAGATAAGCTGCGTAGGCAAAAAAAAAATTGCTTGCTCCAAAGGTACCACTTCCATATTAGATAAGTATCTGTTGCTTAAACAACAGCAATGGTTAAAATTAAAATAAATTTATCATCCAATCCTATGAATCAAAATCACATTATCTTTTTAAAGACGAATATATATATATATGTTCTACTGTTTGCTTTTGAATCTCCCAGGGCTGCTGCTTGATCACAAATTTGAATTATGGAGACAATCTTCCAGGCCCTGCTGGCAATTAATCGCTGTAACTTGTGTGTGCCTTTGTGAATCCAGCAGTGTGGCTGCAGATAAACAACTCATTAGCACTTTTATACAAGTGAAACGGATTTCCAATTACTGCTATCTTCCCCTCCCCCCTGTTCTTCACATGCATTTTTTCTTAGGCATTAGGGATGCCTCACAGCTTACCAAACCAGATAGTCTTGTCTTTCTAGTTTTCTCTCTCCACTATTCAGCAAGGGTTTAATCCAAGCCAGGCTGCTGAGCTGCTGTGCCTGCCCTCATGCTGCTGTCCTGGTGGGAGAAGCCTTTTGAAGGAAAGCATGAACATTTTAGGTAAAACAAAAAAATCTAAAAAGCATTTGGGCAAGAATAACGGTCGTAGTTTATAATCAGATATAGCACTGCCAGAGAGCTGTACTGGGAAGAAGCTCTAGAATTATCCCAGGTCCTTAGATTAGCTCAGGACTAAAGGGAAAAAAATGTGACCAGCAGTATGTAGTGTATATGGGCACAAACTAGGAAATACAGAGGAATCTGTAACATGGTGTATTACAAGCTGCATAGAGGTGCAAACTAGTCCTGTGACCTGCTTATCTGCAGAAAGCTGGGACTGGATCCAGCTACTTTGATCCTCTGAGAAAGGAGGGAATTCAGCATCATGTACAGCTAATTTGGTAGAGTTCAGCTAGAGTACAGCTCCAGCCCTAACGGGGGCCAGATGGCGTGACCCCGTGCTGTGCTGCCTGCCTGCCCAAAGCACAGCACTTCCCTTTGGCAGACAACTGCCTTTCCACCATGTGGGATTTCTGTC
Organism: Sitta carolinensis; assembly: GCA_032173965.1. NCBI lineage: Eukaryota > Metazoa > Chordata > Aves > Passeriformes > Sittidae > Sitta > Sitta carolinensis. Next base: position 51,912,944 of record JAVUNC010000004.1, read on the forward strand.
TTCAGAATCACTTCAAGAAACAATAAATGCTTTGCATTTCTTTTGCTCCAAAGAGGAACCCACCTCTTGAGCACAGTAGTCTTCTGTTTCCACCAATGCGTTTGGAAATCTTTACAGCATTCCACCAGAGCCAATGAAACTTCGATGCTTTATTTCTCAGAGGCAGAGCAAGTATGGAACATATTACCTTGCTGGGAAAATTCTGACTTGGATTATTGCTTTGGCACTTTCCAAGTGTCCTCACTCTGCATCCCAAAGTGTCTCACACAGTAATAAATTACATTATTCGAAACCAGTATGACCTCAGTAAGATCCACCTACGGCCAAGAATAGCTCCATGTTACTATCAGTTAATTAGCGGTGTCATTCATTACTGAGGAAGTGAGAGCCAGGAAGCAAGCCTTTACTCTTTGTAGCCAGTGTCACAGCATGGCACGAAAGCCATCTAACCAGCCACCACTTAGATATTGAGAAGGAGTTTGTTCCTCTGGCCCATGGGAGAGGCATGGCACACACAGAGTCACGCTTGACTGCACACCCTATGCGTGATCACATTTGGGGTTGTCATCCCACCTTCCTGCAAGCAAGGCCTGAGCTGCCTTAAACTGTGCAGTGCTCTGACCTTAAACCTTAACCTTGTGTAATCTGATGGGGGTAGCTTCCAATCCTGCAGACTGGTGCCCTCTAAATTCAGGCTAAAACTTGTTCCTCTGATGCACAGAGACTGGTGTATCTAATCACACACAGCACACTGATAGAGAATTAGGGGAACCCAGTTAGGCTGCTTGCTACTTCTCTGTGGCCATCCAGGGAGCCTTTCTGGGAACAAGGATCAAAAAGTCCATATTTTGATGTGGACTGAAAAAGGCATCTCTGCTTCTGCACCCTTGGTGTGCTTAGTGTCCAACTTTGACTCTTGCAAGCCCGAGTACTAAACTGAGGCACAAATCCATGGAGAGCTGGAGGAGCAGAACGAAGCTCCTCGTGCTTCAGAGGGAAAGGTCCACACTACCCGGCTAGCTGGAAATGCTGGTGTGGATGCTGCGGGCAGCACGCAGAGAGGCTGATGCTGCTCACAGTCCCCCACTAGGGTACAAGCAGTGTACCCTGCTCTTCTCACTGAAGACATTCCTGCCCAGCAAAGAGAGCTGGAGGTGAGGCATTAGGAGGGTTTTGTTCCATATGAAAGACAGGCAGAAAGCACTGCAAAGACCTGTTTGAGCCTGAATGCATCTGTAGTCTCAAGATCTCATAGATATGCAGATGTACTATGATGGGCTTCTCCCTGAATGCTGGCATTCTTGGTCTTTCTACTCCTTCACAGACACCTCTCTGACAGCCTACAGAGCTCTCTGGTATCACTTCTCATTCCATTCAGAGTTCATCCACCTCTCTTAATCCCCTTTACTCTGTCAGCAACCTTCCTCATCCTTCCACAGACAACAGACATCTAGTCCCCCCCTAGAACTTTTTTTTTTTTTCTTAACATATAAAAAATTCCTTGCTTTTCCCTCTCCTCCTCTGCTCTGCTCCACACCACATATTCTAGAAGTCACCTTCAGACCACACTGGAGTGTTACCTCTATTGCCCAGGGCTAGGATCATGTTACAGCTTTCCTCTTCTCACTAAAGATGTGTGCTCTGATCTGAACTTCACCAAAGTTCAGGGATGTTTGGAATCTGGAGTTCTGGCTTGGACCCCTCTCAGTGCCTCGTGTCAGCATCTAGGAGTTGACAGAAGTTGTTTGCAGCTGAGGCAGCCAGGTCTGCAAGATGCAAATGACCAGGAATAAAAGAAACTCTAGCCCTCTAATTAAAGCTGGCCCCATGAGAAATTCCCTGGCCTCTGGAGGCATACCAACATATCTTTCGTCCCACAGAAGCCACAGGTCAGGCAGTGCTCACCTGGCTACTGGAAATCTCAACAAACCAGGAGATTCCAGGAGTCTAGGGTCATGCATTCTGGCCTAGATGGCACACACCTTCATATTCTTGATTTCCTTTCAAGGGACTGGACTAGGAGAAGGTGATGGAGAAGATCCTTGCAGATAGATAACTCCTTTTGGCACATGGCTGCTTTCCCTTTGCAATGGCTTTGGGAGAGAAGTGGTGATGGACAGAGCAAGTGGATTTTTGCTTTTTATTTATTTTAGAAGAGTAGGCTTGGCCAGCTTAGCTTTGACTCCATAACAGGGCTCAATGTGCAAAGAATGGTGGGAGGAAGACAAGATTTGTTTCAAAGCCCTTATCAAAGTGCAGGCTGTGTTCCTCTGCTGGCACCTCGTCCCAGCAGCATGACACCCATAGGCTTATGCCTGCTGCTGCTGCTGGGGGATGTGAGAGGCATTCCAAGCCTGTCCCTGCCCTCAGGGAGGGGATCTTACAGCCCCAGCCAGGTGTCTGGGCAAGCCCAGGGGAGCCTGACCAGTATCAAAACAAGCAGAGCTGTCATTTTCTCTTCTTCTGCCTACAGGAACCAAAAATTTCCTTCCTGCTCTTTCTTCCCGGCAGAAAATAGGCAGCTGAGAGACAGGCCAGAGAGGCCAGGGTGGACCAGCAGCCCACACACTCCCGGGATAGGAGGGAGCTGTTGCAGCCCAGGCTATTTTTAACCTGTTTTTGTTGCACACTGGCAGTCATGTCTCTCATTGCTTTCTCTGTGTCTCTGTGTGTCTTTGCAGCTCCTTCCTGCTACCGTGAGATGTGTGAACTATATATGGCCTGGGAAATCTGCACCAGGCAGTATTTTTAAACCAGGCCTCCGCTTTGCAGGCTGCTGTGACGCAGTTCATCCGACTTTGCGAGTTTCTCATGGGAATGCAGGGTGCCCAGCAGCAGTCTGCGCTACTTGGCTGTTGAGTTTTTGGCCTGATGGGGCCCAGGCTAACATCTCAAGACTTGGGAAGCAGCAGACCTTGTGTGTGTGCAGGGGAGGGTTTGAGCCTGGCTGGCATCACAGTGCAGCTTTCTGGATGTCCGCTGCAGGTCTCCCAAGCGAGGTGACTTTTCCAGCTGGCCAAGTGTTGCCATCAAATCTAGGGGGCTGGGCACAGGACTGACCTCCTAGGTACCTGCCCCCCTGCAGAGCACGTGTCTCTCCTCAGTGTCCCTGTTCATACCCTCTGTGGAAATGGTATGGTTTTTGTAATACTTGGAACAGGTTTACAGTGATGAAACACTGTAAAATAGCCATCCAGTGTAGAAAAGACTGAGTAAAAATACACGAAGAAATATATGGGAGGAAATCATTTCACCTGATTCACATGCTAAATAAACCCTTGTTCTTCTTCTTCCACAGCTGAAGTTCTACCTGAGTGAAAATGTGCTGCTGAGGATGAAGCTTCCCTATGTGTTTTTTTCTCATTGCTACTTTTAGTTTCTGTTTTATATTCAACAGAGGAGAAATAAAATGTTGGTATGAGACTCTGCTGGAGTCTCTGTTGAAAAACATTCTTGGGCATTTTCACTCTGAGAAAAGACAGGAGCCATTTTTATTGTCTACAGCATGAATGTCCATTTTTCTCATGGTGCTAGCTTTTTACTGAAATTCTTGAAGAAGATAAAAAGTATGTTTTAGTCACTCAGAACCTTGTAAATTAAAGAGTCACTTAATCTGATTGTCTTCTGTGAGAAAATGGTTTGTTTCTTCTTCTTTTAATATTTATGATGCATGTAGATTTAAATAACCACTATCTGAAGATTTTTGCTCTTTACTGTTGAAGAATGAATCATAGAATCACAGAACTGTATAAGTAAAAGGCCTCTAGGATCATTGAGTCCAACCCTTAATCCAGCACTGCCAAATGCACCACTAAATCATGTCCCTAAGTGTCACATCTACACATCTTCTAAAATCCTCCTGGGATGGTGACTCCACCAGTTCTTCCGACAGCCTATTCTGATTCTTAAAACTCCTTTGATGGAGAAATTTCTTCTAATATCCAATACAAATGTCCCCTGGTGCCACTTAAGGCCATTTCCACTTGTTGTATTGCTCATTACCTGGGAGAAGAGGCCGACCCCCACCTGGCTACAGCCTCCTTTCAGCTGTAGAGAATGATAAGGTCTCCCCTGAGTCTCCTTTTCTTCAGGCTAAACACTCCCAGCTCCCTCAGCCACTCCACATAGGACCTGTGCTTCAGACCCTTTGCCAGCTCCATTGCCCTTCTCTGGACTCACTTCAGTGCCTCAGTGTCTTTCTAGCAACAAAAATTGAAAATTGAACACAGGATTCAAGATGTGGCCTCACCAGAACTGAGTAGCACGGGGATGGTCATGGCCCTGGCCCTTCTGGCCAGAGGATTTCTGATACAAGCCAACCTTACCCACATCAGCTAACTGGGCCACTTTGCCATAGAAGGAGATCAGGTTGGTCAAGCAGGACCTGACTTTGACAAATCCACACTGGCTGGGCCTGATCCCCTGGCTGGCCTGCACATGCCACAGGAATGCACTCAATCTGATCTGCTCCATGAGCTTCCCTGGCACTCAATTCAGGCTGATAGACCCATAGTTCCCCAGATCTTCCTTCTGCATCTTCTTAGATATGGGCATAATTGATGTACTTGCCTGCAAATATATAATATATTTGCAAATATATTCGTGTTCCTACGTAAATGCATACTTTTATCTACTGTTGTTTATATTCTTTTTCCTCAGTAAGAATCCTAACTCTAACAGTGAAGAGGTTATATCTCTGAGATGCTTTTTCTCTGAGTTGATTTTTATAGATTTCGCTGAGTTTTTGATCACACACATCTATTTTTTTTAATGCTTAATTCTAGATTCATGAAAATAATTGTAATTTGTGAAGATTACCCTTTCACATTTTAAGGATTTACACAGTTTAGTGAATGTTGATCAGTGTTTGTACAGTAATAATTTGACCTCTACACCACTCCATTCAATTTATTTTAACTGCTAATAAGGCACAGTATTTCAGTTAGCCAAAAAGTGAATGATCACAGATATTATCAGAAACCCATGGGGTTTGGTACCACGACACTAGGCAGTACTATTATACGAAAAGACTAATTTCTCAGGCCCAACTGGACCAGAGTAGGGAAGTCTCTGTGCCCAGGAAACTGTTCTTCAAGCATGGTTAACTTTTTCGATTTATAAACATTTAGGTAAAACAACACCAAGCATGTGAGTTTAGCAGTATTAAAAGAAAGCATGAGTTATGTTTATCACTAATAGGTAAGGCAAAGGAGACTGATAAGTACTCATTACTCCACTCTTGATAACCACCCCTAGGAATTATTTAGGAGCTCTGTGATGTTAGTAAAGATGCACTCCCATTTAGTAAAGAAAATCTGGGATAAAATTCTGACAATGTGGAATATTAGATTAGGTGAAGCAAGCACATTATCTTGTTTGGTCAGTTTTATTTTCCAAGTAGATATTTGCTCATGAAAACAGGGTTTAACTTAACATGGTATCATATCAAAACTTGGCTTTAATTGTCTTCTTTCTATCAGAAAAGGTCTTCGTTTGAGCACACACATTATTTTGGGATCAAAATGGTTTTATCATTCCAGAGATGTTTTCCAAAATGTTCCCATGACATGAAGTGGTCAGTGGACTTTTAATTCTGCAAATGCCAATTAGAATCCAAGGTCTGAGAGGAAGTTCATTTCTGGGCAGTGAGAGCACATTGTGGGTGGTCATAGACGCCAAAAAGCCTATGACTTCAGCCACCTGAGAAATTAAATAATGAACCCTGACTGAGGAAGCTTGCACGCATTACATCATTTACACATAAAAACAAAAAATAGATTTATAGGGCAAATGGATGGCTGTCAGCCAGCAGCCACTCTAGAAGTCTCAGCTATATCCAACAGACTAATGCCCTTTAATACCATTCTTAGTAGAAAGGGATCCCACAAACCTACTCCTCCTCTGCTTCAGGTTTCTGATTCTCAGTTGTTGCTACAGATCAACTGTGACTCTCAGATGTGTTGCCTAAACTGCAGCTCTACAGGGTGTGCTTTGCACTGAAGGAATAGGATGTGTGCCAGGTGTTTATCCAAACCACTGTAACCCTGGAGAGATGAACTGCTGCTGCAATTTTAATGGGGATTTGGAATCAATTTAAGGGGTTTCTAGAGATCTGATGTATTTGAAATATTTTATTATGGTGGGACTGACTACTCAGAAGAGGGAATAGGGTTGTTCTATTTCAGAAGTTATTCTAAGGGGTTACTAACAATCAAACAATTATTTGAAAAAAAATTTATTGCTTAATACAAAAGCTGGAGAACTAATAGCTTACAGTAGTAGCCAAGCAGCAACAGAGCTGCAGCCAGCAGTGTCAGAGGGCATAGCTCTGGTGGTCTTTGTTGGGAACAGGCACAGGTCCTAAGATGGCTTTAAATGAAGGTAGAACAAGAATGATCAAATGATTTTGCAGAGAAGGGAAGTGAGGCTGCTCAGCCATGGGAACAGCAGCTAGCAAAATGAGAAGGCACACAGGAGGCAATGATTTTTCCTTGGAGTTGGGCCTCCACGTACACAAAGACAATGATAGGGTCTTTCTGAGTGTCATCAATCCCTGTTGCTTTAGGCTCACCCCAAAACACACCCGTCACCTCAGGGAGTGGGTTGAACCATAACCAGCTCATATCCCTGAAAAAAGCAGCCTCTGCACACTGACCTGGGTAGTCTTGCTGAAAGCATGTCTGAGATTTCTTTAATTAAAACTTTAATTCGTGCTCAAGCAAGAGAAAACAAACATTGCTCCGGTTCCAGTGTTCAGATTCCTCAATGAAAGCCAGATGTCACAGCTGGTTCCTACAACTGCTCTTGCTGTGGCAGTGTGACCTCCTGCCACACAAGGGCAGCAGGCAGAAACGAGCCCAGTAGCTGCCCCTGCGTGTCTTGCTTTCACATTTAGTCTCAAAATATGTTGCCTGGACTTTATATGCTCACTCTTCTCTCTCCTTTCTTTTCTCTTTTCTCCTCGTTCTTCCCTCGCACCTTGAGACTCGGCACACAGCACTATCTGAGTAGCAAAATTAAGGAAAAAGAAAGAAAAAGGCAGAAAGAGCGCAGGCCCATGTGTCTTTGTTTGTTTCTAAGGTAACAGGTAGGAGCTGCAGAGCACTGACACTCCCCCAGCCGCACGCCGGTGGTGCCGGGGCTGCTCAGTGCCCCACAGGGATTGGTGGGAGGGAGGGAGGGAGGCTGTCTGTCTGTCTGTCTGTCAGTCAGTCAGCCAGCCAGCCAGCCTGCACGGGCACTGGGGAAATGGTGCGGAACAAATAAGCCTCGCTTATTTGTGCTCCCATGTAAGCCCTTTGCGAGGGGGCGCAGCTGTGGCTGCCCCGTCCCTGGCTCCTCTTACCGGGTGACTGGAGACCAGTGAGCAGGCAGGTGAAAAACTTGATCTCAGGTGGCCTCAAATGGCAGCCTAAAAGCTGAGACACGTTTAAAACAACAGGGCTGGAAATAAATTGCTTCCTCTTCCCAGGGTTACAGCCAGGTCATACAGGAAGGAGGACGGGATTATCACTTCAGGAAAGAGAAGATGCATTTGGCCGTTAAAATTTTTACTAAAATAGATAAAAGAGAAGGGGTTTTCATCTGTTTTCTTTCCTTTGGTCTCTTCGCTTCAGGATTTCCTTCACCTGCCTCTATCCATCGTAAGCAATCATCAAGGGACAGCACATGAAGCTGGGGTCACAGTCCAGAAAGGGCAGGAGGACACTCAGGTCAAAGTGAGTCAAAGATGAGCAATGCTGAACCCAGCTGAGCTGGGCACTGCTGAAAACCATCCTGGAGACCCTCCAGAGCCTTTTGGTGCAGTTGGGGGCATGGGCTAAAGCAGAAAGAGGCTTGTGGATTATAGTAGCCTTAGGAGTAACATGGACAAAAAATCACTGTCGCAGTGGCTGACACTAATGTTTTTCTTGCATTTCCACCAGGTAAGGGCTAGGAAACTTTTTCATACCAATTGGTTGCTTTTAGCTAGGCTATTGTAAAATACAGAAATGTGGCAGAGGAAGATAAAAGTTGTGAACAAAATGTAACAGATGTGTCAGAGACAGGAGGAAATTTATCAGAGGCAGGCTATGAGAGAGAGCTTGGCCTCTTCCCTTGTCTTTCCTTCTTTTAGCGGTGGGGGGGGACATGCTTCTTCACCATGTGATGTGGGTCCTAGCCCTATAGACTGTGGATGGCATTGTGGTCTGTCTCCAACCCTGACTTTGCCTGAATGTTTTTGAAAGCTGCATTTAACTTTTCGGAAAGGTTCCACTGAGCTGACCTGTCTCCTTTTGCTCAAAAATATCAAGCGTTCAAGTTTCTATTGTCTTCAAAACTAAGAAGACTTGCAGAAAGCTCTGCAGAACTTTTTTTCTGAGGCTTTCTGAAATACCAAGCATCTGACCTATCTTTCTAGCTGTTGCACTAAATTTCAGAAAAAGCCCAGGGAATATTCTGGATACTTTTTAACAATAAACTTAACTTCATCTGATTTCAGTTAATGTCAGCTGAACCACTGGTGCCTAAATAACCCCTATGTTGTTTGTAGGATCCACAGAGAGTGCAGGAATAATATGCCCAGCAATAAATAATTACAACTGGTGGGTATTTATGAAAAAAGAAATTATGCCAGAGTTCAAGATGCCAGTCTCTGTACTTTCAGAAGTAACAACAGGAGTTTCTCTGCAGCAAGGTATGTTGCAAAACTAAAATTTTTTGTCAGAGAAATCCAGAGTAACCCTGTTGAAAAGAATGACAGTATTTCTTTCCTAGATTATGATGATTTAATTTAAATATGGGGCTAATAAATCACCTCTTGCTCAATGTAGTTGAGCCTTCCATAAGTAGTAATGACTTTTCCAGGCAGAATGGGTTGGGTATTGGCAATGAATAGTGGGCTGTACATTCCCTACATCTGTATGTGTGTGGCTATGGCTGAGTGTCTGGAAGGTGTGAAGCATGTGTGCGAATGCTGCAGGAGATGTTCACTGAAAGAAGTGGCAATATAAACAAGAAACAGAAATAGCCTCTCTCTGATGGTGGCAGAGATCCACCAGCGTAGCTGCACGTACCTCCTGTTCTAAGAATTGTCTGTCATGTACATCATACCCAGGCTAGATTAATAAAATGGCTTTGCAGCTATAAACCCAGATAACCTCAAGTGAATAGACAAACCCAGCAGGATTTCTTAGTACACCTACTTACCATTTTTGACTCCTATAGGATGGTTAATAAGTAATTTTTGGAGCAGTAAATCTTTGCATGCTTTAGAAAACTTTTCTTTGAAAAGTAATGCCTTCTATTTCCAAATTAACACTCAAAAGACACACTAAAAAAGGTGTTTTGAAGTCCTCTTAGTTACCTGGATTTAAAAATTCCAAGCAAGTACACAATGTGACTTAATTTGAGCTCCAGGCAGGGTTTAGGAAGCATCTTGAAAAAGATCATAGTCTAGAACTTCCTTTCACTGGTATGTTAACATAAAATGTTTTAAGTTCAGTTTTTTGTGGTTATTTCTTTTCTGCATTTGGAAGTTAATGTGTCCCAGATCTGTTGTACCTCATTTTTATTTATAGTCAAGTCTTTTCTTTTTTATGCAACTTGTATTTTTTAGTGTGGCTGCTTTTGAAAGAAGAATGATAAAAGAGAAAATTGAATAATACAAAAAAAAAAAGAAAAAATGTGTCTTTCAGCTTGTCAAAGGTAAAGAACTGTATCTTTTATTTTACTACAGGGAGCATGATTACCTCAAAAACCACTTTATTTTACAGCATCAAGCTTTCTTCTATTCTTTATCTCTTTGTTTTTCACTTTCTGTTATGGGATTTTTTCAAGATTTCCCATTCTATGAAAAATCTTCGTATTGCAGACATGAAACCGCCTACTAATGAAAAAAATCAAGATTAAATTTCTACATACAAACATTTCTGGGACAGATTTGGTGAGTGATTATAGCATCATAACAGGGGGAGATGTGATGTTTCACATGGTAAGAGATAACCAAAACTGTGTTCTTTGCCCTGAACAATGCACACTGATGACACATAAAGAACCCCTGTGATTACATCTCACTCACAGTTCAGGCAGAGAGGAATTCAGATCTCTGCCATCCCACACGTGAGAGACTCCAGCCTGATCTGGGCAGCATGGAGTTTATATTTTCCACAGCAGGAGGGGATGTAGTAACTGCCTGTATGACACCAAACTCAGGAAAATGATGAAGCGAGTCCCAGCTGAAGCACTTGAGTAATCACATGGCATGTCAAATGTTCATATGGAATTCTCTGGCTCATAAGATTTGGTGTTTGGCCAAATGCATAAATTAAAAATAACTTCTCCTGGCTCTCCTAATGGCATAAGGACTTCTCTATCAAAGGAAATATCATTTGTATATCACATATCCTTTGATTGCCTGTACCCAGACATGCTGGTTCAAAATGCAGCTTCGTTTTCACAAACAAGGAGATACTGGAAAGCTGCTTATGCATTCACTGTGCAAGCACCACTGCATTTAGGTCAGTGCCTTTACAATGATTGTAATAGAAAAAGACTATTCCCCAAGGTTTGTGGAGAACAATTACTTTCTAACACAATTCCCCTGAAAAGGCAGTTGGGGTAAAAACCAATCTGCTGGTCTTTTCACACCAGAGGATGCTGAAAATTCTGCAAGAGCAGCCCAGGAGGGGTTTGTAGCATCTCTGCTGCTTTAGGGGCTGACATTAGGGTTAGTGATGAGGACCTTTTGGCAATGCATAACTTAAACACCATTACTGATAGTGCTAATTGGATTCTGTGGAGGCCTTATGGCTGCCATGAAGGTTACCCCCCTAGCGATGCTTCAGCTAAGGCAGGGAACCCTGAGCAAACATGCCCAGAGGACTAGTTCTTTTTTTCCTGGAGAAGACAGGTCCTCAGAGGCACAGTGCAGGCTATCACATGTAGAAATCCACCCCAAGAACATCATTCCCTGAAAACTGAGCAGCCTTTAGAGCAAAATGTGTGCCTTTGACAGGAAACTCCCCAGCAAGTACCTGAACAAGTAGTCTGCTCCCACACCAGGTGCTGGCAGAATGACAGCCCCTTCCTCCTGCCCCCTGAATGTCCTGCTTTAGGTAAAATAACTTTTAAACTTTAAACTCTTTAAAAAAATTCCAGATCCTGAAAGATGTGACATTATCTGATGCTGACGCCAGAAAATTGCTATGACTACTGAAGCAGCAGTATTTCCTTTTTTCCCCCTTCTTGCCCTTGTGGTTCCACCTGAAATAAAGGGAACAGCTCTGTGAAATAAAGCTCATTTCTGTTTCTTACTACCTGAGTTTTCTCTGAGGAGACAGGAGGAAGGCAAAACTTCAGCTAGAATTGTGTTTGTTACACAATCTTTGGTGGCAGTTGCTTGATTTATAAATTACATCCCATTGCCAGCTTATAAATTATCAGCAGTATTGTACATCTCCTTTCAACATTGTCCATACCCTTTGCCTGCTGAAGAGAAAGATGGAAAAATAGGAGGAGGCACAAACACTACTTTCCAAGATCAGTTCTTATGGTCTCAGGATTTTGTGCCCAATAGCTTTCTCATCAGTGAGGCATTGAAATGCTGAGCTTTCAAGCCAGTAAATGGCAAGAATAATCTGCTGGTCCCCTCAGCACAGACAGAAATCTGTTCAGATGAACTGTTTCTACATATGCTGTCAGGCAGAGAAAGATGTCCACCAATTGTCACCTCCTCCTTTGGCTTCAGAGGTGACTCCACATAATTCACTGAGTGTGCATAGATGCTGCTGGCACGCACAGCAGCAACACAGGCAGCAGGGAAGGAGGTAGGACTACCACAGGAAACAGAGCACAGTGAGAGCACAGTTCAGCACCCCCCCCACATATGTGCATGCACACACACAAATACACTCACATCGTGAAATATGAGAAAGGAGGGAGAAACTGGGGAGCAGTGAAGTGTAGCATGTGTCCAGGGAGAAGGGGCTTGACTGTTGTGGCTTCTTTTCAACCACAAGGATTTAATGGAACATTAATCTCTGGAGGTCTTGACATCCCTGATCACAGTCTTCTGACTTCATGTGAGTCGGCATTTCCAGCACAAACGTCTACTTTTTTCGGGAGACTTAACTCCACAGGAAAAAGAGACCCTGCATCTCAGCTGGATACTGATTTTTATTCTCCAGTTAATTAAAATAGAAAATTCTTTCCACCTTTGAATAATGTGAAAGCAAAGAAGCTCAGGGATGGCTGAGGTTGTTTTTAATTCACTTAAATTCTGGCTTTTAAGGGGAAATGTGAAAGTGATCGACTTAAGTATATTTGAAAAGAGACATTATTTGCAAACAAGTCAAAGGTTTCAAGTGAATTATCAGCAGGTGCCTGAGAATCAAATCCTTTGCTGTTGATACCAGTGGCAAAGCTAATTTGGCTCAACAGCAGTGGGCAGCAATCTCTGCATATTGCCATAACCTGATAGCTGGCACTGTGGTTACATCTCATTCCCCCAGTTTACCCTGGGCTGAATAGAGCCAACTTTAGCTTTCAACAAAAAAACACCAGTGATCCCTGAGGCTCCCCTCTTGCCTTGCCACACAGCCTGTCTCCACCAGCAGCCAGCTTGAGCTGTCAGGGCTGTGTGTCAATGTAATCTGCACAAAGCTTAAGTGCTTCTACTTCAGAAGAGAAACTGTGATACTTCTATGCTTGAAAACACGGGACAACTGTGGCAGCATTGGTGCAGTTGCAAGGACACCAACCCAAAGTGTGACCAAAATAATATCTCAGGCTTTTTGAATTGTTTTCCAGAGCAACAGTGTAGTTCTGTAAGATTGTCATTGCCATTGAAATAAACACATCATTGGGGTCTAATTTAAGAGTGGGCAATGTGTGGATATGCTGAGCTACTAGAGGAACTGAGGGAGTACTGACCACTGTGATTTTGTCTACCCAAAATGTTTCTATCTGACAACTTTTCAGAAGGCTGTAAGACAAGGATGTGGGCTGAGTTTGTGGAAGTGATTTTGGAGCTTATATCTTTACCAGGGGATATAGTGCTCTTCTACCCCATTGTTTTGGGATTTTTTTCATGTGTCATGGCTGTGTACTCTTGGACAACCAAAAATTTCTGCTGTACATGAAAAACCAAAAAGCAAACAATGCTTCTTGTCACCTCTGAAACAAAATACCAATAAGAGGTAAAATTATTGGGAATATTATGTGCTAATAACAAAACACTTACGCCTATCTAAGCTGTAATGTCCTTCTTTGGTCCAAAACCTGTCAAATAAATATAGTCCATCTATCAATATGGTTGTCATGCATGGTTGACAGTGGGAGTCCAATTGGTAGAAAATGTGCTCTGAGCATGCTAAGTGGCAGCTCTGTATATGGTGAAAGTTTAGCTAAAAAAGAGTCAGGGGAAGAAAATGCCCCAATACAAATTTATTTTCCAAACAACTATAATTACTGTACAGTTTAAAGTAATTTTGGCATGGCTCTGTGAATAGGATTCAAATCCACATGCAAAAAAGTTTGAGACAAAAAATAGTGTCTTCAGAGAATACATTGGGAGTGTAAAGTCTTCCTTCAATCTGTGGTTTCTCATGGCCTTCTGGAGCGAACTAGTAACCTGAAAGCTGAAAAAAAAAGAAAAATCTGCATACTTGAAACATGTATCTGAACACTTGGAGTATGCGTCCTTTCACCAAGATTTTTTTTCATATGTGCTGTATGAGAATTGATTGCCTTTGTGATTTTTATCCTAGCTGAAACAAATGCACATGTTGTTCTTATTTGTATGAATGGCTAATCCATTTTAATATGCTGTTTTGACACATGTACATGACTTTTGCAAGTTAATAGAGGTGATTCACATCTGTCATGCCTTCCCTTCTGTACATTTTCCTTTATACTGGCTTATGTTAAAGATGAGAGGGAAATATATCCTTGTGCCAATGATAATGACATGAATTTTTTTAAGGGCTGATAGGCATCAACTTGGTACAGTACCAGTAACCCAACCAGCTTCCCTTTTGGAATGACCCTCTACAAAATCATCAGTGTATGAAATTCTTTTAGGCATTTTGTCTCTCTTCCTCAGCTGGCCCCAAAATGTCTTCTTTCTGGAACACTCTGTGTGGGGGTTAGGATGAGGACGACCTTTTGGTACAAGGAATAGTCAGGGAGATTTTCGGTATTTTTTCTTGCCAAAAGGCATGGGTCAATCAGACATAAAGTGGCAATGAGGAATGATTTATTTGTACATGTCAAAACCATTTATCTGGATATTAACTGTTATCTATGAAAGCAAACAGATGCATCAGCAAATCTCCCACAAGATGGCCATCAGAAAGAACCAAAGGAAAGAATTCGCTTGGCCGCACCTTACACACCTAATTTTGGCATCATTGCCAGATTCAAAGTAGGAGCCTGAAGTGGGAGCTGTGAATCATTGGCTGGAGGAGCAGCTTTAATTCCACTGATTGTAAGTGGAAGACTGTGGAGAGTTCACTTTGGGCAAGACATGGGTTTCCTCTCTAAAGAAGTCAACAGTTCTATTGTATTCAAACCCAAAGTCCAAAACTTGTAATCAAGATGCTCTTAGGAGAAGAGGATAATCTTTTGCTGTAACAGATTGGAGAAGATGAAAATAAGAGTCATCAAACTCTAAGCTTTGAGGAGAAAAAGTAAATCTCCTATGGAAATGGAATATTTTCCTGATTGTTTCCATCTGCACTACACCCTGGCTATCCCATGTGATTTTAACCGATTAGCAGGGAGGAAGAAAATAATTTTCCAGAAATATTTTGCTGCACTCATGCAATAAGTACATTCCGGTTCACAATTACTTCGTATGTAAAAGCCAGGTCCTTTTACAGTATGTGTATGAAAAGAATTATCTAAACAGGGGCTGTGTACATTGTAGCTGCCAAGGTGCTGACCACATGAATACCCTGTGACATAGATTTGGCAAAAATGAGATTAACCTTGTTAACTTGACCAAATTCCAGAATAAGTAACAAAAGTTGGATAAACATAATTTTCTCTCAATTTTAGCAGGAGATACTGAGTGTGATGTTGCTGCTTTGTATTTTAGGCAGTTGTTCTTTTTATACATGGAGGATATAGAATATTTCCCACTTGACATCACATTTACACCAGCGCTCCAGAAGCAGAAATGACAGTCATATGAGGCAATCACATTTTTACTTGACTCTTCTAACTCTTTCCTAGTGCTGCTTAATAGCTGCTTCCTCTCAGTCAGATGAGGGGAATATCCCCATACCCTCAGCAGGTTTCAATCTGTCATACTTTCTTTTGACTTCAGTGAATTGTCTGCTTGCTTTGCTGAAAGGGTCTCAGGAAAGGTTTGTCCCAGGACCATTAAGTCAGAGATGTAATGTGGAATATACTGAAACTCACAACTTTATAGCACACTCTACTCCATCAGAGGTCTCCATTTAAATTTTCCTTGGTTCTGTTGAAAAGCACCCTATCTTCTCATTGCAGGGTGAGTCCTGAAGCAAAGAATTAAGGTCAAAACAAGCTAAATAGCTTTGTTGGACAATAAGGGACTGCTGTTGTCATGGTAGAAAGCCCTAGATGTCCCTAAGAAAGATGTGGGGTCCTTTAGGCAAAAGGTCTGTTCTCAATGTACACCCTACACATGGCCTTTGTGTAGGCAAAAGCTCCATGCTAACAGCACATGCTATTGACACTGTTAGCTGCTTTAAGAGAGCTGCTGGAAAAACAGAGCTGGGCATGAACAAGGGAGACTCTGCGTTGGTCTCTGATTAGAATCAGTGCTTGAGACAATGCTGGTCTTGCAGAGAAGGCATTGGCATGAAGTTAGGATTCCTAGGAGATGGAAATGACTTTTTCTCCCAGGGCTAACACTCCCATTAACTGGAGACATGAGACCTCCCCCTTGCTACAAATTTGACTTGATATCAGACTCATTACTCAAGTTTTCTCCATTCAGGCAGTGTGACAGGCAGCAGAATACTGGCCAAACATCAAGCAATGGGTATAGCACCCTGCAGCCAAGATCCAGAACTTGCTAGTCAATGTCTCCATACAAAACTACTTCTAAGATATAATATCATGTGTTTGTTAAAATGCTATGTAAAGGGTGCAAATATTTTAGATGTGTATGTAGTAACCACTACACTGCAAAAATAGCTGACTACCAAAATATCCCCATCATTGCTCTTGAAGCTCCTCCTGCCTGCAGGCATTTCCAGCTAAAGTTACAGGTCTCTATGGGCTAGCTGGGTTGTAGACCACTTGCTTTCGTTGACCTGTCAACATCGACAGTATTTATATTATTCAGCATCTTTGTTTAATGCAGAGTTGATAGCAGCTGATGGGTTCCCTGCTGGAAGACATGTATCATCTTCCTGAGCAGGAAAGCCCCAGGTTATGTCCCAAATGGTGTTGTAAGGAGTTGGGGGTTGTGTGTAAACACACCCTAGATGAAAACCCAAAGCTGTGCTATTTGAAACGCCAAGTTGCCATTTCATGCAGAGTTACAGCACAGGACAGCCTCACTGTGCCTGGCATTGGCTGTTGCTCTCTCTAGATCCCTGGGGCAAGATGCCCTGAGGGAATGCATTCATCTCAGGGCAGGTCAGCAGTGGTTCTGCTGCTTCCTCCTGCTAAACACTCCTGAAGAGAAGCGCCGTGCTCCTGCCAAGCCTCCCACACAAACCTTGCACCTGAACCTGAGCTCGCTGCTGGCGATGAGCCCACACCTGAGGGGAGCTCGGCTGCTCTGTGCTGATGGGTGCTCTGGGATCAGCTGGCAAAGCTGGGGGAAAGCTCAGTAAGCTGAAGTCGTGCAAGAGTCACTGTTCTGAATGGTTCAGTTAAGCTTCACGTTGACAGGGAACACTTTAATATTATGACTAAGAGGGTACAGTGGTACAAGTTTACATAACAAAGTGAAAGACTAAAAGGGGATTCAGTTTTAGCCTTAATGATGAAGTGTCACAATTTAGCATGAAACTTTCCTAAACTACCTCTGACATGAAACTAGGTATTGCAAAATAATCTCTATTTTAAATGCAGGTTTTAAAAACTTGGAAATGGCTCTAAACCAGTATGTTCTAGAGTACGTTATAGGCTTGCAGCAAAAAGATTCTGCCATTACTGTAGGTGTTTCTTAATATTCAGTCTACACTCAGTCACTGCTTTCATTGCTATCACTTGGAATTTTCCTGCAAAGTGATTTTACAAAGCCTGTAAAGGCTGTTTTATGTGATTCATTTTTAGTTACACCCTGCCCTCTAAAAAATTTGTTAATTTCATCTTTTCCTCCATAAACCCTTAGTACTTCTCAATGCTGCTTAAACAGGGATCTAGATGACAGTGCTTTGTGGAATACAGCTTTTGTCAGGGTTACGAGAGCTGTTAAAATTCCATTCTTTCTATTTCAAAAATTACATTTCTTTGCAGGCTTATACACACATGCAAGTATGTGGGAAAACAAATGAAACAAACCTCCAAAACTCAAACCAAAAAACAATGCAGGGAAAATAAACTGGGTTGGAGATTTAAAAAATGTCATAGAGTAGCCCTGTCAGTTAATGCCATTTATTTTCCCATTCATTTTCATTCATGTATTTTATTTGTTGTTCAGGCTCTATCCACTTATTCTATTTCATTAAATAGAATATTTTCTTCCAAAATGTTCCATAAGCCAAAAACTTATGAAAGCCAAAGGCTTCTCAGCTATGGACAAAAAGACCTCATTTTCAATGGAACAAGTTCACTTTCTGTTGGAAAGCCATTATAGCAGTCTTCTAGTACTTAGAAGGGGCTACAGGAAAGATGGGAAGAGACTCTTTATCAGGGAGTATAGGGGTAAGATGAGAGGCAATGTCTTTAAGCTGAAAGGTGATAGAATTAGATTAGATAATAGGAAGAAATTCCTTCCTGTGAGGGTGGTGAAATACTGGGCTGTCCAACCTCCCTCAGCCTCTCCTCCAAAGTCCTATGCCACAGCCCGCAGCGAGTTTGGTGCCCTTTGCTGGACTGGCTGCAGGATGTTCCTGTCTCTCATGTAGAGGGGAGCCTGGAACTGGAGCCAGCACTTATCAGCTCTTTGCAGAGATGAAGGATCACCTCCCTTGACCTGCTGGTGATTCTGCCGAAAGCAGTTCTGAATGAGGACAATACATACATGGGTAACTATAGAAGGCAAAGAATCTTTTCTACTGTTTGCAACACAGGGGAAATAACTCAGGAAAGGCAGAAAAGGTAAAGATGAAAGATGACTTCAACAACAAGACAGGGCAGGATTTCTGGAAGATGCAAAAATGCATTTTCATTAAAAATGCATTTGGAATACAGCACTTCAGAAAAAGAGTAGTGATATATAAGAGGGATGCTGTGACAAGACTGAGACACACTGACTTTATCCTGATTCAGCATGATATTACAGGAGATGGAAGAGTAATACTCTAAGGAAACTGGGATGACAATCATAATCAAGCTGCAAAATTTGCCAGTGTTTACATGGAAAATAAAAGCCAGCAACTGAGGGAGTAAATTCGAAACGAAAATGTATAAAGCAAACTTTACAAATCAAGAAATAAGGAAACTATATTTTCTACATAAAAACAAGAAACATGCACATCTTTTCTAGTGAGTTTTACATGAATGTATCAATTTTTTTCTGCTTCTTTCCTGCTTTTATATAAAAACATCTTCTGAGTCATCCCATTCAACTGTTTAATGGAGTGTTTGCACTAAAGACATGGTCATAATAAATAAGTATACACAGTTGATTAAAATCCTCTTTCTCAAACTGATGAGCCTTTACTTAGAGAAACCTTACAATATTTATTCTGCATTTATGGAGATAAATCTTCAGGAAGAAAAATATTGTAATGTGAAAAATGGGCATATTAAAGCCCATTGTTAAACAAGTTTAACAAATATTTTAATGTTGATCTAACTATATTTTCTCTCTTTGCCTTAGACTATGTAGAATAAAAGATGACAAACCTCTTCATCTCACTACATGGTGATCACTTCCACAACTATCTCTCTGATGTCCTCCAAAAGAAGGCCAAATCCTATCAAGGCTTACAGAACTGCAAATGAATTAGAAATGTATTTGAGTTATTGAAATTGCTGGTAGAATCACCACACAAATTACAGAAGCTGAGAGTTCTCCTAGGACATCTTGTCTACTTTCCATGAGATTTAGCACTTTAACCAACTGTCAAAATCAATTATTTGCCATTGCACCAATATAAAAACTGCAGGAACACTGTGTATGTGTAAGGTCACTGGGAGAAGTAAGGTCAAGAATTATATAGCAAATGTCCCTTATGAGGACAAAGCTTCTGTAAAGGGAAGTGATTTGCCTGGGGTTAGGTTAAAAAAAACCCCAAGGCCAGCCCAGCTTCACTACTGGTTGGGCCTGTGTGCAAGCCTCAGACACATATTTCTTGATGAAGCAGCTCCTCAGCTATGGTCTAGAGACTCTTGCTGACTTTTTGATTCAACCAGTATGGTTACCCATAACAATTTCATTAAACTATTTCTGTACAGTCTTTTGCTTGTTAGTCTTTCCCCTGGTAGAAGTCTGTATGTTCTGTGCTCCACTCCTAAAACAAACAACATGCAGATAAATATGGTGCAAAGCACTTACCACAACTGAAAAATAAACTTCTAACCACAGTGAGGGAGAGGAAAAGAGCTGGGTATTTTGTGGTCCCCAAAGGAAATTGAAATCTGCTTTTTGGTGGAGACATGCTTCAAAAGATGAAACCAACCAAATGGGGAAAATGTCTCTTTTTCTTGGGCATGTGCGCAGCATATATTAATGGTTGCCAAAAGTTGAATGGGAAGCACTATTGATATTATTGTCTGTTTGTTATTAAATAAAAATCATTCAAGCTTTGTTCTCTTCTCCAGTGGATTAAAGAAAGACATCACCCTGAATCAAATATGATCAAGTTTCCTTTTAGCATATCATGCCTTGCTGCAATACGCTTCAGACAGTGGCTGCTGCAAAACATTTTGTTTAGTGCCTTTTTTATTATTGTTTTTCTAGTAGATAAATGGTCCCAAACATAATTTTTTTCCTAAAATTCCAATGGTCTGCTATACTTTAAAAGAAAACAGATGATAAAAGATTCCTTTAAAATTGTATGTCATCTTTAAGCAACTTCATAATTACATTGAAATTATTCTTTAAAATGAAATAAAGAAGACAGGAGAAAAGAGAGAAAGAGAGAAGGAATGAACAAATGAAAGAATGACAAAATGAGACGAAGTGGGAAGGGAAGGGAAGAGAAGGGAAAACTTATGTATAGTTCGTGTAGTGAATGAGTTGGTTTGTTTTAAATGGCTAGTATTTTCTAGACTAGTATTTGTATAAGCATTCAGAAAGGCACAGAATCACTGAATATACTGAGTTGGAAGAAACCCACAAGGATCATCAAGTCCAAGTCCTGGCCCTGCTTGTGCATCCCCAGAAGCATTCTAAGAAAATAATTTATGTATGTTATTGAACCAGACATTTCCATGTCTCCACAGACTCGGGAATGATTCATGTCCTTTCCTAATGACAATAATACAGTAGGCTTTTGACCACTAGTTAGCAGAGCTGGCTTGAGCTGGTGACCTGGAGATGAAATGTTTACTGCCAATCTCCTGGGAAACCATCTCCCCCTACAGGCACCTTTCAATAAATCTGCCCTTCCTTATTTTCAAAAGACACTTTGGAAACATGCCACTTGAATCTATTGAGAATACTTCCAAAAATCCTTTTGTTTAAGACTTGTTTTTGTAAGTATTTTGTGTAAGACAGGCAAAGTTTTCTTTCCTTAAATTTTAAGTAACTTGCAGATTTTACATGGTTTTATTCCTTTCATTTCTCAATGTCTTATGCCGTAGCCTGTGGCATGGCACTTTGCTGGTGAGTATTCCCACATTAGACACTGCTTAGGCACCCAAATCCCAGCTGTCATCCCTGCTCCTGGGAGGAACCAAAAATGCTCTACATGCTCCCTTCCAGCTTCCTCTCCCACATTGCCTTACAAACCCCAGGAACCTCCACCTCTGCAAACCCTTTATTAAAATGGAATTCTAAGATAAAAAAGAATTATGGTATTATAGAACTGGTCCTGCACTAAACTACTAAATACCATTTTAGATAAGGGAATATGAGAGTAAATTATTCCACCATAGCTCAGCACACATATGCAGTATTATGTGCAGAAACAGAGAAAATAGTACCTGACACGTAGCTGTGTTCTTGGAGACCAGTTTAAAATCTCCATGTTAAATATTCCCAGAAGGCAATGCTTATTATTCCCATCAGTTTCTTTCAAAGACATGCCCATCTGTTTGTGAAACTGTCATATAAAAACAATGGTTCCCGTTCTCCATGCGTTACTCAGGCCTTTGTGAAACCAGTTACTGGAATTTTTATCTGGGTCAAGGAATTCAAAGCAGGACAAAATAAATTAAAATTTAATATGATGAAACACGCAAAATGGAAGTTGTGTAGGTTTCTTTTCATAATTTTTGTTACTTTAAGTGCTATGCGAATATGCCTACCATATTGGCAAATGCTGTATTGTAATATTCACAATGGTTAGTTTCTCTCTTTATGTTTCCATATGTGAAGAGTTAATTACATCACTCTGCCTTCACATTTTTACTAGTTCGTATTTTTCAAAGGCATGGATGAAATACTTAACTGGGGTGCAGATTCAGATACCTTATGTTTTGACTTTCAGTTACCATTTTAGTAAGTTTGTATTTTGTAACAAATGTAACAAACTCATTTTATATGAGTGATCCACTCACAGCTTTGTCTCTTGACTCTTCTGTTCCACAGATGTCTAAATCAGACCACTGTAACTCAGCATGCCTATGCTGAGGGCAGCAGCAATGCTTCTCCTGCCATGTGTGGTGAGCTCATCCCTTGGTGGAAGGGATAAGACACTTCCCCTTATGCTACAAGCTTTGACTCCCATTGCATTTCCTTTGCCAGTTCAGCACCTGTGGTCTGGTCTCATCATATCATTGCACCAGATTTACCCACAGACACATCTCTGTGCCTGGTCAAGCTTGTCTGGACTGAAGCAACTCATCAGCCACCCATGTACATGCCAGCTCCATACTTAGAGGATTTGGGCTTGGCTGATGCCTGAAAATCCAGAAAATTTATTTGACTATCATTGCTAACAACCACCAGAGTGGGCTGTACACGCCTCCTCTCTGAGGAAGGCTGTGTCTCATTTTGAGGTATTTAAACTAGAGGGATAGAAAATATCTCACTTTTCCCTCACATTCCTTTGGAGATGGATGCATCTTTCCCATGGGGGAGATCAGAGAAATTCTGTTCTCCTAAGCATCTTGGTAACCTGATGCTCCTTCCTTGCAGCTGGAGGCTAAAATTGCTACCCAAAGACAGCCAAACTCAAAGATTTACCAGCCAAAGTTAGGAGCACTGTTGCTGTAACAGGCAAGGATTTGTACCATATGGTGAGTAGGAACTTAGAGGGACTAAGAAGCAAGGGAACCAGGAAGACTGAGGAGAAGAGAAAGGGTGAGCTGGAGAAAAAAGTACTTGTTTTGATGCCAGCAAGTGGAGACCAGGAAGAGCTTCTTGTAAATGGGAAGTAATTTGGATGATCTGATCTTCCTGGAAAACTCCATTTCCTTCTTTAGAAAGTGAGCGGTGATCTCCACCAGCACTATTATATGTCAGAAACATATGGCATAATAGCTAACTTTGTGGCTTCTTTACGGCTCTCTTTGTGGCTTTCTTCCCCTGTAAGGTGAGCCATCAGCACAGTAGGGGATCTACTGCAGTTTGGTGCTGCTTTTAAGAGGTTACGAGAGCCAGCGTGTGCTCTGGAGCAGGTGCTTTTTAGAATATGAATTGGATTTCTTGTTCTTGGAATAAGCAAAAGTACCTAATGCCTTTGTTAATAAAGAATATTGACATGGAGATGGGTGGATTACATGCAAGCAAAAATAGGTAATAATTTTCATCATTAACTTCATAAGGATCATTTCCATAGTTCCAGGTGACCAATTAATGAGCCAACTGCAGCTCTCGATCAAGGTCCCATTTTTAATGAGATGTGTCAAACTTGGAGGAGAGGACTTTTTCAGATACAATTAACTGTGAATGCTGCTGAAGGAGAGAGTAGGGAGCAGATTGCAAGGAGGCAATGAAGAGTCCTGAACAGCACTAAAGTGGAGAAGATTTACAAGTCGTTGATCAAGAAAACAAAGAGTAATATGGGAAGAAACTTACACAGGGAAAGTGTACTGAAATCTGAAACACTAAAGAAGAATGGGTGGATTACAGGCAATTTTTCAGCTTGATGTGCCCATTTTCATATATGACAACACACCCCAAGGAAAAAGACAAAGAAAGAAAATCAAGGAGAACATGACTTGCAGTTACTCGGAGTAATTTTTTAGCTACAGTGAGATGGCAGTAAAACAGCAACACAATAAGAATTTTAGAAAATGAAATGTCTTAAATATAGCATGCCATGACAAAGAGCAACAAAATGTGCCGGGATTCCAGCTTTGAAGAAAAGCAATGAATTTTACATTTGAGAGAAGCAGGTATTTCATGGAACTGTCTGTGTGCATCATGCTCAGATAAGGGGTTGAGCAATGTAAAGAGCTCCAAGCCAGATTTAAGAGGCTGGGGCAACAGCCCTTGTCTGGGGCTGTTAGAAATCACGTACTTGATTGCCCAACAATGCAGCTGTAATTAGAAGAGTAAAGACAACTCTATGGAACAAGAAAAAATTAAGAGTTTTATTCTCCCCAGTGGGATGGTAAAAACTGATGAAGCAGAGCTTGCATTCCTTCTCACAGGGCATTCATATATGCTCATACAGTGTGGGACTGCAAAGACTTTTGGGGCATCCCCTCAGTCCCAACAGAGATGACTCTCAAAGATGGTGATGGAAAGGGGAAAAAGGGTTTAATTTTGAATAAGAGAGTTAGAATCAGTCACATTCACAAGGAATATGAGGAACTCCTCTGATCAGGCAACTCAGCAGGGATCTCTAAACATGGAAGACAGCTGAAGGATTTTAACTGAGCTGCACTAGTGACAAACCATTTCTTTTCCACTTTTGCCTTTGTCTTTTTGAGCAGCATTACAATTGTTTCAGATTTTGCAAAATACAGAACAGGTCTGATTTGAGAGGCTATTAGAACCAATGAATTCCTAGCAAGAAAAGGCACAATTTGTAAGAACCATCTTTGTGTTCAACTCTCAGAATTTAATAGAAAATTTCCTTGGCTCCCAATTAAATGTTTCTAGCTGTGCAGTAAGCAGGGACACGTAAGGTTCCTCCTTTTTACAGGGCACTTTTGATGTTTTTTTGGCAAGAAGAAAAAGGATTGATAAGACAGCAATAAAAACAAGCTGTAATTTTAGGTAGAAGCTTGGGAAGAAAGAGCAGGGAAATATTTCTCTCCTAGTTGGACAAATCTGGTGAAGGCCTCAAGAGTAATTTCTAAGGTTTCCAAGATGGAAAACAGTAAGTATAATTTGTTCTTATTTTGTGTCATGCCATGACGTTTTTATATTAAAACAGTAAGGTTCTGGCTGATTGTCCTGCTCTTCTATCCCCATGCATTCTATAAGATGTCTGTGGATCTTTTGTATGTAGCCTTTTGTAGGTGGTTGAACATACATATGGTTGAACACAGACAATACCAGGCTCTTCCAGGATGAATTAGAATATATTGGTTACCCATTAGCACTTTCTCTCTGCATCCAGTAGACAGAGCCAGGTTCTGGGCAGTGGCCAAGATGAAAAAGGGTCTTTGATCCAGCACCTCATGTATCATGGGTTTTCCAGAGAGGTGAGAAGGCTGCTGAGCAGCTTTGGAAAGAGCAGGCTGCTGCTAGAAACTTTACGTTTCCAAAAATGCATCCTAGAATCACAGAAATACAAAACTGCAAAGTACTATAGGGTATCATCCATTCCCTCCTTTTACTCAGTGGTAGTATGATATTTGCCAAGACAATCTGAATGGGAGAATTATCTTACTTCTTCCAAAAATCTTCAGTGAAGACTTCTACTCACCCTAGGATGCCTGTACCACCTGTTTCAAAGTTTCTTTAATAAGAATTGCTTTTTCCTAATGCATAACTTAAATGCCCTTTACTTAGTCTGATTATTTCTTGTCCTAAGACTAGTGAACATAATGAACAACAAATTAATCTTTTTTATAACTGTTTTCATATTAGAAAACTGCCACCATGTCCTCCCTCATTTTCAAGCCTTCTAGACTAAACAAACTCACTTCCTCTGACCTTTCTCATCGGTCAAATTTCCCTACCCTCAGCTCCTTCTTCCTTCTATTCTTCTTAGTACATATTTCACATGGGGTAGTGTCCTGGGATCCTAAGGTCACTTCACTTCCCTAGGTAAGGTTTGGACTACTTCTCTTCAGAGGAAGAGGAGACAATAACCTCCTACATTTTACAAATGAAAGTTCTGAAGCTGCACTCCAGAAGTCCTTCTTCTTTTCTCTTTCACTGTTCATCTACAACAATCAAAAATAACACATAGGTGGGTATTCCAAGGTTCTCCTTCACCTTGCTGGTGGATGTAAGGATCTTGATGAACTCTTCTCAAACTCAACTGTAACTGCATAGTATATATTGGTGAAATTAATTTTTTATGACTAATCTTCAGTTTTGTTTGAGGAGCAGAACTGTACTATAAAAATATTTTTGCCTCCAGATGGGACAAGATGGTAGAATGACAGAGATAGACTTGTAGTACTTTGACAAAGTCAGCCAGTCTTGTACTACTTAGAATTATAGAATCATTAAGGTTGGAATAGCTCCCCAAGATCATCAGATCCGATCTTTGAACAAATACCAGCGTGCCCAATGAAGCTTGTTTCCATGCTTATTAGTATTATACTATACTGTCCTATACACCTATGTTGCCTGGATTTACAGTGATTTTGATTTTTTCCTGTTCACTCCAACAGTAAATTTTACAAAGAAAAATTCAATCTGTCTGTCAATTAAGACAGGAATGACATGCAGTGTGGGCTTCAATTTTCAGAAAGCTCATGTATCAAAGAGCAAGAAATGGCCACTGATCTTTCAGAGTAACTAAGCAGCACCATAAAAAAAAAAAGAAAAAGTATTTCCACAAAGGAAAATCCATAAAAAGATTGTAGTCTTTATGCAGCTCAAAGAAGCAAGTTTGAGATATAGCTACTCAGAAGGATCCTCAAGGAATATTTTTCAGAACATCATCAGGCAGTCTTATATAGATTACATGGCTGTCTCAGTAGTGTATTTTGTGCTTATAGAATAAAAGCATTCCCTGTAATGCAGGGATAATAATGTCAGACATTTTTAAGGCAAAATGTTTACCAGAAACAGCCTATGAGGAAAGCACGTAACAGAGAAACCTGCCCCTCAGGCAGTTGCTGTGGATTGAAAGAGACTCATAAGTTTTGGGTGAGTTATTTTTGTACTATTTTGCTCCTTTTTTATCCAGGATGAAACTGAGAGATCCAAGACAAAAGTTGTAAATTTTGGACATTTTGAGTCCTCAAAGGACACCTTGTCTTCCCATTTAATGAAAGGGGGTTTGACAAGTAATTTGTTTCAGACCATCATAAAAATTACAGAAGTTATCTTACTTATGGCCATGCTGTTACAGTTCAAGTTGTTCAGTTACTGGTTGTCAAAGTCTAGCAAAATTACAACCCTGAAGTGGGTGGTAGACACAGAAGCAGAGGAAGAGAAAAGAAACACTTTTCAAATCTTGGTGTAAAAACAGGAAGTGTTTGACATTCTGCCCTGACATCTGTGTAGTGTCCGTAACTGTTAGTTTTAATTTTGGACATTTTGGTTCTATGAGTATGAAAAAGAGGGAGGGAGGGAGGGAGGGAGGGAGGGAGGGAGGGAGGAAGTGAGAAAAATACTCTAAGCAGAGTATCTTAAAGTAGTAGGAAAGTACCCCAGAAATCCCAGGAAAACCTGTTTCAAAAGCAACATATTAAAATGCACAGGATGACACCCACTTACTGAAGTCAATACTGGGTCTTGTCCTGGCATGCAGACACAGATTTTACTTCATGTGTGACCTACAAAACTTCAAACAACGTGAACTAACCCCAGCAACACATTGATGGATGTAGAGAGGGTTTTACCTCTTGTTCATGATTATCTGCTTTGAGAACCTTCAGAAATTTTGGATTTAGCTCTACAACATTGAAACCAGTAACAGTTTTCTCATTAATAATAGAGGGGGAGAATCATTATTCCATAATTCTGAACTTGGGCAAAGCCTATGTGTAACAGGTACATTAAACAGGATGGAAAGAGGACAAACAAACCTGTAAATTATTGAGTGCTATCTAATCCTTCACAATTGCTTTTTATTAGAAGCACTTCCTGAAAACTCAGGCACTTGTGACCTACTACATAAAGGCCTTCATTTAAAAGACATGAGAGTTGAGAGACGGAAGATAAGGCATTCAAAGGAGGTTGTACAGTTTTGTCCTCTGCATAAGTTACTCTGTGAAAGCAAAACTCATGCAATGTCATGGACTGAGTCTTCATTTCAAGGTCAATGACATTTCCTGCATTTTTCTGTGTTAGCCTTTTATGTGTGTTATCATGATGTTTCTCATAAATGTTATTAATTAGTAGACAAGTTGCCCCCTCATGTTCTCCTAAAGAGGCTAGCACATCCAGTAGAAGCCCAGTAAATTCAGCTGCTTTTTGTTAGAACCCCACATGTACATCATCACTGTTTTATCAGAAAATCACATTTGCATGTACAATAGCAAAGGTGTTAACCT
Source organism: Sitta carolinensis (assembly GCA_032173965.1). Taxonomy (NCBI): domain Eukaryota; kingdom Metazoa; phylum Chordata; class Aves; order Passeriformes; family Sittidae; genus Sitta; species Sitta carolinensis. The sequence goes on from JAVUNC010000004.1 coordinate 51,940,775, forward strand.
GAGTTTCAATGTTATGCTCAGGTTTCCTTCTACACTCATTAAATCTGCACAATGGAAACACTGGCCTTCAGACTTAGACAATTCTGCTTTGGCCACAGACATAATACAATTACTAAGATTTAAGGTAATGTTATCAAGAGAAATTTAACACCAACTGATTTAAAATAGGGTATGGAGGGACTACTAGGCTGTTACGCATTTTTAAAATGCAATTCTTAGCCTTTTCTCTATGAAGAAACACAATGAAAATATAAATTATTCCCCCAGGGAGAGATATAAACAAAGAAATTGGACTAGAGTATTAATTACAATGGTAACATTAAATTATAATTAGTGTTTATAAATCAAGGGTGAGGTTTTATGACTGGCTTTGCCCAGCCTGTGAGCAAACCTGTACCAGAGTCATGGTCCCTCAATCAATACCTTCTGTTGGGCTGTTCTGGGGCTGTTCAGCCTGGAGAAGAGAAAGTTGTGTGGAGACCTCATTGCAACATTCCAGCATCCAAAGGGGCCTGCAGGGAAAGTAGAGAGGACCTTTCATTTGGATCTGTAGTGATAGGACAAGGAATAATGGGTACAAACTGAAAGAGGGGGAATTTAAGTTAGAAATTAGGAAGAAATTTTTTACTGTGAGGGTGGTGATGTGCTGGAACAGGTTGCCTGGGGAGGTTGTGGATGCCCCAAGCCTGGTGGTGTTCACAGTCAGGTTGGATAAGGCTCTGAACAACCTGGTCTAGTGGGAGGAGTCCCAGTCCATGGCAAGGGGCTTGGGACTTGATGATCTTTAAGGTCCATTCCAATCCCTTAACATTCTACGATTTTATAGACTCCTTTGGGGCTGCCAATTTTCTACAAGTATCATGATTCTAATGTGCTTATTCCGTATGTCTTTCACAACATCAAAGTCATAAAGTCCAAAACATTGTGTTTGGCTTCCAAAGGATAGCAGTGGGTTTCTATGTTCTTTTTTGTGTTTTTTAAGGAAGTTTGTGATTTTTTAGATGGTTGGTTTGGTTGGTTGGTTGGTTGGTTTGTGGCTTTGGTTTTGATTTTGGGTGTTGTTTTGGTTGGTTTTTTTAAAGCATGTTACAAAGAAGCTAGAAGATGCTGCTAAGAATGTGATAGGGATAATAGTGCAGAACCGAGTGCGGAGATCTTGCTGTTGGTTCTTTATTTGTCATCTCTTAGGTAAGCCTTGGAAAAGGCTAAAGGGAAGCTAATATGATCAAATAGCAAAAATTGGCTCTTTATTATAGACACAAGATATTCCTCCAAAAAGATGAAGTTTTATCCAGACAAGGCACAGACACTGTAATACACATTCTTGCAAAACGAACACAAAAAATAAGTAAGCCAAAAGAGAACTAGAAGTAAATGCTGAAGGACTCAAAACCAAAACCAAATTATTCTAGCCCATCAGGAAGGTGCAAAATTCCCTCTAGAAAGTTCTGAAGCTAAATGCCTTATCAGTGTGTGATGTACTCTCTCCTTATTTTGGAAACTATATATGAAAACTGCGAAAGTGCAATAAAGATAAGAATGGCGCAAAACATCTTCTCCAAGAGGAACAACTGAGTAGCAGTTGTAGCCCTCAGGCTCAAAAAGAGATGACTTGAGTGAGAGATTATGATAGATCACAATAAAATCATGAGTGGTCTAAAGGAGGATTTAACTTTTTATGGTCTACTGCCATATATGAGGTAGGAGCCATCATACAAAGGCTTTAAGATCCAGGGTTGGAGTAAACAAAAGGGGATGATTCTTCACAGGACAAAGATATGCAGCTTTTCTTGTCCGAGGAAAGAGTTCATATGGGCACAAAGACAGGCTGGAGAAGGAGTAGGAGCAAGGATCCATTGCAGACAGTTGAACAAACATACTGCATCAGGTCCTCAAAAGTTCTACTCACTCAAGAAAAGTTGGACATGGCAGGGGACTTAAAGAGAGAAGAACCATACATTCTTGTCCTGTCCTTATTTACCCTTTATCATCTGTATATGGACACTTAGGGAAAAAGAAGACCTGGTAAAAGGGACATTTGCTCTCAGCTAGTACAGACATTGCTGTGACTGCTCCTGCATCCCATACTTGAAGAGTCAGATGAAAGTACTCCAGATAGACAAATAATTCTTTCTTTTTAGTTTTTTATTTTACTACACTAGGTAAAGTGTCTCTTCTTGGATTCATAAGAGATCTGCTTATCTTTTTTTCTTGTGATTCTTTCTTGAAAAATGTGTTGACCCTTCTTCCATTTTCAAGCAGTTCATGGGTCACAGGGTCTTGGACAAATACTGGTCCTTAGTTCTTCCTAAGTACTTTACTCATATTTTCTTGTCAGGCTTTTGCAGGGATAGGGGGTGGGGGTGTGCATGGTGCATTGTTTTTGGATTTCTCAGGAGAGCAATTTTCCGTTTACAAATTTTCCACTTCCACTTCACAAATGATATTTCATCCAGTATCTTTTTTACACATAAGCCAGTCTAGTGCTGTTGGTTTCCTAGCAGTTAAGCCCTAAAGATCCTAAAAGCATAGTTCAAGAGGTGTACTTACTTGTTTGAATACATTCGTCCTCTGAATGAGGGTTTGAGTGTGTGTACGCACGGCTGTGTAACTCCTCAGGAGAATGTACTTTTCTGCTCTTGCAGTAGCAGCTGGTTAATGCAGAACTATCTGTAAAAAATGCCAAGGTTGTAGACTGTGAGATAGCTCTCTGCCATTATATATTTAAAAATAATTTATACTCGAAATTCTATGCACTAAAGACTTTTATTTCACAGGTTGTCTGAACAGAAAATGCCAGCTATTCAAAGAGTGTCAGTCAGGATGCGTTTTTTAGGCTAGATTTATCAACAGCTCATAAAATCTAATTCCTAAGCCTGATGAACTATAATGTGGAAAAGAACCAATGAGTTAACTTTGTACACATGTGTAGGCAGAGTACTGCCAAAGTACACTACAGGTAGGTCATGAAGAATACGACATGACTATAGTGGCAAACAAATGGAAATGGCTTTTAAAAAATTAAAAATTATTCCAGCTTCACATAGGCTCAGGTGTTTTTCTTTCCTTTGCTTTGTGTGTGTACATGTATGCATATTTCATTGGTGCTGGAGGAATTATTTTTGAAAACAGAATATTGTAATTCATGAATAAAAGGGCATGTATTTTCCAGGAAAAAGGGAAAATATGTAGAGCATTAAATGAGGGTGCCCTGCCTTTCCTTCTCTAGTTCTAAACCCCTCCATCTTGTGAAGAATCTCAGAGTTTTTCCACAGAGGCAATGTCAGTATAAACTAGGTAGAGTCAGTAAAAGCCTATGCATGCAGTTAGTTGACATCAGCAAGAAGTATCATGCTCAAAATATGTGCAAATAATGTGTATAAGATTGCACAGACATCTGGTAGAAAGAAATTTTTTACTTAAATCCAGTACTGACACAGACACTAAGATTGCTGTCTTCAGAGCTATAAAAATGCACCCATATGGTTATGCTGAGCATGCGGTTGCTCAAGGAAGATGTTTCTTAAAGACTGTCAGGAAAGGGAAAACACAACCAGTGTTTCCATTTTAGTGGTTTACAGCAGTGGAATTCAGGGCCTGCGATCTATTATAGTGGGAGGGAGCATGTAAGTCATGGCATCATCTGGTTTAAAGGCCCATAGCTGTTGTTCTTTTCCATCTAGGATCAGACAAAGCGGCATGAGGCTCCACATAATTAAGAGCAACTATCCCACAGCGGCAAGGAAAGCAGAAAAGATTTCATTGGGAAGGAGGATTGACTACAGTACTTTAAAGACATGATTGTAAACAGAAGAAGCAAACCAGAGAATGTTTAACGGGAAAATAGTGCTCTGACCCTCCCTGGATTAAATGCTATCAATCAAGTTTAAATTTAGCTCCTACATGGTCCCACATGAAAAGAAGGCAGTAGGGGTAAGGAAAGCTTAACGCCTGAGAATATTTGTGTTGCATGGCAAGGAAAACAAGCCTAAACTCAACACAGAGCAGCCTGTAAAAACAAATAGTCCTGATGAGAACAGCACTGCCACCCGAAAGCTCATTAGTAGCCAGAAACAGAAGAATTGTCTCTGGTCTTTCTTTGCTGACTGCCCCCAGCCCAGCGCTACCACAGCGCTTCTGACTCAGCTGCTGCCTCCCTCCTGGCGTAACCCCTGAGCACTTGCCAGCACCCACACAATGCATGCCCTCAGCATGAAGAGTGTTTCCCTAGGGTGGGCTGGGCTGGTCTTTGCTGGGAGGCAGGAGAGGAAAAAGAGCAGGAAATATCTGAGGGTGTTTTTCAAATAATAGTAATGTATACATACACGTATAGTAATTTTCTTTATCTGTTCTAAGATAAACTAGCAGAAGGAATTTTTGGGTGTAAAATGATGAGAAGAAACACTGCCATGCCCACCAGCAAGCACATGGGATTTCAGAAATCATGTGAATTCCAAACCCAACGTCCCATCTGTCATCGCCTATTCACTGCTGGTGGAGTCACAGCTGTAGGGGAATGAGACGCTCCATTTCCTCCTGGTGTATGGGAAAACACTACCATGCATTTGAACAGAACTGAGATGTCTGGTGATCAGTAAGGAACACCAAATACATTTTTTAACCTTGAAAGCCAGGATGTCATTTTAACAAACTTGCATTAAATACCTGAAAAGAAGCTGTTGGATAATATCAGAGCTCATTTATAGTACTTCAAGATTTTTTTGTGCCTGTAGGTTTTACACCAGTCATAAGATTCTGTTTTGTAGATTAAGTTAATCTTAATATGTGGCAGAGTTTAACATCTCCAAGGAGACAAAGTTGTATCTGCAAGCATTATAAAGGATGTTCACCACTGTAGTTTTATTTGCAAGGGACATTTTTTTCCTTTTCTCTTCTCTGTTCAGACCATCAAACTTCAGGTAAATGAACAGAAAGGAAAAACAAAACAGGGAAGTTCTTCAAATGCAGCAAGTTGAAAGAGAACATCTGTTATGCACAATACTCTCTTGCATCACTGTAGCACCTTTCATTTTCCCCATCCTGCTGCACTGTTTAACTCGTTTTCCCTTCCAAACCTGCAGATGCACATCAAGCAGCCAAAACCTGGGCAGTGCCCTGGTGCCCTAACTACTGGTCCACATTTGTGTACCTAAATATATGATCACACACAATGTGTTTATGAGTGTTATGGGTTTGTCTGTCTTCTTGTTGTTTATGTATTTGTCTGTATATTTGTGGAAACTAAGGTTAGTAGATTCATTGCCTGCACAAAATGCATTGGTCTAGTCACTATCTGTTGCCCCATGATGGAAACTACTGGATTGTGTATAACTTGGAATACCGGGCAGAGCTAGACCCTATGCAGTAGGAACGTTCAGACATGCTGCTTGCAAAATCAGGGGCAAAGTTCCAGTCAATTCAGCAGAGAAATCCTTGCTTCAAGACTGATTCTTCAGTTCCTTACCTGTTACCATTGTCCCAGGATGCAATGGGAAGATGAAGTTCAAGACCAAAAACACTGCATTTAAAGCACCTGTATTTGTATAACACACTAATACACAGCTTTGAGTTGGGTACATTTTCTGATGTCTCTATAATTTTTTGTTCAATTACATGCATGCAAAGTAGAAAGGATATCCATCAAAGCAGAGGACCCATACACCATATACATAAATTTAAAAAACACATTTAAAATGAAATAGTAAGAACATACATCGATCTTCTATATGCAGTTTTCATTTTTTAGAAGACATTGAGCTACAGCTGTAAAATGACAGTTATGCAGGTAAAGAATCTTTTTTTTTCTGACAAAAAATAAGAAAGAACGTCTGATTTTCAAGAATTTTTAATTATAGCCATAAATCTATCACTTCAGATTTTTGATTTCATGAATCTGTAATCTCAAACTGGATTTTCTTAAAAGTAACTTTACCCTATGGATTCTGCAGTTCAAGAAGTTCCTTCCTCATTTCATGTTCTTTTGGGTTTTTGGTATTGCCCTCATTTGCAACAGGAACTGTAGCAGAATTGCATTTTCTTTTACAAACAGAATGGGGAATTCAAAACAGGCACAGGTACCTCTTTTGCTTCTTATATTGAGATGACTTTTAATACATAAGAAAGAAAAAAAACTAAATCTGCAATACTAATTAATTTGTTCATAAAACAACCTGGCTCACAATCTTTGCATACTCTTGCATCAGATTTAGAACATTTCTATGAAAATGAATTTGAGGGTCTTCCCCTAGAAAATGTTCATATAATTAACATAAAATATGAAACTAACAGGGGAATAAGGTTGAAGCTTCTCTATTTTGCTGCGGGAATATGGGAAAATCACAGACACTTTTAGACTGACATTTTCCAGAGGTATTTAAAATAAAGTCCCCTTTGAATCCCATGAGAAACACCCTTGTCCTTGTATGTTTAGCAGAAAGAATGCTGGCAAAATTCTTTGAAAAGTCACACAACTGGTAAAACGTCCATAGGTAAAAAAATAGGGTGAGTGTATACCCTCCTTTCCAGCTTTGCAGCATACAGGTATTTACTTTCAGAAAAGTGCTCTTCTGACTTGGTAAATACGAGCATGAGGGGGAAAGAAAAAGTTCCACCTACAGGTCGAGTTTGCTTCAGCTTCTTCATGTGTTCATCTTTGATTGCTCAATAGAGGCTGTGGGCAAAAGTGCTGGCTCATTTCAATGCTGGTGGCAAAGAAGGTGACAAATGCAGAAAAGCATCTCCCTTTTTTCAGGCTTGTGACCAAGCCCTGACTGTCCCAGGTTGGTAGCAGGCACTGTAAGATATGGTGTGGTACTGCAGAAAGACTCCCCATGTCTCTGGTTGCGTGACAGTGCAGGGTGCCTGCAAGACAGCTTTACTTGCCTCTCTGCCTGAAGACTGGAACGGGAACAGAGGAAAAAAGCAGAAATTTCAGAAAACTGGTGGCAGGCATTCAGTATCTCACACTGTTTCACTGCTGTTAACCAGCCTTTAGACAGGCCTGCCACTAGAAGTGTTTGAAGATCTGTTTAGGTGGAGGTATGCCTCCATGGGGTGCCTGAGACCATCTGCAGGAGCTGAGCTGGCGGGTCTTGACCTCCCTCTCCATCCTTCTCCCAAGGGCCTGACCAAGGCTGCCTGACTGCCCTCAAGAGCTGGGTGACTTCGGGAGCGTTTCTTGCATGAAACCCTTGTCACAGGTCAGTTGCGTCCCCCAGTTGTACTTCCTCTAAAAATACCCATGTCTTATGGCTTCTGTAGTCACATAACTTCATGTCTCCCTTACTCCTTCCCCAGAGGATTGAAGAATGTTGAGCTGCTGGCAGCTAAATTGTATTTAAAGGCATTTTTATTTTCTGAATCATATTCAGTGTGATGCTTGTTTTAATTATATTTTATGCCGAGTGCTGTAAGATGCATGCATGAAAGCCTGTCCATAAATATACATGTCTTTAAAAGTCCTTATTTATTTTCCTTGAGTCAATTCCTGCTCCTTTGCCGAGATTCACAAAGGCTGGATCTACGGTCTCCAAAGCCCAGCCACGGAACCCAGACGCCACACGACGCCAGGCAGCCTCTGCGCCACTTGTGTGCGGGCTGGCCTGTGCTGTGGCACCGGGGGGACGCCCGCCTCCCTGATGAGCACTCCAGGGGCCCAAAATGCCCATGACTGCCTGGAGAAATTAGTACTGTGCCTTCTGGACAGGCAGGCACTCTCCAAAAGCCTCTCTTAGGGCAGCTGTGGGGTGAAAGACAAAAAACTCGCCAGGCAAGCACATTGTGAACACCAGGCAAGCTCTCACAAGCTGCTCCTGTGCAGGAGGCAGAGCTCAGCCCTGAGCACAGGTCCCAGTGGAGGTGCCGTGACCTGGCCGTGCCCCTTCTCAGGGCTCAGAGCCCCTCGGGGCACCTGTGGGATGAGGGAATGTCACCTGCCACTGGCAAAGGCTTGGCTCAGCAGCGGGGGATCAAACAGCGACGGCAGGCGTGGGCCTGCCCGTCAAAGGGCCCTTTTGAGGCCAATAAAGAAGGGATTCACGTCGCGCTCCTGGCTGGCCGCTGCGGACGCGGCGAGGCTGAGGGCAGGCCTGTGAGCGGTGTGCGCTGGCCCGGGGCGCTGTGCCGCGCCGCGCACAGGCCCTCGCGGCACCACCATGGCCGCCCCAGCACCTTGGGCAGGCCGCCCCTGCCAGCTCAGCCAAACCAGCTGCCTCCTGAAGGGGGAAAATGATCTGGGATCAAGGACAGGAAACTGGATCCGCACACGCAGGCGAGATGAGAAACTCATGTTTTGTGGCACACCCCCCAATCAAAGTGCGCCACCTCCCTCTCCCACCTCCAAGCAATGAGAAATGAAAATAAAAGGAATGGAATAAAAGTAGGTACGCCTCACTTAATTTTTTTTTTTTTCCCTAACCTTTGTGTGGGAAAAAAAAAAAGGAAAAGAAAGGAAAGCATCTAACTGCATTTTTTTTATCTGGCAGCCGCCAGAAAAATGCTCTCCTGTTCCATTCCCGTGACAGCTCCTGTGCCTTCACCACAGACACGTGAGACTGTCCAAATACCTAGGGTTTTATGGAGAGGTGTCCCATATAGAAAATCACTGGCAAAGACCAAGGAGGGTAGGAGCAGCAGCCCTTTGTGGCTGCAAGCCCCAGCCACCGTCTGCCTCTTGCTCCTGCCCCTCCACATCTGTGTTTCAACACTCCTGTGATCCCTGACACTGCTGCTGCAGCCCGTGCTGCCTGGAAATGTTTCGAGTGACTGAATGTGTTGCTTAGAAGAAGAAAATGGCCTTTGATATGTTTCTCGAAAAGAGGTAATTAAAGAAAAGCAGCCCACAAGCCTTCTGAACTGGCTGTCCGTCTGGAAAGCAGCTCCCAGTCAGCCCCGCACAGAGCGGCGACCGACTGCTGGGAATGAGTGGAACCATCTGGCTCTGCTGCCCTCCGTCCCCATTGCCCTCGGGGGGTGTTTAACAGGGGTGTGTTTGCTACACCAGCACCATTGCCTTAGCAACACAACCAAAGTGTTTGTCAACATGCGAGCAACATGAATGATGGCGCCTTGACCGAAGAGTCTGGGCTGCATGTGTGGCTCTTCTTCACAAAACTCAGTTTCACCACTCGCCTCACGAAAGAGCCTGAGTGGGAAACTGGGAGCTGGGAGGGAAGCTTTCCTGGGAGTCAAATGCAGTTTTTCTTCTAATTGTGTAGGAACTGCCTTGGCCTTTTGGACTCAGTGGCGTCTCAACTAATAAAGAGTACCAGTCTAAAGCTGATGAGACATAGCTACATTTTAACAAGTGTCTATTTTAACTATTTTTAAGTAGTAACAGATCTTCTGCATAAGTGCTGGAAGCCTGCTATGACCTGCCACAGGACTGTATTAGCCTTCTGAGGGCCTTTCCATTTCCTTCAACCTTTACTGAGTTAGGTCTAGGGAAACTGCTTATATCTCCCTATTGTACTGCTGTCGGTAGGTTTAAATGGAAATCTGTTCACTGAAATCCTTTTTATCAGCAGCCATTTTTTCCCAGATTGGATCAGATGTCAATACAGTCTTTACTGGGGAGGAGCAAGGTCATGCCTGAACAATGTTGTGCTCTTTTAATGAACTACGTAACTTACTTTTCATGCCCTCATGTTCTCAGGAAAAAAAAAAAATTCAAATTCCTTAGTGCTATCCCTTATGACACTTTTCTCCTCTCCTTTTCCTGGTTCATGGCAAAAAGTGCATGTTTTCCCATGACCTGTTCTTCTTGGTGCACATCTCTGTCAACTAACAGTGCAGTTACTCTCCATAAAAGAGATTGCAGAAAAACTGTTCACCAAAAAGGTACAAATATATGAAAGCTTTTCATTACCTGGAAGAAAAATGGCACAATGGATGAACTCTGAAAAAATGTATTCCTCCTGCAAGGCATATCCCTGTCCTTCCTCATTCAGTGAACAAATCTAAAGTCAACAGATCTAGAGGAACAAAATAGAAGTTGAAAGAAAAATTATCAACTAAATGGAAAGATAAAAGCGTTTTTGCACTTTCAACCTAATCCAGGTGGCTCCTAAACTTAGAGAAACTTTGTATCCTAAAAATAGGCAGCCAAGTTCCAACTGACTTCTGAGAGTGACAAAGGTCTAGACAAGTGCCTTTCTTCATTTAGATCCTCACAGATGCTCAATTGAAAAGTTTTCTTGGAACAGTCTCAAATACCTGCTATGAACTGACTACTTTAAGACAGCATCACTGATTTTCAGGGTTTGTTTGCTTTGGTTTGGTTTGTATCAATCCCTTTAAATAATAACTTCACAATTGGAGTACGCAGCTAGATAGTGGAGAACATGAGCTTGGCTTTTTTCTCTCAAATCCCCTCATCCTACGAGGCTGTTGTGACTGCCAGACTATATCTTAGTGTGAAAGGGCTCTCTCTGCCTTTTATGTTGGTGCTAGGTTCAGAAGGCAGGAGAAAAACAAAGAGCAATTGGGGAACAGAAGGCTGCTGGTTGCTGTTTCAAAAATTGTGTTTTATGGAATGGATTTTCCAAGGCAGGCCCTCTCTCCTCTGGTTGTAGCTGCAGGCAAGGATAGCATGCTAGCTTTAGGTTGATCCTTTCTTTGGGTGCCACTGGATGGGAAAGCCAAGGTGCTACTCAAAAGTGTCTTGTACCAAGGCTAATGCTGAATATGTACAGTACAGGGAGTCAGAGGGACCACACAGGGATTCTGAAATTCCTCTGTGTTGTGGAAAATATAGCCATTGTGAGGCTCAGATTTTATGTATGTAAGGACAATATGTACTAGGTCAGTTACAATGATCTATCCCCAAGGACAGTTTAATATCTCCTGTGAGGATAGGTGATCCACCAGAATTGTCTAGTTTACTCTGTGGTTTTATCACTCAACCATAAAGCCTTCTTCCCCCACCTTCCAGATTGATACAGCCCTGTGGCTTCCACTAAAGTCACAGAGAGCCAGGAATTTTGTGCATAAGCACCTCCTTTTCTGCAAAGAGCCAAGAGTCTCTGTGAGTCTTCTAAATGCTCATCCAGGAGTTTGTAGTGTCCCTGTAATTTACACTGTAAACTCCCTAAGCTGAATGCAGAGGGAGAGAAGTCAGAAGAAGAGACTGTCAGTAGTATTTCTTGGTAGTGATCAGAGTGCAACATGAGATGTTCCTCACACTGTCCACACTAACATCTGTATACATGAAACAGAAAGAGTTGCAGCTGCAGAGAGAGGCGTGTTTTATGTGGTATACTTCTGTTTGGAGTATGCTGTTCTGGATGACTTCAGTGCATTTTCACGAGCAAACAATGTTCTTGTGTTTGTATTAAAATGTTAATTCTTCTTTTTTAAGTTTTAAGCCACAGTTTTAAAGATATATGAGAAAGACCTTGCCCCTGCAGATGTGTATCAATCTACAAAAGATGTAATATGACTTGCAATGCCAGCAGGGCTGGTGTAGATTCTTTGATGCTTAAGCATGGGAATTTATGATGCGTATTTAGTGTTCTCCCATGTGGTCTGGTAGAAATAATGTCAAAAGAGGGATTGAAAATGGGATTTCAGTAAACACGAGTATAAAAAGAGAGTTGGGTTTTTAGGACCACCAAATTATATAAACACATCTCAAAAACAGGGACATGCTGCAGAACGTACTGTTGAAATGTTGAAGGGAACTGTTGAAGGAAGGAAATGCTGTGTACCTTGAAGTGATGAGACTGACATAGGATGGAATAAGAGTAACACAAAGTCTTTTGTTGCATCCAATTTATTTAGGCTGAAAAATAAAGCGTGATCAAGGTGTGGAGAAAGCACAGTTTCAAATATGTTTTACCCTTCATATGAGTGGGCAACTTAGAGGTGATAGAGCAACTGGTAATTTTCCATCATTATCTTTATTTGAAAAAAATAGAATGATAAGTACATAGTTGCACATAAAAAGTGTATTATCCTAAAGATGTGAACATTTTCACAACAAAAACAAGGTAAAACCCACAAGCATTGTTATGGTTGGGACAAAAATATTTGCTAAGCAATACATGAATACTTTTAGGACAAAAGGGCTATTTCAGAGAAAGAATATTTTCTTTAAATTTTAAAGTTTGAAAACTTGGTGAATGTACTGCAAAGTTGCCACTAGATTTAGTTAGATCTTGTATAAAATTCTAGGCTATATAGAAGGAGGTGAAATAATGAAAATGCCATCATGTTCTATTTGTCAGTCTTGCTTTTCATGTTATTTGTCAGCGGTGTATCTAAACTGAGTACATCTGTATTTCTTGCTTTGTCCAACTGTTTTTTTCCACAGACAAGGTGCAAGTAAAAATCATACTTTTGGATGAGCTGGCATGTGCTTTAGGCGCTTTGCTTCTGTGAGTTATGCATTGTACGAGAAGAACCAGATGATAAAGGTTTATATAATTTTGTTTTCTGTGTGCAACGGATGGCTAGGGCTGACACTAGCCATGACTCACCATGAGAAAGATAAAGAAGCACCTTGCACACTCTCTCAAGGGAAAGACAAGGGGAGTTAAAGCTTTAACTAGGAGTGGAAATGCTGCTAGAGAGATGAGTCAAACCAAGAGCAAGACGTTGTCACTATGTGATCAAGAAACGAATTTATTATGAGTACTCATGAACAACAGCTGAAGATACCTCTTTGATCAGGGAAGTAACTCTCTGCTATCTCCATGCCCTACTTTTTTTGCCTACATTTTAAGCTTCTCTGTGTACTTTTTTTTTGTGAATGAAGCTATTTTCACAGTAAAGTGTTCCATCACTGAGACACCAATTCTACTCTGTATCTCAGTTTTGAACTTCTGAAACTACAAATTTTAAAATATAATAAAAAATCCTTGTCTTAAAATCCTTATCCTAAAATATAATAAAAAAATCCTTATCTGAATTTCAGATACTTTTTCTGAAATGTTACCAGGTTCCATCTCTGTAAAAATCCTTCTTGGTTACACCGTAATTATTTCCTGCATCAGCTACTGTAACTCTCATTTTAATGGACTCCTGAAGCCCTACTCACTGAACTTCAAAGTGCCTAGAAAACTGCAGTCAGACCACACGGTGTTTGCTAAGAAGCTTCATCTCTCTTAGCTTTATTCACTTACTATCTCTCTGCCCACAGAATTCAAACTAACTGCTAATTCTTTTAGTTCACTTTTGCCTCACTCTGTATTCAGCCCTTGGCCTATGCACATTTCAGTTCTCCTCTTCCTAATTTTGCCATTATTATCATTCGCAAAGATCAATTTCCATGAAATACCTACAAGCTGAAGTTAGGAAAGTGGAACTTTTTAAAAGTTTTCTGTGAATTTTCCCAGCTGAAGAGGCAGAAATTAGTGTTTGGTCTTTGAAGAAAGACTTCCATTTTCAAAAGGAGGCTACCCAAATAGTCTACCTTTTTTAATTCTCTCCTGAATTTTCTGTAAGTCCCAGGAGTAGGAAAAAAATTAGATTAACATATCTGTTTGAACTCAAGCACTCTTATGCTTATGTCTTTCCCTTTCTTTTACTGGGCCATTACCTTGTAGAAGGATAGGAGTTAGGTCTTATTTTCATCTTCCTTTTATTTTTTCCTTTTATTTTAACTCTCCCAAGCTTCTTAGATATCAGTATGTCTAGTTTAGGGTTGTCCTCAAAAGTGCTGTCCACTTTTTGTGCTTCCAGGAGAAAGTCCTATCTTATGAAAAGTGTATTTCTCTTTTTCCAGGTGGTAGTAAACCTGTATACAATAAAATTTGTCTTTTGTTTTTCCCTGTGCTGTCTTAACTTTCTCATTTTTACTGTACATATTTCTTGCATGATAATTACTATATCAGCTTCTAATCCATGGCATAATGATGGCTGCTATAATCAATCAAATCATATTCTTTTTAACTAGTAATCATCTATAATCAAGTGACTGATCTCTGGATGAATCACTTAACAGTGGGCTCCTATGTCTGCTAATGTTCATGAAATTCTAGCGCTAAATTCTTATTCTTGGTTTCATTGCTCCAGCACATCAACCATATGCGGTTGGAAAACTTTAAAATTAAACAGCTGAAGAGTAAGGGAAAGAAAGGTTCTTTTTGCCTCTCAAGAAAACACATTGTTTAATTCATTCAAATACAAATGGAATGCACATACTAAGCCACTAGGATGTGCTTAATTTCTTAAAGATGTTTTTTCATATGATGAAGTATCATCTGACCCAATAAACCAACTCTAGACTGGGTTTGTAGGTTCACGAAACATAAGCATAGCCCAACACATTTCCCACTTCCTTTTCTTCTGGTTTTGTGTATGAAAGAATCCCTTTCTTTCAGGGAAATGTTAGAATGATATTTTCAGATATCCAGACAATATAAGACCAGACCACAGAATTAAAGTATTTTCTTTGTCTTAAGATAGCTTTCTTCTCTAAGTATGAATAAATGTTTGGATCAGATCAGTTGTTTCCTTTGAATTATAGTAAAAGAGAATTAAGCGGTTAAGCATACAGTTTACTAGTATTATTTTAAGAGACAAACATTTTTATCTGATCATTCCTTATATTGATTAAAACACATTCTAAAAATTACTGCTTATAAGAAAGATCACAATGTGTTTGGAGTTTTATGTAAAATGTCAAGTGAACTAATAAAATGTTGTTTTATGTAGGAAGTGCAAATACTGTAATTAAAAAAAAAAAAAGTAAAAAACCCCCACATTATCCTAAATTTTATGTAGAAAAGAGAAAATCATTTAAGTGTCAAGAAAAAAAGGTTAAACTACACTTGTTACTGCTCTCTCCTGGATGGTTCCACACTCTTACAGCTTCAATCAGGGATAGCTGTGATTTGAAACAATAATGTGTACATTTTAATGTACTGGGTCTGAAAAAACAGCACTTTCCTAACAAGGTTGGCAAGTTAAATTTCTTTGCTGCTTCCAATGCCATGCACCTCTTGTGTTATTTGCTACAGAAATAATGAGTGCTCAAATGCACCTCACCACTTGTGGAGCTTTTTTTTTTTATTGGACAAAGGTGCATCCCTGAGGAAAATGCCGAGGTGGTACTGGCTTGGGGAGACCAATGGAATCCCAAAATTCTTGAATTTTTAATTTATTTTTAAAAACTTCTTTAATATAATTCACTCTCTAATTTCTAATATCATCACACTTGTGTTTCAATGAGTTTGTGCCTGATTTAAGTAGATAACAAGAAGGCAAGTGAGTCCCCCAAATCAAGGTATCTGAACTCAAATATTTTTGAGATCTAAATGGTGAGGTAACCTTTCTACTAATTTGTGCTCTATTCTATATCATCAAACTAATGTGCCCTCTTGTCTACATCAAACCTGCTTTTATGTTACCATCAACCTAAAAATCATATAAAGTTAAAAATTACCTATAGAACTCAATATTAGATCTCATTACTTATTAATCATAACCCACATTGCTCAGTTTTTTTATTAAAAACTAAATTTTTGGTACCTAACTTTTGGCATGAGGAGCTTGGCCTCTGTCTGGAAACCTGTCTTTGACCATGGCACTATGCAAAACCCCACAGAAAATATAAGAACCACCCCAGTGATGAGAACTGGGGTTACTTTTCCTCTTATCACAGTGCTCCATACCCAAGAAAATATGGGGTTGTCAATAAAGCAGAAACTCCAGAACAAGAACAAGTCTCCTACTTCTGTGTCTTAGTAGACCTAAAAAGAATCAAAAAATCAGAATGCATCCAGAGTTTGTGGGAAGTTAGCCTTTATTTCACCACCTTGCTTCCTCACCAGCCCTGGGAAGGAGAGGTCTGTGGCTGGGTAGGACCCCCAAATGTCTCTCCTCCTCCCATCCTTACTCATGCAAGAAGAAAAGACAACTTGAATGGACAGAAGCATGATGGCTACAATTGCCTTCTCTCAGGAAAAGCTTTTTTGTCATCTTCTGCCTCTCTGCTTGTGCCTGGTTTGTTCTTCCTCTGGAGGCAGAAATAAAAGAGATGAACCATAAAAAAAAAGGCTCTTCTTGGCCATCTTAGAACTGTTTGAGGTCTAAATCAAGAGCAAGTCACCTCAGATCCTCAGGAAAACATTGTAAAAGCATGGTAAAAAGCAGTGTGCATGAATTTCTGGCAAAAGCTTCCATATGAGTAAGAGGTGCCTACTCCAGCAGGGCTGACTGGGTCACATGCTCTTGGTTTTCTGTGTTCATGAGGACCAAATGTTGCTTTAAAAGTGACAGAGGAACGAGCAGCATTTAAAATAAGCCAATTTAAAGCCTGGGCTTTTGCTGAGCTTTTATAATCTGCTATTTACTGAAAATATCTCTCTGTGTGAGATCTTTTCCCCTAAGAACATATGTCCTTCCTGCTTGTTGAGACTCTGATCCTAATCTCAATTTTTTGATGTCATAATCTGTAGTATGGGAATGCAGAGAAATGCCTTCAAAAAAACCCCAGTACTAATTGAGAGAAGGTGCCTTCTGGGGGTTTTCTGTGTGCAATAGTTTCAGAAATGATTGGAAGAAAGCATATTAATCAATTTTGCAGATGATTTGCAGTGGGAAAAGATCATAAACCACTTAAAGGCTGGGAATAATACAGAACACGGTTTTCATAAAACAAAGGAAAAATCTAACATCACTTGGAGCATACTGGACATTCAGATCACTTCCCACAGCTTCTCAGCAAACATTTTTGAAAACATTTTGAAAACCAATATACATGAGAGAATGAACCAATGACAATGTAAGAAATACACTTATGCCTTAGCCATCGGAAGCACCAGGAACAAATAGAACTATTTTCAGTATCCAAATTTATTCTCCTAAATTCCAGAAAGGATAATATTAGTCTTTAGCAAATATAGTGCTGTAGTACTGTGTTGTTATTCTAGCAAAGAGGATGTGATAATCAATCTGATACCTGGTTCAAACAAGTAATACTTACGAGTATTGTGCCATTTTCTATGTTATGATGGTAACAATGAACATCTGTAGAGTGCCTTTTAATATCTACCCACCCAGCAAGATTTAGTCTTCACCCTCAGAGAAGATGATTTTTTCTAGTGAACATAAAACAGTTTTCCCTTATATTCACTAGCAAATCCAGCTATATATACAAACCTCTGTGTGACTGCAGAAATGCAATAGCCTTGTGCATGTTGCAAAGATCAGTAATTTGAAGCTTCCAGCAAGTTACATTAAACATCATGGACTTTCATCATTATGTAAATATTAAATACACTTACTAATTTTGCTTGTAACCCATTAATTGCTTTAGATAGTATGAGCACCATCTTGTCAGGATGCTTAGAGTTGGAAGAGTCCAGGCTTAAGTAAACTCAGCAACAGGATTGGTAAAACATGCTTTGAGAAACCATCTTAGACCTCCAGACAAATCCATCTAAATGTTTTTCATTGCCTTTGATTTACAAAATATTAATCTTTGATATAACTTTTTCTGACTTTTTAATATTTTTATGCCATTATCTCATTACCTTTTTTTTTCTGATAGCTCGCATTTCAGAAATTCATACAGCATGGCCCCTATAATTGCTGTGATTTGACTGTGGAAAATAGAAAATGTAATAGAAAATTACTCAGTATGCTTTATACAGGTCTTTTGATTAGTAGTCTTATCTGGGGGGATGAACAAAAGAGTGAGACTCAGGTGGTCTCATCCTATTATGGTGTCCCTATTTCTTTACAATTTTTCTTCACATTTTTTCTTTAGTTTCCTGATTTGTAAAAAGAGAAATAAACCCCTATTTGTCTTAAACAGATATTATACAGAGTTAATTGTTAATATCTGTACACTGCTTTGAACATCTAAAGAACGATATGTGAATGGTAAGTGCTGCTTTCTCTTTCATTTTTTAGTCTACATCTCCTGCTCAGCTTTTAATTCTCTAAACTCTTCCTACAGTTATTTTATATTTCTACTATTATTAAATCCAAAGTCAGCTTCTTGAGACAGTCTTATTGAACTTGGAAAAATTCTTGTATGGGACCATCTTGGTTTTTGTTTTGTATTCCTACTGTCTGGTCTTTGTTAATTTTATATTTCTTCACGCTATTAAAAGTCAGATGAAACCTTTGCATTATAATACTGATTTCATTTTCTCCAGATTTCTTCTTTTTTCTGTGAATAATTTATTCTTATTTCTTTTCTGACTGTTCATATGCAAGAGTTTTCGGAATATACAGTATGTGTGACCATTCAAAAAAAATCACGTCAGTTCTAGCCTATGCATTTACAAGACTCAGAGAATTTTGTATTCCTAGTGTGTAAGATGATTTTTCTCATAACTTAATTATGGTAAACAAGAAGGAGCAGGCCAAATGAAGAAAGACAGAATGTTTTGTTTTCTAATGAATTTCACACAGACGTAGCAGTTTCTCTCGTGCTGGCTTAAAACAAGGAGCGCGCAAGTGGTATGAACAACACTGTCAGCAGCAGCCTCATTTGCTTAACCTCAGTGCATTAAAAAAAAGAGATGAAGTTTTTTGGAATGCAAATATTATTGTAAAATGGAGGGAAAAGGAGGAAAGGAAAAAATATAGGTTACACATGGCTGCTTTTAATGGAAATAGTATGATGTCGTTTCTCCCTTTCTTCATGGTTTGAAGTCAGCAATCCCCAGAGAGAAAAATTCTGAAGTTGTAATGAAAAGGGATCATTTCAGAACACATAACAGGCAGTTCCCACTTCTTTTATGTTCTAGGGAGAGAGAATGTTTCCATTGTATGTGGCTTTTTGATATATGACTTTGAAAAGAATACTGAATCCTTCCATGAAAAGGTTGAATATTCTTCTTTGCTTAGTTCTCATTCCTGAATTACATTGAAATCCCACTCCCTGGTTATTCATAATTTGCTAAAGTTTCCCTGTGAGGCTTAAAATTGTAGCAGTCTAGTCTAGTGAAGACTTTAAAAAAGAAATACCAAGCTAAAATAAATAATGCATTTCAGAATAAACAATCTCTGAGACGTAGTAGAGGGAGAATCAACACCATCCTTCCCTTTTTATTTCCTTCATGGTGACTACAGAAAAATTTATTCCAGTAAAAAGTTTTGCTTACATTAAATTGTGAGGCTGTTTGTTGGTGCAATGCATTTCAAGCTCAAAAAGTACTGGAAGGCTGAACTTGAGACATTCACACCATATAATAATTGCTCCACTTAACAATTAAATCTTAAGCAGTTCTGTTACTGGATTATTCTTTTGAAGCCTGGCTTGAAAACTAATCCAATAGGCCTAAAAGAGTGTCTAAAAGAAAACTGCAGCTTCAAGAAGTCTGTGTTGGACATTTTTCACTATTGTTCTTCCTCAGCTGACAATGCAGTTAAATGTTCCACAGTATGAAGAATTTCTAAGGACAATTGAATTAAAAATAGATTTCAAACAGCAAAAGGCATTACAAGCAGAGGTGTATGTCTCTGGAAGTAGGGCAATATGGTAACATCTGTAAATATCAGCTGAAATTTTTAATCCACTTTTAATTAGAAATAATTGCACATGTTAAAACTTGCAGTAAGGAGTCAGACATGGTGCTGCTGCACAATTTCCAGCTGACTGATTAGATGTTTGCTTTGCAAGTTTTGTGTTCTTTTAACCTGAAGAGTATTTTGTTCATCTTCCGTGACATTAGACTAACAAAAATACCATTAACCTAAATATGTACCCCCCCGTATCCTTTGTAGAAAGGGTTTGCCAGTTGTTTATGTGCTTTTTCTGGATAAGATGACTCTCCCTGTGAATTTTTATTTCTTTTGACCTGCAAAGGAAGTTAGGTAATCGGTAAACATTATTTCAATGTTAATTCATGGAAGAATTGTGTCTCGTCAGATCTCATAGGATTTAGAATACTGCTTAAACAGTTTTCTCAAGTAATATTAAAAGAGTAGAGACATCACCAAAAAATATGGGTATGGTGTGAACTCAATGTTTCATGGCAGGGATATGCATTTCATTCAACAACACCAGGGAGCACAGGGAATCATGGGAGTCACTGCTGACAAAAGTTCTAGTCCACAGGCTAGGTGACTTTTATGAGCACTCATCTCTTTTATGGATCTGAGTAGTTTTGTGAGATTTAACTTGTCTTTTAAATAAAGTATGCAAGAATTACAGTTTTAACTGACATGCCCAGGCAACTTACATCTGCATTAAATATTTTGGGATTTTCCAGCAGCGTCTTGTGGTGTTCATTTTTTATTTCTGTTATAAAAAAGACAGTGATTTTACTAAGTAAGGCACATAGGCTTAACTCATCCAGTAGGACTTCATTCAGGGTGAGTTCTTTTTATTGTGTGTGCTGAAAAATATTAATCTCATAGTAAACAGTTTTGTAAATTCCTGCTTGAAAATGCAACCCTCTCCCATCCAACACAGTTTGTAGCTTCTTAATTACTCTTTTGTGTGGGATTCAGCTGACCTAGCCCAAGACATAAAAGGTTAGCACCTTGCCTTAGTTAATTGTCTATACGACTTCTAGGGACACAGGTAATCCCATCTTAAAGCAGATGTTTCAGATAAGTGCACTGAATTACTTTACTCAGGTGTGGGTATCCCTCCTTGCAAAGGAGCAGAGGCGGCAAATGTGGATAAGACACTTAAATTGAAGAGAGATCAAATGAATTACAACACAATGAAGTCCATATTCTGTATTTTCTTGGAGCAGAATCTTGTCCAAAGAAGTTTCATGGACGATGGTATCTACTCTAGGCTTTTTTAAGAAGAGCCCTTTCTACTGGAACAACCCTGTTTAACAGAGTAGGAATGATCTTTTCCCTTTACTCATCACTTTGTTTCCATCTCATAAACGGCTCTGAATGCATTTTGATGGTTTCCAATTGCCCAAAAAAAGTTGAGAAAGGGTGGTACAGGCACCGGCAGCCTGAGCAGAGATAGTAGCTCAGAGAGAAGAGCCTGGGATTCAGGTGAGGCTCACATGCTGTTGTGCAGACAGGGCAACAGTGGGATGATGGCATTTCACAGCTGAGACTGAGAATAGCTGGGCCACCAGAATGACACTGAGTGATGGGGAGTGACAAGACCATAGTGGGAACAACTTGGGTTATCAGCTAAGAGGAAAAGGACTTGTAGGACTTAGAGTAGGACTTGTGTAGGACTACTGTTTCCCTATATCACTTTACAATCTGGCCACAAACACATGAAACTCACCAATAGTACAGGTTTCTCTCATCCCTAGGCAGTAAAATGGGATGTTTTGGCAAGACTCTACACAGCTTGGTATACTTCAGAGCTGGATTTGTACTTTATATAACGTATTTCCTTCTATGGTTTCTACAACCAGTTCATTTTGGTCATTGTGGTTTCAGTATAGACTTGACCAAATCCAAATCTGTGTCACAGTCATTTTAATCACAGTGTAATTACAGATTACAGTATTTTTAAATGGCCCATACTCATGACTAAAATCCAAAAGGCCTATACATGAAAATCTGCAGCAATCAAGTGCTTAAGCTTCATTCAACAAAATCAGCTTGCAGTTAGGTTATGAGAATTTGAATCAACACACTCTGGCAACCAGTAATCTCACACTGAATGCCAGCTGAACATTTAAACTGAAAATGCAAAGCAGAGAAGCACAACAACTCAATTACCAACTTCCTTTCTATAAAGAAAATATTGTTTCTAGTGAGCTGTTCTAATGATCAAGTATACCACAGGAATGTGTCAGCAATTAGAGCACTCAACATAGCACACGTTTTTCAATTTCTCCTTATCTAGCATCTTCTAAACACTAAAGAGAGATATATCTTTTGGTCTCAGACTATATGTACAAAAAATGCTGGAAACCAACTTTAAATAATTAGTCCTTAAGGAATGCATATACTCACTGTGTGATCTCCCATCTCAAGCAATACTTGGTTTATGAAAGGGTGGTGAGCTAAGGGACAGTGCTATCTGCTGAGGAAGATGCAGAGAGAACTAAAATAAATCATATTTTTTGAGCTAAAACTTGAAGATCATGGCTAGGCAACAAGAATCTGTTCAAAACTCATCTGTAGTGTAGATAAAATTGATGTCTGCTTCCCCAGACATGATGGTTTGTGCTAGGCAGAGTCTGATTTTTCTACTCATGGTTAGAGAAAGAACAAAGGGGGAGGAAGAGCCAAGGAGCAAGACAGGTACAGCTTCCAGGGAAAGCCAGAATTGAAGGCAGAAACTCGCTTGCTCTTCAGCAGCATCTATCTCCTAGCTTTCCAAGGCTCTGACGCTGGCAGCATTTTGCTGCCCTGTTACAAGCATGACTGTAGCAACTATTTTGAGGTGTGTTGTGGAGCTGGTTTTAGAAGGGTCATGTGAAGAGAGCAGAAAGGAAAGAGGAAGAAATAACTTCTTAGAAACAAAATACTCTGGGGCACCCTGTTAGCCTAGTGCTTAATAAATGGTGGAAGTTTGTGCCTGGCTAAATACTGAGCACCTGTACATGCTGGAGGTGCTTCATCTTTGTAAGCCCATTTGGAGGGCTAGAGAACATCATTGTTCTAAGTCCAGTAACTGCACCTTCAGCAGCTGCAGAGCAGAAATTGCCATCTATAGCAATTACTTAGTGCATTTATGACACATTGAAATCTGGAATGATTCACTTGCAACTTAATTAATACTTAATTAGGAAGCCAGTTTCAGTCAGGGGATGTTGTGTCACCTACCATATCTATTCTATGTAATCACTTAGGTATTTCCACAGCACATCTGTCTTCATAATTCACTGATTAGCCTAGCACTCAGTGACCATGCTCCTGAATTCTTTTAATATAACAACTTTAGCATAAGTTTGCCCAGCTATCAAAAGTCTGGGACACTTTAAAATGATAGTCAGGACACTTGAACAGCACTAATTTCAGATTCTGAGTCAACCAAAAAGGTAACAATTCAATATTTTTTCCATAAAGACAGAGATGCAAAAGCACATACTTGAACTCCACCAAAGGCAACAAGGAAATCCCAGTGCACATGCTGTTATATAAGTAGGTTGCTATTACTTGCATCTCACATTTCATGCCTTTACGAAGCTCAACAGTGTGATTTTAGATGATTTTAGATATGAGACGACTTTAATAAGTGAACAGGTTTGCAGGTGAGAGAACAAACAGATGGCAGGTATGCCATTGTAGCAACCGTGAACTGTGGGTATTTCAGATTTTTACCACAACATTGCTGAAGTGCTGGGAGATGTTCCAAATTACCTCACTAGCTCATCACAATTACATTTTTAAAAAGCTGGGGAAGATGACATGAGCCTGGGGCAGTAGGCAAGAAAGAGGGGAAAGAGACAGATTGGAATGGGGCTTGGAGACAATGAGAGAGAGAATGAAAGAAAGAAAAGAAAAGAAACCTAAGAATTGTTCTTTCACTTTTCAAATGTTTCTCAAAAATATCAAGATGTATTGAGCCCTAAGGCAACAACCTAAAAGCTCATCTAAGTTGTACGTGAAGAAAACAGGAATAATACCACACATTTCAACCATGATTTACAATAATGTGAATGAAAGCTGAATCTGGCAGAGCTCCATCTACTTAATGAAAAACTTGTTGAGGGGGAAAAAAGTCTATAAAATAGACTGATAGAAGATTAGCAAGAACTAGTATGAACATGATTACAGAATTTGTATATCTATCGTTGAACATCATCTGATTAGTAACAAATATTTTGTTTCCAGTTTTTTTAATTGCACTATTCCCATTTCAAATCTGCAAAGCCATGATTATCTGCCAGCTCCTTGTAGATGTCCCAGCACATAAATATCTTGGACATGGATTCAAAAACTTACAGTGTTATTCAAGGACAGTATCTGTGCATGGTGGTGTGGCAGAAAATATTAATGTGGCAACATGGAAAGCAGACCCAAAGGGACACTACTAATCACTTCGTCTCTCGGCTCCTTGTAACTCTATCAGTGTTTGCCCCTAGCCCAGCATCTCACTTTCGAACCTTCAAAGAAAGCATGCAAGGAAACCAGTTACTTGATTAACTCCTCCTTTGTATCATTCCTTCTGAGGCTCAGGCCTCTGCTTAAGAAGGCAAATAGCAACACTATATCCTCAAAGGCATAGAAATAAGAGCTGAAAAGCCATCTCTTACATCACTTAACATAGAGTCTGCCAAGAAGAATTGCTCCCTACAGTACATTCATAAGTGTTTCCTACCATGCAGCTCTAAATGACCAAGGTGATTGGGCTTCCATTGTCTCCCTGGGGAGGTTTCACCACAGCCTATTCAGGCCGGCTGTTTGGAGAGCAGGAGACAGTGATTTCATTGTGTACCACTTCTCGGGGTTTCTACAGAGGAGTTGGCTCCATGCTGCACCTGGAGCAATCTGAAACATTCTGATGACACAGTGGTGAAAATTCCTGTTCACTTGTCATTGTGAACCTGATGCACAGCACCACCATCAGCCAAAGGACAAGTGAGCCAAATTCCTAGTCAGCTCTGCTTGAAATAGATTCCATGCTAGGATATGACCCTCAAGTGAAAACATCTTGCAACTCTGCTTGGCTTCAGTTCATGTCCCTTGGAAGTCCATGGACAATGGACAAAGTCTTTTGGTAAACTCTTTGAGACAGTGACTAGCAGACTCTGTGTGCTGACTATCATAAGTAAACAACAACAACATTTGTTAGAAGTCAATATGTACAGTTCCAATAAATTGACATGATATATATCTGGGGCCAGAGCCAGGAAATGCCTAACTCCCTGATTGTGGAAGAGGTGGAATTAGGGTATTAACTATTTTCAAGAGATTAATGAATTACACATTGTGATACAAAGTCTGATTCTGATCTAACTCTTCTCCTCTGCCGGAGAGGGTGACTCAACTGGCTCCTGTGGGGCTCTTCTTTACTAACATCAGTGCAGTGAAGCAAGCTTACTTCATTTGTAGGCTGTGCACGTTTGGTAGCATATACCAGTGCCTGTAGCAATCCTTTCTGAGAAACAGTACAGATGTTGGTAGGATGCTGACACCAGATATTACCACAGTGGTATAAAATATTTGAAACCACTAAGTGGCTCATCTTTCTTCCATTGGATTAAATATGGTCTAAAAAATCTCTTTGTAATTTATTTAAGATGCTACTTTTTGCCAGGCAGATAAAAAGAATCTTAGCTTAATAACATATTTTGTTTGATTACTGGGGTTTTTGAGAAGTACCTTTAAGGAACATGGCACGGGATGTTATTTGGAGGTTATTTATTCTGGAATCAGCCTCCTTGAACTCCTGGTAAAGGTTTCCAAAACATTTATGTAGTTTCAAGGATGAAATGCTTAACATTTTCATATGCCTCTTCCTAGTGCTGGTGAAACATTGGAGTCACATTATATGCAGCCTTCTGAATTTCTTGGAAGTAAATATTTTCAGCTTAGTATTGGCACAATTCTGTTTCCTGTGTTGTAAATGAAGATCTCCCACAAACTTCAACAGCAGCAGATAGAGGCAAATGCTGAGCACAATCTCACTCTTGGTGACTTGCCCCTATTTCAGCTAATTTTTAGGAAAGCCAACATCACATCAAGTGTATTGGCTGCTTTAAAACTGCTTTCATTTGTACATAAGATCTATAAATAAATTCAGGCATTTTTGTTCCAATAAGCTCTATTCATAATGACACTATCCTTAAATAGCAGGAAAGAACTATAGTAATATAATGAATTCTTTTCTGTGTTTTGTTTGCAAGTTGATTAAGTGCAATCACAGTGGCTTAGTTCAGAATTCTTCCTTTATGGAATACATTTAAAAATAAAACAAAACACAGTCACCCATGAAGGACTTCATAAAATGTCCAGGCAGTGAAAGGCAGTCAGCAATCTGTGCAAGTCACGTTCAAATCCTTTGTTTGACAAACTTTCCCAGAAGATTGGCAAAATGTTAAATAGCAACTGTACATGGAATTAGAAAATGAACAGAATCAGCTGACCTGAGAAAGATCTAAACTTGTAGTTCTTCCCACAGCCAACTCTATCATACAAATTTTTTCAGAAACATTATGATGATAAAATCTCCCAGGCTCTGAATATTTACCGCTCAGGCATTTATTGTTCTTTTTAATAAACAGGTCAGGGGAGGTATTTGTGAACATGGCATATTTTTTTCCAAAATCATCAGGCAGCCAATATTTTTCAGTACAATAGCCTACTTGTCTTGGGCAACTTTTTCATTCTGAACAAGGGAATGAATGTTTCAAGATTAGCAGGACAAATGACTTATTTATGTTTATCCCTCTTTTTGTTGTACCATTTCTTTAAATGTTCTTTCAACCCATTCAGCTGTCCATACCTTCACTAGCTGTGGTAGATAGTCTGACTTGTGATTGAATTATTTTAGTTTTATTAAAGAATATCACGCTCTGAGAGTCCCACTACAGTAATAAGACCACCTTAATGAACAGATGTCTGCTTGCATCTTTTTGCAGGATAATGCAGCGCAAAGACATGGATGCAGTCCCTTGAGTGATACATTCAAAGCTGCCTACAAATTAGCTACTTACAGTGAGCAAGACCCTCACAGGTATTTGAACTTCTTTAGTGTTAGTTCAAACGCAAGCTCTCTATCTCTACACTCAGCAAAGTGTGCCTGTTTCAAGCCTTGAAATTTCATTGACTTTTCTAAGAAAATTAGCAATATTTTTGTCCTCTTGTCTTTTGCATTACTTTTGGTAGTGCTTAGTGTGCCTGCCCTTCCTCTGAACCCCATAGGATACCTATACAACGCCGTGATCCCTGGAATGCAGCAGTGCATGTGACACGCAGGTGGAGATGAGAATGCCAGAACAGGAAATGCGGCTGTGGCAGGACACTGCAAACACTCCTGGGTGCATTGGCTAGAGCGGTGCTGGGATGGGACGTCAGAGTAAAGCATTTAGTTATTCATAATGACTTCCTCCTGGAACAAGGACTCAGGGAACCTTAGATGGAATGATCAACTCTTTACTTTGCCCTGAGAACCACTGGACTTGATTCATACATGCTGTTTGTGGAACAGTCACTCCATAAAAGGAACTGAAAGCTCACATCCAACATCCTTGAGAATAAAATGATTCAGTATCTATGCCACCTTGCCTAATTTCCAAAGGTAATAATGTAAAAATGTGTTTAAAAACATGAAGGATTACATAAAAAAGGAAACCTCCAACTTTTGAAGAGTAAAGTCTTTGCAGATGGCATGCAGATAATTCAAAGATAGTTGTCCTGGTTTGGGCTGTGATAGAGTTAATTTTCTTTCTAATATCTGGTACAGTGCTTTGTTTTGGATTTGAGACAAAAGTAATGTTGATAACACACTGATGTTTTAGTTGTTGCTGAGCAGTGCTTGCACAGACTCAAGGAAATTTTGGGTTTTCATACTGACAGAGAGAAAGCTGAGAGGGGACACAACCAGGACAGCTCACCCTTACATACCAAAGGGACATTCCATATTGTCTGGCATCATACTCAGCACATAAAGCCTGTGGTTACTTCTGCTCAGGGAAGATACTGCTGGGTATCAATCAGCTAGTGAACAGCAATTGTGTTGTGCACCACTTGTTTTGCATATTCTTCTACTACTACTACTACTACTATATATATATATTATTATTATTATTATTATTATTATTATTATTATTATTATTATTATTATTATTATCCAGGAATTCTACCTTTTATTTCCAATTCTGTCCTGCGCCCCAGTGAAGGGAGTGTGTGAATGACTGTGTGGTGCTTAGCTGCCTGCTGGGTTACATCACAATAATTGTATATTGGAGGTACAGAGAAAATACATATCAGATCCTTAAAAAATCATAAAAAGATCAGAAGTAGGTATGATGGCAACTGGTTAAGGAAGATCTCAGAGATCAGATCTCTCTAAGAAAAAATCATTATATCTGGAAGGTTAAATGGAATTCACCCAAAGGCAAGAATTTTTAGAATGTACTTGCAAAAGACATGGACATGCAAAATAAATTATTTTTCTAACGTTTTAGGAAGAGGCATCTTGTCAGACAATATGCAGGGCAAGAGGTTATTTAATCATAAGGGCCAAACAACATCCTCTTTAAGAACATAAGTACAAAATACATTTCCACTGCAGCACCTTGTGAATGTTACTACACTAGGATCCTTCTCTGCATAGGATGCAGCAGATGATTTGCTTCAAATTGGTGCTAAAAATTATGTGAAACTGCTTGTCATAGCCACTGGCAGGGGGAATTCAACACAGATAAATAGAAACCCCATTCCTACTAGGGATAGGTTCTGAACCTACTAGGATAGGTTCTGAGTTGCTGCTAACACTGAGGAATAAAGTATTTATCTCATAACAAATAGATATGTGAAATGATCATCTTAGAGCTCAGTACTGTTCTGCTGAGGCTTTTTAATGTCAGAAAAGACATAGAGAGAAGGAACAAAGATGATTAGCAGTGTGGAGTGGCTTCAACACAAGACCCATATAGTCTAGAAGCACTCATACCTGAAAAAGGAATGAGAGAGGGCCTTACAATAGGCATCACAAAGGACACAAAGCTCAGGGTGATGGTTGTGAAGTGCAGGAACTGGAAAGTGTCAAGTAAAGGCAGGGTTTCCAGAACAACAAAAAAGGAATTTTGTTTCACATTCCCCATAGCTGAGCTGTGGGTTTCCTTGACACAGGATGCTGTGGGCAGTCAAAGTTTATATAGATTCAAAACCAATTGGAAAAATTTAAGAAAATTCTCTCAGGGTTAAATGTAGAAGTACAATCTTTCCTTTGAGAACAGTAAAATCACTGGAAGCTAGGAGAACACTGGATGATGCTCTCTGCATAAGGGAGTAAGTACCACTTAGTATTTATTTTGGTACTTAAGTACCACTGCATACTTATTTTGTCCTTATACTTTCCCTAAACACTTTCTACTGGTGGCTGTCCAAGGCAAGATCCTGGGCAAGGCAGGCCTTTGATCTGGTTTGATTTGATCCTTACTTTCTTATTCCTTTTTGAGACAGTCTATGTGCATAGGAGATCTCCCCCATGTGCTACTGCTGGGACAGCAGTTTAGTTGCTGCAAGTGGCTTTCAAGGCTGTCTTCCCTCAGTGTTCACACTGAAGAATTTCCTTTGCCTGTTGACAACAGGCTGAAGCCTAAACACAGCCCAGGAGGGTGAGCCTCTCTCTCCACACCTCTGCCCTGCTACTCTTTGACATGGCACACCTCTGTCAGTGGAGGAGCTCTGGAAGACAAATAGCATGGGGAAGGGGCATTCATTTTTCAGGAGCTTAATACAGAGAGAGGTCAAGATGAATGGAACTGATTTCCAACGTTACCCTGGAAATGAAGAAAGCTTATAGATATGGTGAAAAAGCTTATAGAGATGGTTGATATAGTGGTCTTTACACTGTAAGCACAACCATTGCTTTATGACTCAAAAGAGTTAGATTTTCGTTTATTTATTTTTTTATGTTTAAAAAGCTTCTTAGGGAGGCCTGTGAAGCAGAATACATGTGTTTTTTCAGCCTGTTGTGATACCTGAGTTTCTACAGCAGATTGTCACTGGATTTTTCTAAGGTGCTTTTTATCCATTCAGATGAGAAAGAGACAGCTTTGTTGCAATCAGTTACTCAACCCATCAGCTTTCCATTCATTCATGTTAAACAAGAAAGCTGGCTGTTAGACTAAACCAAAACATCAGACCACCCCTGATGGGTGCCAGAACCTGGGCTAGGGAAAGAATGAGGAAGGAAAGTGGTACAAGTTTGTGCAGTCTGAAAGGTCAGGGAGGCAAGACAAGGATGACCTTGAGTAGGGTGGCCAGATGCAAATTTCTAATACAAGGGAATTAAGAATGTTTTTACTTGTGTTGCTTTCCTTACAAAGATGGTATTTTCATTGACAGCTGTAAATGAGATCTGCCAGAGGTGGAGACCTCTGGAAACCTGTCGGAACTGGTGCATGTACGGACAGGAGGGCAGAGAGAAGAAACCCACTGTGGGAAAACCTTGAATGACTGATGTATTTCCTAAGAGTCAGCAGGCCTGAATCAGGTAAGAAATACTGAACATGGATACATCATGACACCACATCTATCCAAACCACATAACCAGCAAAATAACTGTTCACAACAAAAGAGCAGAGAAAAAGGGCAGTTTTCTTCCATGTTTTGTGCATTAACACCCTGCAGAACAAATGGTAGGCTATTATGGATTATTGTAAATATTTGCTGTATTTTCTTCTATTCCTTCTGCAACCTGTACCTTTCAATTATTATGTCTCACCATTATTCAAGGCTAAACTTCTTTCAGCAAATTATCGGTACTTGAGTACAGACGTTTTGTTATATAGGTACACATCTTCCAGGATTATGAGGTCTGTTCACAAAGGACACAGCAGCACAAATAATAATACAACTATAGGTAGAAAAATCAATTATAAACTACTTTTAAAATTTAATAATTATCTCAATACATTCTGTAATGATGAATTTTGATGAGAAAATGTAATCTTGGAAATACAGTACTGTATGTTAAATGAGATAATGATAGTAAGGGGACAGTGATGCAAAGAGACCAAATATCTTATATTGAACAATAAAAGGGCCTGATTCCAGACTTGAAATGTCATTGCCTGTTAGAAGAAAAATACCTATTACTTTATAGTTCAAGGAATTCTCATGCAAGATAGCCAATGAAGACATTTCAATGTGAGTAGAGTGTTTATAGGTAAAAGTTACCTAGAAAAGTAAATATTACCTTACCTGATTTGCAAACACCCTCATTTAAAATTCTCTGACATTCTGTGTTAACAGGTTGGCCTTGATCACAGCAATCAGCTCAGTTACAAAATGCTTCTGCTATGTATAACGCAAATGGTACAGAAGGTGCTGTTCTCAGCAGGAAAACATAAAACCAGATGAAAGAGTAATGATGCAGAAGTACAGCCTGGGTGATCACAGCTAACAACGAAAGCATCTGACTTCAACCAAAGTTTTACAGGAAAAAACTTTCTACCAGTGCAAATAGTGGTGATGCAGGTGAACAATATCTAATAGTTCTAACTGCAAAAAATGATTTAGATAGATTTATCTCTTCCTTTGAGGGGAGTTTGGGGACATAACATATTGAACAGGCTTAAAAATTGAGAAAAATGTTGCAAGCATTTTCCTTGACATGTCAGTGGAAAATTGCTGAGCTGGTTTTAACCTGCAAAAATTATTCTGATTTTTCTGAAAGCAGGAGAAAAAGAGTGTCCCTGTTGTGGAGGGCTGTGACTGTTTTACGGCATACCTCCAAAATCCTATCTACTTATTTACAGTGCAGCCCAGGTCACCTCCTACACATCATGGGAGAACAGACAAGTATTTATTCTTCTTACACTTGCTTAAAGTAGAGGAAATGGTACAATTTTATAAGGATTTAAGGATTCTTTTTTTTTTTTTTTTTTTTAATATGTATCAGATAAAAAAATAGACCCAGACGTTACTTTAAATGGATTTGTGTGTCAGCTTCTAACTTCCAGCAGTGATGTTAGTGGCAAAGCAGATTAGAATATTGAAAAAGCAGTAGGTGAACAGGAGTTCATACAAAGAAGGTTGGGAAAATATCCAAGCAAGCGGCATCAGCAAGAGAGTTTATAATTTAATTAAGTTATGAAAAGAGTAATGGGTCAAGTGATGAAAACAACAATACAGCCTTTCAAGGCAATAAGGATTAGAGAAGCCATCTTCCAACTCACAAAAAAATCAGTCCTTCATTCCAGAAACACAAGAGCAATTGTAAATTCTGTTGATTAAGTTTGCATGCAGTGAGATATTAGATTTGCTCTAAGCTTGCCTACTTTAGCAACTGTGTCACAAGTGTACAGTGAATATCTGAATAATTTTATGCCCATAGGATACCTATGGACCACAAGTGTGATTTGAGGTCACCATACAAAAAATGAACTATGAAAATGTTAGGATTGTCCAAAAGTTTTGGTTTTCTTGATCTTTTTACAGTACAAAGATACAGGCTGTCAAATTTAACACAGAGGCCAATAATTGCTGTAGAGACACCACAGAAACAAAACCATCCCTGATTTCTAATGTCATCTTAGACTGATCCCATTCATAGCTCTTCCTTCTCTGCCTCTTACCTTGTTTTGCCCTTCATTCCCCATGAGCAGAAGGAGACAGTTCCTGATTGTCCCATACAGAATTTTCGGAGTACAATTTCTTTTGATACTCAAAATACCTTTCATTTTTCTGAGTTGCTTTATACCTGCTGTTTGTTTTGCTTTCTAGAGCTATATTTCTTTACATCATGACAGCTTTGGAGAAAGTATGTAAGATGAAAGCAAGTGAACTTTTAGTATACATGCAACAGCATTGCCTGATCTGAGGCTTTAAACTGGCTTAAGTGTCATAGCCCTCTTCTGATGCCTTTTTAAAAAGCTGCCAGTGGACCAGAGATTCATTGGAGTTTTATAATACTATACTGCTCACATTAATAATACTATTATTGCAATTTATGATTAATAGAATTACTCAGACATTTAGTTAATAAACCTTCAGTCATTTACTTTGCCTGTTAGCAAGATGGAGTTGACTGTGCAGATCGCCAAGCTATTTGCAATGCTTCCAGTTTCATTTCTTCATCTCTTTGGCACCACTTGTTTTGCTCATGAGTTCAAAATCACCCACAAAACATAAGCAATTGCCAGCAGTCTGTAGTAATAGTAATAGTAATAGTAATAGTAATAGTAATAGTAATAGTAATATGTAATAGTAATATAATAATAATAATAATAATAATAATAATAATAATAATAATAATAATAGTACGATAGAATGAGGCTTTTGAGCTTGGAAACTATTTTTGGAAGAAAGCAGCAGGATAGATCTAATTAGACTGTGCCAAAAGAGGAAAGTGATAGGGATACTAACAGCAAATATCTTGTCCTAGACCACAGACATGAAATCTGGGATCTAGTTAAGGAAACCAACACACCATTGAATGAAGCAAATGAGCCTCAAACAGAAAATTAACTGATTTAGTGTGTAACTAAACTTTAGTTATGGGAGACATTTTGTCTTGTTTCTACATGGTAATTCTGGGCCAAAATCTTCTTTAAACCTTCTTTGGGTTTTCAGTGCTATTGGAGAGATGAAAAAAGGATTTATCCCTGCACTGATCTTTCTTACAACTGCAGTTCTATAAACCCTGTAGCAGTCTTCAGCAGCCCTTGATTAGTGACTACTTTACTGGTGATGAAAAGACTTGGCACAATAGTTGTCTAACCACCTGATCAACCCATCTAAGATCTACAGCTAAAATATAATAATAATAATAATACATCATCAGTAGTGGTTTAATTTATATAATTAGTATGTTACATTTTTAGCTACAGTGCTAAATAGGATATTTTGATCATGTAATGCAAGAGGTTGCATTATGTTAAGTGTTGTAATAAGCTGAATTGTTAAAATCCTTCACATTTTTTCCTATATCTGGACTGCAGTGGATGACAGGGAAAGCTGTTAAGACAGAAGAACAAGATATTCCCACATGAAAAAATATGAACAACAAGTAGTGGAGGATTGTGTTTGATGCATGAAAGAACTACAAATACTGAAGAGATAAAGTGAGGCTTATTATCTCTTACTTCGTGCTTCAGGAGTTTGAATATGCTAAGAGACTCAAGAGTTGAAGTGCTGTAGTAGGAGTAATCTGGAGAGCAAGAAACATTGCCTAAGTGCCAGGACTGCCCTGCTGTCACATTCCTACCTGGGCTGGCTCTCAGACAGAAGCATGGCCAGAGGCCTGCAAGTGTCTTGAATACTGTGCATGCCACCACCAAACTCTGAAAATGTTAATGCATTTTTTATTGTGTGGGGATTTTTTGGTTTGTTGTTTGTTTGGGTTTTTTAAAATAAAATTTCTGTCACTGTAGTCAACTTCGTATCCAAAGTTTAGGGTGGCTTCTTTTGCCTGTAATTATAAAATGTCCAGGCTGGGAATATATTGCTTGAGGAATGGGGGTGGGGCAGAGCATCTGTTTTTTCCTCTAAATTCTTAATCAAGTTTCCTGTTGCTTAATGCTAAATACTGAGCAAGATGGGAGCCAGTATCTTCTGTAGTTTGAGAACAAATAACTTTTCTCATGGTAAGAGTCTCCACAGCTTTCCCATGAAAGCAAGTAAACTTCTTGCTGTGGGTTAATGGGTACAGTTCCTCTCAAGTCAATGAAAATCTAGCTTTAAGGAATCGTTTAGCAAGTGTTTCTTGTTTTGAGTATTTTCCTTTTTTAGACCATTTGTCACTACTGGTCAGTCAAACACTTCCAGCAAGCCAGGAACACTCTGTTACAGAGCCACTGATAGAAATACTCTTGTCCCAGCTAATGCAATATTAAATGCAAAAGAACTTTAGAGTTCTGTGATATGTTTTCAAGTCTGAAAGAAGCTCATTTTTGTTAAGGAACATGCCAGAGGTCTGGAAACTGTTGTCATATGAGACTTAAAAATATGTCATACAACAAAGATCTTGACTTTTCAGAGTTTGGGATGTTTTGGAGAGTGGCCTAGTACTTGCCTGGTTTTTTGTTTTGGGATCAACTACCCTTTGTTTGGTGGGCTTTCTTTCATTTCTAAAGCTACTTCTACTTACATAATTTTTTTTCTTCAAACTTTCCCACTTTTCTAAGACACCAAGATACATTATGTACTCCTGACTTAATTCAGGATGTAAGTGTGGGGCCAAGCCTGCTCTCTTACATGCTGCTGTAAAAAAGGTCAGCTTTTTTGTTGTTCATTTCTCCCCTTCCTTTTCTGTTTCTACATGAATCACTTCATTGGCAGGCTATAATTTATAGTTTCCTCCCTATAATATAAGTGCAAATGGCTCATTTTATTGACATAAATTATATGCAAAGGACGTGCTTAAGGTTGATCAGGCTTACGAGCCTGCTCTTACACCCTTAATTTGTGCCTTATACAAGAAGAAAAATAATAAATGAAAAAAGACTGGCATAAGGGAGTGTGACAATTAAAATAGGTGGGAAGAGAGGAGTGAGATCTCAGTCTTGGAAACATTTTCCTTGGAAACTTAATTAACTTTAGATGAATCCCACAAAAAATGAAATAATTTGCAATGTATTTCTAAGTGTGTTGACTCTGTATTTGTGATGAAATTAAAAAGAAAAAAGCATATAGCCTTTAATAATTATATAACTACTCTTCTGGACATGAAATTAAAGAAGAGAAAAGAAAACCAGTTAAAAAACCCTAAACAAAAAAAGTGAAGTTTATAAAATGAGAAGCATTGTGTATTGAAATTTAGGATAGGGAGCCAGCAGCAGTGCAGCAACATGTCTGGGTAAAGCAGGAAACTCCAAATCCAGTAAGCTGCTCTGTAATTTCAGATGCTGATCTCAGTGCCTGTAATGCTACTCGTGTCATTTCTGGAAGCTAGGATGACACAAAACCTGTGTGGGAAGGAGGGAAAGCAACCTGCAATGTGGGATTTTTGGCCTTTTAATGAAAGATAGCTGAGAAGTTAATTGTACCTACAGATTTTTTTATGAATGCAGGTAACCTTATCCTATCTATGGATGAAGTTCACCCTTCAGCTTCCTGTGAAGCTTGGCATGGGGGCTGCTATTGTGCACAGAATCAGGAGACACCAGTGCCTGGGAGGCAGCAGTCAGTCCTTGTTTGCTTTCATCAGTCAGCTCCAGAGCTGTGATTAGGGTTCTCCCCAAATCATTCATGCTTTCTGTAGGAATAACCAGCATCACTACTAACACCTTTCTGTTAGAAGACTAGCTACTGTATTACTTGAAATTCAATTCCCTTATTTTTGGTATTGCTCCAACTCATGTGCTTTAAGGAAAAGCAGTCATTGTATTCCCCTACCAAAGTGAATGCACTGGTTTTAGATTTTACTGTCCTCTTCAGTGCCGGTGTAAGCAACATCAGTCCTGTTAGGACAAAGATCTTAGAGATCTGTGTGAGAATCATCACAGAGGGAAACACTAGGGACTACTTCTACCAAAACATAATTTGCTTCACAACATCTTCTGGAGGTTTTTTTTGTAACTCAACTGAATCCTTAGTTAACTTAAAAATACCTTTGGCAACTCCTTCCTGGATATTTTAAAACAACAGGGAGAAAAATCTAAGTTGTCTTGCATGGTATGCTTTCCATATATCAAATTAGGAAGTGGTGGGTCATTTAACAAATAACCACCTTGACAATAAGAAAGAAATTAATGCTAATTATAAGCATTCTATACAATATTTTTCTCTGAAATAATGCTCCCAAATATCTACTGGAAATCTAGCTGCTTCTCCAGACATAATGAACTCAGTTTGCTCCCTGGTATTCATACTCTTCCGTTCAGGTTGCTGGCCATGAGATTTACGACATGAACATAACCTATCTTTTCCCATTATACCTCAGAACTAAGAAAGTGCAGCAATGGAGAATATATTAAACAATGCACCTGCATCAGAACCTGCCTGCTTAGTTGCCAGAGTCAGAAAAACACTCCCAAAGTAGACAGACCATCAGTTAGCACAGAATGTCTTGCAGCAGCCTGCATTTGAAAGACTCTTATTAAGCAGAGGAATCTGAAAAAATTGACTTAAAGCTATAGAAAACAAACAGTCTTTTTCTGCTCTTTCTGCTCTTCTTGGCTTCTTGTTATACTGCAGAAGCCAAGTGGTACTTCTTGTGAGCAGTTCCCTCCCAGGTGACCCCAGCATGCTGATTGCACCTGTTTTGTCCTAGATCATGATGATGAAGCACAGTTCCTCTCTTCTGAAGAAACTCATAAAAATCCTTCCTACTACTGCTGTTTAAACATGAAAACTGGGCAGTTACTTTTCTGCAATTTCTAAAATTTCACAATCAGAGCAACAGGCTCAATGCATTCAGGTTTACAAAGGCTGACATTGGTGTGTCACATCTATAAAGTAGATTATGTAACTCTTGCTTAAAGGAGTAACTACTACTAAAATAGTAGGGGATCTTCACCCGGTAATATCAACACTGCAATGCTTTCCTTCATTTTTACTTCTGCAGCACGAATGAAGACATTCCTGTGAATTATTGATCTATTTCAGAGTCACTTTAGACAGAACATCACAGTCCTGGGTGAAATATTGGACAGAGCCTGTCAGTGGAAAAACTCCCAAGAGACCATGATATTTAGCTTAAGATGCTAGTTTCTATAATCTTATGAACTCACTCTAGACGGTATATAGGTACTGTAGGTCTGAAGCTCTTTCTTTTTGACTTTTGTTAGCATGGATCAAAGACAATCTTCACATAAGTTAGTTTTCTTTTATTATTACTCATTGACAATAATATTGTGCTGTGGAGCCAAAGTCAAAAGAAAAAGAGGAATTACTTCCAATCACTTATACTGGAAATTAATTCAGAATCTTTGTGACTCAGTGAGGTATACTGCTAAAGTTTACAGTGAACTTTTTAAAATTTCTTTCATATAATTATAAGAAAAACAGCTTAAAATGGCTTTAAAAATTTCCTGCAAAGGCACATGTTCAAAGCACTGTTTTGGCTTGATATAATATTTTTGAAAGAAATTGAGATCTTTCCTTTACAAAAAATTTGAAGACAGTTTAATCAGGCTGAAACACAAATCCAGATTAAAGCTAACTGAAAAAACAGATGAAATTTACAGAATTGGAGAGAGAGAATTCATACTGAAACAAGCTGGCAATATAAATAATAATCCATTAAATATTTTGGTTAATGTGAATGCGCTTGTGTTTTAATCACAGAGCATTGTCCACTTCCATACCGATGGTTATTTCAGATTGTAGTCTCTATGGACAACTTCGAAAAGAGCACTGGTTTTTAGCCAAGGGTAGAATAGTCAACCTTTTTTAACAAGGGTAGATTAAGAGAGTGCAATCCTCTCTTGATTTACATGGAGCCACAGCAATGATGTAGTTTAAGTTAGCTTAGAAATTTAGCCTATTTAGTAGTGGTCAACTGTGTGCATGGCTCAGCTCCACTACACTGTTCATGATTCAGAGGAAATTTAAACCTCTGGTTCAGTTGCATGCTATTAAAATATTAAGTTTCATCCTTCCTTCCACTAAACAAGTATAAAGTCAGTTTTTATTAGCAGGACAATCATACCCTTTGCATTTTACCAAATAGCAAGTATCTTCACTCACTCTTTAATGTGCTTGCTGTTCTAACTGCTACAAATTATCTCATTCAACCAGGCAAAAATAGCATTCAAACAAAGTTATTTGCTTTCTCCAGTTAGGTCAGGAACTCTGTCTCATTATAGTGGGATGTTATGTGCAGATACACCTACCTTTGCCACTTCTCAACAGGGCCAGAGTAACAGCCAGGAACACAGGACAGGAAAGGACATTCCAAGTAAAGTTTGTCCCACTGCTCTCCTTGATGCCATGTCACGCAGCCTCTTCCATTAACTTGTCAAGCTCCATCTTTACAACAGGTGACCTGGGTGGGAAGTCAGTCAGACCTCTGGGAATGCCACCCAGTGCTGGCTGCTAAAGCACAGCCAGAAACACACCATGCCCATCCACTGGTGCTGGTCCCAGACTCCCACCAGAGCACATCTAAATCCACTCACCAACTCTTCATGCCAGCAGATCCAGTTCTTGCAGCATGGGCAAGGCCACACAACATACTGCTGAGAGCTCTAGACTGAAAATCCTCTTGGAAGTGGGGTGCTGGTCATTGTCCTGGTGGTCCTGAAAAGAAACCATGTGAAGGAAGTCCCTCTAAGCTTTTGTGGTTTTGAAAATACCCCCTGTGACTCCCATGGTTTTCTTTCCATTCACACCACACTTTAAAGGCGAGAAAACCTCATCTAGGAGTACCTCACATTAGAATTTAACAGGAAAGGTAGGACTCAGACTTGGACTTTGATTTTGATTTAATGTCTAGTGTGTTCTTATCCAAAGAGCAAAAGTTATCTGCCTCTGATAGATATTTCCAATGTTGTTTTATATGTCTATCAAAAGTACTTGTTTATCTGAACCTACACCAAGCCAAACTCATGCTACCACTGAAGCGGTACCATATCCAAGAGTAAAATTCTCAGGGTATTATTCTGCTGACTCCATCCTGAGCCTTTATTTGGCAATTTTCCTGAATGATGAAAAAATAAAAACTAGCATATGGGATTTCTGGGATACAGAAAGCATCTTGTCTGCCTCTCATTCAGGGTTTTAAAACAATAATTCTTCTTTATGACTATGTATTGTTTCTGGCAATAATTATGGATATAAAGCCAGATAGGTTTGGTGTAAATTAGCAGCACTCTGTGAAGTCACTGGAGCTGTGCAATATATACCAGTTGAAGGAACGTCACATAATGTGATGTTCTGGAGATGTGCCAATATATACCAGCTAAAGGCATGGCCCATAATTCTCTACATCAGCATCTTTGTGCTTCACTCCTTTATCAACAGCTGCTACATATTCTAAAAACAGAAAGAGTCCTGTCTTTCAAGGTCTGTGGAGCACAGGCAGCTTTCTCATTACAACTATTTTACAGGATCTTTAAGTAACAGACACCATATGTGATTAAGGTTTCTGGGCCCTTTCCCAGTGCAAATAAAAAAAAAAATAAAATAATTGCATTAGATCCATGCAGTGTTTTTGCATGTCAAAGGTGGTTTGGTCCAAGTGATCTGGTATCCTTCTAAACTCTAAAAGATTCAGAGAGCTGCTCCCTTCAGCTCCTCATACACAGTCATTTGGTACACACAGGTTTCTGACCATTGTACTGCACACAAAAGGCACAAGCAACTCCTGCCTACATCTGAGCTGCACTAGAAGACAAGTGCTTAAGCATAGGGCATGTTTATATTTATTTAGTTATTAATATAATTTTATCTGTAAATGTTTGATTAATTTTACTGTGTACGAATTAAGATGATTGAATGGTGTTTTTCT
Source organism: Sitta carolinensis (assembly GCA_032173965.1). Taxonomy (NCBI): domain Eukaryota; kingdom Metazoa; phylum Chordata; class Aves; order Passeriformes; family Sittidae; genus Sitta; species Sitta carolinensis. The sequence continues at coordinate 51,980,685 of JAVUNC010000004.1, forward strand.
TGCTTAAAGGAAAACCACCAAATTTTAAGATCCAGAAGGTATAATTAATAATATTTGCAGTCTGCAGTTAGGGTGTTTTGCCCTGTGTTCTAACACATGAGTTTTTCTCCAAGGTATTTGCAACTTAATGTTGCCACAGGTAGTAAAATATTTTTTTTTTTCCTTTGCCTCATCTAATTTGTTCTAGAGTCAGCTACATAGCTAAAGCCTGTTGCTGCCACCCCAGACTAATACTGGAGCTAGACCACCTAAAAGCACTCTCTTACACAAATACAAATGAGGACAATTGTAAGGATCTGTGTTTCCCAGCAGACAATACAGCCTTTGTTCAGTTGATACGTGCTTGAGTTTTGTTGGGTGTTTCTTTCCTCTGAAAGAGTGGTAGCAAAAGTACAGCCTTCCCATTTTTCCTCGGATCCTAGGATCAGTAGACTGTTGAGTGCGATTTCTTGCCTTATCTAAGCCTCTCAGTGATGGTCACTCGGGAGCAGACAGGCAATGCCACAGACGTTCCCAGACAGGAAAAAGTGGCCCCAGAGGAAAAGATTGAGCAGGTCTCTGTTTAAATGGATCTGACAGCTTTGCTTAGGGAAAGATGTTTGTCCCTGTTTATGGACGTGTCCTTTTCCTCCCTTACGATTCCCAGGACCAGCATTACATTTACTGTGTGTCTGACTGTCTGGTTAGGGAGCCGGAGGTCATGAGTCCCACAGGCAGTGGGGATGGGTGAGAAATAAATCCACCAAGGCTGCTATTCACAAGGGGGTTGAGTTTTTTCCATAATATTTCCATTATCCTATTTAAAGTTTAATACCCCAATGATGGAAGTCTCTCCATTTATATCAATGGAAGTACGGTCAGTGTCTGTCCAAACCTGCACATGCACAAACATTTTCACACAAACCCTCCTGAGGCTGGAAGAACAAAAATGCCAAAATCATTTCACTGGTATTTAAGCTACAAAGTGAAATCAATTGGTAATCAACTACTTGTATTTATTCACAAATTTGTTTTTCCAAGCTGTGTTTTTTATTCTTTTACTTGTCAGATAAGGTACAGTCTATTATTTTTTTAAAAAAAATGTTCTATAGACTTTTTTTTTTTTTGTTGTGAGTATTTGCATTTTGAGGACATCTAGCAGAAGTAAGAGAATCTTCAGCCAGAGTTTAATTTTAGAAAGGAAATATGGTATCATGCTTGAAGATTTTCTTAATCAGTCGGATTTGTCCTGACTTTCAACTTTAGATAAGAAAATACACCATTTTATCACAAGGTTTTAGTGTGTGTGAGGTTTAGTGCCAACCAAAAATGGCTCCCAGTATCTTAGTTATTAAAGTCACATTTGCTGGTGATTATAGCTATTTCCTGCATAAAATGAAGTTTCCACAAATACCTAATAAGTAAAAAGAAGTCAAATAAATAGCATGCCTCTGGAAATATGAAATAAATTAATATTTTTCTGAGGTCTGAGTATCTCATCCACTGGGTTTAACATACGCAGGAACTTATATTTATTCCTGATAATGTCTAAAACATCCTGCATCTAATAAAACTACACCAAATCATTGTTTCTATCTTCCAAGATGTTGAAGCTCTCCCTGTGCTCTCTCGTCTTTGGTGTAGAGGAGCCAGACACTTTCCACCACTAGACAGAGTTAAAAAATAGCCTTCTGCTGTGATCACAATATAGGTCTTTAAAAACCCTTTATGATGATGTTTTCAGTTACTTTAGTCAGTGGTTTTGCTGAGCTTTTTGCTATAAACTTTGAAATATAAATATATATATATATATATAAAATAGGTAAGTTGTTTGTTTTAAATGCTTATCTAATAAGTTTTTTCTAAATGGTTATCTAAAAATACTTTATTTAATAATGTTGCTCTTAATCAGAGAAATATGGCTATTGTAAAATTATTGATACTGAATTCAGTCCAATATTGAAGGAATAATCTTTTGAAAGTGCACTAGGCTAGTCAGAGATAAAAGGAACTTTAAAAAATGACAAGACAAAATAATACAAAACAAAGCAAAAAACTGTTCCAACACTTTTTCTTCTCTTTCCCACAATCTTGTGTTTTCGAAATAAGTGCCTGAAGGGATTGATCCAAACCTCTTTGAAGATGAAGGGGAAATGTGCTGAAGAGCTTTTGTCTGAGCCCTGTAGGTGCTCCTGGTGCTCCAGGTTTAGCAGCCCATGCAGAGTGGCTACACTTGGTGCTTACAAAACATTGATTAACACTGTGCATTGGGTCCTGACAGTCCTGTACACTTCATGTTCAATTTCTTCCATATGGACAAAAGAGGTGTCTTTCCCTTGACATCAGTGAACATGAGTAAAATCAGATATAAGAGGAGTATTTTGGAATAGCCATAATGGCTGCCAAAGAAGGCACAAAATCTAATAAGATTGCAGTTTTTAGAATAAATGACAGAGAATGGAAGGAAAGCTTTAAGTCCACAGTCAAAAAAAAAAAAAAGTCTAATCCTTGATGCAGACAGAAACAATTATTTGCCTGCAGCTGTTCACTGGAAAGAACCACAAACTTGTGAACACTGACAGCTCATGATCTATTTAGTCATTGGTGTACACACCCCACAAAATAATGGCAGGGTGCTAATTATGTTGAACCATATACTAAGGTTCTAGTTCATTTTTAACTCTGGAAAACTGTCATGAAATTAATCAAAGGTAGAAACTGAAGGACTTGGTCTATTGTAGCTTACAAGCAGGCCTCTACCACATAATCCTCTGGCCAAATGGGTTTGGGCAGCTGCAAATTAGGGCTTTGGTGTTTTGTTCTCCTTAATGAAAATCTAATTTTAAATCCCTGAGATACAAATTATTTGCAAAAGGCACCATAGTCAAGGCCCTCAGTGTCTACTTGACTCATCTTTCACATCTGAAAAGTCTTTCTTTTCAATTCAACCAAGCTTTCAGCAAATGTTACTGTACACAGATGAGTTTGACAATTACTCCCAGGAGTGCAACTAAACTGGACATCATCTTATAATAGCATGACATGCTTGCCTTGAATATCAATAGAAGAAATACAGAAGTTCCTTGTATTTGTCCCCAAATCCCAGCATTTTCACAGCCTGCTCTCATGCCCATATATCGTATCTTTACATCGTATGTATGACTGCTTCTTGTTGGCTGCAGGAAGAAGACAATTCCAGGTGGATTTCTGTACCAGGTTGCTTTCTACAGAGAATTCAGGGGTTGAGGGGGGCTCCTAAAGAGGACAGGCAGGACCCACTGCTCTTTGGCTACAGATAACTTTCAGCTGACCTGAGTATGATTTGTAAGAAAACACTGACCTACTAACTTTTTCCCTGCCATTTCTTCCAGCAAAGAAATCTGAAGGAAGTTTGTCATTGTCTTATATTCACTCCTGGTGAAGAAGAACTCCCACATGTCTAAAATACCTTGTACAAATGTAAACATTCCTATGTGCAACGGTATGTTTCACATCTGAACATGGGAATGGAGCAGCCAACTTTAGCTGCTCTCCCTTCTCCTCAGTGCAAACCTTTGGACTATTGGGAAAGTAAGAGATCCAGAAAACTTCTGGCACTGTGACACTTACTCAGTTTCCTTCCTCTTTTGCCAGGGACTCACAAACACACCTTGAAGTTTCTGAACAGCTTCCCGTTGGCTTCAGTGGGTGTTGGATGGAGCTTGCAGGTACGACTCCAAATCTATTCCCAGTGAGGCAGTGTTTCTGGCCCCTGTAAATTGGTAATTTGGGATTCCCTGCTTTTTTGCAAACCTAAGGGCTCCAGCTACAGCCTACAAAGTGTTCGAGCTGTGTCAAGAAGCCAACTAGAATAATTTTCTTCATGGGAACTAATTATGTTGAATTAGGTGCCCTGGTCTGAGGGATTCAATCACAGAGAGGACAGCAAGAGAAGAAGCTTGGCTGGTTTGGCACAAGCAACAGTGACGGCTGTGCTGGTCCATGAGAGACCTGGGGCTGGCGAGCAGTCTTCACATGATAGCACCTTTCCCAGACTTGTGAAAAGGTTGCAAGCACCTGCGGCAATGCTCCCAGAAAGGCTCCTTTTCCTTGCTCCTGGGTGCAGAGTGTGTGGCTGCCTGGGCACGCACCTCATTAGGGAGATCTGTGCAAGGCAAACAAACCCCACTGCAAGAGTGTTTATCTCACGGCACAGAATGCCACATGCTCCCGGATCAAAGCTGGTGGGAACAGATGCTGTTAGCAGAGCAGCAGCTGCACTCAGACCCTGTCCACACCCTTCCTGTTTGCAGTGGCCTACCCAGGGGCTATTATGTTCCCAACAGGGCGATGATTGCCCCTCCTTCCCACTCCTGCTGCCGCTCTCCAGGGAGGGTGTACTGGCGCTTGCCCCGCTGTCTGCCTTTGGGTTCTCATTGTTTCTCTCTGGAAGGTGCAGATAGTGGGCTAGACACTCCTTGGCTGGTGCTCTGATAAGGGTCTGGAAATTGTTCTCATGTGTTACACAGAAGCTCGCTTGAAAGAAGGAACTCTACCCAAAATAACAAAACTGACCTCAGGGCTCATTATTTTCTTTCAAGTAAGGAGCTTGAGCCTGTCCAGATGGAAAAAAAAGAAAAGGTCAGTTTGGCCAGACTGTATCTTTTACTGGACTAGAGTAAGGTGGTATTGCAGTTAGTGATGTTACCATGCTTTCTTGCAAGTGCTCTGGAGACTGCATTCCTGCTCTACATGCAAAGAAAACTCTGTTTCCTCACTGTCCTGCTATGACTTGACTGTTGTCCAAGGCATTTATATCAAGTTTGGCTTAACCAAAATAACCCTAACTGTGAGCAACAGTAGTGTAATCTTTCTTCACTAGGGTGAAGCGAACTGCACTCACAGTAAAAGGAGGTGACTGTAAAGCAGATGTTCAACAAGAAGACCTAGGAAAGAAGGCAGCATGCTCCTTTTCGTCCTGGCTGTCCAATAATCTCTGATCCATCCATTAGGTTGTGATTGGTTCAACCTGTAAAACACAGCAGACTTGAGTCTGATTTTCACTGGCAAAAATCAGGAATAGCTGCAAAAGGTATCACAGGGGTTAATCAATGGAATTTGGATTTTAAATTGCCTTCTGATTTGCATCAGGAGCAAAGACAGAAATCCTTTAGCAGCTTTGGTCTGGCATTGTCAAGTAGTAACACAAACATTCCTACAGGTAAAATAGTTCCTATCTTGCTTCCAGTGTAAAGCCTAATTAATTCAGAAGAGTCATCATCTTCAAAAGACCATTTCAAATACACTGCTAGCAGGTACAGTTTGTGGTTTATTTTTCTGTGGTGCTTACAAGTTCAACAGCAAATCAGATGCAACTGGATATAATCTAAATCAATTTCTCTTAGAACAAATACAATCCTTCCCCTCTGATAGGCCATAGTGAGGCCACATTTGGAGTATTGGGTTAAATTCTGGTCTCCACAGTTCAAGAAAGACAGAGAGCTACTGGAGAGGATACAATGGAGGACCACGAGACAGAGGTCCACAAAGATGATTTGGGTCTGGACCTTCTCTCTTCAAAGGAGACATTGAGAGAAATGGGCCTATGTAGTCTTGAGAAGCCTGAAAGGGGATCTTATCAATGCATAAAAGTATCTCAAAGGCAGATGCCAGGAGGATGGTGCCAGACTCTTCGATGGTGCTGAGCAACAGGATGAGTAGTAATGGCCATAAACTAAAAACCCAAGAAGTTCCACCTCAACATAAAGAAGAACTTCTTTGCATTGAGGGTGTCAGAGCACTGGAACAGCCTGCCCAGGAAGGTCATGGAGTCTTCCTCTCTGGACAAATTCAAAAGCCACGTGGACTTGCTCCTGTGTAACCTGCTCTAGATAACCTGGCCTTGACAGGGGTGTTGGATTAGATGATCTCCTTCCAGCTTGAACTATTCTGTAATTCTGTGATTATATCAAAATTTTTAGATTAATTTGCCCACTAACTTAACTTCTTGAGACATCTTTGTTTGCTGTCTTACTATATCATTGAGGTGGAAAGAGAGCAGCAACCACACTGATGGCAAAAATAGTCAATCACATTACCTCACATCAAAGAGAATCATAGGATCCTCCAAGTGACCAAACCAGTGAGTGAAGAGACAAAATAATGATAAAAATACAATGGGCTGATAAATATTAAAAAGGTTTTACATTTTAAGATTTCTTTAAGAGAAGAGGAGATATGAACTAATCTTTAAAAACTTAATTTGTAAGGTAACTCATTCAGAATTACAGAGTTACAGCAGAAAGTGATCAATACTTGTGCGCTCTCAGGACTGCATTGGTCCATGGGTCACCTATCTCTTATATGCTGTCCAACCTCCTCTCAAAGTTCTGATCCTTTCCCATTCTTCAATACAGGATGTTGGATCACAGTGAGAGCTTTTGCAGTTTTCAATGTCCCTAACATTTTTGCACCATACTTTTCCCAATTCAACTTCTGTCCTTACAGCATCATCAAACCCTCTAGATGATGCTTTCATTGACAGTGCAAAATGCACTGGCATCCAAGCTGTATCTGTGATGATAAAACATGCTGAGATCTGGGAACATGTTCTCAGTCATGAACATTTTAAACTTTCTGAAATGTCCCTGACACAGTTTAATCATGCTAATTAGCAATTCTCCCAAGGCATTCCTGGTCACAGCTCACATGGGACCTGTTCCCAACAGGCAACCTACCCATGCACACCCTGCTTTGGAGGTTAACAAAGTTCAATAGCTACAGATGTGGTCAGGCTGTATCTCCAACTTTGGAGCCAAACAAAGGACTGTTTATTTTACTGATATAGATGTAGCCAATGGCTTTAAAAAAGCCTCTCAGTGTTTTCCTGATTAACCTTTCTCTGAAATAATACTGCAGAGGGAAACTCCCTGCTTACAAATCCTAGATCAGGCTGTCTCTTTCCTGGGTGTTTTCTCTCTATTGATTTATTATTTTCCCTGACAGCTTATTTGTTTTCCCAGTTGTGCTTTCCTATCTGCCAATTTGTGCAAGTTGCACTGTCCTTTCCTATTTCCTCTGTCTCTGGTGTTTCCTCTCCCACCATCATTTTATACTGTGGCATCTGTGGGAGGGGCTTTCCTTTCTCCTCATTGCAGTCTGTAAGCGCTGACTGCAGCCCTGCATGTGGGAATGGAGAGGAAGGAAGGCAGCTCTGCCTGTGTTTGGTGTTGGTCCCTCTCCTGCGCAGGGACTGTCCTATGCTGCTGCCACACTTAAGATGGTATGGGTTTTGATCTCTGCTGTCAGCCTTATTCTGGTTCTCTATTTTTTCATCCAAAGTGTCTGTAAGACAAGAGGCAGGTCTCTGTCCTTCCTTGCATGATTTACTCCTCTGCACAGTCACAGCATCAGCAGGATAGTGCAAAATTTCCCCTGGGCACAAACACAACAGACTGCCAGGATGGCATGTCCAGTTTCAAATGCCTTGAATCCCTTCTCACTGCAGAACGAGTCCCCTGGTTTCTTTTCTCTGAGCAGCCTGAGTAAGAAGATCATTTAAGCAATAGACCTGTCAGATGTAGTGTAGCACTAGCCACAATGTGCCATCTCATTTTGGTCATAGGAAATGGTCCACACAGGGACAGATTGTCTCTCCTCTCTGGGGAAAGACATCTTTGCAACCTTAACCTTGTCTCTGACAGCTGGAATTGGACAGGACTTCCAATGCAATACAAAGAAATAACAAGGAAAATGGGCTACAAGGCTCTCCTCATGACAAGAAAGCTGGATGCTCCTGGAACTCACCTTCCGCTTATCTGGATCCTTGACCCCCGCCTGCACCATTTGATCCACATGCCTACGACTGCTGGAGACTTATCTCTTGCAGGAGGAATTTGCCTGTGCCTCATGCACCCGTCTTACAGCCCACTTACAAAGTGGATTATAGGACTAACACTTCAGCGCTCACAAGTGGGAAACCTGAGAGCAGGTCATGGTCTCCATCTCAGGCGAGGTGTAACAGAGTCAAGTGGGAGGTCAAGCAGAACTAACTGGATGAGGCTCAGCATGTTTCATGACTCTTCCCAGTCACAGAGGCTCTAGGTGTTATCAGTGTAAAAGGATCACCAAAAGCAAATTTAGTAGCTAAATAATTACTTATTTCATTGAATGTAAGTCATTTTGTCTTCCTGCTCTCCCTCCCAAATTCAATCTTTTCAAAATAATTTTATACAGGTAATGGAATACTCCTTCCAGGGCATCCTACAGCCAGCAAGACTGCTTGGACTAGGGAAACCAGGAAGAAAAGCCTTCTCCAAAAACACTGTCAAGTTGCAGAAAAGGAGGGAAGGGATATACTGTAAAATTATCAGTTGTTTGAGAGGACACTTGTCTTTCATCCTAAGAGGAAATATGAGCTAGATGACAATTTTTTTTTCTCTCCAATACATTATTTTTTGGTCCAAAATTATTTCCCCTTCTTCCTCTCCCATACTGGTATATTAGCAATTTTCCATATATTCTATATGTAGCAGCCCCAGCTTGGTGTTTAGGACACATTCATTTTTCAGAACTCTTTCGTTGTCCTTGGACATATTGATTCTTCCCACTGCCCCACTACCCATTATTCCATTATTCTAAGGGAAAAGCTGACAGTTTACTTTTGGTTGTGACCTGTGCTTTTTATGGAGCGCACAATTTCTTAAGGCTAGAACGGTGCAGGGCCGGTCGTGTCTTCCAGCTTCTTGGCTAACTGACAGCCAGTAAACAACTTTTCTTAAAAATGGAGGACTTTCCTGAGGAACTTCTCTAGCAACTTCTTGAGTCGGTAACTACTGCAAGGGAGAGGGGCAGGAGGCTGTGATCACTGCGAGCAAGCATTCGGTTTTGCCTGGTGACACATGGCTTTCTAAATTAGAGGGATCTGAATAAAATAAAAAATATCAAAGCCATGTGTCTGCTTGTGGGTGCCACATTCTTTAGGATCACAGTGGCCGTCCTTCTGCACGAATGTCACAGAAACAGCTCAGTTTCATCCCACTTGAATGATGTGGCGATGTTGTGAAACAGGGTGGAAAAGCGTCCCGAAAACCGTCAAGTGAAGAAACTGCTGGAGAGCTGGAAAGCGGCTGCAGAGACCTGAGTGCTGTCACTTTGAAAGGGTGCTCGGCCTCTGCACTTTGAAATCGTTTATCACAGAAGCCATAACATCTGCCACCATCTTGGATTCATTTGAGAAGTGCGCCTCAGTAGCCATTTTAAATATGTTTGTTTTCAATTCAAAACACATAATTAAATGCAGGCTGGGGGAGAATATATGCCTTGAGCTGCTTTCTCTCACCCTGATTCAGAGCATGTCTTTTTAACAACTATGTGCTTTGAATTGAAAGCTTTTTTTTCCCTAGGTTTTTGTTGCTTTTTTTTCCCTGCAGGGCCTGTTGTTTCTCAAGAATCAATTCAGAGTAAGTCTGCAGATTCAAAGGAGACCATCTGATAGGAGTCTGAGCATCCTGAGGCCACAGGGGCTGCTCAGTCTCCTGGAGCACTGAGCAACTTCTTCCTCCAGCATGGATGGAGCTCGGCCCTCACAAACTGCAGCTGAAGCCTTGCTGACAGAAGACTAAGCTATGCCTTGTGTTTAATTTAGCCATGTCCCACTTCTCAGACAAGGGACACTCAGAAGGTTTGTTGTCATGGAAGAATGAGCACCCTTGTTACAAGTCTCCAGAGAGGCTACCAAAAAGGTAGTTATGTCCTTAACATACTGTCCTTAATAAACTATTCACATCCTTTTTCCAGTCTTTCTCAGAGGCACTTCAGAGTGACAGTGTGAAGTCAGTACTTGGCTGTTTACATTGCCTTTAGTTCAGTTGACTTTTATCACCATCACTGACATGTTGCAGACAAGCCTGGGGAGAAGACGAGCAAATGCTCAGGAAGGAGCTACTACAGACAGACAGGGAATGGGTTGGACATGCAGTTCTACTGTTATCTCCTAAAGAGGTGGGAAGAAAAGCAAGTTGCTAATATAGGAATCAGTCAGAAGAATAGGTAGTGCCATTCTCTGTCCACACTCCCAAAGAGTGTTTTGTGTGAGGCTGGGACAAATCCATCTATCTGAAAATTCAAGTCACACAAGTTTTCTGAATGACTAAGGTGATCAGATGCTGGGGCAACATACGTGCTGGTGTATGATCCCCTTTCCTCAGTTCAGGCAGGCAAAAAAGAATAGCTGGATACTTGGGGATTCTTAATAGTGACCTCCCAACCCCTCTGGGTACTGTGGTTCCTGTTCTGAGGAAAATCAAGTCTACAGTTGGCCAGGATGTGCAGCATGCTTTAAACACTGATTTTCAAGCTGAAATGGCTTCTGAACAATGGGTGAACTGGGGCTTCCTATGTCTCATATGTCTCATAGTGAGCAGGTATGTGCAGCTCATACTAATGAAATACAGAAATAGATTATCTCAGATTTCATGCTTTTTTCCATGCCTTTAAACATGACACCTTAATTTTAAAACAGTCTATATGAGGAAATTTTTCTTTCCTGAAGTTGCCTGTCAACACCTGAATTCAGAACTATGCAAACAGAGAAGACCCTGTCATATGTCTGCAGTGAAATGAAGAAGCAGAGGGCTTTTGTATAATTTATGCTCCAAATTTCTATGGGAGATACCTACAACAAATATGTTCCTTGGATGATGAAATATATTCACTATTCTGTCAGTATTTCAACTGAAAGAGAAAAAAAAATGGAGGAAAAAAGAGAAAATTAATGAGAATACTACTAATTATAGAGTTCCTGCAAGAGACTTCTGTCTGTGGTCACAGTCTTGTACAAAGGAGATGGGATGCATCTGTGCTGAAAGTAAAAGTATCTGCTTGGTATGCGTGTTTGGGAATAGTTTATAAATATGGTGTGGGGAAACTGAGAGCAGAAAAAGCAAGATACCTGCTGCTACTCGAGCTAGTGCTTCCTAAACATGAAGCCAAAGCATGCTTTTAATTTTCTACTACACCCATCTTTTTGAAGTGTCTCATATCCATACAAGGGGGGGTGTTATAGATTTCAAGGAGGAGGGGATTTTCTTTCTTTTTTCTTACGAATCTGTTTCTCATGGGCTTTTTCCTTTGGGCATGCATTCCAGCACTCCAGATGAGTGCTGAAATTACAGGGGTGAGAATTCAGCCAGGAATGAGTAACATGCATCCATACGCACGAAACAGAAAACATCCTCTTTGACTAGGTGATAATTAGAAAGGCTGCACATTGCAGTGTACACAAACAAAGCACGTCCCCTTTGGGAATGTATTTTCTTTCCTCTGATGTGAAATTTTTATATTCTTTTTGATGGAGGACAGTTTTTCAACTGCTCAATGACATATTTAGCTGCTTCCACATATAGGCATATGACCACTACCTAAATGGGTCTAGCTGGTATGTTGGAGAACAGAACTAGTGTCTGACTAGAAAGGATTGATAACTTATCAGTGCTCCATGCTACCAGACTAAAGCCAATTAAAGTTGCCTTGGAAATAAGGTACTATCTCCTCATCTTTGGCAGAAACAAAGACTGATAAACCTGTAGCCACAGCTGCTGACTGACAGGCTGAGCCAACTATGAGCAGCTGACTTTTTCTTCCACTAAAAGGCTTGACTTCTCCTAATCCACTTCCCTTGTATTCAATCCAGAATACAGGGGCTTTCTTCCAGATCTGACCCATCCTCTACATTTCCTCATCATGTTCCAACTCCCTGAAATCTTTTAGGGAAAGGAAGTAATATACTTTCTCTGAGGAGGGAGGGAGGGAGGGAGGGAGGGAGGGAGGGAGGGAGGAAATACTATTTTTTATAATATCTTTCCTGTGTGCATTGTCTGCTTGAAGAGGTGTAATCAAATTCAGAAGCAATCTTCTCTTGCCAGAGTGCCTCATAGGAAGGCTGATGGTGTTGACCCTCTCCAGCTAAACTTTGCTACTATTCTGGTCCACATGGAGGTAAAAATATCACAACAACATTTACAGTGTCAGGGAAATCATATGTAAATTAAGCCAAGAGAAATGTAAATAGTTGCAGTTCTTTCTGGTGGATAATTCTTTCAAGTTCTGTATGATCTTCAGGAAAAAGGAGTCATGTGAATTCAAAGAATAACTCATTAACTAGTGTACAAAGATTTGTACAGTGAGTATGATATTAAGGTCAAAGCTGAGACTTGATTTAGGTTTTATGTTTTTATTAAGATTTACTAGACATTTTGCCTTGTATTCTAGAAAGAAAATGACATAGCCTCATAAAAGTTAGCAAGTCTTCTTAAGGTTGCTATTATCAGCAAGGGAAGAAATGGCAAGATATCAGTTGTTTTCAAAGCACATCAGTTTCAATATTTGGATGTGATTTTGTATTCAACCAAAGCAAAAAAAAAAGATCGTTTGATGAAAAGGTTCAACAGAATTTAAATGCAAATTGTGTAAGAGAGCATAATGTTTTCTGCCTTCCATGTACAGTGACAGCAGCAGGACAATACTGATGTGTTTAAATGTATTCAAAATGTATAATTTACATTTTTCTACAAAGTTTTAGCATATATGCACACAGCTTTCAAAAGGTGCTTCTGAACTGAGGTTTAAGTAGGACTCACAAAACCCACTCCTAAATGAGCACAGTTGAAGAACTAAAAAATCCGTGTACAAATTTCCAAATTGGCTGTAAGGCTCTAAAATGCCATTATATTCCAATGCCATTGCATGTAAAAACACTCATGTAGGAAGCAGGTGGCATCTTTTAAGATATAGCAAGATGAAACTGAGGTCAGGTTTGTAAAAGGTTTTATATTTTTTAATGTACATATATGGTATATGCAACAGCGTTTCATATTTCTGCAGTGAGACATGTTTCAGCACAATCAGGTCCTGGTTCAACAAAATCTATGAAAACATACCCAAATTTTGGTATCGAGCAGAACCCACCAAAGCAAGTTAACCTTTAGTCCCACCACACTCAGTAGGTCTCCACCACATATTTAGAGTCAAGCTAAGGCTAAGGTGATGTGTTCAGGATCAGAGCCACCCTTCCCCACCCTATATGGCTGGGATCGGAAACAATTCCCTGCCTGCCTGACTCAGCTCTGCTGGCTGATGTTGGTCCTCAGGCAAAGGGCTGGGACCTCCTTTGGCTCACCATGGAAGGCAGCCAGGAGCACAGGGCAGCCCGTACCCTCTACAGAGGCTGGCTGGGGTCATGGGGCAGCAAGGCATGGGGAGGTTGTCCTGCCCCTGACAAAGCACCTCTAGCTCAGAGCCAGCTGCAATTTGCTTTAAAGGGCTGCAGGAGCACAGGGTATTCCACAGATTGACAGGAACAACAGAAACAAAGCATATGGTTTCATCTGAGTCAGGAAAATATATGCAACAAAGGCCTTTTTCATCTTAAAGGTGTGTAAGCAATTCTTGGCTAAAATCTGTGTGTGAAGTAGAGTTCTTCCCATAGTAATTCCCCACAGTGGTAGTTTTAATTCGTAGAGAATCCAAGGGCTCTTTAAAGTTAAAAAAAAAAAAAAAAAAATCAAACAACAAAATAGAGGCAAAGCTGCATCACCGGGCTGAAATTCCTTTGACAGAGCAAAGGTCTTGATGACAGTTATTTTCCAGGTCTGCAGCTCAGCGATCCTGCCCCTGAATGTTTCCCACATGAAGTGTTTGAAGAAGCAGTCAACATGTGACTGATCTCCAAGGCCCACTGCCTGGTCTTCTTTAAGGATGGGGCAGGGACAGAAAGAAAGGTGATGCTGATAAGGGAATCTGAACCAAATGTTGTCACATTCTAGACATGATTAGATGCCCTTGTGACTTATTACACAACCTGAAAGTGGAAAGGGAAAACCTGGGGTGAAATGCAGCCACAAGACGGGAAGATGCTTTTTCAGCAATGAGCAAAAGCCAAGAGGGAAATTGTTGTAGATGCCTAAAACCGGTCAGGTATCAGAGCTTCTTCTGTTCTGTAGGATAGATGTGATGCTGCAGTAAATTTCCCCCCAGTCAGACCTACTGTCATTTGCATTTATACCTTCACAGAATGCTGATTATATAAAAAAGGGTTTGTCTTTATTAAAGAATAAGACAATGTTAAAGGCCATTTTTGATAAATCTGGGTTATTTCAGGTGTTGGTTTTTTCTTTGCACACTTGAATGAATTAAACCTTTGAAGCTTAAAGTATGTAATAGAATTAAAATACTTAAATTTGGAATGCTCTCTAAACTTCCACCTTTGCTTTGATTGAAAATGTTTGTATATTTGCTTCTAAGAAAATTTATTGATTCATAAATTTCAAATTCTGAATATTTGTTCTGCCCTATAAAATAACTAAACTATTCTCCATTTTTCCAAAAACATTTTTATCAAATGTCAAGACCTCAAGGCAAGGATTCCAGGATTTAATGTTATTGCATTTTTAAATATGCATTATTTGTAAATATGCATTGTTTAAAAACATGCTTTATTGTATATGTTGATAAATTGTTGTGCAAGTACAAGGGAAAGTGTAAATTTTCCTAGTTTAAAGGAAAAACTGGAAATCTCTTTCTTAACCTGGTGACACACTTCTCTCCAGCCTCAATACCTATCACACATAGCCTGGGTTTGTTCCACTGCTGGATGACATGGTGACTACTAATTTTTCCCCAGCTTATTATTTAATTGTTGAAATCCTGACTGAGGATGGCAGCTAAGATGTAATACAGAAAAACTGGCTACTAACACGTACCCTAGATGTTCAAGGCTTCCTAAGAAGCTTTGCGGAGTATGAGGGAAGATTTGGTCTAAAGTGGATTTTAAGTCCTGTTGATACCTATCTGGTCTTGTTCCCCATGTTCAAAACAGGCCTGATACAACACAAGTCTGCTATGCCTGGTGAGGCACCTGGCTGCCCCTGAAGTTGAAGGGTAATCTGAAGAACAGTCCAGGGCCAGAAAGACCTTGCAGGGGACCCCAGCTGAGCAGAGGCAGCAGCTCGGTTGTGACAGTATCAGCGTTCTGCTGTCTTTTCCTGATATGGCTGAATAGCCATTTTAAATGCTAGCATTCATCAGGTCTGCATTTGCCTATGTCCCATGGTGATAATAATGAACTGAAAAAGATCCATAGTCTGGGAAAGATTAAAGTATGGGCTCTCCCTTTTACCTCACTTTTGTAGCTAAAGAGGAACTGTGATGAGACCGAGGTTGCAATTATTGGTTTGGGTGTCCCAAAAAATACATATCTGGAGGCAGCCAGGTAGTGACCATTGCTTTGAAAGCAACTTCAGGAGTGTTCTGTGCAGTTGAGTTCAGCAGGAATTTGGGTCAGGAGTGTGACAGAGAGGATCTATGGCTCAAAGTTTCCCATCCCTCTGCCACATACTGTAACTCACTGTGTCAAGCAAGAGTTTGTAGGAAGGAAAAGGGCAAAAAAGGGACAAAGAGAAAAGGAAATAATTTCCCCTTGGTTCCTATCTCCCCCAATGTCATACCTTAGCCATTTAAGAAATATATCCTTTTTATCTCCCTCCTCAAGTCTGTGGAATTTTAAAGGCTATCCATGCAATACCTTCATACCTTCTTTTACTCTCTTATTTCCCTTCATCACAAGCACTTGCCCTCAAATAACTTCAGGCACATTTGTATTGCAGGCACTAGCAGAGGAGGACAGCTGCCTTCAGGATACCCTTATTTCACCCCCATTCTGCCCTTTACCAGGTCTTCAATCCCTGCCTGACCCCATCTCTTTGCTGACAGCCTCATAGGGGTTTGAATGGTTCATCCCTGACTTCAGGCCAAAATACATCAGGGACACAATGAAGGGTGCTGGCTTTTGTTTATTTTCTGTTCCACCAATAAGCAGGAAGCTTTACAGTATATTGTTGCAGCACAGATACTTGGTTTTCAAACTCCTGCCACATGTTCATAGAGTGTCTGCCAACCAAGAAGTCCAGCCATAACAATAACCATACCAAAGTCTGTATGGGCTTTTAAAATATATATCTACAGGCAGAATGAAAACAATGGACCTGCAAAAAATGTTATATTGCTTCGAAAGGTGAGTCGGGCAGCTTGCTTAGCTCTTTGTGTGACAAGCAGAGTGAGGTCCCTGTCCAGATGTCGGAACGGCCTGACTGAAGTCTGAGCTCAGCAAGAAGCTAAGAAGGACACAGCAACATATGACAGCAGGGTGCTGCAAAAGCGCTGCTCATAAATGCACACCAAGTGGGGTTTGCCCTCTTTCTCACAGCTGCCAGATCATTTAGGTATATGGCGTCATCCTCCTTTATTAAATCAAGGCTTGGATCTTGCTTTTGCCAAGAAAACTAGCTCAGCCCTGTTTTCATCCTCAGACATGCTATCCAGTTATCTTTCTGGTTACTTTAAATAGTCTCATTTCCACAGTCACACTGTTTAGCAAGGAAGTTTCAATCCCATTTTATAGGTGTGAATGGGAGGCACGGAGTGTGCTGAGAGACAGCACCACGCAAGGAGCTTTCTTCTGTTTTAACAGCTCTCTTCAATCTGTTGTTCAATCTTCACCGACTCTCTTTTAAAAACAAGAGGGGATGATAAACTTCAGACTCAATGAGCACAGGAGGGAGCAAGTAAAGAGGAGAAGAAAAGGAAGCTCTGGGATTGACTGAATGCTGATTGCTTGCCATGCTTTGCTGTATCTAAGTTTTTATTTAAAGGGAACAGCTGAAGGTCCCAGTCCAGGCTGTCCAAAAGTGATTGAAAAGAGTGCATGATAATCTACAGGGGAAAAAAATCTCAGTAAGAAGGTCAGTAGTGAAATCATCCCAAGAGAACACTTATGGTCCACTCCATATCCACCACAATTTGTACCATAAATGGGTGCAAGAGAAATTTTCTCACACACATCCCTTCTGCAGAGATGGTGGACAAGGGCAGGAGGAACTCTTTTGCCTCTCTCTGTCTCCTGCAGCCTATGCACCTAGATACACCTTTCTAAAGGATTAGATCCTGCTCTGCCCTTCCAGCTGCTGGTTCAACCTTCACTTTTGGGGTCACCTTATGCTGTAGTCTGGTCTACCTATGGTGAGTGTTTTTACTGTCAAGCTTGCAAAAGGCATACACAGTGAGGATGTCAGCAGCTCCTCTGATTGCAGCTGAAAGATGAGCTACATGGCCCCACAGATGCCAAAGCTGGGGAGGAGTGGGACGAGATGAAAGATGAAAACGTGGGAGGGAAGATTTGCTGTGTCTGAGGAAACTAGGACTTTACTCAAACTCAGGGTTTTGCATCCCTGACCCCAAGGTGACCTGCTGACCTCTCTTCCCTGCCTGACTCCAGCCCAGCTGTTTCTCCTGAAGAAAAGAGGGCAGACTCACCTCCTGCACTCTGTTTGACAGCATGTCCAGGCAGACTGCTTCCTGCCAGAGTAAACACAGTTAGAGAGTGTCGTGCACAGGGTTCGGGCCACCTAATACTGAAGAGGTCAACAGGATAGGGGCCCCAGAAAGCCCCAAAGTGACAGTGCCGTCATAACAAGTAAATAACTGCACATGTGCTACTCTTCTAAGTTTGTTGATTGCATAGGTAAGAATTGTTTGATGTTGCTTGTTCTCCACACAGATGTAAAAAACTGTAAAATAAGGCTCTGAAGCAACCAATGAGGTTATGCATCCAGCTTACCAAAGACGTTCATTAATAACTTTCCTAGAAAAAAAGACCCTAATAAAAAAAGCTGTGTCAGTGTGGAGCATGAGGGCTAAACTACCATGGACTAGTAAAGAAGCAAGAGATGTATGGCTAGCTCCTGACAGAAAAATTATGTGAGAGGAAGAAGCAATATTTAAAAAGCAGCCGAGAAATAATCTAGTCCACAGCCAGGACAAAGCAACTACAATTATGTGTGCTTGTAATAGAAAGGAGCAGTGATTCCATTACTAAACTCCTTCCTCAGGCAAGAGATCAAAGAAAATTACACCCGTAAGAAGAATTTCTACAATGCCTCACTAATTAAACAGCAGTTGTTTCATGTAATATTGAAATCAAAACCATGTAAACAAACCTTGAGACAGATTTGAATATTTTCCATTCAGACATGAGCCTGAACAAACTCTATCTTGCACTGTTCCTGACTTTTGGAGAAGTTTGAATCCAGAGATGGATGGATTCAAGTTTTGTGATCTGGACTCATCTTCACTTAGTATCAACAGAAATCAAATCCTTAGCAAGGAATATGAGTAGCTTGAAAGAAAATGCAAAACACAACCAATGACTGATAAGAAAATGTCAAATGAATCCAACTTCTGTAACGTTTCAATGCTAAAAATGAGACTGACATATCATATACTTAGATGCAAGCAAGACATTCAGTAACTTTAAGTGGTTAAGAAAAGGAATGAGCATTACAGAAACACAACAAGTAGCAGAACCTTTCAGTATGACTGAGAAAGTTCCCAGCAGCACCCTTCTTTCACACTTCTCTGAGTCAATTTATCTCCCAAAAAGTTTATGAGAGCTGCAATGTAGGTGGTGCTGACCTGGTCAGAAAGGCACAGAATAATAACTAGAGTTCACCACTTTGTACCAAAGTCTATGAACACCAGCTCTGTAACATGTACAAATCTCTTCCAATAGAAGTGTTTTGAAGGGGCTATTCCTGCAACCACATCTGGGCACCTAAATTAAAAAACTGATACCTAAAACCAGGCAGCTGTGGATCGATTGTCTCTTTTCTTTTCCATTACCATTTTCTTCTCATTGATTTAAGACTTATCTGTAATGTTTCTCTCCATCAGAGCTCCTACTGAGAATACTGTGATTGTTTCTCCCCTTCATGACAGAGATCTCTCTTTTTCAAACTAGCTCCTGCATGCCAGTTTTGCTCTGGCTATGCCTGCTCCAGTGAACTCAGCAAGACAAGGCAAAAGGCTAAAGCATCAGCCCATGACTGCCTCTGACATTTGGCTGTCAGCAGGCTCTTGGGAGCCCTGCCGACGGCTGCCTCTGAGTCTGCTTGCACTGCTTGGGCACGGCTAGCAAATGCCAAGAACCATTTTCTCACACCAGAGGTAGCCCTGTAGCCTCCCATTCCTCTCAGTCACTGCCCCTTCCCCATATTCATGAACCACCACACCTTATTCATGATTACTTTCATGTCAACACGGGTCTGTACATATTCACACAGTATAATACCACAGTCCACTGCTATTCCTGTTTTTCTCTTTGAATCATAACCCTGGAGCTGTGCAACTCTAGGCAGCCAAGCTTCTTTCAGAAAGATTTACAAAATGAGAATTTCCTTCTCAAGAGCTCATCTGTTTAGTCCCCACCTGCACTCCTAATCCCACCAGTGACATCAGAGGGAATAGGCAGACGTGAATTTTCAGTAAAAGGCAAGAGTGAGTGGTCTAATATTCATTGCCTCCACCCACACCCATACGTTTCCAAAAAAATGAAAAAAAAAAAAAAAAAAAGAAGTTTTAAAAAGAAGAGAATAAGTAGAAACAGTAGCAAAAAGACCTGTACACACAGAAATATGACAGAATCTAAAAGCAAACACTGCTGAATTTCCCATAACAACAAACTGGATTCACAGTTCAAGTACCCTTTGGATGTGGTTACCAGGAGCTGGAAAAAGCAGCCAAAAGCTCAGCGTGGATGTGGCCTCTTGCCAGGGGCAGGGTAGGAGATTCACAAGAGCCACACTTTCTCTCTCTGAAGGCAGAGTGCCAGGAAAGAACATCTCCCTCCCTGGGAGCCAGGGTGGCCACAGAGCTGGCCCAGGTTCATAGGCAGCCTCAAAAATCCTCCCCTCCTTTATGTTTCTACAGAAAAGGATATGCCTTTCCCAGTTCACCTGTGCCAAGAGCTTCCCTCTCGGGACAGCTCAGAGCTCTGCTGCCAACCACAGACATCTGCAGAGGCTCTTCTGCAAACAGCAACTTCCAAACAGCTTAACCCACACAGATTTCTGCTCTGCTGGTAAAGGACATCGCACTTAACTGCGCGTTTGAAAAGACCTTGCGGCCACGCGGCCACGCACACACACACATTCACAAGCGGCAGGGCTAACAGCTGTCACCTGGGAACAAGTACGTTCAACACTGGCTTAAAGCGTAACTCCACTGCATCCCCTCATTTGGTGAAAAATCTTAACAGTAAAATGCCTCAGGAGAAGAGAAGCCACAGGGCTCTTATAGCTATAACAGACCCTGAGTGCTTATCTCAAGCTGAGAGAGTGATTTCATGGCAATAATTTGTTTAAAGTGTTGCTGATTGCTTCCTATTTCTTCCCTGCAAATGACTTTTACACCTTTCTACTGTTGCTTTTATATGAGCTGCTATGGCAATTACTCTGCGGGAGGCTGTGTAAACATCACACAGACCCTTTTATCTCCCTACTGAAGGCCATAGAAGACACTCCGAGACCCGATAAAAAGTATTTTAATACCTTTTCTTGTTCCTTGAAAAAAATATTAAGTTGCTAACAGAGTTTTCTCTTATTTTTACAGAATGTGTTCAAATGTACTTCCAACAGAGACTGCCTGATCCCTGTGTGTAATCCCATTGAAGGGACCTTAAACGAAGTAATAAATAAAATTACCAAGAGTTCAAGGAACCACCCCTTCTCTGCTAAAAGAAGTATACCTCTGATAAAATTATTTCAAATTCTCTTTCAGAGGAACTGCAACTATACAGGAAATGATCAGGATCTGATCATCTGAGGAATCTCGTTCTGGTGCCTCTAGTGCATCCTCTTATTCTCCAGTGCCAGTGCTAGGTGTTAGCTGTCTGTTTCTCTCATCCCTGCAAGGAACACATTCGCACAATGACTTTTGGAATCTGGCCAAGGCACTTTGCATGTTTGACCGGAGCTCCAGCCGGAGGATTTAGTTTGGCCCATGAAAGTTTTATTCTCAATCCCAACTTCAAAATTTATGCATTCTCTGATCAACATCTCTAAGAGAAATCGTCCTGGTGCAAAGTTGGTTTGTCAATGGGTTTTGGCACACTTATACTGATGATGTGAATTTCTTCTTAATCAGTGTTCTGTGTCATGTGACCATAGTGGTGGGTTTTTTCTTGTCAAGAAAATCCTTATATTATCTATGAAGAGTGAGAAAGACACCCTGACAGCAATTGGTAGAAAGAGAATGACAGAGGATTAAAGTCTACAGGATGATTAACATAATAATTCACTATTTTAGCTAGGATTGTGAGGTAAATTCCATTTTAATACTTGATTTTTGGTTGTGTGGGGGATTTGATATTTTCACTGCAACTTATATAAAAAGAATTATTGAAGTTCTACACACTTAGCAAGATATTATCTTCCTGTCTATGATTTAATGCAACATAGTCTAATATGTTATTTCTTTTTCTGATATTCTGTGTGAATGAGATGTTTCAAATGTCTTACGGATGAAGTCCCAAAATACAAAAGGAAAGCACTTTTGCCTGTTGGCAAAATGGGGAAATCTCTGTGGTGTTATCATAGATCCTTAATCATCATTTTCAATTTTGTATACAGCTTGTATTATTATTCCATTTGACAATCTGTGAACTCGTATTTACTTTAAAACAAGGTAAATTTGAAAGCAAGAACATAGGTTTATTTCCAAAAGCTGCCACTGCCATTGTCTCAGGGATGAAGAACACACATACAATGTTGTGAAGGGGGCACGTTTAATTTTGTCCAGTTGTGTTCTTTACTTTTTCTGAATTATGGGTCATATTGGTCTTCCAGAGCATTCACTGCTGGTCCCTCTGCTCTTCATCATCCCTACTGAAACACCATCAATAATACACAATGGCAGTTTCTTACATTCTTACAGCCTCCCACAGTAAGTTTTGGGTGCAGTTTTTCAGTGTTTAAAATGCATCATCAATATGATCAGAGAAAAGGAGTCCAGTAGATTAAACTCAAGAAAGGGAATGAAGGGTACTATGCACATCCTTACTTACAAGTAGTTCTCCTCTCTATTTGCACTTCTGGGCAGCAGAATAACTCCTCAGCTTTAAGAAAAAGAAGGTACTCATCCCTAGGCTCTACAACATCTGTTGAAAAACATGCTGTGTGCAGCATGATGTCAAACAGGGGAGCATGAGCTTGTTAGGATGTTATGAAAGGAGTTTCCTTGTTCTTTGGACTGAAAGCCCATTGCTGTCTCCAGGTGGTAAAAACATTAAAATAAGACCAACTGTGCAACTCTGCTTATTTCACCCAAACATGAATTGGTCTGGTACGAGAGCTGTCTGTCAAGTAAATGAAATGAGATAAGCAGGACTAACACAGTATTATGCTCTTGGCATAACAGTAACTCCTGTAACATTATCTAGATGGCTCCATAAATTGTTCTTGAGTGCTCCAAGTGTTTTTACATGCATTTTCTTCACAAACAGGCTTGGTAACATTGTTCCTCCCAACCTTTGCACAGCCCCGCACACTCCCCTTAAGCCCTCAGAAAAAAGAGCTGTAACTGTGTGAAACAAAAGCTGAAATGTTTATTCACAGCAGTACTAATTGAAGTAAAGTCTTTTGAGATCTGTTTGCTGTATATGCCCATGGGTTAATGAAAATTCAATGCAATACTGCCACCTATTAAGTGTATGTTCATTTGCCCAATGTGGGAAATCCCGGTTCAAGTCCCAAGATGTCTGCAAGAATACCACTTAGATCAAACAGAAAGGAAACTGCTGTACAGTATCTGATGATTGTTTACAAGCCAACACAGAGTGAACTAATTATTTCCTTAATATTATCATATTCCGTCCTAAAGCATGCCTTGGTGTGAATGGTGGCACTATTTCCCCACAAAAACTTGTTTCAGATTAAAAAAATGGAGTTGTCTGTGTCTAGTCAAAGTTGCTTCCCAAATACACTCCTGTTCAAGCCATTTTATACAAAGGAGACTATTTATAACCTGTTTAAGTGGAAGAGGAGAAGCACTCAGGAAAAGTGCCACTTTCCCAGCTACCTTTAGCAATTTAACTGCTATCTGGTGTAGCTGTAGAGCTTTGGGAGAGGTGCAGGGCCCCAGGCTGCCTTACCCACCCTGGGTGTAAGGGACATTAGGGAGAAGAAATCCCTGTGAGGGATACTCCTGGATACCTGCCCACAAGCAGAGAGATGTTGGAGCCCCCAGGACACTGAAGACAGAGTGGAGGCAGGCGGGACCTGTGTGCTCTGAACAAGGAATGTGAGCAGTCCGGGTGTCATTGAACATCAGTGCCCATGCAGAAGGTCCCAGGGGCAGCATGGGCAGGGAATGGCCCATGGAAATGGCCTTGAGTTACCCCATGGGAAATTTAGATTAAATACCATGAAAAATTTCTTCACCAAAAGTTCGCCAAGCACTGGAACAGGCTCCCCAGGAAGGTGGTTGAGTCACTGGCTTCAAGGGCTGAAATAAATCCCTGGTCCTGTTTGTTCACTGGTGTAGGTGTAACCCTGGGTTTCCATGAAGAACTTCACCCAAAGGGAGTGAAATAATAGATACAAAAATTTTATCTTACTCTAATAAATTGACCCCAAATCTGGAGCATGATGTGTAGCCACTAACTGCAATGTGAAGAGACTTGGATCTCTCTGTTCTTAGTGGTTTGACTGTGGTTCCTTGCTAAAGCAAACTTTTTAACAAGTTTGTCTCTGGAAGCCTTTGGACTTATTATCCTTGCAATGTTTGTTCTTAGAATGGCCTGTTGCAGGAAACACTTAATATTTTGCATTCTTCTTGTATCTGGTAACATGTCAAACTTCACGCCTGAAATTCTATTCTTTAGAGTAATTGTAAATCATTACATCTTCTTTCACACTTCCATTTTTTACTGCTCAGATAGCAATTGTTATAACCCACAATTTGTGCGATAGATGGTGAGGTGCAGATGACAACAGCAGAGTCAGCAACACTGCTTCTCATGCATACATCTATATGCTCCTTTTCCACTTGGAAAGAAGAAGTGGGGTTTTTTTAAAGGTTATTTTGTTAACTCTGCTTGAATGATGCAGTGATTGCCTACAGTCTGTGAACACTTTCCTCTGAGACCCCATGGACCATATGGCCTCCAAAGAAGTTGTTCTAGGAGATATTGACCTTATTTTCTCCTTTTGCAGAAAACTACAAACCTGAGAATGGAAGAGGCAATAATTAACTGTATTCTTGTTTCCTGCTAGCAAGAAATGTAGTAACAAATTCTCAACCTAAAAGCAACTCCTGTAGCATTTTATATCACTTTCTACTAGGGCACATTTCAATTTACTAGCTTCAATGTCAGGCTTTCCTTTCAGTTTAATAATAGAAATTTGCCATTAAATTTATTTCCTATTGTGTAAGAATTTTTATAACTGAATTTTATTTGCACAGGATCATAAAATCATTTAAGCTGGAAAATACTTATAAGATCATGAACCCAACACTGCCACCACTGAACTCTGAATCTAAATGCCTCCTCTACATATCTTTTAAATACCTTCAGGGTTGGCAACTCAAAAACTTCCCTGAGCAATCTGTCCCAATGCTTGAACACCCTTTTCATGAAGAAATATTTCCTAATAGTCAATCTAAACTTTCTTGGCACAACTTGAGGCTATTTTCTTTTGACCTATTGAATGTTACTTGAGGAAAGAGAATGACACCCTTAGTGCAGCCTCTTCACCCCAGAGTGATTCTTGAGACTCCATATTTCTGGTCCTTGTAGGCAAATCCATTAGTTCTCTGCCATTTTTAGTCACCTGATTTCTCACCACACAATGTACGGTGCAGCTGTCAAATTAGGAGCATTTTCTGTATTTCTGTATTTACTTACATTTTCTTGTCCCAGTTTTTTCAAAAATGTAATACCATGCTATAAATCTTTATCTGTTAGGTATTTTAAAGTCATCACATGCTTTTAAACTGGATCACAGGCAAATGCAAAGTATGTGTTACACAGAATGACCAAGTTAGGCATTTCTTGAAGGAATAATGCTTCTTTTTAGTTTAGGAAAAGAAAATGCCAGAAATTATTCAATCTGCTTCTCAATGAATGCAATAACACAATTCTTACCTTTATGTAAATGAAGAAACTCCCTAATTTTATATTCAGTCCTGTTGCTCTGCAGATTGGAAGTAGATATCAGTTGAGAAAAATGTTTTCTTTGAAAGGCACAAGCTCTAGAAGACTCAGACAATTTGTCAGTATGTCTGGCAGTAGATAACACCTATTGTTCTTAAACCTCTTTGAAATATGAATGAAATCCATCAGAGAGATAGCAACTCAACTGACTTCACTCATCATGAGTGGTATCATATAACCAAGAAACAGTCAAAGTCTGAATCCCGCTCCTGGAAGGAAGTGCCAGTCACCTTGAGGCAATTCCATTCCTAGCAAAATACAAAGCCCCCCAGCTGCAACCATGCCAGGTCACAGAGAGTGACACTATGGAGAGCAGACAAAGACACGAGATCTTAACTGAAAGAAATGAGGCAGGAATAAAGAAACAAAGACCAAGTGAGGGTTTCTCTGTTATGAGGGGAAAATACACAGGTACCTTAACTGCTGTTCTCCATGGAAAAGAAGAGGTGGGGCTGAGCTAGGAGGGCTGGAAACTGCATGTTAACAATAAATGTTTTTTTGCCTGGAGTGTAGACAGCTTTGGCCAACACCTAACCAACACAGTGATACTTATATTATTGTTCTATCAGATCAAATTGACTCTTGGCTGCTTTAAATGTCATCAGAAGCTGGAGTCTGAAGGCTTAGGGAAGCAGTAAGTTTCTGCAAAGCATCCTGCATCCATTCATTCTTTAACCCTTCAGGAGTCCAGCTCAATCTATAGGAGATTTTTTTGTCTGCTTCAACATGTCTTACATATTCTGACTCCTACTTCTCTGGCGTATTGAAGCAGGAGATCACAGTTATCACAGCAGCACGTGTCATTTTGGGATGGAATCCATCTTCACAGACCTTATTTATTAAATTATAGACACTCATATATTCAGAATTCAGTTTATAAAATATTTTCAAATGCAGAGACATATTACATGACTCATTCCACATGATACAGCAACTTTAGCATCCTACAGTAAAAGCTCCTCAGAGATGATCCACGACATATTCCCCAGAATATTAACTAAATATTTATAATTTGTATTTTATCACTATCTAGCTTTCTTTTCACCTTTTCTATTTTTGTGGTTTATATTTTTGGTAACCTAGGCCAGTAACATAATACTGAACCTTACATGCAGAGGAGCCTTCAGCATCCTGTCCCTAAATTTGGATGGGAACAGAACTGATTTTCAATACAGTCCAGTTACCCTGCCTTCATGTGGTGCAGCTGGGGTAAAACAGGGAAGTTCCTCTCTAGCAGGGTAACTGAGTATTTGCTGGAGTTTACCAGTGACACAAGTTTTTAGAGTGCAAGAGTCAGTCTCTCACAGAAAAAGATGCTTTCCAAAGTTTTATATACTAGTATGGCATTTTCAAATGGGTTAATAACAAGTTACTTCTGGCAGGACTTTCACCATAAGCTTTCTCTGTTTCTGATTGCACAGCTCTGTTAATCAATTTTACACCACTAATGTCCCTGATCTACTACCCAAATGTGCCCTCAAGAGTTTCTATGATCTGCTGTAAGCCTGATAGTATATTTTTTAAATTAGTTTGCCTTAGAGGAGAAAAGATTAAGGCCCTCTAGACCCTTGACTACCTACTTTTAGGTCTTTGCCAGATGATGTATCTCTTTTATCTCTCTTGCAGAGAAAATTTCTCTCATTTTGTGGCACTGGAGGTAATACTTCAAAGCCACCCACTATAAATTGAAGGACAGAAACTTGAATATCATTAGCTTGTGGAAGCCATGTTATTTGCTCCAGGGGGGAGAACAAATTCTGATACGATCGTGGTGCAGCTTCTCTTTGCACTGAATCTGGGTCCGCCTCAGAGAATGCTTTTTAGTTACTTCTACTGCTATTACTTTTGGCATAATGTGCAACAGGTTTCATATCCCAGAATGCTTAGTGCTTTATCTCTGCCTTGAATTTTCAGTTTGCATGGAAATGCAAAATACGAATGGTCACAGATATTTTCTGTGGTCAATAAGTTAGAGAGTGCTCACAATGTATTGTGGTGCTTTCTGGAACTGATTTTCCCCTGCAGGATAACACCACTATTTTAAAGAAATATTTCACTGAAGTCACATTAGCATAAAGAGATGCAAAGGAGAAGTGAGCATTTGACTGTATCTGTGCATAAAGGTCCTCATTGTCTTTTTCACTTGCAGCATAATAACTAAGTTCTCTGCAGAAAAGCAAGTATTTGTAATGCTTTTCATTGTACTGCTCTATTCTTTTTTTCATAGAGTTCTGCTAAAATTCTCTGCTGCAATCCTATTCATGTAAATCTCCATACAGGCACATCAGAGAAAACAATTTGCTGCACACAAATGAAAACAAAAACAAAAGCACAGACCAAGGACTGTTTTGTCTGTCCCCATGACTTGAAAAACAGAAGAGTTTATCTCAAATATGTAGTCGAAACTACATCTATAGTCTTAATCATGCAACTATGCCAGGCTGTTTACAAACTTACCAACTGTGGAAGTTGTGAATATATAATGAGGAAATAAATAAAATGCATTTTAAACCATATTTAGAACTACCACAGAGCAAGAAAACAACATAGTTTTTGAAGGTTGATACATAGCTCTGTACTATTAATTTTAGATTTCTACATATTTCTGATTTTATTTTTTTTTTTAAGATGAGAATTTGCCATTTGTTAATGACATCAGAATTTAATCTCTTCCACTAGGATGTCACTAATTTCCAGCAAATTTTTTGGAAAGCTGATCCATCATGACTTAAAAAACACAAGTGACAACCAGGAGTCTATCCTGGTATTGGACAGTCTATGAGGTACACCCGTTACAGGCCCTCAGATTGTCAAGTAGTGAGATAGCACTCTGCTATTATTAGTGGGAATATTATTAGTATTGCCCTGCTAACAACTTGGGACAACTTGAGAAAATGAGGACAAAATTCTGTCTGTGATGCAGGTTGGGCATCTCCTTCTTTCTGTAGTTGTTCTGTAGTTTTGTAGTCTTTCCTTATATTCTGTCATGAAAAAATATTCAGCTTGCAAGAATTAATAAAATTAAATATTAACTCCAAGCATTTAATGAATCTTTCCAAAAAACAGATTATATATTCTACATCCATCTTACATGCCTTTGAAATATCTATTATTATGAAGGAATTCCAAAATTCATCAATACATTTATTATTCCAAAATATATTTATTATTTCCCAGGAAAACATGGGATTTATTGCATACATTTTACTGTGCAAAACACTGGTAAGATATCAGAGAGCCTTTTGGAATTTTTTTTCTCAAAAATGTCCTGTGACAGACTGGATGAGACAGCTGAAGGGAATAAACTTTGTTGTGCTACCAGTATGTCACAGTGACCCAAGACTATTGCAAAAGTGACCCAAGTCCTCACTTCTGGGTGTGCCACAGGGGTAGCTGGGAGGGATTTCAGGAGGCAACTGTAGCCAAAATAATTTAATTCAGGGCTATTGTAGACTGGAAAAACAAAAGTAAGTTTATAAATTAAACCAGAACACTTTACCTATTGATATGTTTACATTTAAACTGTTTCTGATCACATTTAAACTGTTTATGTTCATGAGCAGCTGCGAAGAGATGTCCTTCTACTTTTGATGCTTAGATTGCATTTTCACTACAAATTTGACTCTAATGCTTATGTTTAGTACCAAGAGCTAAACAAAAATCTATATGTTCGAGAACATATGAGATTAGACACAGCAAAAAAATGCTCCCAAGTCTTAAAACTAATTATTTCTTCTCAGGTAATACCATTTTTCTTTCACAGCTTTGCCTTATATGTATACAAAATAGCTATTGCTCTTCAATATTTTTCTAATCCTATACTTCTTTGTTGGCATACAGCTTTTTATCTAGAATTAGATGAGGTTTTCTGGCATGCAGTTGCAAGGTAAGTAGAACTGTAGATACAGTTCTGTCCATTGAGACCAGAGACTCACTTAGATCAGTGATGAAAGTACAGCATAGCTTCACAGAAAAGTCTTTTCAATGACAGTTTAGATACCAGGTTTTAGACTCAGAAAAGGATTCCAAGAGCTTTCTGAATGGTAGGCTGGACCAGCATAGGAAAGCTGGCCTGAGCTTTTGATATTAACCGCTGATATATGAGTGTTTGGGAGCAGTATTCATCAGCAGATATTTATTAGTTAGGATTGAGTCATTCACTGCTTAACGTGAGCCTAACAAATATGCAAATGAATAGGAGTTGTCTACCTTGTGCTTCTCAGGGAATAAAAAACACAGCCTATTGTCTTCTCATTAATGTCTCAATACTGCATGCTTACAAAATAAAGAAAAGTTCATAAGCAAATTCCCAGCCTACTTACAAGCCCTTTTAGCAATCTATCCCAAACATATCTCTGTGCCCTCTTCTGCCCAGTGTTGCCTAGAACCTGACCAGGAATTTCCCTAGAGAGAAACACAAAGCTCCCTACCCAGCTATTCAAGCTATTTGTGCTTACTCAAACATGTTTCAAATGTCAATAGCATTTACAGAGCTATCAAGCAAAAGCTGGGGCTGGGGCTAGCACCATGCCATGCACGTGTCCCTCACTCTGCAGGATGAGGTTGCATCCTTTGCCAGCCAGTGCTGACTCAAGAGCACTTTGATTCTCCTTTACCCAGTCTCTGGCTCACCTACTCAGTTCCCCTCCTCACTGTGAAGTAGAAAGGAAAGAGAAAAACTGTTTACCCTTTTTCTTCTCTCTTCATTGCAGTCATTGTTAACTGTTAACTGTTGTTTCCGTGTCATCTGTAGTGCTCCAATGATCTACCAGGTTTTGAGGTGCAGAGGTTGCAGCAGTACAGTGTATTAAAGACATGATGAGCAAAGGTCCTTATCACTCTTCTCCCTGTGCCTACCAAGGCAGGACATAACAGTCATTTTCATTCCTTCCCAAAAGCTGTGTACTGGTGGGGGAAACAGGAGAGGGAAGAAAGATGAAATGGAAATGGGAGAGAAGAGAGATGAATGGCAAGAGATAAAATAAGGAAGGGAGAGAATGGCCTTGCATAACCTTAGGACTTGGTGCAGCCTAGTCACTCTTTTTTCAGTTGCAAGCTTGCTAGACAATTCAGAAAATGCTCCCACAAGAAAGGGATTTAAACTTCTAAAAAACCTTTTATTTTTACTGTTGCTATACCCTGATAATTTCCAGGATTTCTGACAACATTCCAGGAAGATATAAAATCCATATAAAAAATTATTAAAACAAGAAGCACACATAAGAAATTAATAAAACACTTGCTGTTTTGCCTCTTGCTTCCTTTGATAAAGGAGATCATTAGCATCTTTCAGCTGAATAGCTTCCACCCAGTTCCTGTGTAGTGATCACACATCAGGAGCTTGTCCATGTGAGACTGATATATTCCTCAAAACTCCCAAAGCATGCACAGAGCACGATTGGCTGGTACTGCAGGCCTCCAATACTGCAGAGTGAATGCCAATTTTACGTAGTGAACAGTAAACACACAATACAATACACTCTGGGATATCAATTGATTGAAAACTCCTGATCCTTCCTTAAAAAGAGAAGTCTACTCATTTCCCATGCATAAAACACTATGTCAAGAAAGTCATGAGTTGTGAATTGGAAAAAATGGCACCTTTAAAATACTGCTTCAATGCTTATGATTTGAAGACCTGTAGCCCACAGCAAGCCACTAACATGCAGAAAAAATGCTTATACCTCAACACTTGTATGGCATAGCCTCTCAAAATCAACCTCTGTCCTTCCTCAACAACATCTATTCTTTTGTATAGAAATAAAAGCAAGCCCATGCTGTATTGTCTTTCCTATTGCAGCCCCCTCCCCATCTTTCTCATTTTCAATTATGGGCTAAAACATTGAAGAAGAAAGTTTCATATCTCTTGATCCAGAGCTTTAAGCTTAAAGAGAGTGAAGCAGAAGGGAAGTGAAGAAGGGAGAGGGAAGCCCCAGTGAGCACAGGTCATCGTCTGTAGTCTGTGAAGTTCTGCGAAGAAAAAAGCAAAGACAGAGCCCAAGCACACTATGGCCTGCTCTTCCTGTTCACTCTAGAATATCCCCAACTCACTGACAGCACAAAGCAGTACCATATTGTTTATAATGTCATTTCTCAAGAATGCAATGTCCCACCCTCTCCCACTCTCAGCTTTAAACTTGTTTGATGAACACAGTTTTCCAGTAAAGACAACATGGTATTTGGCCAGAGTGGTGGAATAAGAAACATGATTCTTTTCATGTTGGACATTGCATAATATTTCTCAACATCCAAAGCTGGGTTTATGCAGGATTACAGCAATCCTTTTATTATTCATGAAAGATGACAGCATGGCGTGTGATAATGTTTAGGTTAGTCATCATGCAATTTACAATAGCTTATGTGGAGGGAAATATGAAATTTTAGTTAGTAAAATAAAGTCTTTAATTAATTTCATCTGTCCAACATTTGCTCTTTTTTTTTTTTTTTTTCACTCAAGCAGTAAATATCTTCCAAAAGATTCAAAGAGCAGAGACTTGTCTTAGAGCAGCAACTAAGAAAAGTGCTTATTAATGCCCTGAGCCTGCCATGTATGACACAGCCAGGTTTGTCATGCTGTGGATCTCAGATCTGTGTGAGAAAAACAGATTGCTCACAACCCTTTGTCAGTACTCCAGGCCTGCAAAGGCTTGCATGTCCTACGCTGGAGAACAGCATTCCTCCAGTGGAAGAGGAAAGGAGACAACCCTCTCCTCATGCAGGTATTGCTACTACCTCCACCAGAGCAGGACAGACATGGAGACAGCCTTCCAGAAAGAGGTGAGGAAAACGCAGGGAAAACCACACATGAGACCTGTCGAGATTAACTTTTCCAAAAAGTCTCCATCCGACCCTCTAGGCGCTATCATATTAATCGCAAATGTTAATCACAAATGACCTTCTAAAGGCAACAATGTGAGGCATGGACAGGCTGTACTGCAGTATGGCCACAAATAATTAAGTACAATGTAATAAATGAACCTGTCAAAAGCAGCTGGCATAAGGTTAGACTGACTAATCTGATCTGACTGCCAAAATCAGCACACAAGAAAATCTCCCTCTGTGAGCTGAGCGCCCAAGGTGCTCAGGGGGCCTGTTGTGCATGCCTGTCTCAGCTACACAGAGCAAAGACAACGCTCAGAGGGGCCCGGTGAGGGCAGGTGGGTGTCCCATAGGACAGAGGAGTGTGAAGGGCAGTACTTGCTACTGCACGTCACAATGTGTCATACACACAGCCTGGCACTGGACTTTTATTTTTTTCTTTTCAAAATGGGATAAAACACTTCAGGGAAAGCTGACCCTCCAGAAAAAGCTTCTTTCTTGCACCTATGCACAACGCTTTTTACCTACATGAACTGTATTAATGAAATGTCTCTGGTTGTGTGAAGATTTACGCAGAGCTGGGAAGTTAAAACTACACCCTTAACTCTGAGGCTTGAGCATTTTTAAAATGTGAGTTTTACCCCCTTTTCTTTGTGCTAAAAAAAAAAATAGCAAAAAGGAAATTAATCTGCAGCTGACCAGAATACACTTCAAAACACATGCATCATAAAAAATTGGCATTTTTGGAAGATGACTGTTGGCCACACATTGGTGATGTTATTGAAGATTTTCCTTTAAGGTCAGACATTTAAACTAAGTATTATTAACACTTAAATAATTTGCCAATTTTGTCCCTTACTAAGCTTCCTTTTAAAATGGTTATTGGTTTGTTTCCTTTGAAATTGTGTTTCAGGTGTGATTTTTAATGAAATTTCAATAATAATATCCCTTTAAAAAGTCAAATGCATTTTTGGGAAATGAAAAATATTTCAGAACAGAAACCTCACAACTTCAAATCAGCCTCAACACTTTCTTACTTATGGCTAACTGTCTATTTCATTGAAGCTAAAAAACCAGAGAGTAAGATATTTTTGCTGTGTCTGCACACAGATATAGATGTGAAAACATATACAAATACACACACACACGTATACTATTTGTCCAAGGCAAATTGGGATAAAAAAAAAGTCAGAAATGCCTGAAAATGGTGATCTCTGGTGGAATAATTCTGTAGCTGCAATAGGCATCAATGTTACCAGGAGTTTGCTTTCTCCATCTAACGGCAATTAACATTCTAGCAGGGCCTAGAGATGTTGAAATTCTAATTTATTAGACTTAGACAATGATTTCTTGATAGTCTCTTCCTTCTGTTGGGAAAAAACATGCTCGCTTTTCTTTTAGAGTATTTATTTATTTATTTATTTACATATTTATTTATTTGCAGTTGGATGTATTTTTGAGAGGACCCTCCACCTCATAACAAGGCCAGAGCTAAAGCCGATGAAAAGCATTTCAGTGCTTGAAATTTTTTTGTTGACACACAACCTTGTCTGCATCTCTCTCTTTTACATTAGGACAATAAAGAGAAACGGGATATTATCCCTGCACATCCTGATGCAACATAAATATTTTGAAAGTACTCGCATAGATAAGAAAAAATGCTCCCGTTCCTGCCTCCCTCTCTGCATCACATTTTGCCAACAGCTGCTTCATTTAGCTATTGCCAGGCATGATAAAAAGCTGCGTATGCTCTGAGCAGAGCTTATGCTTGAGTGACGTTAGAGCAAAATACTGGCAGATCGGCCGTGGGTACAGCTAAGGAAGCTGTGACACTGTCACCCAGCATACCTCAAGGATCTCCGCCTTGCCATCTAATCTTGGTCGCATGACCTGCAGCTCCAGACAGGCCTCCAGCTTTGACCTCAAGCAGGTCGTGAGACAGGTGCCGGCACCGGGATTCCTGCACCGGGATACCGTGCGGGCCGTGCTGGGCCGTGCGGGCCGTGCTGGGCTGTGCCGTGCGAGCCGGCTGGGCCGTGCGGGCCGTGCTGGGCTGTGCCGGGCCGAGCCGTGCTGGGCCGTGCGGGCCGAGCGGCTGGCGTGCGGGCCGTGCTGGGCTGTGCCGGCCGGCCGTGCTGGGCCGTGCGGGCCGTGCTGGGCTGTGCCGGCAGGGCCGTGCGGGCTGTGCCGTGCCGGGCCGTGCTGGGCCGTGCGGGCCGTGCTGGGCTGTGCCGGGCAGGGCCGGTACCGGGCTGTGCGCGTGCGGGCCGTGCTGGGCCGTGCCGGGCCTGCGGGCCGTGCTGGGCTGTGCGGGCCGTGGCCTGTGGCTGTGCCGGGCCGAGCCGTGCTGGGCCGTGCGGGCCTCGCTGCCGCCAGTCCCCTCTCCGCACGGCCCGGCGCTCAGGCAGCGCCGCAGGCCGGCGCCCAGCGCCTCGCTGCCCGCTTGGCTCGCTCCTAATCAGTCTTCCTGCAGGAGCCACAGCGCCGGGGCAGACGGCGGCACATTTTTGTGCTGGGTACCTGCCTTAGTGCAGGCCTTTTCCTTGGCATTGCAGCTCACCGCCAGCTGGCCAGAGCGGCACAGGAGCTGTCGTGCTCGGCGGGGCAGTCTGGGAGGAAGGCAGCGCCGTGCGGAGAATGGCAGGAAAGCCGCTCCGCTTCCCGGTGGCTCTGTCTGCTGGGAGGCAGCGCGGCGCCTGGAGCCTGCCCGCCCTTCAGGCGCGTCCCGGGATTTCCGAGCCGTGGCCGCAGCTCTTGCTAAGGGCCAAATATTTCACTCTAGAGACATACTACACTTCCTGACATAGGATGCACTTGCATGTCTCCTGGTGACCTTAAACACTAATAAAGGAGTCATAATACGACCTAGACAAGCCTTGAGAGCCGTCCGGCACACGGGTGGCTGGAAGCGAGGTCCAAGGGGTGGGAGCGGTTGTCTGCTCTTTGTTCGGCAGCTTTCGTGTCGTGTTCCTTCCCTTTTGATTATGCAGAGGAAGGGATTTTAAAATACATTTGTGTTGCCCTTTTGCCAACAGCAGAAATTAATCCAGTGTGCTGGGAGTGAAAAGGCTCCATGCGCTGACGGCTGGGGCTCACCAGCATCTCCCAGCAGCTTGCATCTGACTGAGGAGCCCTCCCGGTTCCTGCTCCCCACAACGGCAGCCCACCAAGGAAAAGGCAACACGGTGCGAACACTGATCCTCCTACCGATCCTACTCACTCGTGTCCTCTGCCGGCAGGCAAGAAGCTGTCGTGTCTCTGTATCGTGGACATTTTAATGCCACCTTGCAGTTGTAAACTCTGAGAGACATCTAGCTCCTACCCAAATCACAGGCTGAAGGAATGGTGAGAGGTTCTCAATGTTGTTGGGCCAGAATTTCTTCTGCTGACCACAGACTTACCTGCACTCAAAAGAGTGGAGGCCTTTTGAGTGTAAGGAAATAAAGAAGCTATTACATGCTGCCTCCTGCCACATGTGGTTTTGTACTGCCTTGGCCCTGCAGCTAAGCAAATATAAGCAGAGAGAGGTTAATTTTGGACCATGCTGGCAATCCAGCTATCAACCATAAAATGTGCTCAGACTTGCTAAGTAATGAGTGAATGATGACTTTGTTACCAGCAAAATGGTACAGTGTCACACTGTTAGAGATCAAATGCAAGCGGAGGAGAAATGAGAGACCACCAGGATAAGAGGCAGACTTTCCCATCAGCAGAGAAAACTATTTTACTCTTTTAATAGCTCTAAAAATACTCTATTTGACCATGAACCTATGTTATTTAGATGTGTTTATTTGTAAAAGGAAGGATAACAGTCTTCAGCTCTACATTACATAAGATCAGCTGACATTTGCTATGATATCATAGACCAACAAAATGAAATAACTTGCAGAGAAAATATTGACTTTCTTTGTCTGAAATTAAGCCAGCAGACAGAAGAGAGATGAATATAAAATAAGAAAAAATATTAGAGCAGTCATATCCAAACTAAATTTAGATACAAGTGATGCATGTCCTGATTTAGGAAAGTGCAAGAAAATATCTTAAGCATTATTATCTGTAACATAAAAGTTTTAAGTTGCAGAAAACAATCTTCAGCTAAGAAACAATGCATTGAGACAATTCTCAGAAGTAATGAAAAGTAAAGTACGCCATGATATCATCCTCCAACACTTTCACAGAATTCCCACTGATTTTGACTATGCACACATTTTGGAGGGAGGCCTTCAGCTGCATGGAGAAACAGGAGGCTGAACCTGTACACATGTCAATTCTTAATGCTCAGTTTCACTACACAGCACAGCAACTCAAAACACTTTAAGTCTGCTCTCAGCTAAGACACTAATCAAATAACCTCACATCTGACATGCCCTTAGAGTATCAGTCTGCCTTCAAGACTCTTTCCCAGGATCTGACTGACAAGGGCAATTAATCAGGGCTGGGTCAACTGTAGCCAACAATGTGACGTCAGTGTAAAGTTGGTGAGAAGTCCACACCAGAGATCTTTTTTTGCATCAACTTTGTTCTTAACATAGTGCTGTTGTTCACTTACACCTCATTTTTTAGAAAGAAATACACATTTTTGAAGCTTCTGGTAGAATACATTTCTCAACTTGACTCAATTCAGTAAACTTTAACAGAAATTTCTACAAAATCCTATTCATTCACATTCCACTTTTTGTAAAGAGGAAAGAAGCAATCATGACTCTATGAATATTTCTGTCACAGAGACTTTTCTAACATTTCTTCTGTACATTCAGAGCAGTCTCCTGCATAAGTCTTCTGCAGTCTGATATGCTCACTTGGGTTTTTTTAATCCACCATCGTATGTACGGAAAACATTCTCCTGAGTTTTTCCAAATTCTTCAGTTTTAATCCAATGCATCTAAAAAACAACTCTATCTCCCCCCAGTCCTATGCTTGGGGGGGTTGAAAAGCTGTCTCCTGTGTGGTCTGTGGTTTTCAGATGGCAGAAGCTTTGAATGTCAATATTTCTTTAATATATATGGGAATTGATTCATTACACTACACCCTCACTACTGAGTTTACACTTGTGTTCATAAATCATGCCAGGTCAAGAACTGCATTGAAGACCTCTTCCATTCAGCATCTGGCTTTTATGTAGCAAAATTAGATTTAGAAGACTTTGGAGACCTTGACACTTCTTAGAGAATCCTCATCTTTTGTGTTATTTCTGTTTTCCTATAGTGTCTTATTAAGCAATACTTTTCTCTCCTATTACGCTTTACTAGTTCTAAGCAAGCAGGATTATTAGCATCCCCGTGCAATGCTCCAGGCCCCTCCACCTCTTTTCTTCTTCCTCTTGGCCTTTTGTCTGCTGTTTCCGTTGAGTATTTCAGTTCTTTAAAGGCAACCCTATTGGTGCCTCAGCTGATCTCAATTTGTATGTTACACAAGAAAGGGAAAAAAAAAATAAAACCAGTCTGAAATACCATTTGCTTTTCACTGCGTAAAATGCACCATAAGTTCACCTCATGCCCTGTGCATGTTTCCGTTCTCCTCCGCATCAATTTTTCCATGGAAACTCGCACCAGCGTCATCTGGGAGAGGAACGCCCCGCACCTGGGCTTGCCCTTCGTGAGAGGAGGAGGGCACTGCTGGGAAGGTGAGTGTGACTGACAGACAAATGGCCCGGGCTCTTTGGCACATGTGTTTCTCAAGCTCCAGTTGTGAGTTGACATGTTTACATTGCAAACCACTCACAGATTGCAGTGGGTGCAAACAGGCATCTTCAATTATTTGTGTGGCCTCTTCCCCATAAATAAAATATTAAGAAATAAAGAAAACTGTCTGCTAGCCTGTTTACTGCCAGGATTTCTCCCATCTTGTAGAGTGACTGGGACAAATTGTTTGGCTGTTGTGGAAAGAAGAAATTATGACAAATGAGCCCAGACAATGGTCAGGTGAAGGGCACTGTGATGATGGGATGGCCCTGCAGCAAGGGGGAGGTCAGGACCCTGGCTGATATGCAGGCACACTTCAGCACATTATCCCAGACTTTCTGTCACCCCACAACACAGAGCTGTTGGCAACATCAGTCCTGCTTGCCCTGGAGGTGGAAACAGCCTTTCAGCCTCCCCAGCTGCTGAAAGGGGGTCACCAGATTTACATAACAGTTTAACCCAGGTGGCATTTGTCACATCCAGCTCCTATGTACCTCAGCAGGACTCCAAATCAATGCCAAGGGAGATTCTTTTGGGCCATGATGCGTGTTCATGTGTTCAGTCAGACTTTTTTCCAACATGGTAACATGGCACAAACAAAACCCCTGGCAGATACAATGTCCCATGTGGACCTTGTGTAGATGTAGGAATAGCTTTGGTCTAGGTATATTTCAAGTGGCTTTTATTTTCAAAAGAACCTATTTGAGTTATAATCTGAACACCATTTTTTAAAGTGACCTTAAGACCTGCCTTCCTCCATCTCTTGGTCAGGCTAAGACCAAGCTGGCAATTGGATCACTTCACATGTGGCTGGGCTTTGCATGTCTTGACCCACAGATATCCCTCCTGTTTGACATATGGCAATGGAGACAGGAACACAAGGTCACTACCTGAGTGTACTGCCTGGGACACAGGAGAAAGTAAGAGCTTTAGTTCATGCTGGGCGTATTAGCAAAGACTACAGGGACCACTTTTGCCAGTACTCTTTAAATTTTGATCTTCTATAACTAATGAAAAAGAAATTTATAAATAAATTAACCAAAGCAGAGAAAATACATTTTGGGAGAGCAGTCTCCAGCAAAAATCTGTGAAGAGCATGGTTCAGCAATGCTTGGTTTTCTTTTCCACAATTTCGTAGGAGTTGTATTCATCCTGCCTTCAAGGATTGGTTCCCCTGCTTAATCGGATTTATAATAAGCCTAATATTTAGGTTCTCAAGAACAATTTGAGGTTTCCTTCCAGTGAACATTAGAAAATGATACTGTGATTAGCCATGATATCTCTCTGACTGGGACTGTTAAACAAAACAAGCAGTTGGCACAACTATTTGCTTTGGGAAGAAAGAGAAGCAAGAGTAATGACAGCCAGTTTCCAGGTTTTTAATAGAGGAAATGGTTTTGATACAGAAATCCCATCCCGGTTGTATTTAAGTTCACATACTAAGTAACACAAGTTGTTTTTCAAACATGGAAAAGTTCAGAAAAGCTGATTAAAATTATTTCTTACAGCTTTCTATTCACCTTTTTCTTTATGCAGCCCCTGAAAGTTAAAAGAGTTATGATAGTAAGATAACCAAAGGTCAGTGCTGCCCAAAAATATATTAGTCAGCTAAGACAAGAGCAGTTTTTTGCCCAGCTTTGCCTTTGGACCATAAGGACTTTGTTAGCATAAAAAGAGACAGTATTTTTCAGAGAAATATGATGTCAGTAAAGCTCTTGAAGAATAAACAAAATCTTTTCCTTCATTGTGCATTACAATCTTAGAAAAATAGTGACCTGCCCTTCTTCTCACATTCTTTACCATGAGTGATGCACAAGGCAGAAAAAACCTTCTCAATAGATTTTGAAATTTCAAGCTGAACCTTAAAATCTTGGAAAAAACGTTTAGATTTATCTACTGTGACATTGAAACAAGTGGCAGAACAGAACTCTGCAACTTTACATATTTGTTTTCTATGATTCAGTTTAATCCCTTCCAAAAACAGAAGACTATACAAGGCATTGACTAGAGAGCTGTTTCTTTTTCTTCCAATTTCAAAGTGTTCTTTTTCCTGTTCTGAAAATGTCTTAAAAGTAAACATCTGTCTTTCATCTGCTGGATGGCAATTTAAGAACATCTACCATTAACCCCCCAGGCACCTCTGCAGATTTGAGGTCCCTCATAGCAAGAGATGCTTGGGGCTCTTGGGGGTCCTTGGCTGCAGAGTTACCCAGAGCATCTATATCTCTGTATGTGAAGAAGAGAATACAGCATCAGGGATCCCTTTCTGGAATACAGCTGGAACGTATGAAAAAAGTCATAAAAAGATCCTAAAACAAAACATCTCTCACAGCATATGTCTGTTCCTACATGTGTTCCCAACAGTATCTTCAAGAAAGACCTGCTTTAAAAAAAAAAAAAAAAAGAAAAAAAAAAGAAAAAAAGAGAGAGAAAGATGAAAGATTAGCACCTATTACAACTGAACAAAAAAGTACTCTAAGGTATTTTTATGTCTAAAAACACAGTCTTTCTCTCTCATGTTTAGCACCCAATTCTATCTACTTGCTTCTTCTGGAGCAGCTTGAAGAGTTCACCTCCTGTCAAATAATAGTGCACATGCAAGGTGCAGGTACTTGACACGCTAGAATAAGTCTAATCTGTTAAATAGGAAGAAAATCCTTTGCCTCCTTTGTTTTATATGCCACCTAATGTATTTCAGGAAATATGAAATCAGTTTGAGCCTGAAATGCCATGTCTCACCCAGTGACTCCTAAGTGGCATTTCCCTGTGCTTGGGATAAGAGCTGGATAACATTTCTTCATAGAATGAACTGAGCTTTATCCCATCCCACACTGGCTACTCCAGGACTTGGAACAGGCCTCATGAAATTTAAACTATTGTCTGCCAAATGACTGCTTAGCCACTAAAGCAGTGCTAGTCCATTCTGGCACTCCTCAGCCAAGACAGCAAGACCTCTTTGACCAGGGAGTAAGAAAAAAAGTGATGGTGGCTGGGCTGGCAGAGACCCAGGTGCTGTGACACGCTGCTAGAACATTGTGTGTGTTGCCTCTAGCATTTAACACAAAGCATAAGTATTCAAGGGACTAATGCCTAAATATCTTTCAGCCTATTCTGTTTTGCTTTATGGGGATTACTGTGCCTTGCATTTTACCATAGCATCCAAGCAGTGTGTTTCCAGTGGTCCACAAGGCAGCCTACCACTAGACTTGTTTTTAAAAAATGGGATTTCACAAGTCAACTAGGCTCTTTTGAAAATGTTACTCCCAGTCAGACAAAGCTCTTTGGGCTTCCCCCCAAAAAGCTGCTGGGATGCCAGGAACCTACCAGCACAGAAGCAGTTAATTTCTATGAAGACTCTGAGAAAAAAAAAAAAAAAAAAAAAATCAGCCTAAGAACAGCCCTGTGTTGGGAGGAGAGCTAGAAAACGAGGCTGTTGCTGTTGTTTTCATTGTGTGCACTCTAATCAGAGAGAGTAAGAACAATAATGCATGTAATGCTGATTTTGGACCGTTTCCATGCAGCTTTTCCCAGGCTAGGCAGCCTTGGGAACCACTGATAGTGTGGCACACCAGGGGCACAGCCTCAATCACCAAGCACAGGGCAGGGCAGCCTTTTCTGCACATAAAATATGTGAGGGATGACAAGAATCTTCCCAGCATGGGAAGTGGCAATAACAAAAAAAAATATACAAGGGGCTGAAGCTGAGTGCAACATCCACTGCAGAGCGTGCCTGCAGGCAACACTCAGATTTGAAAGGTAGACTGCTATTTTTTATTTCCTCCCCCGTTTTGTGCTTGTTTGTTTGTTTGTTTGTTTTCCCTTCTTTCATTAGATGCCCCCCTCCCCCTCTCAGCACCACTTTGAAGCCAAGATGAAAGAATTGCTGTGGCTGCTGGCACAGAGCACACACAGGGAGACTGACTGAAGTGTGCTTTAGTTTAAGATGGCATGGCTTTTTTTTTTCCCCTAAGTAGGGGAGGGACAGGGGGAGGGGAGAAGAGGAGAAGAAAGTTATTCAGCTAAAAACAATATATTACACTTCATTGAAAAGCATATTGTACAGCTTGGATTGAAACATGGTCCTAATTTTTCAAAGCTTTGCTCTTCAAGGACAGAGGTTTTTGGGTAGCTAAGATGTGGCATCCTCCCAGACAGAAACTGCCCATATTTTATTCATAAAACCTGCCACATCAGTATATGATGAGAATTGACACAACAAGCTGTAGCTCCGTGACCTGTTTTGAATAAGTCGGTCAAATCAATGATGTTTGTCCCTTAGTAGCAGAAATTTATGTAGCCACTGAGGGGTGGAAAAAAGTCACTTGCTACCATTTTTGTTTCTAAAACAAAGAGACACTTTTGAACAATAACAATAAAAGGATCAACTTGTTTTCTTTTCTTTTTTCTAGCAATTGATTTCTTCTGACATCAACTTTGAAAAAAGAAAAAAAAAAGAAAAATTTGGCAGAAGAAGGGATAGAATTTACACACTTCTTTCTTGACACTGAAAGAAAAAAATTGGCAGAAGAAAGGATAGAATTTACACACTTCTTTCTTGACACTGAAAGATATGATTATCCGTGAGTGGCTGAAATATTTAGTTATTTGGGGAAATCCTGGTATCAGTGACATCAGCAAGGGATTATCAATGACTTCAGCATATCAACAAGTTCCAAACCCAGCAAGTTCATCATGTGCTGTCCAAGCCAGCAAGGACAAGGCCCTTCCACCAACTCAAATTTGTCCCAATGATGGGAAAGTTGTACGAAGACTCTGTAAAACCCAGGGAAAAGGAAAGGTCACCATGGATGGTTGCAATATTTTCTCCTGCCTTCAGCTCCCAGCCCTTGCCCCTATAAAAGTGTCATTCACCACCAGAATTTCATGCTTATTTAATACCTGTTAGTCACTGTTAAACTGCCAACAGCTAGCTAAATTCACACTAATGTTCTTTTAAATATGTAGCAGTCCTACCATTTACAATCATTATAGAATTAAACTGTAGAATTAAACTCTCAGGTCAAATACCTTAACATATATCTAAAACAGCATTAATTAGCATGTCCAAGGATTTTTTGGAAGCCCTTGAAGAGAGCAATTACAGCAATTGGTGAATATCCTTTGAAGGGTGGATTGCATGCAGCTTAGCAAGTTAGAACTTCTGACTATTAATTTATTTTGAACTAATTCTGACCCTGCTTCTGTCTGCTAACTGCAAGCCAACTTTCAAAAGCCCAATATACTGGTGTACAAAGTAAGCCAAGTTTTCTGGAGAATAGAGAGCAGCAAGCCAGCTTCTCAGAGGGATGGGGCTGGTTTAGTATCAAAGATTAACAGAGAAACAAAATTAATCAAAAAATAGGTGTTATCATGACCTGTTACACAGAAAAAATAATTTTATAGCAATATGTTTTGTATATGAAAAAATCCAAGGCCCATGTTAGGAAACAGCACAGCCATTGTAAGAATTTCGTGTCACAGCACAAACAGAGGGGACTTGTTTCAAAGTAAGCAGTTTCTAAGCAAGTAGCAAACAGGATTTTGTGACTGTGGCATCACAAGAGAATCATGAGGAGACCTTTAAACAATAGACAGACTACAGGACTTGAAAAGGTTTTCTGACTTGGCTCCAATGAAGGACCAGTTATGCCTAAACTATTCCAGGCATGTTTATGGAATCTTGTCTTTAAGATCTCACATGATGGAGATTCCTCTGTTTCCCCAGGTAACATAATTTGGTGCGTAGCTGACTGCACATTAAAAATCATTCCTAAGATCTACCCCAATTTCCATTTTTTACTGTTTGGTATGCATGTATCACATTCTTCTGGAAGGCAAAAGACATTATACTTTAGCATTTTCATTTTGGCTGCCTTTATCCTTATCATGAATATGTCCAGTCAGGTCCATCTTTCCTCCTAATGGTTCCAGGATGGTGAGATTAAAGCTGGAATATGCTTCATTGCTTGAAGCATTTTGCCTAGCCAAATTCTAATTGTAGTACTCCCTTTTGTGAGTACTGTGATACACTTCCTATCACTATTGTTTTAAAAGCACTGGACCTTTCAGAAGTGCAAGCAGGAGGAGGCTGGAAAAGGAAACGTCCGACATTTAAATCAATGGCAGTACCTGGGTGCCAAGACATTGGGCAATGAACTTTGCATATCAGACAACCGCATGGATCTCTCTCAGTCTGAATTGACAAGTCAATATTAATCAAAAAAAGTAATTTCAGCTGAAATATACAAAGACTCAAATAGAACAATTCTTCATATGGTTGTTCTCCTGGTACTAAACAGAATCCAGCTGCAACTTTAAAACAGCAGAGTGAGGAAAAATCTAGGATCCGTAAAGAGTTATTTTTCAATGTGGTGATGTTAACAATGTTCTCCATAATTCTCTCTTCTCAAATCAGTGAATTTGATGTTTCCTTGAGGTAATTGCAAAGTAGTGACACAGGAAAAGCAGAGCAAATTTTAATTATTACCTAGCATCCAAGAAATGTACCACTTCTTTTAACAGCCAGA
This sequence comes from Sitta carolinensis, assembly GCA_032173965.1. NCBI lineage: Eukaryota > Metazoa > Chordata > Aves > Passeriformes > Sittidae > Sitta > Sitta carolinensis. Next base: position 52,024,772 of record JAVUNC010000004.1, read on the forward strand.
AAGAAGATTCAGGTAAATTTTGGAGGGCTTCATTAAAAGTATCTATTCGATGTCTCTCGAATAGATAAGTCAGAGCAGAAAACTCAAATTGTTAGCACTGTGAAAAAGAGATCAGGCTACTATGTGAAGAATAAAAATATAAAAGATAATGCTGAAAAAAATCCAAAGGAGACATTAAACCCTTTACTTTAGGATTTAGATGGCTTTGAATATTGGTGGTAAGGAATTAACCTGAAGAGGGGGAACACAAATGTATCTGCCTGTGTAAGGCAAGGGTTTTTCACCAAGTGTCTAGTGCTGACTGTGTCTTTTAAGGTATTTTAAGGTAGAATATTGAACAGAATGAGCCATACTGGTCTGATATGAGAACTACCATGTTCCTAAAAGGAAGAGATACTGGGTATTTCTAAAATCAGCCTCAAGGTAACATCTTTTCCCTTTTCACCATCGTATCTGGAACAAAAATATTTAGCAGGGCTGGTCACTGCTAACCTCATTCACTAATTCATTCTTTTTACCATCTGAGCTGCAACACTTCAGCGCTACGTTTCTGGCTTTAGATTTTAATTACAGTATTCAACTCCCACTACACTCATGTGCTCCCCAACCATGAGAAGATTTTCCTGGTCATGTCTCTGACCCCACAAGACTCTGTGTTATGTGCAGAATCCCTTTGAAAAAAGAGCAGTACCCCTGCCTTTACCACTTCTAGTGTAAGCCGCTACCCTGTCCCACAGTTACAGCAACCACTATTTCCCTAAATCCTTGGGTTTTGTCTGGTTTATTTGGCCTAAAACGTCCTTAATTCTGTCAGTGAGCTGAGCTACATTTAGTATCCAGCAAATGGGGTTTTGTCTCTGCTCCATTGTCTCTGCTCCATAACCAAGTCAGAAGCCAGACACACTTGTTCTGAGGCATCACTCTTATTAATGAATACATGGTTGCATGTCTAACAGGAAAATATCAGTTGAAGATTTTTTTTTTTTGCATTAAATAATAAAAAATTTTTCATTAAATGACACTGAGATACTAGGTTGGTTTTTCAATCCTTACAAATGCCTTTGGCAGGCACCAAGTCCATGTGAGTTACTGACTCCTGCAGGACAGAGAAGAGTCTTTTTGAAAGGTTACAGAAGAATCCTGGTCATGGTTAACAAATTCATCCTCTCCTGTGTGTGACCAGTGTAATCAAGGGAAATTAAATACTTGAAAGAAAAAGACTAAGTGTGTTTTAAAGCACAAATAAATCCTTACTTTTGCAGTCTCTCAGCAGATCACAGCAGGCAGATTAGGTTTTGTGTCACTACTGGTGGGCTGTTTGTAACAGGTTTGAAAACTTTCTACCCTGACATTCATCCCAAACTAAGGCTTATTAGCCAGACCAAAAGCAGATGTGCTGACATGAACCACAGCTTTTAAGGAAACAAAACAATTAGTATAGTTATAAATAACTGCTTTTGAAGAGCATAAGTCATACATTTCTGGTTTTCTTTTGTGTCCCTTATAAACAAACTAGCCCTTAAAATAATTGTTTTATGAGCAGACATATGAGATATATGACTGTGACAAGTAATAGCTTCTTATGAAAATTTGTGAGTTTGGGGCTTTTACACTCCTAGAGTAATAAAAAAGATTTTGTAAGAGTTTTTTTTGAGGAGTGTAATGATACCTGAGAGAAGAGCTTCAATTACCATTGACATTTGAATCTCAGTCAATTATGTGCAGACATATTTCAAAGTAATGGCTACACTACCTTCTTCTGATTCTGCCAGGAGCAGAGAGAAACTTGGAAAGCAGGGTAGCTCAGACTCCAGGATTTTGTCTCCAGCACAGCATGAACGGCAGCAAGCAGGGACAGGGAGCAATGTGGAACTGATCATAAGGAAAAAAGGCAGTGCCACCAACTTGGTCAAGAGGTCAGATCCTTGCTATCTTTCCCACCTCTTTTTACTCACTGAAACTTTTTTCTTCTTGTACTTTTCTTGTGTTGTTTAGTTAGACCTGCTATGTCAGCTGGAGTGCTTATCTAAATGAATTACATGAAAGCGATTACAGCTAATGCTTTCTGTCACACGGTCTTCTTTGTCTGAAGCTCCCACTAAAATCACTGTGTTATTCTGGAGAAAGTAAGAGGTTCAATAAAGAGAATATATGGAGGCATTAATATTGTAGCTGAACAGATACTTCCAGCAAAGTAATACAGATTCAAAACTTAAAGTAGCAAGCAGAACTGGGACATCTTCTCTTGTCCCTGAGGCACAACATGGGTGTCATAGAGGTGGGACAGTGGTGCAAGAGACCAGAGCAAGCCCTTTTCCAGCAGCAATAACAGCTAGGATACTGAAAGGTTTCTTAAAACTGGCATCAAAGAGTTCCCTACATGTGTCTCAGCATTACTGAGAGGGATACTGAGGAATACCACGTTTCTAGATGATGGAAAATTTTCTTTTGGCTCTTTGGGCTTATTGACTATGGGAATGAGAGACTCCTGAGCAGGTACTGAAAGACTGCCACAGTACTTTCCAACATGACCTTGAAACAACTTTGGTCTCACTTTACCTGTAGATGAAAGCACTGCTGTGGAAGAGCCCCAGCCATAATCCAAGAAGGGAATATCGATCACATTTTTCTTTCTTCACTGGGCAACAGTTATGGATTACAGCATGGTGTGAGGCATGGATGTTTTTTTTGGGCTCCAGAAGGTGATGAATCCAAAGTGCAAGGCAAAATGTGTAACATTCCTGCTGCTTGAAAGCCACCAGGGCAGAGATGTTAATTTTAACAATCTATCACAGATGTTACAGATTGCTAAATTTGGGACTTGGCTATGAAGCCTGTTTTTCAGTTCATGGAAATAATTTGGTTATCTAGTCTAGCACTAACCAGCCCACTGCTCCTCTCCTCTGGAAAAATGCATAACAGGGGCATAGCCTTGAATGTGGGGAGACCAAACTGAAAATTATTACCATTTTAAGAGACTTCTGCTCTGAATTTGAGCAGAGCATTTGGATGTGTGTCAGAATGACAAGATGGTAGCTGGTCATGTGATCAGTGACAAAAACATTTTGGGCCCAACACACTTTGCTCAAACATAGTTTTCCCACTAGCTGCACATTCCCTTTTCAAGGCAGCTGCTAAACCCCTTACAGCCATGTCTGGCAGCTCTGGGAGGACTCAGCCAGGCTGGAGTCCTCTCTGCAAGGCCAGAGGTTCCTTCTGGTCAAGGAGCTATTGGGGTGATCCTAGGCTGCTGTTAAACTGATCATCCCCCATGGCCTTTCATGTGGAAGGTGACAGGTTCTATGGCAGCACAGGAACATCCCTGCACTAGCATGATGGGCTGCTCTGCTTGGACCATATAATCTGTCCTTCCTATGCTCTTCCTTCTTACATGGAAGAAGCAATGACAGCAGGGACAGTGACAGATCTTGCTTGGCTTACTGTCAGTCTGAGAGCAGGCAAAGCTTGTTTGCTTTTATTACACCCTTTTGCCATAGTAGGTCATGGAACACAGGTGTGGAGTGGAAATCTTCATCCTAAACTATAATGGCTATTGCCTTGCTTAAGAGAACTCTGTTATTGCCTTTACCTTCATTATAGACAGTCTCAACAGAGGAGCATCCTCCTGTGCTGATGTGCTGGTGTGTGTTTAACTCTGTTTTCCTGGAATTCTTGCTGTGAGCAAGAGAGATGGTGTAGCTCAGAGACTGTGGTTCAAAGGAGGTTTTCTGATTCTGTCTTTGCCTTTGTCTGTTATCACACAGTGATTGAGTTACAGCAGTGCAAAGGAGACTGTGAGAACATCTCCATCCACCAGCCACAGAAAGAGAGAGGCCCCTCCAACCAGAGCTACAGAAGTGATAATAGATCAACAAAGGAGCCCTCTGCCTTTTCAAGCCCAGACAGGCTCTGCAGCAGCTGTTACACATGACATGCCATGCCATTAGTCCTGGCCTTCTTGCCTTTGTGGCATTACCCCAGGAGAACAAAATTTTCTTTTCTTCCTAATCTGATTTCTCACGTATCACTTCTTCATGTGGCATGGCTTCAAGTGGCCCTCAGTTTGCTACTGCCTATGTTAAAATATATTAAAGCAGCCTGACTCTCAAGGAGGAGGTTTTACTGAGGCCTGTCACTAGTGGTATTCCTTAAGGTTCTATACTGGGCCCAGTATTTTTCAATTTTTCAATTCAATTTTAATTTCATCAATGACTTGGATGAAAGGGCAGATGCCTCCTCAGCAAGCTTGCTGATGACACCAAGTTGGGAGGAGTGGCAGATCCCCCCAGGGGGTTGTGCAGCCCTTCAGAAGGACCACAACAGGTCAGAGACATGAGCAGAGAGGAACTGCCTGAAATTCAACAAAGGTAAAGGTGCGATCCTGCACCTTAGGATGAATAACCCTGGGCACCTGTGGAGTCTGGGGATTGATCTGCTGGAAAACAGCTTTGCAGAGAAGGACCTGGGGGTCCTGGGGGACAACAAGCATCTGTAAGCCAGCAGTATGCCCTTGAGGCCAAGAAGGCCAGTGATTTCCTGGGGTGCACTAAAAGAGCATTCCCAGCAGGTCAAGGGACATGATCCTGGCCCCTCTACTCGGTCCAGAGTACACATTGAACAGATTTCCCAGAGAGATTGTGGAGTCTCCCTCACTGGAGATATTCAAGAACTGTCTGGACGCAATCCTGCACCATGAGTTCTAGCATGACTCTACTTGAGCAGGGATGTTGGACCAGGTGACCCACACTCACCCACTCAGGTTGGTCCCTTTCAACCTGACCCATTCTGTGATTCTGTGATTTTCAGACTAAATACATTAATTGATTTTACATTTGTACTCAGTGCTTCAGGAGACAGTAAAAGCTAGACTGAAGGCTAGTCTGGAAAAAGAACGTATTTCAAACTCATAGGACCACTTCAGCAGAGTGTAACACTCTAAATTCCATTATGGTCACAACTTCAGAGGCATGTCTTCTGGATTCTATAATAGTCATGTAGCCAAAACAGGATGTGAGCCCGAGTGCTGTAGGTTCAGTGGGACACTCTCCACCAGTGCTGAAAGCAGAGAAAGACTGTATCTGACCCAGCCTTGGTGGTGCCTTGTGCTGGGTAGGAAGTGCCAGCATATGACCAGTTTCTAGGGTTAGAAGAATACTGTAAGAGTTTTGGTACCTGGTAGTTCTACAATCGAAAAACCTATTAATTTTCATGGTTTTCCTTGGTGGTCCTATTAAAAAAAAATAAATTAAACTAACAAAAAGAAACAGTACTATAAAAACACAAACCACTTAGAAAGACGCTGTTATATTTTTTTTTTTCAGTTCTCCTGTGATGAAAGGTCTGTCAGTTTGCAACCTGGCATAATTTTCCTCTTGGCAGCCCTTACTCCTCTCACTTAACTGCTCTGAATTCCTCCTACTTCTTCAATGTATGTGCTCTCCATTGGCTTTGTCATGGAGTCTTCACCATATGTGTCATGTCAGCAACACAACAACCTTACGAACTAGAGAAAAGGCCTTTATCTCAGCCTATAAGTTCCTTACCCATTGCTAGGATTGCTCTTTTAAGACTCATTTAGGAAGACAAGAAAATAAAAGGCAGAAAAAGAAGAGAAGACATGAGAGTAGGGGAGATAAGATATGAGAGTAGACCAAAAGGGAAACAAGTCCTTAAAGTACACCCCATGAAACATATCTTCTGAGATCTGTTAATCTGTACATGTTGCCAAGAGAAATTTCTCTCAGTGAACTTTGATGTATTGAAAAGAGGGAGAAAAGAAAAGAGGAAAAGGAACAGAAAAAACCCTGTGGCATAATCCCCATGAGAAGACCATGTCCAAGAGTGACATTCTTGAGGCTAATCTTCCCATATGTCCTCTCTAACAAGCACGGTAAGAAATAATTGCAACCATTCCTGCTCAAGTTGCACATGCTGGCAAAAATTATTTCGCCAAAAGAGCATTCTTCTGTACAACTCCCCGAGCGCCTGTGCGAGGCTTCAAGGCTCTTTCTCTCTCTCTCCCCAACATTCCTGCTCTCAGGAGTGTGGCATTCAAGAACGGTGTGGGTTGTGCTTTTGGGTATAGTGAATAAAGGTGACTCTCACTGTTACTGTAAATTAACCTGTCAACACCAGCCTGAGAGCTGTGGCCAATAAAAATAATGGGCTTGTGAGTGAAGAGCTGTTGACACAGCATTTCAGAAAGACAAGTTCAGCACTTGGGGCTGCAAGGGCACCAAACATTTTTGTTTTGGTTTTCAGTTTTTGTGTAGTTTTTTTTTTCCCCCAAGTTTGCTTGGAAAATACAGAGAAGTGGAGAGTGTTCAGCATCATTTCCAGACTCTAGTGTAAAGGGATGATGTGGATATCCTGAGGATTTTCAGCCCTGGAGGCCACCTGAAATTGTATACTTAGCTTGAATATCTATATTGCATGAAAATATCAGTAGCCAGAGGGTTAAATGTGTTACTAATAATTTTCAGCCATGATGGTCCTTAAAGTTGGCTGATAATTAAAAATCGAGCCCTCTATTTTCTCAGCCTTTGCAAAATCATCACATATATTCACACTATCTCCTTTGGGAGAGGCACTCATGTATCTGCATATGGAAAGCACTGACATCTTTCTTTTCTCTTAAAACTCCCCTTTGCTGCAGATCAGAAGTACAGGTAGACTTGAACGTGGCAGGACATAAGCTTTGTCCAGAATGGGTTTTAAGTAGCCATTGGTCTTCAAAGCTGTTTGAGCTACAGCAAGTTGAGTTACAACTACTGTGAAGTTATTTTATAAGTATTGTTTCCAGTATTCAGGAACAATTCATGCTGTGCTCCTTACCATTTTCAATTACACCACTACACGCAGAGCTTGTCCTGCCAGTCTGATCAGGGCAGTCCCTTAACCAAAGGGAGCAAGTACAATGGAGCCTGTAAGCAAGCTGTGTGGTGGAGTGTGGGAGGGAGAGGAATAATCCCCTCTGCCCTGGTGGTTGGGACAGAAATTGCCTGTGGAGAGATTTGTCATTCAGTCATTCTTGCTGTTCTAGTGTTTCTCTGAGTCTTCCTGACACATGGCTGCAGGTCAGAGCACTGATGCCCAGGTGCTTTAAACTCAGTCTCTGCCTCAGCTAGAGGCTAAGTGAAATGCTGGGTGAGACAAGAACTCTAACACAAGAGGAATTAAACCACCCAGTATCTGTGCTATTGTGTGTCACAGCTGTGGGTCCCCAGGCCCAGAGTGCCTCTTTCCCTAAGTTTGTGCAGTGCCTTCCACAGGCACAGCAACGTCAAAAAACAGCCAGATAGATGCCCACATACGACTTACATTTTTTATCTTCTAACAAAAACTGCTACCGAGCTCAGCACTATCACACTGTACTGCCATGCTCTCTGGACAATTGCTTGCTATGAGACAGTGCTCTCCTGCATCTTTTTGTTTGGTTTGGTTTCCTTTGGTTTCCTCTACGGGAGTTTGGCAGACTCACCATCACAGGCAGAAGTACAGCTTTTTCCATAGGCCAGAAATATCCTCTACAACTCATTAAGGTTTTATAACTGTTTTACTGCAAAAGAGTTCCCCATCACTCACGCAGAGCTCTGCACCAGTGAGGTGCCATCAGTTGCAGACAGAAATGCAATATGATTTTCATTTCAAAGAACCTGCTAGCTCACCCTTCATACAGTGCTAGCCCTTGCCTCTGCTAACATGTAGTACAGCTTCCTTAGAAATTATTTTAAATTCAATGTTTCACTCAGAGTTATTTTGATTTTTTTTTCCTTTTTTTCAGAAGCATTATTTGATTTTTAAGGACTTCAACATAAATTAGGAAATTTAAGGCTGGATTTACCAAACTACTTTAAAAATCAGTAGACCGTGTTCCCTAAGCCTATATCCTTAATCAGCAATGTTTGCTTGTTGCAGTATTTACCAAGGAGAAAAAAATTGAACACTTCTCCTTGTGACTCTACTGCAGAGAACAACATGCTTGAATTTGGGCACTTTACCTCTTATGAACTTGTCTCAACACTCAGAAAAGGTGAGCTAAAGTGCAGCTCACCCAGTATTTCTAACTGAAGCTTCATACCAAATTATAGAAAGCAATTAATTACCCATTTGGACAAGTTCTGTAAACACCAAAATATAAGATTGGGTTTCAAGGGAGGGATGTGCAACCATCTCCCTCTTCTCTGCATTGTGAAAGTTGCTGAGCTGCCCCAAGGATCGAGCCTTCCAAAATTCAACATTTCCTTCTGAAAATCTCAAAATGAACCAGCTGGGCATCTCCAGAACTTTGTTAACTTTTGCTTCAGCCAAAAGTAGTTGTCCTGCTTGATCCAGTGTCACAAGCCTGAGCTTTTTGGGCAAACGCTCGATTTATTGGGGAAAGAGAACAATTGCGAGCCCTGGTGTGTGTCAGTTCCTTCTAAGCCAGGTCAAACAGCTGGGGAGCAGAGCCCATGCTCCATCCCATCCGGGCACTGCGGGCAGCCTCTGACCGGCTGCAGGAGGTTAGCTACTTGTGTGGCAACATGTGGCATCTCTTTTTAATAAAAAAAGAAATCACCAAAGCAAAAACAGATGATAGAGAGTAGCCGTTGCTGAGATACTACAAATAAGTAAACAATCCTTGGGCTTTGTGCTGTTGTTATTTTTCTTTAATGAGGACTGTGGGTGGGAGGCCCTGGCGCCTCTTCAGTGCACCCAGCCTAGAAAAAGAGCTCTCTCCTACCCTGATCAACTTGACAATGCAACAGGAGTGGTACCTCCTGAGCAACTCAGCCCACAGCTGGGGAGTAGTCCTCCACTTTGAAGGTTTCTGTTGCTGACATCAGAGTAAAATATGAAAACCCTGTCTCTTCCCCTGGATCGAATTGTGCAGTTCTGCTCCCACAAGAAGAAGCTGCTGTCAGGGCCTTGGCAGGCTTCCCAAAGCTGAGCGGTTGAGTGACAAGGAACAGAGAAGGGCACTGTACCAGGGCTAGTTACAATTTTTTAGCTTATTATTAGGTATTAAAAACCATAGAGAAGATGTCCTCAGAGGTGCAAATCATCTCAATTGTAAGCTCATGGCAGAGTGCATAAAATCTCATTTTGAGGGTAAGCCAAACTTACTACATCAGTCAAAAAAACATTTTGGGCACCCTTAAAAATATTCTCCTGCACTCTTCAAATATTATGTTTACCCACCATGAGACATATTCAAAAAAACATAAGGGTACCAGTGGGAATAAGGCACAGGATTTGTCCATGGAAACATCTTTAGCCTTCAACTTCTATATGCAAATATTCTCCTAGTTCAAGGAAACTCATTCTATTTTTTTTTTTTTTTTTTTTTTTGCCAAATGCAATTGCACTTACACATGCGTTTAACAACTCTTCTCTCTCTGGACCTCTATGTCTACTTTTTTCAAGAAAACTGGCCCCATTACTGGAAAAGAAAAATGAGATGGCTATTTGAGATTCCTGCTGGACACCGGATGGATTGTTCTTCACCATGACACAAGCCCAGCCTCATGGGAGCCCACAAAAAAAGAGGGCATCATTTCTTTTTCATTCTTCCTGTACACTGGGGCAATGCTACTTCTTGTGTGTCTTTCTGCATGTATTGTTCTCACGTCTTATGGATTTTTTTTTTAACTATCAATAATGCTACTTACCCTTCTGTGATGAGAGGACAGAGAATTTTGTGCCCACTTCAGAAGAGGAACTGTGCTGTGTAAGAGCTTGTCGAGCAGGAGTTTGAGCATGAAGGTTTGTAGCTATTCCTTTGGCATCCTGCATTACTCACATAGATTGCTTCCTCTTCCTGATTTCTCAATAAAACGTGTTGCTGTCACTGCCACTTATTCCTTTCCTAACAAGTAAATGCACAAAAAGTACGAGCTGCAAACATTAATGAATGTACCTTTTTGTTCGAGGGAAAAGCAAGAACAATGTGGGCTGACCAGACCAGTTGGCTGCTCCCAGTCAGCTGCTGCCAAACCAGGGGCAAGGGGAAAAAAATGAAGTGTCCACCAAATGCGTCACTGCAGGTGCCAGCTCAAAGGGAACATGGTTTCCCACAGAATTCTATTTCAAGGCCAGTGTCCTGAGAGGAGTAAAGTTTCTTCTTCAGAAAACTCTGTCTCCAGTGGATTCTCAAGTGTCTACCAGAGTTGTGTTCCCCCAACAATGTTTCTCTCAGCTGGTGTTATGCAACAGGCTTGTGAGATTTCATGAAGCTTGCAGGAATATCATTAACACCTTGTGATTCCTACCAAATTCAGCTGGCCAATTGCCAGCTGGTTTGAAAATTATCAAGGGGTGTGAATATGAACAAACACATGCTTGCCACATTGAGTGGTATGGTGGGAGCCTTATTTCCTAGAAAACCCAGCTAGTAAATAAAGCAAAATCACAAGTAATATTTTTGTCAGTAGTGTCAGCAGCCTCCTGTCAGCACCTGTCATGGTGCTAAGGGCACCCACAGGCCTTAGTGCTCCCAACCAGCTTCTCTTAGGGCTACCCCTACCTTGCACACAGCCCAGGACCCTGTTTCAGTTCAGCGTGGGGTGGCCAGTCCCTGCCCCAGTGGTGCTGTACCAGTGATGGCCTCCAGCCCTATCTCCTGAAAGCACTACACTTATGCCATAAATAGCTTGTCTCCTGGATGTGCACAGCAGCTTGTCTCCAGTCCTCTCTCTGGGCCTGGGTGGACTTTGGAGCCATGCATTAGGCTAGTTCCATCTCCTCTCACTTCTGACAGAAGCACCTGGATTGTCCCTGGCCCTCTTGTCACTTGCCATGTCAGGGTCTGTCACAGCCTCCAGACCTGCCCACTGTGACCAGACACTGTGGGACAACACTCATTGGTGAGGACATGACCCACACTGGGATCTCCTCCACCTCAGCTCATCCACCTTCAGGAACCAGCTCTCTGCACACTGGTATTACCCACCAAACAAAAGGGCCCATGGTGGAGCTCTGAAAGTTATTTATTGAAAAACTCACATTAATTAGGCACTATAAAACAAGCCTAAGAGGTATATCTCAAAACACTGAGGTGTACAGGAGTCTCATCAAGACCATCAAGATGATAAAATTACAGTACATGTTTTTATATAGGACATAGGAAAACCTGACCATCTATAACCAGAAGAGCTCCACCTATTTTGTCAAAGGATGTGAATTGAACTTCACAGACTTCTATGGAACCAGATGGCACCCTTACATGTCTAATGTGGAGTATTTAGCCAATTAAAGGTAGATCTGTAAATGTCACCTCTTGGAAGTGTAAAATCTTATGAAGTACATGCGTACTTCCTCTCAGTATACAATTTGGGGCTTATGGATTTGAGACTAATGTCATGAGCTTTGGGTGGAGGACATAGAAGGCAAAAATGAACAATGTTATCTCTGCTTGTAAAGAATTTGCCACGTCACATGTTCAAAAAGTACAACTACTTGATATGACCTTATACAACAAGATGATATTCCTCAGGGCATCTTCCCTGGTGAGGAACTACTGAAATTGGTTTATGTGGTGGGTAAGAGCCTTTAACACTAAGATCTCCTATGAAAAAGGCTAAATAGTTTACAAGCGAAGTCACGACTCTATTTATACAAGTATTATCAAATTAACTCATAAACAATGAAGGGGTTTTAGCAGAAAATTTTTAAATAAGAACTACAGCATTGTGGCATGTGTTAGCAAAATAATTACAATATTAAATAACTCCTACATGGCTTAAGGTCATGTAATAATCACTGGAAGCTTGTTCAGCCTCTCTGAAATGGAGGCATTGCAAATCTGTTCCTCCTGCTGCAAGCAAGATCATAAACCCTTGGAGTTTCCTGCTGCAAGCAAGATCCAAACTTGGAGTATTCCCAAGAGTGTGTTTATGGTTAAATGCCTATATGATGCTTTAGCTTGGATATTTGGAGCAATGAAGAAAAGGAAGAAAAGCTGAAGTCTACAGATGATAGCAAAGAAAATGCAAGGGAATAATCACAGAACTGGTCTCAAAAGAATTGAGGATGGAAGGCAAAATGGGGCTAAGAATGGCATGAGGTGGTGTCAAGTGCCAGTGAGGGACCATTCTGTCACTCACCCCAGTTATGAAAAAATATGCAGAGGGACCAGTTGGAGCTCCAGTAACAGTGTGCTTGGAACTACGGTAGGTACATAAGCTAAGGCTGCCACTATCCTGAGATACCAGAGCAAGAGCTTTCACAAGGGTAAGCAACATGGTATTCTTTGTATGGTCAGAGGCCAAAACATGTTGGGATCCTGCAGTGTGCCCGTTCTCCAGTAAAGTGACAAACATCATATTCTACTTCGTTAAAACAAAATCAGTGAGTTAGTGTTTGGTTTGCTTAATCATTGTGCAAACATTTGCCTGAATGTCCTCACTAGTGCTATTGTCATATTTTACAGTCTGTTTTTTGACGTTTTATAGGCACATCCTTCAACACCCCCTCAGTTTTGTCCTCTATGTCAAACCCTCTGTTAGACCTATCAAAGTCACCTGTGGGCCAAGCTAGAGGGCAGCAGCTTTTTATGGCACCTTCTTTCCTGGGGACAGTGGAGCTGTCAAGATCCACGAGTTCAAGCCTTGTGCCTGTCTGGCAGAACTCTGCAACCCCTAGGCTGCAGTTGCAGCATATGCTTGTCAGCAACTTCAGGATGACTCAAACATCAACATTCACACCTTTTGAGAAGAAAACATAGAAACATAGTGAACCCTTAATCCTCCAGTTATTCAGAGCTCAGAATTAAAAACACAAGAGAAAATTTCTCAAAAAAACCCCAAACAAAAAAACAAATCAAAAAAACAAAACAAAACAAAACAAAACACCAAAAAAAAAAAAAAAAACTGAGAAGAAGAAAAGAAGAAAGATGCCGAAATCTCCCTCTGTTCTTGGAGGATATTTCAGAAGTCGATGAGCTCTTCAAAACTTGAGATGAATAGTACAGTAAAAGAAGCCATGAAATGACTGTCAGGTTATTTTCACAAAAATACAATCAGATCCTGCTTTTCTTTTTGAAAAAAAATTTCTGCTGTCATTAGCTATAGATGATGGAGAAAATCTGTTCCTCTGAAAACATGTGAAAAGAGGTTAGAAAAAGTGTCATATTCCTTACTTGACATAATAGACTAAATAATAAAAGTCAATTCAAGTGTGCAGCTTGCACTTACAAACACTTTTTTCCAACCGCCAGATACTTCAAAATATATATCTAGATGGATCTAGTCATTGATTCAGCTTTTCTTTTAGGGATATCAAGCTGTAAAAGCTCAAAAATCTGCTTCATGCAGCATGATTATAATGGAGTCCCAACATTGTAATGAACAGGCAACTGAAACCAGTGCCTAATGTGTGAGAACTCTGCTCTCTTTCCTCCTGATGTAGTGTTGAATGACTAGTCTAAAGTACCTCTGGTTTATGCTGCAAAAACATTATTCCATTGCTCAACCCAAATCAGTTCTTTATTGGGAATGTTTTGTTTTCTCTTTTTCCAGCCAGAGCAAACTAGCGATGGTTTAAACCACCTCTCTGTCCTGTAGAGTGTGGTGTGTCCTTTCAAACCAGCATATCAGGAATGTTATATTAATTTGTGAAACCTTCCACTCCAGTGCTTCTTCAGCCATTTTTTATGTGTGTGTTTAACTATTGTCTCTGTAACATACAAGTACCATGCCTTCCAGTACTGCTTTGAGCAACCCATAACCTTGAGACTGGAACTCTACAGGTACAACTTCAGCTCCCTGTTCAGGTCTAAAACCTAGTACTATGGAAAGAGGGAATATGATGATTGCTTTCAAATGTATGTACTCAAACACCCAGAGCAGCCAAACATGAATGCTTCATTTTTCACGCCTTGCAGGCTTAAAGACCTCAGATCAGGACAGCATCTATGGATGTGTTTAATTAGAAACACATGCTAACAACATGGACATCAATTACAGTAACTTCATTGTAACTTAATTGAAAATGTGCTTAAATATTTCCTGTTTGAGGCCTAAAAGAACAAGAACAGAGCTCTTCAAAATATAGGACATTTCATTGTGTGGAATTTTAAAGGACTTTATGTGCCGCATATGCTGGCAGTATTTACCCTGAAAAGCAGCTGCCTCTGAGGTGGAACATTTTGTGTGCTATGAGAACAAACAGCAACACTGCAACAGCTACAGACAATGATCATATCATGCCCAAGTAAAACCAGTGTAGCAAAACAGACAACCAGAGCATAATTTCTCAGTTTGAAATTTAGAGGAGAAACTAAGTGTTACAAAAAGCTGTACTAAAGCTCTGTCAACGAACACAGAGGTCTGGAACCCTTAGCTTCATGCCGAGACACTGATTCATTCTTGACTTGCAGGGAAGAATGACCTCTTCTTTAATTAACTAGCAGCAGAGCATTATTCCTTGTACAGCATTTAGCCTTCCTGTAAGGTGTCCCATGCTAAAAGCCATGCTTAGCTTGCAAGAATGTAACCCCTGGCTATCTTAGTAGGGAAAAGGCTGCCTAGCAGTTAGAAAATGTCATAAAAAGTTTTGTCACTGTTGTTTACTCCTGTTGTTGCCTTCCACTTATGACACTTAATCCTTTGCACTTATTTTTAAAAGCCATTCTGTGCCATCACTTCTTGAACAGTGCTTAAAAATTGATAGCATGATATGTTTCACAGCTATGTGCTTAGCCTCGCACATAGCATCTGTCTCATTTGCTTTCAGCAGCACACGTAGCAGCTGCACAGAAGCACAGCCCGATGCACGTGAGGGGTCGCTGGAAATGCAACGGGCACCGACAGAATGAAGGACACGCTCTGCCTTCGTGCACACACAAGCCAACGTACTCGAACTGTTGTAGGATGGTAAAACCTCCAGATACAACTCCATTAGCCAGAGAAGTATTTTTGGCAGTAGAACTCTTTCCTGCATGGCTAGGATATAATGATGTCAGTTGCCTTTATACTGCTTAGATATATATGCAGTAGATCCTGTGTCGGATCATTCACATTATTTATTTAAATTCACTTTGTTAACTATCACCATATTGCAGTCCAAAAAATTACTTGTCTGAGATCTTTGGCTCAAAACAACCTGCTTGCATGATCACAACATGAATTTGTTCAGGAACATATATGCCAAACAGTGTCAGTCTAGAAATATGGGAAAAAAATCTATTAACACCATTTAGTGTTAAGAAGAATCCCATTTCTTCTCAGTTTTTTCTCTGTTGTTTTTTTCTTCTATTGCTTGACGCCATCTTTGATGATTAATATAAAAGAATTTTTAAAAGGACATTGGCAGCAGATTAGTCTATGATGTGAATTAATCCCACTCTGTGTTCTTAAAACATTTGTCGTGTCAGAATTTACGAGGCAGCTATGCAGTAATCCTACAAAAGATTACTACGTGGCTGAAATTACAATTCTACAGCATACACACACCAATAGACATAAAAGACAACAAAAAACATACTCCAGTTACATTAGTAGTAAGAAGACAGGAAAAGAGCTGGACCACCATGTTGTGTGGAAGGAGCTACACCATTTGACCACCTGAAGGCAAAATATTGAACCTTTGCATCAGCCCAATAAAATATAGGGTGCAATCAGGCAATTAACAAAACCCACATCAGAACTCAGTCCTTAGGCTAAGAGGACAGCCTGACACTGGGTAGAGAATATTCAGAAAAGTTACCTCTTTAGTTTTGTTGTTTTTCAAATCAGCTTCCTAATTAATTTTATCCTCTGATATTTAAAGAATTAGCTGAAACTACCTTGAACACTCACAGGACTCAGATGGGCAAACACAGAATGGACATTCATGCCACCCAGTGAGGATCATCTGAAAGTCACACATCATTAACAACCTACATTGTACAGTCATTGGAGACAAGCATCTTCTCCAGAATGTAATTTCCTCAGCCTAAAATGGTTTCTAAAATGAGTCAATTGATTCACCCATCTCTCCCATAATTACAGAGGAATCCTTGACAACTATTTTAAACTGGATATTTTAGAACTGGACAGTGTTTAGTGCTTCAATATCTCACATCGTGTAACCTGAATTGCCTTTATACCTTCAGGAAATAAAATAGTAGGGAAATAGTTAGAGAAATCAGGTTATCTTCATTATAGGAAAACCACTAGAATGGAGAACCAAATAATCTGTTTGTGAGTCACTGCCGGGTAATGAGGAAAGGCGCGCAGTCAATGTGGATTTCAAACCTTCGTGGAGAGTACTGTGGCTGCTGGGTACAGGCTGCTGTGGGACAGGTTTTCTAAGCCCATCCTAGTGTTTCACTTTGCGTGTGTAGTAAGAGGCTAAGAGCTATTATTTCCCCCCAAGGAGCAGTTTGTGAATGGGTAGCAGTGGCAGCTGGATGTGCAGGCAGCCCTTTTGGCACCCAGGCACTCCCTGGTGCCTGCTTGAGCAGTCTCCTCTGTCCTCAGTGCCATACATCAGAGGTTAGGGGAAGAGGGAGCAGCAACCAGCTGGAGGGAGACAGTGCTGGTGGTGCTGCTGTAACACCTCCTCTCAAACAGCCACACAGATCAGGAAGCCAGCTCTATTTCACCCCTCCCTGGGTTTTGGCTGCAGAAACTTATCTCACTGCGTGAGAAAGAACTCAAGCACAGCAGTGGATGGAGCAAGGACTCTGAGAGCTGAAACAAAGGGAGTAAAAGGAGTGATGTTTCTGCCAGGGAAGAGTATGAGTGGTGTCATAGGAAAAAGTTTTTTATACAGCAACCATACTGTCTCTTATGCAGACCTTTCTTGAGCAGCAGCTGCATTAAATTCCCATGATTGTTCACTTCATCCTAATGTTTTGGTACAGGACCTATGTAAACCACTGTCATGGTTGTGTTAAAATTGCTCTGATAGTAGATAAAATTAGTGTCTGGCTTTGTTTGACATTCTTTTTTCCAGCACTAACTTTGGAACTTAAATCACTTTTCTGTTCCTTTTGCCTGGGCTTTCCAGATTCTTTTATTTTCAGTCATATTTTGGCCAGGCATGCTGCTGTGCAGTTGCAGAAGAAAGCACTCCGAGTACAGCAGAAGCAACCTGCTTCTAGCATGTTGTGTGTTTTAATTTAATTTTTTAGATTTTCTGTAAACCACATAATTTTCCCACAAGGTGAAACAGACATAATAAATTTTCAGCACTTGCCTTTATGAAGAGATTTCAATCTCTTAAATTTTGTGCAGTGTCAGGTCAAATATCCCCTAGAGGAAATGGCATGGATTACATTTAAAGCAATAAAAGGCACATGCTGACCCATATATATATATATATATATATATATATATATATATATATATAATATAAACACTCCCAGCATTCATTTTGAATATACAACACCTTGAACTTCAAAAAACATATCGTTACCACAGATACAAGGATGTACAGTGTAGAGGGCAGTGAAATACAGCATTCACTTTTCCAGTTTTTACATACAGAGGCATCACTGTTTTCCCACATCACTATAGGAAAAAGGAAGTTTTTGTACACTTATAGGTGGTGGAGAAGCATAGCTTTATCGCATTATACTGAAGAACAGGAAAGATAAATTTTCCTGCTGGCTGTGGGTTTTCTTCTACTAGAAACTGAGCTTTTCATTTTCTTTCACAGAAAGTGGTCAAGTTAAAAAATAAAAAGATGAGCAAATACAGATATGTAAGTCATTTTATATAAAAAAATAAATATAGTATATACATATATATTATATATACTTTATGTATGAAGTTCTACTTTAGTATCTTGCCATCATTGGAGAGGTACTCTGTACTTCTGTATTCCAACTAGACCTTCCCAACATTTCGTCCTGTACTTTGATGGAGAAAGCCAGAGCTGATAGAGATAATGCATATTTATATCCCACGAGCTGTGTTTCCTGCCCACTTGAACCTCTGGTGAAATCATCTCATCTAAAATGACTAGATCTTGTCAGTTCACTAGTTTCTCCCATTCTTGAAAGTACTGCAGAATGTCTTGGGTCTAAGGAGAGAATAATAAAATAAGTATTTTTTCACAGTTCCAATAGGGAGGTAACAGTGTGATTGGATTGTTGGCAAAGGATTTTAGAAATAAAATGCTGTAAAGATAGCCCAAAAGTGGCAAGTAAAACTGACATAATGTGATTGGCACCAGGGATACACAGGACATTGCACCAGTGAGACAAAAGATCCTTTAGAAGGGTATTTTAAGCCTCTAAGGTTGATTTAGCAGAGACAAAGTTTACTGTGGCACAGAGAGCACCCGCACTCCATGGAGGCAGCAGAAAGCAGCTGTTGGGTCCCATCCGAGCTGCTGGTAGGAATGAAAGGAGAGAGAAAAAACAGCATCAGTATATTTCCTGCTCTCTCTTTCCACTTCTGGTCTTTAGCTAGTTTGTGAAGTTTCGCCCCAAAAGAAGACAGTGCTTTAGAAGGACTGCACTAAGCCTGGTGTCGCCAGTCCCTGAGATAAGCCCTGGGAAGCTGACTGGAGATCACACCACACTGAACGGCCTGGGAGGGGAAAGAGCTGCCTGAGCATCCCCCAGCAGCACTGCTACCAGTGCAACTGGCCACCCTCAGGCTCCCATGAGCCCTTTAGATGCTGGCATCCATGGGGGTTTCTCCTGATAAATTGGAGGCTTGGGTCAAGACTAATTCATAAATATGGGAAAATTCAGTGTTCCTCCCCTAGGACTATTCCCCACATCATTCTCACATTCCAGTACACAAAGACCTAGAAAATTTTAAGAAGATCATGAACTCAGGCCAAGAAAAAAAAAAAAAAAAACAAATTCCCTACTGAAATACAGCAAGTAAGGTAATAAAAAGTACCACTTTCATACGTTTCTTACCTTTCTAATGCCCTTGGTAAAGACTTTTCTGACTCTGTTTACCTTTCAATTGAGAATAGTCCACAGCCATATCAGGTTCACCACCTCTCACAGACCATATCAAGGTAGAGCAATAGCCCAGGATTTTCTTGGCAAGTCTGTCTCTAGTCCTTGGAAGACCATCTTGCTTAGACTACTTTGTGAGCTTTACTCCTTTTCTCGGTGTCCCAGCTTCCCTGAGGGGTGAGGAAGGTACCACTGCCCTGTGTGCCACATCCCACTGAAAGATTGTTCTTACCCTCACTCATCCCTAGTTCAGTCCATTCTAACAGAGACCCCAGAAACTGGGATCTCTGTGGCAGCCCTGAGCAGAATGTCTTGGAGCATGGAAATTAAGTATTTGCTACAAGAATACACTCCTATTCCAAGCACATATACAACTATGAACAGTCACCTCTCAAATTTCTCTTCTGCAAATGAAGCTGTGCATGATAACATTTTACCCTTTTCATAAATAGAGGGAATAGACATCTTTTTCCACCCTAAAATCACTGGCTGTGAAGTTGTAGTTAGTTTACTGAAAGTATCATTATAGCAATCTCTAACACCGCAATATAAAGATAGATTCTGACATGTCAATCAAAGCTGAAATTATCTTATGTTGTGCATCTTGGCGATGCTTTCATTCCTGGCTTGGCCATAAGCTGTACCAGTACAATGATCACAAGGTTCACAAAGCCAGAAGTAAAACTTGTGCAGGCAATCCAGTGTTCATAAAAGCCATCATTTTTGCTCAGCCCTTCACAGCATAGCTCATGGAGCATGACCTATTTTCTTCATTACGGCAGCAAGGATACTTAAAAGCACTTGGTAGCTGTTATGTTATCCTGTAGAAAGAAGTCCTACTTTAGTTTCCATCAACTCTTTATTCTTCCAGAGATAAGGAAAACTGTCCTTGTCTTCATATGCAACAGTCTGAATTCAGTTATACAAAGAGAGTTCTGTTAAAGAAGAATGTAATGAGCCACATGCTGTAGCAGTACAGACACCCTTAAGCATCTCTAGAAGACACCTGGGTGTTTCCCACCATGAGTGATACGTAAAAATCTGTGTCAAAGCAATGAGTAAATCCTGAAGCCAGGAAGCCATGCAGACCATCAGGAAACACTGTCATCAACTTCTTAATTCAAAACCTCATACTGGTGAGACAGTTCCATAGGCCAGCTCTAGACAACAAGTAGTCACACTTGGTTTGTAAATCAGTGTAATAAGAAAAATGTTAGTCTTCTCAGAATTCATAGCTTTTGCATTCTTTATTTTTTAATCCCTGAGTTTTGAAGACAGAAACTCTGTGGGACTATCCTCATTAAACCAAACCACCAGCAGGTCTCCCCATGAGCTAGAAAGAGTGGAGTTCAGAAGAAATTCCATCCTTAATTACAGTTCTGCACATACTTATCTGTGAGACAAAGAAACAGATCTGCATTCCTCAAAAAATATGGGTACTTCATTGCTTTGCTGCTCATGTACAAATGCAGCTATAACTTTATGCTTTTATACTTCTTATCTGTTGTACCTTTTTTAGTTTCCTAAGCATTGAAAATAAAATTCTTTGGTCACAATTTGTTGTCTTTATTGGAGCCAAATACTGTTTGAAATAGGAGATCTGAAGCCCATCCAAACTTTTTTTGACATTGTTTTTCCAAGCATGGCCCAAACTTTGCCATGACTCAAGTGAAGTTTAAGACATACTAGTGCTGAACAAAAAATATGTCGTCATCCAAGAGTTTGCATTATATGAGTATACATGAGTCAAATATGAAATTAGATAGTGCAGAGATCAGTAAGAAAGATACAACCATAGCCAAAGTATCGAGAAACTGACAGAGACCATCAGAGTTTTGCAATGGAGAATAGTCAAGTGGTTTTCAGTGGTGTCAGAGATGAAAGGAATAATTATGATTTTCAGCTGTTAGTAGTGGAAGCCATTTCACAGACTTATTTCAGCTAAGGAAAGGACCCAAACATGTACCAAATGATTCCATACAAAGCTTCCCATGTAGTCTGTACATCTCTACGTGTCTGTGAGAAGCATAATGTCAGATTATCAGACAGATGGTAATTGCCTTTGCCATGGAATATCAGACTCACTAAATGTACTGTGTGTGTTTGGCCCAGACAGCCAAAGATAAGATTTTGTTCTGGAGATTTTTCTATCGTAGATGGTAAATAAATCTGGTGACCTCCAGCCTGAAGATGGGAATGGGAGGGGTAAGCTCAAAACAAAAAGAAAAGTTTGTATTAAATTTCAAAGTGTTAAAAAAAAAAAAAATTCTCTAAGTATGGGAGGTGAAAATGCTACAGTTACATGTCAAATCAAGCCTTTGCATACAAATATGATTCTTATTAATACATGTTGTTAATGCTTTCTTCATCTTCATTAAATATGCCCTTATTTTCTTCCCTAAAGCTCAGTAGTACCATTAAACAGTGGTGTTTTCTTTGTCTCAATAGTCCCAAAATGACTCCATCTCTGCAGCAAGCCTCTCCCACTCTACATTATCCAGTGTTAGTAGCAATCCAAACAACTCCTAGACTTCAAATATTTCTGAAAAATTGGAAGAGCATTCATAGCTCCATTCTTCAGTGGGAAGAACTGCGGCATAGAGAGATAAAATCATCTGTCCTTGGCAGGAAGCCACCTACAGAATACTTGCTTTTTGTTCATTTTTTTTCCTGCCTTTATAATCCAGACACTTCTTAGATAGTCTTGCTTTCTTTTTCTTGCTAGCATTCTGTTTGTTTTTCTTTGTTTTTAAATCTTCACCTCATTTATTGAGGTGCCTGGTTTTTTAACTAGCTCTTCCTACAGGCTATTTCATAAGAGAAAACCTCCCCCAGGTTGCATAAAGTCTCTACTGAAACATCCAGCAGGACCAGGACTATGCATACTTTCCTCTACTTTTGTCCCACTTTTCTCTGTCCCTTGGTTCCATTTATCCCTAGTTCTTTCCATTTTGCACTAAACTTCTAACTCTCTCCCGCATTCCCTGCTGCTGCCTTCCTATTTTCTTTCTGTCTCTCTCTCCTCTTTTCCCACCAGCTGGACATAAAGGGACCAGGATTTGAAATACCAAACAATAGCTTTTCAGATCTTGGTATGTTTCCTAAGGACTTCACAGGACTGAAGTCTATGGGAGGGGGAGTAGCCTTTAAAAAAATAAGTAGATGTTCCTAATCATTGCCAGGAGATGCACTAAGGGGAGCCTATGAGGACTCAGTCACAAAAAAGGAGTGGTATTTTCCTTGCCATGAGCCCGGTATTGCACTAGCCAGCACTCTGAGTCACTGGGGGGAGCTTTGCTGCTAGAAGTCATGCAGGAAGTTCAATCCAAGAAATCAATCTCAGAACAACCGTAGTCCTATGTTGGAGAATACCAAGTATCAACACAGAGTTTTCAGGAAGGTTGTTCAAAGAAATATTCTCATTATGCTGGAAAAGCATCAGCTCTGCCAAAGCAGAACAGTCCTCCTTAACAGTATCTCTCTGGTGTGCCTCTGATGGTCATTGTGACCCAGGGTCATCTGCTCACTGCTGCTTGGTGGCATACATTCAAAATGTCCATACATTCCTTTAAATAGTTCAGCAAATATTTCCCTAATCTCTCTGCATTTTGGAGATACCAAGTTGGTAGTTTAAATCAGTTCCTTCACATCTTTTCCAGCTCACACCCATGGTTTCTATTTGTAACTTCTGCATATTTTGTCCATTTCCACTAAAATTATCTAACAACAATCAATTAAACAGAAACACTCCCAGGTATCTCTCTATATCTTGCAGCCTGCAACAGTGGCACAGTTGGAAGCTTGGGAAAAAACATCTTTTTCTCAGAATGCTCTCTTATACAGAGATAGAAAAGAAGAGGATTATAGAAAATTTTAGGAGGGCTTTTAGCAAACTGGCACAAAAACTAAGAAACAAACGATGGATGTTTTCTAGTCTCAGATGTCTATAATGGATTTCAAATCAAGCATTAACCATGGTGTATTTGTGTTGGAATAGATGTCCCACAGACATTTGAGACAGGTCTTTTGTTGCAAGAAATGCGGAAAATAAGAGCCAGCTTCCAGAAGATCTCTTTGATTTAAATTTGTGAATCTTGCATGGAAAATGGAATAATTTGGTACAGAGTCACCATTTGTCAGTTAAAGTATGATGTGTAAAGCAATTCACAGAAGAGTGACATAACATTGACCATGGGCCAGCTTGTCACCTATTGCTTTATATAGGTACCCTTCCTCAGAAGTCCTGCTAAAACATCACATTAGCTAATCTATGTGATATAATGAGAAACAGCACAACAATCAAGGGCATCTTTTCATATGCCTCTCGAATCATGGTAAGCCTTTCTGTTTCTGAAACCCATGTGTGGGTTCTCATCTTGTGGCATGCAACATACAAAAATGAAGAGTGGAGAGATTGCATGCTGGGCCACACAAAGGGAAAAATATGGAAAAAATCTCAATATCAAAAGTGAAGTTGATGAATTCATTGCTTATCTGACTTTAATTCTAGATCTGGAGATAAGGTTTTCTTAACTCTGTCACCAGACCTGCTACAGCTTTGGGCAAAACAGCTGTTTTCTCCATGCTTCTGATGCTCCTCCCTTAAAATGAACTGAACAAACCTAAAGGACCACAAGATGAACTGATACTTCTCACAGGTGAGAGCCTACATAGCACCAGGCTATGCTATTTGACCAGTCCCCCAGTACCAGCTCCATGCTTGAGGCAAGCCCACAGTCCTCACTCTGACTGTGGAGGCAGCCAAAACAAGACTGAGAAGTGGAGCCTCCTTGTCTCCCTCATGCTCTAAGTCCCAAGGTGAGGAAAGGCACATGCATTTGCAGAAGACAGCTCCAGCATTTTCCAACAGACCCCATTTTTAATGAACTAGCAGACCAGGAGAGAAAGGAAAGAGAGATTACTCTGTACACAGGCATCCCTCTCTTCTATGGTAATTTAAAAGAACCCACAAAACCAGCCCTACAATCCCATTAAAAGAAAAACAAAAAAAACCCAAACAAACAAAACAAATGAAAAAATCTCAGAATCTTAAAAGAAGGACCAGCAAACAACCAAACTGATCTGACAAAATGTAGATGTACCAGATTATATGTTCCTGGACAGAAAGGAAAAAGGCATTTGAAAACCTTCTGTTTAGGGAGTGTTATGTCCTTTTGAAATATCTCAAAGACAGCCTTGTGCAGGCTTCACAATTAGGGCAGGAAAAAGAGGATTTTAGAAAAAAAAAATTAAGGAAATGGAGGGAGAACATGAAGAGCATTTTAAGAGGTTGAAGGCAAACCCCCCACCACGGACAGTGGGCAAAAAGGGATCTAAAAATAGGCAGCATGAGACAGGGCTTTCCAAAAGAGAGTGGGAAGGACACTGTGTTCTGGAAAATAATGTGACCAACCACAAACAAATGTGCCAAGACTCTTGTACATTTTATTGGCATTTTGCTCAAGGCTGGCACATAATCCATACCAGGAAAGGTATCACCAAGTAGTCAGTGCCCTTCTCTGGGGCGTGTTCAGCCAGTACAAACTCCTCAGAGATCAGAGGTGAATGGCTCATCAGCCTGTGACAGAAAAATGACAAAACAAAGACTTTCCTGAACTCTCCCTTATCACCTAAGGAATTGACAGAAGCACATTTTTAATGTATTTATCTAAACTCCATGAAAAAAAAATTGGCTTTTTTTGCTACCTACTTACAGTAAGTTTATAACCATTTATTCTTATACTTATATTGGAATTTAGTTTCTTTCTAAATTAGTTTTACTTAGCTTATCTTCTCCTCTCCAGTGTTTACAGAGAGTAATCATATCCCCCCATTAGCTAATACACCAACCTCTGTTATTTTCTTATTGTATACAAGATCTTCTATTTTGTGATCACCCTTCTTTTACACTTCTGCATCTACTCTGGCCTAATCTAGTTTTTCTTGAAGTGGGGTAAACAGTAAATGAAACTTCAAATACTAGCTCACAGGCACCTTGCAAAATAATACATCTCTACCTCCACTGGAGTTGCCAGACTTGATAAAACCTCCAAGTGTAAACCTTTCTCACTTCCAAATCACACTCGTGTTTCTAATTTCTATTACCTCTTACAGAGATCCAGCTCATAACAGATGTTTCAATGACCTCTTAAATGCAATAAATTGTCTGTTTGTACTATTAGATTCTATCTCATTTCTGCTCAAATCATCTACAAAGTAGTCTTCAAAGTCATCTTCATGCAATGGTCTGATTTTCATCTGTATTAACATGTTTCTTTTTTTATTTATCACTGGTAAATTTCATCAACTTATTCCTGTTTTTTATTCCAAACTCATGAAAGAAACATATTGAATGGCACCAGTGCCAAGACTGGGTCTCAAGACACCTCCTTGCAGCCTGACAGGTTTCTTTTCAGCACAGCATGTTGTCCCGTCCCTTTTATGTGCAACTCAGGTTTCTTATATTAATCTCCCTTGTCTCCAATCTGACATCTTCTCAGCTGGTACAAGATAAACTATTTCAGTTCAGACCTGAAATTTTCAAACAGTCTGCCCAGGAAAGTGCTGGGTGTCACCAACCCTAGAGGTATTTAAAAGTGGTGGACTTGGCAGCACTGAGTTAACATAGTACTCAGTGATTTAAAGATCTTCTACAACCAAAACGAGTCTATGATTTCACTGTATTTTCTTCAGTTAGAAAATCATTTATTTAACTCAAAGAGAAATTTTGTGATGCTTTATTCAACAAAGGTAATTTTTTGTCATGTTTTCTATTTATGTCCATTTGCTTAATTATTCTGTATGTCAGCAGTAAGCTGTGCTAAAAATCATTGCTGCTAGTACTAATACTTCTCCAACAGGTCTCACAGGTGAAGATTGTCCATTGCCTTAACTGGAGTACGTGGAGAGGCTTTGGAGACCACATGTTCCTCACTATCTCTTCCAATCCAAGGAGCAGGAGACACATTCAAAGCAAACACATGAAGATTGAACTTTAATCAAGCTGCAGGTAAGCTCTAGAATTTCTTGTCATAGATGTTGTGAATGGTTAAAGATTAAAATAGGGGAAGGGAAAACATGAACAAGTAAATGAAAAAGGAAACAACTGAAGGACAACACCTACAACCCTCCCCACGTTTACACTAGGTACATGAGTCCCTGGGACACAAACTTCAGGAGGCTCAGAAACTAATGCTGTATTGGGAAGCATGGTGAGATGCATTTTCAAACAAACCCATAAATTGACTCATGTATTTGTGTAATCTACTGTATCTTATTTGACTGTCTTATTTCCTGACATTTCCTTATTTCCTGACCGAGTCTTATTTCCACCACACGCATTCTACAATAACTACGCCCATTCACTTTTCCACTCTTTACCTCATGGCCAATATCATCACTATTGAAAGCTGAGACAAAGTGTTTGTTTAGCATTTACAGGACATACAGATTATCTTTAAACTTTGTAATATCCTTAGAGTGCAAAAAATGAACATTCTTTTTTTTTTTTGCTTTGCATTTCTTGCTTTGCTTGCTCTCATTTTTTGTAACTTCTTTTGTTAAGAGCTTGATTTCTGGAAATTCTCACTTTGTCCCGACATTTTCTAAGAACAGGAAAAGGTTTATTTTGTGACAAGTCTTTTCTCTACTCCTTTTAGCCCTCAAGTTTCATTCATAAGTTCTTATTTGACACAACAAATCATTAGTCAACAAGTCAGACCCTTTCTGCAAATTGCCCCTTGCCAAAGATGATATAGGTTTTACATCTTTGAGGCAGATTTTACATGTTTTACACATAGACGTAGATATTAGACCTCCGAATTGAGGAATTCCAGCCCTCTGCTGCCTCTCAGTTCTTCATGTTCTCTAAGCAATGAAAGTAAGGACAACAGCACAGGAGAGAATGGAATGTAGATTTTTGCATCTGAAGCCCCTTTCAAGCACATAAGGTGCTTACCTTCAACAATTGCAGCCATCTAGTGGACAAATACCAGAAACAGTCCCTAGTCAGTACAAATGTGGGCTTCCCTTACTTGCAATTATTCATTGAGTGGACTGGTATTTGGTGTTCCATGGTTAAACAGGCCATACAAAGTGTCCCAAAATCACTTTATTATGAGCTTGTATTACAGCACAGCTGTCCTGGCCACTCTGCTAAGACTTTAGGAATGAACACACCTTGTTACCACAGAACATGATATTCCAGGGAGTCACTTGGGCATAAAGATTTATTCTCTTGCATTTCCAATACCTAAAAAAAGATGACTTTACTAACGCTGCCATACACTGACAAGGATAACGAATACATAACCAGAATGGTTTCTACAGTGCAACACACCACTGACTCACTTGGATACCTGACAAGTGAGTCTGGAGGCAGAGTTATGTGTGTCGAGGCCTTACCCTACAGCAGTGATTCCCAGCCTGTTCTACACCTGCCTGACTGATGTATTGATGACTCTGCCAAGGGGAACACCACCAGCTGCTGATTATCCCTGGTGTAAATGTTTGCCTTCACAGAAGGAAACTACATAGACAATTACCACTTTTGCAAGCTCAGTTAGCTCAGTTGGCAAGGTAATGGCAATCCAATGACATCTGGCTTTTGAAGCGTGGGACTTACGGAAGGTAAATAGGTCAGCTGGTATGCATTTGGTGGAGGAGAGGATGCAAAGTTGCAGGAAACGAAAGAAAAGAATGTAGAAATCTCTAGGCCTGTCAAGAGCCAACTCTGAAGACAAAAATTATTGCTATTGCTGTTCTAACTGTTAATTACCTCTTTTTGCAGCAGTTGTGGTGGTATCTATGTACTCTATGACCACCAACTGCTTTGCTGAAGATTTTTTATGCATATATGTCAGTCACAATTTGTACACCATATAAAATAATGTGCTACCTAAAGTCTGACCTTCATTGTATTTTCAAATGGCCATATTAAGGTAGAGGGCATAACACACAAAAAATGCTCATGTCACAAAAACGTGCACTTGAGAACTTGATTATAATGATGTCCTTCTTTCTATGCTGTCAGGCCCAGCAAGAATGGATTTAGGGGGAGAGGTCTTGCCTCACCAGCCTGATCTCCTTTCATGACCCAGTGACCAGGCTGGTGGATGTGGGAAAGGCTGTGGATATTGTGGACTTCACTTTGACACTGTTTCCCACAGCACACTCCTGGCAAAGCTGGCAGCCGTGGCTTGGACAGGAGCACTCTCTGCTGGGTTAGGAACTGGCTGGATGGCCAGCCCAGAGAGAGGTGGTGAATGATGCCCCATCCAGTTGGTCACTAGTGTTGTGCCCCAGGGATCAGTGTTTGGTCCAGTCCTGTACTATATCTTTATTGATAATCTGGATGAGGGGATGGAGTCCGCTGTCAGACAATTTGCAGATGATGCCAAACTGGGTGAGAGTGTCAAACTGCTGGAGAGTAGGGGAGTTCTGCAGAGGAACTGGGCCAGGCTGGATCAACAGGCTGGGACCAATGGCTCAAGGTTCAAGACCCAGGTCCTGCACTTTGGCCATAACAACCCCCTGCAGTGCAACAGGCTGGGGACAGAGTGACTCTCCAGTGGCCGGGCAGAAAGGGTCCTGGGGGTGCTGACTGACAGTGGATTGAACATGATCCAGCAGTGCCCACATGGCCAAGAAGGCCAATGGCCCCTGGCCTGTGGCAGGAATGGAGTGGCCAGCAGGAGCAGGGAGCTCATTCTGCCCCTGTACTGGGCACTGGTGAGGGCACACCTGGAGTGCTGTGTCCACTTCTGGGCCCCTCAGTTTGGGAAGGACGTGGAGATGCTTGAGTGCGTCCAGAGGAGGGAACGAAGCAGGTGAAAAGTCTGGAACACAACTCCTATGAGGAGTTGTTGAAGGAGCTGGGGATGTTTATCCTGGAGAAAAGGAGGCTCAGGAGAGACCTCATTGCTCCCTACAACTGCCCAAAAGGAGGCTGTGGCCAGGTAGGGGTCAATCTCTTCTCCCAGGCAACCAGCAACAGGACAAGAGGATACAGTCTTACGCTATATCAGAAGAGGTTTAGGTTGGACATTAGGAAGAATTTTTTCACAGAAAGGGAGATTGGGCATTGAAATGGGCTGCCCAGGAAGGTGTAGTCACCACCCCTGGAGGTGTTTAAGAAGAGTGGTGTGGCATTTGATGTCATGGTCCAATTGATATCCTTTCTAACCTAGCTGACTCTCTGATTCTGTGAAAAGTCATCTTTTCAAATTCTGATACTTTAGGGCAAGGCATGACTACTCCATTTTGTTAGCTAGGAACTCACCAAAATCTTGATGATGTACCACCAATACATATATCTAAGGACCCTGAAGGAATGACTTGTTGGAAGCCTAGTCATTTTGTATTTTTTTTTAGGTATTGCCACAAAATTTAATTGAACCCTAGCCATTGCTACCAATAATGAACCCCTACCATTATTACCAATATGTGATGCAGGTACAATACAAAAACCTGGCTTTCCCACACTCTGCACACATGCTATGGGTGTTTCCAGGTGTCATCATTGTCACCATGTGCCTTCAGTACTCCTGGCTGTTAGGAATAAAAAATTGTAAACAGCATTTTTCTAGTGGCATTCAGTTATTGTGCTTGCTGGAGATCATTGTTATGAAGCTGCATACAAAGGGAAGAGACAAGATAAGAGAGGATCAGACCAGAGGAAATCCCATGGTCTACCTGGTCCTCCATCGTGTTTAGCAAAGCTGCTGAAGATCCTGGGCCCAAACACCATTTGGACACTACTGTAACTACCTGTCTGATTCAGCACCAGAGTAAGCAAATTGTTTGTAGCCAACAACATAACAATTCTATCAATTTTTCCTATTCATACTTTATGTTTAAGCTCTGCATTGTTTCAATTTTTTTTTTCATTTGCAAGAAATTCACTGCAACACTTTACTGAGGAATATGTTATTCATTTTATACCTAAGTCAAAGGATATTATTTCTACAACCAGAAACTGAAACCATTCATCAACAGACAGTGGAGCTGAAGCAGTCATTTCTAATTGAATCTTTGAGCAAAGGCAGTCTTACTTACACACACATACAAAAACCAGCAGCCAGTGTTTCCTTGTGTGCATGGCCTTGGGCAGCAGTGTTCAGTACTGAAATCCAATGAGATAGGACACAAGAGGTAGGAAAACAGGTGTGCCATGAAGTTCCCAGCAGGAGCAGAGCATCCTCAGCTACACATTCTAGTGATCAATTCACCCCAAAGGGTTGACATCAAACTGGTGTTAGATTTGTTTTACATTCCAGGACAGCAGCAATAATCCTAAATTACATAGATCTACACTGGACTTTAGTGCCTGACAGTCATTTGTCCATTGCAGTCTTGTTCTGCATGTACTCAGTCCCTGCAATATTTTAGCATGTTGCCTTTTGGAAGGATTAGGGTACTGGACGTCCCCTGAGAAATCCATAGGAAATATATATTGGTCTTGTGGCTAATTTAACAAAGAGCTTGATGTCATTATTATATAGTGGAAATGTAGTCAAACACTTACTAAGCAGCCAAAATTTAAATAAATTCCCATGTTCTTAAGTGGTCATTTGAGTGTTTGACATAAAACGTACATCTGTGTTTAAGACATGGTATACACGCATGAACTTACATATCACTGTGGGTTTTAACATGCTGAAACAATTTGCAACTCTGCTTTAAAGTTATTTGCTTCCAAAACCAATGATGATAAGTAAAGTGAGATCTGGAACAAATTAATATATTTCCCAATAACCTGTGGGTTTCTTCAGGACTGCTCATAGTACTTAATCGGCAGCCAAGAGCTCCCCATAACAACAAAATGTAATACTATGAATATTGATAAGGTGCAAAGTCAGGCACTTAAAATTTAGCAAGCATGAAACTATGATTCCCCACACAATGTTAATTTGAGATCCTCCTACACATTTATTCTGATACAAACCTGATATTCAACTTTCTTCCACAAGATTTTTCTGTGGCTGGGGCAGACTGGCAAACCAGGAAGCAGAAGACAAGTGCTACTTTCCAAGTAGGACAGCTGGCTTTCAGAAAATGCCATGACAATGCCAGCTTCTCTGCCAGAGAAATAGAGGAGTCCAGAGAAAATACAATGACTGACCAAGGTGCTTGTGCTAGTGCAGAAGCATTGGGTTTGCAGGAAGCAAGTTGCATCCTCTAGTTCCCGCCTTTACCAGAGGCAGTTAGGAGCATATTATAACCCAGCTGGGTTGCTCAGGAGAGGCAGTTTCACCCTACTGCCTCCTTCTCTTCCCTCCAACCCCACAAGCTGCATTTGTCACCCATTCTGGGGGATAGACAGGCCCATGCTTGAAAACAGAGGCTAATCAAGAACAGATGGCCAGAATTGTTCCAGGAGTACGTACATTTCCTTGGCCATCATCTTCCCAGCCCAGAGATCTGTGGGGAAATGCCAAGTCGACTGGGCTAGTTCTGCCCCCAGCTGCAGAACAGTGATGGGAAGGGAGCTGCCCTCAGCTGAGCACTTCCCAGGAGCAGGGGTACAGCCACAGTTCACAGGTATTCCAAGGCACAGGACTGTGAACAGCCTGCAGAGATCTTGAAATCACTTATGAGCTACTGCAGAGAGGGAGATTTAATCCTGCAGGAGAGGTTTAGACTGGATATTAGGAAAAATTTCTTCATGGAAAGGGTTGTCAGGCACTGGAACAGGCTGCCCAGGGAAGTGTTTGAGTCACCATCCCCAGAGGTATCTAAAAGACGTGTAGATACAGCATTTGTGGACATGGATTATTGATGGATTTGGCAGTGTTAGGTAAATGGCTTGACTCAAAGATTTTAGAGGTCTTTTTTTTTTCCAACCTGAATGATTCTATGATCCTATGATTAATGCCATACTGTGACCAGCCTAATGAGCTCTGTTTCTTAATCTTAAAATTCCTTTCCCCCTTCTGTGTTTTTCTCCATGTGGCTATTATATATTGGCCCTTTTTAGCCAATTTAAAATTGAGAGAAATGGCTTTACAATTTGCACCCACTTTATTTTTCTTTTTTCCTTCTTTACAGATGGACACAAAAAAAAACCCAAACCCGAACAAAAGAAAAAACAACAAAAAAACCCAACAAAAACCCCAACAAAAAAAAACATACCCCCAATCAAAACAATCAAAACCCTCAAACAAAATAAATCAACATCAAAACAAACAACCCCAAATGAACAAACAAACAAACAAAAAAAATACCCCAAAGTCCAGCTCTGCCATTCAGTCTGTCCAGTTTTGTACTTGGGCACTGCAATGGTTCACATTAAGAGTTGTAATATTTATATAGGAGGTAACTGGAAGTTCAGAGGCACTGAGCGACCTCTCCATGCAAGAATAAACAAAAACCTTTATTTCCAACTTCCTATTCTAACAGCAAAATTGCTTTCCCACACTCCCTACAGTTTACCAAAAATTGTCCCTTCTCTTTGAAGTGTTTACTCCAAAATACCACAACGTGTCTTGGATTCCCACAAAGCTCAGAGTAACAACAAAACAGATCCCAAATCTGTCAACACAGCTTCACCTCAGTGTTGTTGCTGTAGTTGAGATTTGGATTAAGGCATCTCAAAACTGAGGCACCACCTACATCGAGCACCCAGCCCTGTTGCAAAGGAGGCAACAGTGAGCTGTGGATGACAAACTGGCATATGGATTTGGGGACATGCAAGGACTAAGCTTTAAAATTGCAACCTTCGGAGAGAAGAGTGAAAAAAAAATAAAATTACCCCATACCTAAAATGTCAGAGTGTTTCTTTCAAAGTCAGAGTCACATTCAACAATACTGTTGCTTATGAATCAACTTTGTCACAGCCTCCACATTCCTGAGTACTCATCTGACTTCAGTATTTTTGAATGTAAAGCCAGATCAAGGCTTTTCAGCAGCGTAGGGAAGAAGTAGTTTTGGAAATGGTGGTAGAATGGGTCCAGGACAGGGAGGACAAAAAACGAGGGGCTTTGATATATGCTGAAGAACCAGAACAGCTTTTATTGCCCTGTGAGAAGTGTGGCGCAAGTGCTTTGAGTCTGCTCAGAGCCAGGAAAGCATTTTTAAAATCTTCCAGTTGCTAAAAAGGAAAGAGAATATTTCTGCCTCTTAGAAGGATGTGCTTAAAAAGGGGTACACAGAGTAGTTCTCCATCTTGAAGAGGGTATTTGCCTAAGTGGGAATGCAGAGCACAGGTTTTAATCCCTCACTGTGTTGAATTTCCTGGCCTTTGTCTAAAAGTAGCATCCAAGTGTTGTGGCACACACCATCCCAATGCTGGGATGGTGCTGCCACTGCCCAGGCATTTCAGGAGTGACACAGGGGAGGCTCAGTCACTCCAGCTTCTCATAGAATGGGCAATGGGAGCCTCTGCCTCTTGAGAGAATAGCTCACCGGGGCCAAATATGCAAAACCAGCAATGCCACAGAGCATTCCTGATCACTGCATTCTGGTCAGAATTTTGGCTTTGGGCTGTGGAGGGTTTTCTGTCTTTTACAAACAAAGTTTTACAACTCAAATGAAATTAGTTGATTCACATCATGAAAACTGCAAACTCAATCAACATTTGCTTGTAGTGGATATGCCTTGCCCTAGTGCCCTATTGCTCATGTCCTGCAAAGCATCATGTGGGAAAGCAGGAGGGAACTTAGACTCAAAAGCTGACTGCTAGACCCTCTGTTGACACCCTAAGGGAGATGGCAGTGTCCCTTGGTTGGCAGGAAAAGCAAAGTTAGTTCATTTCCTTTGTCAAATGGGTTAGTAATCCTTCTGCTGCCCCAGGAAACTCAGGTTTCCAGGATCACTATAAATTGCTCAATGAATCATCACAGATCTACAAATACATCACAGATCTACAAATCCAAGTATCATCACAGAACTACAAATCTGCTTCTGAATAAATGTGCCCTTCATGCAATGTGTGCATGGGGAACTTCTCCTCAAGAGGCTTGCACAGGACTCCAAGTCCTTAGCTCATGTCACAGAGTTTCCATGAGGTTAAAAATCAGGTTTTGCATAGCACTAATATGAGCAAATATTTATCATTCTGAGCTGAACTAACATGTAACTGTCTACTCTAATTCAACAAGGATTTTAACCTGCTGCCTGCTTAAGGTGAGACATAGGCTTCAACAACTTGCTGAATAAAAGCCAAAAGGAAGATAGATTGAAATATTAGGCAGACATATACGATTGCATAAAATTTTCACGCAAACTTTAACATTTTTTCCCTTTTAATTCCGATGTTTTATTGGTACTGCTTTCCCAGTAGAATTTCAGTGCAGATCTCATCTTTACAATAGAAAAGAAACCAAACTGAAGCAAAATTATATTTTCCCATTTAACTGAGTACTTGTTATTAATGGGTTGAGTCAGGTCCAAACACAGAATTTCTCAGACGGACTCTGAATTTTTGATTTAATTTTCCAAAACCCTTGAGCTGTTCTGAAAATGTTTTATCTCGTAGTAATTAAATAAAAATCAATCACTTCAATATAATTTCAAATGATATATGGAGTATACGGGGGTATTGTAAACACAGCAAAACATTACAACATCTGTTATTATTAATGCTCTTTACTTTCTGCCAAGTTTATCCACGGTCCTGTAAAGTGAGGAAATCCTTCTGCTGATACAGGAATCAGATGATCAGAGCTAGGCTCACCAGGGAAGAGGAGACACAAGGATTTTTGATGCATTTCAAGACAGTGTAAAGGTCTTGTTTATATTCTTCTTATCAAAGAACAAGTTGCCTGTGAATATGACCAACTGCCACATGAATCTCCTCACCAGCATGTTGTGAACTCCTGGGTAGCCTTAATGTTGGTTGATTTAATGTGGTGCACTGAAGATTAATTATTGATCTTCAGTGGCTTGTAAACAGAGGCAGTGTGTCCTGCATCACCTAGGTTCTATTTATCCAAAATGCCACAATCACATATATTTATCCCAGAGATAGCATTGTTCAAGTACGCCCTCTATGATAATGTTTCAGACAAAAAAAAAAAAAAAAAAAAAAAAAAAGAAAAAGGTATTTTTACAGTGTTGAATACCTGGAAGTGACAGGAACCAAGTAAGAATCATAGTAATGGTGCAAGATGAGATGGACAAGCTATTTGCATGTCAGTATACAGAAAGCAGGGCTTTGGCATGCCATGCAAATATCTGCAGGAATGAACTGCAAGGTTTAAGCCTCATATTTCTGAAGGCTCAAATATGTTTTTTGTAACATTGATAAAGGTTAGGAGAAAAAAAATTTGTCACTGAAATCTCCAGGAAAAATATACTCAGTACACACATTCACAAAATTCCCACCGTCTGAATCCGTTCAGACCTATCCCAGAAGGAACTCCTCATCCTTTCTGCCTATTTCCACCCCATTTGTTTTGTGCCATCTCTTTCTAATACAACCAGGGAAACTGATCAAACACATTCTATACATACCACCCAGCCCACAGTCTCAGCATCCCAGCTGTATTCCTAACCTCACAAATCCACAGCAAAACCATCTCCAGGGTTTCAAAAGCATAACAGCTTTCATGAAGAGAGGCAGTGGGAGCTCTCTTAATTAGCTCAGCTTCTTTGTGCATTTCTAGACATGTCTCCCTCTTTGTTCACCTTTAAGAGTTTAATGTCAGGGTAGAAATAGAAGATTTGTCCTCCAAGTAGCACCACATTCTTCAGAGTATTCTTTTTTCCTAGTGAAAGTTCTTACACTCAGAAAAACGGTCAACATGGGGCCAAATATCTAAACAGAAAGAGGTGAATTTTAACCAGTCTGTGCATTCAATGAGGACTAACAGTGAAAAGCTGGAAACCCAGCATTTTGTTAACAAAAAGTCCTTCACATGTTGCCCATACAACTCTGCAAAGGAAAATTCAAATATGAAACTGTCATTAATGTAATTCAATCCTTTCTGGAAGTGCAAGAAAATTAAATTCAGGCTTGATAGCTTAATTCTTTTACTATTTCCACTGGATATATAACTTAACAACCTGTCATTTCTAGAATGCAGGGAAGGCAGCAGAACTCCCACTTTTCTCACCAGTACTTTTAAGAATAAGTTTATACAGAGAAGAGAGTTGAGCACAAAGCCATGGAAAGATGGTACCGACTTTACTGTGTCCCTGATTTCATTATTCAAGCTTTGCAACAAGGAAATCACAGGATTCCCTAGAACATTCAGCATGGGCTGAGAGGACCTGAGACAACAAATCACTCAAGAATGTGTCTAAACTACACACAGCAAGTTTTTTTAAGGAGATCCCACATAGACCAAGACAGCTAATAATTTAAATCATGATTATCATTCCTCTCTGGCTACTTAAAAAAAGGTTTGAAAACTGAGATTCCCCATTAAAATCTTCATGAATTCCAAAATCTGAATTAGTACATGACTTAATAAGAGGTAGCAGCCAATTAAATTTGTATCTTCTGAGGATTGTTTTCTTACATGCTGCAATATTTTATTACTAAGGAACTGAAATAAAAAAGTTAAATTCTAGGTATTGTCTAATTTTTACACATTATCATGATGACTTAAAAGAACAATGAAAACATCAATGAAATTGAGGATTTTGAAGAACCTAAAAAATGCACCTCCTCCTGAAAATAAGGAGATTACAAACATCAATTAGTCTTGAGAAGTTTACTCATTGTTATAAAGAGGCTGTCCTTCATACTAAGGAGGCTATAATTAATTAATTTTTTACAAAATCACTTCAATATAAAGAAAATTCTGGTCTCAGAATAAATAAAAAATAAATAAAGTAGAAATAAAGAAAAAGAAACTAAGTCTAGCTCAGTTCTGCTTCTCCTTCAAACCTCCCTGGACCAGTACTGGCAGAATATTCTGATCCATCTAACCCATACCCTCATCAATTTCCCCTCTGAAGCCCTTGCTGATGTCTCCTGATTATTAAAACACTCTTTTTCTGCAAAAGAAGGTGCAATGATCTTATTAAGTCCTACCTGCCTTTTCAGTACATGTGTACATTGTTCATCTTACTGCATGTATGTCCTCTGTTTTTCAGAGTAGTCTATCTCCTTTCTCAGAGACAGCAAAATTTAAGGGGGTGGGTGTTACCTAAAATTGCATTAGAAATTACATCAGCATTGCTTTAAAAACCTATATTGATAAATTACTTCAATGTCTGGAACAACTGTGCAACTCTCACTGCAAGGCCTTCAGTATTTTATTTTTCCCATGTAAAATATGGTCTTAGTTTTATATAAAAAACTTTGAACAAGTGTTACACTAAAGTATAGCAATTTGCATACTGTACACAATCCTACTGCTTTATACTTCTATCATTTCAAAAGAGACATTTTGGCTATTTGGAGCTTTAACATCAGCAAACCACCTTAACAACTACAAATACATATAGTATATATAATATATTCACACTCACTGAACCCAAGGGCTCTGCTCATCCTCAAGATATCTGTTTTTACAAATCAGCACCTTCATCCACATTTTTAATTCATTATACTAAATATTTAGCTATTAGAATACTGCTGCAAGAAAGAGGATGAGAAAAGGTTCGCAGGAATATGTCCACAGTCAAGTTTAGGCAACTAATCACATCTGCTCTGCCTGGATTCTGCCATTCATGGAAACATAACACAGTCCCAAACCTCATCTCTCAACCATTCTGTTGAACAAAGGTCACAGACCTTGCATTCATCATGGAAAAAATAGGCTCAATTGACTATGCTGGCCAGCTATTCAATCCTTGTTTCTTTTCCATGTAATATCTAACATATTGATATATTTAATAAAAAACTAATTCATTGACACATTAGTCAATATACCAATGTTGTTTGTTGATTAAGTTCTTGGGATTTTTTTCCCAGTCATAAAGTAATCAAGCTAAATCTCAGAGCTTTTTTCCATTGCTTTACTTTCTCAGCTATTTTTTTAACTATAATTTTCTGTAGGTAATTGGGTAAAAGAAAAGGCTTTGGTAATTTTTTTTTTTTTGGATGGTCTCTTTTATGTATTCTTATAGAACATTTCTGCTGTTTGAAGAGACTGTGACCATCCCTTCTATTGAAAGGCTATACTCAAAGAAAACAATGAAAGACACAATTCTACAACCACCATGTACGGACTTCTCTTTATTTGTCTGAATAGGGCTTGGTCTGCAGGATTCTGGAGGGTAATTTTATGACTTTTTGGACATAGCCTCACTGCCCTGCCTAAGCACGGCAGATTGTGGGGCACAGCTCAGTTACATCTCTGCTAGCAGACAATGGCTCTGCTCCTGCTTCTAAGGTAGACACTGAGAATTTTGCCATGAACTCATATTACTGCAATTCAGATGCGCTACTGAAATAAATGTGATGTATATTTTCCATGATATGATTACTGGATTCAGTTCTGGTCAATTAAAGCTGCCTGCCCAGGGCTATCAACAGGGTAGTGATTAATGTCAATAAGCAACCCTTGCTCACATCTGCTGGCTGCCTATTAAAAAACCCAAAACAAACAAACCAACATTAAAAATGGGCAGTGACATTAATTTGTTGCCTTCAGCCACGTTTAGACTAAGAATACCCAGCTGCATAGAGCTGAAATATGGTGTCCATAAAGAAACAGGCAGAGGGAACATGTATTGCTAGGAAAGTGCCAGACCTGAACAACACTCTGAATGAGGCCCTGGCTCAAGGTGGAGAATTCAGCTGCAGCACTGCCCACATCACCTGTGAAAGGCCATGCAGCAGCACCCTGCCACTTTGCAAGACAGACAAACTAGATGGAAGCCTTACAGCACAGCAAGAACAGCCACAAAATGCAACAGAGGTAAAAGTTTCTCTCTCTCTCTCTCTTGTGTGTGTGTTGTGTGTGGTGTGTGTGTGTGTGTGTGTGAGCACTTGAATGAGCACAATTACAGCAAAACACCCCCAGTGCCACCCAGGACTTTGGGGTGTGTGCAATACCAGCCCTGCAGAGGACAGCATAAAAGCAGCTGGTCTTGGTCCCTGCTATGGAGGGAGAAATTCAGAACAGAGAGGTTCCTGGTGAACTTCTTGTGGGTCCCTGGCCCTCTCTGCTCTTCTTCCAGCCAGCACCTGGTATACACACCCTGACCCTCAATGCCCCAGACAACACGAGAAATCTTCTCTGTTCCCATCCTAGCTGGGCTTTCATCCCATGGATTTCATCTCTGAAACAAAGGACATCCTCACACCCCAGCTCCTCTCCCAGTTCATTCTCCCATGGTTTTAATGCCACCCTAGGGACTGGGCTAAGCACTTCAGGGAGCAAAGATGGGCATCTCTCATGCTCCATTGTTTTGTATCAGGAAATGGCTGCAGAAAACTCTTCTCAGTGCACACAGGCTGATGACATGGAACTGGTGGGATCCCTTCTGGTCAGAATGTAACCCTCACTGGAACAATCAGCAATTTGGACATCCAAAAATTATTTTATTAAACAACAGTTGTTAATCAGTAGGAGGTCTTTTTCCACAGCCATTCTTTAAAGCCGAAACATTTCCATGTTTCCTGTAATACTTGTGCTTAGTCACACATTGACAAACACAAGGAAAAAAACTCAGATCTGTATGACAGATTTTTAGAACCACCAAAATAATCTCTTTGAGTTCTGCAGCCACTTGACAGCAGGAGTCCAGGAGGAGAGTGTTGAAAGCAAAAACTTGTATTTATTCACTGAAGTTTTTATTGTATTTTTCTCCCAGAACAGGATACCTATCTTATTCTACAAAAAATACATTATCAAATGAACAGTCCACAGACTCTGTTAAACTTTAAAAGTTTTCAGGTCTGCTTTTTGCTACCCATCCTTTAAGCCTGACAGAGAGAAAAGAGATTGTCATTTACGTTTCAGTGAGAATTTAACACACTCAGCCTAAGGCTCTGCCAGAAGACATCTTCTGCAGAACATCCCACCACCTTGCAACTCACACATTCACATGTGCAAAAAGTCTCTGGCTGACTCTGCTGTTCCCTTCTGTTATACATTAAAAGAAAAGAGATCCCTAGGTCAAAATTCCCTAAAACTTAAACACCTGAGAAGCAGTAAGTAATTTAATTAAGAGTTATGGCTATTACTTTCTAAATACCTGGAAAGGAAGGATTGTACTGGTTGGGCTCAAGGTCACATGTCACTAAATCATGAAACTTTCCTCCTCCATGCCAGGCTGGCAGCAGGTCTCATTCAGAGTGCTGTCCAGGCAAGAGGAGATCTGTTCTTTTTTTTTTTTTTTTTTTTTTTTTGTTCATCCAAAAGGCCATGACTTCAGTGGAAGTGAAAGTGAATGTCCTCTCCCCATCCATCAATTCTGAAGCATGGAAGGAACAAGCACTTCATCTCTGAGGACATTTGTAGAGAAAGAGATAAACCTGGCTGTTTTCCAAAGGACTGGCTGTAGCACAGGGCTGGGACTGGGTGTAAGCACCTGAGAAGGGCCATGGCCTGCAGAGGATGGCAGCCCCGTGATTTGCTCTGCTAGTGGCATGGGCCTGAGAAACTGGGCTAGCTCCTTTGTCTTGCATGACCAGCACCTGCTGCTGGGGTCCTCACTCCTTACACCAGGCATCCACCTCTGAGCAGGAAGACCAAGCTGGGCTCTCCCACAGTTCTCTCCCTCCTATTTGCACTTTTCTTCTCCCTCATCTCTTTCCAGGGCAAGCCCAGCCTCTCCATCACTTGCCTCGGGCCAGGCTGGCTGTGTTGTTGAAAACCTTGAGCATGGAAGGCATTGGGGTCTGCCTTGAGGGGAGAGCATCAGTTTGTGTCCCACAGCAGCCCAGCATCAGCACCAGAGATCCAGAAAGGCCTGGAGCTTGGGTATCCCCATGGTGTGTCCTGCTAGCCAGCTAAGCAACAAGTACACATAATTTACATCCACAGCACATGGCACTGCACATCCCAGAGTAGGACTGCTGTTCAGAGGCACTGTGGTCTCCCCATAACATGCCTGCATGTCCTTGGGAGCCCAGCTCAAAGACATGGGCTTTGCCAGCCAATGCTGAGAGTCAGAACTTCAGTGTGCCATTGTGAATCTATTCCTTAGGCCAACCCATGCCCAGCTGTGTAAATAACGTTTTTCACAAGAGAAAATATTTCTGCATCTTGGAAGCATACAGTAAATAAAAAGCACATTAAAATACTTAATTTTAATTTAGCATACCTAATGTACTTAATTCTTTGTGTCTTTGGGGTCATTTTGCTATGATGGTGTTATAGGTGCTATATGGAAATGAGATTCCCTGCTGATCACTCTCACAGTGTACTCTCAGGTGGTCTTCGTGATTGAAATTGAAAGTGACTCTCCACCAAATACAGAGAATTCTAAGAACTGAGACTTCACAAAGTCTCAATCACTAAAATCACAAATAATCTCTCACTATAAAGACAGCATTGGTGCTAAAAACTGTGTTTTCAATTAATTTTAGCCAGGTGAACATAGTGCTGGCCACAAAGGGAAAAAAAAAAAAACCTTGGAAAGAAATCTCCTGGAGAAGCAAATAACTAAATGTGCATGATGGGTGCAGCTGGGCACCACCAAGCTTTCATGATGACCTCAGCAGGATAAGTAAGTTCATCCAGCATTTTCCATGAAGCAGAGAACAATATTTTTCAGTTTGTAGCTTTTTTCTGAGGCTCCCAAGAGAGCAATTCTTTTTTTCCAGGCTGCTTGCATCTGCCATAGAGCTTCCCCTTATAACCCTGTAACTCCTGCCTTATCAATAAAAAAAAAGGAAGGAAACATGAAATGTACAGAGTGACACATTCGACCCTTTTTTCTTTAACTAAAAATGTGGGAAATCTGTAATGGTGGTAGCAGAAAGAGGTGAAAACACATCAGTGTGGCAAGGTGACGTGTCTTTGCAAGCTCCTGCCTCTCACTCCTCAGCCCCCCTTCCATGGGCACAACCAGCCATCAACACGGACTCAAGAGCAGCAGCTGTTGCAGATTCCCCAGGCAGCCCCATTATGTCTCCTGGTGGTTCCTCTTGATGCAGACCCCTTTGATCAGTGACACAGGAAGATTAGATCTGAGCTGATAACCAGCTCATTGTGAGACAAGGCACATGTGGCTCCTGCCAGTCAGTGTTGTGACGTTCTGTGTCCATGGGGCTACTGCATGTACATAAGAGAGGCCATGCTGAGCTCCCAGGATGCACAAAACTCATGCACTCATGAATTTTCCCACTTTGCCTCCAGCCATCCTCATTCTGCTTCTTGCTAAGTCAATTAATATCTACCACACTAGCAGTAAAGGGCCCTTGGGAAAAAGAAAACCAGGGAGTAGGCTGGTTGTTCCTGATCTAGGCATGCTCTCTGCCAAAACAGCATATTTTCAAGAGTGTTTTTTACAATTTGGTTTAAATGACTCAGCTAAGGGGTTTTGTATAACTTCTGACCACAGCTTAACAGTTCTCACAGGAGGTAATATTTCCTAGTGTTTGGCATGAGCTTTCCTCCTTTTCATCTAAGCACTTGTGCTCCTTTAGCAATCCTTATCCACTTCTATTCTTTCTTCATGCTTACAGGCTACAACTTTGTAACGGGTTACTGGATCCCTCAACTTCCACTAATCCCTTCAACGTGCAGCGCTGTATACCACATTCATTACTGTTATGAATGTATTTAGACAGACAGGCTTTATCTAGCTGTCCTAATCCTTCACATAAACCAGTCTTTTAAGTCCAACAGTAGGCTGAGTTATTTTATGTGAATTGCCTCCCATTTGTCAACATCAATCTGCAATGTTCTGATCTTTGAATCATTGGATTGTCACAGTGCTGACAAGGTGTGACCGTTTTCTTTTTTATAAGTAATCAACTGCTCATTTGTTGCATGTTACTAATTGCACTTAATTCTACCTCTGTTTATTTCCCAGTTTTGTTATACTCTCCGTATTGCAATGTTGTGGTAAGTAGCACCAGACACAATTGGATTCCTTAGTCTGTCAGCAGAAAATGTAATTTGCATAATTATTTAAAACATAGCAAACTGTGATATATGAAACAATTAAAACCCTTTTAGAAGCACCCTTTCTTTAACCTAGGCTCCTGGTAAACTGGATTTAAGCAGCTGCAAAGCAACCAAACCAAAACATTGCCTTTCATTTCTATCAATGGGAAATATTCCCCCTCTCTGCTCATCATTCTTGCTTTTCAAAGATATTTGTAGAGTAGATATTTGATTAGGTACAGATTTAAGCACAAAAGGATTTTCCAAGCCTTGGATCCAGTTCCAAGCAATTACACATTGGCTGGGTGTAACTCAATGCAGGATCATCCAACTGGAGAGCAGAACATAGAAGGCTCTTTAAAAATATATATAAAAAAAAAATACCAAGTGTTCCACCTCACACAGAATTCTTGAAAAATGTGCTTCTCCCCAGAGATCTGGGGTTGCTGGTCTCATTTGAGGGCTGAGTATTTTCCTGTTGCTAGTAGACTGGCAAAGAAGTAGAGGGCTCAAGATGCAGGGTCAATGAAGAGCTGTCCTGAGCTGACACCAGATTTTCATGGGAACTCCTGAAGACTGCACCTGTGCCACCTAATAGTGCTGTCTGCTGGACACTGGACCCTTGTGTAGCATCTCAGCTATGGTAAGCAGGATGTAATCACCTGTCTGCTCTCCAGCAGCACTGGCAGCAAAACATCTTTGCAATCAGGACAAAAAGTCTCAGTTGTGTGCCTCGGTCTGCCCCCAAAGCAGCCTTTCTGAAAGGGAATACAGTTCTTAGGACTGGTATTCTTCAGGTGATACTGCAATGCTGTCTCTGAAGAGCTCACCTGAAGAGAAATGAAAGCTGGTATCAGTCCTCTGGGTCTCAGATAATCAAGATTAAATGTGATTTTTTAAAGACTAAAACTAAGTCTAGAGAAAGAAACTAACTAGCTCTGACTAGATGACACCAAGTGGTCACAGCAAAATTTACATTTATTATTATTGGAACATTTTGCAAAATTTTCACCCTTTGAACTGGAGTTTTGCAGCATTGCCATTTGAACAATTTTATTTATTATGTGGGAGCCACTAAGTCTGGATATTTTGAGTCTAGGAAGAGCACTCAGTCTGTTAAAAAGTACAAGGGAAAGTTCAACATGATTTGCTACCATACTTAAAAGCTGACTTACTGTATATTAACAAGATGCAGATTTTAAAGCACTAGTTTTTCAGTTAATTGGTGGTTGACAAAGTGATTAATGACTAGACTATATGATGGTGCTAAGAGAGAAATCAATGAAAATGTTCCTATTACCAAAATACCAGAGATCTTGGTATAAGGCAGTAGGTAGTCTGCTCAAACATATTGAAGTATAAAAAAGCAGCAGATCAGTTATACCGTTATTTCAGAATAAGTGTTTACCATACCCTATGCTCTAAGGCCCATAATATCTCTCACAAGATGTATTTGAACATGTCTTTACTGAACAACACACTTATTGATGTAGGAAAAGAGATGTCAGTGATGCATTTTCTCCTCCATTACAATTTCGTATGCGATGTAGGGTTATATGAGCAAGTACTAAAATGTATTTTTAAACGTTAGTCATCTGCTGGAATGTGTTCTGTTAGGATGTTTTCTTTTCTTCCTTAGATGACTATGCAAAATACTTGCCCAGTCATTTTGCCAGCAAACATGAAACCCCAGGAAAATATCACAAGTCTAGCCAAATCCAAGATTGAAAAACTGGCTACACTGAAAATTAACTCAACAGATTCTCCCATTGTTTTTGAAGGGCTTAAATTTTCCCCAACCAAAGAATTTTAACCTCTGCAGGCACCCATGAAAAAGGAGATGGGTGTGATAGGAAAGCAAA
This sequence comes from Sitta carolinensis, assembly GCA_032173965.1. Classification (NCBI taxonomy): domain Eukaryota; kingdom Metazoa; phylum Chordata; class Aves; order Passeriformes; family Sittidae; genus Sitta; species Sitta carolinensis. The sequence continues at coordinate 52,069,480 of JAVUNC010000004.1, forward strand.
TGCCCTCCATACCCACAGAGAAGTAGGTGAGAACCAGGTGTGTGGACAAAGGGGTGTTGTGGATGTGTGCACTTTGTACTGCCCCTGACCCTAGCAATGAAATTATGTTGTCTTTCTACACAAGTTATCATCCCTTTAGACATTTCCTGTATTGACTCTGTTACCTGCACAAAGCATGTTTGAATTGAAAAACTGTGACTTGAACAAGGTAAGGACTGCATGAAACACACAAAGGGGGGGAACCAGTGCCAACCCCTTACTTCCTGAGCCTTCTCAGTGGGCTTAAAGGCCTGTTTCTGTCTGTGACATGACAGCATCTGGCTGCACTAGGATGATTTATTCCCCTGTGCAGGCCTGCTTCACAAGTGCACAGGCATTTCACCAGCTGAGCTACAGTGGCCACTTTATAGACTTGCTGTGCTAAAAATTCTCTGTGTCCTGTTCACTGGAATACACCCCTCTTTCTCATGATTCACCTTGGGCTGTGTTTCCTGAGCTCCTCAGGTTGCTTTCTCTCATGATCATGCCCTATCTATTGTTGCCATATCTTCTAAATTTTAAATAAATTTATATGCTCTATTTAGCATCAGTCCTGTAGTCTCCTTACTTCCCACTTAAGATCAATACAGAAGAAATCAATGAACTACACAACAATTCCCTCAGACACTCCTTTCTAGACTGTAATGCATTGCTGGCACCTCCTCTATATAGCTGGTCTGTTAGCTGTCTTTCTCTCCTTACTGCAGTGCTTTTATCTGAGATTATTTTAATTAAAAGAAAGTTAAAATTCCCTGAGAAACTTTGCATGAGAGTGGTCCTGGAAATCTAAATATGTGTTACTTGTGCTATGTTCTATTTTACCAGACAAAATAAATGACAGACTGTTTTGTTAATAATATACATTACGGACTTCAGATGATGCCATGGACTCATAGAACACAAGGATTCTGGCCTTTCTGTAACCACAACAAAAATCTCACTCCGTGTGAAACTGTGCCCTGAGCTCCTGAGCTCTGCAGGGTACCTGGTTTCAGAAGCAGAGAATACAAGTGACACAAGTGACACACACCCACTGTGTGGGCACTAACCTAATTCAAATAGGCAGGTGCTCGGTAGCTGCCTCCAGCAGGGCAATTGCTCTGCATGACAATTCCCTCTCCTTACTCAATACCAGCAAGAATATTTTTCCTTGTTCTCCTTACTGTCAGACTCCCTCTCACAGCAGGAAGGTTCGTCCCCTCTGGCATCTGAGGAAGGGCAGCAGCAGGGAGGTTTCTGTAGCTCATCCCTCTCACCTCTCTCTTCCCTGACAGAGCCAGTGGGCCCCTGTGCCAGCTTGGAATTCCCCTATCAGGGAAGAAAAATCCTCCCTGATTGCAGGAACCCAAACCTCCCACAGAGATGGATGGGTGATGGAGTTTAAGTGCTCTGCCTTGTCACCTCACAAAAAAAGCTTCATGCATGGTGAAGTACCTCAGTGTGTGGTTTCCTGACAGAAAGAACTCCAAGGCTGAAGAGAACGTTTTGACATCTTAGGAACATGGACATACTTAGAAATCCTGGGTGCACTTGAGGTTTACAGCACCTATGCTTAGGTCCAGAGACAATTTAAAAGTAATACAGGAGATAAACTAGCAGCCTTATTGTAATATAACTTGAAAAAAAACGGAGTTAGTCTGCACTGGGGAGCACTTGCTGAGCCTGGAAGATCAGTGTAGTGAATCTGAGCAGATGTCACAGACAACCACCACAGCCCTCATGCTGGGAAACCTGCACAGCCACTGCTAGCCCTGAGAGTGTCTGGAAAATCCACCAAAGAGCTTCAGAGACTCTGTACACACAAAATGGGGAAGGCAGGTAAGTCTGGATTGAGCAGACTACCAGAAAAAGGGAGGAGAGAATATGATAAGAGAAAATGCAGGGGTGAGGGAGGGCTGGAGAAGGGCCAAGCTGGTAAAGGCAGGGTGTCTCAGGCAGAGTAGGAATGAGTGGTCCAGAGGGAGTGACAGGAGCAATGTGGCCAGAGCTATTAAGCAGGAGCATGAACTGAACAGCTTTTCTAAAAGAGAGGAGTTGTGTTTGGGAAACCAGGCAGGAACCTGAACAAACTTCAGTCTACCTAGCAGAAAAGTCAGATTATCCTCTGCTTTTGTAGGAAGATCTGATAGCTGCACTTGGAGACAACTTTCAAATATAAGCAAACAAGAGGGCAGAGAAGACACCAGCTTTATAAGCCTTTTTCTCCAAGACTGAGAGACCTGATGTCCTCAGCCTTGTTCAAGAAAGCAGAGAAGACTAGCTTTAAGGAAGAAGTTCAATATTGGTTGCAAAGGACAAAGATGGGAGAAGGACATATGAAGAGGGAGAGTCTGTCAAAAGATACATCATGTAAAAGCCATTCTGTGACTGGGAAGTCATTGCTAAAAATTCTGTGAGCTGCAATCCAGAAGACATCATCAGGTTGTTCCCAGAGAAGGAGATGGCAAAAAGGAAGGGAGTATGTCTCATGAAGAGCAGTAGAAAATAAATTAATAGTCAGAACAAAAGCTAAGGAGAAAGGCTTGCAGAAGCCCAGGGAAGCTTTCCAAGTAGGAGCAATGGCCCCAAAGAAAAGAAAGTTTCAGAGACCTGAGATTTGGGTCAGAAAATGAAGCTACAGTCTTCAGTTTAAAAAGTGTTCCATGGTCAAAAACTATATAAGAGTGGCTAAGCTGTGGGCTGGAGGGAGAAAACATGAAATAGCAGCATCTGGTTTATCCTTTACACCAGGATAAAAACACCCAGGTACCTCATGGTGTTTTGGCAGGGGGTGTGTCCATTTTCTGTAATTCCAGAAGGGTTACAAAACCACAGAAAGGATACAGTCAGGTGGGACCCCTGCATGTCATCTATTCCAACCCCCAGGCACAGGTGGGGTCCCCCAGGGCACATTACCTAGGATTGTGTTCAGACAGCTTTCAAATATATCCAGGGAAGGAGACTCCCAAGCTGAAGGCCTGAGGAAGTGATGCCAGCCACCTGAGGCCCTGTGATGGAGCTTGAAAAAGGAACAGCATAGGTCCAAAAATAGCATCTCTGCTTCTTGCAAAGGTGAGCACCAGCACTCACACAGAACCAGCAAGCACCAAAAGCAAATTGCTCTCACAGTAATTTTAAGTGTGCTTTGGTTAATGTCTGCCATAAAGAATTGAAACACAAGAAAACAACCTACAAAGCAAAGGAAAGCATTTAACATTTTGGAAAGCCTTCAGGCCGCACAGAATTTTTTATCTCTTTTACCAGAAAGAACAGCAAACATTTTTTAAGTCACTGACTATGAACACTTTTTTAAGTTTTACACATCCTCAGAGCTGAAGAGCTTTCCTCTCAAAGTCTGATCTACCTTTGCTGTAATATGACATATTTATTTTCAACCATGTGTAACAAAAAATACACTCTGAATAAAATTAATTAGAAAGATGTTAAAATGAAATACTACAAAATTAATATAATATTTTGAAGGAGAGAAAAATGTTTGTCACTATAAATCAAATATACCTTCACAAAATTGTTTTCTTTTAGAAGAAGAAAGTTGGAATTTGGCCCAGTTCCTGCAGAGAGAGCTTTTCAATTTCCTTCTTGAAGCAAAAGTCGTATCCAGTCAACACAGGTTTTCCTGATTAGGCTCAGCAGGATCAAACACGATATTAACTAAAGAATCACGAAAATACTTGTTTAAGCACAGGCAGTCGTAAGACACAAGACTGATCAGAATGGAACACAGACAACTTCTCTCCCTTGGACAGCAGTTGACAGAAGGGAACTTCCTGTAGTTTAGATGAACTGCTCTCTACATGGACATACATTCATAGCAGTATGCCGAACTTCCACTTTGGGGAAGAACAGTTTCCCTTTGGCTGAAAATCCTGATCCAAACTCTTCTGCAGTGTAAGACCCTGGCTCTTGACTGAATTTATGCATGTTTAATTTGTGTACAAATTTTACCAGTTGACTATTCATGTTGACCCTACGTGTTTTATTTCAGAGACCTGAAAGATGTTTCCATTAGTAATTTTTTTTTTTTATTTCCAGAGATCATAACTTCTTAAACTGACAAGCAGATGTTTAGTTTGTCCTTTTACGTAACAATCTTTGCAGGATCTGTAGTTTCAAAGTAATTTCCAAGTGCCAATAAGGACTACTCTTACTGAGGAAGTTTGCTAAAATACCATTGCTCTATCCAGAATATCTGGGATTGTTTATTTCTGTCACATGCACAGTCTATATAAAGGAGTATTTTTAGAGCATTAGGTGAAGTGCTTTATTATAACAGCTAGTTTTGAAACCTGAAGAATATACACTATTTTCTTTCATAAATAAATCTTGGATGAAACCTTAGTACTCCCTTAAAACTGGTTCCTTCTTAACTCTCTGGAAAGCATGGGGGTTTTTTGTCTTAAAGGAGCGATAAACAATAAAACTCAAATAATGACAATTCTCCAGTTTTTGGCATCCAAAAAGCACAAAAAAGGACCATTCAGAGTGAAAAATATTAAAGAAATAAAGGAAAATGTTGTAAAAAGCATTTAGGAGGTTCCTAAATTCCATCCAAGGAGGAAGGAACTGAAAAAGAAGGGCAAAAAAAGAAGATAGAATTGCTTTAGTTCAAAACCCAACAAGTTTTTATTACAAAAATTCAAGAAGGTCCCCATTTCTGACACAGGATATGTTTATCTAGACTTGCCAAAGTTACTAGTGAATTAAATTATGCTTCACCACTGTGAAAATTTATTTCAACAGAAATGAGTTTGAGTGAGAAAGCCGTGATTATGTGCTCATTTTTACAAGTACTCTATTTCCATTATAATAGGATAGTTTTATTCTTGATGCAGATCTATGGATTTTAATAGCAGTACTGCTAAAATAGATTAAAGTTCATAATTCATGTTCTGCAAAAAACTGTGGGATTAGATTCTGTATATTATTGTGAGGTAATTAAGTGGCCTGATTTCCACTAGTAAAGGAAGTGCCCTAGTTCCCTTTAACACCATTGAAGCCCTTCATTAAGATGACTGAAGTTAGAGAGTTCTTAAATCTTGGCCCATAGTCTTTGAAGAAAACAGAGAGCCAAATCCAAGGAGATGTTCAGTGAAAGTCTAAAATCCACAATGATGCCCTATTTCTCCACCGCTGCATGTCTCTCCTGGTCATGTACAGCTGGGTACAGTCGTTGCAAAATATTACCTGGCAAGAACTTTGCACATGTATAGAAAATCAAGACCTGGCTTTGCAGCACATGTATGCTGAGTATCAGGGAAAACGCTGTTGTTACCAAGACCCTTCACACAGTGACTTTAAACTTTAGCAGGCAATTACTATTTCAATTTTAGTGATAGGAGCCTAAAATAGAGGCGCAACGCAAACTAGCCTAGATGGAAATGCCCAGGAAAATCAACAGACTTAATATTTAGAGTGGATTAGTTAAACCACAAACAATTCTATGTAGACATCCATTCAAAATTAAAGCTGCTTTTACTCTATTCAATGTTATTTTATTCTGAAAGTGAATTAATTCAAATCAAATTGCAGCCAGTTGTGTTGTGAATAAGAGCATGCCAACTGAGTTTCAATACAGTTCACAGACACTTTTAATTTACACCTTTTGTTAATTTAATTAATTGTCCTGAGTGCCTGAGCTCACATAGGAATTGTGCCAAGGTGCAGAGTTAACGATGAGGCTCTCAACTGCAGGGTTTGTCCTCTCCAGCTGCCCTTCCTCGGGGTGCTGTTCAATCACCCTCTTTATCACCAGACAGTAGGAGCCAGAGGAGGTGTTCCTGTCTTTCTGTGTCACCTACGATGTAGTGACAGCTCTCAGGGAGAGCATTTCACGCTCCTCTGGGAGGACTGGACAAACATGCAGCACCTATTGACTAGGGGCCAGGAGGAAGCACTCGACCCAGGAGGGTGCATTCATTGACCCCTGTAGGCACCGAAAGCAGAGAAGTAATGTGACACACTACAGGAGATGCAGAGTTATGTATTCTGTGATCAGCTTAAAAACCCTATAGTCAACTCCGCTACTTGACCAGATTTGTGGAGGTGTAACTCAGCGACAAATATTTAAAAGTTGTTACTTAGAGAGGTCCATAAATACCCACTGCATCTTCCTTCCTGATTTTTTTCCTCCATCATCTTCAGCTTGAAATTTATCGTAGCAAGTCTTTGTGCACTTTTTGTCCTTCCCAAAACTGAAGTGATCTACTGGAGCGATTCATCTCAGGGCATTGCAATTTTATCAGTATCTGTGAGGTTATTGTACTACTGCAGGAATCACCCTACTGTGTGCAGGCCCTACTGTGATCCACTGGCAAAAATCCTACAACCCAGCTAGTAGTAAAATGCTCCTCCAAAATACAGACTTGCATGGAATGTCATGCATCCACTTCCACCCGTGTATAGCCCCTGTCTAAGCAAAGCCACGTTTTGAAGTGTCTTCTTTATTTTAATTTTTTTTTCAACATTATTTCCTTCATCTGTCACACATGGTTTCCTCAGCTCTCTGCTCTTTCTTCAGTCTGACCACCCCACCTTGGTATGAATGTGGCCAGAAATAATTTTAAACATCTATTTACAATCACATCAGAGGGAAAAAAAAAAAAAAAATCAAGAAGGCTTTTTCTCTTGCTTTTCTGGCAGTTAGTGATGAGTCCATCAAGAAAAAGATAAAAAAAAAAAAAAAAAAAAAAAAAAAAAAAACAAACCAAAAAAACCCCCACAAAACAAAACAGCGTCGTGGTCCATAGTCCATGAATCCATGGATGGGAATTGCATTTCTCTCCTATTCTTAAGAGTTTCCTGACAGTTAGAGAAAGTAACTTAAAAGTAATAGAATAGCTATCCCCAGGAAGCTGTTTACTGAGTGAAGGATATGGGATGCAAATGTTTTTTAGGATGGCGAGAGTAAAGTACTAAAAAATAAATAAATCATATTCTAACACTTAAAGTCTCAGTACCTACCGAGTTCAGTGAAGAAACTCGGGACAGTCTTGAGTCCCCTTGAAGAGAGCTGCTGAGCAGAACTTCAGCTCCTTCAGAAGGCCACGCACATTTTTAAAGTAGTCTTTAAACGCCCTAACTATTTAATCCTAAACGTCTCACAGCGACGTGTAAAATTCTGAAATCTCGGGGGATAGGAAATTTCATTTTCGGGGACGGAGCAGACGAGAGTCGCTTCTCTACGGGAGCCGGCTCTCTAGACGTAGCAAGAAATGCGCTGCTTTCTTTGCTTATTTGGCAAGCCGGTTCTGAAGCGCCGCACGGCTCAGCCACTGCCGGGGGCACGGGCGCCAGCGCGCCCCGGAGCGCGGGGCTGGCCCCCGTGACCCGCCAGGCCCCGCAGCCGCAGCGAGCACCGCGTTTGCCCAGAGCAAAACCAAACAAACAAAAGCCCCCAGACAACAAACCCACAAGAAAGCAGAAAGGAGGGAGGGAGAGGGAGCTGCCTGGCCTGCCCCCCACGCCCCCCGGCCGGGACAGGAAGCCTGCGGGCCGGGGCTGCCTCTCCCGGGAAAAAGCTGCTCGGGGCACTCCGGGGGGCGAGGGTAGCCACGCAGCTCTCCTCCCCGGGCCTCCAGGCTGTCGGGAAGCGGTGAGTCCGCCCGGCTTCTTCCCTTTGGAGGGAAAAGCAAGGGGGAACGACGAAACATTCATTTCTCTGGGCACTGGCTGCGTGCTGCCGGCAAGTGCTCCCGGGATCCACGCTTTATGGGGCCACTGGAGAAAGAGACGCGTGTGCCATACAGCCAGGACCAAAGCACAAGAAGAGGCTTGGCCCGTGGGTCGCGGTGCTGGTGCTGCGCCACGCAGCCCCTGCCTGTGGCAGCGCACCTGTCGCAGGGGCCAGTCCGAGACCTGGCAGAGGTGCTAGGGCTTGCCTTCCTCGGTGCGACCCGGGAAAGTCCGTAATTTCTCACCCAAGGAGCAGGTAGAGCTCTCAAAAAGAATTAAAAACACTCTAAATACTCTAATCTGGGCAAAATGAAAACAGAAGTTTCCCGGAGGAGGGACTTTAGCGAGGCTGCTAGGAGGATTTAGCAGCCACGACAAACGACGCTGACATAAGCTCTACTCGGGGAGGTAACTGTAGGATAGCTCAGGTTTCTGTAGGAAAATAGCATGCGGGAGTTGTGCCCCAAGGGAGAAAAAATACCATAAAGCAGCAGGAGATATTTCCAGAGTGAGCAGAAATTACAAATCCAGCGGCACCGACGCGTGACATGAAAGATTTCTGTGCAAAACCCCGAGACAGCTCGGAAACGCACCAACATCCGCGGGTGACTCGCGTGCATTAGCGGGGATTCGGACACCCACGCTCCAGTCTGTGCCCCCGCTCGTATTTGCAGGCTTCTCCCGAGAAGCTGCAGCCCAGGCCGGGTAACACGGACTTTAACTCAGACCTGCCAAATCTCTCCTCGTTCTGAGGGGCGATGTCTGAGGCAGGACAGCGTTTCCCGGCCGCTCCCGGGGCGCCCAGCACGAGGGTCCCGGACAGGAGCAGGCCCGGCTGTGTCAGGTCTCCCCGTGTCGTTACAGCACGGACAATAAAAGAGAATTTGGGGTAGTTTGGGGTTTTTTTGTTGAGTTTTTAAAAATGTTCTAGAAACCCCCACGTCGAGCACTGAAACTGCTGAGTCTAATCCCAGATTTCTAAAGTGTTTCTGCTTCAAATTGCAGTCGGGCGACACAGGCTGCTCCTGCTAGTCCACTTCTCTCTAGAGATACAAATACTTTTTTGGGTTGTTTGTTCGTGGGGATTTTTTTCACGGGTTTTTGTTTACCTTTTTTTTTTTTTTTTTTTTTTTTTTTTTTTTTTTTTTTTGGGGGGGGGTTGTATTTTAATTTGGTTTGGTTTTTTGTTCAGGTCCCATCAAAGGGGCTATTGTGGGGAATGCGTCCCAAGTTCCCTGGAGCTGTCTTCGCCATTCCCGCGGACGCTCGCTACTGTTGTGAGTGAGCAGCCGCGGAGCTTTTAGTAACTCCGCAAACACGGGCATGAAAAGGATGTCCCGGTAGGGCAATGAGGCATGAAATCCCGCTGTTCCTTTACATAGTAGCAACATCTACATGAAAGGACAAACACCCGACGTGCCACCAAGTATAACTGCAGAGATGGCGGATGTCGGCGTACAAAAGAGCTGGCGCCGGTTTCTCTTTCGCAGCGACCCTTTGCCGCACGCACACCCACGAACGAACCAAACCACCTGAACTTTCCACGGGATTTAATCAAGTGTAAAACTGAGTCATTGGTACTGTCGGCTGCTAAATATAAAGCAGCCGGAGCAAACTCCGCCCGCATGCAGAAGCGGCACTGGCGCTGCCGAGCGGGGCCGCGCCGGGAAGGTGCCCGCTCCCTCCGGCCCGTCGAGATCGCAGCCTGCCCTGAAAGGAAAACCGGAGTCATCGGCCCCTCCGGCCCTTCTTTCCTCCCTCCCCGACCCGCCGTGCCTCCCTCCCTCTGTCCGGAGCAGCATCGCGCTGTTGCCGCCTGGAAACCCGGAGAGGCGAGAGCAGGGCGGCCCCGGTGCCACGGTGAGGGGCGCGGGGCTGAAGGGGAGACTCTCCGCCGCTCTGGCATTTTTGCAGCGACACCGGCAGCCGTTTCCCGCGTCTCTCTCCGGCAGGTGCTGCTCCCCGGAGCCCGGGTCGGGCAGCCGCAGCCCCGGGCGGCCAGGCGGGGCGGCGAGGGGGCTACCCCTGTCCCGACAAGGCACCGAGTCGTAGCAAGGGCAGCCCCCTCGCTGCTAGCCTTCAAGTCCTCCGGGCTGCAGAGCGACCGCGGCTCCGTGTGCCCCCGAGAGCCAGGATAAGGCGCCGGTGTCCCAGCTGGTGCCGAGCCCTCCCCGCCCCGTCCCGGCCCCTCTCGGCCAGCGTCCGACAGCAGGGGCGGGAGAAAAACGTTCCTAGGAAGGTGGCAAAGAGGATGGAGGGGGGAACAGGCAGACAGGGACAGTCTTCACAGATGAAAGATTAAATTTCTGCAGAGGACATACCACTCCGAATGTATTTTGTCAGGAATCCGGAATGTGAAAACACAAACAAACGGGGTGGGGAAATCCCAAACAAAAGCAAAATAAAACCCGCCTGCTACAGATCCTGCGGTAAGCGAGACGCTAAACTTCCTCCCAAGTCGTTCCCAGCAGGGATTATCGCCGTGCTTGGCTCCCGGCCCTGCAAGCGCTCGCTAGCCCACGGCGCGCCCGTGGAGCTCAGCGGGACGGGGCGGTCGGGGACGCGCGCCCGGCCGGCAGGGATTTATACATTTCCCGGGATTCACACGACCCTCTAAAGCACGCTCATGGGCCCGATAACACAACTCGCGGCACCGCAAGAGAGGAGACCGGGGCTGCTGCCACCGGTCGGGGATCTGGAGCACTGGGCAGGGGACTGATCCGGCTCCTTGTTACGGGCGGGGGGAAGCAAGATCTTTCCGAATGCCCGGTGAGAGATGGACAGCGGGACGGCCCCGGCCACCGCTCTTCGTCCAGCAGCATCGGAGGGCTGGGAGGTCAGTGCCGCTCCTTCTGCCCGCAGGGCGAGCTCTGAGGATGCTCGGAACCCCGCGCCCCTCCCTCCTCAGCCCCGTGCCGGCTCCGCTCCCCGCCTGCCGTGAGCCGAGGGCGGCGGAGCCCCCGCCGGGCGGCCGCCCGCTCCTCCGCACGGCTCCGCGCCCCGGCGGTGGGCGGCCCCGGCCCGTCACCCGCGGCAGGGCGGGCCTTGCCGGGGGCGGGCCGTCGGGCTTGAGGCTGTACCGCGGCGTGGGAAAGCGCCTCAGAGAGGGTTTGCTCTGCTGGCGGTGCGGAGCCGTGCTGTGCCGAGCCGTGCCGTGCCCGGAGCCCCCCCGGATTTATTTATCTATCTCTGCCCCCGCGCCGTGCACACGATGAAGCGACCTTGCGAGGAAACTACCTCAGACAGCGATATGGACGAGACTATAGACGTGGGGAGCGAGAACAACTACTCGGGGTAAGTGGAGCACCCCCGGGGCCGCCGTCTCCGTCGGCGGTGCGGGCCGGGGTGCGCCCCGAGCTGGGGCAGGGCGAGGGGACACCCGGACACCCGCTTTGGATGGGGCTGGAGGTGGCGGCGGCCCCCGAGGACAGAGGTGTTATGTCTCTCCTCCAAGTCAGCTGGCAGCTCGCTCATAGCCCACCAGAAATGAGCCCCGCGCTTGGACTGCCCGAGCCTCGAAATTACGCGCAGCATTCCAGTTGCTTTGTGAGCCACCGGGCTGCGGTTCATCAGCTCCGCTTAATTTGCCATTTGCAATCAGACTTTTTCAAAAATTGCTCCTGATCAGGCCGAACAACCTAGGGGAACAGGCGCCAGTGGGAAATGAGCCGTGGAAAGTAAGCAGGGATCCCCAGCAGCTGAACGTCAGCAAACCCGCCGTGCGAGCCGAGGGCGAGCAGTGCTGTTTGCCATGGGAGGGTCTGGGCGCGCTGCGGGGACGCCGAGGGGCTTCAGGGCTGCTCCTGCCAATTTAGAGTTTCACGCACCAGAGCCCCCTCTCGTCCTCATCAGTGGTTAGAAAGATACTGATTATTTTTCGCACGCTTATGATGAAATAAAAGCAACTTCGTACTCGTGGGTAGTATAGTTTTAAAAGCAGATTTTGAGTTCTTCTTCTGCTACTGGACAATGCAACAAAGCTAGGCTGAGCACCTGGCATCGTACTTGAGCATGTACTGACTGTGTAGCAATGGGCAGCAACGTCAAAACCCAGCAGGCCTGGCAGAGGTTGTGTCATCGGGTATGTCCACTTACCGCTGCTGTTGCCATATAGAGATGGCTCATGTGGATTTGGGCCTGTACTTGGTAGGCAGGACTTTATATGCAAAGAAAATGAAGTCTACTGGACAGTGAACTGTCTCCAGAAAAGGACTTTATTTTCAACAGTGTTCTGTCAATTCAGAATGTGTGCTGGGGCAGTCAAAACTGAAATGTATCGCTGTCTTCAAAAACACTGTGCAATGCAAGGCATATCTTAAAAGCATTGAAAATGGTATGAGAAGGACTATGCATATGTCATATGGTGACCTAAGGTGTCTTCAAAGAGCAGTGTCAAGTTGTGCAACACCTGACATACTTTTATTGTTTTGCAGGCAAAGTAATAGTTCTGTCATTAGATCGAATTCCCCAACAACAACATCTCAGATCATGGCCAGAAAGAAAAGAAGAGGGGTATGTTTCATTTAATTATTTTTGCATCTGACAGTTTGTATGTGTGCTGTGATTTTGCCCTTCATTTTTATAAACTTGATGTGTTTTGTTTTTTTGGGAATAGATTATAGAGAAAAGGCGCCGTGATCGTATAAATAACAGTTTATCAGAGCTGAGGCGGCTTGTGCCAACTGCTTTTGAAAAACAAGTAAGCTTTTTTTTATATATATAAATTCTGTATCTCATCTGGCAATGTTAGTTTTCTTGTAAATCTCATTAAAATAATTCTGTATGTGTCCTGATCTGGCACAAAGCAGGCATTTCAATAAAATGCTTTGTTGTGGCAAAACTATTAGAAACATAATTCATTATAAGGCTGAAAAACATTTCCATTCTTTGGCTTGTTTTTCCCTTAAGGGTAACTGTGTTCAAGTTGCCTCTGTTCTTTCGATGAATTCCAGTAGTGGTTTTGTTAAAAATGTGCTTTACTCCATATTAAATAAAAAAAAAAAAAAATACACAAACCAAACACAACTCCCCAAACCTGTATATAAATTAACCTTCTGTCTAAATCTTTAAATATAATTTACTTTGCTGCTACTTTAAGAGACCTTTTTTTCAAATCTATACTTTCGATTGCAAACTAATCAGTCCAGTTTCCTGAAAAGGGAGTAGACATTATTCATGTTTTAAGATGACTCTTTAGAACCAGTGTATTAGGAGGTGGAATAGGCCCATGTTTTGTGAGCTAGTGAAGTCGGTGATATATGCGGACTTTAAGTGAGAAGGTATTTAGTAGGAAGTCTGGAAGGATGCAGTTAACTATGGCTCAGCTTAGAATACAATGTTTTCTGAAAAAAAAAAAAAAAAAAGCATTTTAGTTTTTCCATTAAAATTAATTTTTTTCTATATCTTGTATTTTATTTTTCGGGCTTTGATTCAATATTTAGCCTTGTTCCTGTTTTGTTAGAAGTGTCTGAAGATACATGGATGTGTGCAACTGACATTATGTTTCAATAAATGTGAAACATCTGAAAATAAATAGCCTGAATTCCTTGTAATAGTAAAATAATAGACCCAGAAAGTAAAATCTGAGAGCAGGATTGGGAGGTGCTGAATGTAAGGGGTAGCTACGTGTCAAACACCACACCATGTTAGGCCTGTTTCAGCCCTGGCCTGAACAAAAGCTGGTTAAAAAAAAAGATAAATTTGAAGTAGTGCTCGAGAACATCACTTGTGTCACCTGCAATACGATTTTTAGTAACTGGTAGTTGTCGCTGTGCCCTTGTGTTGGTTCTGGCAATTTTTTCAGGGATAAATTTCAGGGATATTTTCAGCTAGATAAACAGGGGCAAGAGACAACAGTTGTTTGTCCCATTTTATTGTTTATTTCTTGAAAACCACAAACATTATAAAACAAGTCCTACAGAGCCTTTGGAAATTACCCAGCAGCATGCAGTTTTTAGCTATTAGTCACTCTCACTGAGACGGCTTCTAGTGTGTCTATGGAAAAGATGAAGTCTGAGAAAACTACAGGATGTAGTTGCATGTAAAACAGGGAATTCAGACCAAAAATTCACATGCGTATCAACCTTGGTACGAGGAAAGCGTTGAAAGCAATAAGCAGATTGAAAAACATGCAGTGCTGTAAAAATGAGCATGTGCTATATATGAATCAGAAAATCCCACCGTTTTCCTGCAATCTGCCAAGGACAAAGTCGTCAGTCCTTTCCCAGCTCCTTGACATTCAGCTCACTGGAGTTTCCAAGTTGGAGGTTTAGTTTCGCTTCCGCCTCCCTCCCTCCCCAAGCCACGGTGCTGCTCCTGAGTGTGGCAGAGATGAGCGCTCTGAAGCAAGGCTGCACAGCACCCTGTAAGCTTTGCCCAACTCAAAAATGTGCAACCTGGGTGAAGCTGGCTGAGACAGTGAGGTGGCCTAGATGATAACTATGAGAAGAAAATTGGCTCAGAGGATGCGATCCGCTGATGGCTGCAGCTTGCACAGCCCTGATTTTATCTGATGCCAAGGGATGATCTCTTGCACTGGAATAACATTTGTGTTGTCTGTGTGTGCTCCAGATATCAAAGGGAATGCTACCAAGAAAAACAGCTTTATTTATACATTGATATACTAATACTATCTTATGAGTTGTATTTTGTACTTCTCTGGTATCTCTTGTAGCTACTCTCAGTGTCAGAAAAGATTTTTAGTGATAGAGGAGCTACACTCTTTCACAGTATTTAGTCCTTGCAAAGTAGGCCTCTCACTAACTTTAGATGTGGACTGTGTGTCAGTTTTTTCAGTCAAAAAATGAGAACGGAATATTCAACAACCAAATGACACATTGAAAATTAACAGGCCATGAAGAGAGGGACAGTGCTGGGTGTGTGTCCGCAGGGACACCTACCGGTAAGAGCACAAAAAATAATGTTGCAGCAGGGTTCTAATCTATGGCCACACAGATTCCTCCTGCCAGCTCTCACTTGTCTTTGTTGCTAAAAAGGAAGTCCAGAAAGTTACGTATTTCTCTCATTTCATCTCTACACTACGTTCAAGGCCAGAGTTGTGCTGAGATGTAGCCCTAATAATGGGAAATTAGGGAGACGGTATTAGTCCTTAGACAAAGTCTGGGAAGCAGATGCTCACGAAAGAATTAAGCTGAGAATGTCCTAATGATAGGGGAAATTGAAACCATAAGGCTGAGCTCAGTGGAAAGTATTTCAAATTAAAGTTTCTAGTACTCGTAAGCTTTTATTTATATGTGTCTCTTATCTCAAAGGGATCTGCCAAATTAGAAAAAGCGGAAATACTGCAAATGACAGTGGATCATCTGAAGATGCTGCAGGCAACAGGAGGGAAAGGTAAGGAGCCAACGATTTTTTTCTATATTTTGGGGAAATTTCATCCAAAAAAGTGCTTTGAGGAGCTGTGATAGGCGTTTCCAGATTAAAGGAGTGGAAATCAATGCTAATGGCAGGATTGAACTCGTGGGAAAGAGCTACTGGGACAAAAGAAGCACTTGACCCTGGGCTTGTGTTTGCTTTCATAACACTGTGGGAGTAAAGGCTTCATTCACAGGCAGCCCAGTCAGAGATTTGTTTGGGGTTTCCAAAGAGCACTGAAATCTGCACAGGGAGACAAAACAAATACACAAACACCAAACATAAACAGGAGGTTTGTGGCAACAATTGTGTAGCAAAAAACCTGATGCTAAACCTCATTATTGAGCTGCTATACCAAAGGAAGTGAATGGACAAGAACTTAGTGTTTAAATATTTTTTTTGCTCTGGGAAGACTTTTCAGTTCCAGGTTAGACCATATCATTCACCAGAGCAAAACCCAGTCTTGCTCTATGCAGCTCCAGGTATCTGATTAAGCAGACGAGCAGGCAGTGCTCTCTGCACTCACGTTTCTATGCTATATTTGTGTGTCAGAGGCCGGTGTAGCTCCCTGTTAATGGGTGCTGGCGTGACGCAGTGGCTGCACTGGCTGACCCATTAGATCAGCCAAGCGCCGGGAGTCGAGCGTACCTCGCTTGTGCAAGCTGACAGTCCCAAGGCTGGAGGCCAAATGGTTTCAGCCACCCACGAGGTGTTCTGTGTAGTCATGATTTTGGAACTTACTTGGAGCAAAAAACTTGCTGGCATTCCTTAAGCATGGTCCCATGTCCTGTGTCATCAACCGTGATCATGCTTCAAATCGTTGTAATGGAAACCAGCTGATTTTTCACTCACTCACTATGCTGTATATGTAAAGGCTAGAAAAGAGACTCCTGCTTTCTTTCTCTTACTGTTTTTTTGATGAAAGTTCTTAGCATATGACTGAATTATGCTCCTCTCTGTACCTTGCAGCAATTAAAAAACTCCGCTTAGAATCAGTGCATGCCTAACAGCAGATAGCTATAGGAAAGCATGTTAAAAGCTGGTCTTTTGTTATTTGCGAAAATTAACACCAAGCTGACATACCTTTTTTGTACATGTTAAGGAGTTTTTTCTAGGAGTCCATTTAATCTTAAAACTTATGGGTAACTTGTTTGATAAGAGATGAAAGGAAATTTATTGCCCATCAGGTAACAGACATGAATTTGATTCCTCAGAAAATGTACAAAATTTAAAAAGAAAGTTAATGTATATATGTAAAAAGTCCTTGAGAAAGCACTATAGTTGCTAAAGCTACGCTCTTGAAAGTTACTAAATGCCAGAATCGATCATGGTTGTGCAGTCTGTATTCTGGTGATTTGGACCCTCTGCGTATCCGAGTGATGGTGCCTTGTTTGAATGGGTGGTTGCCTGCTGGTGTTGCACAAGCTCTGTCTCCCTTGGTGAATGGAGCACACAGTGCTCGGCTGCTGTGGGAAGTGGTGGCTGTTTCGCTTCATCCCCCCGCACACGATGTGCAGCTCACTCTCCCAGCCTGACCCCCACTTCAGGCTGCACATAGTTCCTGTGAGGAGCTGCAGCAGCTCCCACCCCTCCAGTGTTTGCACCAACAGCAGGACGGCCAGGAGGTGAACCCAAATGGAGACCTAATTTATCAGGAAGCTTCCTTCCTTCCCCTGCTTCCCCACCCAAAAAAAGTATGCAGGGGGTTTTTTTTATAAATGGGTCAGGTCAGGTGGCCGAGTAGGGGGGGGGATGAAATACCTAGGATGGAAGCTGCGGGACAGCAGATATGGTGGTAGATCCCAGCTTCTGGCTGCAGTTGGACAAGCTGGATGTCGTTAGCAGTCCCAGGTCTTGCAGTCTGCTCCCTTCCGTGGTTGGTCTCTGCTGCCATGTCCCTCCTGCCCCAGCTGTCACCAGCATAGCTGTGGCAGTGCAGGGAAGGATGAAGTGTTGTGGTGCGGGGAAAGGCAATGCAGGCTTCTTTCTGCAACTGCCTTTCACACCATGATGCACAGTGGGTGGCCCATCACAGTAATACCCCATCGCTTCACAAATACTACAACTTTATCTGCTCCTTCTGTTGTAGAGATAAGAGTAATCTCACTGCACAGATTAAGAAACTGTAAGAAAAAGATGTTTGAGAATTAGTAATGGGCAAAGTTTAAGCCTGCATTTCCTGCTTGCTTAATGTTTTACTTTGCAATCTAACAGTTTTAAATATAATTTCTTAGCATATTTTTAAAGTACATGTTTGTTTTATTTGCAAGTATAGTTACTCCCATTTTGTAATTCATCTTGTGACCCAGAGGGCTTTTTTTTGTATAAGCAAAAAAATTAGTTTCATCATTTTTACTGGGGCAAATACTTAGTACTGCAGAAAGGAGAAATAGGTCCTGATACCCATATGCTCCCCTGCACTGAGGACTGTCCTCTTCCTCACACAGAAAGGAGGACATCCATGATGGGGAATGGATGTGACTTGGCAAGTTGGAATGGGGTTGGCCACTGTTCAGCACACTGATGCCGAGGTGGAAAAAACCCAACATGGCTTCTAACCCCTTCTCTGCTTTTCAGAGCTGCCTGGGCAGGCAGGCAGATGCCTCTGAGGTCCTTTGCAGACTCCGCGTTTCCGTCGCCCTGACGCAGGTGTGGACAGTGGTCTCCTGTTCACATTGAATTATTATTTTGGCCTAAGGCCAGGGCATTTTGCTGATGGTGCAAGCAAGCACAGGGGAGGAGTGATTTGTCAACAGTGAGTTGCTTGCAGAGAACTCAGTGTGGTTTTATTGCAGCTTCACTACAAATTTATCTTGAGTGAGTGACACCTGGGTCAGTGCAAGGGTTCATGTAGCTCAAGTGACCTGTGGCCTGTGTGCAGCACAGGTGGGTTACCAGGGCAGATGAAGTAAAACCAGGGGTTCCTGTTCACTACAAAACACTGTCATGTGCACATGGTGGAGATGTTCTTGGGTTGTGAAAACTGAGAAACATTTTTAAGTCTCTCTCAGAAGGGGGAAGCCAGTGAAGGGGAAACCGCGAAAAGATAATCAAAATATAATAGAGCCTGGGAATCCCAGCTCTTATCTACCCTCTGTTTTCATGTCTCGGCTACCATAGGAGACTGAAAGGGAGACAGGATCACCAGGGCTTTGGGATGGCTTGTCACAGAGCCAGCAGCTGAGACTCAGGGGAAGCTGGTGATAACCACATCCCCCGCATCTCTTCCAGTCCAGAGAGAGGGAGGCTGGGAAGCCCTGGCTTGAGCCGAGTGCTCTCAGGACTCCCAGGCTGGCTGACTTGTGGCCAGAGCTGGGAAGTGGTTTTGGCTGTGTGTCAGCCCCTCTGAAGCTGCTGGAGGTCCTGGAGCCTCCGGCACAGAAGCAGTCCCCCATACCAGGCTGACTGGCACCCGAGAAGGTATCCTGCTATCTCACCACTGCCGGCATGCCTGGCCTTTGTTTCTCGGGAGTTCGCTCAAACCTGTGTTTTGGAGTGGATGTGGCAGGAAGAAAGCTGTGAGGAGTCAGCACTTGTGGACAGGAGTCCTCAACTCCTCATGCTCATTGATCTGCTGGCCGAGCCAGAGTTTCAGGTTCAGATGAGCAAGTAGGCCTGCAGCAAAAGTGCCATTGTGATTTGGCAAGATGGAGTGCATAGTGGGCAGGGGATTTGGAGTTCATTCTATAATGTGGACATGCAGTGGCAGAAACACTTCTTTCTAGCTTGAAAATTGATTAAAGAGAAAGTCATCTAAAGGGCTAGCATTTTTCAGAAAGGCAGAGATTATTTCATGACAGAGTACAAGGCATTGCTGCCACATTCCACCATAAGAAGGGCACTTGATCTTTGTATACTGACACACATCACAGTCATGCATACCTAAAAATTTTCATTGAAAGTGAGAGGAAAAACACCATGCCAACTCGGGAGTGGATAGGATATTATTCCCCCAAGGAGACAACATTTACACTAAAATAGGAAAATTCCAAAAAGTGGAATAGGTTTTTGTGGTTTAAGAACTGCAACTTAAACACAAGATTTTACGCTCAACCCTTTTAGAAAGAGAGTATCTTTTCATGTGCATTTAATAAGACTTTTTTTCCAAATGCTTTTTTGTCCCAAGCCTGTGGAGCTCCAGTTGCTGTTTGTTGAAATACCTCATGGACCATATGACTGTCAGTCTTCCATCTCCAAATTAGCAATGGCATTACATAAAACTTTTCTCGGTAAAGCTTTCTATTGTGTGTGTGCAGAGTCATCACAAGATGTTTTTTGTTTGTAGTTAAGCAACACCGTATGTCATATTGTCTTAATGACTTTGTGAAGTAGATGGGACCCCGGCAGCAGCTACAACTATCTCACAGTGTCAAGAAATAGTTTGAAAGAGTTAGGATGAATGCCAGTGTAGGGAAGAAAAGGCAGGGTAGTACACGAAGGCTCTCTGATCTCCAGCCTGTTTCTTTGTGTGGATAAGCATCTCATTCACACTACAGGATTAACATTGCACTGCAGCAGCTTGCTGAGGAATTTCAGGAAAGGCATCATGTATCTTTTTAAGTGTCTTATGGACTTAATTATTTTCATTTATATATTGTCTGCATCAACAACTGCAGCCTATTACATTACAGGGATGGTCACAGATCATTTACGGACAAAGAACAAATTTCTCCTGTTGCTCATCTTAACCCATAAATGACAAACGGAAGATGCGGTGGCTGAGCCAGGACCGGGTTGGCCAGCTCCGCATTCAACACGTCTTTTGCTCTCCCCTTGCAGGATATTTTGACGCTCATTCCCTGGCCATGGATTTCATGAGCATCGGCTTCCGGGAGTGCTTGACAGAAGTCGCGAGGTACCTGACTTCGGTGGAAGGTCTCGACACAGCCGACCCCCTGCGCGTTAGACTCGTGTCTCACCTGAGCACCTGTGCCTCTCAGAGGGAAGCTGCTGCCATGACCTCCTCCATGGCCCACCACCACCACCCCCTGCACCCTCACCACTGGGCAGCCGCCTTCCACCACCTTCCTGCCGCTCTGCTGCAGCCGAATGGACTCCACGCCTCCGATGCTGCCCCGTGCAGACTCTCCTCGGACGTGCCCCCGCACGGCTCCGCCCTGCTCACGGCCACCTTCGCCCACGCCGATGCCGCCCTCAGAGTCCCCTCCGCTGGCAGCATCGCTCCCTGTGTCCCTCCTCTCTCTACCTCCCTCTTGTCCCTATCGGCCACAGTTCACGCCGCGGCAGCAGCAGCCACAGCTGCAGCCCAGAGCTTCCCCCTCTCCTTCACCGGCACCTTCCCCATGCTCCCGCCCAGCGCGGCCGCCGCCGCCGTCGCTGCCGCCACCGCCATCTCCCCTCCGCTGGCCGTGTCAGCCACTGCCGGCCCACAGCAGGCTGGCACCGGCGGCGGCACGAAACCCTACCGACCCTGGGGGACTGAAGTGGGAGCCTTTTAAGTCTGCGCCCCACCACACCCCTTCCCACTGCAGCTCCCTCCCGTCCCTCTGGCACAGGCGCATTTCTCACGCCCACGAGCCCACTCCGCCCCACTCGCTCGCCCATCCTCCGCGGCTCGGCGTGGCCGCCCTGCTCCGCCTCCGCCCGCAGGGGCTCGGGGCGCCGCCGGGCCCGCCGGCAGCCGCGCCGTTATCCTCGCTGCAGGCGTCGCAGAGGACATGGGCAGACACCTTCTTCTCTTCTTCTCCGTTTGTCTTGCTGGAGGCACCTTGGGGGAGCCGCAGTGGCTTTCGTTACAGTGTGACCATATCGGCATGTAGAGGTTTCCTGCAAAATACGTAGAAATACGTTGACATTTAGAACTAATAGTTCTCCAGCTATGCAGCCTTGTTTGGCAGAGAGGTGAGGGATTGCATCTACCAGGTCTCCCCAGGCTAGGAAAGGAGTTCCAGTTTCATAAGTGCCTGACATTGAAAAATAATAAATAAATATATATATATATATGCGCGTGTGTGTTCTGCTAAAACAAATAACATTGCACAAGTATGGAAATTATATGGGAGAGAGGCAAAATTCTGCATTAACCTTCAGAACTAGGATACTTTTCCAGGGCAGAGCGTGCTCTTGAAGGGGAGTTTTTTTAGCCAAAAGATTGCTGAGGAAGAATGTTTAGTTTGACAGGCCTAGTTCTCGCTTCCTTAGTTCACTTTCTTTGTACAGACTTGCCAAGTTGTGACGTCTAGCATAGCATTGGCAAAAGCAATTATCTTATCAGTGCTGGGATTAATGAACGTTTCAGCACTGCCTGTGAGCCCTGAGGCACCCATTTTTATGGCTTAAACATGGTGCTAGCTCCTATCCGCACAGTGAATTTGTTATGCACCCAGAAGTAACCACCTATTTAAAGCGTGCACACTTGGATAGAGTTGATTCATGCCAATACAAGAGACTCAGTGTTGTAAGAGTTCAACTTAACTTATTTAGCTGTATCTGGACATCTACTTTTTAGCCAGTTTAGTGCAAGATCCCTCTTCTTTTCACTATCAACTTGTGGGAGAATGATCACTCTGGGTATGAATGAAGTTATGGTAGGGACGATTTTTATAGTGGCTATTAAGATGCCAACATTATAATGTGGGTTTGATTCCAAACCAAAATGAATGTATTAATGGGATGTGAGTAAATTATTTTGTCAATACCCAGATAACTAGTGCTGCATAAAATGGTTTGCTTTCATTTTTTATTCAGTGACTTAAAATAACCTAAGTATTTTAATACAATCAGTCAAGAACTAGAGATTTTATGTAAAAAAAGAAAGAAAATAAAAATAAAACACAGCATGTATTATTATGCACTTGATTTCTCTGCTGTGTGGAGAAAGCAATAAGCAATGAAAATGTTAAACATTATGCAAAATATACTTTAAAATATTTGTTTTAAAAATACTGTACCTAGTCGGTCTTTTATGCATTACGTTGTTAACCTTTTTTCTATGCAAAAGTCTTTACATATCACTAATTAAATGAAGTCCTTTTTGACTGCATTTTGTGGATGATTTGTGGCAGTATTTGTTTGCTTTTGAGGAATACTTGTGGACTCAGGGTTGCTTTCTGCCCCTGGTAACAAGCCTGTTGGCTGCTCTGTACTCTTCTGCTCCCCTTGCTCAGCCAGGAAGCCCATCTTGTCCAGCATGCTCTGGAAAAGGCAGGGGAAAATAGCAAAGCAGCATTAGTTTTCAGGCTTGCAAACTGGCTCTGTATTGATGATACTCTTAATGATACAAGCATATATATTCATACAGGAGAGCCCCAAAAAACATTGAAGTTTCTAGGTTCAGCTTTCCAAAGGGTTTATAAGGTGAAAATGTTAACCTAATGACATCATTAATCCATAAATATATGGGATGAGAGGAGGTAGTTTTTACCTCAAATTCTGGTCTTCTAATTTGACAGTTCTCACTGAGGCAAAGGTTTGTTATTGTTTCATCAGACCTGCTAAGCCCCTAGGTGGAAAGTCTGGAAAGCTCTGTTTATAAGGATGAGGACAAAGTCTTACATGTCTGAATGCCGAAGTAACAGCTGGCAAGAATGAGGCACAGAAAAAGGGGATCACACAGCAGCCAGCCAGGCACTTCACCCATCATCAAAAGCCTCAGCAGCCTCAGCTCAGTGGCTCACTCCCTATCATCCTTTCTCCCAAATAATAAACCTGGAACTCATCCCTGCCTCAATCAGCTAGCTGGCCTCTGGCACTTAAGTGAGAAAGAGTTGTCATTCACCTGAAAACATGGAAAAAAGAGGGGGAAGAAGTCTTGCAACCCCTACACTGTTAATCAACCTTGATATTCTTTTGAAGTAGTGTTGTTTGGGGGGAATATGACTTTTTTTTTTTAATTTACAGCAGAAATACTGTACTGCTGTTCTATCATATTTAGCAGCATACAGATGAGGTATCATTCACTTTCTAAATGTCTATTTTCAAGAAAAAAGGGGACATTAATGGCTGGTAGATAAAAAGTGGGGTTTATTTGCATGAAAGAGCAGGTTGCTGCCCTACTTCACTGTAAGCTGTAAGTTATTATCCTGCCCTCCAAGAGCCTGGTAGGAGGTCTCCCAGGCATCTTAAAAGTAGGCACCCGCTGACTTGGTTCTGTCTAAGGTCTTCTATTTGACTGATGTTCCTCAAAACATCATTTGTTTCCTGGAATGAAATATACTGCCTCTAAATTTATTTTTTTTCTCTAAAAAGATGGCAGTTTGAAAAGACACTGATTAGATACACACCAGGGATAGATTTGTGCAGCCTGTTTGTGCTTATCCAATTTTCACCTTCAAAAAACAGGCCAGATCCATGAGTTGCTGATGTGTCCTCTACTGCTTGTTGTGTTGGCTTTTAGTCTCCATTATTTCTTGTTGTGTTGTCTTTTGGTTTGGTTTGGTTTGGTTTGGTTTGGTTTGAATCAAATCAAATCATCTAGAGGACATGAGGAGCTCATCCTTCATGCCTGCTTATTCCTAGGCTGTTGGGAATGTTACCTCTCTGAGAGCAGATGAAGATTTTCCAAGTGAGAAATTAACGACGAAGACGCGTGTTTCACATGTGCTGTTGGAAAGACATCAGAGCTTCTGGTGGCTTTGGTTGTAGCTGTGCTAACAGGTCAGCACTGAAGGCATCTATGCAGTTATTAAAACAGCAAGGGAAAGCTGTTTCCTTGGCATAAACAAGATGCAAAAGTTAGGACTCGTGGCTGTGTGCGTGCAACCTTACTTCAGCCCTTTTCTATCTTTATTGTGCATTCAATGATGAATAGACCTGGATGAAGAATAAAGTTAGTAATTTATATAATTTAAGAGTAGATCATGGTGCATACCACAAAAACACAAGTCAGGCTGCTTGTTCAACAGTTAGCAGTTGGCTTTGACTAACTTTTCAATGGGTGGGTTTACAACTTTAAATTCCAGTTATCAAGAGGATCAAAGCAGGTTATGCAATTTCCTAGAATGTTTTTCTTAAAAGGAAAAAAACTAAAAACCAATTCTGTCACTCAGCATTAGCAGGCTTGAAACCTTAGCCCTCAGCAATGCAAATAAAAAGCACTTAGGCTGCTGAGAGAAGATTATTACCCTAGAGAGGAGACAGGCAATCGAGAGGCGGTGCTGCCTGTTCTTCCTTTGCTGTGATTGCAAGTGGAGGAAATCCGGCATTAGGTATTGCCTAGAAGAAAAGCCAGCTACTGTGGCCAAGGGCTGAATGCATATATTCAAAGTAGAATAATCGTCTCCTGGCTGTGACTACCTCTGCCTGAACAACTGCCAGGAGGTGCCAGCTCATGCTACTGCCTCCTTACTGTGAACCCTCAAAATGTTTGCAGCTATTTTGAAAGACAGTACTTCAGTCAGGATGTCATGAGATAAGCCTGGGACATGGATTTTGGCAAATTCTTAGGTCTATGTTAAACGAGAAATCTATTCTTTATGTGCATGTGCTCACATGCATGGAAAAGTCACAAGCATCTTTTAGTCAAAAGATACAACATCAGAAAATAATGACATGTGAAGTGGATTTTTGCCAGCTCTGTAGTCACCAGCCTCATTAGTCACCTGCTTCTGCAGGCATGGATAGCCTGAGATCACACAACTGAGGACTTGAGGGATTGAACTGGTAGTTTTGTTCAGCTTCAAGAAAAGATGAAGGAATTTGTATAGCTTTGTTTGCAAGCTTCATGTATCCAGGCTTCATTTGTGTGAGGCCACCGCATGAACCTGAGTTAATTTTACTCAACACTGAACTTTCTACTCATGCTCTGTTTCTCTGCTTCATCATTTTACACAGCAAATACTTGGATACCAGAGTGTAAAAGTCTCAAAGGAACAAATGCAGCAACACATCTGATCATAACCAGAAATGATAAGCAGAGGAAGACCAGGCAGGTGCTAGAAATGCTGAGATCTCCACTCAAGGGTAAACCAAACTTCTCCTGATTTATTAATGAAATAGCATTTTGACACATAAATGACAGACAATTTCCATAAAATATGTGTTATTTTCTTTTTTGGGAAAAGGTGTGGTTGGTTTTGATTTGTTTTTTCATCCTGGTAATTGCTACTACTGGAAGTTGTAAAGTGCTATGAATGTGCAAACACAATCACTTAGTCATCCTTCAATTGTCTAAATGTCTGCCATGTCCTAAGCTGGGCTCCAGCTATCACTTTGGAGGGGGTAGGTCTCCCTTGTGTCCAATGTCACCTCTGCCAGTTCTGTGCACGTGCCTGGGAAATCCAAGTTGCATAAGAGGGATGATACATATATGGCCAGGCAACTAAATTTCTCCCTATCTGGCATCATCTTTGGAGATGCAAGATTTGAAGCTTAATAATATTTTCACATATGATCTAATTTTTTCAAAGAATCAGAGTCCTCAACAGAAGAAACAATAGATCAGTATCAAAATCATTTGGTGATAATGCATTATCATCTATTACTCCTATAAAACTAAGACCAGTCAACACCTCAATCAACACTAATTTTAGAAGTTATCTTAATGCTCTGACTTCAGCAGTGGTGGTGATTATAAGATGATGTCAATATAATTTGGCTTTAAAGGGATATTTTTCTGAATTCATGGTGGCAATGTAAATCTGGGACACTGAATTATTAATGTTGTACCCTAGATACTCAAAATACTAGAAGCAAAAGGAAGTGATTGTGGAAAATAAAATTAAATATGTCTGGTTGAATTGCTTTCAAGGTCTGAAGAGGCAGACTCCTTTTTTACAGATATACAACTGCCAATATTGAATTCAAGCAAAGCTAAAAGTTTCAGACAATGTTTGAACAGTGCTATTACTTATTCTACAGGAAGGTCCTTCTGAGTTAGTGATTGAATTTTGCTTTCCACTCAGTTCATTTTCAGGATTTTTCTCTTCTCCAAAGAAAGTTTTCAGGATGAAAAATTACCTTAATGCAAAACTGAAATTGTGATTGCTAGGAAATTTCCAGCATTGCCTATGTGAACTGCAAGACCTCTGCACCCACCAAAGGAAGATGTAAAGAAAACGGTTTTACCTGGAAAGTATACCCATAGATATTAGTATGTGGTAAGTGAAAATCTAACAAATAACTACAAGGCAATATATAAAACTGAAGGAGACAAAATTATAGTTATGCAAAGGCCTACATTTTTCCTCCTTACTTTTGATTTAACTCAGAACACTGTATTTTCTTCATATAGAAGAGAGAAAAGTAACTTTAATTTTCTTGAGGAAAAAGGACTCTATCCCTCAATGAGTTTAAAACAAAAGTTAAAAATTTAAGGTACACTTTAACGAGATTGATTAACGAGGCAAAGTCTGTCGTGTGTGGATTGTTCATGAAGCTTTTAATGTCACTTGCCAGCACAACCCTTGGCTTTATTATACAAGCCCTAAAATAAAGTAACATTATTTTTCTCCCCACCCCTCTCCCTCTGTTGCTTTCTAAATGTATTTTGGCGGAGAAGTTTATTTTTCTTGGCTTTTCTGGGGTTTGTTTTTCTGGAGAGGCACCGGGGTGGCAAGGGGGAGCAGCAGTGGAGACACTGGCTCCTTGGGCACCAAGAGCATCTCCTTCCCTCTGGGTAGGCAAAGCTGCTTCCTCTCCTTTTCCCTCCCCTGCCCTCTTTTGGGGCAGCTGTCCCACTGGTTGCCCCCCTCCCTCCTTTCCCAGCAGAAGGAGGATGCAACCTTAGTGAAAGGTCCTTGCCAGGCAGCCACCCCAGCAGGGGCTGGTGGCGAGGACCAGCTGCCAGCCTGCGGTTTCATGAGGCTCTTTCAGTCCCTCTTACCACACTTTTCCATTTTGTCAGTCATAAAAGCTGAAGTGAATGTTTTCTGATAATTATCTCAGACCTTCAGCCGCAATCTCCTGTGACCAATGTGTCACACTGTCTTTCTCCCCTTCTCATGTTATCAAGAATGCAATACCTGCCCAGCTACAATGACTTTGACACTTCAATTTATTATTGCAGTTGGTGAATAAAAACGCTCCAAACAAGAATCTCAAAACAAAACAAATAAAACCATTTCTTGATACTGCTGAAAACTGACCTTCATGTGCCACCCTGTCCTCCTTCAAGGTCTGCTAAACCAACAAGAACGATTCCCATTAGTAAATCACTATTGGATCATTAAACCTTTTACGGCAGTATGTGCCTTACCAAGAGAATGAGGATTACAACACAGCAGTGGCTGCTGCCCACTGACAATCATGGGAACCGACCTCAGTAATAAATCCATTAATTATCTGGCTCACTTTGACCGGTTCTCACGCCAGAGCTGCTCCTTTGATGTGACCGTCAAAACCCAAGGATGCCCCAATAGCAGTAGCCACCAGCAAAACAAAAGAGAAGTAATAATTCAATATAAATATGTAAAACCTGCTTGCCCATATGTCTAGCTTTTGCAGGGGAGTGTTTCTGTGCCTGTGGTTCAAACTGGAGGGAAAAAGAAGGGAAATAAAGCTCTTTTTCTCCTGTATATAACCTTTAAAGTAAAGAAGAACTAAGCATGTTAGCGATATTTTTAACTACTGCTAACATGCATGACTTTTTCAGTCCCTGTTGCTTTTCGAAATCAGTATTATAGTTCATCACCAATATGACTTAGGACTTGTCCTACAAAGGAACTAAGGATGTAGTTCTGAGGGAAGCAGAGGATCTATTCCTCTTCAGTGTGATTATTTGTATAAACAAAATTCTTTATGCTGTAAAGCCCCCTGCAGGACCAACACATTAGAGGATGCATTTTTGTCTGATTTTTAAAAATTTTAGGTGTCAAGCTACTTCTGAGTGTTTAAATACATCAGAAATACATTTTCTTTGTTCACTTCTTGGCTACTCACCTGTAAAGTGGGAATAGTGTTAATTAATTCTTATCCTTGATCTTGTCTAATTAGACCTCAGACCCCAGGGGAAAGATTAGCTCCTAACTCATCATCATCTTGGGAGCACTTTTAACTCAGGTTTCTATCCCTTACCATAAGCCTTTGGTTAATAGAAGATAGTTGCTCTCCTGAAGCCCAAATGCTACTGAGGGAGGCAAACTTCTGATGGCATAATGGATGACATGGAAGAAAAGCCCCTTTGAATGTATGACCGGAAGAGAAGTACAGTCCATTAAACTACATTTAATCCTTTGGTTTTTTACTTTTAAAGGAGGATCAGCAAACTGTAATAAACAGTAGGTACAAGAGATTTTAAGATACCTGGTTTATCTTTAAGATACCTGGATTTTGCCTGCATCCACAGCAGAACCACCAGCCACCCACCATTCCTTTCTCACCAAAGACACACTTGGGAGAATCTTGATGGTAAACCCAAGAGACACTTCAGAACTGGTTTTGGCATGTACACAGAGGCTTGTGTGAGCCTTGTAGCAGGCAGGGGAGTCATGGTGATAGAAGCTCGGGAGCTCATATTCATCCTCTCACGTGCTTCACACTCCAGCCTGGTTGCCTAAGGGGAGATGGGTGCAGTGATGATGTAGGAGAGATGGAAGCCCTTGCAGGCTACAGCAAGGAACTACATTTTGATTGAACCAGGGCCACAATTCCAACAAATCTGAAACTGAGACTTACTACTTGGCTTGGGGTAGAGAATGAACAAACTGCAAAACTTCATCCTGATAGAATTAGGCAGGTGGCTTTGTATCTGAGCAAACAGGAAGATCATTCCTGTTTTTTCATTTATTTTGCTGGATCTCTTGTGCAGAACTGCAGCTTACATGATAACGATTATGCCAGTTATGGAGTACAGAGTTGTAATTTCTGTAAAAAAATCCATTGCAAAGGATGCAGGGCAGTTTGGGTGGACAGCCATGAAGGCACCCTGCTGTGGCCACCCTCCATCAGTCCAGCTGCCTTGTCCTTGTCTGGGTCACTGTTATTCCCTGCTACATGCAGCAGACAGCACCACTAGCCAGAACATGTGTTGTAATACCAATTTATAGTCTGTTATTATTTTCCTGCTTTGGGCGGAAAACTGGCACCTCCCAGCTCTGTTTTCCTGCTAGCAAGACAAAAATTAGGCGCAGCCTAACTACTAATGTTGTCAGTATAGTTTACTAAAGTGTGATTAATCAAAAGAGCTCAAGGGAAACAAAGCATGGAAAAGCAGAAGGTAATAATTGACTGTAGCCACAAGGCAGTATAAAAATGATCTAGAAAGCAGATTTGCAGCATGTAAGAGAAAAAGTTCAGACTTTTAAAAGAATCAGAGGTTTCATAATTTCATGATCAGAGTACTTCTTAATAGGACATGGCAACGGCTCCTGTAAAAGGTCTTGCTGGAAAATGGTCCTTGGACAGTATTATTTAGATCTGTGAGTGGTAATTAAATCTGTATTAGACTTTCAATAATGTTACCTTAAATAAACTGCCTTGGTTTGCATAAAATAATTTCTTTTAAAACACAATTCAGAGTAAATTTTCCAACTGTCGTTCTCAAGGAACAGTCCTAGGAGGATGTGCAGTGAGGTTGTCATATTTTTTAATCTTATTGTCTAGCAGGTGTTTCATAGTGGCTCTGTAGCTTGGGAAGAATTTTACAGTTATGTTTAAAGACATGAATATTATATAGAAAGAATATTGGGATAGATAATAGGACAGGGGGGAAAAGCCTGGGAAAAGGATTGTGTGCCTGAAAGCATCTTTTGGGTTTGTTTTTCCTTCCACCCCACCAGTTTAATAAACACTTTGCCTTGTTTGTGTCCTTTGACTGCCATGGTGACAGCACTAATGTCATAGCACAGACTGCTCCCATGGCTCACCAGCCTTGTGAATCCATGCAGAAGGGAAGGGAATGAAACCAGATCTTATCTTGCATCCTTGGGCAGCTGATGCCCTGGTATCCTGACCTGGGATGCAGAAATTGTGGTTCTCTTCTTCACCTTGGCACAAACCTTCTGCATGACCTTCAGTTCAAAACCTATGGGTGAAAAGCAGAGGTGCTGCTGACCCCTAACAGAGTGGCTGTGGGGGTGATGTTCAGGGATGCATGGTTCTTTGTCACTCTGGTGATGGTATGTATCATCTTTGTATTAATGCCACAGACAGGATGAGGTGATAGAGCCCGAGTCACACTTCTGATAATACTTTGTGACATTTTTTTAACTTTTTTTTTTAATGTTATATTAAGACTGTTTAAAGGCAGCTCATAAAGTTTCCATATACAGCATTCAACTCAGAAACTATGCAGTGATTTGCCTTAATAAAAGCTTCGTTTGTACATGACATTTGCTTTATCAGCAAATACAAATCCTTTATTACTCTATAGCTCATTGGAATGAAACGGGCACAACGTTTACTTAGGGAACTGAGTCTGAAACCTCCAGAGGAGGGGCTGCTCTGGGAACGGCAGGCGGGTGGTGGAAGACACAGGATCGGGATGCCACCTCGTGGCGTATTCCAGCAATATTTATATCAATAGGCAAAGGCTCGTTGCCTTGCGGAGGATTACCACGGAGCTGCACTTGTTTATGTCCACAATAAAACAAACAAAAAGGCGATAAACGGCCAAGAGAATGTCCTGGGAACAAAATAAATCTGACGACTGCATGACTCTATGCCGTTCAGACAGAAGTGAAATATGAGGGCAAGTAGAAAATATGCCTATAAAAAAGAGGTGGGAACTTTCATTTTCCAAAGAATTGCTAGTTGTAAAAGTTATGCAAAACTTTATGTTCACTCACAGCCAAGATACTTCATATAAGACTGGAAAAAAATTACATGGAACTAATGTAGGGCTGCAACTTAAAGGAGGTAGTAAGAAAAAAAAGTTGACTTAGCTGCTGGTTTAATTTGATCTACAGTTAAAGCATTGTCTTCCTTATCATTATTATTTCTTCTGCAGTTCATTCCCATAAACCTTTGCAGTGACATGGAAAGCACTTGGTCTCACTTTTGAGGAAGAACAGAAATGAAAGTGAAAATACTTGTGAGCCAGTATCTCAAAATCTACAACAGAGAGAAGCAAATTCAGCTACACTTTGAGAATATGTTACTAATAATCTTGTATTTGTTTGAAATACCTCTGCTCTATCCAGATCACTTTTGTGATGTGCTTTTGACTGCACTGCCAGTCCTCTGTAAAACAGCCCACCTTTTCTGGGGCTTCAGCATGCCAGCATCTTTTACCTTTTATGTAAATTACCTTTTATGTAAAACAAAATATCAACAAAAGCTCTAGGAAGGGTGGGTCTTCTACTGCTTAAAAAAAAGTACCTTCCCTCTATCCTTCCCTCCATCACTGATATCTAGGAACAAGGAATCAGAAGCTGCTGTAACATTCTTTAACATATGCTCAAGGTGAACATTGATCTGACATTTTTCATCCCAGACCAGGACACCTTTAATCATAGTGGGACCTGAAGAATAAGGACACCAGCCAAGAGGACTGGTGCCTGCACCTTGCTGGGTGGATATTTGCTGTCTGTGCAAGGACAAGTCTGTCATTGAACTGAAAAGGGATTTGGAAGGCCATTAGATAGCTTCTTCAGAGATTATTCAGCATTCCTAACAAAATACTGAAAAGCTCTTTGTGTACAAGAGATATTCTGGGGTTTTTTACATGTTTCTAAAATCTTACATGTGCCTATTTTTTCTCAGATGACTCTAAAGCTGGACTTACAGTGCTAAGAACGTACAAATGTCCTACTACAAAATGAGTTAAAGCAAAAGGAAATGCTTCTTTTGTTCCTATTCTGTAAAACCATATATATGCCTTTTCTGGGAAGGCAGTCAACACCTGAAATTCATTTTATTTGCTTCTAAAATTGCCCATCATTTTCTGACATAGAAAGCAGCATCTTCTTCCAACAACTTGGTAAGGCATTTCACTGAGATCAAAGAGGGAGAGAAGAATCTCAGAGCCATACACAGTTCTAATTAACAGGTAAACTGTTAATTATAGGGGAAAGTGCAGGATGAAATCATATAATTGTGACTTTCAGGATCTTAGGAGAGCCACTGAGCCATTCCCTTTCCCAGTCTGAGAGACTTGATAACTTGTCCAGCCCACTCTTAAGAACCTCCAGTCATAGGAATGCAGTAATTTGGATGGCAATCTGTGGACCTAGTGTTTGACTACAATTGGTTAATACCTTTTCTTTATATCTAAAGGGTGACAACAGCCCTTTTGACTGTTTTCTTTCTGCCTCAGAGCAAAGGTGATCCCTTCCCTTTGCACCTCCTTGAAGCTTCTTTGTCATAAAAAATGTAGTGGAGGCCTTTTCTCATGAGACACTCCTATGTGCACTGGAGGGCAGCCTAGGCTCTGGCATGCCCTGGGAAAGGCAGCCAAAGCCATTATTTCCAGTGGTGCTTTCACATCAGGTGCCACCAAGGAAAGCCTGGCTCTATCCTCTTGGCACCTCACTTCAGGTACTTGTAGACATTGATGAGGTCCTCTCTCAGCTGTGTTGTTCAAGGCTGAACAGGCCCAGTTTCCTCATCCTATCCTCATAAGAGAGATGCTCCAACCATGGGTCCCTGCTGCCATGGTTCAAAGATTTGTGAGAGCACTATGTGTCCATTCACCTGGGGGGGGAAAGCTGTGGGAATATCCTAAGCTGTTAGAACAGACCAAAAAACGGTATTATGTTATTTGTAACTGCTCGTAGCCCTCTAGGCAGGCCTCTGCTGACTTCTAGAATCCCTATGGGTGGGTATGGGATGCCTATAGGCAGCAGTGTTGTGATGGGAAGATTTCCAGGCAGATGCTACACCTGGCCAGGCTTCCTCTGCCCAGCAGCACGGGGCGCTGGGACTTTTTGTACTGCCTTCGTGCACGATTCCTCCAAGCTGTCAGGTGCATCTTTCAGCTCCTGCGCCCCGGGCTCGCACAGCAGCAGGCCGATGGTCCCGGAATTAGAAGAGCAGGAGGACAGAAGGAGAATCCTCAAACAAAGCAGAGATGAAATAGGAGGAAAAAAAAAAAAAAAAAAAAAAAAAAAAAAAAAGACGAAAATACAAGTTTTCCCTGACCGGGAATCGAACCCGGGCCGCGGCGGTGAGAGCGCCGAATCCTAACCACTAGACCACCAGGGATCCTTAGACAGCGTCTGCCACTTCCTTACTAAGAATCAATTACAGCGAGCTCTCCCTCTCTCCTCCAACAGCGTCGTGCTTCTGCTTTCTCCTCGTGTTCCTATTTTCCAGGCAGTATCAAGTCCTGGAAGCAGCTGCGTGTTGAAAGTTCTGTTCCACCCCACGGAAGAGAACAGCGGCGGCGGGGTGGGGACGAGAGGGGCCGGCCAGGCGAGCCGGGTGAAGGGCCCTCGCCGTGGGCGGGAGGCGGGATGGTGGGATGGAGGGCGGGATGGTGGTGGGCGCCCGGGCGGGACGCAGCCCCAGGCGGGAAGGAGCGGCCAGCCCGGCGGTGCCGCAGCGGGAGCGGGAGTGGCTCCCACTGCGCCACAGCAAGAGCTGCGCGGCCGCGGCAGGGGCTCGGAGGAGGGCGCCGGCGGGCGGCCCCGGGTCTCCCTCTTCCGCCGGCGCTTGTCCCGCCGTCCCCAGCAGGCGCGGGCTTCGCGCGGTGGTTTTCCCTCGGTTCGTGTTGCCTTTACAAGGCGGTCGTGATACCATCGTCTCTGCACGGGGTGTCGCAGGCGGGGCCTCGTCAGCCGAGCGCTCTGTGGCGCACATCGCGGCCGGCGGCTGCCGGGAGGGCAGGAACGTGGCGCTGCCCTCCGCGCCGCTTGGCCGCTCCCCGCGCAGGCTGTGGGAACCCTCCAGCTTGTTCGGGTTGCGGGCCAGGCCGGCAGGGGAGAGCCGGTCCAAAGTCCTCTCTCAGGCGGGAGCCAGTGGCTCCACAGAGGGCATCGAGGTCGGTGTTTGCTTGCCTTGTGCTGCCGCGGCTCCTCATCCTCACACGATAGATACTAATTTGTGACCTTCTGTTTTTTTGGTAAGGTTTGTATGAGCGGAATGAAAACGGCCCGTGCTGCGGATGACCTCTGTGTAAAAGCTCTTTCCTCTGGTATGTTGTTTTCATGAGCACAGAAGATCTGGGAGCTGTACTAGTGAAAATAATATTCCCTATTTAGGCAGTGTCCGACGATACAGGAGGGTTGGCTCTGCACAAGCAAATTTCTCTAGTTCTCAAGCCCTTTGCCTCTAAAATGCAGAAACCTTTCTCTGTTAAGATAGATAAGCTTCAGACTGTGTGCTTGCAGACTGCGCAAATATGCATTAGGTGATCTTTGAAAGCTTTAGAGTCTGGAAACAAACCTAAGGGGATCATTTTCTTCTGGAAGGAATGAAAGAGGTTGAAGCTGTTTGGTTTCCGTCTCATCAGCATACCCTGTTTAGCCAATGGTTCATTTCATCACAACGCATTCACTATAGCAGTCTTGAACAAAATGTATGTCTTGATTGTGATGGAGCTTCCTTTGGTCTAAATTCAGCAATTTTACTGTGCAATGAGGGAGATAATAAAATATGAGGTTAAAGTCAGGCCCTCTTAGATATGATCTAATGTCATATATGCAGGAACAGCTTTTCACAGGTGTAGGATCAACAGCATCTCCTTTGGAAAGACCAAGGTGTTTCGGTTCTTGAGGAGTCAAAGCTGTGTCAGGTTGGAGGCTGAGCTACCACTGTGGCCTGAGGCTGCTGCAAAGAGGTGGGTGTGCTTAGGTGAGAGAGGTTAGCTGGTCCCAGTAGGTAATCTGTGCCCATTGTTGAGGAGAAAGGTGAAGTTGGACCTAGTTGCCTACAGAGTGGAACCTGCAAGGATCACCGGCCAGATACTGAGGCAGTTATACTGCAGAAACTCAGCTAGCCTTAGGAGTTTGTATTCTCCACTAGGTCCACAGTGTTGTGTTTAAAAGCATAGGCTTCTCCACTCTGGATGCTTCTCAGGTGAGTTTTGGAGGGGTGCTGACTTCTGTGGGTGTGATGTTAGCAGCACTGGAGACAGCTAGGTTAAAACTAGGCTAGGCCCACAGCAGCTGCATTGGCAGGATTGAAGATATGTTATAGAATGGTCATCACCACCCTTAAGAGTGTCTCTGTTATGTGACACGACAGAAGGCAGGAGTGAGTCCCTTCGATTCTTGAGCTGCCTCAGTGATGGAGACAAAATACTCCCCCTGATAATTTCAGAAAAGTAGCTAAGCCTATGAAAAATCTGATCTTATGCTGATGGCAGGGTGGGCATGTTTTGTCCATGCCCTAGGAAGCTGTTAGATATAGAAACAAATCCATCCTGCTCTGCTGTGCTTGACAGTTAACAAATCACTTTCCAAATGAGTAATATATCATACTAAATTTCTCTTGAGCAGTGAAATGGTTGTTGATTACAGCCACAGGAGCAGTGAAAACTAAGGTATGTGCTAGAGAAATTTACTGAAATAAGAAATCTTTTCCTTGACATTAACCTCAGAGGTGAGGGCTGGCCACCAGACCACCAGGAAAATAGCACTGAGAGTCATATGCTGCCTAGTTATTTTTAGAAATGGCTTTCTTTTCTGTACAAGTCATGTGCACTGACAAAAAGATTGTGCCTCTCTCTGGCTTCCTGAATCCGATAGAGAAGTGCATCAGTGAAGCTGTCAGCGATTCAGCCTCCTGCCCACACAAAAGCAGCCAGTGCCTGTACCTGCATCCCTGACATGGTAGCTGGAGAAGAATGATCTTCCCAAAAGCATCAGGAAAGGAATGTCAGGGGCTGATGTTTCTTTTCACTTAACACTGTCTACCTGTGAAACAGAGTGAGTTGCATTCTGTGTTAGAGGTACTCTATCATGGCTGTCACAGTTTGGTAGGTAAGGCTGAATTTTGGAACCTGAAAAATCAGAGCAATTCCTTTAAATGCAAGCTGTATAGCAGCATGCAATTAACTTGTCTGTTATATGAATATATTACATATTATTATTACTTTAATTTGACACACTGATTGATGTGTGACAGTAGGCTTATGATGTAAAAATGAGTAAGAATTACACCAAAGTAATGTGCTAAGTTATGGAAAGTATATAATTTGATTATGTATCTACTATATAATGGTAAGTACAAATTCTCTTTAGTACCTGGGGTACATGCTTCAGCTCCAGTGAAAACCCTTGATCTGCACAGAAGCTGCATTTATCAGTCCTCTCCTTCCTCAACTATGTGTTTCATGTGGAAAGTTTTGGTATCAGATTTTATTCTGTAAGTTCGCCTGACTTGTAATTGTACATCATCCCAGTTTCAAGGAAGTGAAAAGGAGAGGGAAGGAAGAGATGACACACAGTCTTTTGCTGTTTTATATTTCATTTCCGTGTATGGTCAGATTGGTGACCTAACTGTGGGATTATAACGATTTTCTGGGGGGGGGGGAAATACTATTGTAGTTTGTACTTACTTAACCGCAGTAGTGTTTTGATGGAAATAATGTGAGGAAAACCTGAAGAGGCGTTGTCCGGGCGTTGCCGCTGCCCAAGAGCGCAGTCCCGGCGATGCCGCCTGTGCCTGCAGTGTGGCGCTGCCGGCGCCAGGGGGCGCCCCGGCTCGGGGCCGGCCGGGCGCGGCGGCCTCTGTCCTGCGGGATGTTTTAATGGTCCTGCCGGACCAGCGCGGCGCAACCGGCAGTGTTTTGTGAACACTTTCACATGTCCTTGTGTTCTTTTTCTTCAGCTTCCGTTCTTCCCCTGTCACTGCATTTGACTTAGGAAAGCTTGGTTCAGTTTCTTTTCCCTTGCAGCCCATGTTAAAATGCACGTGATTTTGGGGTTTGGGATAAAGCGTGGCTGTGAGGTGCTTCATCCTGTGCCCACTGAGACACCTCAGTTGAAGCAAAGAGGACTTTTTTGTCATCTCTTGTATCTCAGGAAATTCAATTTCTTTTTATAGCCTTTCTTCAGCTGAGAATTTTGGAAGCTACTTCTGGTTTGCTCTTCTGGACAGAGAAATAGGGGCACAGAATCAGTTATTGGGGGAGAACTTGTTATAAGAGTTTCAAGCAATGGTCTCTTTCTCATTTTTGTCAAACTTCTGGAAAATTTCAATACCTCAGTCACATTGAGTTATATCTAGACAATCAATTCGAAGCTAAAGGGTGAGTTGGGGACACTGAAAATTCATCATTACATAAAGTGAAGAAACCAGGCTAAGAATAGCCCTCAGTGCAGTAGGATCAAGCAGAGCCTCAATTATGTATGCATAAAAGTCTGTCTGTATGAAACCTATTTTGTGACTACTTCATGGTGAATAATGGTAGGAGTAATAGGCAAAAACAGAAGGACTGAAAATAGAAAAAAAAAAAAAAAAAGAAAGAAAAAATGAAAAGATTGGTGTCACCTTTATTTTTATATCTTTTCCAAACTGGACTGTTATAGTAGTCAAGGTTGTCAGTGTAGTTCTTTATGGCAGGTTGTCTTAAATAAATGAGCTGTAAGCTAACAATTACAGATGTAAAAAAAAGAAACAAAAACTACATGAACTACATAAGCAATACAGTATTTTTTTCTGCTGTTAGTATAAGCTGATCTCAATGCAGGCCATAAATATACTGTACCTCTAGCAATTTTTTCTCTTGAATTTGTGTAACTCTGTTAATGTACACTGAAGCAGAAGATCAAAACCCAGTCAAATGTAGTATTTCAGTATCTCAAACCTGTTCTGTCTTTCATGTGTGGTTATACACATGAGCTTGTGTGAGAAATCTTTTTCTAGGGTAAAAATTCAGAATTTGGAAGTGATAAAAATAGCAAATTTACCTTTTGTGTCCATCAAAATAATGCAAACAGTGATAAAACAAATTTGCCCAATCCTGAAATCAACGAGCAACATGAATTTAAGATTTTCTCAGGTAAAGATATTCTAAGCATTGATACCACAGACAATGAATCAAATTATGTTAGAGCATTTGTATTCAAAAAAACTGGCAAGGAACATATTGCCATGAGAAAGAGCAAACCATTCAGACTGTCTGCTATCCTCTATACAGTAAAGAGACTAAAACTAAATTTTATTTCAAAGGTGATGCGTGTGTGTCTAATCTACTTATTATCTGCCCTATCTCATATTCATCATTGCAACAGAAAGGCAGGCATTACTTAGTACTTCAGACTCAGTAAAATAAAAGGGTGTATGACGTCCCACTCACACAAGCTCTTCTAATGACATGAAGTCTGTGGGTTGAGCCACAGGCAATAACCCACAGGGCCGTAACCAGAACTTGTATGATGCTTCTGTCCCAGTCCTAGCCTGCTTATCCTGCTGCTCTGACAGGAATTTCAGTGATTTCTCCCCCATGCCAGACTAGAATATGTATTTGATATGCTCGGGGCAACATAAGTAGAAATGTGTAGTTTCTTCGCTATATGGAGTTTATGCATTGTCTTCATAGAGCTTTCTACACTGTACAATATAGGTGACTGTGCTTGGAATGATAATGGACTGCAAATTGGTACATTAGGACAGGGATAGCTTTTCTGGAGCTAAAATAAGGTGTTAGTCACTGTCATTGATGTGCAAGTGCAGCTAAGAGATAAATAGGGTTTCCACCACTTTGATGGATAGGGTTTCCTAGCTTCTGCAATTTGGCAAAGGAGGTTGGGTAAACAATACTAATACTACTATTCTTCTTCCTCTTTTTTTTCCCCCAAATTTGTTATCTAAGCACTGCTGGAAGAGTAACTGATAACAGGGCCCCTTTCTTCCATGTGGTGGTAGAGAACCCTTGTGCCAGTGAAGTCTCTGAGATTTTAACCAAAGTAACTTTGGGTTTATCCACCTTTTGTTGAGTAATAAGATGTAGTAACTGCAGTGTGTTATCAGAATATATCCTTTAAGCAGCAGACTATGTTTTAAAGAAAATCTGTCTCTTGTAGAAGAAATTGTTCAGTAAAAAAAAAAAAACAAAACAAAAACTAAAATCATGTGGAAACTTCAATTTTAGCTGAAAGTGCAGCAGCAAATTTAGTGGAGCAGTTGAAATAGTTGTTGTTCCAGTAGTGACACTGAGTGGTACCAAGCATATGCCACAGCAGCATAATGGCAATGGTGGGAGATGGCTGTGTCTGTATTGGAGATGCATTTGGTCCTGAAAACTACAAGTTTTTGAAATTAATCTTCTAAGGAGCTGTTAAGTTTAAAAAAATAAGCCTCTGACAAATCTCATACTTAAAATTAAATTGGATTTGTAACATTTTAATAAGTAAAAATATTCTTGAGACCTCTGTGCACCATTTGTTATTATGACACACTCTTTTAGCATCTCTCTATATATGTGTACACTTTGTGTCACCTCTTCATTTATGCAGGTATCTGCCTATCTTCAGGCTTGAGTTTTTGTCTTGTAGAATTTGGAATTTAATGGTGTTGCAATTCCTTTGTTTCAATGCCTGAAAGACATTTCAGAGCTGATTATTCACCTAAGGAAGAAAAAGGAAGCTAGATCTTGTTTAGGTTAGCCACAAACGTCTGTAAGGGATGCGTGCAGTTATCTCAGGTAAGGGAGTGGAGTTTCTGGGTAATTGTTTGTTTTCTGGAGATTGGATGAAGAAGCCTACTGGCGGACAGTGTAGAAACTGCGGATGAGTTTTCTAGGCTTTTCACTTTCTCACGTATCTCAAGGCTTCGGTTAACCTCAATTTCCAAAACTGGTTATTTTGTTTTTAGCACCGCCCTTGAGAAAAGCCCCCTCCATAGGAAGACCCCGGCGCTTGGGCTTTATGGCTCGTAGGAGTTCAGTCTCCGCGGACCGACGGCTGTGCCCAGGGCAGGTCTTGGAGCCGGCGAAGCGGCCGAGGAGCGCGGCGCCCGGCCCGGGGCGGGCGATCCGGCGGGGCCAGGGCGGCCGGGCGGGGCCGAGGGGAGGCGGGGCCGCCGGCCGGGGCGGGGCCACGGGGCGCGGCGGGGCCGGCGCCGCTGTGGCCGAGCGGGGAGCGGCGGAGGCGGCGGCGCTCCCGCAGAGCGCTCGGGGCGCAGCGCCGGGCCGGGCCCGCCATGCCGCCCGCCCGCAGGTCTGTCCGTGCGCGCCGGGCCGCGGGCGGGAGGGGCTGCTCGGGCGCGGCCTTGTGCCCTGGCCGAGGGACGCGCAGCCCGGCGGGGCGGGGCCGGGGCCGGGGCCGGCGCTGTGGTGGCGGAGGAGCTCTCTGCCCGCTCGCCGGTGCGCGGAGCCCGCCCGGCGGCGCAGCCCGGGGGGCGCGGGGCGGCCCCGCGGGCGCGGTGTGTCCGTGCGGGCGCGGCCGGGGGCGCGGGGCGGCTGCCGGGACCCGCCCGCCCGCCCCAGGTGCTGCCCCGGGGTGCGCGCCGCTGCTGCCGCTACCCAGCCGGCGCAGCCCAGATGGCTTTCGCGGCTTCGAACCTCGTTCATTTCCTCCCTCCCAGGGTCTCGGATGAATTGCTGGAATGTTCCAGGCTCTCCCTCTCTAGATTAATTTATATAGCCTTAGGTTGGTCGTGATTGCGAAGTGCTGCCGGGTTCCAGAGGTGTGTCAATAATTGATTTTTGTGTCTTTAATCAGTGCAATGGACTTTCCTCTCTGTCGTTCATCATACACTGCTTCAGAGTTGGTTTACGGTTGGAGTGGCACGCTTGTATCTTGGGTGATGTGTGTGCAATGTCGTGGTGCTTAAAGGATGCAGTAACTATTCATCCCCTAGGTGATGAAATGAGGTGATGAACACTTCGACTCAGTAACAGGCTTTTAGCATGTGTTTACTTTACATGCTACAATTATTGTTCTCCCATTAGGTAGTCATACATTTCTTGTATTAATGCACAGTGGTGGACTTTTAAGATGGGTTGATGCCCATTAATCGATTATGGTTTGCTTCAAATGCTATGACCCAGTATAAGGGCCTGTGTTTGTGTGATACTTAAAATGTGTGTTGATGAACTCTGCCAGCATATTGTATCAGCCAGTGTTTACACAGTATGGAAATAATGATTTCCTGATATTGTTCCTTCTGATACTTACGTCTATACACACAGACTTTTGGAAAATTAATGGAGAAGGCAATAGAAAATGCCAAGTATATATGTATAAAT
Organism: Sitta carolinensis; assembly: GCA_032173965.1. NCBI lineage: Eukaryota > Metazoa > Chordata > Aves > Passeriformes > Sittidae > Sitta > Sitta carolinensis. The sequence goes on from JAVUNC010000004.1 coordinate 52,110,536, forward strand.
ATGCATGAATATATACTTTCTGAATGAAAATTACTTTATCAGGAATATAGATCTTTAAATGTAAGTCGTGATAAAAAATATGTAAGTCGAAGTGCATTTTAGACTGCCTTCTCTTTCATCCTTTTACCTGGAAAATGTCCATAAATATACACAAAATATTTCAAGAACCCAAATAGCCATGTAATGTTGATCCTTTGAAGAATTGTATGGAAGCAGATGCTTGTAGCCAAAATGCTGTCTGATGGCTTCCTTTTTTTTTTTTTTTTTTTTTTTTTTTTTTTTTTTTTTATGTGGTTTGTCAAAATCTTGTGCTTGGAGGGAAATTCTTTGTCTTTTTTGTTTTGGTTTGTTTTTTTTTTTTTCTTTCCTTGTTGCATATTATGTTATGGAAAAGAAACCTGGAATACCCGATTTGTCCAAGTTGGTTATGAGGCAGTCTCTGGGTTTCATTCCTTGGCTTTGGCTGATGCCCTGTTCTCACTGCAGCAATAGCCACACTCCCATTTGGATGTGTCACATCTGCTGCTGAAATGAAAAGTGATTCTCTTTGGAGAGGAAGTGAGTTAGAATTGATTGGAACAGTCCTTGTCTTATTAGGAATATGGTTTTGTTGCTTTGTGTATCCATGATTTTGAAAGAGAAGGTTAAAATTGGTTGGAGGCTGGCTCTAGTAGATATTTGGCTACCTTATGGTCCTGACTTCAGGGGACAGCTTGCAAATCTCTTTAAATGTTAGGGAATAAGCCCCTCTATTCAAACAGAAGTAAGTTCACTTGAGAGTTATTTGAATTGGAGAATAACATCTTCAGAAAGGTAATTTAAAAAATCTTAGGAATCCTGTGGCTAGTTACTGCAGCCAGAGTGAGTCCCTGCAGTCACCCATTCGGGTGGATGTTTCAAAGGTGAGAACATAGTGTAAGCCTCTGCAGCAAGATCTGACATAAGAAATTGCTGTTCTAGGCAGCTGGAGCTGCTCACAAACAATAATTATGGAAATGAAGGACAAAGGGACTCCATTTCCCTTTGCTATCCAATAGACATGAAAGGAGAGCTGGAGTGTAACCAATGCTGAGAAAAATGGTAAAGCTCTCTGTCCAGCACCTGGCTTGTGCCCTCTGTGTCTCAGAGGGTGCCCAGTTCAGCAGAAGCTAGTCGTAATCTTTAGCTCATCTGGCAGAAGAAATTCAGTGTCATCACCCAAAAAGCAGCTGACTGACAAACCTCTTCCTCATCATGATCAATAAGCCAAAAAAGTCAAAGGCTTTATAGGTGTAGCTTTTGATTTAGTGAAGTATCTACCTGCTGGTAGAGTTATTGATGGTGATGGTGGCTGCCTGCCACAAAGCTGATGGTATCTCACTCCCTCTTGTGAGCAACCTGCACCCTCACAGAAGAAAATGTCCAAGTTGTGTTGCTGCCACTTCTGCTGTGAATTTGTCCTGGGTGTTAAGATTGCTTTCTCAAAAAGAGGAAATGTAATGCTATATTTGATGTGTGAAGTCAGCATTAAGAGTGCTCTCTCAAGTGACCTCCTTTGACTAGGAAGGAAAGCAGAGTAGGAGAAACAAGTCTTCAGTTCTTTTTCTTTCTTCTCCTTTTTCTTCCTTTTTAAAATCTTATTCCCTTGTCATTTTTCCCTAGACAGATTTACGAAACAATGAGTTAATGACAAAATTCACAGCAGGCTAGAGGAATTATATCTTCCTCCCCAAACAAAATGTTTCAGATTGATATATTAAACACATACAGAGCATTTTTTTTTTCTTCCTGCTTTTCTTTGCAAACCCTTCTGTTGTAGGTGGAAAGCTGTATGTCTTTGTTCCTGGTCAAAATGTCAGGTGGGTTTGAGTGGTTGTGCTGGTGCTGGAGGTTGTATGTTGGGAATTGTTTGTTCAGTTTTGGGACTGTGGCTGTGTATCTGCAGTCACTCCTCAGCTTGTCTGCAAGGACAGAGTGCAGGCAGGCTTCGGGGGGTCTGGTGGTGCTTCCCAGTGGGTTGCTGTGCAGAAGGCTGTACTAAGTGCCCACAGCCAGTGCCGTGCTTTGCTCTTGCAATGCTTTGTTCTTGCACCTGTGCTGCTCCCAGTCTCTGACCAAGCTTGGAGAAAAGAGTACAAATATTTCAGCTCAGTACCATATAGTGTCCTCCTGACCTCCCTGTATTTATTTGGGAATTAATGACTTCTCATGGAATCCTTTAGGATTTTAGTTCATCCTTTAGGAAGACTTCTGGATTAGACTTGGGTTTTCCGATGTGTGGAATACTCATCATGATCTTAGTAACCCTTTCTGATTGTTATTTATCATAAGAGGTAAATTGTGCTTTTATTTGCATGCCTCACATTCCTGGTGCTGTGTGGTCCAATGCCCCTGTCAGAACTCAGTGAAGCTATTCCCTACTCCTGAGCTGTAATTAAACATTCGGCCTTCTCTTTTATGTGCTATGTGTAGATCCCACCAAGGTGCCATTTGCTTTACTTATGGCTACTCCGTATGTTTTGCAGGGGATTTTTCAACATCCTTCTTGAAATGTGGGTTGTATGAGTATCCATGTTTAAGTAAATCAAACTGATTTACAGGAACAGAAAACATGGAAGCATAGCAGGGAAATTATACCTGTTTATACAGGCAAGATATGTGTTTTATCTTTTGGTTATAGTGTCAAAATAGTATTGTTTGTATTTCATTTTGTGTTCACTTTAGGATTTAAAAGCTTTTTGTTAGCATTATTTCTAGAAAGGAGATTTTCTTACTGTACTCTCACCCATTAGTGACTGATTTTGGGATCTTCTCATAGTGTTTCTGAAGATATATGAGGGCCGTTTCTTCAAAATCTAAGACACTGCAGGCAAGGATCGTTTCCAGTGCACCAGATAGAGGAAATCACAGCTTCGTTTTAGAGAAGTTCAGAGTGAGAGCTGTTGCTTCCTTGAACTCGGTCTTATCTTAAGATAAGGTAATGTATTCCCTGACTCACTTTTTTCAGGTGAATTTAACCTTTTCTAGCAGTGCCCTCTCTGTCTGCTGTTACTCCAGTCTATTTTTTCTGCTTTTTGCCCCACATGCCATCTGTCTTATTTTCTAGTTTAGTTTCTTTTTAAGTACTCTAAGGTAATGCAGCAGATAGAAAAGAAGTATGAATATTCACAAAACATCACTTCTACCTTCATTCAGAGGGGAAGAGGTGTGGATGACTTTCTCCCAGATCAGGTGATGCTGTGATCGCAGAAAATCCTTGGGCCTGCCTAGGTTGTTTGGAGGAGATGCTGCGTGGAACAACTCCTGTTGTCAGCGGCTTGGCACTGCTTCTGTGCTGTGTCAGTAGGCTTTTGCTGTTGTTAATTGTCTCACGGTTAAGTAGCGCCCCAGTCTGGTGGCAAGGGCTTTATTTTACTCTCAGCTTAAGAAGTATCATTTTTAGAATGCTTTTTAAGCAGCTGTACTGATGCCAAAGACCTGGGTATTTGTGATAAAGCTGGGTTTAATCTGTATGCAGATTTTGGTAGCTGCAGCAAACTCAGCAAAACTTCGTAGGCCAGACAGTGTCTTGAGTTCTTCCTTCATACTTTCTCACAAAGGTTCGGATAATTCGGGGAAGCATTGAAGTATATAATAATTGAAAAATGAAGATTTTTTTTGCATGATGTTTAGAATTTATATTAAAAATGAATTCTTCTCTTATATAGTCAGTGTTTGACATTTTGTACTCCCTTTTTCCATCCTGGTTGCTGATTAAACCTTTTGTTGTGAAGCTGCTGAAGACTCCTAAAGATAGGAGCTGTGGTAATCTGTGGCATAAAATCTGGTCTGTACCTTCTGTCCCAGCTCCAAAAACTTCTGAAATACAGATTTTGTCTGGTAGATATGGGGTGTAAGCCTTGGGTGATATCTTGGTGACAATAGGTGAAGAACCAAAAAGATGAAACTTTAACTTTGTTACAGGCAGTGTGCTGAAATGTGGCCAGGTATGTGGTGACAGATTGACTTTGCCTGCTGTCAGTCAGTCACTTGTGCAGATCCGGCCCAAATGATTAACAGCTGATGAACATGAACATTGCTCTTGCCACCAAATATGTGCAGTCAGATCACAAGCAGCCTGGACCATTGTCAGGCCAGTTAGGAAGCAAATTGAGAACCACAAAGGAATGACAAGGGTGGCTTTCTGCCACTGCCATGAGTTGTTCTGCAGTCCTTGTGGTTAGGTATCCACTGAAGAAATGTCATTTAATATACAGGTAATTTGGTTTTTGCTTTCGTTCTGTGGTATTGGTTTTTTTTTAGTGTATGATGCTGTGCAATGTTGGTTGGGTGTGCCTTTTAGTTAGGGGTGAATAACTAAATAGAATAGAATAGAGGGTAGCATCGCATCTGTGCAGAGACTAGGCAAGAACTTCCTGTGACATCTGCACTTGTATCCTGCTACAGTCATACTTACAGGATGGAAAGGAAGATCTCCTTTGTTGGGCTTGTGCTGATGTTGTTGCTCACATCATATCACATCAAATGTCCATTTGCTTACTTCTGTCAGGAATTCTAGAATCTGCTGCTAACTGATCCCTTAGTGGACAATTTTTTAAGTGGGTTGTTTGTTTTGAAAACTTGATTCTGTTTGTCGTGCATCATTTTTGTTAGTACAGGTAAGACATTGGTTGTCATGAAAATAGATTAAGGAGATGAAGATTAGTTTTCTTTTCTCCTGCACTGTTGACACAGTGCACCTGACCCTGTTGTGTGAGAAGTAAGATTCAGTGTTTTGTCAACTAGTTGTGTCCTTTTCTAAGCCCTGCTCTGGTAGTTCCCAGTCCCAGGCTGAGCCTGGCAGAGAATAGGCAGGTTTCAGGGGTAGGGGACTAGAGACTGATCTTGAAACCAAAATGGTACAGCAAAACTAAGAAATAATGAATCTTCTCCAGGGAGGTTGGAAAGAGCAAGGAGCATGTACCTGAGGAATGAACCAGACCTTATGCATTGGCATGCAACAGAGGATTCTCCTGGTCTCTGTGGGAGGTGAGCTGTGGGATAACACTACATCCAGGACAGCAGTTCCTAGCCCTTCTGCTCAACTGTGAACCCAATTCAAGTTAAATTTCTGAGAGGAGCAAGGCAAGTGTGTTCATTTCTTTGTTTTCCTCCAGGGAAGGAGGTGCAGAGTCAGACCTGGCAGAGCAGTCGATGCTGTCCTTGCAGAATGAGACCTTGCTCTGTTAGGAATGAGCCATGATTGAAGGGTGCTGTGGGTAGTGTGTGCAAATGCAAGCAAAAAGTCAAGGAGGTTTGCAAAAGGAAAGGTGTTGCAGCTGAAGGAGTCCCTTACAGCACCAAACCTGGTATTTAGGGTGCTTCTGAGGAGACATGTATTTCTTTTTGCTTGGTAACTGTTGTGTTCGTTTTGTTGTGGGCCAGTGTAGAGTTTGGGATGTAAAGGCTTTAAGTTAAAAAATGCCTTTCTTGGGGAAAATTGTCATCCCTTAGTAAGTGGTAACAGTCCTTCAAAAGCCCCTCCTATGATTGTGGGGTTTTTTGGGGGTTTTTTTTGGTTGGTGTTTTTTTTTTTTTTTTGTGTCTGTTTGCTTTGGTGTGGTTGGTTTTTTTGGGTCTTTTTGGATATAGAAGCTTTGTAAAGAATCAGACTTCCATGGGTGTCACTGGAATCAGGGCTTCACATTCAGTACTGAATACAGTTTTCAAATCTTAACTGCTTTGCTGTCAGCATTACGTTGCGATTGAAATAAAAAGTTATACAGTACTGTAGAACAGTATTTTACATCTGTTTTATAAGTTTTGATTTCTTGATGCTGTATACTGTTTTTGGTGAATTCTGTGATGAAAGACCTGTGAATGTTTTTCTTACTGAAAGGCTCTAGGATGACGGAATCCCATGTTATAAATTGGAATTTACTTCATCTGGCCTTGAAATGTATCTTTCTTCATGCTTCTTATCACTTATTTTTTGCCCCTTCTTTTTACTTCTCTGAGTCCAGCATACAGATCTCTCAGAAAAACAATTTTGACCTGTGGAAGCTGGACTTATTTTTGAGGTCAGCCCAGCCATACGTTTGGATGTATGAGTTTGAATCCTAGGTCCTGTCATAATTATTGGCAAGAATGTGAGTCGGTTTATGGTTAAACTTGATGATCTTAAAGGTCTTTTTTAACCTAAATGATCCTTGATTCTATGAATCTAGCTCTGAGGTAATACCCTTTTCACAGATAATTTGTCAGTCCTTTTTAACTACAAATCACTAATGCACCCTGATGGGTAGGTGCAAACTGCTTTTTTATATTTTCTTTTTTAAGTGTAGGTCTCTATCCAATTTTAACAGATTTTCAAAGACAAATTTTAAGTTTTAACACCAAAAACGGAAGGACTATGGCCCCTTAAGAACAGGTGCTTTAACCTGGACAAAAGCAAGGCCAAATCCAAAACTTGTTAATGCATTAACTACTTTGGCTGGCTTCAGCTTGAGAAGGGGCAAGCAATTACATTGATGTAACTGTAAAAAAGAGGATACAAAATTTTGTTCGAAATGTTAGCAGCTATGTCACGTATAACCTGTGGTGAACAGAAATTTAGCAGCTTTCATCTTCAGGCCCCAGTTGTGCACGTGTGCTTAGTGGGACTACTCACCAACGTAACTTGTGTGAATAGTCCCACTGAATGCACTTGGTACAGGAGTAGAGAGCTCAGAGTCCCTGTTGTGGGGCACCTGGTTGATGTGGCTGAGATGGATGGCTTTTGTGAAAATGCAGCACTGGAGGAATGGAAGCTATTTGTAATTTTTCTGACTTTGTGGTGTTTGATCCCTTCTGCCCGCGCCCCCCCCCCCCCCCCAGCAAAAAGAAATATCTAGCTTAAGAATGCTGAGTTACTTTGTTGATACTATCAGTGTAAGATGTTTGAATTTTAGTTTGCAAATTAGTTTGTTTTGTTCAACAAGAGAAGCTCAGTTCTGTAATAAAGTTTAAAACACTTGAGTAATCTGAAAGTAATATATATCCTGCAACTGCTTTGCCAGAAAACTTAAACACATCTGTTTTTTATGCAACAGTATCAAGCTTAATTTAGGTGTATTTTTAACTTTTTTGTTGTTTAGTTAAGCCCTGAACCATTGAACACATGCAGAGTTGAGCAAGTGAAAGCCTGATTAGGCATGCTGAAGGAAAGATGGCATGTAAGAGTTTTGCATGAATCGTAACACTGTTCTGTCTTTTCTGCATACATAGATATGGTGACTTTACTTACCTGAATAATTTTGAGAAGTTAGCTGTGCACAAATGGTTAGAACACTGAAAGATGCAAAGAACTTTTCTGTTTCATCTTCTGAAGAAACAAGCAGCTCTTGAAAGGGTCACTCTTCAGTTAGTAGGTAAATGTGACTCTGCTCTGGTGTATAGCAAGGGGAATTCCATTTGAGAGGGGAGTTTTTGCTCTGCGTATAGCACAAGGTGACTCTGTACAAGGTCAGCAACTGTAGTGTTTACAGGAATCTGGAGGTGGAGGAAGGAGAAAAGCTAAGATAATAGAAGTTTTCAGGATGTTTCAGAAGGACAAGACAGCTAAATAATCTTCTGTTGCATAATGCTTAAAGGGATTTTGCAAGGAAGAAAGAAATAATTTGGAACACTACTGCTTTTAAAAACAATTCAGTCTATACAGTGTGAAGAGGTTTGATTTATTGTTGATCATTGTAATTTTGATGCACTTTACACTGCGAGTATTGGAGCTGCTATGAAGCTGCATAGGTGTAATACAAGGTCGCACTCAACAGCCTGAAATAAATTTTCCAGGTTAAGCAATTGAAAAGTAAATAGTGAAGGTTTCCAGTGTTAATTTTGTACATTGCAAATGTACAAGATTTTGTGTTACAATTAAACTGTTCAGTGTTACTTAATATACTGTGTAAGCATGTGACACAGTTCATGTTGCTATGGAAACCTGGCATTTTGGTTCTGTTAACAGTATTTCAGATAGGAAAACATTTGCATTGCATTACTGCTAGACTCCTTTCTGCCCCCCACTCCTCAGCTTCTTTGCTTCTCAGTTGGGAGGTAGATTATAGAGAAGAAGCAGTGACCAAGGAATTTGCATGAATCAGGGTCAATTGTAAAAAGAGGTGTTGACCTGAAACGTAAAAATTATAATTTTACCTTTAAGTAGCTCTTGTGTCTAGTTGCATTTTCGAAGTAATGAAGTGTTTTAATACTTGTATTTCACAATGTAGTGTCTCTGGGTTGATTTGAGGTTCTTTTTCTAAACATGTGAAAATGATGAGGTACCTTTTAAAGGAAGTTTCCTGTAATTTTTACAGCATGATTATGTATATTGCTGGAAATATGCTCGACGTAAAAAACTAAAAAAACCCACATTTCTAGTGCTTTCTGTTACACTGACAGATTTGTTCATCATGGGTTTCTTGTTGCCTGGTCTTGTCCTGTAAAGCATTAAGAATAGGTTAATCAAGTCTTATGGAGTGCAGTGGGAATATTTAATATAAACCTTTGGGTCCTAAACTAATTAGTAATAAACAGAAGGTGATTTATGGTGCCTGTGATTGACAATATAGATATTTGTGCCAAGCATCAAGCCATGTCTTTGTGATTTAAGAGTTTTCAAACACGAGTCTCTTTCTGCTCTTCCTCAGTTTTATTTATATTTCATATAAAAGCCTTTCTTGTGTTTATGAGAAAAGAGCTGAGAAGAGAGCAAGTTTGCTGTGAAGCTGAGGTCATGTGTTTGTCTTTTGTAGTACGTTTGTCATCCCATGAATGCTGGCACTCATCTTTCCATGTGTGTGCTTGCTAATGCCCACAGAACAAAGTTGCTGCTCACGATTCACACTGATGGTTTTCTGCCAAGCTTTCTGCTGCAGATCTGTCTGATGTGAGGGTGTGCTTGTAATTCAGCCGTGTGCAGCAAAGCCTGCTGGAAGTGGGGAGAGCTGGCGTGGTGGGATATAAACTGAAATGCAGATACAGAGCCACTTCTGATGAGTCTGTTGCAAATCATTGATGTGGCAATTTTGGCTGGAGGAGTGTTGTCAAGCAGCTGAAATGGGCTAAAAGGAAAAAGGCAAAGGGCAATAATACTTGAAACTGACAGCTGCTTGATCCATGGACAGGTTTTAACAGCCTGAGACAAGGGAAACCCCAAATTCTTTGACTTGACATTTTGACTGGTCAGGGTCCCCTTGATCACCAAAGAATGTTTGCTGTTCATCTGTCTCCTGTGATGCTGCTGTTTTGCCAGTGGAAATCCCACTTTGTGGCTTGTATAAGCTAATTCATGGAATCAGTTCTGGAGTGTGGCCATGCCTGCAATGTGACACTGTGGATCCAGTGGCCTTTAGCAGCATTCTGATTATGGGAAGTGGGGAATCTGAGGAGGACTTCATCATGGCCTTATAAACTTGGTAGAGAACCTGCAATTCATTGGGTCAGTCATGGTGTGATGTGGTTGCTTTTATGTATCTTTCTTGACCTTATCAAAACAGATGTGCAAGTCTTTGAAATACTAAACAGATCATGAAACTAAATGTTATAAGCAAGGAACATGGTAGTGTTGACGGACAAAACAGCAAGGTAATGCTAAGGGGATTGTCTGAATGCTAGTTGGTGTGTTGAACTTGCATCATTTTTTTGTATTTTAGAAAACTGCAAATTACTTGGTGTTTTAGTTGAATGCTGGGCAGCACATACATGAAAAGTCTTAAGTGTATATGCCTACATGCTCCAGGTGGAGGTAAGGGAACAGTGATATCCATCTTACACTCTCTGGATATGGTAAACTTCATCCTTCTATGGCTTTTATAATCACAGAGTCATTAAAGTTGGAAAATACCTCTGAGATCATCAAATCAAATCTTTGACCGAATCCATATTATAAAGTGCTATGCCTGCTTATTTTTTGAACACTTCCAGGAATGGTGACTCCACCATTTCCTTGGGGAGTACAATCCAATCTGTAACCACTATTCTAGCAAATAAATTTTTCCTAATATCTACCCTGAACCTCCCTGGCACAGTGTAAGTCCTTTCCTTGTGTCCTATTACTAGTTGCCTGGGAGAAGAGGCTGAACTGCCACCTCCCCACCTCTTTCTGGTAGTTGTAGAGGGCAACACTGTGTATACCTGTACAATGTGAGTGTGAAAATCTGCAAGGTCAGACTAGATTAATTGGGGTAGGTTGAAACAGGAGATACAGTAAGATGAAGATATTAATTATTTTAAAACATCTGCAGCAATGTTCTTGTTGACCTAAAAATGGAAATCTTCCCAGGTGGCGTGATTTCCAACAGCACTGCACTTCTACATTTGGAACAGGATAGCACTCAACCTGTTAATAGTTTATGCTGTGTTTTGTAACCAGTTTCTGTTTATCAACTGAAGCTGAGTTAAACAGTAAAATGCATTGTTCTCTATGGAAAATGCATCTGGTGATGTTCAGCTGCCAATGAGGGAAGATAAAATCTCATTGTTATTGTCTCGTAACAACCTGACTGGTGATGTGGAATTTCTGGTAACACATTTGCTTCCTCTTACTCTGTGTGAAACATGACAGCCTGAGTTAGTGGGTTAAAGCCTCTTCCCAAGTAAAGCAGGAATAATTCGTCTGGAGAGTTCTTTGGAACTGAATCAAGTTTTGTTATTGTTCTGTTGCTGAATCAGAAATGTTTCTGCTACATTGATTGTCTTTTTTTGGAAAGCGTAATAAAGTATTGGAATGCTTTGCCTGGGGAGGTGGTGGAGTCACCATCCCTGGATATATTTAGAAAGAGACTGGATGCCATGGTCCAGTTGAGGTGTTAGGGCATGGGTTGGACTCGATGATCCTGAAGGTCTCTTCCAACCTAGTTATTCTGTGATTCTGTGATTTATTTTATTTGAACTTTGTTCCTGTGAACAGACTGTTGGAAATCCAGTAGGAGCACTGAAGGTGATCTAAGCTTAGCCTGTTCTTACTTCATTAGTAGGGAATGAAAATGCTTGAACTTTTAGTTTACTACACCACTGTAGGGGGGATAATAACCTCCTAAACATTGTACCCTGTTCCTCAAGAGCACTGATGGGTGTTTGTTTTCTTTGCCTGTCTTATCTCCAGATCTTATCTTCACTGTCCTTAAGAGCCCACAGCATGCAAATAGCCACGCTGAATCTCTTTCTCTCTCTATTTGGAGACACAGAAATTGTAACAGTTCTGTGTTTAGTATGAACAAGAAGTCTAGAAATTGCTTCTGCTTACACACTTCTTTTTCCATCTCTTAATTTTGTATTTTTATTTTTTGTGGATTTTAAGAGTGCACTCTGGTCATAAGAAATGTGGCAGGTGTAATACTTCAAAGATGAGAGGCATAAAGAAGAGTTATTCACCTGAGCAAGGGTTGAGTGAACCTCAGGTGGAGTAGCTCTCCTGGGTTCGTTTAGCACCCTCCAATTATGTGTACTGGACTGGAAATTCTTTATAGAGTTTATTAATGTTTTGGAATTAACGGTACACTATACATCATAACTATAATGTAACTAAATAATTGTATTAAAATAATTCCATATTTCAGATAGCTTTAGAATAAAAAAAAAAAATATGCATTCTATTGATTATATTAAGTCTGCGCTGTGTTTTACTTCCTGTGTTAGGTACTGTCTTTAAGCTTCCAATCTCACTTTTCCCTAGGTCATTCTGCCTAAAGAAAAGACGAAATAGTTGTAGCTTACTCTCCTCTTTGCTGGCTGTGCATTTCTGTTATGTTTCATCTTGGGATGCTATAGGGTTTATACGGAAACTTTTTTCTTTTCTATTACACCAAGTAAAATGTATTAGCAGAATTTAAAAGCAGTAGAACTCATCCTGGTTAGTCCAGTCCATGAGGCATTAATGAAGTGCTGCAAAGTTTAGCGTTTCTCATAAACTGCAAGTGTACGTGTGCTTTCCTGGTTTTAAAAATGGGAGGTCTATGGAGATGAATGCAAGAGTTATTATTAGTATTTTGGCTTGTGAAGCTTGATAATAGGCATTTATATGATAAGTAGCAAATTAAATTGTCTCTTCCATGTTAAACTGTTTCTGTTACCTTATGTTTAAAGATGGTGTGTGTTTTAATTTATTTACATCTGCACAGTGCTCTGGTAACTGCTTTGGGCTCATCAGAGGCACAACTAGCAACCCTGAAGGGTTCAATTTCAGGTCTAATGCACTGAAACTCCTCCCCTTCTATCTGTGCTCTGTTCTACAATTTCTTACTCTTCCAACTTGAGAGATATTTTTAATATTGCTCTTGAAGTACTACAAACATATATTTTCCTTTTTTTTTGTCTTAGTACTGTTGTATGGTGTAACCCTTGTCATCTCTCGTGCTGCATCTTTTAGTGGTCAAAATTGGCTCATGTACCCAGAAGACTTTTTATTCATAAAAGGACACTCTGTTGCAGAGTTGCAGACCTAAGCCAGATCATTAGTAGAGTTTAGTGTCTGAATATGACGTGTTTTGTATGTTGGTATTTCAGCAGGCGATAGGAAGCATGCAATGCTGTGAACAGATGTGTGTGATGTTTGTAGTCTTGGGCAGAGGTATAATAGAGAAGGAAAAGTAAAAAATTGTTGTTGTGTGTACCAGAGAGCAGCTGAGAGCTACGTGGTGTGTCTGGACAGCATCCTGTTCGCTCAGCACAGTAGGGACTGTTGCATCCTGGCTGTGGCTATGTCTGCTTGGCTCTGTCACTGGGAGTCTTGTGCCTTCATCCGCTCTGCCTTCCTGACTGGAAAATCTGTGGGTAGACTTCTCACTTTCCCTGCTTGTTGTTCACAGTGTGATTGTTGCCACTGTCTATTGCATTATGAGGCTTCTGCTAAGGGGTGGAATGCACTACCCTTGACTTGGTTTTCCTAAAGTCAATTAATTGCCTTTTTTACATACTTACTCCTTGCTGAAGGAGCTGAGTGAGCCTGGATCCTCTGAAAAGTTAGTTAGGCTTTTTATTTTCTCTTGTGGATCCGAGCTGTGGTTCTTATGTGGTTCTTATCTGGCCTGCAGAGCCAGATAAAATCGAGACTCTGTTACTGGTTTCCAAAGTTAGTCAGTTTAAATTTCACAGAAAGTAGTAACTATCTCCTTTTCAAAGTAATCTTGCTGCTGGTTATTGAAGCTGGATTAAAGCTTCTGGGAGGCTATTTGCACACGTTGCTCTTCTGCTTGCATTTGAGCATGTGGAGGTAATTCTTACAGTTCAGCTCCCTGTTTGCAAAGCAGGGAATTACATAATTTTCCTACCTTATGAGAGGCTGAGAGATACTGACTCTACAGGATCATGAAAAATATGTCTAGAGTATTCCATGATCTCGAATGTTTCATTTTCTCGTATGTTTTTCCAGGACTTGCACTGGGCACAGATGGCCAGAGAAAAGCTATCAAGTCCACTGAACGTTCTAAAAGTAATCAGATGCTTCATAGACTTCTGCATTGCTCTGCTGTTGGGTGTATTGCTGTTCATGTGCACGGTTTTGGAAAGTAGTGACCACAACTGAATGATTGCTTGTTGATGCTTAAGAGCCAGCAGACAGGATTTCTGGGTGCTCACCCCTGAGCACAGCAAGCAGGACTTTTTCTTGTTTCATGAAAATGTGAACTACTTAAACTGCAAGTAGCAAGGTACATTATTCTTCATGCATGAGAAGGGAAGGAAAAGTCTTTTAAAGGGGTGCTCTATTCAGACATTAACTTATTTTTAATCTTCTGTTCCCTTTGTTTATCCTTGTACTTAGAGCATCTTCTGCTGCTACTTTGAATGTACCGTTGCAGGAGGCTGCTGCCCTGCAGTGCCAGGTTGCAGGGAGGACAGCAGGACCTGGAAGCAGGTTCTGGAGGTCTTGAGATTGTGGTGACAGTTGAAGGGGTGTGGGTATCCATGGTCAGGAGTTCAGTCTGTTCTGCGATTGTAACTTTTTTTTTTTTTTGGGGGGGGGGTGCCTTGCTGGAACATTCCCATCCTAATTACAAATTTTCAGCAACATTCCCAGAACTCTCTGGCAGCAAGACTGGATAGACAAAACAAGTATGCAGAAATGACTAAATATAATTTAAAATATCAGCAGTAGGACTAAGATAAGAAAGAACGGTGTATGTTTATGTAGTTTGTTCTTTTCTTTATATAATTATCAGGTGCTGACACTGACTAAATTTGGAGAGTGGCAAATTTTTAACAGGCTCCTTACTGAAATGCATTGTTTGGTTTGCCTTGAAAATGCCTAATTAAATAATTAGCATTGCTGTAGACATGCAATATAAGCTTTTCACAGTCTGCTTCTATTTCAGTGTGTAGAAAAGGTTAAACTGAGCCTGAAATTTGTATAAAATCAGCTTTGTCATCATTTGAGTTTGGACTGAACTCATGATATATGAGTAAGTTGCCTGTTTCTCAGCATATAAATATCCCCCAAATATGTACATTTTTAATAGCCTGCTGATTCAGTATTCGTCTGTACCAGAAAGGAGCTGCCAGGAAATCAAGATTCATTTAATCATATAGCCTTAATAACATTTTAAGCAGGTGACAAAGAATACCTTGGATTTATTTTTTTTCTTGTAAAATATCAAAGGACGGATAGGGGAGAAGTGTGGAGTAGGTTTGCCTTTTTTGATGTAACTTTAAATTGTCAGTGACATCCTATAAAGAAAATGTGACTTTTGTGTTGTTACCTCTTATAAAACCTAAAATTGAAAAGGACCTCTCAGAAATACTAAATACTAGTTTTCTGTAGCAATTACTGCAGGCTGTGCTATGTTCCTCCTAGCTGTCAGGTTTTCTCTTTTTTTTCCTTTAAGGCAACTAGTACAAAATTCCCAACAACACAAGTAAACTGAGAACTTAAGAAGTCAGCCTTCCTAATCAGTTTGCTATTTCTAGTACTATTGATTTTCAGACTTTAATATTCCTTTCTAAAATGACACTCTTGGTCCTTCTGAGAAGGTAACTAAGTAAGTTTTGGGTCAACAGAGTGGGATCTGACATTAAAATATGCTATTATGAAAATTTACTTTAATTGGTGACTGGATATTATATTACTGCATATTTTTATTAGCTAAAGAAAAAAGAGTGCCTGAATGCCTTTGCAGTGTCTGGTCTGTGGATAGCATTCCAATTTTCTGAGTGCCCATCTGTTATGAGTATAATTATTTAATATTTTTAAATTCTTGATTTATTCTTCCTCAGCATGTGAAAGGACTTGGAGTTGCATTTATTTGATGTGAGAAGAACGGGCACCCATACCCGTGTTGGCATTGCTGGCTTTGTTTAGCACTGATGAAAGCAAACAGCATCCCTCTCTCTTGGGGAGCTGAGCAGTGCCTTGCTGGTTTGGTGCTGGCACCTCCTGCGGCACCTGTGGTTAGGTCCATGCTTAACCTCCTCTCTCCTTTCCTGTGCCCCTTTTTGCTGCAGCAGGGTGTGGCTGCTCTGGCACTGCGCCTGACAGGGCTGTGGGCAGGCAGGGGGTTCTCGTGGCTCCCTGGGTAGTAGTGCTCTCTTTGTCTGCCAGCCTGGAGCTGGGCAGTTACTTCCCTGGCTGGGGGTGTTAGATCATGGGAGAGGAAGAGAATGCATGGGAAGAGCATACCACTGACTCTTGCACGGGATGAGGCAGTGAGGACAGATCTCTCTTGCCTCTGTTCATCCCAAATGATCTTGTTCCAGGGGGGTGAGGGACTCTTCCCTCTTCTGATTCCCATGGGTCCTGCTGTCCTTGTGGTCGTGGGTTTAATACTATGTTGATGATTTGGGGTTGATAGTTCTTGGTGTCAGTGTGAGACTCAGCTCTGGCCTGTCAGTGCCCTCATGCCACATCACAGTGTACGAGGGCAAAGCACATAAGTGGTTCCTCTTCCTTTGAACTCCTTTTGTAATTTGCTGTAGAGGTTGTAGTTGTACACTTTGAAAGACTTACTGTAACTCTAAAGGCAGTGCTAATGAAGCCAGTTCTGATCCTCTGAAGATCTAAGAACCTGCCCCAACAGGGAAAATAGAGATGAATCAGAATTCTGAGGAAGTATGTAGTATCTTCATACAGACTGAACATCTGAGCAGGCCAGTTTGTTCTGCTGCTGCTGTGATGCTTCTGTCATGTAGGTGCATTATGATACATGTTATGTTATGTCATGTAGATTTCTGTGTCTAGCTGAAGACTTGCATCATGTGTTACCTTGCAGAGGTGAAACAGTATTCTCTTCATAAAGCTAAGAATGTCAGATATTTGCCATATGAAGAGTATCCATTACTGTAAGACTATCTAACGTGTAAAAATGAGAGCAACTTGATTCTTTCTGATGGACTGGATGTATTCAAAACTAATGAGTTAGAAAAAGTACATTTTGAAGCGATGGGCTTTATGTGTTGTGGACTAATCATCCATCAATAAGGAGAGAAGATTGAGACAAGTATTTCTAGCAGAGTCTAGCATGATTTGTTCTTGGGCTTTTCAAGCAGATTAGTCTGGCTTTGCTGCATCATCTCTTTTGTTGACATCTGTCAGTTTGTAGCTTGTGATCTTTTAATGCAGGGGAAAATAATGGGAACTGATTAGGTCCCAGAGGATTTTTTCTTCTTTTGCTATGAATCATAATTTATTTGGCTTCCATTTCTTTGTTATACAGCCCATTAGACTAAAATGTTTGGTAGTAACTTCTGTTTGAGTTTATTCTGAAATACTGATAAAAGCTCTGAAGTTAACTTACTTTGTGCATATGCACAAACCATCAGGGTAGGTTAAATGTATGTTGAGGAGGGGAAAATGATAAAACATCTTGGCAGGGATCTTGGGCAGCAGTTTATGTGCCATGTTGTTAATTATAGTAATTATAAAGCAGTTTGGAATTTCTCAGCTCCTGTTTTCCAAGTGCCTTGGTACAGCATTCTGCTAAGAGGTGGTGATTTTCATGTCAAAAACCAGGGTTACTGGTCTCCTTTTTTTTTTTCCCCCCGCACTTCTCAGATAGCCTAGATTACCTTTCCTAGTCCTATGTTGTGATGTGTTTGTTTCAATTTCCTAGTTTTTATATTTGTATGTTATTTACAGTTCAATTTTTAATGACTCATTGCAATGTACCCCATGCTTCCCTTAAGTTGGTCTATCCCTACTGTTGTACCTATCCCTGAAGTTTCCTTAAATGTTAAACCCCACCCTATATTCCAGCTCCTTCCCTGTCAGGCAGTGTTTCCCTGCCCAGCTCCTTCCCATCCATCACAGTGGTCCCATTCCCTGTTCCAGACCCTTCCGTGTCAATCCTCCCTCCAGCCATTCCCTCCCCTTGGGCTGTCACCCAAACCTCGATGCCCCATTGGCCCCTGTGACCCCAGTCCTCCCTCATTAGTTCAGGATGTGTCAATCCCACCTTGGACTCCTCCCCTCTCCCTACCTTATTGGGTGAAAGTTTGTGTCCCCCCCTGGGATCCTCCCCCTGTAAATCCCCCTGCGCACCCCAGTTCTGGGTCCTTGCATCCCTGGCACTCTCTGAGGAGATAAACCTTTGGGAACCATACGAAGGATTCCTCTCTGGTTTTTGCTCTAATCCTCAACGCCTTTCCCACCTTGGTGCTGCGGAGAGCAGTCTTGGTGCCAGGGGATCCAGCAGCCACTGCCTTCTCTCTACCTGGGTCTATTCCAGACCAGGAGAGACCACTTGGCACAGTCCAAGCTCAGGGCTAGCTGGGGAACCCTCTCGAGCACTGTGTCAGTCCTGCCTATTCCAAGGTGATTACGTTTAATTTGGAGAGCCCAGAGGTCCATCTTGTTTCTCCCTGTATGGTTGTTTGAACTTTTATATTGGTCATAGCAGTCAAACCTTGTACAGGATATAGATCACTCTTTATTCCTTTACGTTGTTTTAAAACTTTAAGATCTCTCAAAATCTTAAAAGTATTTTTAGTAATTTAAAATCTACATTTAAATGGAGCATTGTATGTCTTACTGGTTATTCTGTTTGTACTATGTATTTCCAAAGCTGCTCTTGATCTGCCTGTCTAGGAAACGCATGAGACTTGGAAGATGTTTTGGTATAAACTTGAAAATAGGTTAATGTTTTCAGAGTTTTAAAATTTGATGCTGCACTTTGGGTTACCTGCTTTGCAAAATATCTGTTCCACTGCTGAGAAACTGGCTTGAGTGCATTTATTGGTTTGTCTCATTGTATACTAGATGGATACTGCATGACACTGGTTAAAGTTCTACTTTACTTTGTCACCGGGTCGGTTGTATTTCCACAACCTGTTGGGTTTTGTAAGTGTTGTTAACATGTTGATTTATGAACTCCCTGTTTTTAACTGTTATATACAGGAGTCTCTGCCTGGATATGAGGTGCTGATGGGAAAAGAGCATCACGCTTGGCTGCTCACCTTACCCATTTGACAGTAAATAATGGAGACCAAGGAAGAGAAGAAGGAACGTCGACAAGGCTATTTTGCTCGGTAAGCTTACAGGGCTTATTTCAGTGTTCATTAAAGTACAGAACTCCTTATTCTGCCTTTTTGACAAGGCTTTATGATTTTTCATGTATGTATAAAAATGAAACACATGCTGCAGTATGTATCCAGAAAGTGCTTTCCTTGCTGTACCCCTGATGTTTAAGTGGTGATTTTTTTTCTTTTGCGTAGTAGAGAAAACTTGAATTATAATTGTAATTTGTAATATTAAGCTATGCTTGGGTGTTCAGTTGCAAGATGCACTGCATTTGAGCTTCTGGCATCAAGTTCCTGGACCAGTGCTCATGAAAACAAGCATATCTGAAACATATGTGCATCTGAACCTGAAGTTCATTTATTTTCAAATAAGGCACAGATTAATAGTATTATCTCATAGGATAAGGATAGCTAAGAAAGGGTAAGCTGGCTAAAGCATATTATCTTTGTAAATAAAAGCAATGTTTTTTCAGTTAATCATTTTTATCATTTGGAATTCATGATTGGTGATTTTTAGGAAATAAGTGACGTTGCTTTCCTAATAATTTGTATTTGTTAATTTAGCAAGTCTCTAATCATCTCTGAGCTCTGATGCACAAGAAGAACCAAAGCTCACTTACTCTTGGTAAGGGATAGGAAATAGGTTTAAAAAACATCTTTGCCTCAAGCATGTTTTCTATTCTGTTGAAGAGGTGAATTGTATCCCGTCTCTACTCACTACAAAATAACTGTAGCCTTAGTGCATTACAAATATCTAGAGACATGCCTGTCACAACATTTAGAAGTAGCGTGGGGAAAAGTTGCTGCTTCTTTATTGCTGTTCAGGTTCTATGTAATGGTGGCTAAAGACTGGAGGAATTTTTGGTCATGTGGTAATATCTGGTGACTTGCTTTCCATTTCGAGAAATGCAGTTATGTTGATGTTGGCAGAATGTTGCAGTTTGGGGTTCTGAGAAGGGGAAATGGATAATGGCACCTAAAACAGGAGGCATTATGAAGGATAAAGCAGAAGTACTAAAGGGATTGTACTAAGGAACATTAATTCTGTGTTAAAGAAGACTCAGGCTTTGGGAAGGATGTCTGAGCAAGATACTTTAGTATTGAGAATGTTTTGTGTTCTCTCTAAGTGCCGTCTGCTAAACAAGTGGAAAGCCTTAAGAGGCTTTCAGGAAAGTCCTTAACAATTGTATTTAATCTGCTTTCCTCTGTCATCTTGTGAGTGTTCTCTTTTAAAAATTCATCGGGGCAGCATGTCTTGGGTGGGCATAGGACATTGAGCATGGTTGGGCATGGTTCAAAAAGGTGCGAAATCAGTTCATAGTACAGCACTTAGCTGCTGTGTATCTTTGGGGAGGTCACCTGTCTCTTTCACTTCCAGCTTGCATAATTTTTCTTTATATAGGTTGCAGGCCCTTAAGTTCCCACTGTAAGCAAACTTGTGGATAAATTCTACAAGAGTGTCCTTTCAGACCCTCAGGTCATGTGCTAATAGAAGCTGAAGTCTTGTCAGTAGGTGCCATGCCCTGCTTTCCTTCCTGCACATTGTCTGTGTGTGCAGTCAGGGACAGAAGCAGAACTGAATTTACGTTTAGCATCCTAAGTGTAGCACACTTCCTGTATAAACATGTGCCACAGGGTCTTGTGGATAAATGGTTTAAATGATGACCCAGATAAATATCATACGAGTACCTGAAAATGATAGGCAGATTATATTGCATTTAGGACAAAGACCGTTCCAACAATGTCCCTGTTTTTTAAAAAAAACTTAAAATTTTGTCTTGATGTCAAAAGTCAGATTTTGACTTGACCCAGCATTTACCAGATTAGGTGCCTCATATTTGGATGTAGGTAATTTAATCAGGTGTGTGCTTTGGTGTTGCTGTTGCTTTGGGTTGTTTTGTACCTTAGAATTTGTGGAAAATTGTTCTGTCCTTAAATTTAAGCACCACAGTTTGGTAAATCCTGGCTCTCATACAGTTTTGATTTCTGCTCCAAACACGGTGCCTTTCCTGCCAGCTTGGACTCACATTTATTAAGCCAAGAGCAACCTTAGCTGGTTCCCAATCACACGTGCCTCTGTACTTCCATTACTGTTTTTTTTCCCATTACATCTTATTACTATTATGCTTTGTGGGCCTAAGTTAGAGTAGTAGTTACAAAATCTAAATTTATCTGTAGTGAACATTCTCATGAAGCAAAGACTCTTCACCTTTACTTTAATCTTGTTTTGGCCGGTGATCAGACACTCATGGGGGAAGACTCCTCTCTTGAATAAGGAAGAGAACAGGAAATGGATTAGACTTTTTGCCAGCAGGAGGAAAATCTGCCCGTCTTGTCAGAAAGGTGGGAAAAGGACTCCACTCAGAGCTGAGAAGAAGGATCTCTTTTGCTTAAATCCTTGGTTATAAAGGGGAAAATGTTTATATTCAGTGCTGGTGGAATAAAATATTTAATATAGTCCACTAAGTACTTATAAATGAAAATACAAAAATTTTAATAGAAAATCTCCTTAACATGAAGGGTAAGGTTATTATTGTATTAACAAGGTCAAAAGCATTAACTGAAAAATGGGAAATTATGCATTTTCTCTTAAGCTCCTGCTAACAGAAACCCAGGGTCTCTGTTGGCAGAGCCAGGGAGCGTGTGAACATGAGCAGCAGGACAAACAGTTCCCTTGCTGCCCTGTCAGCCTCCCAAAGTGTCTGACTTCCCATCAGAAGGTGGCTTTTGGCCTTCAGTGTAGTGTAATCTTGGTGCCTCCTGGGCAGCTTTTGGTAGGGGTGCTGTTCAGTGTCTGAGTGGTTATGCTTTCAATTCTTGGGTAGGTTAGCTTGAGAATCTTAAGAAATGTGCTGACAAACCACCTCCTGAATTGCAAGATTGAGAAAAACATGAAATTGTCTGCATCTCTGTCCCCAAGTTTAGCATTGTTTACACATTTATCCTTTAAAATATTTGAAATTGCTCTGTAGAAGAGACCAACTCAGCCATCATATTTTCCCACTACAGATAATTTTGATTGTAGTGCCTCCGTTTTCCCACGTCTTTCCCCCTCCCTATGGCAAGTGAAGCTGAAATAAAACTTTCCCCATCCATTTTTGCTTCTTACCAAATGCAATTTTATCCACTGTATTTTGTGGTAAAGGGCTTAATTTTTGCCTTGGTTGTCAGGAAACAAAAAAAGTGGGTTTTATTTTTCAAAAAAATAGAAATGTCTTCAAAACTTTTTAAAGAGTGATCTAGATTCCTTGTGTAGATAAAATGTAACAGCTCGTAGGAGTTTAACAGGCAAAAAGTGAAAGTATAAGAGTAACGTGAGCATAAATTTCTCTTATGCAATAGGTCCTTATTTAACTGTTACTCCTACTTAAAGACTATTCTGTGTAGTTAAGTTTTCTTGCCTTATTTCCCCAACCATGTTGCCTTCTATATCACTGACTCCCAAATGGACCAATATCAGTGCTGGTATTCAGCAAGTCCAAAAATAGATGGCACAGTGTAATGGATGTACAGTGGCACATCTATGTTTATTAACTCTACTGTGACATTTGGTGCTTTTTATTTGGGTTATGTGCCCATGAACCCAGATACAACTTCCTATTTCCCTCTGCCTGTGCATCTTCCTCTCACAGAACATGGAGCCTCCCTGTTTTCCCTTGCCCATTGTGTAGGCTTGAGTTCAGGGATGCTTCACCTCATGAAAAGGGATTAACCATTAACATTTTAATAAATTTTGGAAGAAAGAATTACAAAATGAGTCTATGTGATCACGTTTGGTGAAGAGAATTGCTTTGGTATATTAATATTGGTGTCTGGAAGGCTTGATATGTACAGCTTGAAAGTGAATTGATTTTGCAATGTGCTGTTGTGTTCTACTGGAATATTTTGCATGTCTATTGTTGATATTGGAATATCGTTGGACAAGAGTTAAGGATTATAGAATTTAGGAAGAATTTGATGTTTTGAAAGAATGAGAAGACTCTATCCAGGTTCAGTTTTCTGGTTCAGCATCATCACAACTGTGCATTTTCCATGTTTGTACAATCCTTTGTCAAAGCTGTCTTTACTGTTAGCAAGAGTAGTAATTTGTGAAAAATGCTCTTTCACAAGACCAAAATACTTACATAATTTTATTCATCATTATGTCTTAATGTGGTGACCTTAATCCGAACAGTCTGTGTGGAGATGAACTGTAAAAACCATACTTATGTTGAATGATTTAATAGTTTCCAGGGGAATTATGAATTTTAGTTTGCATTTTCTTTTTGGTCACCACTGAGAGACGGATTTCTGGAGCCAAAAATGAAGCACTTGTTTTAGGGAAAATATTCTCACTGGAATTTGGGTGCTTCTGTGTTTATTGAATTTACATTGGTTTCGCTACCATCATTCTGTTGAGAAAACTATATAAATGTCTAGGACATGCTTCAAAGGCCATCCCAGTAGGCAGAGACTCCCTTTAGCTCCAGGTTCCTAATACTTTTTCATAACCTGAAGCCAGTTGTAGAGCTTGATGCTCACCTCCTGTTTCCTTAAGATGTCAATATCTAAGGGAAATAAAGGAATTCACAGCATGTTTTGAGTTCATTTAGGTTCTTGGCTTAGATCCCTAAATTTACATCCCCACAGATGAAGGTTTGTATATTAAACCCAAGATTTAAAGAAGTTAAATCTAAGTGTTTACTGCAGTTGTTGTTTATTTGTTACCAGCTCCAATTTACAGCTGTTTTTCCCTTCTAATTATTTTTATTACTTAAAGTTAAACAAATCCTTACAACAAATTGTGTAGATTTTCAGTCACATGGTTGGTTGTTACCTAAACCATAGCTTTCTTTTTAAGTATTTGCAACAATTCCATCAGTAGGAATCATTGATACATAGCTACTGAGCTCTAAACAGCTGAAGTCTGGAAAGCTTAGCTGGGGAGGGCATTGCATGTACTTGTGCTGTTGTTATGGTTTTTCCACGATCCTTGCTCTTGGCAGCAGTTGGAGGCAGGATGTTGGCTTGCATAGACCCTTGGTCTGACACGCTGTGGTCATTCCCTTGGTCAGTCTTTTGCATACTGCAAACTGTCAGATTTGTAAGCATCTCATTTGGACTTTAACTGCCCTTCATATTTTTTATTCTGTGGCTAGGAATAAAAAGACACAGGAAGATGATGAAATAAAAACACAGTAAGCACAGAGGTACTGCGTGGAAAAAGGGCATCACTGGTGGCTAGGACACAGGAAATCTAAATAAGAAATATATGCACTTAGATACTTCCTTGAGGGCATCTTAGATATGCACAAAGATACTTCCTTGAGGGCATCTCATGTATGTGAGACTTTTTCCTAAGTTTTTTCTGTTAGGTGTGGTTTTTGTTGGCCAGACTCATTATATCCACGTAACAGACTTCAAGTGTTGAGTGCTCCTCAGCTCACTATTCCTCCAGCAGTTCCCTCCTTGCAATTGTTCTAATTCTGCTGAGTCATCATGTTGATGTTTATTCGGGTTTCCTGCAGCACCCATAATTTATTTTTTGCCTTTAGGGGGAAAAGTTTCCCACACATTGTTTTTAAAACAAACCATCATGGAGATTTATCTTGGGTGTGAAGAATAGTCAAGCCAAAATCCTGGAGATGCTTAAATATTTTTTAAATGGCTCTAGGAAATAATACATCATTTCAATTCATCTGTACAATGAAAATGTCTTAATTCTGCTTCCAGATATATAAACATTACCTCATAATCCAGTTACTGAGACTGTATAATAGTACTGCATTTTATTCACATTGTTTCAGGCAATATTGTGTGTGCCTGAGGCATTCTATTTTTAAGAAAAAGCTGAAAATATCACTACTTCAGATTTATGGGATACAGTGGGTTTTTTTGCTCTTGTTATTTAGGGATGTGTGTGTACAGGATAGTTGGTATGGTGGATAGCTGAAAAAAAAAACCCATGAAATATTTTCTGAAACATACAGTATTATGATTTACCTTCCAGGTACATATGCTTGAGGGGTCTCAGTGCTTTTAGCAGACTTTCTGTCTTCTGTGCTGTAGGTCAGTATTTTAGCTGCCCTTTGCAACTGTCATAGTATAAGATGTTGAAAACTGTCTAGACTTCCACAGACAGCATCACTGGGACCTGTTGGGTGGAGCTTTGGGAGGCTGATCAGGTCCTTGATGCTTGAGAGACACTTGCTGTTTGTTGTTTACCAAATTTCTGTGTGTGTGTGTGTGTATATGTATATATGTATAAAGTTTTCTTTTTATCGTAGGTGTAAATTCGGAGAATGAGAGTTGGGAGGGAAACTGAACCTTTTTCTGAGGTGTTGCTCAGGAAAAGTTGAACAACTGTTTATCTTGGGAACTGTTTCTTTATCTCACATTGAAGTTGCTTTCTGGATTCTGCGATTTCTCTGTTAGCAGTCTTTTAATTCTGTGGTGCAGGATAGAATTCAGCAAAAGAGCATGAATCGTCACTTTCTGTTTAGTCTTTAAATCACAGAATTATTCCCAATGTGAGTGCTTCCTCTGGGAAACATAAAATAGTAGTTTCTGCAGTCTTGGTTCTTTCCAGTGCTTTCATCCTCAAGAGTAGTGGAGTCACTTAGGATTGAAGAATTTTGTTGCTGGTAACAGAATTAGTGCAAGTATTTAATGGGGCCCTGTGGCTTTCCTCAGGCTTCTTCAAAACTTTCCAGTACCAGAAATGCTGTTTATGGAGACACAAAGCTTGTGTAAGACAGGAAGCGTGGTTAACCTCCTCACCCATTCACTTCCCCCTGCATGTGAAGTGAGACTTGGGTAACAGTGTAGCCTCTGTATGAAGAGGCTTTTTTTAGGACTGAGAAGAAAGGTGGAATTTTGCAATGTTCTTGATTTCTTTGAGAGCTGTATCGCAGACTAGGCAGAGGAAAGAATTTAATCTTCAAATGTACTGTGTCACAATTATTCACCTTGCAAGATTCTTGTAATGTTGGATTGTTAGACAAAAGCATGCAATCACCTTAAATTTGCTTTTCCCAAAAGCACCTTCGGATGTCTCTTATCAGCCTTTAAAAAGAAACTTACTTAGCCTTCTTTATAGAACATAAATAGTTACACGATGGGCCTTTTGATGTAGACATCTGTGCAGTTTTGATAAGAGTTGCTATTAACATAGTTGTAACATAATTTGTCTTCCTCTGCTTCCCTTCCCCGCAGCCTACAGCTAGGAATGCCAGACACTAAGGGGTGTACTGGATGTTCCTAGTGGGCCATGACATTTACCTTTTTGCTCTTGGAAAGATTTAAAGACATATCTTAAAAATTACAAAATTTGTAGGCTTCACAAGGTGTCTTTCTGTATGGGTGAGTTACTGACTTCTTACTGTATCTGATATTATTACATTTTGAAATTGCACTGTTTCTGTAGTGTCTGCAGATACAGTCTTGTCCTTTCAGCCTCCCAGGTATGTGTTCTGTTCTTAGGCACTTTATGTATCTACTGCATAAAATTCTGCTTAACCCCAGTGAACTGTTTTAAAATTAAATCTAGCTTAAACACTGGTGGGAATGTAGCATAATACTTGGCAGAAGTGTGGTTGCATGGTCAATTTTAAAGTGATATTGTGTAAGATGCTACTTAAAGAAGGTGGTCACACTCAGGCTTCTGGTTTTGCTATGTCTCTTATGGATGACAGAGCTGTCATCACTGAGCTGCTCCAGCATGAAGGTGCCTTCCAGAAGCAGCCACCTAAAGAGATGCCTAGTGGTACTGACTTTTTAGTGGTTCTGTTAATAATCTGCTGTGCTCTGAGAAACAGCAACTGTCTTACCTCCTTTTGGCGTATTTCCTGGTCAGCTCTCCAGTGCTTTATACCATGGGTAGTAGGGAGTGGGCTGTGCAGTATTTTGAGAAGGAGAACAGTTGGCATTGTGAGCTATGTTAGCCTTTGCTGGATTGAGGAAAACACAGGTTGATAACAAGTTAAACGTGCCACCCTCAGGGAAGGTGTTTCTGGCTCACAAATAAAATTGCCTGCCTTTGTGTCAGCTGTCATTCGAGGCTTTTGCCTGTATGGTTTTGCCATGTGCCATGCTACATTGTATAGTCTATTTCTGGTAAAGCTGCTTCATGTCTAAGGGGAAAGGTATAATACCTGCAGAAACTTGCTTTTGGAAAGGGGCAGTTTTTCTCCTCTGTCTGAGAGATTGGAAAGCACAATGTAGCTAACTAAGGGAATTTTATTGGTAAGAGAGGAAATACTGTGGATCCTTTATGGGTACACTGTCTGCTTGCACTCTAGCTGAACTACTGGTTGCATGTTCTGCAGTTTTTACTGCAAGCCTCTAGGCTCCCCACTCTTGCCTCCCCAAAGAAATTAAGCTTTTTGCCTCTGCTCTGAGGCTTTGAACAGGGTTGAGAGACTGCATGGATATTCCTGGTGGCCTTAGGTTCCCTATGGTAAACTCTCATGCCCTCAGTGTTAATCCAGCTTCCAGACAGTGTTTGGAAGGGATTTCTTCCACTTCACCCTGCGCCTGCCAATCTGATTATGCAGAGGTGAGTTGTAAGTATAGTTTTTGGTGGTTTTATTCTGTCCTATTCAGTAATCTGAGCAAAGAGCGTTTCCTAAGTTCATCTGAAATTTTGAAGATGTATGTTACCTATGCTTTAAGTCTCTCATGCTGTTCCACTGAGTTCTGTGGGATTCCTCCTGTTGATTTATGTGAGAGGAAATCCAAGGAAAGCAGCAGGGAATGGTTAGAAATTTGGGGAGGAGGGAGATAATTGTCCTTATGCTCGAAAACCTTTGTAATGTAAATGAGCCATAAATCAGCTCTCTGGGTGTCTTAATACACTGAATATTTTCGTGTGAGACAGCAGTTTCTGGCAGAAAACTTGTGACTTAAATACTGCTAATAACTTTGCTACTATTCTTCTGGTCTGGCTATTTTCATTTCAGTAGGTGTAAGCTTAACAGCTAGCCAATCACTGGTAATCTTAGTTTAAATTATATTATGGTTTTGGCATAACATTTTATTTCTGTCATGGATTTTTACTTTCAGTAATGCTTCTGTAAATAAATGGCTTGAAGGTGTTAATCACATGTTTCAATCCTACAGTCTTTAAAAGTCAAATCTCCTCAAGCAAAAGATTTATCTGTATGTTCACTATCTGTTAGCGTACTAAATGTTAAAAAGATGATGATGCTACTCTTTCCACCTGGACCACAGTAGGTGTGCTTCAGGTAGCAATTCTGCTTGCCTGAGGCTGAGAAGGACATTTGGTTGTTACAAAGATGTTGTGTTATAAATACTGCCAAAACTTTTTTTTTTCTTCTTTTTTTTCTTCTTTTTGGCAGTCCAAAACTACAGCATATGACTGGTCCATGGATGGATGCATTTGGGCAATTTTATACATGTGAAGAATCATACTGTTAGGTGTTAGAGAATGGTGAAAGCTGCTTGCTGAAGCTGAGCTGTCCAGGCACGAGTGGTGGGAGCAGGTCCAAAGCACTGTGGCTGCAGGGAGAAGTGCCAGAGCATCAGAGGGGAGGGGAGGCCAGCAGCTCCCTACCCACCTGCCATAGCAGGGGTAGGAGCCAGCACGCCAGGAAGCTTTCCTTTCCAGCCCAGAAGGGAATGCACTAGTGGGCATAATGGCAGGACAGAATGTCACAGAGCCCCTCCCTTACCTGGCTTGGGCTGGCTGGATTTGGCAGGACGTTATTGTCCTTGAAAAAATCAGGAGGCTGGAGATAGCTCCTGCTTCCCCCGCACGCTGCTGCTCCGCCTGTGCAGGGAGGAGGCGGCGGCACTCATCCTCCTGGGGGTGCGCAGCCTGCGTGCTGCTGCAGGGACACAGGCCGCTTGCTGCCAAGCAGAAGGGCTGCATTACAGGATTAAATTCAGGAGCACTGTAACTTCCTGGCTTCCTCAGTTTGTTATTCTAGTTCAGCTACTGCCTGAAGTGCAGTGAGACCTCATGGACTGTGGAGTCCAGAGAACATAGAGATAGAGCAGAGCCTATTGTGTCTTCTTGTTGACTCATCTTCCATCATGCTGACAGAGGGCGAGATAATACTTTTTGCTTTTTCTTTTTCCCTGAAGTAATTGCTTCTTCCCCTTCCAGCCATATACATTTTGACTGCAGATGAAAAATTTCAGCTGAAGTGAAAATGAAAAAAATGCAAACTATATAAATATATATAATATTTGATACAAAACCCACAGAGGAATTTTAGGATGTAGTAATTAATACACATTTTATCTCTTATGAGTGTAATTGAGGACCTATTACACTACTATAATGATATAGCTGCTGGAAAATATCAGACCATGTCAAATTCTCATTTTAAGGTATATATATGCTTGTTAGAAGTTGCACTTGTACATGCCTGTCACATGACTGGCCCACGTAGACAAGCTCTCCCAGTCTTGTCATATTTATACCTGTGGTTAATGGTCTTTTCACAACAATATTAAAAAGGTGGTGCCATATTATTTTTATAAAAGATAATGCAGACACATATTCTGGGAGTAGACTGATCATGATTCTCACTTACAAAATATCTGTTGTATGAGACAATGTCAGCTATTATTCAAAACACTGAAACTACAGATTCCTTTTTTTCCTCCATGTCAGCATGGCTGTGTGTCTTTTCAGAACTTTAATCCATGTAACAAGTGCACTTGGACATTACTTCTGTGCTGCGTGCCAGTTCACGGGAAGTCAGTTCAGGAAAGCTATTAAACTGCTCAACATGCAAAATAGGTTGCAAGTTGTTTGAGGACAGTGAATGCAAACACAGAAATGAGATAGGCAGTTGGTTGGTCAAGATTTACTTTTAGCAATTACACTGAAATGCTTTTGATAAAACCTTTTTCACTCACTTTGCCGTGCTTTCTTCTGTAAATTTTTTTCTGAATGGAAACATTTTCAACCTGTTTGTAGGCCTTTTCACAGCATCTCTTACACTGTGATCTCTAGCTGTTACTAACAGAATCCTTGAGAAATATATGGTGGTATTTTTATAATTTTGGTGTTGCTATTAAAGTTAGCATTTAAAGCTATTGGTTTGGCTTCTTGGTCTTGCCTGTTAATAATAAAAAGGAGGAAGTGTGGGTTTTTTCTTGTGTTTTTCTTTTTTTAAACTACTTTTGTTTTCAGCTGTATTAAATTGATAGTTTGATGCCATACAGATTGGTGCGGTGATGTAGAGTACCTTGATTTTAAATGGTAATTTGCGAAGTAACTTTCTTAAGAAGAGCAAAGGAAAGGCTAATGCAAAGACAGATACTTTAACTCCAAGTCCTCTCCCTCTCTAGGATACCTGTTACTGGTCATTTAAATAAAGACACTGTTGCATTTTTTACTTTACTTTGGTTACTGACTTCTCAACCATAGCCACTTTTGTATCATCTAAACTCTTTTGGTCAGCAAACACTGACGGGAGACTTGACTTACTGAGTTGTGTCAACTTACTCAACATTAAGATCCTTTTTATGGAGAAAATGATTCTTCTCTCTTTGCTGCTGTTGGAGAAGGCAGAGTCACTGTTTCCTTTTTGCAGCAGGGGAAGCTGCCCATCTTCCAGCCCTGGGAGCACCAATGCTTATGAAAATTTCCTGTCATCAAAGCACCTTTTCTGGATAAGTTGGAAGAATCTGCCATGACCACTTCATTGCTCCTGTCCAGAGGTCTGTTCGGCATGGTGTGGTGTGTGCCTGGTTTGGCTTTCTGACATCCTGTTTTTACTGATCTCAAGTAACAAGAGAGAGCAGCCAAGGCTGTTGCTTGACATGCCCTTCCATCTCAGCAAAGTGCCTGCTTGGAGGAGCAGTCTTGCCTCTGCTTTTGAGTTGACACCAGTGATCCTACAGCCAGGTGCAATCTAATAGGGGAGTGGTCCAATTTTGAAAAATTAATTCATATATTGTTATTTTAGCTGGGTTACTTTTAACCTACATAGTTTCCCAGATCTGGTCCCTGTGAAGCTGCCACAAGTGGATTTGTGCAAGAATGGGGACAAGTCCTGGAGCCAGAATCAGTGGTGAGCAGAGAGAGGCATCTTATTTTGCTAACAGCAGTGGCTTAAAGGTGCTTCTTTTAGCTACAGGCTTTGAGACAAGTCTGTTTTTCCTCATAGCATTATACTCTTGAAGTTTGCTGTGCTTTTTGCCTCATTACTGTTGCACTCACCATGCTTGATTTCTGCTGGGGGACAGGCATGGATGCTCAAGAATGAGGGGCAGAGGTAAAAAAGGAGAGTGCCTGCAGCCTCCTTCAAGAGTCTGCCCACATGTGTACAGCCTTCTAAGAGTTTGCCATGTAGATTCCTTCTGAGGAAAAAACCAAACCCCTAAACCAAAACAAACCACCAAAACTGACCCTATCACTGTCACTGTATTCTCTGTGACCCTCCATGATGAATTTTCATATTTGTTCTTTGCACCTTTTTACATCTTTGGCAAACAGCATGCCTAAGCTATTTATTTTTATCTGCATTTCACTTTTATCTGAATGTAATTTTTGAAAGAATTTACTTTGGTATCTTTGGTACTTCTCATATAAAAAATGCTAAGATTGCAATCTTTGAGGATTTTTTCCTTGAGGTGGGTTCCACCTACATTACTGATGCATGATGTGTGGCACATATCCTGTGGATTTTGCTTTAAATGACCATTGATTTTCACCTATTGTTTTATTGCTTTCTTGTAAATGTTTATTGACATTTGAGTCACTGAGTACTAAATTTCTTTCTGACTGTTTTCAATCCTTTTAATCAATACAAAAACTGTTTTCTATTATCAGGAAATTTTGTTATATAGGTGATCTGAGAAAATAGGTATGGAGCAAACACTGTATGGAGCAGCACACATCCCCCAGAGCTTTCCATGTACCTTATTGTTGTCTTTGGGGTAATTTTCAATTCTTGCATTTTGTTTCCCAATGCTTATTAAATATTAAAGACTGTTCTCTTTTTTTCATGGAATTTTAGTTTTATGAAGAGTGTTCAGTTGAGGCAGGGAGTGAGGAGTTTATCAAAGTTGTGGAAAAACTTGGGATGTGTGTCAGCCAGCCTTATGAGCTTATTGTCCTCATCAAAATAAAAGTGTTACTATGGTGTGACTCTTCCTGTGCAGCTTCTCTGTAACATCCTCCTTTGCTGTGTAACTGTGCTTCCCTTTTCTTGCCGTTTTGCTCAGCTGATGTGGAGGGGAGTGGTGGCTCGAGGGACTGGCATTGAGTGGGGGAGAACTGGGAGCCAGCACTGTCTGGAGGTGACAGGGCAGGGCCATCCCTCCCTTGCTAGGGCTTCAGTGCAGGGAGGATGTCTTGTTGAGCCACTTTTGGAAGAATTCCTGGCACGTGTAGGAGCCGTTTGGGGTGATGAATGAACACCACAGTAGGAGAGAGTATCTGGCATTGTCAGCAGAAGAAAGCTGGAGGAGCATGATGGGAGTGTGTTAAAATCAAGTTGGTATTTGTGACAAAAACAGTTTTGTGGTGCTGCTCTAATTGAATAAGCCTATTAAGTGAACTTTTGGCAGAGTTAAAGGAATCATCTGAAGGGAAAGATTTCTTCATTTTGCCTTCTGCCCAAGGCTGTTCTTTGAAAGCTTGCAGTAACTAAGGTTATAAAGGAGAGAATAAAAAAGCAAAATAGCTTTCCAGAATCCTTTTCCTATGAAAAAGATTTTATTAAATTGTTGTCATAGCAACAGAGTGCTGAATACATCATAACCTCTTTTGCTGAGTAAACAAAAAAGATGGGGATACTTTTACCTTTGAAAATGGAAAGTGTTATAAGATTTGTGGGAGCACTGTAGTCTTAAATTTAGGAAAATAATAACTTTCTGACAGCTCAAAACCCTCTTGAGTTTTTCCCAGGGAAATGGGAATTATTCCCACCCCCTAAATAAACATAAAATATGTTAGATGGGATATTTAAAATTCTCTGATCTTAGTCAGAAAACGGAGGTTTAAGATTTTACTTAGATTAAGTACTCATTATATCAGAAAGTGTAGTGTCTAAAATTCCAGAACGACTTTACTACAAATCTTTCCCTCCACGTTACAGATGATCAAACAGATGTAGTGACTTGGTTTTTAAGCTAATGGCTGTATTGGGAAGAAAATAAACATACCCTGCATTGTCAGTACAGCACTTCACTCTCTGGAGCATGCCAGCTTTCTTGAGCATTGCTGCTGGCTGACCATCTGTGAAGCCTGCTGCTGGTACTTGTCAATCAGTAACAGGAGTTCCAATAAAAGTGGGAATTTCCAGCTTCTTAGACCTGTGCTACTAATATCAGAGTTTTCGGGATTGTTTTTTGTCCTTTGGAATGACCAGGTGGTGGACACTTTTGCGTGTCTGCCACCACCATACTGGAACTGCACAGTTGTCCTTGTTAACTTTTTCAAAGCTGATTTTTTTGTAGTTTTTTTCTTTTCTGTGGTTAGTTCTTTAAATATCTGGCAAAAGATATTTTCTCTCCCTTACATTTGCTTTAATAGTCTGTTTTAATAGCAAACATGCAGCCTTGTGGCTTGCTTGTTTCCAAAACAGGACATGTGCCAGCCTGAAATGGGTGGTGTTTCCATGGAGTGTGCTTCCTTGCGGGTTGGATGCTGTTCACTTTTAGGAAGGTTCCTGAGGGTGAATGGCTTTTAATTTGTTTCTGTGCTGAAGTGAAAGTAGCCCACTGGGGAGGTCTGCATTAAGAGTTATGCTCTGGCAAGCAGTCTGACTTACTTTGGCTTTGCAAGCAGCAATTTTTGAGAGATCTGCTTATTCTTCAGGTTCCATCGAATGGGATGAGAGCACAGCCATGCCTGGAGCTGGCTGAGTCCTGCTGGCACTGAGCTGGGTGAAAGGGAGAGGGGTGATCTGTGCAGGCTGGGAGAGAATGGCTGATTAAGATCAGACCAGTGGGTGACTAATGGAGATGTTTACTGTAAGATTTCTGTAGGCAAATAATGTTGGGTTTTTTTTTACATGATTGATTTGTTTAGCTCTTCCGGATGGGTGGAGAAAGGCATGGAGGGTAGAAAGAAACTAGTATATAATATAATTGGCACAGAGATTTAAATTAAGATTAAAATGATTAATTCTGATAATAATAATAATATTATTATTATTAATAATTGGGTTGCATATACTTTTTATATAAAGGAATCTTAATGGGAACAAAACAGATTAAGGTGTTTTGAAGAGATTTGAAGTGTTTTAAAGGGGTTTTTTGTAATCATATAAGTATGATTACATAAGCATAAGTAGATTTTTAAAAATTATTTTTGAGGAACATGATTTGTTTGTGCTGTGCAGGATGTTAAGATGATTGTATGCCAGATATCAAGGCACATTTTAGAGGATGAACATTATGGAAGATTTCCAAAAAGGAAAACTTCAGCTTGTCAGCTGAAAGATGAAACGATTGCTTCTCCCTTCCCCCTTCTTTTGTTTATATTTTTGGAGGGTCACTTTATTTGATGCTTTTGTTTCTAAAGCAGGAGTTGTACACGGTGTATGATCTTTATTAATCTAATATGTCATTAAAAACATGCCTTACTGTAACAGGAGTTTTTTTAGAACATCCTACGATAAGGACCTTGTGCCCTTTGACTGTGATATTATGTATTGAATGAGGTCCTCATGAATTGTCTGTTAGACACCTCTATTAAATAAATGTTAAGAAAAATAAAATTAACTCTCTAGGAAATAAGTCACTGTCAGATTTCCATGGTTTTGTTGTCTCAGTGTCAGAACTGCTTTGCTGGTTTCTCATAGTTTCTAGTTAAGTTGGGCAGATAACATCACCCCTCTTTTCTCTGAGCAGTTTTAACTCTGACCACCTACCTTGTAAGTGTAATGGGAAAGTCAGGCTGTTTATTCTAAAAACTAGTTATTTGCCTTTCATAGGCAGTCAGGTAGAGCTGGGTCTGGAACATGAAATAGGCCATTTCTTGGAATCTTTCCTAGCTCTTTTTCTGTAAGTCAGTACCCAAGGTATTAAACAGTCAGTTGCAAATTAATTTAGGTAAGCATTGCTTGCATTTTTACCTGCCTACTCTGAGATTGTGTTCATTTCAGATCATTAGTCTTTATTAAATTAAATGATCTTTGTATTGCAGTAAGTTTTGCTTTTGCTGATGAACTTTGTATTTGGACTAACTTAGAAAATGGCTTACTGGTTGTTGCTCAGAAAGCACTTGACTGGAAAAGGATCCCTTTGTATAAACTCGGAAGGAATGTTTTGTCTGTCACAATCAATTAGCTTGAAAAATGTTATCTGGTGTCTAAATGAAATTACAGCTGTGTAAGACTATCTTCAAAAACAGGAGTGCTTTTACAAATAAAATGTTTGTTTATCCTGCCATCCCTGTTTCTGTCTTTCATTCCTAGCAGCCTTCTTAGTGAAACACAACATATCCATCAACCGATACTGAAAACTAAGCATTTTCTGCAGCAACACATTATGAATTCACTTTATACACCTTTTTTTTGCCTGAAAGGCTCATTTAATTGCAGAACATGGTCAAACTGAGGGGCTTAATTAATTTTTTTTGTTTGTTTGTTCAGCTCCCTTTTACTTTCATAACTATTAGGACAAAGCTGAACGTCAGATTTGTTCACAGACATCCTCTTAGAAACTGAACAAACCTGCTCAAAATCTTCCAAAGCAGTTGAAAAAAAGAAATAATTCAACAAATTGCATTCTTAAAACCATCGTCTATAGCAGCTCTTTTCATGAAGGTTGGGAAACACCTGAGAGCTGGGAGAAGAGTAGATTAGACTTTCCGACCCACCTTCTTTAGGAGGTGATGGGTTTGAAATCTGAGTGGGAGCAGGACTGGCAGCTTGTGTGGGATATACTGGTCAGTGTAAGAGAGGGGTGAGTAGAGGCTGAAGAAGGTACCTCAGGGGGATGGAGTTTGAGATGCAGTAACTCTTACAGCTGTGCTCTTCACAGCCCAGTCTCTGCTGCACTGTACCAGTGTGCATTAATAATGAATTGTCTCGTGTGTACACAGGGCTTTGCTTTACTAAGAGGGTGCATAATTTCAAAAAGCATAGTAGGTTTGAGGCTGGTGTTCTGGCTTTAAATGCTGTTGAAGGCTTGTTTTGGTTCCTTGGGGTATTACAGGCAAGATTTTTCAGGACTGGTAAATTGGAGGGGTTTGGGTAATTTTTACCAGGCTTCAGAAACCTCTGGAGATGACATCTTACAAGCAGAGATGATAACCTTAGAGAGTTTCAGTTACTCTGAGTCCTGTCTGGAATGTCATGGATACTTGGTCTTAATTTAGTCTTTTCTCCTAATGCTAAGGTTACTGCTTTTGGAGTTGGATGGTCATGGCCTTGAAACAGAGCAGTGGCAGGAGGAGTAAGCTTGGCACCGGCCTAAAATCTGATACCTCCATGGCGATGGAATAGAAATTGTGGAGTGCCCAGATTCTTGATCTGAAAGATGCTGGTGGCACTGTCCATTCGCAGCAGCAGCACCTGTGTGCTGGGGATATGCTGTACATTGTGTAATGAGCCCTCAGTCTGCTGTACTAGTGGGAATGCAGCAAGATTAAACACCGAGGACAAGAACCGGTCAGTTGCATTGCAGTGAGTCAGTTCAGACTCTCCTTTCTGCTTTTCCTTTTTTCTGTCACTAATGGACCAGTTCTGTTTTAGCTCTTAATTCTAAAAATTGTCAGGGGCATCTCTGAAAACTCCAGTTCAAGTGAGAGTGTTTTAAGGAAAGTACTGACAGAAGCTTAGTATTGTGACAAGGACTGCTGACCTCTAGAAAGGTTTTTCTCTTAATTCTTTCTTTCCTGCCTGCCAAAAAGTGTTCTTTCTATGGTACCATTACTGGCTCCTCTGTTGTTTTGAGATACTACATTCATACTACAGAAATCTTACTTAACAGAGTTTGTGATCAAAACAAATAGACTGTGAATCTGAAGACAGACATCTCTGATGCAGTGAGTAGAAATGGGGTGCCAGTGGATGCTTCATAATTCTCATGTACTGAAGCAGGTGATTTGGTTATCCTGTGATATGCACACACACCAGGAAGTGAGTCACTACAGTCAGAAGTCAGGAATGTATAGAAGTCTGGAACTGGGTATAACCACGGTAAGAATATGCCATTTCAGTGTAGAGGGCTGCTTTGCCAAGATTTTCACCAGAGCTAAATATATACATTGTGCATGCAAAGTGTTCATAATGTTTTGTGATTGTTACAGCAGCCTTTCATAAGGGCTGTGGCTTATTAGTTAAAAATAAGCCTCCTTTGCACATGCAAATTTTCATCAGTCTAGTTTAACACATAGTTTAAAGACTTAGTTATATAGATACAGTCACTTTTATCTTTTATAAATCCCTGTGTGGTGTTTTCATACATAGTCAGGACTGAATCCATAAATTTCATATACAGTAACAGTCGCTGGGCAGAGCACGAGCTACTACTACTAGTTGTCTTACAGATCTGTCTTAAAGGCTTTGAATGAATGGGGAACCCAGCATCCTCACTGGGTTGGCTGCAAGATGTCAATCTTCCTGTTTTGGGGAGCATTATGTATACATACATGTGTGATAGACACAGTTTGTAAGACAGTATTTTGAAGTGTTTCACTGGAAGGTGTTGGTCACATGTAGTCTGAGAAACTGACCCTTCTCTCTCAAAACATTCTGAACTCTGAACTGGTTTTAATATTTTTTTTTTTTTTTTAAAAAGGTCTGTAGCCTGAAATGTCTTTCTAAAATTTGCAAGTGCTCTGTGTATTTATTTTTATGTTGTAGTCTAAAAGAATACATGAAAAGCATATAAACATAAAAGGTGGTAGAAGGAATCTCTGAAATTCCTGCATTATATTAATAACTTAAGGTATTAAGTTTTCACTTGCATAAGCTAATGCTGTGAGCTCATGTAACCTTTTCCCATTTGTGGTGACTCACTGATTGTCTATTTTTTCTATTAATAATACTTCCTGTGCACAAAACAAAGCTTTTGGCATCAAGATAAATATACTACTCACTCCTTTAGGTACCTCGTAACCAAGAAGTTAATGTACTGAAGAGAAGGACCATTAGATAGATTAGTTTTTCATTTTGTATGGTATGAGTCAGTGATTAGCTGGGAACTATTTTAGTGACAGTGACCCTCAACCCATAAAGTAAGTCTTCACTCTCACTAAGCAGACTCAGTGCTATAGATGGTGATTTAGCAGAAAATTCTGTGTTAGGATTCCTGAAGCATCTTTGTCACTTGAACTGTGCTTTAAGGAGTCTTCTAAAAAGAAAATACTCCTGTTGCTATAGTGATAGTTTGGAAGATTTATAGGCAGCTCATTAAGATTTCTCTCAGAAGAAATCTAGGCAGCTGGAAAATGTTCTGGCACAAGCAATTTGTGGCCACATCGATAATGTTGCAGGAGTTCCTGGGTGACACTTGGAATACCAGTTAGTGTGGGTTGTGCCAGAACAGCTGTGGATAGCATAAGTGGCCTCTAGGAGATAACCTTGGACAAAATGACAAAAAGTAACAAGTTTATATGAGAACAGATGGTTTTATAAAGCAGGAGCAGTGGAGGGTGAAATTGTTTTAGCTGTTGTGTTATAGTACATTGTGATCTGAGTTTTTTTTTATACCAAGCTTCATGTTGAAAACATGAATTCAGTATCTTGTTTTTACATTTAGATGTATGGTCCTTTTAAACCTCCCCCCCCACTTTTCAATTATTTGTTTGTTTTTCCGTGTTCCTTCTACTCAGTAAACAACAGTAAAAACTTTACTACCTTTTATGTTATTCTTCAGAAGGTATCAATGATCCTATGATGTAATGTAAAAAAGAGTATTAGGTAGGATCATCTTAACTTGCCAAATTACTGTTGCCAAGTGTGTGATTTTTAAAGGGTTGTAAGTAATTCTGGGATTAAATTCAGTTTTAAAAAGATAAGTTAGAAAGCGAGTTAACTTGTCTCTAGAGGTTTGCTAAATCTTAATGTGGGTTTCTTTATGCACAGGTTGAAAAAGAAAAGGCAAGTCAAACAAACCACTGAGGCTGTCTCTGCCAATTCCCCTGGATCTCCTGTTTCTAAAACACCTCCTGAGAAAGATGATGAAAGTAAAGTTATTTTGGAGCAAATCAGTTCCTCTGAAGACAACTGTAAATTTCCTGGGGAAAAGGAAACTGCTCCAGACAAGGAAAAGAAAAAGAAAAAGTACAATCAGCTGAAAGACATCAGACGCACAGAACTTAAAAGATACTATAATACCGGTGAGTTTTGTTAATGCTGTAGTATTTTAAAATATGGTTTTTTTTGATAGCTTGCTAATGTATTTTTCTCATAATATGTAGGCCTTTCTTAAAAGGATAATTAATTTTGGATATCCTTCCTATAAAAGCAAATAGAATTATGTACTTCAAAATATCTGCTATTAACTTCAACCTTGTGTTCTCACCAAAATACTTGTTTCTCTAAAAATCTTGTTTCTCTAAGTTCTAAAACTTAGTGTTGTTATAGGCAGCAGTTAGTTTATTATTGAATTTTATTAGTTATTTTTAAGATTAGTCTTCAATGTTTTATGGGGTTCAGCTTTTTGGCAGTGCTGGGTTTTTTTCATAAATTGATGTGTACTGTTTAAGGCTTCAGTCTTAATTCATATTCATGTTTGTCTGTTGAAGTGCAAGGAAGTAAATAAATTTACATATTTTTAAACAAGGTGTCAAAGGGCTTGTGTGATGGCTTGTTTCCCCCTCACCCCCACCCGCTGTCTAAGTAACTCAATTACTTATAGATTTCTTTTTAGATTTTTTTTTTTGCAAGTGCTTCAGAAAAAAATTGTACAATAATATATGACATGAGTCATATACACACCTCTTTGCAGTTTTGGATTGTAATTTGTTAGATACTCTTAATCGATTTTAGATGTTATTTATGAAATCCTTCTCATTCCAGATTTTGTCTTGGTATTTTGTTGGAATTAATTCTTAGATTTGGAGAACTCTGGTTCCATCTTTTAGCTATCCTCAAAGCTCCTCTTTACTGCTGACACAGAGTATGCATGGATGGCTGACTCCTAATGAGGAGTCCTCTTTAGAATAAAGAAAAAGAAATCTGCAGTGAAAATGTTGTGTTGAGTGCTTGTGCAGACTAGCCCACAACCAAAGAGTGCCTTTTATGAGGCAGTATAGGCCTTGCCATAAAGAAGATAAACCCTGGAGTAATGCTTCCTGGTAAACTCAAGGATTTACAGTGATTTATTGATCAGGCTGTAACTTCGGGCAGATTTGAATGTGATGAGATCAATAATTTGAGAACTAAAAGAAAACTTCCTTCTCTCTGTCTGAAGTTCTGACCAACACTGTTCTGGAAATAAAATCTATAAAAGGAAAAGTGGAGAATTGTTAATGAACAAACCTGTAAATTATTTCTGCTTTGGTAGTATGCTGATATAAAAAATCCCAAACACACCAAAATATAAACTTCTGCTGCATTCCTAGTAAAGTGCTTTTGCTAGAAACACTTGGTTTGTACCTAGAAGCATTTTTAGGGGTTTGTGAGGTAGCTGAATTTTGGTTCTCAAGTTTTTAAGTAGTTAAATTAAAAAGTTCTACAGCAGTTGGCACTTGGGGTGGCAAGATAGGGGGCAATGGGAATCACTCCCTGTTGCTGAAGAATGTGGCAGTGCTAGCTAAGGAGCATGTAAAGATGTCTTTGATGTCTTTGAATTGTCTTTGGCTCGTGATCCAACAGTCAGTACAAACTCAGGTTTTATTTACATCTGTAAGTGTTCCCTGTTTTCATGTGGACTGGCATCATTACAGGGTGACTTGAAATGCTACTGATCATCATGTAGGTGTGCAAAGTTTCTGGGTTCTGCAGAACAGAATTTCTCTTCAGAAATAATTTAATGCTGCTGTTGAGCTGAGCACAGTCCCAACTGGCAAAATCCAGAAAGATAAAAACCTCCTTGTTTAAATGCCTTCTTTTGGTTGTTCCTAAAGGCTTTTACCCAACCAGACCATCAGATTGCAGAAGTGAAAGTTTAAATAGAGGCAGAAAAGTATTGATTGTGAAACAAGTGCAGTAGCTCCATGTGCAACTTTCAAAATGAAGTCTTGTCAGAAGAATTGTTAGTTGCCATGGCACTGGTCTACGTGGCTTATACTGCCTTCACCCACTGCAGCTATAGCTCACAGGATTACCTGCTTAGATGTTTGTTACTGCTGCTCTCCAGAAAGCTGCAACCTTTGCCAGCACCCTAAGTAGTTTCTGAGAACTATCTCTATACTCACAACAGTCTGAAAGAGCTGGACTTGTTTAAGTAGTTTGCCTTTTACCTGCATATGGCACGGCAGAGGACAAACCCATCTGTCTCGCTGAGCTGAGTTCTGCCAGGTGTTGCGTTCAGCAATTCTCTGTGGGAAGATGTGTCAGCTGCGGTGGTGGGGAGGTACTGCCAAATCTATAAAGACTTTATATTTTCATTGTTGATAAACTATCATATGAAAGTGTCTGAGAGGGATTATCCATTCTTATATGTGTGTCTTAATTATTTGATGTCAGGGGTACATATACCTCATTTCTCTCTCCCCCCTTCCCTGTCTTTTTTCCCCTCTGACTTGTCCCGTTATTGATGTTTCTGAAGTGCTCTGACTAAAAAGCATGCACTCTCTCTCTGCTAACCATTTTTTCTATTTATGTTTCCTGAAGGGCTTGGGAATTTTGGTGTCTGTTTCTATCCCAACTATCAAGCTTTGGCTAATGTCTAGAACATGACAGAGGGGTTGGAACTAGATGATCTTCAAGGTCCCTTGTAACTCAAACAGTTCTATAATTCTAACTTTATGAAAATCTGACAGAGGAATTAATTTTTTTTTCCTGAAATGCTTTCTGCACTTTTCCAAAATGTTTGAATTTTCCTCAGAAGAAAAACTTACTAAATGTAGCAGCAACAGCCTTGCATATTCCCATGATACACCCAAGCTTTGTGACTTAATGGAGGATCTGTCATTAGATGATTTGAGTCCAGAGGAGTTGTGTCTGACAGTCTAACAGAATGAAGACCACTGTCCTCTGAATAATCTCCCTTTCATATTTTACAGGTCAATAAATCCTTCTTTATTTATTGTTCTAAAAGATCGGGGAGGGAACATAACATCTCGTTATAATTTGTTCCTTACACACCACGTCCCCGCATTAGAGGCTTGCGAATGTATTTGCCTTTTTGAATTTGTAAATGCAGTGACAGCTGACTCCCACTTTGGATGCTGTGCTTTTTAACAGATTCCTGCAGGCACCAATGCTGTCAGGAGGATTTTGTTGACTCAGTAAATTACTCTTCTCTCGTGGAAGGACTATCTAGGTATAGAACTATCTGCCTGTTCTGAAGGCTGTGCAGAACTGGGGGTGGTTATCCCTACCAAGCTTTGTGTAAAAGAGAGTGGTTAAGAGACCTGGATTATTCGAGGAAGGTGGAAGTGCAGCGGTGCCACGAGGAGCTCCTCTCCTGCCTCCAGGTGCGGCGTTGTGTTCATGCTGGCAGCCGGCGGGTGGCACCGCCGAGCCGGGGAGGAACAGGAGGAGGAGGTGCGACTGGGGCACCCTCCTGGAAAGAATCCTCCAGCATCCCTCTCCCAGCCAAAACTGTTCCTTACAGCATATCGGCTTGCACTGTAGTGGTTCTCTTACAAATAACCTGAAGGTATACAGGAATGATCATTTTTATTGAGGCACTGCTAAGTGACTGAATAGGTGCTACTGCCAGAAAGTTTCTCCTGCATAGCCTCATAGCTTCCTTTCCTCTTAGCACTTGCACTATTCTTCGATGTGAGCTCCATTATAAAATTTGCAACATTCAGTCTCCAAATTTCATCCTATAAAATATTGCCTTGCAGATACAGCCCTTGTTATCATGCCTTGAAACAACGGAGATGGTAATACTGCTTATTGTTTTTTCCTGAAGATTAATGGAAATAACACTCCTTCCTCTGTGTTTTTGCCACATTTTTTGGCTTATGTGGTAATTTGCTTTTTAACTTTGTATCACTCTTTCTGCTGTTGTTGCTGCAGTAAACAGTTCTTAGACTTTGGAGAATATTTCTGTCTGGCACAGTTACAATGGTTGCATAGGTGCTCTGGCTGCTGTGCTTGGTGCCCAGGATGCTCTCCCCTTTTTCTTGGGATAACCCAGACTGACCTACTTTTGCAGCTGGGCTGCCTGGTTCTGACATGCTCTCTCTGAGAAGTTTGTTTTTGTTGAAAGATGATGATTTGACTGCTGTGAGATTAGGAAACCACAGTTCCTGTCAGGAGTTGCTGGACTGGATGAAAACATTCATGTTGTGCCGCTGAAGACACTGAAGCAGGTAAAAACGTGAGTTTCTGAAAACAAGCAGTGTAACAGTGGTCAAAAAACAACACTGAATTTCATACATATGTTTGTTCCAGCATGATATAATATGTCTTTCTTTCAGATGTGCATAATAATCCTAGATTCCACAGATTTTGCTTAAAAATCTAAGCAGGCAACACATGTGAGGAATTGATCTCCATTAAAGAATATGTCATAAAGAAAAGTTTGGTTTAGGTGGCTTGTCCCATATCACAGAGTTACTTTTGTCAACAAAATAAAATCCAGTTGACTAGCTTATCAATCTGCTTTGTAATCATAAAGCCATCCTTTCCCATTCACTGGGTGGTGTTCAATTTCTGCAGGAGTGGAAGGTGAGAGTAACAAAACCCCCTCTTACTGTAGCTCTGATTTACATCAAAGCAAACAGGACTTCTAAACCCTATGAGAAGGAGAATGGTGTATGTCCGTTTAATGAGATAGTATAGCACATGTTGAGCAAGAGATCCCAGAGTATCTTCCTAGGGGCAGAAAGCAGATGCCTTTTTTTTGACTTGTCCTCCCTGCCATCCCTTGAGCAGGGAGTGATACAGGAGCAGTG
Source organism: Sitta carolinensis (assembly GCA_032173965.1). NCBI lineage: Eukaryota > Metazoa > Chordata > Aves > Passeriformes > Sittidae > Sitta > Sitta carolinensis. The sequence goes on from JAVUNC010000004.1 coordinate 52,153,911, forward strand.
CAGCATGTGTGCAGTTACCAAGCATCTGAATGCTCTGGGTAAATGACCAAGAACAAATTTTAGTAAGTAAAGCAGGGAGGGTGCAGCAATTTTCATTACTCACTACATGTGAGATTAGCCCTGACTGGCACAGAAACAGCAGAGGCAGCTCCCATGATACCACAAGTACCTTCTTTCAAAGATGAAAGTTGCTTGAAATGCAGTCAAAATTTATAGAGAGTTTAAATGTAATGAAATGATGGGACACTTACTGAACACACATTTTGTAGTAGTTAGGGCATCTGCTAAGTAGGCTTAATCTGAAGTGGACTTTCAACATATCGAGTTAAAAATGGAAACTTCCTTCTGCTTATGAGTCCTGGTTTTGTCATTTGTATTACCTGGTACAGAACATTAAGATGCAGTTAAGGACCTAATTAAAGTGCTACTCATAAAAAAAAGAAGAAAAAATTAAAAAAAAGAGAGAGATAATCCATAAAAATTTTTGCTTGTAGCTAGTTAACTGTAATCAGCCCTAATCTCTGGGGGCTTGATTTGGTCAGCTCTATTTGTGTAGCAAAGTACTTTCTAGTCTAAGTAATCCAAGTGATTTACAAAGTGGGCCTACTCAGCGCTGTGTTAAGTTGCTTAATACAACAGTAAGAACAGGATCTGAATTTTCTCAGGTTCTGACACCTTGCCTTAGTCTTTGTGCTTCAGGCCAAAAATGACTGTGGATGTAGGGAGGGGTGAAATTGGAAATAATGTGTTTCTTTCAGAATTAATATCTCAAATAAAATTGAAGCAGCTTAGGAAGAAGTCAATTTGGTTATAATTGCCTGTGTGGAATACAAAGGGAATTGGAATAACTTTCATATGAGAGTAAACTGAAGGTACTGACTAGGCAGTGGCTAGTTGGGAAGTGTCAGGAAACTGGTTTATTAGCATTGGTTATAGAAACCGTGTGGAAAGAATAAAGTGGACAAATGACTGAAAGGCAGCTGTTCTCAGGTGACTTGTTTTGGAATGAGAACAAATGGTCCTGAGTCCCGCTGGATCAGTGTTAAGGCCACCAGGTTATATTTAAGCTGTGCTGTTAACAGATGTATGCTAGGGATGATGCGCAGAGAAGGGATGTCTTGTCCATAGGCAGGAGAACTCAACCTGAGAAGTAAGTACCAGTAATAATGTTGTTAACATTTAAGTTCTGAAAATTTGCATGGAAATGTCTTAACACTGGGCAAGCTCCCCATGTACCGTGTCCTCTTCAAGTTCTCATATTGGTGGATAAGCTTTTGTTTGTTGTTAAACTAAGTAAAAGATTCAAATAGTTGAAACTTGATGTTTTGTATGTATTAGGTAGGTATTGCCCACCATGCTCAAAGCAAATGAGCTAGTCCCAGTGGCACATATGGCAACCTAATCTTGAGATAGAAGACTGAGTTGTTTTTAAGTCTGGTGTTAGAAGGAAATGAAGCTATATGGATATAAAACCAACTTGTAAACTCACCTATTGATAGTCAGTAATCTAAAGCATGTTTCAAGTAGGAAGCAAGGGAACTGAATGTGAAAGCAAAGAACATGTTAACTGTCCAGGAGCATAACAATTTAGAGATTTCTTAACTGTGTTAAGAACAAAAGAGAAACTAAAAATAATTTTAGCTCAGTATGTGATACTAGCAGTTGAATTTTCAGTAATTTTCTGGTGCTTCTGACAGCAAGGGAGATGAAAGGACAGAAGGAGAATTGATCTGTTTATATACTGTGGTGTGATTTTCTCCACTCAGTTAGAAATGGAGGTAAACAGCTTAATAGATACAATATTATTTTTTCTAATTGACGGAGCTGTTTTTCACGTAGGAGTCCTTCATTTATTGATGAATTCATGAAAACTGATGGGGTTGTTTTTCAGTAAGCCTTTAAAAAAGGTTGATGTTAGATTTTTATATTCCTTCCTTAATTTTCAGGTAGTCAATCAAGGCAAATTGCATTTGTAAGCATTACATTGCTGATGTCGTGTGCTAGTATTTTGTGAGGCCCTTGAGTTTATATTCTAGAATGTCTCAAGTTTAAAATTTGGATGGTAGGTCCCTCTGGTAGGATGACCAAGGGTGCTTAGCTCTGAAGAGGTTGGTAGCTTTCTGTGTGATTTAACGCTTTATAGGAGAGGGGGGAAAGTGCCCATCACAAGTTACCAATGCTCAGGTAAGTGAATTGAGTGGTAACTTGTGTACAGGCAGATTACATGTTTTAAAGGTAGGTTGTAGAACAAAGCTTTCCAGGGTGAATGGCCTGTTAACTATGAAAAATTACTTGGGGTACTTGATATGCCTGTTTAAAGGTACTTGAAAGTTTTAATGCAGTAAAAGAAATTACAGTGTGACTGTGTGACTGCTGCTGAACCTCTGTGTCCAAGCTTGGTGGGGTGTGTGATTCCAGGGTGAAGAAGTGCTGGAGGGGCAGTAGGAAAGCCCATGCCATTTCAGATCAGAGCCCATTTAGTGTAGCGTATGTTCTCCCACAAAGGCCATGTCTGGATGTCTGGGGAAGATTATGAACACAGTGAATTTTTTAAAAGCATCCACACTACTGTCCTCTTCTGAGGTGCTTGTAGTTCATGCATTTAGAGTGCACTACCATATGTTTATCTTGCCTCTCCCTGGGCCTGTGCAGGTTTCTGCAGTATCTTTTGCAACCATTTTCTTGAAGAGCAATCTGCTGGCTTTATTGGATGGCCATGGGTTCTTGTATAAGAAACTGAACAGTCAATCCTTATTTACCATCTCCAAGACTCCTATGATTTTTCTTGTGCATTTCTTTGTTGTTTTCTGACTGGTTGGTTGGGGTTTTGTTAGTTCTTTTCTCTCTAAAAAATATCCCTCTTCCATAATTTCTTTTCCAGGCTGAAGATATTCAGCACTTTTTTCATGTAAGATGTTTCATGGCTTTGCTTGTACTTGCTAGCCTTCTCTGGACCTCCAGGACCCAGGATGCTGGAAAAGGGGAGGTTCTTGCTCTTATTTCAGGTTCTCTGACTTAGTTTATTGTGAGTTCTGTTTAGCACAGCTCAGGGAAGAAGGAAAATGTTGGAGACTAGAGGGAGTTGTGAGAGACTGCTTTGGTTATAATTCTTCTGAAGGGAGAAAAGAACCCAAGAACCTTATCCTAAATTAATTGTGTAATTGAAATGTCATAGCAACGAGCTTGGCAGGCTCAGCAGACCAAGACATGGAGAGAAACAAGTGGAGATTAGAAATCAGGGATACATTTTTAACAGTGGCATAAGTTATTCAAGCAGAAAATTTAAAAGCAGTGTTTCTGTTATGGGGGGAAAAAATACCTGATTTTGCTATTTTACAAAGTTATATTCCACTATAGCAATTACTCAAAGTAAGATTTAAGGCAGTGACACCTTGTGATCTATTCTGAAAAGTTCAAATTAGGGAATAACAGGCTTGTGTTTGGTTAGCTAAAACTGATCTCACTGCTGAAAGACCCAGGTGTGTTTCCAAGGGCTGTCTGTTTTCCCAAGGCCTGAATTTTCAGAAGGAGTCAGCACTTATGTTCTTAATTATATTTAAACATGGACACACTTAACATCTCTGAAAAATGGTCCCAGAGGAAGAGAGGAAGGCTGTGGAGTGATTGGTCCCATAGCCCATGGTGAGACTGTGACAGGTGTGTGTGTGCAGGAGGTGAAAAGGAAGTGTATCAGGAGAATTAATAAAAAGAGTTGTCATATTTCTGCCAGGGATAATGAGGGGAAATATGTCTTTGTGGTTAGCAAGTTCGTCACTTCCAGGATCCACTGGCTCATCATGCCTGGGGTAGCCTGGCTTTCCTAGGTTGTGCCAGCTGCCTGCTGAGTCTTTTGCTTGCTGAGCACGGCTGCCTTGTGAAGTTAGTCTTGAGTGCCTGCAGGACATGTGCAGCTTTTCGGAGGCAGTCTTGGTGGTGTATCCTGTGCTGTGATAAAGAGTTGGACTCTCACAGGTCTTTCTCTTCCATGTTTTCTGGGAGGGCTATCAGCTAGGCAGATTGGATCCCTCGCCTCTTCCCCAACCCAGGCTTCCAGAACCTGCAGCCTGCGGAGTAGTCCTCTGCAGCACGCACGCACGTGTATCGGCTCTTCTCCCCTTCCCAGTGACTCACTGTAGCTCTCTCAGGATTTCTGCCCTCAGGGAACAGGCAGATTATTCTCATTTTGGTTTCAGACATTCTTCTCTAAGACAGGAATATTCATAAGCCAAGTATGCAAGGTGCACAATGTAGTGCATTTGAAATCATGTTGCAGATCTTTTGGTCTCCAGGCAGAGGCATGAGGTAGTCATTTTTAGGGTGTCTGCATAACTCAGGCCTGGTATCCTCAAGGCAAGGCTTTTAATTTCTCTTCTTCACCAAGTTCCCATATTGTGTTTGAAAAACAGTTGAAAGGTAATATAAATGCTCTGAAAAGCAGCACTCTCTTCAAGTGCATTTAAGTAATAATACAAAGTTAAGCCAAATCTTTTCGATTGTGTAATGCCCTTGCTCCCAGCTTTCTCTACTGGCATTTCACAATATCTTCTCAGTCTGTTGCGATGTCTCTATTGCAACTTGTTGGGTCACATTTGGGATCAGTAGCTTGTATAAACTGGGTTGCTCTTTTCTGTGGCTTCTGAGGATCTTCCTGATGAAGTGATGACAGTCAGCAGCACACCAGATGCTGATGCCATCTCCAGACACGAAAACAGGGCATATGTCCTGTATCTTTAGAATCTTTATGATTTTCATCTCTATTTTCAACCAGTGACCTTGTAAGCACCAATCAATAGACAGGACAGTGCAGTGCTTGATTTGAGGAGACGTTGTCCTGGTTGACTTACATGGCATAGCCTTCCCAGGCAGGCTTTGGTGTGTTCAAGCAGCAAAATAAATGAAGAAAACCAGCATGTGTAGTGTTAACAGTTTTCTAAAATGTCCATATTTTCTCTTGTGATGCCTAAGTATTCCTTCCTTCAGCCCTGCTTCATTGACAAGCTGATTTTCTGCACTCAGTGTTATCCTTGAGTACCGGATGTAGTAGACCGTCAAAAATTTTATTGTAGTACTTTAGTGAAAGATGTGTTTAGATGCTGACATGCTCCTGAACAGGATTCACAAGTAATGCTGTCAGACCACAAAGGAGCTAAAGCCAGTTCTTGGGAATGAAGTAAATAAAGAGGAAATATAAGTTCCTTTAATATTTGCAGTCTTTCCTGTAGAAGCTGCAGTATGTGAATATTGCATGAATATCAATAGTCAAATTTTTATTGAAGTGTGCCAAAAAATACCTAATAGCAGAAGGAGTTACTACCTTTTTTATCAGTTCTTGGAACTGATTGTCATTTGTCATTGAGGCTCTGTATTTTCTGGTGATCTCTTTGTTCATTTGAAAGAAATGCTTGGAAAATAATTAGTGGACAATCAGTTTTTATTTAGAATGGAGAAAAGTTATTCAAGGCACAGATATTTCAGAATCATGTGTCTGGATTTGTACTGATCAGGGAACTGCAATTTTCTTATGTCAGAAGTCTCAGTAATGAAGGAGCATAAATGTGGTCGTGATGGATGACAAGCTTTTTGTTTCAAGTGACTTCAGCAGTAGCAAAGGAGGAAGCCAACTGATAGGTTTCAATAGAGTAAAAACATGCAGAAGTAAAGGTGAGGGCTTGTCAGGAGTCTCTGGGGAGACTGGGAAGCAGAAAAGAAAAACAGATACCTGAGTTGGTGAGAAAGTATAGGGATTTATTTTATTTCTCTTTTAACATGGTAGCAGTACACTCTCCAAATCTGAGTAGGGAATGTTTCTATATTACTTGCTGGTTTTCTTCAGCTCCCGAGATAGGTCTGATCAGATGGCCAAAACCCCTTTTTATATGCCCCCTAACTGCTGCAGATGGCTAAAGGAGGGAATGGGGCTGCTGGGGTGTCTTTCTGAGAGGCTGCTGCAGCTGAAACGTCAGTGGGGAAGGTGTTCCAAACCAGGAATCTGGTCCCTGTGGTGGTGGGGCTCACCCATGCATGACAGGAGCAGAAAGAAAGAGTTTTTATTTAAAACTAATAGTTTGAATTTGAATGCTGTTCAATTCATCACTGTAATATATGTTAAGGAATAATTCGTGCTTATGTAAAATATACGTGAAATAAAATTGTGCTTGTGAGAAAAATTCTTACGGTTTCAAAACCACCAGCCAGAACCGGCGAAAAGATTGCTTCACAAATTGCGAAACCACAGATGGCAGCGGAGAGAAAGACCTCACTAACAAACGAAAAGACGTGGCTCCTACGAAGATTCGCCCTTTCCTGGGATGGTCCAGGAAACACCCAAACGATGAATACTCGATAAGTATTGACAATCAAGATAGCCAGAGTCCTTAGGAGTGTGCATTCCAATACTAGGTTCCCATAACTCCACGATCAGCATTCATCGCTTCCCAGAAACAATTTGGTCCATCCCAGCACAGACAAAAGGAGACTACATGAATATGTGAAACCAGAAAGAATAGGAGAAACTCTGCCCCAAGCGGAAAAAAAACCTGTATAAAAACTACCCTAACAGAGAACATTTGTGAACAGAGGGGATCTGAAGTGGTAGAGCTTGGATCAGAGTTCACCCAGCGCCGACCCTGGGTTCGACGCTGTCCCTTTGATTGTGGCTATCGGAGACCGAATCTTGGTCATGAAAAAAACCCCTCTTTTCTTTATTATTAATTCGACTTTGTTTTATTATCTATAACAATCACTGAGAGTCATGAGAGAAGCCAGAAAGATGCTTTAAATCACAATTACATCATTCTATGCACAACTTTGCGCATAGCAGAATTGCTGAAAGTTATTAAAATGTCAAGGTAGAAAGTAGGAATGGAAAAAATTGTTCAGATAAACTGATTTGTCTTCCCCCTCTATCATCCCAAGAAGGTATTTCATATTTTCGGGATCTCTGTGTTTAGAATCACGTAAGTGATACATATTTGTACTCCATTTCTGTCACCATAATTGGTATCAAGCCTCATTCACTGATAAGGAAACTACCTTTCCTTATCCGAAGAAGACTTGTTTGCTTAATTTCTTATCAGTACCCTGATTAGGTGACTCTGAGGGATAACTGTTCTCCCCTGAATTTATTGTGTTTCAGATTCTTTTAAGCTACCTGTAGGTTTTCACTCCTTTGTCCTGGTGCTTGGCTAGATTATAGTAATATAATTTTATTGCTTCTAAGTAATAGAGATGTGGGACTGGAATGTCCTGAAACAGCAATGACATACTGAGCAGTGTGGAAAAATGATGTGGGAAAATGACTAGTATCATACGGTTTTATGGAAACCCTCTTTTCTGTCACCAGCACAGGTTATTGGTTTTTTCATAGATTAAAATCTGTATTTGGTTTTACTTCCTCCATCTCAAAAAGGATGTAGTAGGAGAAGAAAAGCTAACAAGAAGGGCAGCCTGTGTGATTAGAGAGATAGGAGTGTACAAAGTATCACAATATTAGTCAGTTGGAAAAAGTGAAGTAACTAAGAAAAGATGCTGGAAATCTGTGACATCATGAATAGTATGCAGAAGGTTTATTTGTTCACCCTTAAAATAGCATTAATTAGGATGTTCAGTGAAATTGCGTATGAAGTACAAGAAGGGAAACACTGCTTTATGAGCACATCGTGTTAGTGTGTGGTTCATTGGCATAAAACTGGTGTGGAGCTCTTGAAAGAACAGAACAGTTCAGTGAATGCTCTTTCTCTGGGAAATACGTGATTTCTAGAAGCCAAGGGGCTAATCAGGGAAAAGATTTCCCTACTTACACGTGGCCTAAATCTTTGGTAAGACAGAAATTAATGAGTAAAATGAACTGTTGCACCAAGTTCGCCATTGCCTCTGTTCTCTCAGGCTACGGAGTATGTTTGGCAGGTGTGGCAAGCAGTCAGTCCTTTGTCCCCTCCCTCGTTTCAGCATTCCTGCCCGCAGTACCAGACACGAGGCTGACCGGTGGCTCGGCACCTGCCCGGCGGGTTCAGCTGTCACTGCCAGCGCTGCCATGCCTGGCACTGATTTGGGCTGGGCAGGCAGGTCTGTAGCATCTGTGGTGATGGTATCGTCCTCCATGTGGGCAGCCCGGGAGACTCCTGCTGCTCCTTGACCTATTCTATCTACTTACAGAGCTATTTACACAGTTGCAGAGGTGTAATTCTCCTATCATGCGTCAAGGTCTTTTGGGTGATAAACTGATTGACCTCTTTATCATACTCCTTCAGTAGTTGCTTTCCAAATTACTCTTAGGTAACTCTTTTTTGTGAGGTTTCCTTTTAACACTGATGAACGAAATGTCAAGAGTCTGGTAGGAAACTGAGATACAAATATATCATTTACAGGAAGAAAAATTCCCATTCTAGACCTGTCTGTTTTCAGTAAGCCTGTATTTTCTTGCTTATTCTCACTTGGCGTTCTTCCTCTCACTGCTTATTATTTTACTATTTTTACATAATTCTTAATGTACAAGTGTTCCAAAACCACAGAAAGGTTCAGTCCACCTACTCTGCCCTTTGCCTAAAAATGCAGGGTGATCAGATTTGCATTAACACCTAGCTGCCTCTCATGGGTGTGCAATCCCATCTCCAGTGTACATGCAGTGCAGAAAAATTTGGGAGGCAGAACCATGAGTCATTTCACCACTAAGCAAATGTTCAAAAAGTAGCCAAAGGCAGTTTGGCTGTTGAAAGCCGTTGGAGCTCTTAATCTAGTTCTCACTGAAAGAAGCATGGTTCCTGAGGCTTCCATCATGCCTGTGTGTGCTCTGTGTGCCTTTGTGGCTATACTAGAGCTACCTGCCTTCAGATCGTGTCAGAAAATGTTTGGCTATCTGGAGGAGAAATGAGAGAAGATAAGGGGAACTGGAGACACAGTATGTTGTGGTGTGTTGCTTTGTCAGACTTTACAGTCACTCTGCTGTAATCCATTCATGTACAGCATGATTTGTTACCTCAGTCTCACCACATGTACAGTACATGGGCTGTCACATTTAATGGATTCATTGCAATTTTTTCTTCTGAAGGTCTGAAAATTTTAATTTATGATTTTAAATCTTTATATGCACAGTTAAAAACATAGACTACTTAAGAATGCACACTATTCAAATAATTAGGATGTGGGTTTGAATTTCCCAAACCTGTCTAGTAGTTAGGCATAATGTATAGACAGTGTTGTTCTGAACCCTTTGTTGCTGGGATAGAAAAAAATAATGGGGGGGGTGGGGTGGGTGGGCAGTAGGGGACAGAAGAAAAAAAGTATACAAACACAAAATGCCAGATTTTGGTTTCAGGAGACAAATAAATTCACTGACTGAGACTGCTTCTTTTAGCCTGTAGCTAAAGAGACTATACAACACTTATTCTTTCACATAGGTGTGAAAGAAAAGTGTCTAATTGTTCAACATATTTAGGATTTATTGACAAATAAAAGCACATTACTTTGTTTAAACTGAACTTGTTTTTCAAATGTCTCTTTTTCTTGTCTTGCAGTTAGAGGTTTTTTAATATGCAACCATATGTGCATATTTAGTTCACTTTTCTCTGTTGTACCATGCTTGTGTTCAGGACCCTACTAAACAAACAGGTTCATAGTTCATATTATATGTCTCCTGTGAATACAGTATTCAGATTATGACATTTTACTGGACAGTATTTTTAATCTCCAAACTTAGCAGGCAGTGCAGTTAGGAAATTATTGATATTTTACAGGGGGAGAGAGATGTGTCCTAATTCCCAGGTAGAAAAAGAGGAGAAAGTTATCTGTATTGCTAGTTTGTGGTCTTTTTGTGCCAGAGTGGCATAGTGGTTGCTGTTGTGGTCAGTTCTCCATTTTCAAACGTAAAGCTTTGGAACAAAAAATGTTTTGCTAATAGCAAATATTATAAGCTCTTCAGAGAAGCTGCTTTTATTGCATATCGTTATTTCTTCCATCTACACCCAGACTTAAACATTTTCCCATTCAGCAGATGCAACATCTCTTTCTCTACCTCTCTCTGCCCTACTTGATTTTTATTCCCACTCCTCCAAGGTCTTGCTGGTGCCTGTCTAGTTAGTGTGAGATTATTGCTCTTAACTGTTTGCTATCTTGTGTACAGTTTCAGAGATAAGTAAGGGTAAAATACCTGAAAACTTGTCTGCTTTTTCCAGCTAGACCAAATAATTAACTAGAAGTTGAAGTCTGCCTTCTCCTACCTTCTACCTTCTCCAGGGAAATGTCACAAAAAGTTCAGGTAGTTTGCTTACATGCGTGTGATATGTAGTTGTAATTATAGTTATACTGGACTAATTGAAGTGGTATCTCCTGGTAGCACAAACTCAGTAGTTGGCAGAATTTCTTCAGGCAGGATTGTGCCATATTGGTGGTTGTATGTAGGTAATGGATAAAGAAAACATCCAGTATTTGTCAGGTTTTTTGTCTGTCATGTTGTCATTGTGTTTCTGATGGTTTAATACTGTGCCCTGCTACTGCTGCAATTACCTATTTTTCCACACACTGCTTTCACTTTGATCAGCAGAAGGTGGTGTGACGATGGTGAAAATACAAATGGTCAGAAAAACACAGTAAGAAAGCTATTTTAAAAAGTTTCAATGTAGGTGTCCAGTCTCAGAGATGAAGTGTCTGAGATCATTGGGTGGCGCTATGTTTCAGAATGCTATCAGGGAAAAGCCAGCATCATCCTGATCTTCCCCTTCCTCCCCCTGTCCTTCATGCCACGTACACTATGTGCATATATTTAAACTGTCTGTGTTTGGTTTCTACACACTTTCTGTGTCTGTTGCCTTATCTCTAGTGTCCCTAACCAGTGCACGTCTCATGACTGTATCCCTGGCAGGGGTGGGTGGGATATGACAGCAGTAACATGTGGATGCACGTCCAGAGCTCTTGTGAGTCTCGTCTGACTAAGGGAGCAGCACACTGAGGCAGCCCCACAGCATTCATCTTGCTGTGGTCATGGGCCAGCAGAAGGGTCAGGTGCAGCACACTGGGCCCCTCCTTGTTTCTTGTGTACATTACAATGTGGCAGGCGAGTCCTCGCCCTTCCTTTTACTATCTGCCTCTTGCTCTCTGGAAATAGCAAAGGCTGCAGCAGAGCTTGAATGCAAGTCAGAAGTCCTGCGCTGCCATTCCCAGTCCCTTCCTCCCTGATCTTCCAGAGCTGACAGCTTGGACCACAGGAAGATCCCTCCCAGAAGGACAGCGTGTCCTTGCTCCTCGTCCTGGCTGCTGGTTTTGCTTGGGCCCAGCCTTGCCTTTTCTTCTCACCTCTCTCAACTTCGTCCGGGTTGCAGGTTCCTGCCAGAGGCAGTGGGACCTTTCTGAGAGTTGGGGGCAGTCAGGTGGGGAGAGCCATGAATTGCCTCCTGGCACCCCATCCCCACTCCTGGAGCTGGGGCTGCATGCTGCCCTCACTCCCCCCAGGTATGTGAGTCTGTGCTCTGGGTTTGGAGGGGAGCCCTGTGGGGCTGGCTGGGCAGCTCCATCCTCCCTGAGCCTTGGTTTTGTTCACCCACTGCTGTCATAAGAATTGGAAATCTCTACCCTGCTCTGGTGCTGACAGCTTACAAGTGCCCTTTGGGTCCTGCAGGGGTTTCTGCTACTGCAGTGAGTGTGTATTGCAGCTGATATGAAAAGTCTTCTGCACAATCTGCTTTGTCATGCTTGACTGAGTACATGCATGCTTTGCAGGACTCTTGGCACACTTCTACCTTCAGAGATTAAAGTGGTGTTTAAATATAGTGTACTTGTGGTAAAGTGGTGATTAACCAATATTTGTTGGGGTTGTACCAAGGCAGTAGATATGTGTATATTCACCTGACAGTACAACGTATTTGTATCCAGCAGCTGAATTGTATAGGAATCACAGAAGAAACCTTGGGAGCAGTTGTGTATTGCTGTGGTATCATATATCCATTACTCTTAGAGAGTTCCTGAAGGATTACTAAACCTGCTGTACTTGATGAATTTTTCTTTCCTTACAATTCAGTTCTAAGGCCTAATAAGCATTTTAATATGTCCTCTTGTTCTTCTTCACAGCTGCAATTTGCACATACTGTAGATCTCTTTCTAAACATGCTGAAAAGTGAACATCTTAACAGTCAATTACTTGAATTTTTTTTTCACTTTAGATGACAATCAAAACAAAAGCAATGAAAAGAAAGAGAAGAAAATGGTTTCTCAGAAGCCCCATGGTACCATAGAATATACAGTAAGTACTGGTGTGTGGTGTGTTTATGCCTGCTTTTTGACAGTGGAGTTGTTGAGGTTGAGAGGCACAAAACTGTAAACACTAATTCTTCCTCATTTTTTACCTATCTCAATAAGGATTGCCCCTATTGATACCATTCAAATACCACCGTATGGGGAGAGCTAGGGTCACATCCTGAGTCTGTGTTCAACCAAGGATCTCTGCCTCAGCCACTTCCATTTTTACTTCTGCATTATGGCTCTCTAATAGAGCAATGGTTTGTTATTCAAAAAATACTCCCATTCTGCAGTGTTGCTTGTCATCAGGAGTTGAGCTGTGCTTGATGAGATCTGTTTCTCTAAGCTGGAGCAGGGCAGCAGCTCTGCCCAAAACATCTGTGTGAGCCCTCAGGTCCCTCAGTGCATTCCACTCTCTACCTACAAAGCCTCTGTGGAAGATGGTGTCCCAGCTGGGTGCTGCACAATGCCTGACACGCTGTGGCTGCTGGAGGTGTAGTAAACTTTGCAGTGTATGGCCTTCTCCCCCTTGCCAGACCAGTTCTGAATACAGTTGTGCTGCTTTAAAGTTTTAAGGGAAAAGGAGAGGGCCATGTGTAACACTTCTACATTTTATCTACTGTATACTGTCAAAGAATATTTCTGTCCTTTTTTTTGATACTGGTTTATCACCTAAGCTGATGGGGTGTTACAGATGGGGTGTTGAGGTCATGAAGTCTGTCCCTGCAAACAGTCTGTTAAATAGGTTTAATTCATGTGTAGTGCCGTGTTCAGTATGGTATCTTAGTCGTTTACTCTTTCTTCAGGCTGGAAATCAGGACACTATAAACAGCATAGCATTAAAGTTCAACATCACCCCAAACAAGCTTGTGGAGCTCAATAAGCTTTTCACACAGACAATTGTGCCAGGCCAGGTAAATCTTTCATTTATTTGGTGGTTTTTTTAATACCTGAAACATAATTATCTGCTATGTATTTGTAAGTTTTTTACTACTTACGTGGATCTTTTAGGTACTTGGATACAAGGATAATGGACAGTAATTTAAAGCCCTCCCTCAAAGTGAAACTCAGTAGATTATTACTTGGAATTGGTGTGAGGGGGAAGCTTTATAATTGCCTTATCTGGCTTGTTATTTATGTACTGTCACTAAAGCTTAAAGATAACTCTGAAGCTCAAGAAAGTAACACAGCTGTTGCAAGGGAATTGGACTGTTGGGAAGTCTGGATAAATGCAATCTATAGTGCATTAAAGAATTAGAGACAGAAATTGAAATGGCTTTGTGCTATTACGTTGGGTATGAGTCAGTCTCTTGTAAGATGAGAAATAAATGGAGAGAGACTTTAGGAGAGTCCAGGACTGGAAATGCAAGTGTGGAGATTAATACCTGGTTCATAAAGAGCAGATCTCTACTTCTGCTTCATAGCCATGAGGAGGTTGAAGTGTTTTGATTTGCAGATATGGAAGCTGAGGGACAGAGAAATGGTGTGACTTGCCTAAGAATACCCAGCAGATAAAAACTGAAATAAGGAAATTAATTTAATTTTTCTGAATGTTTTTAAGGTGTACATTGCAGATATGAATTATCAATATTGTGTTGTATTTCTAATAGAACACAGTTAATAACCTTTTAAAGCTTTTGCCTCACTGTTTTGAAATATCTGTTTGCATTTAGATTCTCTTTGTGCCAGATACAAGTGTTGGGAGGCTGTCTTCTAGTCCTGGTGCACCAGTTTCTCCTTCATCATCAGATGCTGAGTATGATAAACTCCCTGTAAGTCAAACATAGCTCACTGGTCTTAAACTCTCAAAATATTTTCTGATTCTGAAGCTGAGAATCAAGGCTTGTAAATAGCATTTTTTTGAGTTTACGGGCCTTGTGTGTACTGTCTTGCATTAAGTTAGTTTGCTGTACTACAAAATCTACCATTGTCTTAAAAATACTCCAAATTAAGGGAATTCTGAGTGTGGAAACCCATTACAAGTTCAGTTAGGCCCTCAGTCTATCAAAACTACTAAAAATAGTGTAGTTCATAATCTTTAAAGAATAGAAAGCTAAATATGAAAAATTATTTAGTGTTTCCTACTGGAGATTTTTATGCTGCTGTGCAGTCCAGAGCCTTGATCCTGCACTGGTGGATCTGTCCTTGAGTGGTGAGGCTGTTAGTTTAGTCTGAGCAGTCAGTTTCTTTCTAGTAATATACAGATTTATCTTTAGACAAGACTGCTGGATTTAATCTTCGTGAGAGGCCTTGGCATAGTCGATCTTTCATTTTCCTTCGAAGGGTGATTGGCCATGATGGTTTTTAGGTAGTACCTTTAGGCAGTTTAGCTGCCTTTACAATCTTTAACATCTGTTGAGATTAAAGTAATTAGTCATTTCAAATAACATCACTAATCAAAAGTGGAGAGAACCTTGGAGTGAATAATTGTGTTTAACCTTACCCCTCTGCCATCTGCATAGGGAGTCACACCAGTGCACTGTGAGCAGAGGTTTTCAGTTTAGATGATGTGTCAGGGCAGGCCCTCTCCCTAATAAGAGTGTGTAATTGAATTTTGGTAAGCTGATGTGCCTTGGTGTTTTTTAATTTCTTGCCTGTTATTTGTATGGAGTTTCTTGTAAGGTTACAAGGATTTGGTGTTTTTTCAATATAGGATACTGTGGGAAATGTACATATATGTACATACATGACCATTGCTTTTCTTCCTTATGCAAACAGAAAATAGTTGTTTGAACCTGACCTTTCAGTTTTCAAAAATCTAGAAGTATATGATTCTGGTCCTGTTGCTCCACACAGAACTTTTTCTTTTCTAAGGATGCTGATTTGGCAAGAAAGGCTTTCAGACCAGTGGAGAGAGTCCTGTCCTCTACTTCAGAAGAGGATGAGCCTGTAGTTGTCAAATTTTTAAAAATGAATTGTCGTTACTTCACAGATGGTAAGGTATGTGGAACCTGATTTTTGGGCATTGTTTGAGATTCTCTTGGGATAAGTAGAGATGAATACTTGGTGAGTCAAATATGTTTCATGTTTTTAAAGAATGTAAAAATTATGTTGGCTTAATCTATTAATTATATTTATCTGTTTGTTGGTACTGTGATAATATGCTGTATAATTTTGTTATTTTGCTTGTGTATTGCTAGATACATAGAGAGAACTGCACTTCAGAGTTATGACATGTCAGGATTAGTTGTCCAGTTCCATCAAATTGAGCAACATCTTTATAAAATGAGTACATGCCAATCTATTTCATTTATGACTTGAAGATAAATTTTAACCATTTCCAGAGCAGTGTTTCCAAATATGTTTATGTTGCTTCTGCACTTGCTAATGAATGTTGTGCAAGCCTAATAATAGGATAAATATTGTATTATACAATCTTTTCTTTCTGTTTTTTGTAACATACACCAGGACTACAATCCTAAATTACAGCAAGTATTTTAGGAGAAAAGGCACAAAGCTTGGGTAGTATTTTAGCTCTTTTCTCAAGGTTGTAAGACACTGTCTTCCTGAACTTCCTACTTTGATATATCTGTCCTTGTTGACTCTGGTTTCAGTTAGCTGTCTGCATGTTTGGGTTTTCAGGTTCTCTGGAATTTATAACACTGGAGATTCTAATCATTGTAGTTGCAACATTTTTTTCCCCTTAATCCTGACTCTTGTAAGATGGATGTGTTTACACCTACAGTTTCTGGCTTCTTTTTGCATTGAGTGGATGTAGACTGTATTAAACAACTCTTTAATTTTACAGTCTGCTATTTTGTAGAACGTAATAGAGGACTACTTGATGTCTCACATGTAAATTAGGGCAGTACTGTCACTTGCTATGTGGTGCTTGTTAGGTGCAGAGGATACAGATTGCCAATTTTATGACTGCAGGATGGAAAAAGTAATTTTCAGTCAGAGCAATCAAAAATGAGACTGCTTCTTTTCCAGTGTAGCTGAAATCCCTTGTTGCCTGGCTTCCTGCAGTGGCTGTGTGGGAAGTACAGCCTACTGATGTAGTGTCTTCTGGCTTCTGGGAGAAGCCTCTGCACTTGTTTTGATCCTGTCATCCAAACCAAACCAAGCTTGAGCACTGAGTCATACAGGAGAAGCAAATGGGAAATATGAACAGACTTTTTGCTTTATAAAGGAGCAGGCATTCATGTACTCATTTGCTGGTGCCAAGCCTTGATACCTTACTGCTTTAAAAAAGCACCACAAACCAAGCTTGTGGTCTTTTACCTGAGTGTTTATGAGCCTTCCTTGGCTTGCCTTGCAGATGACCTTCGATAATTAGCAGTATCTGCAGTGTGGGCCATTCCAGTTGATCTCTGTATCCCATTTGTCAGATGTCATGATTTACACACAGCTCTGAGTTGGTCTGGTGTATTTTGTAGTTCATCTGGAAGAGAAGGTGCAGAAGCAAGACTGTGGAAATCGTTTTAAACCTTGAAAAATGGTCAGTTTCCATGGATTAATGCTGAATAATGGCTGATGCAGCAGCCTTTTATCAGCCTTTTATCCATTGCTAGAGCACATTTTGCAGAATTAAATTAGTCCTCTGTAGCTGTGCAGAATATGCTTGGACCAATTGTAGGAGCTGTTTCTAGGTTGGGAAGAAGCTGTCTCATATCATATCCCTGTATGGAGAAGCTTTTTGCTTGTACCTCTGATGTTAGCTTGGCACAGTAACCTTGACGTTTCCATGAGTGAAACTGCATGCAGGTGTGTTGGTCGTATGTAAATTCATGGATCAAATAAAAGTAGCTGCATCTAGAATAAAATTTTATGTAGTTTTTTTAAAAAAGTAAATCCACTAATCTGTTTTGTCTGAAATTGATTAACGATCACATTTTTAGCTTGTAGCAGTCAGCACTGAAAGTTGAATAGTTCAGATGTTCTTCCTTATCAGCCAGGAACTTGGATGTTACCAAGAATTATTTTTTTTTTCTCTCCTTACCATTTCTGACTTGATGCAATTGAAAAGCAAAGTATTTTGCTAGCAAACTGCATGACATAGTATAAAGAGACTGGAAAGTAGTTTTTGCTTTTTAGGATAGTAGCCTAAAATCTAGTACCCAGTGATGAGTGCATTACATGTGATATGCTGACTCTTTCTTCTCCTATTTTAGGGTGTCGTTGGAGGAGTCATGATAGTAACTCCAAACAATATCATGTTTGATCCACATAAGTCTGATCCTCTGGTAATTGAGAATGGCTGTGAAGAGTATGGGCTCATCTGCCCCATGGAGGAGGTTGTCTCAATAGCTCTCTACAATGACATCTCTCACATGAAGATTAAAGATGCATTGCCATCGTAAGGAGTATTCTTCCCTGAACTTATATTTGCAGATTCTCAGTAAGGGTCATGTAAAAGGGGAGGGGGAATGGAGGGGCGGAAGAGTTTTAGTGCAGCAGAGTAAAGCGCTAGCAAAGGAACGATTCATTTTGTTGTTCTTTAGAACACTGAAATGGCATTAAACACAAATGGGTCACGAGTGTAAGAACCAGAGTGCAAAGGAGACCAGTACAAAGCAGTAATTAATAAAAACATTTGTAATATGCCACGGTTGGGCTCTTGCACTGACCTGTCTCTAGGGCTCTTTCAGTGGATGTGAAGAGGTTTAGATTTTGGCCATTATTGTGTTACAGGACTGTTCTCAGAGGAGTATTTGAAACTTTCAAAGATAACAGCACCTTAGCTGCCATCTTCAGGACTTACTGAAATACTTCTATCTCTGAACCAGAAATGCACTGATAGTTATAACCTATATTACATAAAAGACTTTCTGGAGTGGGCTACTTTCCTTTATGCACAGACTTACCTATTTGTTCTAAGCAGGGTTTTGTTCTTGTAGGCAATACCTGCTTGAACAGTGAAATTCATTGAATTCCCTCCCTTTATTTCAAGAAAAACTTCACAGATGCTTGCTACACTCATTTCTGGAGTGTTTAGTAACTTCTTAGTAATTTTTAAGTGATGAGGATCTTGAATTCTTGTTCTGTTCAGAGTTTTAGCAGTAACAAAGAGCTCAAGTTTTATGCTGATATGTTTATTCAGAATTTTTAATTTTGAAATATTTTGTGATCGTCCTGCTTTAAAAAGAAATATATGGGGAAGCCTGAGTTCAAACAGTATGTTTGAATAATGGAGACAAATAAAAGAACACTTCTAATTGTGTTGCCTGTTACTGTTCTGCAGTAAACATGTTGAAACAGGATACAGTTTATCTCTGATTTGTTTTTCTCAAAAATACATTTCTACTGACTAGGGAAGCATGGATGGTTGTAGATGTTGACTCATTGTCAGGTGTGGGAAATTACAATATTATTATGATTTGAATTAAATTCCAGCGGCTAAATACACATCCTGTGTTTTTTTTTGTTAAGGAACTTCTGATGACTTGCACGTTCTTATTACATGTGTTATATTTCTTCACCCACGTGGCATATTCTGCCAAGTGGTTTACTCATTTTATTTTGGTATTATACTTTCAGCATTTTTCTCCATTGTCTTTAAAGTCACTTATTTCTAGTACTGTATATTTATTTTGGAGAAAGTTATTTTTCATCGAGTTTCATGGTTTAAGTTAAGTTGATGTTTAGTTTTTATTTTCAATTTTTTTCCATTTCCATTTTGCTTTTAACATCGTGTGCACATCCATCATTTCCCCTGACAGTGACATACCAAAGGATCTTTGTCCTCTGTACAGGCCAGGAGAATGGGAAGACCTGTCCTCTGAGAAAGATATCAATCCTTTCAGCAAATTCAAATCCCTTAGCAAGGAAAGGAGGCAGCAGAATGGGGACACATCCCTTGCTCTGGGTGCCAAACAGGTGAAGCCTTCGGATAAGGAGAAGTCTGCTGATTTTGAAGTTCTTCAGTCATCTGAGAGTACAGGCTCAATCAAATCAAAGTCTCTGGAGTTTCCCAGCAACATCACTGCCACTGAACATTTGGAAAAGTTTGATGTGGATTCATGTACCAAGGACCCTTCCAGGGAAAAAAATGCTTCAGATACCAAAACCAAAGAAAAATCTCCTCTAGAAGAAGGAGAGGATGACTTCACTGAGCTGGAAAAGACATCATCTCATATGGATAGAGGGTTGGACAGGAAAATCTCATTAATGGAAGGCTTGCTGGCTGACCCCAGGGACTTGGGGAGAACTAAGCAGCAGGTAACCAAACCTACTACAGAAGTCCAGGAGCACTTGACAGTTGATTCCTTGGAAAAAAAGGACAGTGTTGAACCTAAAGCTGACTTAGACTTAGAGCTGTGTGAAAAGCAAGATGTAATTCCAGAAGTAAACAAATGTGTCAGTACCCCCACAGGTAAGGTGGAGACTGAATTGGACACTAAGAAAGAGCTAGAGAAAGATAAACTTATTGAATTTTACCTCAATAAAGATGGAAATGGGTCTCAGTCATCTGAAGACTTACACAAAGCTGAAATCCAGAAAGGTGAAAACAATAAAGCAATTGGCATAGACCTTACACTTAGCTGTTCAAAGTCCCAAGCTAATGAAGTCCATACAGTTAAAAGTATGGAGCTTGATTCCTGCTGTGTTGGAAGGAAAGCACCTTCATTAGAAATCAGCTCAGCAGCAGCAGAGGAAAAGGATCTGAAAGAGTCTGTGGACTCTTCATTAGTACCAGCTGTAGACAAACCTGTCAAGAAGCAGAGTTAGACAATCAATCAGAAATCAGACTGTGGCTGCTGCAGAAAATCCAAGTGCCAATTGAAGGTAGGTCTCTGGTTATCCTTGTTTCCTCTGAGACTTGGACAGCATTATGACGGTAACCTTTGAATTGACAGCCTTCTCTAAATTTCTTCTGTCTGTAATACCTGTCTCTTTTTTTACTCTTTGTGTATTTCAATTTTATATTCCCTGCTATCTTCAAATTCTTTGAAGCTTGTAGTTTGATAAGTAGCTTGTGTGCTCTTTCCACATTCAGTGATCACTGCTTATATAATCTTTACTTCTGTTTGCTGGCTTTAAGAAGGATAGTGAAATGTCATCCAGTTTCAGTATTGGCAGGGAAACTTCATGGCCTAGGAATTACCACTCCATATTGGTAGCCACTGTTGCCCCATTGAAGTCTCTGTCAGTTTTGGTTTTGATCATATCCAAGGTAGTGGAGCACTGCTGTGAAGGGGGGCACTGAAGTATTCTTGACAATGTTTGCATGTGTCTGGTGTCTCTCATGCTATGGAAAACAAAGAAGTGATAAATAGGAATACATGTATAGTCCTACTGAGTCCTCCTGAATGGTCATTCAGAAAAAAATTTAGACTGTTCCAGGAAAGCACATACCAGAATGAAATCTCTGTTCAGAGTGTGTGCACACATATTAGCATTTCTATGGCAGCCCAGTGCCTTTTAAGCACTAGTCTGTCCTAGCATTGAGGAGCATTGATGCTCCTCTCTGGGTAATTTAATGAACCAGTGGACTTACCTTGATTCACATCAGGTGGTGGGGGATAATTAAAGTGGATATCTTTATTTTAAGAACAGTTGTTCTTAAAACAATTTTTCCTTTTTTTTGTAAGGGTTTATATCTTGCTGGTGGTATTTGGCTGTATGTGTACACCTAAAACAAAGAAGGCAATTTCTGAGTGATTGAGGCTATAGTTTAATAAGCAGGTTTTCTTGTCACAATAGCAATTTAAGGAGCTTCAACTGCTTTTGGGCTTGGCCCTGTCTTGTGCAGATAAAAGGTGTTTGTACGGCTGTGTGACCAACAGAGTTGAGAAACTGATTGGGGTTTTTGTGTGTGTGTGTGCATGTGCATACAGGATTACCCTTCAGCCTGGATGGGTTTTCTGGACCCTACTGTGTCCTCTTTATTTGCCTGCTTTCTTTTGACCCAGCCTGGTCATCTTACCTACTTCTTTACAGGGTTGTTCTGTACACAGCTGTACAGCTAAGGGGGATTCAGACTGTGACAAAATGGGAATAAATGGCCTCAGTTCAGGATAAATGTGGTTTTACTAAACCAGTTGTGCTGTTGAAGTCAGGTGTAATTCTGTGTATGGTGCCTCTGAGTATTCCTTTGCACAAGATTATTAATCTTTGTCACAGTGTTTTATCAGCTGCAATATTGGTGCTTTCCTGTAAGCAGACCATTTCTCTTGTGTCTTGTTCAGATATGCTTCCTTCAAAAGAGGAGAAGAGCAAGACTCCTCCGATGTTTCTGTGCATTAAAGTAGGCAAGCCCATGAGAAAGTCCTTTGTGTCTCAGAGCATGACCATGTCTCAACAGTACAGTAAAAAGATAAAGCAACCAGAGTACTGGTTTGCTGTTCCTCGGGAAAGGTAAGCTGCACTTCTGTTAGCACAAAAATATGTTACTTTTTGAATGTGTAGTGCTTTCTAGAGCTGAATCTTACATTACCTACATGGTCCAAGGTGTGAAGTGTATCAGGGATGCTGAGGGGTGCACTCATTTCATTGCATGCCAGTGACATAGAGCAGTGTTTGTTGCTGCTCTAATGTGGCTCTCAGTGGGAAGGAAAAATGGCTCAGGGCTCCACTTGAAGGGAAAAGGGAGACACTCCTAACTAAACAGGTGTGAGGATTTCTGTCTTTTGTCCCACTAAAAATTTGTCCCTTTGCAGTAAAATTGAGGAACGTAAATGTTTTCCTATAGGTGTGTATTAATGCATAAATAGTACTCTAGAAAAAAGCAAACCAACAAACTAGAGAAGTGGAGGTCTATGATTTTCTGCATAAATCACTCGAGAATTTTTACTGATGGTGAAGAATCAAATTTGTGATCCTTTTCTTCACAGAAGGCAACTAGAGCAATTCTCTCTCTGTTGATGAACCAAAATCAGTGATTCTGATAATTAGATGCCAGGAAGGAGGAATCTGAACTTGTGATCCATTTCAGAGGTGGCTCTTTCAGATGCAGTTAATTTTTTAGAATAATTTTTCTTTTAATAATTTTAATTTCAAATATGTAGCATGTGAATTGATTTAAGTGTCTATATTTTTTGTGGTTTGAAAAGGAGTGTTTTGATTGTCTGTAGTAGTGTGGAAGTTGCTGTCCTGGAACTCTTCCTGGAGGAGAGGGAGACATTTAATCCAGCTGGAATGTGGTCCTTGGGAGAGTAGCTTTTGGTTTGCTTGCTATCTGTGGATCCCAGTCCTTGGCTCCTCAGGGATTGCAGAAGGGTGGGTTCAGAAAATTCTAGGCTGAACTTTGAGTCAATACTTAAAGGAGTTGGAGTGATGCTGTAATACAACACAAGGTCAGTTAGTGCTTTGGGGATAGTGCAGCTAACAGTGTATAAAGCTGCTGAGCTGACTGAGGTCATCTCTAATCACTGCTCTATGCAACAGGTAAATCTATCAAGCTTCTAATCACAGACTTGGAAAACAGCTTTTCTACTTGTCCTTTTATGAGCAGAAACTTTCTTAATGGTGAGCAGACCTAACACATGTATAAACTAAATTGTTGACAATTGTTTTGTACTTCAGTTTTTATAATGAGAAAAAAGTAACTTCCAAAGTGAGCTGCTGCAGCAGCACCCTGGCCATGCTGGCTGACAGACCAGATCTTTGATGTCAGGGCTGCTGTTTGGATCTTAATTAAAAGTAGTGGTGAATCATTGGTTGTAAGTTTGGCTCTTGGTGCTATTCATGCCTGTTTTAACACCCCAGAACTGCATGACAGATCAAGTAGAACTTGGAGCAGAAATTATATGCAAGACCCACTCCTTTGTATTAATGCCAGGCCTATCTTTGCCTCTTGAACAAGACAGTATTTTCTCCAAGCTTTTGGATGCTTTCCCAAAGCAAAACACAACACTTCCTACATCCTGGGGGTATTTTTGCATCAGTATTGTGTAGAATATAAACGTAAGTGTTGCATCTTGAGAATGCTATGAACGAACAGTAGGTTGTTTGGGACAGCTTTGCCATTTATTTTAGACAAAATCTGAGATAATTTACTAAGTTTAAAACTACTTGGAATGTAATTTATATTTGTGTGTGAAAATATCAAGAATACCACTCTCATCTTGTTGGCCACAAAGCAGCATAAATAAAACACTTTTTCCACTCCAGTCACAGTAGCTTGTGCAGCATCTTAATGTTTTGTAGTAATTAAAAAATAAAAAATTTTAAAAATCTGAACAACTTGAAGCGAGATTGTGAAAAAATTGGTCTGTGTGTCTATATTTAGTATAAGTTAAATCTTCCTCTGATTTGCTTTTAGTTACATTTTTTCCATGGTGATAGTGTTTGCTGTTAAAACACCTTCTGTCATCAGTTGTGAAAATGGCTCCTATTTCAGCCTGGTCCCATAGCCCACAGCTCCCAGCAGAGCTGCTCTTCCATGTGCAGGCTGCAACTACTTTCTGGGCCCAGTACTTTTACATTTTTTTTTGTTGGAAGCCTCTGGAAACTTTATTAATAAAGAAAGAAGACTTTTAGGCTAATATTCTTTATAAAGGCACTAAATCTTCTCTCTCATTTGCCTTTTGTGCCTGCTGTAGGTGTTCTCTCTCCATGAGTGGCTTCCCAGGTGCTGTGTGTGTCCCGGCACACGGCGTCCCATCACCAGCACGGCGTGGCTGAGTTAATCAGTGACTGCAGCACTGCTTTGTGCTGCCTGCTTGGTCACAGCAGTGCTCACCTCAGCATGTAGAGGAGGGTGCTGGGCATCTTGAGTTGCCTTATATACAGATTACTCAGTCTAGGGCAGGTTCTTGCCAGGTTCAGCTGAGCAGAGGGGAGCCCATGCTTTTGGACACAAATAGAGATTGACTGTTTTGCTGGGAAGTTTGGCAATGGGTATAACTTACAGTATTAGAGGGTAAGTCTGTGTGTGCTCTTAGTACATGGATTTATGTTTAAATGGTATGTAGGTTTCCGACCATAGTGGATTTTGAGGAGTAGTAGCTCAGTAATTAGGTCACACATTTCCTCAAGACCTTTTACAGGAAAATACCTTGCACCAAGACAGAGATAGTAATGCAGAGTTTCTTTGTAAATAATAGCATTGACTAGTTCCTCAGTCAAGAAGTAAATCTCTTTAATTTTCCATAATGTAAATTTTGTAAACTGGTTTGGCTTTTGAGTGTATAATTTGCACTGAAGTTGATGCAAAAGACACTGCATTGAGATCGTGCTGCTGAGAGGACATCCTTTTTTGCAAGATTTAGAATATTTTTGAGTTAGCCTTTTATAATGAGAATACTCCTAGACTCCTGATAATAAGCTATCAAACCATACGGAGGAAATTTATGAAAACATGTTTGTATCTATAACTTAATGTCTTATAATGAGGGCTCATAGAAGTCTCTATAAATTCATAAAAGCATATGAGGGCTTACAGTACCTCAGCCCTGAAGATTTGTGAAGAATCATCATTTAGTCAAGCACATTTATAACCAAGTCATAGGATCCCTCTGGATTAATCTTTCTCTGGGCCAGGAGCAGTAGTTGGACTTAGAGCCTTTTGAAAATTTTCTTTCTGTAGTTACTAACTTCAGGTTTATATAGCTCTCTCTTTCCAAGTACTTTGTTTTATTGATGTCTCTCTTTTAGTGCATGATACACTCATAAATATGTGATGACCGAAACAGCTATTGAGTTCTAGGATGAATTTTCTCACAGCTGTCAAGTTGGCTTTAAGAAAGTTCCTCAAGAAGTGGTTTTTCAATTTAAAAATTGTCTCAAATGTTTTCAGTTTGGAATCTTGGAAATACCACTGTAGTGTAATGTTAGAATTTTATTAGCAGAGCATCCCTTTTCAGAATTACATCACCTCTCTAATCACCTATTTCTATTTTATGCTGCTTCTTCTTAAATCTGGACTATATGGATTTATTTGTCAACTGTCCATTGCAGTGGAAACCTTATTTATGTATTACTTAAATAAATTGATCATATAGAAGTCCATGGGGCCTGACGGGAAATGTTCTGAATATATTGAGGAAGTTGGTTGATGTTATTAAAAGCAGCTGCTTTCTGTCATCTTTTGGAAGGTTGTGTTCACCGGGAGTGTTCCTTAATAATTGGAAAGACAGATGTTGCAACCATTGTCAGAAAAATTGACGAAGTATCTGTGGAAGCACAGGGCAGTCAGCTTCACCTCAGTCCCTGGGAAGCAAGTCCTTATAGACACCGTTTCCAAGCACACAGATGGGAAAGAAATGATCAAGATCAGCTGTCATACATTTACCAAGGGCAAATCACTTTTCTACTGACCAAATAACTTTTCTGAGATTGCTAGCCCTTGAGCAAGGAGAGATGAAGGGATTGTTGTTTTACCATCACATTACTAAGGCTTTCAACACAATCTTCCCTAGTATCCTTGTAGCCAAAGTGGAAAGATATGACCTGGACTGGTAAGCTACACGTGGTTGTAAAATTGACTGGACCATTGGGCTCCAAGGGTTGGTAGTTGGTCTGAGTGGCAGTGAGGTACAGGTGGTATCCTTGGGGACTGATTCTGCTTAACGCCTTCGCTGGTGATATAGTCATTGAGAGAGAACACACCTTTGTTGTTTTGGGGAATGACACAAATTTGGAGAGTGCTTATAATTGGAGGGCAGAGCCACTGTTCAGAGGGGCCTCAACACAACAGACTCACAGAAATGTCAGGAAGTTCAGAAAAGGCAAATGCAAAAGTTCTACACCTGGGATGGAGCAGTTCCTGCAGCAATAGGTGGGGACAGGTGGCCTGGAGAATAGCTCTGCTGAAAAGGATTTGGGGAAGTCGAGAGCAAACTCAGCATATCAGTGGTGTGTCCTTGCAGTAATGAAGGCTTCGCTTCTTGCTGACTTAAGTGAGGAAGTACAGCCAAACAACTTGGGTGGTCATGATTCCCCTCTTCCTTTTAAACACTTGGTTAAAAAATGGAGGGGAGGGGGCAAGAAACGGAAAACGTAGGGTGGCACCAGACCTTCTCATATCACGTGCTGCATGCTTTGGAATAAATAGTGATGAGATAAAAGAGAAAAAAAAACCCCTAGGAGACTAGCTAGTCTCCTAGGACTTGTAGAATCACTGTTGGAGATTTTTCAACTCAAGTGGAAAAGAATGTACAACCTCCTCTAACTTGGAAGTTATCTCTGCTATAAGCAGGAGCTGGCCTAGATGATTTCCAGAGGTGGCTTAAAACATAAATACATTCTGTGATTCTGAGATATATGAGTGTGCTGCTCTTCTTCATCCACCTGCATAAATGTGCTTTCAAACTGATCTTGGTCAGACAGAAGAAACCACTTCTTTTATTGTCATTTCCTAGGGATTTACAGGAATTATGTAGTTAGCTTTCCAGAGTAGGAAAATACTGTACATAAAATAAACAGTGCTTAAGTCAGTTGTCTCTTTCAGTTAAGGCTCAAATTAATTAGCAAGGAGCTAATTAATTTAAAAAGCAGACTGCTTTTTCTGAAACCTCTGTGAGCAATGCTAATTTATTCCTTTTTCATTATTTCCGTAATAATGAAAAAAAAAAAAGCAAATAAATAAGCAAAGTAAATCCTTTATTCTTTTTGTACACTCATTTGAAAAAATATGGAATGATACTAGTGTATCATTTGTAACAACAACAAATTGTAACATTGCTGAAAGGATATTTTAAGATTATTTGTGCATACATATAAATCCAAGTAACTTGAAATATTGGGGGGGGGAACATCTGAATATCTGAAAGGTTTTTTCTATTGAACTAAGAGTTCCTGGACGTAGCTTTCTGGTGAAAAGCTGGAAAAAGATGCAGTGTCGTAAGCACTTACTATCTTTCTGTCTGCCTTCTTTACTCTGGGTCTGATTGTTTTGTTGGCAATTCATCCTCTTGTATATTGGATTCACTCTTGTATTCCTGTTTGAAATTGTGTGTTCGTTTTAACTTAATACATAAATTCCTTCTTCAGAAATTGTTTCGTAGTTTGTTATGGATGTTGTCAAGGAATATCTTTTTAAAGACAGTGGCTGAGAGGTGACTACATTTATGGAAGAGCATGTGCTGCTGGTACTATATCATTAGCAAAGCTGTTGGTAACAGCTTATTTTCATAACGGTAAGAGAATGAAGATCGTTTTGTGGTTAGCCTCTATAACTTTTAAAGGGCAGCTAAAACTGTAGTGTAGACTTCACTGGTGATCTCATTGGTTTTTTTATGCTGGAGGTCAAACTAAATGGGTAAAGTGAGTGTTTTACAGTGAACTTTTGTGACTATGACCTAATATCAATCAGTTTGAGTTCTTAATATGAATTGTGTGGGACTGGACAAGCCACATTGCTTTACCATGAGGCTTTGGCTTTGTACATAGCAAAGGGAGGAGGAAAAATACATTGTGGGGAGTAAAAGCAGAGAAACCTTGGTTCAGGCTGCCAGGTGGGGAGAGAGCTGTTGCTTTGTGTGGTATGGGAGGATGGAGTTACACGGGTATCATGTTTGTGTAGTTGTCTCTGCTTTGGCATTGGGCAAAACCTCTGTGCTGTGTGACAGTATTGGGTTCATGGACCACTGAACAATGGTTGGTCTCCTCTTCTCTTCACAGGGTGGATCACTTGTACACGTTTTTTGTTCAGTGGTCACCAGAAATATATGGAAAAGATGCCAAAGAGCAAGGTTTTGTTGTGGTAGAAAAGGAGGAGCTTGACATGATTGACAACTTCTTTAGTGAGCCCACTACTAAAAGCTGGGAGGTGAGTGCTTTCTGCCTTTACTTGAAGCTTGTGCGTATCAAGAGTACATCCTTTGCTAAGAATCTCAGCAGTTGTTCTTTGGAGGATTTTTATGGTGTTTCTTTACAACAGTTACTGCTTCATATAGAGGGCTCATTAAGGCTTGTATCTGTCTTACAAATGTATTCATATTCCTTCAGTCTTCTTTTCGTCTCACCCTAGAAAGTACAGGTAAACAACAGGGAGCTCTCTAGTGTGTAACCAGCAGAAGTTGTGTCAATATTTTGACCATGCAATATTAGTCTTTTGCAAAGCTGTATAAGCATATGTGGTCAGCATTGCTAAATTCCTAATGCATTTCTTAATGTATTTATATGCTACAAATAAAATCTTCAAAACGTATATTTATGCATGTAAACATCAACCCAGTCTCTTGTGTGCTGGTTGAAATGGATTGGTGTGTGGTGATATGCCAGTTCCTTGCTTCTCTGGTGCACACAGCAGTACTGTTTGAATATTGGGTGTAAGCGGGATAAGTTTATCATTGGACTTTGGCTTCTTCATGTGTGGTCTTCTGCAATCTGTTTTAACCATTTGGCATGCCTGTGTTTGTTATGTCTTCTGTGTACAAAGCCTAGTTTCTAAGGGAAATAAGCTTGCACACATATTTAAAAATTGTATTTCTCAATGCTCAGACACTTTCTGTGCTAAGGATATGGGATAAGTGAAACAGACACATAAATTTCAAAGTGGGAAATATCTTGATGGCGATTTAAAAAGTTATCTGATTATTTGTCTTAAACATAAACTTGTTTTCTTTAAATTCTACAATTCTACTACCCTCTTTACACTCTTTTCACTTTTTTTTTTTTTTTTTGAGCATATTTATCTTCACAGTATGTTCAGTTGAAAAATGGAGCTTGGAAGTGGGACTTGTCATTTGAAATGTAGCAACCCCTATTCTTAAGGAGCTAATATTTTTACAATTTTGTAGCTTCTCAATGTTGGTGCTTTGTGAGCTGAAAGATAAAAAAAAAGCCTTCCTTGTTTTGCTTAGAGCTGAGTACAGTCATCCCTTGCTCTAGATTTCACTGTTCAGTTATTTGCATGCCATTTTCATAAAACCACAATGAAGGAGAGTCAGTGGATATGAAGACAGATGTAGGAGAGATCCGGCCACACTGGGAGCTTGTTTGTCATTGTTTTATTTAGATATTTATTGAAAGGAATAAAAGTTGGAAACTGCTTTTAAAGGTGTGTCTCTTTTATTTGTAATATATTCCAGCTTCACCAATTTAAAGTAGGTCTGCCAAGAAATCTTTATTGAATAAAGTCCAAATTTGGGCATGATGACTGTGAAAGTTTCACTTTCCCTTGCGGGGAAACAGAAACTGTAATTGTAGAGAAGCATATAAGCAATTTTATCCCAGCATGCCATGGCCAGTAGCTGTCTGTCACTCTCGTGGCTGAGAACCCTTGCCAGTAGAGCAGGGCTAGAGTAGTGGGTGCTGAAAAGAGACTGCTGATGATGAAACAGAGACAAATGCCTTTGAATATTCGAATTATTTACTGTGCCAGACCAGACCAAGAGGAACCTTTTGTGCAGGTATGTTGGATTGTTTCCAGTTTAAACAGTGTGGATCTGATGACAACTTCTCTCCTAGTAATAGATGTGCTCTGTACTCAGGTGGGAGACATTTCCGCCTCAGGTAGCTTCCTTTCTCAGCTCTATAAAATCTTTGAAAGACTGTGTAGATCTGGTTTCTGTAGTAGTCAGGTTTTTTTCATCGGTTTCTGCAGTAGTCAGGTTTTTTTCATCCGTTTCTGCTTTTGTGTGGTCTGTAAATACCTAATCTTGCACATGCCTCTTTCTGCAGTTGTTGACTGAACTTCATTCACATGTGCAGTTCAGAGACTGAATAAATGTGTATGCAGAGAAGAGGAGGGGGGCTTGTCTGTCTCTGGAGCCAATTTGCAATTTACAACTGTGTTAATAGGTTTTCCATGCTTGCCTAAGTGAGTTTGGTTGTATTTTGCTACAGGTACCTCCTGGTTGATTTGCTGTTGGCTGATACTTTTCCCTCACTCCTGGAGGGGAGACTATTCCTAAAAGAAAGTCCTCAAAGCGGGAGTTGAGTACTTTTGACTTAAGGTCTAAAAGGTGTTAATTAAAAAATATATATATATACAGTAATGGTCTGGGAGATGAGGAGGGAAGGTAAACCACTCAGAAGGTGAAAAAAGAACAATGATACAAGTAAAAAGATTGTTTTCTTTGAACAGTTTGTTGTGGGAAGTTTTTTTGTATTTAATTACCCTAATTCTGCAATGCAAACCTTTCCTGGAATTGACCATATGAAAAGTTTTCCAGCACTGGATTATCTGCAGTCTCAGAAGGAGAGGCTGGAGGGACAGGGCGAAGTTGTAGAGCTCTTGCAGTACCATGGGCAGGAATACCTGTAATTGTTCAGGTGTGCAGGGGCACATAGCAGTGTTTGTTCTGCAGGCTGGATGTTGCCTTGCGATCCTGCCTTCCTCTCTTTTCCTGACCCTGCACTGGAGTGCCAGTGCCCAGGTGCCCTGCTCAGCTCCAGCATCTGCAGGAGAGCGTGAGTGAGCACACGCAGCAGATGTGTAGCTCTTGTCGCACTGGCGATGCCCGGTATGACTGAGGGTATTAGGGCTGTGTGAGCTTCTCACCAGCCCTGGTCCTCATGCAAAACTTCTGTGTTTTGTTGTGTGGTTAAATCCACACCTGGAGTCAGTCTAGCGCGTTTGCTTTCTCGCCTGAGGGGCAGGTGTGTGTAGGACCTCCAGGCATCTCTTTACAACTGTCTCAACCTGACCCGTTGACAGCTTCTGCAAGTTCCAGCAGTGATCATGAAGGCGTGGAGGAATTATGCAAAACTTCATTGGTGTGTAACATGAAGCCATTTGAAAGCCTTATTGGCAGCAAGGTGCATAGCAAGCACAGTGGGCTCTGCAGCTGCATCCTGAAATTCCTGCTCCAAAATAAGACCACTGTGGTGATACACTCAGGGAAGGAAAAGATGGTTTAAGGTTTCCTGTTTGTTTTGTAGCTAGGCCTCGTTGCTCCCCCTTTTCTTCGTCCAAACAGTGTGACAGCTGAGGAGTAAGTTTTAAATGAATTGACTTCAACGGAGAATTGATGGTGTAACAGCTGTGCTCTAGGTTGGACATTTATTCTCTTGCCACAGATCATTACTGTAGAAGAAGCTAAACGACGAAAGAGCGTTTGCAGTTACTATGAAGAAGAAGATGATGATACTTTGCCTGTCCTAAAGCATCACAGCGCTCTCCTGGAGAACATGCACATAGAGCAGGTATGGCTGGAAAAACCTCAGGTTTCCTTAGATGAGGTGCTGTCTCTGTCAAGTGTGAGAAAGAGAATAGCACTGCCTGTGTGGCTTGTGTAACCATTTCCCTCATTCCCTGCTCCCTGCCCAGCTTGCCCGGCGCTTGCCCGCGCGGGTGCAGGGCTACCCATGGCGCCTGGCATACAGCACGCTGGAGCACGGGACCAGCCTGAAGACTCTGTACCGCAAATCGGCTTCTCTCGACAGTCCAGTTCTCCTTGTCATCAAGGATATGGACAACCAGGTAAGGAGTGCTTGGTCTGTCGGGGTTGAGCAGAAAGGGCAGCATTTTGAAAAGTGATCTGTTACTGTGACATAGATAGAAACACACAGTAACACACACAACAGGTGTTCAGGCAGAGAAGAAGAAAGGAAGAAGTCTCGTTTATTGTTGACCTCGTATATATAAGTTTCTGGACAGTGATCAGAGATTGGACAGAGAAGTTACCATCTCTATCTTCACTGGTCACTTGAGAAGTCCATCAGGTGATACCTTTTACAAAGGAATGCAAACATGATTCTTGTTTATCTTATAATTCATGAGAACTGACTCCACTATACTAAAACAAATCAGAAGGCTTATTTTCAGGGACAACAGTGATCCTTATGAAATGCTAGTCATACTGTTGAGTGATGTCATACCAAAATAAGACATCAGTATATTTTATATTTTCTACTGCCTGAACTAGAGTTGCCACAGGAAAGTACTTCAGGACTAATAAAAGCTTTAGAATTGCAGTGAGTGCAGTACTGCCTTTTGGAAATACCTTTCTTACATACAGTTAAGGAGCTGTCACAAGCAATGCCTCTCTGGAGGTCTCATTCTTCAGTAGCTACTAGAGCCAGCAATGCTGCTGCCATTGTTGTCATCTGGCTTTTAACTTGCAAGATACAGAAGATATGGAGGAATACTTGGCACATCTGATACACTTCATTTGTTGGTTCTTCTAGCATGAAAATCAGCTCAGTTGTTCTTAGAAAGTGTTTTGAAGTGTTTGGGGGTTTTCTCTTGAATTCTGCTCTTTCCACAAAAGTAGTGTAATCATTTTATTCTGACAGATATTTGGAGCATATGCTACACATCCCTTCAGGTTTAGTGACCATTACTATGGCACTGGTGAAACATTCCTCTACACATTCAGTCCACATTTCAAGGTAAGTGGGTGTCCACTTTCTGGAATAAGATTTTTGGGTTCCACTTCTGAAATATTTGTGAGGTTGTTATGAAGATAGCATGTTTGGGTGCAGAAGATGTGCCAGAGGTTGATGAATGCAGTTAGTCATTCATTGTGTCAATGCATTAGTTTAAGCAAAAGTGTCTATAACTGTCTGAAGAGAGGACAGTCTTTAAGGGTGAGGAGAGGATTTAAGTGAATTGAAGGGGGTAGCAGGAAGGAGTTAAGGAGTGGACTGTCAAAGACTCACCTTGGAAGGCAATGATATAAAGAATAGGATATAATTTCATACATTCTTAGGATCACAGTAACAACAAAACAGAGGTAAGAGTGCTACTGAAATACCACTTAATGCTCATGGCTTTTGCACTTTTTCTGTACTGAACACATTATTCATTTTTAAGAGGGTACCACTTAATTTAGAGAGGGAGGCAGAATTTAGAATAAGGATTAGGGTTCTTTGTTCATAGTTTTAAATATTTATTGGTCCTTTATTTTCTACCTTACCTTTTCCCCTTCCAAGGAAAAGATAAAAGGTAACCACACCTTTTAGCTGCTAAGAGTAGGTGCCCAGTAGTTTGAGATTACAAGAATCCTCACAGTCCAAATATGTTCATGTTTTTTCCCTTCCTCAGGTATTTAAATGGAGTGGAGAAAACACCTACTTCATCAATGGAGACACTACCTCTCTGGAGCTTGGAGGTGGAGGGTGAGTGAGTGCTTGGTTTTCAAATCACATAGCCAACTTTTTTAATTTTAAATGGAAATAGGGACAATGGTAGGTGCAAGAAAAACTTACCAGTAAAGTGGTTGAACTTACTTTTGGTAAGCTGTTTAGTGAAGATACCTCAGCAACCCGATTTCTGTTACAGATTGAGAGTGATTTTGTTTGCTTAGAGTGACTGATGTTAGGCAAGTAGGGTTCGTTGCAGAGTTGAGGTTGTTTGTAGCCAGGAAAAAACCAGATGTTTTGGGTAGATATATCACTCATTGCTGAAGCAGTTTGTCACTGGAAGATAATCCCTAATGGCAGTTTTGCCATCAGTTTCTAGGGTTTATCACGTCCTTACTAAGTTGTTCCTTTTCTTTTGATGCACAAAGGGTACAGACAGGGCATAATCAGGTCATGAGTTTCAGAGGTCAGTAGGTAC
Source organism: Sitta carolinensis (assembly GCA_032173965.1). Taxonomy (NCBI): domain Eukaryota; kingdom Metazoa; phylum Chordata; class Aves; order Passeriformes; family Sittidae; genus Sitta; species Sitta carolinensis. Next base: position 52,187,473 of record JAVUNC010000004.1, read on the forward strand.
AAAATCAAGGGCTAAGGCTGTACAACCTGTTAAAGCTTACTTGGAGGTTGCACCATGGCACAGCTAGGCATGGTTTACACCTGGAGTGGATAACCAGAAGGTGCTCTGTCCACATCCAGACAGCCAGGGAAGGGACCCCAAGGTCTGTGCCCTGGTGTAGCCACAGCTGGCAGTGTGAGCTGCCAGGTGGCCCAGGGCTGTGGGCACTCGCAGGGTCCTACGCTGCCCCCTCACTGGTGCAAGCAAAAGCAAGGGATGCTCCATGAGCGACTTGGCAAGTGCTTTGCCAGGACTGTGAGCTCTTCACATTTCACCTCAGAGTCACCTCGATTCCTCTGTATCTCTTCTTTGATAGTTTATACAGCTTTCAGTGCTTTTACTGTTGCAAACAAACAAAACCCACCAAATCTGTTGTGTGTTTCCTTTCTAGTGGCCGGTTTGGTTTATGGTTAGATGCAGATTTGTATCATGGGCGAAGCAACTCCTGCAGCACCTTCAATAATGACATCTTAACTAAGAAAGAAGATTTCATAATACAAGATGTAGAAGTATGGACATTTGAGTGAAACACTGACTGCCTTAAGGACTGGATCCATTAGGCACTTAAAAGCTATCCAGAAGGTGCAGGCTGCCTCACAATGTTACACGCTTTTTCCTCAAGTTTGTACCAGAGCATGACTACGCAAAAAAACCAACCAAACAACCCAAGAATAAAAGAATTGGTTTTGAGAGGCAGTAAGAGACAGAACAGTAAGAGATCACTCTGGAGTGTTTTTTACTTCCTCTTCAGCACTCTTCCATTGAAGATACAATGCTTATGAAAACATTCATGATGTATAAGTTGAAAACTTTTTATGTAACTGTGAAAAAGATCCTGTGGAAGAATTATAACTGTCTAGTACATTCCATGTGTATTTATGTTCAACATGCAAAAGCTGACCAAAAATAAAAGGTTACTTTACCAAAACATACAGCATACTGTTTGCCATGGAAAAGAATCAGAAATAGGTGTTCACAGCACTTAAGGGAACATGTTTTTAAAATTATTTTTATTTATTGTTACTGTATAGTAGACTTTTTTTGTAAATGTATTAGCTGTAAGTTTTTTTGTTTAATGATTCAAATCTCATTTTGATAATTACTGTTGAGGTAGGTTTCTTATGCACTGGCATTTATTCTGAATCAATTTATTTGATTTCTGAAGTTAATTTTTATATTTTTATTTTGTAAATGAGATTTGATTTTCATTATACCCTAATTACAGGGTTTGTTTTCCCGGCAGAAACACTTGAGTGCATAATTCTGTTTCATTTTCTTTTCCTGAAATGAGGGAGAAGGTGCTCCTTCTTAACTCTGCTGTCACATTCCTGTTAATAGATTACTATTTTGGCAGTGTATGGAGACACTGGGCAACTGCCCCCTGGTGCAGACTTTATCAGTTCTGTTGCAGTCTGCAGAATTGGGATAGCTTGCTCTGAGCACCTGCCCAAGTATTATTTGACTGTTTATGAAGGACATTTCTAAGAGAGCTGGTTTTCTGTATCACCACCAAATGATTCAAAACAAGCCACCCACTGCGCTTTTATGAGCATTTCTCTACAAATTGAAGAATTTGTTAAGGAGAAAGTACAATTGAGTTTTAGAGAAGAAAATTCTTTTCCTAACAGGCCAGGACATGTTAGTGTAAAACTTGTTTTCCTGATAATGACATATATAATTTCCTATTAAAAAACCCCAAAAACTTCAGGCAGCAATCTTGTTTAGGATTTGACAAACAACTAAATATTCTTGTTTGTATTTAATGAAATTATCAGATACTTCCCCCCCCCACCAAAGCTGAAAAGACTCTATATTACAAAATTTGTAAAATTTATTTTACGAATAAAATATATTACAAAATTATAAAACATTTGTTAAATGGGGAGAGTGTGAGAGAGGACTGGAAATCTTCACTGTTTGCTAAGGAATTCTGCTTTGCCATCAAACTGTGGTTTTGTTTACACAATCCAAGCCTAACTAATATTAGGATGCTGTCCTGCCCTTAGACTTGAATGTTTCATTGTCCTGAGAAAAAGCAGGGTTTAGAGACAGTAGTGTGCATTAAAACCGTACAGTCTAATGTTGGAATATTATTAACTGAGTAATACAACTCAATTTAGTTACTGCTCTTTCCTTTTTGAATAGATTAAATAACAATTAAAAAAAGCCAATTGCTTTTCTTTCAAAAGCTTTTCTAAATCTTAAATCTTGCACAGAAGTTTCAGCCTGAAAAAACAATGCTATACACAGTAAGCCTGTCACACACTGCACATGAGCTTTTCACACTTCCTTTCTTTGTGGTCTACTACAGCCATAAATAAAGTTGTTATTGGTAATGCTTTAAAATATTTTGAAAGTTGTTAACAGCGTAATGCTTTGAAGATACCCAGAATATCTAACACTCTTTGCTCTTCTAAATGGTGGCAGAAGACCACTTAATAGTTAAAAAAACCCAACGAAACAAACACCCAACAAAAAATCCCCACAACAAACAAATTGCAACCAAGTTCAACATTTTGCATACATTTCACTATTGCTACCTTCAACTTACTCCATTATATTATCCTTGTCAAAGCATATCTAAACGCTGTGGTCTATATTCAAAACAGTGTTGTTCAAAAATCAAAATTCTGTGACCCTTGAAACTATGAATATTTAGTATATGTAATGCAGTGCTATCACAATATTTTCAATAAAGGAATTTATGCATTCAGAAATTTGTTACAAATGCTTTCTCTTTGATTCACAAACTTCAGAACATTTTAAAGATGAAAGGATGCAACTTAAGTTACAGGTTATGCTGACAAATACCTCTGCCACTTCCTAAAAAGAGAATTTCAGCAATACTGTGTTTACAAACACAGATAAGGAGGTTGGAGATTTTAGTGGGGTTGGTTTTGGGGTTTGGGGTTTCTGTGTGTGTTGTAGGGTGTGTCCTTAAAGAGAGCTGTGTTTGAATGCACTCTGAGACAGACTGTGACAAAGGGCTAAGAAATGCCACAAACCAGCAGCTTACCCAGTAGTTCTTGCTGCTACTCTCAGCTGCAGTGAATGACATGTATCCCCTTATCTTTTTTGACCAACCTCCTCACAGAAGTCAAAAGTCCATGTGCATCATTTTTGTTTGCACCCTTTTCGTATTTCCAGAGTGTTCACATATATGTTTATGTCCATTCAAGCAAAGCTTTGGGTTTTATTGGTTTTCATTGTATACAGCAGTGGCATTAAAAGAAAACAAACTGCAATTAAGTGTGAAACTGAACAAGTGTGCTATCCGTGAGCCTTGCTCTGAGTGAAGTGGCAGTAACAACTTTCCTAAAGTTACTGGAAAATTATGTTCGCTGGTAATTTTTCTCTCAGGGAGAACAAGATCTTATTCTTGTGACATCAAATATGTGTTCCTTCAGTGGTACTTAGATACAGATTTTTGATTCAGAACCATGTTCAAATACACCCTCACAAACCAGGCTTGTCAGTCCCCAGTTAATTGCAGATGTTTTATTTGGTGCTGGTTTAAGTGCAGCTTTTGTGTTGGATGTTTTGCACAAAGGCTGGCTTTAGAGCAAAGGAAAGTCTAGTTATGTTTAGAACAATGCTCGTTGGTAAACTCTGAAGATTTGATTTGCTTGTTTGTAACAGAGAGGAGCAGCAGGTTAGGTCATTGCAAAGGGACTACCTAGCACTCTGCAGGTCGGCACATTGGGCTAGTGAGCTGCTTCAGGTAGAACAGCCAACCATGTCCTGTTTGTTCAGGCACAGCTTGCTTTAAAAAAAATTAAAAAAAAATAAAAAAAAATCTTAATCTAAATTTTTCATCTCATTACCTTATAAAACACTGTAGCCTGTGACCTGTGGGACAAGAACTTTGTGTCTTTTGAGCTGCATGAAGAAATACATTTAAGTTGCTGGGACAGTGGTTCTGCAGCTCTAGTCTAATGAACAGTGCAAATGGTTTCAAATACAAACTAATAAGAAAGCACTTTTAGAACTTGAAGGCTAACTTCACTCAGAAGTAGTCGATAGGAGCAGGGGCTGAGGCACTGGAGTGGATTGCCCAGAGAAGCTGTGGGTGCCCCGTTCCGGGAAGTGCTGCAGGCCTGGATGGATGGAGCCCTGAGCAGCCTGCTCCAGTGGAAGGTGTCCCTGCCCATGGCAGGGCAGGTGTTGGAACAAGATGATACTCAAGGTCCCTTCCAACTCAAACCAGTCTGTGATTTTATGAAGTATATTTGGCTGTGAATTCGCGTAGCTGTCATAAGCAGACAACAATTTCAGGGCTCTCAGCTTATGCAGTTAAAACTAACATCAGATTTTAGCCCTCACTGCTGGAGTGTAGTCGAAAAAATGCAAACTCAGTTGGAAAAATCTCTGGAATTATATTAATGACCCTGAACAAACTGCAGCAGCTCCGAAATGGTGTTTTAAGATTACTTGTGCACATATAAAATTCCAAGTAACTTGAACTATAGGGGCAAAGCATCTAAATTTCTCGAAGGTTTTTCTTGCCGGACATAACTTTTTGTCGAAAAACGAGAAAGATCCAGCATCCTAAGTACTTACTATCCTTCTACCGCCCTCTTCACTGCGTGTTTGATTAATTTTTTTTTTTTTATCTTCCCGCGACAATTCGATTTTTAATGAACTCTGAATGCACTCACATGGTTTTATTCTGCTCATTTTATTTTTTTTATATATAACTTTTTTGCTGCGAAGACCTTTCGGCGAGCCCCGGTGTGCGCGGCGGGAGGAGCCGGGCGGGGCCCCGGGGCCGGCTGCTCCTCCCCCGGCGGGCGGGGCGCCGGCACGGCCGGGGCCGGCAGCGGGACGGGACCGGCAGCGGGAGGGCCATGGCCGGGCCGGAGGCCGCGGGAGCTGCCGCCGCCACTGCTGAGGGCAGCGAAGCCGGGAATGGCGGCCGCGACGGCTACGACGGGAAGTGCGTGTTCTGCAGGATCGCCCGCCGGGAGGAGCCGGGCACGGCGCTGCTCCCCTGCGAGGTGGGTGCGGGCCGCCCGCCCTCACGGGCCGGCCCGGGGTCGCGGCTGAGGCTGGGCCGGGGCGCGGCGGCTCTCAGGGCCCTCAGCTCCTGCGCGGACTGAGCGGGAGAACAGCGCTCGGAGGGGACGCACCGCGCCTTCCGTAAACGCTGGCACAGCAGCCGGGAGCCGCCGAGCTGGCGCCGAGGAATACTGACTGCGGAAGGTCAGCGGCGGACGCGCGCCGTGCCTGGAGGCTGCCTCCAAAAAACCCAGCGCGTCGACCGTGACATTTGGTGTCGCATCGATATGGGGAATATGGACATTGTTACCTACTCTGTGTTGGTGTCCTCGTCCTAATCCATTTTAAAACGTTTGCATCCTTTTTTAGGATGAAGACCTTGTTTGCTTTAGAGATATAAAACCTGGTGCCCCCACCACTACCTGGTGGTGCCCGTGAAGCACATGGGAAACTGCAAAACACTGAAGACAGAGCACATACCTCTAGGTAAGGCTGCAAGTGTGTGCTTACCCTAAAGGAAAATCCTTTTTCACAGCCTGAAATAGGGGGTTGTCAAGTAAATTACAACTTGTATGTTTGTTACAAACTTGTTTGTAAACGTGGAAATAGCTGATGCGAGTGTAGATAGGGACTTAGCCTTTCTGGGAACTTCTATGTGGTGGTGTAGAATGGCTCTTCTTTTTGTGCAGTTCTGGAAAAATATTGCAGTTTGCATAGAGTGTAGATGCCTCTGCACTTTGTTGGAAGTACAGCTTTATTTTTAAAGCATTTATGTGCTGCTTCATTGCCTTTTCTTAGATATGTATATGCAATTCTGAAAGCTTCCAGAAAAATTTTATAAAGTGTATACTTTCAGATAAGTACTGCATTATTTTTCAGGAAAAAAAGAGAGTGACAGATGAAAAAGAGAAATGGTGTTTCAATTAACTTTAAATATTTTCAAAAAAAATAAAATTCTGAAATGTTGAAGCCATCATTTATTGCTGCTAGGCTTATTTTGGTGTTTTTCCCTTTAAGAAGATATTGTCCTGGAATTTGTTTCACAAGATATGGCTAGCTAAGTGTGTTGAGTAACAAAAGAAACTGCAGCCATGAAGAAATTCCACCTTAGGGAAATTTTCGGTGATGTAAGAAAAGAGTTATAGTTGCATTTTGCAAATCTTGCATCACTATGTTTCTCTTGTAAACATAGGGTGGTTTTCTCCAGAAGAAAAACTTCTGCATGTTTTTGACTTCAAGGCAATTCCTCTTACTGGGGTTGCTGCATTGTTCAGTGATAATGAAACTGTGTGCTAGTAATAAAAAAGACTGACATTTTATTTTAATTTAATCTTAGGTACTGTCTCTGAAACGTACTCCAGGCTTCACAGGACCTGGAGATCAAAGTCCTGTAGCTGTGTAGAGATACAACACTGGAATTAGTGTAAAGTCATCATTCTGACCAATCAGTATTTGCTGGGTTTTTTAATAAGGGTGTGGTGATAGCATGACTTTGGCCAAAGTTCTTATAATAATATTATATTGGAAAGCATTGCAAGTGTGGAAGTCGGCATCAGTGGCAATTTTCAAGTAAATCATTGCACACGCTCTCTTGATTGTCTTGTTTGACTAGAAGTAATTACAGTGTTTGTATTTTGAAAAACCCATGTCTGTGATCTCAATGTAGATTAGTCTATTGAAGTTAATATTCTGAAGAATACCTTTTTTATATGAAATTTATTTGTGTTTTAATAGTGAAGAGAATGATGGAAGTTGGGAAAGCTGTTCTCCAGAAGAATAATTTTAATGACTTGAATGATGTAAGGTATGTTATAGAAACCTTCCGTCTTTCTATAGAGTGTGTTTTTTACTTCTCAGAATGTTACTTTAGAGATGGTGGCAGAAGCTGCACTGTGATTTATGGAAGATATCAGGTCTACATTTTACTTACTGCATGAATTCTCAGTTCAAGTCTGCTGGCACTGAATATAAACTTTTCTTTTCTGATAAAGTTCTGGCACAAATTGGGTTCCTGCTCTGATTTCCTGTCTTGAACATGTCTTGGAGTAGGGAGGCACTTCAAACAACTTACCAAAGAGGCTGTTCTTTCATTATGTGCTGCACATACGCTCTAAATCCTAGGTGCCACAAGAATGGTTAACTTCGGCCTATTGAAGCAGGGCACTACAGTTTGTTTCAGTCATACCAGAATGCACTGGATTTTGGTGCTGGACACTTCAGTTTAAGGCCCTTGATAGCTGAAATAACTGTGACATAATTTAAGGACTGTAGAGAAATAGGGAGCTGGCTCTTCATGATTAAAATTGATAGTTGACTTTCCAGCTGAAAACTAGATGGGATACATTTAAGATACTTCTTCTTTTAAAAATGTGTCTTAAATACAGAGGTGTGAAGGAGGAGATTAATGAACTTTGGGAGATCTTTTTGTGGTATAATGAAAGGGCATGTTTTTGTTCTTGGTTCTATGTACAACGAAAATGGGATGAGTTGTTAGTTCTGTGGATCATATTAAATAACCTGCCATGTTCCACTTCTTTCTGAATTAACATCACCACTGTCTTGTACTTCTTTTCCTTTTCTGAAGAATGGGTTTTCACTGGCCTCCGTTCTGCTCAATAGCCCACTTGCATCTTCACGTCCTGGCCCCAGCCAGTCAGCTGGGGTTCTTATCCAGGCTCTACTACAGAATCAATTCCTACTGGTTTATCACGGTAAGTGCAGTGCAGGTGAGCTTTGCCGTAGGTTTTCAGTTGTGAGCTGAAAATGCCATGTCCTTCTAAGCTTTTAACTGTGTCCAGAAATTCTCTGACCAGTTATTTTTGTTGTTATTTTCAATTCTCAGTTATGTATATTTTGCATTAACTAAGGAAAAAGTAAAGGTAAAAACCTTAATGTTTATGCTTATTAAGGGGAATGGAGTGCTAATAACTAACAGCAAGCAGTACAATAGTTCTGGATCTTTCCTGAAGCTCAGGCTCTATGATGTGCTTCTGTGGATGCTTTGTAAATATTTGGGTTTTAATATAAAAGATTATATTCAAATGTGATGGACTATTTTGCACATGATCTGGTTAATCCCGTGTAGGTGAAAACATATCCACCAAATGACTCCATTTATCACTTCATATGGTTTTTCTCATCTTGTCATCCTTAGACTAAACGTAGTGCCTACTTTACAAAAACATTGTACTGATTTATGTCGGTAGAGATTAGCAATGAGACTGAACTGACACTGACTAAAGCACTTTGAAAATCTCTCTCTAGAGAACTAAACCTCACTCTCACTGCTTTGATACAGCAAAGCACCTGTCCTTGCAAGGTAGCTGCAGCATCCTCTTATCATTGCACATCCCCAAATCAAAGTTGCTGAAAAAGGTCTCATCTAAAAAATATAAACATCTTTTACTTTAAGAGAAGAAACACGGCTTCTTCACAGTGGGACCTTACTGAAGTTCACTCCTAGCTCAAAAAAAGCAGATGAGTCTGCTGTGTTATTGAGCTTCTTGCAAATATTTGTCCCTCAAATAAATATAGCTGTAGTTTTAACTGCCTATTATCTTGGATTAGTTAAGGCAGATCTGTACTAAGTCTCTTTATCTAGTATAGATGCACTTTGGTATTTTGCCCTGCTGTCAGGTTGGAAAATGTTCTTGGGTCGTTGGTGGTTTTGTTGGACTGTTTTTTTTTTATTATAGTGTCTTGAATGTGGTACTTGTTTAAGGATGCAAAACATGATTCAGATAATATAATTTTCAGTTGCTGCATGCTTTATGTAACTTTATTTATAAATAAACTGCAGTAATTACTGAAGTCCTGTTGAGTTGCTCCTACCTAAAGTAGCTGATTGCATTTTTACTGTCTGCATTTAAAATATGCCAAACTTGAGCTTTTCACCTTTTAATGTAGTTCCTTTGGAGATCTTTGGAGCACTAGATCAAATTAAAAGATGAATTCAGTAGGACTGGCAAAAAAAAAAAGCAAAGGCTGACAGTAAACTGATCTGTTTCAGAAGTGCCCTGTTAGCCTCCATGTGCCCATCTGGCCTGCTTGTTGGCAAACTTCCTCCCACCCTGAGCCTTCCTACATGTACAAAGTACAGCTGTCCCAGTTCTGCCCATGATGCATAAATAACCATGTATGATGACAAAAGAATGTGTTGGTGCAGTGATGTGATCAAAGGATGATAGTAGCTCGTGACAGGAGCCACACTCGCGAATGCCCTCCATCCCTCAGCAGCATTTGAGGCTGGTCACAACAAGCTTCTCTGGAGTGGCTCATAGAGAACCCCAGGTCTCACCACTTGATTGTTCCAAGCACTGCTGTCTTCTGATTTCTCTGAAGTCACAGTGCTTTAACTGATCTGCTGAACTGCTGTTTATTTGCTCAAACCTCTTCTGACCTCCATAGGTTATGTTTCCTCTTCTGATCACCTCATGAGTGTATTGTGGAAACTGTGAGTCTGCTATTGAAAGGAATTGTTGTATTCTGCTTCTCCTGTACACTTTATCTGTAAAAGTGAAAAGCAAATGCTCTGTTAGTGTCACTGTTTCTAATATGGGATTTTCAGTAAACTGAAGGCTCACGGTGTAGGTAATGTACTGCTTTCTCTCTTTCATAGGCTGAACAACTGATCGAGAGACTGCAAACTGAAAATGCTGCCAGCTGAAAGCTTGTGTCGTCAGCCAGTTTGGTCTTTGAGCTCTGATTTAAGGTTGCACAGTTTGATGTTGCCAATAATATCCCAGGATAAAAAAAGCTTTAGTTCCTTATGAGGAAATACACACAGAATTTGTAGCTGCTACCTAATTCTTCCATTTGGATATGTCAGTCTGTGTACTTCCCTGGCAGTAGCGTGATGTATTATAGTTATAATTCTATATTTGCATAGATACATGCATAATACACACACACATGCACACAGGCTGAGAACTCTTCCTATTAAAGGGCAAAGCATAGCAGCAGAATGTATTGCAACCAAGGCAGTGAGTTATAGCTAACAGCATGTGAATGGTACCAAAGGGAGTATTTGTTGCAGACTCAAGCTTTCATTTTCAAGATGCATTGTTCTGGGATTGCAGGTAACATTTCAAACATTTGTTCCCATCTGCATTTGTATATGTTACTTATGCTTAGTGATGAGTAGGTACATTGCTGAAAGTACAGTACTGACTTCCTGGTGCTAAACCACTTCAATGTTACTGTGATGTTGTTTGCATCACAGTGACACATTAAGCATGAATACAATGCGTGCCCAAAATGCGATAATGCTGTATAACATAGAGTATAGTTTTTGTGTAAATAGACCTAAAGATTTTTTTCCCCCTCTTATGTGCACAATGTTTGAAACTGTATGTTTACAAAGAATGTGAAGAGTTCAAAAGAATGGATTCAATATACTGCTCTTCTGCACGGCAGTAGATAGAAGAGTCCAGATTTTCTGATCTTATTCTCACTGGAATTACTAATGATTACTAATGATTGCAGATTACCAATGCCTTGGCCAAATTTGGCTTCTAAATGAAGTCATAAGAGAAGCCAGTCTGAAATGCAGTATGTGTGTGGCAGACTTACATAAGAGCAATGTGATTTGACTTTGGGATAGCAGGGACTCAGCCCAAAATTGGAACATGCCAAGTTGCTTAAGGAACCTGCTGAACATTTGCCATTGCTGCATGACTCTAATCAGGAATGCTAGCACTTGTTTTTCAGTACCATAATAAGGCAGACTGTTTGGAAAGTTGAAACTCCAGAACACATGGAGTGGATTTTCTTTGTTCACAGAGCTTGTCTTGGTGCCGAACTAACCAAGTGCCCTTACCTGATGCATTCAGATATGGCTGAGGTGAGAACATCTGTTGCACCTGCAAGCTTCCCTGAACATAATAGTCTGTGTTTTCCATGGATCCAGCACCTGTTGCCTTAGTGATTCAATGTGTTGTAATATTCTTACAGTACTTCAGAGAGTCTCCACCCTTCTGAAGAGCTGCATTTTCTACCTGGCATTTTACACCTGTCTGTCTGTAAGATCTTCTTCCTAATGTTCTTGTTACTCTTATTAGTGGGTACTTGTATGTCATTTGCAGCCCTTTAGTTTTAATGTTACATTTGGTAGGAAAAGTGTGACTTAAAGCACTGAACTCTGTGCAATAGATGAAGAGGTTTAAGCTGGCTCCTAACATAGAACATTAAGGACTTTCAAGAGTTAATGCTGTGTACATGTTCTGATCTGTAACTAATTTATGTAACTGTACTGAACCATGACATGTAATATAATATTTAAAATATCAACATGAAGTGTTGTCAAAAAGGATTAATAAATGATAATCTTGGGGTGATTTCCAGTGCAGTGAAATAGTTGACTGTGGGGGCTGACCCTAGATAGCCCTTTGCTCACTCTTCATCCCTTAACCCAGTGGGGTGGGAGAACAGAAAGAATAAAATGAAAAAACTCAGGGATTGAGATAGTTTAATATGTGAAGGAAAAAAGAAGGAAAAAAGCAAAGGTAATCACTTACGACCTTATAGAGGCAGGCCAGTAGCAATGCCTCCCCCAAAAAAAAAACAAACCCCAAAGCCCTCTCTTAAGCTTTTATTCCATTATATGTCATGGAGTAGCCCTGCTGGCCAGTCTGTGTCAGGTGTGCAGGTTGTGCTCTCTCCAAGCTTTTAGCCACTGTGGGGGCAGAGCAGGAGAAAGAAAAAGGAACATTGTGCACACACTGCTCAGCAATCACCAGAACTGCTGTGTTACGAACACTTCTAGTCACATCCTAAACCTAGGGTGCTCTGAAGGAAGGTACCTCCAGCCCAGCCAGACTCTGTATATTGCCAAATGTATATGAAAGCACAAAGGCCATCGTTTATATCTTTGGAGAAGGGCCCCACTAATGACAATACTGGAAAGGTAAAAACCTGGATATAATGTCACTTCCAGAGTTTTGCTGATGAGAAAGATGGGGAAATCCCATGTTCCCTGACAGCAACAGACAGGTCTCAAAACAGCTGAAACAGCAAAGTATTAAACAGAGGCACACTAATTACTGAGAGGAATTCTCAGCCTCTTATTAGTGTTTTTCAGCCCAGAACGGGTCTGTTTTCCTTCTGCACTGACAAGCATTCTTGGACTCTGCAGATAATTTTTTTAATGAGGTGAAGAAATACTTTCTGAAAAGCCTAACCTAATACTTCCAATAAGTTTCTGAATTACTGGCTAGCCCCTTGAAGAGACAGTGTGCAGATCCTATTAACTTTGTCACTGTCTTCTATAGAAGCTTTTAGTAATTTTAAAACTTCAGAAATCATCTGTAGGGCTTTCTAAGGAGCAAAGATCAATAAGGAGCATGAACTCAGGAGCTCTTACTCTCCAAGAGCCTGGAGAAGCAAAGGAAAGTTGTTTAGCCACTGCTGCTGGCTCTGTTCTTTGATCCAGTATTAGCAGTTTTGAGAAAAGCTGCTTTTTTGACCTCATGTTTAGGAATGACAAAGCTTTATTTGTACTGTTTTGCTCAACTGTTTTACATAAACTCCCAACCTAACACGAACCGGAGAATAATGCTTTTATGCTGCAAGGATGAAACAGATACACATAAAATGCTGTTAAAAATAAGAAGAAATTGTGCTTAAATTGGTAATAACTCCTCAGACTATTCCAAAGTCTTTTTAAGTGTGACTTGTAAATAAAAGTAGGAGAATGGGAGAAAACCAGTGAAAATTGTATTTGAAATTTGAGAAACTTGTAAACAATAAAATGCTGCATAAACACTTGTCATTTCAAACTAATGTGCAACATTTATTGAAATGGTGGAAATGCCTTCAGTGTTTGACAAAACAAACCACAGATAATCTGTATATGATATACAGTCCAAAACAGATGCAGAGTTTACAGGCTTCAAGGGGAAGGAGAGGAAAGACCACTGAGGTAATATGTCAGAAAGTGAAGTTTAGGAAAGATTTATACAGCTGAAGGATGATTAGTAGGGCAAGAATGCCTTTTAAAAGGTTGGGGCTTACTTTTTACTCCAAATAATCTGTAATACTAAAACCCCTCACATGCTACAATTTTTGCAAAAATAATTAAATAACTTCTGTTTAATGGGAGGCTGCTGAGAAAAAACAAAAGTTGCATGTTGGAAAGTTTAAATTCCTATTTCATCTGTAGATGTTAATCTAATCACAGATGAAGCACAATTTTGTAAAATTTGTAGCTAAACTGAGTCATGTGCATTAGATATGATTCATTCATGACCATACAGGCTTCAGGAGTAATTTTTTGTTCTAGAGTGTACCAATGGACAAGCTGACCAGTTCAATTATCTCTTTTTTAGTCTTTTTTTGAAATACTGGCTATTGCTGGAAGCACAAGGCTGGATTTGTCTCAACTGTGTGCTGAGCCAGTTTGGCAGCTCCGTGTTTATAATCATTGGATGGGCACACAGAAAGATTTCAGTCACTCTTTCCAGAATGCTCATATAAAGCTGGCAGGTTGGAAACATAGCCCTGTAACTGTTTAAAAAAAATCCCTCTATAAATAATAGTTTTGTTATGTAGTAATCCTTGGTTCCATTAAAAAAGATAATAATGGAGCAGGCTTTTTTTAATTGCTTACAAAGTAGGTAGGACCATGTCATTAAGGGTTTGTTCTGCTTCTGTTTTGATCAGAGGTGTATTTAAAGTGCTTGTAGGTGTTCTCAAGCATCTACCACTTACATGGTAGTGACAGCCTAGATTGCTGATATTTAACTATTTGAGCCAGCCTTAATTAAAATCTAGTAACTTCATGTGAGCTGGACTTGCATCTTAACAGTGCTCAGGCTACATACTGCCTCACATGTGTCTTGCCATGAATTATTTGTACAATATCCAGTAATGTATTATTTTTCATATAGTGCCATCCCATTAGTCAGCTGCTGACACTTGAAGTGCCTGACACTGCTTCCTGCAAGTTATGAACTAACACTACAGCACAACTGAGTGGGCTTCAGAACTGTGAGAATTAAACAAAGCTCATTCCATACCTGCACTATAAAAAGATCAATTTGTGTTGAAGTTTGAATGCATATAAAGACTTCCTCTAACATGAGCTGCAGTATGCTCATGTCACTTGGTAAGAAATGCTTTTCCAAAAAGAACAAAGCATTTTAAATATGTTAAAATCACAAACTACATGTCTTCTTTTTCAGCTGCAAGATGTAGATCTGTTTAGAAAGAAGCAGTATGTTTGAAACCTAAGGGAGCACACACACCAACAGTGCCTGGTGCAGCACATGTTTCTGCTTTTCCAATGTAGTAAAATTATGTGGTGATTAAACCCCATTCTCTACCTGCATTTGACTGCCTGTTCCCCAGATATACTTATTTCAGCATTTTAATTTATTCCTTTTTTTTTTTTTTTTCTCTTTTCATTGTCCTTTCACCAGGAAAAAAAAAAAAAAAAAAAAAAGGCAGGGTAATAATGAAATCCTCAGCCAAAGACTTAAGTTTGGTGCAAATCCCCATTGGATGAAAACATCAAAACAAAACCCCATTCTTTTAGGCTTTTTTCAATAGAAGTTCTTTTATATAAATTTCATAAAATTACACATCACTTTTATCAAGTTCCTAATTTATATTAAATTTTAATATCCTTTTGATGCAAGACAGTATCTTACTTTAAAGACCCATCAAGTAGTGTAGTTAACACCACACAGAAGCTTCTATTTACACTGCTAAAATATAAAACATTAGATTTCTAATTATACAGCTTTATTGGTGGGAACTATTGTAAATACAGTTCCTGCTTATTTTTAATAGCACTATTGCCACTATTTTATATAACCCATTCTTTGTTTTTTTTTTTTTTTTTTTTGAAGAGCTCACAACTGTGCTCTGAAAGCAGGTAAATGAGTATGTGCTGCCATACTTTCATTTCTGCATTGGCAATACAGTATCTCTACTCGTCTTTTGTAAAAACATTGCTAAATTTTGGTGAAAGAAGAGCCTTTTTTTTCCTTATGAATGCACAGGTGCCCCAATACAGAGTTTCTGTTGACTTTTGCATCATTAGAGTGTGGTGCCCTACCTTCTATGAAGGGGTACAGCTGAATTCACCAAAAAGGCTGCAGAGCTTTGTAGGCTTCTTCTGAAGTGTTGGAAAAACAGAAAAGGTAAAAATGGTGTGAGATAGAAAACAAAAAGAACAAGAGACACAGCAGGTTTGGAGAAGATAAGATTGTATGATTAGATTATTAAATACCGTAACTAGTGCAGCTGTTCAAAATACAAGCAAGATGCAACTAATTTAGGACCCATCAAGTATCCTTGCTGTGATATTTTTGTAAGTTTGGGAATTGCCATCTACTTAATGAAAATAATTTCCATTTATTCCATTTAACCATGTGAGATTGAATCTGAACTTTTGCTATATAGCAGGCTCTTTCTTTGAAGAAGCATATGAATTCCCACAAGACTTTTCAATTCCATGTTTACAAATCCCATTCTCTCACACAGTATTTCACAACCTGCAGGAATTAGTGTTGTAAGACAGCAAGTTAGTAAATTACATTTTCAGTAACCTAAAAGCAGTAGGCCAGCAGAGTTATCTGAAGAACTTTCACATACTTGGTAGTATATGATAAAACGGACAATTCAGTGTCAGCGTGATGGAGTAGCTCATAATCTGTGATTTCTGTCCAAATCTGTACCAATTTTAGAAAAATATGCTTTATCCTTCTTGCCCATTTCCTCTCCTGCTTGTGTCCCCGTAGGTAGCTGAATTGAAATTCTGTAACTAAAACCTGTGAAGATGGTATCTAGATACGTTTTTTCCAAATGGAACCATGCAGCAAAGTTCATTCCAGGACAAAGCCTTATTGTAGTAAAGTGATGACCACATCATCATCTTTTCCTTGCCAAAGCATTTCACCTTCAAAATGAACCAGACCGTGTTTTCTGGCTCTTAACAAGATTCCCACAACTTTATTGGAAATAGTCACATATGTTTCAAACAGCTTCCCGAATGTCACACTCACGTGCCCATCTTCTCCCACCTCTCCAGTTCTTCTGATGATCAAGCACAGCTCTTCTACTTCCTTACCCACGTGCGAGTGAGCATCTTTCCCTCTCTGCTCAGTCCGAGACCCTTCAGGGGGTCTCCCATAGGTAGGATCTCCTCTGTGAGTATGCGCAGGTCTAGACGCAAGCCTGTCGTCACTGCTGAACGGATTCTTCCTCTGATACTCAATGTGATCCTCTGCCCAGGTCTGCCAACTTTTCCTCAGGTCACCCACTGCACTGGTAGCTTTAGCACTTTGCCCTTTATCTCCTTCCATTTCTGAAAATGTTTTATGGCACTCAAGCAGGAAACGAATCAGTAACTGGCTGTAACTGTGGTTCCTGTGTGCACTGTCAGCTGTGAAGAAAAAAAACAGCAAATCAACCTGATACTTTCTGGAAGATATTTTTGAGCTTTGCTGGAGTGAGAGACAAGGCTACTGAAAAAGAGGTTAAATATCTGAAGATTTTAAGTCCACTCATAATTCTACAGCAATGAAGAAAGTAAAAGTGATTCAGGTGAAATTCAGAGGTAATTTAGGAACAGAGGGCAGTAAATTATGCTTACAAGGTTACATGGTGCTCCACCGGTCCCGCAGTTACCGAACAAACGCCGCAGCCTCCGTGCAATACATAGTGCAGTACTCACTCTTCTTGCAATGACGCCTTTTCAAGAACTTTATCCTGGTACCCGGCAGCCCCGCTAACTTCCCAAACAATCTGATGCAGCGCTGGCTGAGCTGCGGAGGGAGCGAAGCGCTCCTGAGCGGCAGCAGCGGCACACCAACCCGAGCACAGGGGTGGGCAGCCTGCTCCTGCCTGAACGCTGATTAAAGGTGGACACATGCACGCCGTGCCGACAACGTTTCCTCACACTGCGGAAGGTATTATGCACAGAAAATATTATCTGGAGCCGAAACGCCAATACGTGGAGGGAGCAGGGGGATTTTCCTCATCAGGCACTGCAAGGAGAAGTAAAAATCCAGCTAGCGAGCGCATCTCAGTCTGCAGCACCCTATTTAGTGGGGAAGGCAAAGGCAGAATAGATTGTTCTGCCTTAAAAGGCCGCGCTGCTCGGCCATGCCCGGCAGCCGCAGAGGTGGAGGTGCCTCGCCGCTCCGGTACGCGGGCTGCCCACCGCCTACGGCATTCCCTGCGCTCGGATTATGCACTGTCTGTGCACGACGTGGTTATAAGGGGGAATAGGGACCGACTTTCATATCCCTACAGAGACCGGAATGCGTTATAGCCGTGTCTTTTGCTGCGTCGTATCGTTCACCTGTTGAAATATGCAAACCGGAGTTTCCAGGTAGCACGTAAATGGAGCTGATACTTTTGCCGACATTTGAAGTTAAAACACAGGATTAGTGCTGGATTTTCTACGGGGAAATGGACAGAAACGCAAATTCTGAACGGTTTAACAGCTGAATTACAGATTGGGTACGTCTATATTTTGAAACGATTGTTGTTTTAAAAGGAAGATTTCATGGGCATTTGCCCACATACGTATGTTGGTAGTGTTGCACATGAACCCCATGAGCAGAGACAGGATTCCTTAAATTCCCCAGCAGAACCTCCACGTCAGTCAAAAAACACTTGTGTTGCCTCTGGGTCTAGAAGAGTGCATGAGGTGAGCATAGAGTGGCAACACGACTGCCAGAGAAAGGAATTGGGAATAATAAGCAATGCCACGCTTGAAAAAATGGCTTTTCATTCATGGTCTGTCACTTTTAAATTGAGACTTGTGATTGTTGTATATTGCCATTGTTATACTTTTTGTGAGAAGAGGGTGGTTAATTCTAGCTTCCTGGATAAATTTCAAGTTGTGTAATTAAACTTTGTGTATATAAAATTCCCCTGAAGGCTAAAAAGTGTTAATTTTCTTCCTTTCCCTCCCTAGAACAGTTATGTAATGTTTTTAAGATGACACCCCACATCCACACTGACTGCTTGATTTTCCTCAGTGGCATTACAGGAATGCACATTCTGTTTCCAAACACAGCATCTGAAAAGCAGTTTGTTTTTATGTCAGGATCAAATACTCCATAAATCTTACTTAGCAATGTACATTCACTTTCAAACTAAGTAGAGCAACATGTATATACTGCTAGAGATTATGCATGGATCCTCAAGTCAAAAGCAAGAAAAAAACAGTGCTTTTGTTAAAGTCTTCTGTAGGAAATAGTATCAGTGAAAAACAGATAGTCACCTTGTGGGAACAGACATCAATGCCCCGAAGGTAAAGCAGTGCAGATAAAGTAAGCAAAAGCCATTTTCAAAGAGATGAAGCTTAAAAATAATACCAACAACCCCTTCTAAGGAGTTTCTATAATGGAAGCAATACAGCTAAGAAATTTAAAGTGAGACAGATTGGATAAATAAAAGCAGACTTCTTCCACTAAAGCTCTCACCAATTCCACGATTTTGTAAGCAATCTCAGGCTGCAGGGTTTGTCAGCAGTTCAGCAATGTGTTTATTGCTGGGTCTCAGCACTCAACTACTGAGGTGAACAAGCCGGACCCACATCTACCTCTCTTCTTTCTCTTCTAAGAAAGCTTAAGTTTAGGTGCCAGGTCGCTTTAGATTGCTTTCTTGTCAATCATCAGGGCTAAAGCTTCACAGTAACCCCAGTTTTGATTGCTGCAGGAAGGGATAGCTGCAGAAGCTGCAGGATGAGATTATGGAGGTGCATAAAAAAGGTGTCCCATGCAGTGCTCACAGGTCATGAGCAAAACTTTAGCCATCTAGGAAAACACACACAACTGTCCAAAGTCAGCACATAAAACACAGAACATAAGTTCAGTGCTGAGCTGGCCTGGTCCTAATAAACAGCTTACCAAAATCTGGATAAAACGAACCTTTCAGATCAATAAAACAGAGAGACCAGTGAGTACGGAATTATGATTATCAAGACTAGATATTAAAATAAAACATAATCCGCAGAACAAACCCTTTTTTGCCCCTCTGCCGGACCGTCACACCTCTGCCCCTTTCCTTGGAATGTGTTTCTCTACCTGCTGCGACACCCACGCCGCCGGCGCTGACCTCCTTCCCACGGAAAAAGGAACGCGACTCCTTTGGCATCTGTTAATTCTTAATGTTATTTAACGCTCCAGATCCTTAATTGTGGCCGGGAGAGGCCGCAGCGCGCCCCTGACAGTGAAACACCCCAGAGCGAGCGTGTCCCCAGTGTACACAGAGCTATTTATAACCCACACGCAGGCACTGCTGCACTGACACGTGGCGTGCGTGATAGAGCACACCCAAAATGTAACTGCAAGGAGGACGAGAAGGAGATGAAATGAGCGGTAACTCCAGAACAGCCGGCGCAGCCCGTGCCCCGCTCCGGGCGCCGCCGGCCCGCGGGGGTCTCTCCGCCGCACGCCCCTCCCCGGGCTCCTCCCGCCGCTCCCGCCCCGCGCCGCCGGCGCATGCGGGAGGCGGGCGATGGCCGGACATGGCGCTGCCGGCTCCAGCGCTACGGCGCTATTTGCTGCTGCTGGCGCAGGAGCACCTCGAGTTCCGCCTGCCGGTGAGCGCTGCGCGGGGCTGGGGCCGCGGACCGGGGCCGGGGCCGGGGCCGGGGCCGGGTGAGGGTGAAGCGCTGCCCTCCCGTCCCCTCTCCTCCGGGGCGCTCCCGGACAGCGCGGCCCCGGGGGAGCCGGACCCCGGCGGGGGTCCCGTCTCTCCGGGAGAGCCGGGGGCTCGGGGCGCCGGAGCCCCTTCCCTCGCTGCTCCTCGCGTCCTGTGGGAAGGACCGCCAGGCCAAGGGGGAAGACTCCCCCTCCTCCGGCCCCGCGTAGTGGCTTTAAGGCAGCACTTTCCTTGCTGCTCGCTTTTCCAGAGCCTCTGGCACTACGAGAGGTTGCCAGCAGAGTACCCGAGGCTCCATGTGAGAAGCGGAAGCTGGGATAACAGAAATGCTTTCAAGTTTTTGGCTTTGACGACTTTTAAAGTTTGTTTAAGTAATACGTCAGCTCCCGCCAGCGCGCCCGGGGTGCAGGAATGGCTGGTGCTGCCCTGGGCTGGAGTCACCCTCCCTGCGAGTGTTCGGGGAAAGCCTGGATGTGGCACTCAGTGCCGCGATCTGTTTCACAGGGTGATTGATGTTCCCTCGTCGATTGCACTGTTAAATATTACAAAATGTTATACTGAGTCTTGAATAATTTATCTTCCTTGTTTTCGTTAATTTTTTTTTTCCTGTGCATTGCTTTTTCCTATTTGCTTTGTGGGACTAGAACCTGAGTTCTGTTTATGATCAGCCTGCTTTTTCTTTAGGCGAGATCATCGGATAAAGTAAAAAGAAGATGGCACATATGTAGCATAGAAAGTTTTGCTTTTTATCACCAAGGTTTTGGTGATACTTGATTGATGTAGCTGCTGAAGAAAGAGCTATTTTTCTTTTATTCTGGTGACTGTTCAGCCGGTTTGGTTTTGTGATGAGCTATGTTAGGGTCATGGTTTGTTAAAAACTTAATGGAACAAGCAAGGACAGATTTTTTAGCCAGGTCATCTGCTGATCCTGCCCCTGGGTCAGAGCTACTAGTGAAATATCACTTTTATGTGAACTAGTCAGAAAAATATTTTTATAAGAGTGGATAATATTGTAAGAAGAATATTGTTGTGAGATTGTAGGATTGAACAGTAAAGATTCTGATGTTTAGGAGAATATGATCTGAAGGAGAATATGCAAAATGGTGGGGTTCGGTTACTGACATTTTCCTGACATTTGCCTATGAATTTTGAGAAATAGTTTTTATAGCAGGGAAATCTCAATTTTTAGTTCATGAACAGTACATACAATCTGAATTTGCTTGTGCACTTCCACCTTATCCACCATCTGCATTAGAATTTGTGTCATGCTTTTTCCTTTTCTTTAAACATTAGTTAATGATTCTAAAGCCTGACCTTTTTATTTTCACTCTAGGAAATAACATCATTGCTCTCCCTTTGTGGTGGACAATTCTGTGGCGAGCAGGAAATTCGTGTAAATGTAAGTGAGGACCAAATATTTTACTTGAGGGTGTGTATGGTATGCAAGTGTATTATTTACAGTTTTTTTTGTTAATTTTAGGCAGCTAAATAAATATTTAAGTTTCTTAGGAAAATCGGGAATCTTCCCAAAACTGAGAACTTTTCAATTTCAGTAGACACTCAGAACAGATTAAAAGATGCACAAAATTCACCTCAGGCTGTCTTCATTTACCAGCATGAAAAGAAGCAGTGCCATCTGCTGGGAGGCTCTTCTTGCTTTTTAGGATAGCTAAACCCTGAAAACACTCAGCAGCAGTTTGGAATTGGTGTTTGTCTCTAAATCAGTGAGACAGAGGAAGAGTGCTAAAGTTAGGAAGCCTCGTGATTCTGGTCTCGGTGCTTGGTAAGAGAATGTTATTGGGGTTTAGTTACTGCTTGTGTGTAATGAGGTGTTTCCAGTCTTTAGCAGATGAATAATCAAGAGAAGTGCAAACAATATTTTACCAAGTCAGTTATGTTGGAAAAATTAAATATGTAACAGAATTTCTCAGACATTCAAGCTGAGTAAACAGTTTTGTCTCAGTTATTTTATCCCCATGTTTCTCTGTATGATTAAAGGTAACAGACATATTTTTTTATTAATATTTTTAATCTTCAGTATGCATATTCTGTTTTTATAGAACAGAACTGTGTATTTGTGTAATTCATGTGACATCCTCCAGTTAGGTATTTGTGTCACTTACTTTCTCCTGATTGCAGTCTCCCTTTTGGATTCTCAATATTCCTTCAGAAGAGATGGCAAAGGGACTAATGAAGCGGACAGTATGTGCAAAGTAAGAAATGACAAATCTTGTAAATAATAACATAAGCAGAGGAATTTTGTTGTATTGTGGCAATTATCAATTTTTTATGGAGTCTCTCATTCCCTCTAGAACTGAGGTGTTACTGGAGCCTGTTAGTACTCCTGTAGGACTGATTATGTAGCATGCCTGTCTGTCCTCTTTACTCAGTGTATGATCAGTTCAGGGGGTCAGAATGGTATTCTTCACTCCAGAGACAGTACTTGTAGTGTCACTCATGTTTCATGTGCTTTGTATAATGTTGAGTTAGTGGCTTGATCTAAAATATGTATGGAATATTACTGAAAGATAAAACCAGTGATACGTGAAAGGTGACAGTCATGTTTGGAAGGGAAAGGTTGTGTCATCCTCCCTCAGTGCTGGCATCTGAGCCTTCAACCCCGACTGCTGCAGCAGAGGTCCCTTCTAGGAAATTCAGGAGCACAGGAGTATGCTGGAGGGTGATTGTTCCAGCTGGTCCTTTATAGAGGTGTCTGAATAATATGCTTTCTAGTGAGGCAGCGGGAGAGGCCTTGAAGTATGGTTCAGCGTGAGAAGCAGCATAGATGTGTTATGTCTCTCTGACCATACTGAATGTGTGGTGTCTGTGCTGTGTTCTTTAGAGCTTGGTCCCCTCTGCATAGTGTTTCACAGTCCCTGTTGAGTGCTTGTTGTCTCACATATTCAGTTTTATCTACAATGACTTGAGCTCTTCACTCTTGCCTGAAGAATGGAGCACTGTACTTCAAAAAGCAGCTGCAGGCAACTAGGGGAGTAAAATATGCAGATGTTCTGCACACCATGCACTCTCAGCTAGTGTATGCTAATTCTACGCTAACTAGCCCATGGCTTATTTTTCTGTCCTACTGCTGGTTGTGGGGAGATGTGTAATTTCAGAATAAGATCACTGGAGTGCCTCCATTCACTGCTAATCAGTATGAAAAGCTGTGAAGCTTTTGGTCACGAAACAAAGAAAAGCATCAGTGGATGTAAGATCCTAAAATACTTAAAAAATACTTGTTACAGACAAAAATTAAAACATCTGTTGAGAGTTAAGTGCCACACTTTAATACTCCATGAAGTAAAGCCTAAATACATTGGCCAAGTAGGTTAAAGGGAATAAGTATCTGAAAGGCATTTTCCCTGCTCTTTGTGACTGCACTCTCAAAAACTTTGTAATTTCAGGTCTATATTTGAACTGTGGGGCCATGGAAGATCTGCAGGGGAGCTCTATGCATCGTTGAAGAACTATCCAACAGACAAGATGGTATACCTGTAAAGAATGTGGATAATATGGTTCCTTAAGCTCACTGAATAGCACTGCATCTGTACTGATTACAGTGTCTTTGCCCTTTTTTTCAGCTTCCATATCTACAGTCAGACTCTACTTACAAAATACATATTCATACATTTAATAAAACACTGACCCAAGCACAGAAAGTAAAAAAGATTGATGTAAGTATATAGTTAAGGAATCTTTGTTTAGTTTAATCTATTCATGTTGTTTTTATTACATACTGTCAGTGTATTTAAGTTTCTTCAAGGTCCTAAGGAAGTTTATGGCTTATGTCCAGGTCTAAATGAAATTTTTGTGTCTGAATTAACATTCTCTTAAAATTCATGTGTTTTTTTTTTTTTCCTCTACAAACCAACTATTCAAGGGATATACAAAGCCAACAAATATCACTGCTGATTTTAGCCTAGTGTGCTGGGGAAGCTGAAAACTATAAGAATCAAATGGCAAGAGTTAGGTGGTAGATTTTTGGAAAATCTGTTACTTGGTGTCCTTATTAGGCTTTTATCATTGCAGAATGTGGAACAAGTGACTTCAGCTGCAAGCTGTGGATTGTGTACTGATCTCCAGTTTTGTCATCATGTTCTTGTCTGTATTTGTGCTTTCCTCCTAACTATATCAGTGTTTCATTTAGAAAATTCTTCCAAATTACTGTTTATTTCTGCTCTTCCACATTCTATTTTGGAACCTATTTATTCAATTTACTTCATTTACAAAGACTGAAATTATCAGTATAAGTAGTAGCTATTTTTCCTTGTTTGTTCAGTTTTTGTGTACATGAAATAATGCTAAGTATGCAAACTGCTGTAGCTACACATCACTGAAACTTCACATCCCATTGTTCATCATCAGTAGTGTTGTTTTTATAACTTGAAAATTGATATGCACAGTTAATTTCCTCTGAAGTTGAGTTTTGTTCAGTTAATAAAAAGTGTTGTGGTTCCCAATTTCTAATCATTAATAATTTGAGCTGTTTTTGTTTAGAAGAAAGACATTTTAAAAATCCATTGAAAATTGAATGAACTTTTTAATATTAATATACCATGTCTCACAATTTGAAATTGTGTTTTTTGCTGGTTTTTTGTTTGTTTGATTTTGTTTTTTTTTCTTGGAGGGGAAGGTACCTACTTAAAAAATTTTGACTCTGTGTTTCTTTATTGTATAGGCCCTTGAATTTCTGCCATTCAAAGGAAAAGTAAAATTGAAGAATCCGGAACACATCTTTTGGATTTTGGAAGATTATGGAATGAACCCAAATGATGTTCCAGAAGAGCCCATTCATCTGTATTTTGGTAGATGGGTGCGTGATCATGTTTACTTCAGTTCTTACAAGCTTCTATTTTCAGGAAGGTGTACTTCAGTTTAAATGTAAAGAAGTGTTTTGACTTTTAATAGAAGCAGAAAATGCATTTGTCTGAATTTATCATTGCATAATACTCTGAAGCAAGTCTTGAGAGTCCTTACCGTGACTAAGAAAAAGTGGCTTTGCCAAACAATTTAGAGGTGGAAAAAACCGAAGTTGTATCTGGAAACACACCTTTGTCTTGCCATCCACTGAGAGAACTCAGTGCAGCAGTGGGACTGCACAGCTGGGGTGATCCATTTTTTTGGACCTAGCTACAGCTGAAAGCAACTGTTTGAAACACATATAAAGATATTCAGAACTGTAGGTGGCTTGTGGCCCTCTGAGTGGCATCAGCCTTGCTGAAGCATTCTGTAAGTGCTTCAAGTGATCCTGGCAGGCACCTCCATGGAAAAGTGCAGACTGATCCCTGAGGCTTTGGATATCAGTGAGTCCAGCCCACAGGCAGGTCCCTGCCCCAGGGGACACTGACAGTGCAGAAGGAACCAAGTACAAGAACTGTCTGGAGCCTGTCACCTGTGGTCTTCCCTACAAATGGTCTTGGTTGCTGGCCACATGCACTCTAAACCTGCTGCATTATTAGGATATCCTGAGGAAATTTGATCTGGTCTTTTATGTTTTTGTGAGGAAAAAGTGGCTCCTCAAAGGATTTCTCCCAGAATAACCGCTGATGGGAATATGTGCTTGCATTGTCCTGGGTGAAGGGCAGCTGGAAGGAGGGAGAACCACTGCAGAGGTTGTGTAGCTATAGTTAGTGGCTTGGGTACAGGGAAGTTAGAGATTCAAGTGATATGTTAGGGCATATTCTCTGTGCCTGTGATTAATGTGTGAGCAGCCTGGGTTGTGGCAGTGCTGCAAAACATTGCAGCTGTTGTCCCATCTGTGCTGAATTCCTGAAGTGTTTAAAAATGCATAAACCAACCTGAACAAATAGGCAGGTGTATTCTGTTAACCCAGTTAAGACTGATGCTGGGCAGAGGTGGGGGGATGGTGTTGAATAGTGTTTGAATGCATCTTGTTCCAGATTGCTTGGGTCTTCTCCAACATACTTTGGAAGTCTGATGTAAAAACGTTAGCATTTGGTCTTTGTTTGCTTTTCCCTTAAATTCTCATCTGTCAATGCTATCCTAAATTTAGGTTTTGAGCGGGACAGAAATGCCAGTGAAGAATGAAATTCTGTATGACCATAAGCTTCCATGTGTATGCCCTCATGTGTTAATATGCATTTCTAATCCTTGTATTTTTGAAATTCTTTTAACTCTGAATTGCCAGGAATTGTTTTTCTGATGCTTAGAATAATAGCAAAGTTACTCTAAATGTAACTTCTTTGAAAGAATTTTCTCTCTAAAATGTTTATACATTGTTAACCTCTGTCTTGAAGAATTTACCCAGATGTTGAACCAAGATACCTGTTGCTTGGAACGAAGTCTCATATTTTCAGACATCAGAAAGCAAGATGATGTGTTAGGAGCTGAAGTTACCTGGTTTTGGATGGTGTCACTTAAGCAAGTCTGTGTGCCTGTTTATATCTTGTATCCAGGACCTGACAGTGGTTTTAAATGTTTCAACAGATTGCAGATGGCCAAAGAGAACTCATTGAATCATACAGTGTAAAGAAGAGACACTTTATTGGAAACACGAGCATGGATGCCTGCCTCTCTTTCATCATGGCAAACCACGGGAGAGTAAAACCCAATGACATTGTGTATGATCCATTTGTTGGAACAGGTATGTATATATATATGTTTTCTCAGCTGATGGGAAAAACTGGAAGATTACGTTAGTGCTTGCACCACTCTTCTACCTGGTGTTTTGACTTCTGGTGCCCAACTGATATTTAAGATGATACCAAAAGGAAAATGGTATTTATAAAATTAATGGTTTGTTAACCTGAAAGGGATTTTGGGGAAGGAGGCCAGCTTCCAAAGATGTAAACAGTTTATTTTATGCTTTTAAAAAGACTATTTTCACTGTTGCATTTTATTCCACGTGGCCTAAACACCAATCTATGTGTGTCATGGACTGCTTAAGATCAAAGTGACCAAGAATTGGAATTTGGCTAAGCACTTCCTGCAGTCACTTTCAGGACATTACAAAGAGCAGCATTTTAGAGCTGACTCTTTAGGGGAGTGCTGAGAGCACTTTTGGTCATACAACCCAAGAGAGCAATAGTGAGGTCATAGCAGCGTTCTATGAGGAACATTTTGTTGTGCCATTACAGCCTTTCTTCAGGATAATACTGCTCACACAAGGTACCCTTTCTTAGCTGAACTTTTTTATCTTGGCCAGGAGAGGGAGCTTTTATTCCACATATTGTTGTGCATGGTTTAGAAGTACTTTTTGCCTCAGGGAAACTCGGCTCTACATGAAATAACTGATCTATAGTGTCACTTTTGCCATATTATTATAGCAGAGCATACTGTATTAAGTTACCTATAGTAGTTTCTTCAAAAGTGTAGCAAAGACTGTGTTTCTGACCTAGAATCCTAGAATAGAATTGTAGAGTATATGAGTTGGAAAGAACAAGGATCCTCAGTCCAACTCCTGTCCCTGCACAGGACTCCCCAAGAGTCACACCATGTGCTTGGGAGCATTGTCCAGATGTTTCTTGAAATCTGTCAGACTTGGTGCTGTGACCACTTCCCTGTAGAGCCTGTTCCAGTGCCCACTACACTCTAGGTGAAGAACCTTTTTCTGATATCCAACCTAAAACTCCCTAGACACAACTTCAGGCCATTGCCTTGGGTCCTGTCACTGTCACCACAGAGAAGAGATCAGTGCCTGCCCCTCCTCTTCCCCTCAAAGGAAGCTGTAAATTGCACTGCAGTCTCCTCTCAGTCTCTCCTTCTCCAGGCATCATCACTTTTTTTTTTTTTTTTTTGGTAGGGTTTTCTTTTCTTTTATAAATAGGAAGGTGGGTCACAATAGCAGTAATTAAAAAACTGGTTTTATTACATAAGTTCATTGGTAAAACTACTGACAAAGTAGGCAGCCTACTCACAGACAAATGCATTTGTATGTAGTTTTCACACTTGAAAATGATTACAGAAACCTTTGTGATACTTATGTTTACCTTGGAGATACTTACATTTGTAAGGCTCTTGTCCATTGTTTCTTACAACATGGGAACAGCCACCTTATAGAAGTTTGGTTTTTAGACATGGTTAAAGAAACTGGCTTTGAGAACAGACACAGTAGAGCTGCCATTTTTTTGGTGATGGTTTTTCCAATTGTTTGACAACAGTTTGAAATTCTGCTCCTTGCAAAGTAGAATCAAAATTTTTGGTTCATGTAATAATTAAAAGATCTTACTGCTTGAAATACAGAAAGCCATAAACAAAACTCCTGAACAATCTCCAGAGATGAGGAGTGACATAGGGTATAGCAAGATAAGGAAAATCATGTAGAGCAGACAAAGGACTTAGTGTTATTATGTTTCATTATAATTACATAGTGATTCTAACTGGTTGATAGTTCTACTTCTTTTTTTAGTGTTGGTTTTGGTTTTTTTTTTTTCTTTTCCTTGGGTCTAGAGTGCTGCTGGTGTAGGCTCCTGAAGTTCCTGAGGAAAAAATCCTAACACAGGTGACATTTATGACAGAAGTTTATACTTTTCCTCTTTTCTCCCCTGTGTAGGTGGCCTTCTAATCTCCTCAGCACATTTTGGGGCATATGTGTGTGGTACTGATATAGATTACAACACAATCCATGGATTAGGTATGTTAACATATTTTGAAGCCACTGAAATCTTACCCTCTGGAATTTAAGAATATTGATGGTAGCACAGATGATACTTAGTGGATTTTAAAGCAGCATTAATCTTCACAGGATTTATTTGGTCATGCTTAGTTTTATTCACCAATTTACATGTATGCTAGTTAAGATATTATCTTATTTATAAGTAGAAAATATTTAAAAGAAAATGAAGATGAAAACAAAGTTCCAAATATTAATTACCACAGATGTGTGCTCTTTTAACTTATGATGGGGAAGCTTTTCAAAAGCTAACCCTAATCTCATTCTTACTTCTCTGTAAATATGCAAATTATATTTGACCTAGTGGATAGGGTTGTGACTGGTAAATGGAGAGAGCATCTTGCAAATCAATGTTTTTGTAAATGTGTTCTTTGACACCCTATGCAGATGGTGCAGCAGAACTTTTCTCATGTATTTTTGTTTTTCCTTACTACTTGTAAAGTTTATTGCAAGTACTTTTGACAGGTTTTTTTGGTGACATTTGATTATTTTCCTTTAATTTAAATGGTAGAGTATGTGAAAGCTTTTCTTATATAATAGTTTGAGAATGCTTTTTTATTTTTTTTTCCCCTGTCCATTCCCCTTCCCCTCCCAGGCAAAGCAAGCAGAAAGAACCAGAAGTGGAGAGGGCCAGATGAAAATATCAGGGCTAATCTCCGACAGTATGGTTTAGAGAAATACTACCTTGATGCACTTGTTGCTGATTCTTCAAGACCAATATGGAGAAAAGGGATGTTATTTGATGCAATCATTACAGACCGTACGTTTGTTACTGCTTTTTGTTGCCCGGTGACTGAAACATTATTGCCTGTGTACGTTGATTAAATGTCTGGACGAGTGCTCAGGTCTGCAGCTTCCATGTTTCCGAAGATAATTGTTGAGAGCAGCACTATGGAAATTGGATCTGCATTTTTCATCTCTGCATTTATTTATTTTAAGGGTAGTTATTAATGAGTAACAGAGCTGGCAGTGACACTTTCTTCCATGGAGATAATCTTATGTTCACCAGCAGAAATCGATATGGCTGAAAATCATCCTTTGAAGAAGTCTCCTTTAGTAAAAGAACAACATGATTCAGGCATAGAGACTTCTTATCAGAATGGTCTGTATTGCTGTTGGCAGCACATTGGAGTCTGCCATGCATCTCTGGTGGACTTCTGGAAACTTGTGTTAAGTGTTTAATGTAATGCTTCCAAAGAGAAATTTTAATGTGTTTTAATGTGTACTCACTTAGCTGCTGGAAGCAGGAGCAGTTTGAAAGGATCCTCTGCTCTTTTAGAAACCTACTTACTAAGCACCATTTGTCTTATATAAGAGGGAAAAGAAACCAAGGGGATAAATGAAAGACCTTGATACAATTTTTGATCTCAAGTGCTGGCTTGTACAATGACACACTCATATTAATTAGGAATAGTTAATGTGACTTTTTTTCTTGTGGGTTGCTTGCTAATTTTTACTTGGCCTGTTTGACAACAAGACAGTGTAGGTTATTAATATGGACTTAGAACTGAAGGTGAAACCATTTGTAAAACTTCTGCAGTGGTTGCATTGCTGCTTCCATGATGCTGAAACGAGTCTCACAAACTCAGATGTTTTGAACATGAAGTAAGTATGTTATGCTATTAGAAATGTGTAAAAAAGGTCTGAGAAAAAACCTTCTCTAGCTCTTCTTATGTGTGAGAATTACCATTTGTGTAAAGAGAAGAAATTCTGATATACTGATTTCATTTTGAAAAAGGTTAGTTAAGTGTTACAGGGGCCATATTCATGTCTGTCAAACAAAAAAGGATGGGGATTATTTATTGCATGTTGGAAATCTAAGGAATATATTTTAATAAGCAACACAGCATTGTCCTTTGTCATGCAGCAAATGTGTAGGCTGCTAGAAGCTCTTTCAGCTGAAGGGGTTTCCTTGAAACAGTTCTAAAATAACTTTCTGGAGCAAGAAATTCACAATAGATCTGGGAAAAAATTTCCCTTACTGACTTTTACTTCATAAAAGCTTTCTATTCTTTTTAACCTCATATAAGCCACAGTTTGTGCACTTTTGAGTATGTGTGATATAATTGTAGGTTATTTGGACAAAGGATGAGGTTCTTACCTCTGCATTTTGCTTTTGCTTTGTCTAGCACCATATGGTATCAGAGAAGCTCCTCGCAGAATGGGATCACAAAAGGAAACAGTTAAGTCAGTTGAAAGAAGGTAGGGGGACTCCCTGTCTTTGTCTGTTGTAGAATATAAATGTCTTAATGGAAACCCAGTTGCAGTTTTAGAATATTTATTACTTCTTGGTTGACTGTCAGAAGTTAAAAAATGGTAGCAATTATAATTAAAGAAGAAAAACCCTTTTTCTTCTGTTTGCAAAACCACTATATCCCTAACTGAAACCTTCTTGGTTTTGTTCTCCTTCCTTATCCTTTGCATGTGTTCAGATTTTGAATCCAATTTCTCACCTCTGTGAGCCACCATTAGCATGTATTTCCTGTTGTCAGAAAGTTCTCTTTGATCCCTGCAGGCTGTGAAATCACTCTAAAATGGAATACCTGTATTTTTACCTTAGATTTTTTTCTTTGGCCTTTTCCACTGCTCCTTTCTTTTCAGAGATACCACATGGCTTCTCCACTTCCTTCCTTGGAAGCCTTCCTTGCCTTCTGACTTTTACTCTAACTTCTTTAGAAAGATGCTGTGCAAAATAACTATTGCCAACATACCTGTGGTTCTTTAGAATCATCTTTAATACATGTGGAAGTCAAAGAGACAGCTGGGGGGAACTTGAGAAGTTGTAGTAGAAGTTGTACTCCTGGATTGTCTTTGCCAAGCTCAGAAAGTGCTTTTGTGGCTTAGTATATTGTTGGGGGTTTTTTAATTACTGTTATTAAAAATTTAGGTTTTACCCCTGCTCTTGTGTTTGCTTACACTTGTACATTTTTTGTTCAGCACAGAAAATCACTTCTTCGTTTCATCCTGTTACCATCTAAGTGACATCTTTTTTGACCTCTTGAAGTTTGGGGCAGAGTATCTGGTGATGGGAGGAAGATTGGTTTACTGGCTGCCCATATACAGGCCAGAGTATGTACTGTTGATTTCTGCTGTGTTGTGTCGGAATGGATGCTGCATTCTCACTGTGCTTTCCTTTGGGATGTAGTACAGCTGGAGCTTCCATAGTACCAGCACTGAAGAGTAATGCCCAGACTTTATTTTAAAACTTTGTATGAGGGAAACCACATTTTGTAACAGAGCTTTTGAATGGAGTTAATTTCTGACTGTTACCAAACAGAAAATGCCTTTGCATATCATTGTAAATGCATGTCTAGTGGGTTGAGGTTTAAGCTAAAAAAGTTAGACTTTGAAGATGCAGATAGATTTCTAAGAAGTAGAAGGAAGGCTAGTTGGTATTAGCATGTGTTCAGGCTAGAGTAGTTGATAGAGGTGTGTAAAAATCATCCTTGGATCTTTGGGGTTTGGCACTACTGATTTATCTTTCTTCTGAGAAATAAGTCAGATGACCAAGAGGTGGCAGTGAGAGGCAGAAAGCATCCATAGCAGGCAGCCCTGTTAGGGACGAGAGAGGCCAGCAGAGACTGCAGGATCCTGTCTGCTCAGCGGTGCAGCCTGGGATCAGAACTGAGTGTATAAGGAAAAACAGCTGTTTGCATACCTTATTTCAGCATCTCTTAGATGAGGTTTGAGGAGGGGTTGTTTTGTTTTTGTAAAGACTTTTACTGTAAGGTGAGGAGTTGATGTACAGAAGCTGTTTCAAGGTGTCTTCCAGGTACATATGTGCTTTGAAGGTAGTTTCTACAGTGTCATATATTTCTATGTGCAGTCAAACTATACTGGTATATAAAGTGGTGATCGTCACCATGGAAATGGCTTGTGATAGTCCTGTATATTTCATGCTGTTTTGAATATTTGGAAATCAAAAGGAGCCATTTCTGTTACCATGCTTGTATAACAGGAGAGTGCACTTAGTAGTTTGAATTTTTTAGAAAATGATTAAATTGGTATTGTTTTTTCTTCCTTTTTTCCTATAAGACAATTCACAAAGGAATGAATGCCATTCATAATGTTATAGATAATTTTCATGTCAATAAAATCTCTTCAGAATTCCTGAATTTATTTTGTTCATCAAGATACCAGTATTTTTATTCCTGCTCATTGAACTTTCATAAAAGCATGCATCCTCACTACAGCAGTGTAAAGTGTTTTGCTTCAGGTAACTTGAGAACTTTAGTTGCTGTTTGGGGGACTTGAGTTGCCTTTTAAAAAGTGAATTTGTACATCCTACTGTGACTTGAAATACTAAAGTTGCTAGAATTAGCATAGAATAGTAGGATAGTCACTTTATTTTCATTTGTATTAATGAGCATGGGTCATTAAAGCAAATAAATGGGGAGAAGATACTTTCTACCAACATGTTGCATTATCAAATATCCCTTGGCAATACCTGCCTTGAGTTTCATTTTTTGAGATCTTTTTATATTACTTTAAATTAAAGCCGAAACTGTATTGAATTGGATCATTGCTTCTGTATTTCTTACTTGATGTGTTTCTGAGTTTTACCTGAAAGAATGTAGAAATACATTCATTAATGCTAACAGAAAAGGCTTTTTAACCAAGTGATAGTGATCTCTCCCTCTTCAAGATAGCATCTCACTCCAGAGTTTACTCTTTCAATCAGACATTGAAATAATTGTTGAGTCCAAATTCTTCTAATTCCATTAAAGTCAGCCTTCTGTATGATTATGGAGAGAAGCTTAAAATGTTGTGGTAGGGTGTCTACCTTTGTAAAAGAAAAACAGTTCTGGTGCATCAAAACTTTTGTGTGAGAGAAAAAACAGTTGAGAATTAATTTCATTCTTCTTTGCCAAAAGCATGTTCTGATTTTACCTAGCAGAAGCAGATACTTGTTTCTACCCAAGAAGTGACTGAAAGGTAGTTTTGTGGTCTAGAAATTTTGGAGGAAAGCAAAGAGGCAGTACTGTTTGGGTTTTTTCTTATTTGCAGATTCTGTATTTGGGATTGAGCTACTTGTTTAACAGCTCACTGTTACCTTAAGAAATGCCAAGTTTTCCACCAGCACCTAGATGGGATCCTATTTTAATCCAGACCAACACCTTTACTTTCATTCAGAAAATCTACCTCTTTGCAGGAAAAATGTAAAGCACCTCCTTTGTACCTTTTAAATTCAAGTCATAGACATTAAGTTGTTCAGTTCTGTGTTTCAGTTCTGACTTCTGTTAACCCTCAAACATTGGAGAATCATAGGAGCAGGTGTTTTGTACAAAATCATACTTAACAATACCAGAACCCATTTTCCGTGATATCTTTTTAGTAACTATTACATGAAAGCTTATTACAAAATCTAGGAATAAATGACTGATACATGTTTCGGTATATAGGAAGGATATTTCATCTCATATTTATCATACTAGGTAGGTTAATACTTTTTGCTGCTGTAGTACCATGAAAAGCTCTTGAATCTTTAAATTTCTCTTTCAGCATTTGGAGAAATAGAAGGATTGGAAGCAATTTAGGGAAAGCACTTTCTATATAGAAAATAGTATGCTTATGTTGTGGGGCTTTTAAAATCCTAACCCTTGCTTCTATAGATTGTAGCTACATTGGCTTATAATTAAATTCTATCTAATGTTTAATGATGATTGATTTTTTTTTTTCCATTAGAAAAAGTAATTATAATGAGATAAATTTGTAATACTGAATTTTGAAGTTCAGGAATGTTACTGTCTAGTAAGAGCTGGCTTAATAAGATTTGAAATTGAAGTGCAGTGATCTCCTTTTAAGGGACCCCGAGTAAAGTCTCTTATTCGTGCAACTTCATTTATGTTGACTGTGGAAAGTATTTTTAAAATCAGAGCTCTGACTGGACAAGTAGAAAATCTCAACCAACCAGGAATAATAACTTAAAGTTATGCAGGCAGGCCCATGTGTACGTACATTAACGTAATTTAAATACATGCAGAAAATAGGGAGAGGTCTCTTTACCGTGAGGTTTTAATTTATTCTGCACACTGCACATCAAGACGATTGGAATATATGATGTCAAAACTCTGGAGCAGCAATATCTGAATTTATTTAATCAGGTTAAAGTGCATAACGACTTTCAACTGTGAACCTTTTTGTGAAGAGTCTGTAAGAATTTTGCTTTAGAGGCAGGTCTTCCATTTCATGAGCCTACAGCACTAAGAATGATTATTTATTCCAGATACACAGAAGAGATTATTCCCCGCCATCCATGCCTGAAACTTATTAGCAACTGTGAGCAGCTGCTTTCCAGCCACACATCAAGGCGCCTCATAACCATGGAAAAGGTGAAAGAATTCAAGGTAAGCTTGAATTCTTGATCATATTGTGTAAAATAGTAGCTCTTGCATTCGTGACAAGTTCGTGCTATTCAGCATTTGATCTTTTTTTCTGTCTGTTCGTTTTTTATGATCAGGGCTTTTGTAAAATCGAGCAGTGATTTAAGGGACTGTTCTGGTTTTGGTTTCTTCTTTTTTATTCTCAGTTTTTGGTAAACTCTTTGTCCTGAAAAAATCCCTTGATAGTGTGAAAAATCTTTGAACTTACGGTTTCTTGTGAATCCCATCCATAAAGGCTTTGCCTTAATGCCCAAGTTTCCATTGATTTCAAAATGTATCCCGATGCCCAGGTAAATACTAAATATCTTTGTGGGTCTCGCAGTACAGGTAAACCATATTTAATTATGTAACTTCATCTCTAGAGTGGTACATTTTAGCTTTTTGAATAATATTGAAGTTGTGGCAAATACAACAAAGCTCTAATACTGGCTCTTTTTTCTGGGTTTTTTTTGTGACATATTGGGACCAGGGAATATTGCATTCAGGTCTCCTTTCCATTCTTGCTACTTCTCTCACTAAATACTGTTGAAAGAGATGCTAAACACATGCGAGGCAAATTCTTAATGCAAATGCACTCAGTGAACTAGTGTTTTTAGTACATTCCTTGTCAGCTGGAAGAGCTGTTTCACATGGCAGGAGATGCAGTCAGGCTGCTGTGTCTGTGTGGTGCTTGCACTAATAGTGACACAGCAGGGGTTCAATGCTGTGTTCCTAATGCTTGTGGTGACTGCACTTCTCAAGCAACACCTGAACTTTTATAAACACACTGTGTGGAGTTCAGCCTTGGAGCTGCCAACTTCACCAGTAGCAAACCAGCAGGGTAGATGATGAAAGTTTTTGACATGTGTGTCTTAGGGTGTTCAGGGAGGTTTTTGACAGCAGTTTTATTGCTACCAGTGCTGTAGGGTAACATATTTTAACCTAAAAAATATATCAACCCTTCTGCAAACAGACTTGTGTCACTTGTTACTCACCTCTTGTGCATCACCTGCTCTTCAGCTCGTGGTTTGACAGGTTCATGTCTGGAAGTGCTTAGCTCTGAACACCTGAGACTAGTCAGCAGGCTTGCTGCTTAGATAAGACTGTGCAAGTGTTTACATTCAGTATTCCAGATGTCTGTTAGATAATTTAAAGATGCCAGAACCCATGTGTGGTTTCTGATGATGCAAAACTTGTCTAGAGAACAAAATGCATGTTGAGTCCTTAGCTACTGCCTTCTTGGTTTAAGACATTGTTTCCGTATCTATGATTTCCTCACTCCAGTGTCCCTTACCTGGAACATGGTTTTTTCCTATATTAATATCCTGAGCAAACTTTGAATTGGATACTTCTGACTCACCAGATATGACCATAAAATTCAGTAGTTATACATTTGTCTGCTTTTCTTTTTTCTAAGTGAAAAAGTGAATTTTTATGGATATGCCAAACATTTATGTTTCCAGACAGTTCTTGTCTGCTTTACTGGACTGGTTTGTAGCTGGCCCTCAATTGCATTTTTATTCAACTTATTGCAGCACTTGCAAATGGCTGAGAAATGTTACAAATCATGTTACTGTTATTATGCAGTTCTTCCATTTGCCCGGTGTTTACCACCAATAAGGAATTGCAGATTTCACAGCAAATTTTGATTTCACTATTACAATTTTAAATAAACTCTTAACTGGAGATTAATTCAGTCAGTTGCTGAAATTGGTGGTGCAATTTGATTGGAATTGTTTGTAATAAAATGGAGACAAAGTGAAGGTAAAAAGTGAGTACATCTAGGTGAAGTATTGATCTATTGCAAGAAATCATAAGCATGAAGCTGATATGGTGAATCAAAAACCTCACAAACCTGGCGTGTGTGTGTATATATATATAACTCACTGTCTTGTAAGCATCCAGTCTGTTCTTTTTAAGTTTCCAGTAAAATTGTGCTTACTGGAAAAGGTTTCTTCCTGAACTCAGTGTTGATATGAATAGGCTTTTCCAGCTTGTGCACAATATGAGCAAATGAGTTGTTTGGTTTTCTTAATTACCACTTCAGACAAGTTTTGCCACTGTTCCTCCCAGCACAGCATTCACCCCAAAATGTATACTTCCCTCCTGCCTCCCCCACAGCACATCTGCACACTGTACCCCCAAAACCTAGGGTGGCTGGGGCAGGGGCAACTGCAGCCTCAGCCCAGAGCCCTATGTTTCTCCCTCCCTGTGAGGCATCCCACATTTTTATGCAAAGAGAGATGCCTAGAAATTACGTACTAAGATGTAACAGAAAACTTGACTGAAGGACATACTCTGAGCATATGTTTGTCCACGAAGGGACTATGAAGCACCAGGCACACAAACCCACCCTGCTGAATGGGTCAAGCATTTCCATGTTATATGGTCACTCCAGAGTTTTTACTGGTGTAGAATTTTTCCTACTGAATTTAGCAGTGTCTGTTCCTGGGTATATGACCCTGTTGTCCTTGATTTGGTAACTGGTCCTTTTTGTTTATAGCTTTATAACATTAGTACAAGTGGTTTCTATAGCTACTGTCCAGCACCAGATGTAGAGTAGTAGGAAGGAGTGATAAGGCTAGGAAGACTTTTTTGTAAATGAAAACTAAATGTGGGTAATTACCTTGCAGCTGAACTGGGGCATGCTAGATGAATAAAAATCTTTAGAATGTCACTTAATATTTGCCAAGATTTAAAGAAAAACAAAATTTTCATCTTATCATTTAGCATCCCCTTCTATTCCACCTCTTTGTTATTTATTAGAGATCTCTAAAACCTATTTTAGTGTTGTCTTTAGAAAAAATAAACTGCTAAGTTTTTTTTTTCACAAGTTATTTTCTCTGTAGAGTTAAATGAAGCCTATGCCTGGTATTCAGATTGTACCCATTTAGCTCCTTGATACAAAAATACTGTAAGTTACAATTTGTTTGGAAATCCTTTGTCTCTGAAATCCAAAAAATTATGTTACTTTGATCAGTTCTTCACACTGCCTATAAAATTCCTTTGACTAGTAAGTCTCAGCAGTGACTGGTATCTCCAGGTAGTTCAGATAGTTCAGGATTTCTTATTTTCTTTTCCCTTTTTTTAAGGAGCAATTCCCATTCTTGTTGGTGTTTGGGGTTTATGTTTTTTGGTTTTTTTAAGCAATTGCAATCTTTATTAGACAGTCATGCCTGTACAGGTGAGAGGTAGGGAATGGAACCTCTTAAACTGGAGTTATTGTGATGTGGATCAGGAGCTTCCTTTGTAATTTCTTCTAAGAAATCCATGCCTGACTGCAGATCTCTCATTTAGTGAGCAGAGTTTGCAGAGTTCTTGGATTTTCGAGATGAGATTCTGCAGTGGAGTGGTGCACCAAGCCTGTTTCCATCTGGTGAATGCAGATGCTCCTATTACACCTGTCTTTTACTTGAAGTTTGTTCTTCTATGCAGCACATCCTCTCTTTGCCCTAATCAGCTTGGAGGTAGAGGAGAGGGTGGTTTCCTTCTTCATCCCTTCCCCTCAAATCAGTATTTTGTTTCCTGTGTAATCAAGATGAATGTTGTACATGTGCGTGACCTCTTAGAGGTTGTGGGGATTCACTTTTATCTTAAAGTTTTGATCTATATATCATTGTCCTTCAGGGTCAAATATTTCATCCATTTCTCAAAATAAGTGAATTATGTAGCATTCTTGTTAAAACATCCCAGTGATATAAAAATACATGTGTATGTCGAAGAAGGACTTCTGACCTGGAATTTCAAGAGAAGAAAAAGTGCTCTTTTCCAAAGAGTGGCTGGAAAAGTGGGTACCAGCTGGCTGTGAGAGGAGTATGTCTTAAATCCTTCTTGTTTCCTGTCTGTCTATAGCAATTTCGTAATTTTTATTTTTTTCACAAACGTGTTAAAAGCCTGTTGTTCATCAGCAGACAATAGATAATACTGTGCCTGCATTGGGTTTCCTGAAGTCATTTTCTTCTGCTATTTTCCAACAGTGCAGTATTTAAATAGAGCTGCTGCTAGAGGCGTACATGCTTTACATAATATATATCTACATGGCACTGAACATTTAGCAAGTTATTTTAAGGTGGTGTCACATTCCTGATGTCTGCTGGTGTAGCAGGTGAGACCTACTTCAAAGTAGTAGCTCATTGTGTCCAGAAGAGGGCCCTTCTACATGCACACAAGCGCCTTGCTTTGTTGAAAAAACTTTAAACTCCTTTATAATGCTCATTAAGATATCCGAAGCTAGGAGAGGTGTTGATCTTGGTAGGTGAAAACCTGGAAAGGCTACGAAAGAGCTGAAGGGAGAGGTTGTCCACTAGGATTCTGTTCATCCTTGCATTGTAATACTTTTGTAATATGAAAATACTGACTAAAATCTGCTTCCATGTTCCTGCTAATGCTAAAACGTTCCACAGTAATTTTATTTTCAAATATGAACAAATAACTAAATAAGGTAATGAACCAATGTCTGTGTTACTGCATTGGTTAAAAAAAAAATGAGAAGAAACATGTGGTGGAATAGAGGCTTGGTTCTGTTGTGTGCTTGTTTTTATTTTCTCCTTGCGCCATTCAGTTGTTTTGTGTGAGGCTGCATGTCACTGTTCCTTCCTGCTTTTGAGCATAATAATAAACTGACATCACCCAGAAGCATAAAACTGTTTTTAGAAGTTGCCATCAGTTTTCTTTAACACTCACATTAAAGTTTGATGTAATGTTTATCTTACAGCATTGCTAATGTTAGCTGACAAGTATCTTAATTGTATAAAGCCACAGTACATGATGAACTAAACCTTTGTATATACAGTGGGCCAATTTTCTAAACTGTGTTCTTGGCTGGTGTCAAATAGGTATGACGTATAGGGATTTACTGTGTCAACTTTAACTTTCAGAAATACATGAATGCGCAGGAAAAAAAATTCTCTGAACGTGCTTCAGTAACTGTAGGAACTCATTTTAGCCATTTGTGTTCTTCTGTTTGTACCTGCCTTCCACAGATATCTGACTGAGTGAATTCTCCTGGCATTTTTTCAGGAAAGTAACTTGTGTGGCACATGGTATCTGTGGCTCATTTGATCATGTAGGGGTGAGATTCTGGTGATGTCAGCTGAGATATTTTCAGTGACTTAAATGTGTGCCATTGAACCGTACAACAAAGACCTAACTACCTTACCCTTGCACGTAATGGTTTGAAAAGGTCTGGAGGCAGAGTGGTGGCAATACATGCTGAACACACCACCCTCAAGTCTAATGTTTGTCTTTTGATGCCCTGCAGGATCAAGATGAGAGCTCTTACTTGTTGGAAGGTCAGTATATGCCGTACAGGGGACACAATTCTTTCCGTGAGAAGTATTTCAGTGGTGTGACAAAGAGGATTGCCAAGGAAGAAAAGGACAATCAGAAGTAAAATATTATATAAACAGATGAAAAATGAGAAAAGAAGGAAGACCATGTTCCTTTGTAAGGACATCTGGATATGAACATTCATTTGGAAGCTTCAGAAAAATAAATAATGCTTTCAATTTTAAAACAAGATGAAACCCACAACCCAGGTTGGGAGCAGTTCTTTTTAATTAGCTGTGTTTATAGCAGATTTTATTGTATAAGTTTTTTGAGTCTTATTTAATTTATATTTGTACTTTCAAGTACTAATGATGATTGACTAAAACCATTATTATTGTTCCTTCACCATTAACGTTTACAAGAAAGTAGTAGTGTTATTTGGCTTCTTAAACTGTGAACATCTGGCTGTTTTAAAAACACATGGTGGTGATCAAGGATTGCTGATTAAGAAGATAATTTTCATTTGTTTCGGGTTTTTCTTTTTTGTAAATGGTGTACAATAAACCAAGGTTGGTGTGAGGTTTTTTTAATTGTTGCATGCAATAATTGCTTGTATGAATTCCACTTGCTCTTGCTGAGGTCACAAATGTTTAAAACAAACAACAAATGCAAAGAAACAACTGGGCTCATGCTCACCCCACAAACAGAAAAGCCTCTGTGACCTGACAAACTCTGCAGAGCTTATTAAACCCTGTGAAGCCTGTCCACATCTGAAGCTCATCTGTACCTTGGATTTGCTTTTGCATTCCTAAACCTTGACTCTTGGTCAAGCCAACTGTCTGCAATTTTTCGTTCAGAAATCGATAGTTAAACCAGTAACAACAAGAGCATAAAATCAGTAATAGTTCCCTAATGGTATTAAGCCTAATCAAATCTTTGAAACCAAAGCTGTATTTGTTAAAGGGCAAACTTTGCTGAATCCACACCACGTCCATCATGAAAATACCTCATTTGGAAACCACTAAGCCCATTTATTCAGGATGCTAATGGCTCTTCTCGTTTTGGTGGTCACATATTCTTCTTGGTCTGTGTTCACCAAGCAGGGCCTTGGTGAATGTATCTGTGCTCCTGCCAGAGGAGCCCTGCTTCTCAGTTTGTGGTCATGTTAATGTCTTTGTAGATTGTAATTTTTAAATGCCTCTCCGAGGAAGGCACAGGTCCTTGTGTGTATCTGATCTAGTTCATTAACTAAATTTGCTCTTCTGTGTATTGTGGTCCTCAGCTGCAGCAGGAAAGCTTACAAACCCAATGTCAGTCTGGCCTTCTGGCTCTAATCTGTGGTGTGTTAAAAACTTCTCAAATAGTGATTTATTTTCTGTGTTTCCATTATAAATCACTTTGTTTTGACACTTTTAATGTCAGCCATATAATAGTTGTTCTGGACTCAACTTGGA
This sequence comes from Sitta carolinensis, assembly GCA_032173965.1. Classification (NCBI taxonomy): domain Eukaryota; kingdom Metazoa; phylum Chordata; class Aves; order Passeriformes; family Sittidae; genus Sitta; species Sitta carolinensis. The sequence continues at coordinate 52,228,848 of JAVUNC010000004.1, forward strand.
GTGAGATCAAAGCTCAGAAAATTTTTCAAAAGCAGAATTTGAATTGGTCATTTTCAAATATTACATCAAAAACGTACTGCTTCTGAAAACCTGTCTGCATTTCAGCATTGCAATTTAGCATTCAGCTTTTATTACTTAACAAATTAAAATTAATGTCCATTCTTCATAGGCAAGAATTTTTTCTAGATGTATTTATTATGCGCTTATAACTCCATTTTTGCAAAAGTTACCTTACATATGGTCTAAGTGGTTATACAAGAGGTAAGGTAGTGGCAAATCTGGCTCTGCCTATTCAACAAAAATGATTTAGTTTATTTCTCCTTTCCTGGTCCAACTTCTAGTCCCTTCAGCAGTGGTGGTGGGGTCTTTGTTTAGCAGTCCATACATCCCAGCTCTGTCATTACTGAAAGATACCATTTTGAACAGAAACTGTCAGTGTATTTGGGGTAGTGCATCAACATTGGCTAATCAGAAATCTTTTAGAATTGAAATCAGATGTTCAGTTGCTGTTGATCCCCAGCTTTAAAGCTGTCCTATGGAAATGTTCCTCATCTTTAAATTTCTCCTTGCTGAGTGTGCACGCTCCAGCCTGTTGTGCGTGCAGGCTTCCAGGGCGCAGGCGTTTATAGATCCAGAGCTGTGACACAGCCCTGGCGCTCTCCCTAGCGCAGGGCTGCTGGGCAGCTGAGCGATCCTTGCGGCAGGATTTGGCCATCGGTGGCCGCGGCTTCTGGCACTTCCCTTCACCCTGGTTCCATCCAGTCTCTTTCCATGAGGTTCCAGTTTCCTGTCCCTGGCGGGGAGCGTCAGTTCATGAGCCCGCGCTGAACTCATGCCGTTGTCATTCTCTCCTTTGGGGTGGTTTGTGCCATTTTCCAGTTTTTAAAAATAAATGTTATTTTTGGAGTGCTTTGTTGTGCTGCGGCAAATTGGATGGAAGGAGGAGCTGACAACGGTTGTGAGGTCACATGGGCAGAAGCTGTCTCTTGCTGTAGAGAGCAAGCTGTGAGGCAACAAAGGGAAAGAGCCCCTTCTTTTTACAGGATCCCTTTACCTGGTGGTGGTGTTCTGGCTGCAAGCCTCCCACCTGTCTGTGGGAGGAGAATGGGGAAAAGTAGTGGAAAGAGATTTTCTGTGCACTTACTGTGTACCCTACCTGCCATCTCTCCCTAATACTTTCTATAGTTAGTGGCCAGTTTGACAAGTTAAACAGAAGGTCAAGGTTCGATGATGTCTTTGAGATAATGGAACTACACTTTTGTTGAAATAGGCAGAGAAGAAAACAATCTCTTCCAAGGAAAAGGCTGGAATACAAATTCAGCTGTTATTAAACATCAGAGAACCCACATGGGAACAAGACCTGGACAAAAGCCCTAACCAACTTTTTTTGTTGCTGCTACTACACCCAGTGCTGGCGCTGCTGCTTCTTGATCTTCTCATTGAAACAAAGAGACACAAGTAAAAGCATACGAAAATGTTTTTTTAGTAGGAACACAAGGGTCTTGGCTGAACTTCCCACTTCTACTCAAGCTATGAGGCAAACTTGTAGAAACTCAGACTCAGTAGTTTCTCCTTATTGAGAGGAGTCAAGCAGATCTCAGCTTGGTGAACATCTCAAGGATAGTGCAGCTCTCCCTGTAAAGCATCCTAAGAAACTGGTGTTTGTAAATGGGATGACATATGGGTCCCTTCCATTAGAGAGGCAATGTCCCCTCACTGGACATGGGCTCTCCAACAGCAACTCTTGATGGTTGGTTTTGATGGACCCTTTATTCCTCTCTGCCTGTTCCAGAGGTCTGGAAGGCTGCAGTGGAAGTCCTTAACAGGTCAGTGTCTCTTTTTATTAGACAAGCACTCAGCATTGTGACTTAACAAGGTCATGGGTGTTCATACACTCCACAGCTTCCTGAAGGCAGTCAAATTTTTGTGAATTCTCAGTCAAGGCTCACCTGTCCAAAATTACTGAAAAATGTACTAGGAAGATAAACGATGTGCCTTCAGGCTGCTTTGATATTGGTTAAATGTAGAAATGTTATAGGGAAGTAATGCCTTAATAATTCTGAATCTTTGCTTTCCTTCTATCTCTACTTTCTTCTTTAATGTTTTCCAATGTCTTTAGGACAATTCCACAGCTTCAAGGCTATTAGCCTGAGAAGGGTATCATTGAATTATGACCCTGGGACTTTGCACTGTCCTCTGGCCCCAGGTTTCCAGAAACAAAACTGTCCAGTTAGAGCAGGGAGAGGGACAGGGATGATACACAGTGGCTGCAGGTTTCCCCGTTGGACAGGAAGAGCTATGGGGTTAGTTGGCAGGAGGTTCAATTGCTGGCTCAGCTCCCATCACCACCATGTTTCTCTTTTCTGTCTCTCCACCCCTTCATAGAAGCTGTGAAGAAAAATTTAATGTGTTCTTCCTTTCCTGTTTTGTTTGGTTTTCAGTTTAAACTGAGGTCCAGAGTTGAACAAGTGTGTCTTTTTAGTCTGGAAACTTCTTCCTAATAAAAATAGAGTTTTGGGTATCCAGGAGAAGGAAGAGACTGGTATCCCTCTCTGCCTTTCTTTTTGTTTCATATTTGAAAAAAAAAACCCCGTTTCTTTAATCTTATTCTCTCCTGTAATTGATTTTGATGATCACGTAGTTTAAAAATGCAAAATATATCTTACCTGACCCTATGCTACCCTTTTAATATATCTCTCTGATGTTCTTTTACTGGCTCAGTGGGCTCTAAAAATCTGTATTTATGTGTGTATCCTCACAGCTGTTTTCATTATAGTTCTCTGTCATGGATGCTTTTATTTTGTGCACCGTGTTTTGCATTTTGTACTGCCTCTCACCAGTTCCAGCTTTCCCAAGCCTGTGGGTGTGGAGGACACCAACGAGGTGAAAGCTCTCTGTTAGCTAAAGCACCTCATCAGACCCAAGGTCCTGGAGAATGGACAGTATGCCTGACTGCGCTGAGGACACTGGATCTTGAGACAGGTTTGCCAAGTAAGGTCTTTTTTAACTCTTGTAGTTTGCATGGAATGAGGTGGGCAGCTGAAAGGTAGGTAAGGTCGATTGACAGGAGGGAAATCTTGGTGTCTTTGCTGCTGCTCTTTGGATATTGGCTAACTGTGCACTCATGGAAGTGCCAGAAAGTGCTTCAGGGGCTGTTGAAAACCCACAGCAAACCAAGGCACAGGGGATTCCATTGAGTATGTCCAGTTTGACAAGGAGTACTTCGAGTAGCAGTGTAGGATCAGGATATTTTGCTTCATTTAGAACTCCCCAAAAGATTGTTTTTAAATTCAGTTTTTAGGTGCTGGGAAAAGATGATTTTGTACAATATGTTACTGATCATCTGAGATTATAATCCAAATTTTTGTTGCCTTACATCAAAGAGGTGTAAATAAAAAAATCTAAACATGTTCAAAAGAACATAGTGTCACTGTGGTAATTCTTTCCAAAAGGAAATGTTATTTTGGAGTTTTTTTCCAATGAAAATGCCTCTTAGTTATAAATTCTGTTTTAAAGTTTGTTCTTTATGGATTCATTCTAATAAATATTTAATTAATAAAGTGCAAAGTAACAGGTCATGTTATTATATATAATAGGATAAGTAGTTAATTATAATCAAATACGTAACGTAATGAGACGTAAGTCTCATCTCCATAAGGAGTTACCATTGGCAAAGTAGTCATAGTTAATCACAATATTTCCTTCTCTGGAGTCTGTTCCAGAAGATGGGATGTCTCTGATTGATGTCTAGGGATAGATGTTCAGTGTCAGATGTTCAAAGCCCAGAGTCTTCGCTTTATCCTGAGACCAATATGAAAGGTTTCCACTTGACACTAAGAATTAGGCTGTGTATTTTGGAGGCAAAACTAATTGTTGTTCTATCTTCTATTGATGTAGCACTAGGGAAAATGCAAGTGGGTAACTACAGTACAGAATAAATTTAGTTATGAAAGTTCTTAACTAATGCCCAATGTTCCTTAAATCCTATGATTTTTGGCTAGACATGAAACACAGCTATGTGGAGAAAATCCTTTGGGTAATTGGATCTTTTACAAAATCACAGAATATGCTGCATTGGAAGGGACCCATCAGCATCATCGAGTGCACCTTCTGGCCAAGCACAGAACATCCCCAAGGAGTCACACCATGTGCCTAAGGGCATTTTCCAGATGCCTCTGTCAGGCTTGGTGCTGTGACCACATCCCTGGGGAGCCTGTTCCAATGCTCAACCACCCTCTGGATGAAGAACCTTTTCCTGATATCCAACCTAAAGCTCCCCACTTCAGCTTCATGCCATTTCCTCAAGTCCTGTCACTGGTCAGCAGAGAGATCACTGCTTGCCACTCCTCTTCACAAGGATGTTGAAGACTGCAATGAGGTCACCCCTCAGTTGTTTCCAAGTTGAAAAGACTAAAGTGACCTCAGCTGCTCCTCATAAGGCTTCCCTTCTAGACCCTTCACCTTCCTCATGGCCCTCCTTTGGACACTCTCTAATAGCTTAATGTCTTTGTTGTGTTGTGGCACCCCAAACTGCACACAGTATTCAAGGTGAGGACACCCCAACACAGAGCAGAGCAGAGCAGGACAGTCCCCTCCCTTGCCTGGCTGCAATGCTGTGCCTGATGCACCCAGGACAGGGTTGGCCCTCCTGGCTGCCAGGGCACTGCTGGCTCATGTTCAACTTGCCGTTGACCAAGACCTCCAGATCCCTTTCCACAACACTGCATTCCAGTGCATTTTGGGAAGTTCCTACTCTCTTCAAAATGCATATGTGGCAGAGAGTACTTGTGTGCCCTTGCTCGAGCCTCATTCCTTAACACTCTCTGGATAAATGAAATTACATGAGAAAAAAAAGGAGCTGGTTTCCTTAAGGAGTATTTGTCAAAGTTGGCACTTGCAAAATGTCATGTTTTAGTCTCCACAGCTTGGAAGAGGAGCTGTCACAGAAGTGTGTGTGCACCCTCGGTCCTGTCTTTGCTGAGGAGCTGGTCCCAGGCAGTGTGGACGTGCTGGTGCTGGTGCTCAAGGGGTGAACACAGGCCCCAGGCACCACCTGTGCTTGTTCTGCCTGCCCATTCTGGTGTTCCCACTGAACCAGCTGCAGGCTGAACTTGTTAAACTACTGCTCTTTGCTACAGGGAATGACCTGCCAAAAATCTGCACAGCCCTGTGCCACTGGGGCCAGGGGAACCAGCCTTCTCTGCTCACCCCAGCCACCCTGCCTCTTTACAAAGCAAAGAAATTAATTCTGTAATAATCGTAGAATGGCATTTTTAGCCTTATGTAAAAATGTCAAGAAAGAAGAAGATAAGAATTATTTCTTAATTAAATACGGATTTTATAGTTTTTTGTTTTCACTCTAAAAGCAAACCAAAACAAGTTTGTGCCAAGACCTGTTATAGCCCACCCCCTTCCTATTTTTTTTAATTGTATTTTTATACGCCTGGCAGAATTAATGATGAAAATCTTTCCAGCTGTGACTTTGCCAGAATCCCTTTCTGAAGCTCCTACTAATTTGGATTAAAACTGGATGGATGAAAGCCTCAAAGAGCAAATCCTGGCAGTAGATTTGCTGAGGCCCCACAGCATATACTTCTCTAACTGTTCTTATCTTCTGAGGGAAAAAAAAAAAAAGAATAGTAAACATAATTTTGTAATTATACAGTTGTTAGTATTCTCCCTGCCTTTCACCTCCATGGGCTGGGACACAGGGTCCCACCAGCCCAGCAGCCTGCTGAGGCTTCCCTTTGAAGGACAGACCCCTGGCTTTTGCAGGGTGAGGTTTTAACTGCAGAGTTGTGGGGTTTTAAAACACTGTCTTGTACCAGCTACACTAAATGTTAACAGCCAGCCTGGATTTTAGAGACAGTTGCTGCCCTGGGATGTAACACTTCAGAATGAAAACAGTGGGTGTGCAAGCCTGTCATTGCAAGGATTGTGAAGCCACCAAGCTTCCTGAGTTCCAGCTGCCGGGAGTTCACCTCACTTGCTTAATTCTAGCAGTGTTTGGCGCCGTGTTGTCTTACTGTCCAGGCTTCCTGGAGCCAGCAGCTGCAAGCTTTCCTACTGCCACAGACAATTAAATTAATTTCTTTAAATTGGACAAATCGATCTCTGGCAAGTGGCCCATGTTTCTGCTCCTCTTCCCTCTCGCCAGGAGAGTCTTCTGGAAATTTGTGAGCTTACTAAGCCCTCGATCTGTGAGTTCCTCCCTTCATGGCCACACCAAGACCAAGAAAAGACAGTGCTCTGAGCCTGGGCAGTGCTGTGGGATGCTTACAGCCTCTTCCCATGGCCTTGCTACAGGCTGCCCTCTTCACCAGCACAGCCCTTCCAGGTGTGAGGCTGCAGCTCACAAAGGCACCTGAAGGCTACTTGTGAGCACGTTGTCTTGGATCCCAGTGCTAACTGGAGGAGCACTTCCAGGAGCTCCTTGCTGCAGACAGATGCTCCAAGCACCTTGCTGGCCTGCCTGGAGCACCTCCTGCACAGAGAAGGAACATGAATATTACCAGTTATATTTATGGCATAGTCTGTTAATCATTAGGAACAACAGCATCTTTCCCCACTTGTAATTTCTGGCAAATCCGAAGATTGTGAAGGAGGTGGCCACTTCTAAAGCATTATGGGAGATAGTGTAGGCACAGCAGCATCTTCTGTCTCCAGGCTGTGCCTGCTGGCATGGAAAGACATGCAGCCCCTCTGTTCCTCTGTGGGTGACCTACCCTTTCCACTAATTTCCAGTGGGCCAAGGGCTTTGTTTTTATGGGGAGTGCTCCTTGTCCCCATTAACTGCTGTTTTGCTCCATCACAGTTCAGCAAGTATGAGCTTGAGAGGCTGTCTCCAGCTGCTTTGAGCTTTTCTTTCCTTCTTAGGATGCCTTGAAGTAGGCATGAGTGTCATCTCAAGGCCCCTAGTCTTTCATGTCAGTGCCATATCTCAAGCAGGTGTGCTAGTCTCCTAGTCAGTGGAGAGGGGTAAGTCCAGAGCACTCGTCCATCTGCTATTCTGGAGCTCTTGCATGTGCACAACTCAGGACTTGCTCATTTAGGAGCTACTCTAGTTGGTAATGTTTGTTCATTGCATACATGCATATAAGCCCCTGCTTCTGTTATGCTGGATGAGAATATTTATGAAATAGTTTTGCCCTCTTCATTTTCATCTACTTGTCCATCCAAAAATGAACCAATTTGGTTTTGATATAAAAGAAAAAACAGTAATTCAAGAAACACCCAAGAGAACAAACACCCAAAGATCAAAATCTCTCTTGCTGTCTTGGCAGAAAAAGAATTTATTTCCTTTTGTTCTTTTGTCCATCTTATCAGGTCTGTGACTCATGGTTTCTATGAGCTGCTGCCTACTTCTCCTTTCATTGTGGGTTATCTAAATATTTGTGCAGCTAATTTTATTTCCCTTTTCATTAGATTGTTACTTTATATGTATGATGCTTTGGAGAGCTGATGGGTAAGATACAAATCCTGCTTGGGAGTACTGGATTACACTTCATGAAAGGTTCTGCGGATGAGTTATTACTCCACAGCAAGTCCTCAGCCTGCGGTTTCACAAGCATGGATGCTAATGTGACAGTGCAGTGCTGCTGAAAGGAGTGGGGTTTGTGCCTTTTCCCTATTCCCTGGTCCTGGCTTTTCTCACCCTCTGCCCAGCAGTTACCTATTCCTACACTGACAGTGATTCTTACTGGAGCATTTCTTGTGCCAGTTCAGCATACTAAGCCAGCATAAAACTGGTTATTTTGCTGAAACAGATTACCCCAAGGGAATGAATTTCCACCTTCAGAGGCAAGCTCTTGGATCAGCTTGTTGTGGTCATGAAGCTGTGGTCTCTGCCACATCACTCCTAGACCTCAGGCTGACTGTGGAGGCTGTGAAGCTCTTTGCTGAATTGCCCAAGGACCTCCTGGCAGAAGGAAAGCAGATGATGGTCTGTTGTGTGACAGAGACCACAGCTTCATGACCACCATAAGCCAATCCAACAGTTCACCTCAGAAGAAGGAAATTCAGACAATGCCTTTGAGAAAAGGGAAGATACACTAAAGTGAGAAGGGTTGCCTTTGGGGGTTGTTTATTTACTTGAGACTTGATGCATTATTATATTTTTCCCTTAACCAAAGGGCTATGAAAAAGCTTTCTTTTCTTCTTGTGATCCAGGGGCAAGGCATGCCAAAGTTAACACAGAGGAACCATGAGGATCAATAGTAGAACTACAAATGGTCCATGGGATTTACCACCTTGGAGGGGCATAAAGAGATTTGCAGCTGTTCAGCATTTGCAGTCTCTCTTCAGATTTTGGAGGGTTTTAAGGTGTGGAGAAATCCAACCACAGTATGTGTCACAGAGCAAAAATTGCCCTTTCTTGTGTGTGATTGCAGATGTTCATTTATTCAGTGCTCTCTTTTTTAATACCTCCTAATTATTACTTCTCTTTTCCTTTCAGAAATTCTCTCTCCAAGCTGATTTGGCTTATAATAGTTTCCGACACTGTGAAAGTGGCCCTTTTGGAATACTGTGTTTCTGCTTTGGTCTTTGGCTTATTTGGATTTGCATCTCAGTGGCTACTGATTTTTACTGAGAAATCAGTCCTTTCCTCTCAGTCTGTCAGCTGAGTGATGTCCTGGGATTCCTTTCATTTGGATGCTGCAAGGTATTTCAAGAGCATGTCTGGTTAGCCGGTGTGCGGATGTGCTGGGCTGTTGATTTCTTTTCTCTCTGGTTTGGTGAGACAGTCCTTGTCTGTGTGGCAGAACATAAGCCAGACCAAAGTGTGTATATCACTGACTGGTTAATCCCATAATATGAGGCATTGTTGTGTAGCAGGTTAAGTCAGTTAACCAGCAAACAGCAGCATGCAGAGGAGTTTTGGGAGGTGTTTGGACTGAGGTGCCACGTGTGGGTATTTGTACCATATATGCTGAGATGATGAAGTGCTGCAAGAGTGAGAGCCGCAGCTGTGACACAGCGGGTAACCCAGAGGTTATATTCTGCCCAAATCAGGAAGATAGTTTCTCTGTGTGAAATGCAAGAACACATTCATCTCTGGGCTAGGGAACAGCTTCCTGAGTGGAACATCTGCCTTCAGGAAAGCAGGATTAAGACTCTTTGCTGTGGCACTTCCTTCTTCAAATTATATGGGAACCCAAAACTCCTCATCCTGCAATGTTTCCAAATACAGAGTTTCCAAACTTACTTTACATATTTATATAAACCATAAGCTCTTAGGCTCTCAGGATAAGAAAGAAAAACATTGATTTGTTCAAGCAGGTCTAGAGGAAGCCACAAAGATGATCAGAGAGCTGGAGCACCTCTCCTAGGATGACAAGCTGAGAGTTGAGGTTCAGCATGGAGAAGAGGAGGCTCCAGAGAGACGTTCTGGCTGTCTTACAGTACCTAAAGGGGAACTACAGTGAAGATGAAGAGGGATTACTTATCAGGGAGTGTAGTGAAAGGACAAGGGGTAACAGTTTAAACTGAAAGAGGGTAGATTTCCATTAGATATTAGGGAATAGTTCTTCCCTGCAAGGTGATTGTGGCACTGGAACAGCTTTCCCAGAGAAGCTGTGGATGCCCATCCCTGGAAGAGTTGAAGGCCAGACTGGATGCAATTTGAGCTAGTGAAAAGTGTCCCTGCCTATGGCAGAGGAGTTGGAACAAGATGATCTTTAAGATCTTTCCAACTCAACTTTTCTATGTTCCTATGGTTCTATAATTTGAGTGCCTTGCATTCTTGAATGCATTTGTCCTCAGAAGATCCTTATGAAATAGACAATATTCCCATTTTAGAAATGTGACTTGCCCAAGGCCACACATGATGTCATAGTGGAATGGGAAAATGAACATCTCCCAAGTCTCAGGCTAGCTCCCAAACCACTCCACCAGCTTTTCTTCCAGGGCTGATCACAACCAGCTCATAAATCTGCACATCCACTGTAATTTTATTGTACTAGGAGATCAGGGAAGCAAAATGTTCTGGATCTGTAAGTCTCAACCTGGTTCTATCTATGAAACTAGTAATTTCATAGGTTCTGTTGTAGCATTTAATATTTTAGTGGTTTTAGGCACTACTTTCATTAACTTGCTTTCTAACTGGAAAGAACCAATGATCCATAGGACTGTACTAAAAATACATCAAAGAAAGAATGATTTCAAAATAAGTGGGGAAATTCATGGTGAAATATAAAGTAATTGTCCTCAATATGTTGAATGTTCCCTTGAACAAAACTTCCTGGTACCATAAGAAACAATGCAAGTGAATTTGTCAGTTACTGTTACATTTTTCTGGACAATTAGTATGATCTTCAAGTAAAACTTCAAAGGTTTTAATCTGCACAATTGGTTTCATTCACTCTGGCTTGTCAGTTGCAAGAAGGCTACTCTTTATTTTATACTAAACCACAGCAAACAGATCAAGACCTAGGAAACTGAGAAAATCAATCCTTTATTGTAGCAGTTATCTTCAAAGCTTGTCTGAAAGATTTCTTCCACAAAAGCCCCATCTGTGTTAGGATTTCCAAAGTAAAAAATGAATGTCTGTGATTGCTAACATGAAGATTAATTTATCTAGGGAGTGTTGCTAGTCTGTGAGCACTGATGGTGCTGGGACTAAAACACACTCATAGATTTTCATTAAAACTAGAATTGTTGCTTATCCTCCACATCTAAACCAAGTGTCTGCCTTATTTAAATTAGCATTGGGCTGAGATACACAGTATGAGACACAAGAATAGAGTTAATTTTTAAGAAAGCTTTCTGCTATTAATGGCAAATCTTCATGGGAGTCATATGAGAGCGGAGATGTCATTTAAAACTTACTGTTCTTCTGTGTCACCTTCAGGCACATTTTGCCAGATCTGAAATCTATAGCAGTGTTGACACTATTCTCTCACTCCAGAGAGAATAGACCATTCAATCCTCCTCCATCACTCAGCAGAACTGTGACAAGGTGAAGAGAAAAACATCACAACATTTCAGAGAAGCTGTCTTAGTGTCCTTCACAGGATACAACACATCAGCACAAAGAAGAGGACGGTGTGGTCAGGTACCTCCAGCACATGCCTAGAAGATTATTTTCAAAGTTTTATGTTTGTTCTTCTAGAAATGAATTCCCATTCTATGATGATGGATATTTTCAGTCTTAAAGGTAAGAAACCAGACTATCAGATTACTGGCTACCAGATATGGATAACTGATCATGTTGGCTGTTCCAGCAGCCTGTGATTTTATGTGTATGGTTAACTCTGTCTTTCTAGCCTTTATTGCTACAGATGGATACTGGACTGCTGCTCCTAAATGAAGTTGGAATAATAGACTCTAAAGATGGAAAAATACCTAATGGTCCATTTCCCTATAGCTGCCAACCAGACTTTATTAAAAAAAACACAGGCAAATGTCTTCCATGGCAATATTTTACCATGAAATATTACACCCTCTTTATAGTCCGGGTGGAGAAAAGGAGACTTAACAGCTCCTTGGCTTAAGGTTTTGACAGTCCACAAGCTTGGTACCCAAGACTCTTCCAGTGCCATTCACCTTTTGTTTTGCAGATTTGGAGGACCTGGGAAATCAGATAGGGCAGTTTGTAAACTGTCCAATTAATCTGCTATGCTAATACAAAAGTTCTGAAGAAGGACATACAGAACATTTGTTGAATTGCAAACGTGAAGCACCCAGTCCCACAAGTTGCTTTATTTATAGCAAAGCACAAGGACTGTAATTTTAAGTGGGGCAAAGGGGGTGCCTTTCTTCAAAATTATCTCCATCTGCTAACTGTCCTATTGTACACATATCTGCACTGTAGTTTTTGAGTTTCCTCAGAACTGAGCTCAATATGTGACTCTATAAACCAGGACTTTCAGCATTCAAAGATATGCATGTATGCGGACTCTACAGAAGTAACTAAAATACCTCATTCAGGTTATTGAACCTGTAATGGACAAAATGCCCTGCAGATACTGTAAGAATTTAATTGGGATTCAATTGCTTGTACTCTGTCAGGCTTTTAAAGAAAAAATATCAAAGAATGAACTGTAAAGCCAGATATATATCTCCAGAGACTTAAATTGTCCAGTTTCCAGTGACATACTTTAATTCTCCTCCCACTTAGTAATTTTACATTGGCACAAGTTCTTTGGATAAAAAAGGCAACTGACCCCTCCAAAATTACTCTTTGTACATTGAGTAGGAAATGATGAGATCTCACAAAATATGTAACCTCGTTAATTATGAGTGTATCTGCATTAATGTCTTGGAGGTGAGCCAGAGGAAGACTTCAGTCTATGCAGTTTTGCACATGCTTAGGTGCTTAGCCAGGTTTAGGAATTATTGTAGGTACAGAATTACTGATGACCAAGCTTTTCCACTCCTTTCCCTATTCCTTCCCATCTCCTTTCCCCACGTTGTTACTATTAATGTTTGCCTGAAAAAAATACCAAACCACAACAAAACCCAAGGCCCAAAAAGCCCCACGCCAAAGTCTGCGTTTCGTTTCCCAATGTCTTTATGTCAGGCAGTGTGAGTAGGGGGTCCTGCTGCAGATGGCTTTGAGGCAATGTACCAGCAGCCACTGTCAGGTCTCCTCTGAGCACTACCCAGATGGCAGTCAGAGGGGAAGGGGATCTGTGCCTAGGTGCCTCAGGCCCCATTTTCTCCCAAAGTTCCCTCCTCCCCCTGCAGTGGGAAGTCAGCTGATTTACTTTGTGCTGTCGATACCTCTTCTGTCAAAGCAGGACAATGTGCCTTGTGGTGAAGGGCTTGGAAGGACCAAAGTGTGCCATGTCCTTGTCTCTATTGTGTCAGTAGAACCACTCACCCCTTGGCAGGTGCAGAGCAGCTGGTCTCTTGGGCTGGCCTCTGGTGACCTGGGTTCTCCTGGTGGTCACAGTTCTGGGAACACACTGTGCTTACCCAGTCAATTAAATGGTGAGGGCCTCTATGTGTAATGTGCAACACAGCAATAAGGTGGGGTAGGGATTTAAACCCAAAGGAAATAGCATCTCTTTATATGAATTGGAAGGGAGTTGGAAACGCCAAGGCATCGTTCTGTTTTCTTTGTGGGTTCACCTTCCCCTTACTGTTCATTTCTTATGACAGAATGAAGTTTAATGAGACTTTGCATTTTACTGACTCCTGCCCCAGAAGCAGAAACTCAGGACGAGGTTGGATCTATGCCAGCCTCGGTTTCTTTTCTCCAACAGTCATCTGATTATTAACAACCTTGAAATGCATACAATAAGATATATATTGGAGAAACAGATGCAAAGTATGGTTGCTACTAAAATGATCACCTTATATATATTTATTATGGAAACAATGATCTTGCCTGTTATCATTGGTTTAAAATATAACTAATTGTTTGGAGAGACCAGCAGTTTAGTTGGATGGCTGGCTAAACACTGTAAGTTGTTTAAGAGTGAAGTAGTTGATTCTGATGATAAAATATGCTCAAATATTATTACAGTTGTGTGTTTGCATGAAAACTGAGGGGAAAGGTTCAGGGGATTTTTTTTTGTTTCCTTTTTTGGCTGAGTTCTTGGTTTTCTTGGCCAAAAAACTTGTTCCATGTCAATCTGATTTGCAAATAAATTGTTCAATAGAGGCCTGTAACAGCTCACTAGAGCTGTTTGGGTATTTTTGAGATCAGTGATGTTTTGTTAGAGACAGAAGACAGAAATTGTTTATATTCAAGGGTCTAACTAATAGAATGAACCTAAATTTGTTATTAATTCTACTTTCAAGAGAAGAAATTGGAAAACTACAAAATAGAAGGTCATTCATATACATTCAGCTTCATTTCTGTTGCAACAAGGATCTTGGGAGAGGTTGATCTGTCTGTTTTAAGGTTATATTTTTCCCTTCTTAATCTAACTTTGAAAATCACTTGGCAGAGAACAGGGGATTTTGTAATATTATATGTCTGAATATTTTGAATAAAGGTAGTATTTTTCAGCCTTTCTTTATTGAAGAACGATATAGTCTTATAAAATCTATGAACCTTTCTCTTTACCTCACTTTATTTCATAAAACGGTCAGTAATAAGTAAGAAAATCTTTGGGAATTAAGTTAATCACTTTGCAAAATCCTAGCTTAATCTTGTAATCAGACAATTTGATTTTATGTGTTGATAATAAAAATGTATTTATGCCAGCCAATAGGTTCTGCCTAACCATAAAAACTGGTGGCTGAGTGACTGGCTCCCACTGTTTTCTCCAGCAGGTGGTGATGCTTCTCAGCAAACCCCTTTAGAAACTGTGGGTTTGCTTGAAACAAGGTGTAATCATTTTGCCAGCCACCTCCTGGTGGTGTAGAAACCCTGGTGCTCTGTGGACCTTCAGCTGAGAAGCTGAGATGAAAGTGAACAGAGCTCCAGCCACTCACTTTTTTTGGTTTTCTCTCTTTTGTAAAGTTTCTGCTTTTGAGCTTCATCTGGACAAAGTGAAGATGCATTTGTGTTGCTTCTTTACCAGGAATTGGGAAGCAAATCCCTTGTTTCCCAAAGAAAGAGAGGAGAACAATTCTAGAGCATTAATCTCCTGTCCTGTATTTTGCTTGGGAAGATGATGTGCCTGAGCCTTGGGAAAAGTATGGAGAATCTTGAAGGAGAGTGTTGAGAAGCATTTGGCATGGTGTTGTCCTTAGACCATGGGACTGGCTGCAGAAATTGAAGAAATGCAGATTAACTTGTTCTACAAACCAAAGACTTTCTGGCTGCCTGTAGTACAACTCCAAGGTGTTTTTTCAGCTGATGGCAGCAGTACCATTCACATAGCTCCTAGAGTAAACTAGAAATCAGGGTTTCTAGAGCTGTGTTGAGTGATCATGTATAGGTTATCTTCCACAGACACAGGCTTTATCCACTGTTCAGTTGCCTCGATCAAATTACCTACTTTCTGTGACTCTTCCTATTGAAAAATGAAGTCTAAGTTGTTGCCTCTAGTAAAAAAACCTAGAAGTAAAACTGGAGCTTCAAATGTGCATTTCTACCTATGTCCTGAACATAAGAAGAGCCAAGTCCTGAAAATGAAATTTACTGCTGGCTCAGTGTCTGAGTGGGGTTAAGAAGGAGGCATTACAGTAACCTACTATTTGGAGTCTGGCACTCTGAGAATACTCATCATTTCTTAATTTGTCCCTGGGTCTGGTTATAATTTGCATCTTGAGCAATCGTATTGCATTCTGCATTTGCATTTGTGTTTTCTTTTTCTATTGTTAAACCTGTTTTCATCTTACACATTTTCCATTCTTCTGCAGCCCATAGCCAGAGATAGATGACAAGGTTCTAATGCAGAAGGTCAATTAGATCATCCAGTGTCCATCTCTGCCAGCACAGGATTATTGTTTTTGTGGTCTATTTGCTATTGTTTTGTCCAGCCAATTGCCAAATAGGGCCTGTGTATTTGACAAAGTTTTGCCACGAATAATACCCCACATATCCTTAATTATAACAAGGGAGTAGTCTGGGTACTATTGAGAGGTGGGAGGTGGTCTCCTACGGCCAGAAAAATTGTCTATTTTTTGGTTTTTTACACAGACTAGTTTGGGTACATTGTTCTGAAGTGCATTCCATTAACTGGTAAGTCAAACTACATCAGCAGCACTGAGTCCTGCTTATCTCAATCCTTTCAGTTTAGAATATTCACTTAGCAGAAAACGAGATGGATATTGACATTCATCCTCATTAACTCAAAGGTTGTTTTGTTTGTTTCCTGCCTGAATGTTTACAGTCATTTTGGGCAAAGAGGTTTGCAGTTTGCTTCCCCGTGGTTTCAAATTGCAGTGGTTTATCTAGCAGGGAAGCCTGTCTTAAGGAGCTAAATAAGACACTAATGAAAATTACTTGCCTGCAGAAGGAAAGGTTCATTGGCAGTCCCAGTGAGAGAAATCTGCTGGATCTGAGACTGGGAGTGATGCCATATTGAAAATTAGTTTATTTATCTTAAATTTTTAAAAATCCTTAATACAAGTCTAAAGCATTTATAATTCATGCTGGTTTCAAAATGTTGGGGAGGGTTTTTTGTTTTTTTGTTTTTCATGAGGTTAGATTGTCAAGATTATTCTTAATTGGACAATAAAAAGTATATTTTAATTATTTTAAAGCAGGTTTCTCTAGTGCCTGAAGGTCTGCATACCAATCAAATCAGTTGAGAGATTGCCTGCAAGGAGTTTACAGCTGTCATAATTATAATATTACTTATATAGATTCTGTTCATGCAGAAGTATTTTACTCTTAGTGCACAAAATCGCATACATATTTTTGGGATAGTTGTTTCTTGGATATATCAGCTGGTTTCACACTAATATTACTCTTAAACACTTAATAAGTGGGCATAAAGAAAAGGTCGATTTCTGACAGAGTTCTGAATCAAACAAATATACAGCTGCACCTTTCTTCCCTGGGAGTTTTCATTGACAAGGTAGCAAACATAAGGGAAGATAAGAATCTGTCAGTTGATTTTCCATGCCTAATACAGGGGTGAGAAAATCCTGACAAAGAGCTGGCTATGAAACTTCTGTATTAAACTTTTACAAAGTTTCTCTAGATCTGCACATTTCCTGTGGGTAATATGGGCAGCTATGGGATTAGTGTGTTAGTGTCCAGTGGGTAGATGTCTCAGGGCACCTGAGTCCTGATTTCCAGGCACACTTGAAAGGCCATGCTGTCCACCTCAACTTCTTTCTGTTGTCATGCTTATGGCAGCTGCAGCTGGTCTTTTCAGAGCCCCACTTATCTCTGAGTTTTGGCAAAGCAAGTTCTTAAATGGAGCACATGTTCCCCCAGCACAGCTGTTTGCTGGCCTTCACACTTCTCCTCAGACTGGGCCTTGGTTCTCCTTGCAGAGTTTCTGGGGGAGGGAGAAGTTTGAGGTGAGCCTGCTTTGATGAGAGTGCTTGTGCAGCTGTCGGCACCGAATCCTTGCTGCAGATCAGGCAGCATGGGGGTTTGAAGCAAGTTTTCCTTCTCTGTTAAGAGTGACCTCGCTACTGAGATAGTGGGTGCAATGGGAGGTGAAGAAAAAACCAAAGTACCTTTCTGCAACAAAGACTTAACTGGGTTTGAACTCTTTTCCATCAGGGTGAGATTCAGGCTGAGCAGAGAGATATTTTTGCTGTCTGTGACTGTGGTCCCATTCTGTTCTTCTGTGGTTTCTCCACCGCAGTGTGAATAACTTCATACTCAGTGTGCTGGTTTCTAGGAATACTCTTCTGAGGCACCTAATTCTCCACGGGAATTGTATCTTGACTGTCTAATTCTTGGCTAAGGAGTCTGCTAGGCAACAGGAAATCTGCAAATTAAAACATTGCAACATCTAAGTCCCTGGCTGTACCCCAGCTTTGCTGGAGGACCAGTTTTCATCTGTTTGCCTGTGAAAAAATATACTCAGATGTATATCATTTCTCTTGCATCATTTAAATGATTCCTCATGTTTACCACTGGCTATTATTTTTATTACCCACATGCAGTCACTTTGCTGCTTATTTTGTTCATTGTAATGTAGCTAGTAGCAGTCTTGTTTCTTGATCCCCCAAAATGTGTGGTGAAGGTCCCACATTAGCAAAAGCTGGTTGAAGTTAAGTGGGTGTAGCCCTCCAGCTTCTGTTATTTTGTGGTAGGAGCTGGACCAGCTTATTTACTCAGTGCAGAGATGGACTGTCCATCCTGATTTACTGGGTTGGATGGCTTCTCCTGGTCCCTAGCCTTTTACTTTTCCTTATAAAGATGTTGGAAGGGGCTGTGCTCTGAGTCACTTGCTGATAGCAATCAATATGATGCTAGTCATCTTCACATCCTCTCCCATTTACTGACCACTCCAGGGTCCTCTCTTTATCAATCTGAGAAATATTTCTCATCCTTCCCCCACAACATGAGCCCACAGCTCACTAAAAACAGCACTGACCTGGTGTTAGGAGGGAGCTTTGCTGCTAGTTGCATCCTCTTTGAGAAGACAGAGTAATCCATGGTTCCATGGCCAGAGCAAATAATATTTATTCCTAGGATTACTTTTTAGTGTGACCACAAGTGTGTGTGCCCTCTCCTATTATTTGATATCGCTGTCTTTCCGTAACAGTATGACACTCAGCACTAAACTAGATTTTCTATCAGATGACATGCGGGCAGAAATATGAGAGCAATCACTGATATTCTTTCTCATTTTCTCATGTTGACACCATAGCCCACATTGCTCTGGGGATCTTTCATCAGCCTTCCACACCTGCATTTTAAAAATCTTACCAGAAAACCAGTGTTGATGTGAGGGATTTCTTGGCAATACACTATTGAAACCCTGGAGTGGGGAGCAGAGCACCTCTGTCTGAAGGTGTTTGGTCATTTGCTACACAGAGAATCTGTTTTCAAAGACTGGCTGACTGGCTCACTTTTTATGTCTGATGTTAAAGGCACACCCTGAAGGACTGAAGAGGTATTTCATAGAATCACAGAATGGTTTGGGTTAAAAGGGACCCTAAAGAGCATCTACTTCCATCCTTCCTGCCAGAGACAAGGACACCTTTCACTGGACCAGGTTGCCAAAGCCCCATCCAGCCTGCCCTTATATAATTTCAGGGATGGAGCATTCACAGCTTCTCTGGGCAACCTGTTCCAGTGTCTCACCACCTTCATGGTAAATAATTTCTTTCTCATATCAGATCTAAACCTACCCTCCTTCAGTTCCAGCTCTACCTGCTTAACCCTGTCTGTGGGACACATGGTTTGAACACACACAAACACACACACACACACACACACACACACACACACACACACACCCCCCTCTACCAGGGAGAACCAGGGCTGTTTAACCCATCTTGTAGAAGAAAAGGGGTTAGAAAGCTTTGTGACTGTGGACTTCAGTCTCCCCATTGCAGCTGCCATCCTTGGGCTCAAAGATTTAATTATCACGTTCAGAGGAAGCAGTGGAAGAGGCAACACTGTCTCTCCAGGCTGCAAGACCTCTCTGGTTACCCTGGAGATGTAGTTCCCACTCTCCTGCTGTGTCAAATCTTTAAGACAAAGGCAGGAGCCCCATTCTCCCTCTCCCAGGTGACTGTCACAAATACTTCTTTAGTTCACGTAACACAAGAGAACATGTATGTGAGGGAATGCCCTACAGAATTGAGGGAACACCCCGTTTTGGAAAGGTAGGATGTGGGAAGAGAGGAGACACTGAACTGAGAAGGTCAACTTCTTGCAAGAGGAAGGCAAATGATACTTGTTTACGCTAGAAATGTATGCAGCCATGCATATACAGTGTCACAGTGCAAAGCTGGACAGTGTAGTGTAGCTGGGAGACAGATAAATTCTGGATTTGGAAGGACTTGTCCTGAGCCACAGGAATAAAAGCTTGTTTACAGTGCACATGGTAAGATTTACTCAGCATTGTCACTATTAATAGCATGAACATATGTAAGAATTTAGTCCTTTCTAGATGACAGTTCCCTGGCCCAGGCTGAGAGTCCTGGACTGTCATCAAGGACTCTGTTATGGATAACATATTAATAGCGTTGCTTCAGATGATTTCTGATTACAGCTCTCTCTTTGTTCTTTCCCAGTTTTCTTTTCCCAAGTCTGCTCCTTTCTACTCTGCTTTCCCCTGTTCAGCTGCCAGTAATGTAGTCACTGCACCCAGGACCAGCCATGGGATCCCAAAGAAAGGCAAATGTTGGGTTCCCACTTGAGTGGTACCATGAGCATACCCAAGTGGAAAGAGAGCCACTGCCTCTCCAGGCCAAGAGGTTGAACTATGGCCCTGTATTTGTGTACCAGAGCTGCAGGCTCCTGGATACTGCCACTGAGTGCTGAATCATCCAGGGAGCTTTACAATATACATTGGCAGACAGTCTGCTTCAGAAATTGTGTTAGATTTAAGGGTGTGGAAATTCCTTCATTATTGGAATTCCCCAAACTTCAGCAGTCAGCAGGTTTCATATGCTAGTAGTATTTGTGACAACAGGGAACTTATGTGGGGATTAAAATGAGGCTGGAGGTAGAATTAACCCAAATTCCTGGCTTTTGTCAGTTACAAATAATGCTCCACTATTGAAGTTTTCATCTTAAGGATTTTAAGAATCACAGCACTATAGCCAAAGCTGATGGGAGCAATCTTGCATTGCCCTACAAATTCAGCTGACTATACTAGGAGGTCAAGCAACATAATTAGATTTAATCTTTTCACAGAGTGGTGTGTAAAGTGCATTTGATAAATGGTTTTATTTCAGATGCCATCTAGAGCAACTGATTTTAATAATTGGACAAGTTCTGAGCTAAAGGCCTGGATTTTCTGTTTATCAGCAGTTTTTTGCTACTTCATATGCAAATTTGATAGTATAATGAGTGTTGAGACCTAGTTTGTCCTGAAGCATATGTGCAGAGCTGGCTGACCTCAAGGATAGGAACAGGATACGTGCCTCCAAAGGCATTAGGGGGACGCTTCATTTACTTTACATAAATCTCAGTCTTTTGCCACTTGAGAGAGAACACTCAAATACTTAAATGAACATTATTCTTGAACATGAAGTTTTAATAGCGCACCTTTTAAGTTTGTCATCAACCTATATGTCATCAAAATATAAATTTATAGCAGATGAGTGTCTGTGCACAATGCATTAACTGCTTTGAAGTGAAAGCCAGTTCCACGACTGGGGAATCCACTCTCAGTTCACTAGATCCCAAAGAAATCAACCTCCCAGCTAGAACTAGCTGTGAGAAACTAATGATAAACAGGATGGATAAAAGTATTCCTACTGCAAATATACATATATATATGCTTTTGGAGCAACAGATTAAGCTTCCATGGTAATTTTGTTTTTATCTTTCTGTCAGTATAATGAGGGAAGAAAAGTCTGTTTTTAACTACAGCATTAATTTTTTAGGCTAGATGTTAGTTGCGTGTCAAAACTGAAATCTTTGTTGGTGGAAGTGATATATTCACTGGACACATTTGAAAGCCTTAGAATTCAAAACAATACCAAAATACTTTAAATATGTATTAAGTCAAATGTATTTTCAATAGCATGAAATTTGTAATAGAGCCGCTTCTGGTTTGATTTCAAAACAGCCAGCTTTTGATTTCTGTCTGAAACCTCACACCGTTGTAGTTGGGTGACTTCCTCACAGGGTAGGATGGAAAGGATCCATGGAAGCATGAAAACCCCCTGCAGTCTCCTGTGAAACAGCCAATAAAGGAAATTCAAGCCTGGATGATCTTAGGTGATTCTGCTGTGGTGGGACACCTGTGGGGCCAGCTGGGACCGGGAGCAGGGATGTGTCCCTGGAAGTGCCTGTCTCTGAGTCACTGCAGCAGCTGAGCTGTGGCTAAATTGGAAACAGAAATACATTGTCATATCACCCGGATGCTCTGCTTCCAGCCAAATGGTAGACAGAAAAAAATGCTACCAGATGTTCTTATGTTATTAATATTGTTATTATTGTTATTATAAATAATATTCCATATTGGCTGGTGTTCAGTCCTAGCCCATCTGGAGCGCACATGCTGGAGAGGAGAGCAGCCTGTGGGTCCCCCAGTTCCCTGCACACCTGTAAAAGAGGCTGGGAAGGCCCCCTCCCTGTGCTGGAGGATGGAGGATGCAGGGGCTGCCCTGTGACAGGGTGCTCCTGCCCTACTCCCCTCCCTCCACTAGCTCTGCTGGCATCCCAGCAGTGCTGCCTCAGCCAGGCCTTTGTTCCACTTCCCTCTTGCCAGTGGGGTGGGATTCTTTCCCCCTCTGTTTTGGGAGCTGTGTATCCATAGGCAGCCCTGGGTTTGTATGATGAAGTCAAGATCTGCTGATGTTCCTCTTGCTGGACATGTTGCAGTAGGAGGTGCCAGCCTGATATTCCCATGGTCTGAAGCACCTCTGGCCAAGGAGGCTAAGGTGCCACTTCAGTGAAAAGTTCTCTAGCTAAACCTTCCTACCTAATGTTAGACCAGAAACTCTTTAAAAATGTTTCCAACTGCTCCCACTCCATGTTAACAAAAAAAAGGACTGGTTCTGTAGGTGAATATGGAGAGTATAGCATCACTCCAGTGTGGGTTTCACCATGAACTTTGACATATTCTCTGTCTCAAGGGTGCAGCAGCTACCAAGCACTGTATAATGTAAGCACCAAACTACTGCTGGAGTGGAAATTATCCTATTATACCCATTTAGGCCAACTGTCTGGGAATACAGGAATGAGAAAAAAATTACTGGACAAGGTGATGACAGTGGTTCATTAAAAAAAAAAATAAAATGCTAGGATATTATTAAGTGTGGCATACTAGTGTTTGTATATATCTAAGCTGAGGAAACAGAGATCCAGTATAAATAGATGGAATTTTATAAATGGACTTTTGTGGTCACACTAGCTATGCAGTAAGACAATGTATTTTTAATTATTACATTGTGGTGACATCCAGAATTGGTAAAGCACTTCTCAGGGATACATGAAGATGTTGTGTCTGTCACTAGATGTTTGCAGTTACCAGAGAGCAAAGTACAATCCTCTGAAAATCACATTTGCCTGAGAGAGCTGTACACACAGTACACATTTTTACGTATAGTTCAGCTGAGGCTCTCAGTCCCCCACCATGGGTCACGATTCCCAGCTAGGGGAGCATAGACCCACCTGTGGTCCTTGTACTCTTGGCTAGAAACAGGAGGAGTGCAGATTCTGGCAAAGGGCAATGCCCACAGTGGCTGGGATTCTTTTCCGAAAGGCAAACTTGGACCAGAGACATCCTGGCCAAAACAACCAGCTGTGTTCTGGATGAAATCTCAGCTGTTCTGCACACAGGAGCTAGCTATAACCCCCACAAAACCAGTCATCACATCTGGCTTCTGTTGGTTTGGGTTTGTATTGAAGTAATTCCTTTGTCATAGGTTCAACAATGATCATCAGTCTTTATCTCACTTAGAGCAAGGCTCAGCCTATGAAATGAGATGTCCACACAATCACATTTTCTGGAGGTCATCTCCTTTTCTGTCTGAAAGGTTCTCCAGACAGAACAAAAGGGTTTTATGACACTGGCCAGAGGTTTTCTGTCCATGAATACATGGAGATGTTTGGGCTTCTGAAAATGCAAAAATTGCAGGGAGAGGGCTGGGGTTGTGCACAGCCCCTCCACGCACACCATGAACTTCCCAGGCAGGTCATGCAGTTGCTTCCAGCCAGAAGCCCTCCTGAGAGCAGCGGAGGCCCTTGCAGGTCTGTGGTTGCAGTCTAAGACCTTCAGTCCTCTACAGACTAGCCTGGTATTTCTTCTTTCCTCCCACGCCCCTCTTTTTCCTTTTGCACCCCTGGGGAACAGAATCAACCAAGTATATATTGGTGGAAGTGGCTTTTTCAGACACCTTGCATTTCCCCAGCATGCCGCTGGAAAACAAAACCAGTGCTAGTCTGAATCCATAATGAAACAGCAGGAAATCTTTTCTTTATGAAATCAAAAAGGCATTGCCACTGATGTGAATAAGTCACAGACTTCATGCTCAACACCTGAGAGACATCCACTTACTCCATGGAAAAGAGAGAAGCAATTAGTCTAAATTGTGGGCAAATAAAAAGATAAGGGTGTTTTCCCTCTCTTTCTTTCCCCATTATTTTAGAACCCAGCAGTTTTCTGCCCTAAGTGGAAAATAAGGATCGTTTCTGTATTCAGCCTTGGCTTTTTTTTTTTTTTTTTTTTTTTTTTTAAACACTTTTAAATCTTGTTAATTAGGTGTAAAAATCATAAAAGCTCAGTATAATGTTTTAATCATAAGCTCCTCAGGACACTGATGTTCATGTTGTTTGCTGGATCCTCATTTCCATGTACAAATTACTGTACCCGTAACACTTTGGCAGCTCATCTCTCCTGCCAGGGATATTTTCAACAGAATTATTATTTCAGTAACTAAGCCACAAGCTTACACCTGCAAAAAAGAAAAGAGAATAGCAACATGCAGTTGAAGGTCCCCGTTTCTAGTACTGGTGGAATATTAAAGCTTCTTCAAAGTAATTAAACACAGGTTTCAAGTACAAAGCCTGGCTGACAGATCGGTGAAACAATTTTCTCACTTCCAGGAAGCTAAAGAAAAGTTCCCCAGTCAGCAGCTGAGGAGGATAGGAATCCATAAGCAACTTAGATACCAGTGCTAACACTTTGGGAATTTCTGGCACAATACAATAGGTCCAAGGCATCATGGACACAGCTGTGAAATCAAACTTCACATGAATTCTTATCCCAATCACCATAAACGAGGTCAGCATCTGCTAAGGCACTGGATAATAATAGCTTGCTTAATTATACATTTTGCCTGTAATTTATTCCAGATCAACTTTCCTAGTGGCAATGAAGGAGGGTATTTTCCAGTTCTTTTATGTTCCTCTGATTAGTGAATAATGCCCTTGGTGTATGTGCATGCATCTAATTTTCACTTTTGACTTTAATGCAATTTAACATCATCAAAATAAATATTATTCTTCACTTTTCCAAATTTCGTTTCAGCGCTTGTAAAGTAAATATTTTGCTTAAGAATGTGGAAAGCTTGTGCCTGCTTACTGAAGCTCTCTCTGAGTGGGAAAAGGAGCCAATCCCTCTATCTCAGCAGCTCAGGATCACCCAACAGACGATGGTGCTTCTTTCAATGTGGACAAGACTTCCCTGTGGCAGAGGAGCAAGGTGGATGTTCAGGGATACCTGCTTTAGCCACTCTATCACATTTGCCTTAGATTCAGCCCAAATAGTAAAGGATGAAGGGGTTAATGGGATAAAAGCTTTAATTTTTTTTGTTACTTTACATGAATTGTCAAACTACACTCAACTTTGAACCACTAGACATCAGTCACATTCCTTTAGTGTCTTCATGCTGACAATGTCAGTCAAATTTCTGAGCAGCTCAGAGCTCCTGTGCTGGGCATGGCTGCAGAAAATTGTGCTGAGCCAAGCTTGACCTTTTGGAATCCCCCACCTCTGCAGTGGAGTGGCTGAGGTGTCACAGGCCCCTGCGTGTATTTCTCATACACCTAAGACTGTTTGCTGGCAGCGAACATTATGGTTCAGAAGAGTATCGTGGTTTGCAGCTGCAGTGAAAATATGGAAATGATGGGAATGTGGAAAGCACATAGGGCGTGGTCTGCTCCAAATGTGCAACTGGCCAGTGCTGGGGGAGGCTTAGGTGAGTCAAGGAAAGCTCTGTGACTGTTCCCTTGGTCAAACAAAAGCACCCCTCAAGATAGGTGAGTTACATTTGCTAAAAAATTGGATGAAAAAGTCACTGATCATGAGTTTCTGGTTAAGTCTTATTTTCTGAGCTGTTTTCAAGCAAAAGTGAAAACTGAAAATTGGCAAACCTACAAGATCAATAGGGTTTACTTAAATGACTCACCAATTAGCATGTCTGTGGCTTTTAGTAACATTGTATTCTTGCCAATCACACTGGTTTAAACTTTCACTCATATATAAATTACACAGATTCATGACTCCTTCTTCTTTCTCTTTTCTCTTTTCTTTTTTCTTTTTTTCCCCCCTTTTTTCTTTTTCTTTTTTTTCTTCTTTTTTCTTCTCTCTCTCCTCTCCTCTCCTCTCCTCTCCTCTCCTCTCCTCTCCTCTCCTCTCCTCTCCTCTCCTCTCCCTCCTCTCCTCTCCTCTCTCCTCTCCTCTCCTCTCCTCTCCTCTCCTCTCCTCTCCTCTCCTCTCCTCTCCTCTCCTCTCCTCTCCTCTCCTCTCCTCTCCTTCTTTCCTTCTCCTTTCCTTTCCTTTCTTTCTCTTTCTTTCTTTCTTTCTTTCCTTTCTTTTCTTTTCTTTTCTTTCTTTTCTTTTCTTTTCTTTTCTTTTCTTTTCTTTTCTTTTCTTTTCTTTTCTTTTTCTTTCTTTTTTCTTTTCTTTCTTTCTTTTCTTTCTTTTCTTTTCTTTCTTTCTTTTCTTTTCTTTTCTTTTTCTTTTCTTTTCTTTTCTTTTCTTTTCTCTTTTCTTTTCTTTTCTTTTCTTTTCTTTCTTTCTTTTCTTCTCCTTGTCTTATCTGCTCTCATCTCCTCTTGTCTCCACTAAATTTTCTATCCAGGGAACTCTGTCTGCCTAGCAGGTGAGAAGTGTGTTTTGGGGACAGATGCCCTGCAGCACTGGTTACATGAGAACTGAAACAGACGTGGAGAAGAAATCGCTAATCTCCCTATAGCTGTGTAACCAATGTTTCTTATTGCAAGTTCAGTCGTCTGCAGGGAGTAAAGGATCTTTTAAAGGATCAAGAGGCAGTGTTGATCAACACTGCTCTTCTGTCTCTGCGGCGGGCTGGCAGAGCAAGCCTGTTGCCGTTTTGGCGTTAGCCCTAGCTACTGTCCCAGTGCCTCGTCCCCCTGTGGCTCCCAGGAGGCTGGCGAGGAAAAGGTCCGGGGAGCAGCTGTCCTCCCCACCCGGGTGGCTGGGCTGGGGCCGGCGGGCTGGCCGTGCACGCATTAACTCCTACAGAGTCTCAGGTCGAGCATAAATTCCCGGACTGAGCCGAAACATCTGCAAATAGCTGTGAGCTTGCGTGCTCGGGAGGCCTGTCCCTGTCCCTCGCTCCGTGTGTGCTCATCCATTCCCTCTGGCTTCGCCCCCCGGGAGCGCGGGGTCCCGCGGGAGCTGCCGGCGCTTTCCCGTTGGCACGGGCGGCACGCGGCGGGCTCGGGCCGCTGTCGCGGGAGGGAGAGCCCGCCACCGGCCCTGCGGAGCACGGTCTGTCTGCGCCCCTGGGCAGCCTCAAACGCGCCGGGCTCGTTGACCTTACAGGCGCGCTGCAAACCACATCATTCCTCGTAGGCTTTTGCAGAGGTTATGAGCCTGGGGAACATGTGGTTAAAAGGGAACTAGGCCGTGTATTTACATGGGTTTATTTTATTCTTTTCCTTTCCTGGTGCGGTGCATTATATTATTTGCCACAAAATTGCCTTTGGCAATTAGATGGACGCTTTATTGCGACTGAGAAATCTAAAGAAATTAAGAGTCTTTGAGGGGCTTAAACACCATCTTGTGTTTAGCTAAAATGAAGTTTAACAACAACCCGTACTAAGAAGAGTTTATACACGGCACATAAAGCTCCAGGGTGGTCTTAGTGGGCCTGCTGAATCCGCCCTTCATCTGCAGTGCTCCAGCCGTGTTTCCTGCCGTGAGTTTGCACAGGTGTCTGCATAACTTGGCTCCCAGTGTACTTATTCCTTGCGATGAGACACCAGACTGAAAAAGTCACATTACACCAGCTTAGCCTGAGATCGTTTTGCTGGGCTGACAGTCAGGGGAAAACCTCTGGTGAACTGTGCACATCTGACACCAGAGTGGGGGGATCGTCAGGGTCTGGACCCCTCAGGACCATTTTTAGAGATGTGCTTTCCAGGCCTGACCTGCCCCGAGCATGACATAAGGGAGCCCACACAGTGAGTCAGTGCTGGAACCGAACTCCTGGCGCTCAGTCCTCTGCTCACTCTGCTAAACCACACTGAGATTAAACCAACAGAGGCAAAGAAGGAGCCTGGATATAAGGGAATTTAGCAGGGAACCTGCCTTGACTTATTAATGGAAACTTTTGAAAACAGGCAGCAGCAGTGATTTTATTATATTTTTTTCCCATGCTGAATCAATTTGTGTGCAGTAGAGTCATTCCCTGGAAAAACATTTCTTTAATTTATCTTCTTTAATTATCACTCATCTTTAGCAGCATCTGGTTCTGATATTTTATTAGAAAGTTTGCATGTTTAAACCAGGCCTGGGTGGTATTTAATTTTTTCTTGTTTCCATTTTCTACTGTGCTGGTACTTCCCGTGGTGGGAAGAGATTGGCTTTGCTTTATTTCACAAGGTATAATAAATCATATGGCCATTCTATTTAACATCATTATTACAATGTAAGCATGCT
Organism: Sitta carolinensis; assembly: GCA_032173965.1. Taxonomy (NCBI): domain Eukaryota; kingdom Metazoa; phylum Chordata; class Aves; order Passeriformes; family Sittidae; genus Sitta; species Sitta carolinensis. Next base: position 52,256,699 of record JAVUNC010000004.1, read on the forward strand.
CAGAGACATATCCTGCAGATTACGTGGTGTATTTACTTGAGGTTAGAACGCCAAGCATTACAAACAGCCCACTGGTTCCTGTTGTGAAGAGATGTGTGCTGCTTATGGCAAGATGTACTTTCTACCCAAGACCTTAGCATCTGACTGGTGGTGCTGAACAGCTTATGATGTCCAAAACAGATTGTTTTTTTGAGAGGACTCCTTTAAATTGGGCCCCTGTAATATTTCTCAAGATGTGCTTCCAAAGCATGAGGTACTTGACATCCAGCTCCCTGCTGAGATTTTAAACTGTTGTTTCTATGAGGGATTGTGGACAGATGAAGAAAGATTGACGCTCTTATGGGCCACTTCTTCCTTTGTTAGTAGTGCTTTGTGAGACTAGGTCCCTGCTAAGGGACGAGGTGCTGGTCAGGCTATCTAAGGTTCACAAACCTTTTTTTCTGATGCTGATTCTTTCTTCAGTTAAATGTCATTTTATGATCATATATGATTTTCTGTAAAGTAATTCACCAGTGTTGCTGGGGGATTGCTGAGAAATCATCTCTCAGATAAAAATTAAATCAAATGTGTTTTTCTGAACAGGAGAAAAATGTCTTTTAGAGAACTGCAGATATAAGCTATCACCACTTTATATCAGAAAGGATGAAAATGAGATCATGATGTCAGGTATTAAAGGAGAAATTTAAGCAGAATTAAAGAAGATGAGAAAAAACCTGGCATTTGAAGGTTTTCAGCACCTACAGTATATTGCATTTTCCTTCCTGTGACATCTGCTTACTTAACATGTGGTGTATACTTAGTTCATGTTTTGCCTGATTTCCCTGCCATGCAATGTTTTCTTCTGGTTAGATGGAATTATGGTCTGTGTAGTAAGGGTAAATTAAATATGACCTAGCATGTCACTTGTCCTCATATACATAAGCCAGTAAGACTTTGCTGTTGTCCAGCCTTTCTTACTGGTGTACAGCTATAGTGCCCACAGGAGCCCTGATGAAATTTCATCTAAATTAGCAGTTTGGTTTTGGAAGAGAAAACTGAAAAGAGAAAAGAGAAGAACTGCTAGTCTTGAAAGGCATCATGGACAAGGCAATGCTGTGCAGGTATGGCTCAGATGATCGAGAGCACACGTGCATTAGTACTTCTTGTCACTGCCCTGGAACTGGAAGACAGGAGCTGAGCACACCTGGCACATACTCTATTGCAATGTAATGCATATGCTGATAGGTTAAGTATGAATTCAGGTGACTAAAACAAGCCTAGTTTATGTATTTGCAGTAGAGAAGAGGTTATTAGGCCCTGGCAAAGAGCATTAGCATTTCCATCACCAACAGGCAGTGCTTTCTCCAGGTGGTAAGAGCTTGCCCCATTGTCTCTGTTCAAGCCCTCAGACAGCAGGACTGGCAGCACTTCTGCCCCTCTAGTGTCTGACGGGCCACAAAGCCCACAAGAGAAGAAGACAGGTTGGCTCAGACATCAGGCACTGTCTGATGCTCTCGTTGGCATTCTCCTTGGACGTAGGGTGGAAACCACTGCCAGTGTCTGAACTGTGGGGCTCGCATCCCCATAATTTCAGCAGAGTTTGTTGCTAGAAACTGGGTCTTGGCCTCTCCTTGGACATTGAGCCTCAGCCAGCTGGGGAACATTTCAAGAGTCCGGGTCTCAACTTTCCTTGAGTTGCCAGGGATTGTAATACAGGGAGGAAAGGTTTCACCAAGAGCCATGTTTGGATGCCTGTGGACTTTCCCTCAAGGATAGTGTGACAAATCATGCCCACAAAATGTCAAAACCACTTTCTCAAAACTATAGTATTGTTTCCTTTTCCAAAAGCATTTACGAAATGAGCAGTTCTTCCCCATCCTCCAAATTATCCACAGCTCTGCCCATTTGGCAACTGAGGCAGGTCTCTGCTTCTGCAGACACTACAGCGAGTGCCTGAGTCTCAGTCTGGTGCCCCTGAACAGCTCCCCAAGATCTCCTTGGCTCTGAAAAGAGAGTCCTGCTGATGCAGCCAGAGTTCATTTGTGCTTCTCGCTTGTCAGACTTTTGGCTCTGTCTCTCCCAACCAGTTCAGTAGGCCCTGCAGGAAGCTGAACCAGACTCCTGGGAGCCCATGACTTTCCCATTGTCCTGTGTTAAATGCAGGGCTGGCTGAGTTCAAGACATTTTTCTTCCTTTCTGATTGTTTTCCTTCCGTCTGCTATTAAGCATAACCCAAATATTTGTGCAGTAAACATTTATTAGACTAGTGCACACTGTTAAAATTATTGGGGGATAGCTCTGTGTCTATCACACCATGCACTGCCCAGCTAAATATGCAACAGGCTTCTCCTTGTCCATCACATACGCACATGACCCCAGGACATCAACGTGGTGCAGCATGATGAAAGTATAGTGACGCTTGCCCCAACACCTGTGCTCTTCTGGTCAGATTAAGCAAGTTACAGCTTTCAGGCATGTCTCCTAAAAGGTTTCATTATGAAGGTTTGAACTGGGGCCATTTGGCAATGCTAAGGTTTGGTCTCAGCTGATTTTATCTTCTTTCACTGTTTTGGAACAATGGTGAAGAGATCACCCAGCTCTGAGGTCAAGTACAAACAGGCAGCAGCTCAGTTTAATCAAGGATATAACACAAAGGTAGTGGAAGATTGTCTTCACTTGTCCAATGGAGTGTATTAGACAGATGACATCAGAATGTCATTGCAGTGTTTAAAGAGCATAATCGTTTTATCCAGGTAAGGAGAAAAATAGGTCTTCAGACTCCTTGCTGGATCTTAACAGGTAAATGGAAAATGAAAGGCACATGGAGAGTAATGTGCTCTTCCATCTCTAGTTGCATCCCATGCCTGCTCTCTTCTGGGAAGATGGTTCATTTTTTCAGTGGAGGTAGTTTTATGGGGAATGTGTAGACAGGAAGGCATTATGTAGAGAATAGCAGTCCAACTCAGGCTGAAAACAACCTGGCCTCCAACCCAGAGTGGACAAGAACTGCTCCAAGACACTCCTTATGTCCCAGCTACCCCATCTTGGGGAACAAGAGGCTTCATCTTCCTAGGATACCAAAGAAATAAGTTTTTGCTTGGTTAAAGCTGCTGAAATAGAAGGGGAAAAAGCCTCCCTCAGAAAGGTGTAAAATCGTCATGCAATTATCAAGCTGTATTTCTTTTTTTCTGTGCTGTGTTCTTTGTCTGTTGTGGATGTAAACTTGGCCTTGTAGCTGAAATAGCAACAGCTGTAAACTTCAAAGAATAAATTCCTCCACGCTTTTTTAATAAGCGTCTACCCTCATCAGCAGACAATCTCCATGGTTCAGCTGAGTTTCTAATTGTCCAGTACTTTCATGCACGAAGTACAAGCTATGGTTTCCCAGGCTTGTATTAGGGCACAGCACTCACCCATTAGAGGGAAACTTTTCCATATTGCTCACTGACAGGATATGGAAGGAGTGAATATTTTGCTGGAAAGACCTGGGGTTATTCCCTAACAAATTGAGTGTGGAATCTGTGGTTTGGCATGAACATCAGCACTGATTTATCTCACTGTAGCCCAGAATCACTGTGGGCTATCTGACTGCTTCAGCCAACACATAGGAAGGTTAGTGCACTACTTCCAGGTATTTTTTCTCTTATGTTCTGTTGATAAACACCCAGGGGTATCCTAGAGCTGACTCTCAGTAAAGCACACAGTCCTCTCTTGCTCTGCTCTTCTTTTCAGACATTTTCAGCCTTTCTATGTCTGAAATTAGGTGGAGAAAGAAGTGAATTAGGCCAGAGGTCCCTGGCTTATTTATGGCTTATTTGGTAAGCACCTGTTTTTACTGTTGAACCTTTCCTTTCCTTTCCTTTCCTTTCTTCCTTTCCTTTCCTTCCTTTCCTTTCCTTTCCTTTCCTTTCCTTTCCTTTCCTTTCCTTTCCTTTCCTTTCCTTTCCTTTCCTTCCTTCCTTTCCTTTCCTTTTCCTTTCCTTTCCTTTCCTTTCCTTCCTTTCCTTTCCTTTCCTTTCCTTTCCTTTCCTTTCTTTCCTTTCCTTTCCTTTCCTTTCCTTTCCTTTCCTTTCCTTTCCTTTCCTTTCCTTCTTCCTTTCCTTTCCTTTCCTTTCCTTTCCTTTCCTAACTTTCCTTAACTTTCCTTACTTTCCTTAACTTTCCTTTCCTTAACTTTCCTTAACTTTCCTTAACTTTCCTTAACTTTCCTTTCCTTTAACTTTCCTTTCCTTAACTTTCCTTTCCTTAACTTTCCTTTCCTTAACTTCCTTTCCTTAACTTTCCTTAACTTTCCTTAACTTCCTTCCTTAACTTTCCTTTCCTTAACTTTCCTTAACTTTCCTTAACTTTCCTTAACTTTCCTTTCCTTAACTTTCCTTAACTTTCCTTAACTTTCCTTAACTTTCCTTAACTTTCCTTTCCTTAACTTTCCTTAACTTTCCTTAACTTTCCTTAACTTTCCTTCCTTAACTTTCCTTAACTTTCCTTAACTTCCTTAACTTTCCTTAACTTTCCTTAACTTTCCTTAACTTTCCTTTCCTTAACTTTCTCTTTCCTTAACTTCCCTTTCCTTAACTTTCCTTAACTTTCCTTAACTTTCCTTTCCTTAACTTTCCTTAACTTTCCTTAACTTTCCTTTCCTTAACTTTCCTTAACTTTCCTTAACTTTCCTTAACTTTCCTCTTAACTTTCCTTAACTTTCCTTAACTTTCCTTAACTTTCCTTAACTTTCCTTAACTTTCCTTAACTTCTTAACTTACTTAACTTAACTTAACTTAACTTAACTTAACTTAACTTAACTTAACTTAACTTTCCTTAACTTTCCTTCCTAACTTTCCTTAACTTTCCTTAACTTTCCTTTCCTTAACTTTCCTTAACTTCTTAACTTTCCTTAACTTTCCTTAACTTTCCTTTCCTTAACTTTCCTTAACTTTCCTTAACTTTCCTTAACTTTCCTTCCTTAACTTTCCTTAACTTCCTTAACTTCCTTTCCTTAACTTTCCTTAACTTTCCTTAACTTTCCTTTCCTTAACTTTCCTTAACTTTCCTTAACTTTCCTTTCCTTAACTTTCCTTAACTTTCCTTAACTTTCCTTAACTTTCCTTTCCTTAACTTTCCTTTCCTTAACTTTCTTTCCTTAACTTTCTTAACTTTTAATAATTTTCTCTCTTAAGCCTAAGTGATTGGTGCAGCTGAATTCTGACTGTATTGCATTTGGGTCTTGGATCATACCTTCAAAAAATTTGGGAAGAGACTTCTACGACCTGGGCTTCCAGAAACAATAACAAACAAAAATAACTTTTGTATTGAATCTGAATGATGTGACTTTGCTGGGGCTGACTTCAGGATCATAATTCCTGATTCATGTCTGATCAGTGCCGTGGCCTGTGATTTTGAGAAGTTCCTGAATACACTGAAAAACCAACAGAATCCAGCTGTCAACCCACTGATGTGCTGAGATACTTCTTTTGTTCTTGTGTCAATAGCAGTGGATTTCTTTTTCAAAGCGGACACTTCCCACTTCTTCCTTATCGTCTTCTGACTATCCTGGACAAAATAAAGGCACCAGCCTTACCACTGGGCATCTGATTCCAACAACCAGTATTTCTCTTTGTAAATGATAATAGAGATACAGTTTATTGCTTCAATAAAGCATATTTGCAGATAATATGTAGGTGAGCTTGGGGGGACCCAGCCATTTGGAAAGCTGGTAGTGTGTTTTGAATCAATTTCCTTACCGTAATATCCCTTAACATATCCGTGGCTTGACCTGTATTAGAGGTTTTTAAGAACAGATTCAACATATACTCTTATCTGTACTTAGCCTGCCTCATATTGACCCATGGAATACATGGTTTCTTGAGACCCCTTACAGCTTTATTTCTGGGATGTTTATGACTTTCACTTTACTACGACACATTTTACAAAAATACTACCCTGTGTTTTACAGATGCTGCCTGTGAGGCTGTTTGTTCAAGCTGGACACCTCTGGCTGTTTCCAGTCTATATATGTGGAATGTCCTCCAACTGAAATGACTTCTTTTATGTCTGCTATACAGCTGTTTATTAGTTGCTCTGTCTCCTTTTGGATGTCCTCTTATGCATTTCAATGTGCAAAATCAGCTTCTTATTTTCCTGGTTCTCTTTTTAGTGGCTGCAAGATGTCTTGTAGGTCAGTTTGATAGTGCTGAACAAGAAAAAGGGAAAGCTTTCATGCAGGGCTCCTTCATTCATCTGATTGTAACCATTTCTGGGGATCTGATGTTTTAGGCACTAATAATGGGTGATTGTTCAAAAATCCTGTTTTTATTTTTATGGATCATTGAGAGCCTGTACTGATGCAGTAAGGCTGCACAATGGCACGAATAATTGCCATGTTGATTGACCTGAGTTTCCATATGGGATCAAGTAAGAGTCTGGAGGGTTGCTTTGGGTCTATTCTATGGATCAAGATAGAGATGTTTAGATATTTTTTTCCCAAGTTGTGTCAAAGTCCTGGACAAATCCACAGCAGGTGTGTTTAAAAGGCCTGTTCAGGAATATCTGTTGCTAAGGAGAAACAGCTCCTGCCCAGAGCAACTGCTTAATGTACCTCAGGGGACACACTCAGTCAGTGGAGTATCAGTGATGTCTCATTTACTGAAATGCTAGAATTACCTATAAGACATGTAAAAAATATTACATTTGTCTCTAAAATTTAGACAGCTGGCTGTATGGGTCACAAAACTCTAGTTTTGAATGCCTTTATTTTGTGGGAAATTGTTTCATAGGGATGTTTCTACTTATGTCAAATAATTTTTATTGCTATTTGGTAGGAAAGCCAGATACCACTGTCTGCATAAGAAAATGCTAATTTTTTGGCACACTGGGATGCCAAGTAGACATGTTAATATATGGCTACATGTATACATTCTGGTATCAATAGTGGATGAAAATAATATATATATATTTACTGGAAAATCTGTGGATAATCAGAACACTTTTACCTAAAATCAAACAAAAAAAAAAGGCTTAATTTTGCATTCTTGATCAATTAGAAATGCAGTCCAGATCCTCTGAAAGAGAAAAAGTACAAAATAAAAACCCAACTCTGTAAGAGCAGTGAATGATCAAGCTGCAGCCTGTATATTTTTCCTAAGGGAACCTTGAATGAGATGTTGATGAATGCCTTCTCCTGGTCTGCTTCAGCCAGAAATGCTGTGGGAGTGCAGGGCGAGTTAGCTCCAGGCACACACTCACTGTTCCAATCAAGGGAGCAGCAAGGGTGCTTTGCAGTGACCTCCTGGGCCATCAGTCAGGGTTCCCACCACACGGGATGGAGGGAACTAGTCTGTGGCTGGCCCTGCTCTCAACATAGCAGTGGATGGGATGTAGCCGACATGAATACCTGGGCAGAGGAGCTAGGAGGAACTCCTGGGTCCTGCCAGACAGATATGGGCAAAATTCCTTGTGCTTGTAAAGAGTTTTGGAGCAGGGGCAGATGATAGATAGAAAATTCTGTGTAGCTTATTACTTACAAATTACCTTTCCAAAGACATACTTCCTACCCTTCAGCTGGCTGTTTTGCCTCAGCACTCTTAGCTGGTAGATCTCTAAAGCTGCAATGTGAGTTTTAAATAATTTATTAAAAAGTCTTCCTCCTTGTTGCAGTCAATCGAATCTGCTGGGCCATATAAGAAAGAGGTAGTTGAACTAAGATTATTTTCAACAATTCTTGTTTTATTTCATAATAAAGCTCAATGACAAAAAGACTGATCAGTCAAATATCTCCTCTGTACTTTTCTGTCCATTGTTTACTGTAAAAACTGGTTTTGAGCATTTTTTTTTTCATTTGTATTACATAGGTTTAGGCAAGGGCTCAATCAGATACTCATCAAAGGCAAGAGTCCTTTCATCTACAGATTTGTGTGAGCATTGAATTAGCCGTAAATTGCCCATGTCTGTATATTTGCCATGGAAGTTGAAAGCTTAGCTCTCCTAGATTAGACCCCTTGCACAGGAGAAATAAAAATAGGGAAAATCCAAAGGAAAGACATGGGAAATCTACTTGAACAGCACCTTCATCCCTCTTCTATTTCTGAAAATATGGAACTCTGGGGGGAGAGCAAAAGGTTTTGAGTGATATAGGTACTCAGCAGTAAGTACTTTCACTGCTTCTCCTTATCCTGGTGGCTATCCCTGTCCCTTTGTGAGACACCCATGGTCCATGTTTGGATAATGTATGGTGGAGAGGGAGGACAGTCCTCAACCTGGCATGTAGGAAAATGTGTTCAGATTTCAGGATTATCAGTCTGCTTGTCTGATCATTCATACAGGTCTTTACATTTTTATATGCCTCACCTTCTTATAAATAAAATGGGAATAATGGGAACATCTTGAGAAACAACCATAGTCTACTATGGCAAGCATCCATCCATCCATCTGTAGATCCGTCCATCCATCCATCCATCCATCCATCCATCCATCCATCCAGTCCGTCCGTCCGTTGCCGTCCGTCCTCACCTACCTCCATCCATCCATCCATCCATCCCATTACCTTCTCTCTCTTACACCCACTAGCAGATACCCAAAGCCAGAATTCTTGGTCATAGCATTGGTGACTTATGTGTGAATTTTAAAAAGGTGATTGAAGTTTTTGGTTTTTTTTACAATGCCAGCCCTTTTGCAGTCAGAGACATTAGGTTCCCTCCTCAGCTGTCATAATTCACAGCCTGGCATATTAACTCTTTTTCTCCTTTCACCTGGGCGCCCTGGTCAGTGACCTGTGACAGATCAGGACCCTGAGCCCTGGGCCCTTCTGCCTGGTGGCTGATGGGAGCAGTAACCTTTCCAGCCACTGCCACTAGATCTGACAAAGGCTGTGAATCAGAATTCCCAAACTGCAGGAAGTCAGTGAATGTCTCTGTCCATCTAGCTGTGACTGCATGTGCACACGATTCACACCCAGCCTCTCTCTAGGTCATCTGTACAACACAACCATCCCTGTGTATTTTGGAAATGTTTAACCCTCCCAGTGTGATCATTTTATTCTTAATTAAAGACAATTGCTATGAAGCATCATGGATGAATTTATTACTAAAAATGCCCTCTCCAACTGTGCAATGAATTTATTTTTAAGTCTAATGGTTCTCCTTCCCTTCTCACTACGCAGTCTTAATTAGGGTCTCCATGATTAATTTTGGAGCAGGAACACGAAAGAGGCAGATCTCCAAGAATGGCATTGTCTGCGTTCACTCTCAGATTTTTTTTTTTTTAATTTATTTCTTTGTTAAAAGATATTTCATTCAGAGAATCCCCACTGAGCTTTTTATTGCAGAAAATTAGGGATCATAAATCGTCTCCCAGAAAACTATAAATCCAGTACTATTGAAACATTCCATGGGCAGATCTTGGCTCTTTGATGAAATCACTCCTTTTTCTTGTATAATTTATGAGCTTTTTTTTCAGCAGGGGGGATTTATGCTTTTAAATTGCTCACCAGGGTTTTATTGAATATAATTTGCTAGCAAATTTATATGAGCCAAATATATTGCATTTTATCCACAATTATGAGCAATAAAATTGATGGGGCTTTACTTTTCATTTTCTTCTGGCAAACAGATTAAACATGAGTTTATCCTGAACTTGGAGTGAGGTTTCTCAGGGATTCACATGTCCAATTAAAAAAGAAAAAAGTGTAGTCAGCAAGGCAGAGGTGCCATTTTGGAAACTTTATGTGGTATATGGGAGGGGGCAAGTTAAATTTCTCTTGCTCCAAAGGGACTGTAAAACACTGAGGAGCTGAGTTAAAACCAGTGAAGCCTATGACAGACATCAATTTTTGCAGTTTGAATCACACTGTTGGGAGGCAAGGTGTGAATGATCTGTGTAAGAACTGCGTGTCTTTCACAGTCCCCTTTGATCCCATTTTCCTGTGATGTTCTGATTTGCATTTGATTCAACCTGGTATATTCAAAGGCACAAACAAAACTTCCAGTACAACTCTACCTTCCATGATTAATTTTATTTACTGTATCTGAATTGTGTTCAATCTGGTATACCCATATCCCTTGAGGACTTTTATGACTGACAGAAGAGAGGAATAAAATCCCATATACCATTAATCTCTGTAAGGCATAAAGGAGCCACAAAAGTGTACCATGTCCAGGTTCTTAACAGGCTGTTATTTCCAAATACTGGTTTCTCAAAATAAGCCTTCTTAACCACAGTAACCTTCACAACATAGTCAGATGCAAATATTGTAGCTTGCTTCCTAGTCAGTGTGTGGGTGCACTGGGGTAAGCATTTGGGATGCACCACACTGCTTAAGTGACAGGGCATGGAACAGGAAAAATAATTCAGGTGCAGGACTACACCTGGGCAAAACATCCCTCCATGCAGGCATTTACACTGCTTTGAGCTTTGTTCCATAGACTCTCACCTGCTTTGGACAGTTCTGCCTGCCTTTGTGTCCATCTGTTCCTCTCTGTTAGCTTCATGGACTCTGAATCTTGTCCTTACAACATAGTCTTGTGGTCTGGGAGAAGAAATGTTTAATCCACTTTAGCTGAACTGGGTCAAGCTAGTTTGTAGACACACATTCCAGAGGGGTAAGGAAAAAGGCTGAAATTATCTGCTCTAAAAATGGAAATAAGATGGTGGGCATTTCAAAAGCAGGGGAGCACCAGCCCCTGGTCCACACCCTGTGGCTGTCCAGGTTATAGGGGACTGAACTCTTTCTGTCACCTCACTCCTCACAGGAGGGAAACCACCTTCTGTCCTGAGAAAAATGTTCAAAGGAGAGGTCCCAGGGAGGATCATTGTAATTTATCCCTCCTTTTTTGGCCTTCTGCTTCAGGTTTTACAGCAGCAGGGCTCATTTTGACACAGAGCAGGTACTTTGAGTTTTAACTTGCACTAGAGGAAATTAAGGCTGCAAATTGAAATGAGCAAATCAAAGGAAATTCAAAGCTTAAGACCCACCTAAATCTTTGAGCTATTTGTCCCATATCTTGTCAGATACAAGATCCCAAGCTGCTGGTATGGCCGGTGCATTAACAGTGAATATCTTGTCTTGCTCATGCCCATTTTTTGCCATAGCTGTATTAGTATTATTATTATAACATTCTATAGGTTTTGGACATAATGTACACAGGGTGATGAGTGCTGGGGCCATAATAATGAAATATGACTTTCTTAATGAAATTTCAGTCCCAGCTCATTTCACTGCTGACATTGAGGTGACTGCAAATAAACACTTTCCAGAAGAGTCAGTTAAATGGCTGCATAAGCGATTTATCAAATACTGTAACATTTAAATAAATAATAAAGAAGTATTCAAGTGTGCTGTATTACTGCCTGTGGCTTTGTGCCAAATAACCTCACAACTTGTCTTTCTAATAGTTAGATTCCCACTGACAGAAAACAAATCTCTCTCCAACTTGGAGAATTTTATCAGATTTATCTGAATGCCAGATCAATGTGTAGGAAACAAATGGAGTCAGCAACATGATTTAAATTAGAAGTCTAACAATTTACAGTCTCCACTGGTTTCTCATAAACCTTATTAACGTTTGGCATTGGGTACCAAGGAACTATAAATAACATTCCAAAAGAACATTTATATCTGGTTAGACTCTCGTTATATGTCTTCAACACAGCTTAAATAATGTCAGTAATACCTTCATCATGAACAGGAAATGAAAAAGTTGCCCCATACATGTTTTGTCTTTTAATCAAATATTATTTTCTTTTTAGAACCGCAGATCTGGTGGGTTTTTTTATTTATTTTATTTATTCAAAACTTATGTCTACAATTACCACTTGTTTTTCTAGATCTCAGTAGGGTACAAAGCTCTCCGATCCAAATAGAGCAGAACAATTTCTTCACATCTTTCATGCAGTTCTTCCCTCCTACCCCCTCACCTCAGCTGCTGTTAAAGGTCAGGCTCACTCCTCAAAGGTGTGGACAGGGCAACATCATGATGCCATGAGCTGCCTGTGGGAAGAGGCAGCACAAGGAAAGAGGGCACTATCTAAAATAGGGTCTGATTATAGCAGAGTAATAAAGGAGAGAGACTTATAGACAGCCATCCCAAAATGCCCTCACTCTATTATATTTATGTCCTCCCTCCCTCCCTCCCTCCCTCCTGCCCTCCCTCTAATTTTAGGGTTTTTTTCTCTTGTACAAAGATTTCATTTCCTCCCTTAGAAAACTGAACCCAGTTTTTCTTTTCCATCTGACATATCCAAACACTCCTGTCCAAAATTCAGTTCTGTTCTGAAGTAGTCTTCTCCCATTCTGCTATGTGGTCCTTGTTATTTTCCTGAGTTGGAAGGGACCCACAAAGATCCTCAAAGTCCAGCTCCCAGCCCTACACAGCACCAACCCCAAGAAGTCACACCATGTCCCTGAGAGCATTGTCCAAACACTTCCTGAACTCTGTCAGGCTTGATGCTGTGACCACTTCCCTGGAGAGCCTGTTCCAGTGCTCAACCACCCTCTGGGTGAAGAACCTTTTTCTAATATCCACCCTAAACCTCCTCAGACACAACTTCAGGCCATTCCCTTGGGTCCTGTCACTGATCATCACAGAGGAGAGAGCAATGCCTGCCCCTCCTCTTCCTCTCACAAGGAAGTTGTAGACTGGAATGAGGTCTCCCCTCAGTCTCCTCTTCTCCTGGCTGAACAGACCAAGTGTTCTCAGCTGCTCCTCATATGTGTTCTCCTGAAGGCCCCTCATCATCTTTGCTGCTCTCGTTTGGAACACTTTCTAATAATTCAATCTCTTTTTTTAATTGTGGTGCCCAAAACTGCCCTCAGCACTCGAGGTAAGGCCACCCTAGTGCAGAGCAGAGCAGGACAATCCCTCCCTTGCCTGACTGGTAATGCTGTGCCTTATTCCCCCCCAGGACAATTTTGGCCCTCCTGGCTGCCAGGGCACTGTTATCTCATGTTCAGATTTCTATTGACCATGACCCCCAGGTCCCTTTCCTGATTCCTCAGTCTGTATGTACATTCAGGGCTTCCCTGTGCCAGGTGCAGGACCTGGCACTTGTCTTTGTTAAACTTCAGTTTGTCTCCCTGCAGGGCTTCTCTCCCTTCAAGGGACTCAGCAGCTCCTTTGAATTTAGTATTGTTGTCAAACTTAGTGTCCCTTCCAGTCCTGCATCCAAGTCATTAATGAATATGTTGGAGAGCACAGGGCCTAAGATAGAGCCCAGGAGTGGGGGGCAAGATATGCCTTGCTGGCTGCAGCAGAAAGGATGGTGCCATTCATACTGTGCTGGGAGTGTTGACACCTTGACACATCACAGGGAGCACAGAATGGGCTGCACAGTCAGGGCTTCATGGGCACTGGTGCATCCAGTCTCCCAGGGCTGGTGCCAAGTGGTGTATGATGACTGAACCCGTGGGATAGGAGAGAAACTGTGCTAACGTCCTACAGCAGCATTTCCCCCAGCGGCTCCTTCTATGAGACCACGGAAGAGTTGCACCCTTGAAATTACCTTTAGCTTGTTTTCAGGAATCCAGACTCCTGGTGACCTGGCCTGCTAGAATCTCCTCACGGCCTCTTGCCCTTCCCACAGCTAGAACCTGGAAACCCATTGCAGGGTTGCTCTCTCCTTCACATCCTGCTCATCAGCCCCTGTCCATAAATGTCTGTCTCCAGTCATCCACTGCACCTCTTTCCACTCAGGCTATTACACCTGTGAAGAAAATTCCTGAGGCTGCATCTCCACCCAGCCACCCACACTCGCCCTCTCAGTCCTGTGGGACAGGTGAGACCCTTTTCTACTGTAATAAGGAAGTCAGCACACAGTGGTGAAGCTTCACTTGCAATTTTTGCTTTTAGCTTGGCTCCTAACAAGGCACTTCTTGGATTCAGAGGGGTCTTTGGAGCCAGAAAAAAAAAAAATGGAAAAAGAAGTGCCTAAGGCAGAAAAGGAAAGAATACAGACAAAAATTAAAAAGCCACAGAAATGCTTAAAGAAATATATCAAAGAGGTGGCAATTAGATTTAGCTCCTCAGAATGATGTGACAGATTCAAAGGCAGAAATATTTTATGTTCGGTAGCATAAGAATTGGTGGAAAATTAATTCCAAGAATGTTTAGCCATGAAGCCAAATATCTCTTTACCTACAGAAGCCAACTACAAGAAAAACAGAACCTTTAGCCTGACCTTCAAACAAGAGTTAGTGCTGATTTATTGACATGATTTTCCAGAACATGGACAATGCTTATAAAGGCATTGAGAAAACTGTATAATAAATTATATTTTCTTTGAGCTTGATGGGATGTAAGCAGTTTTCCACTTCAAACAAGCTCTGCCAGGGTGTCCTTTTGTTAAGTCTATGAATTAAATTCAAACAAAACAACAGCTTTATTGTAGCATGTGATTTAGCAATAGACCTGAGGCTACTATTCAATAAAAAAGAGGAATAATTACACACTTTGTTATGAAAATTACATGATAAGTTCCTTAGAAACCTCTCTGAAAATTAAGTTAAGTACATGGTAATTCAGTTTTTCCAATACCAAGTTACCTCCTCACTGTGACTATTTGAGGGAAACTAAGTTGCAAGGTTCCATAGTTCCTTCAGTTGAGGGAAGGAGAAATTGAGTTATTTTTTATTTTTGAATGCCTTCTTTTTCCTTTTTCTCCAAGCATTGTGATGATTGGTAACAGCCATCTCCAAAAGTGCATCCAAAGTTATTGTGGCACTCACAAAGCTGAATTCAGGTTGCCAACATACGTGCGAGACTTGTGTAATTTTTTATATGCTTATGTTCCATTTCAGAAAGGGATTTGGGAGCCCAACCAAACTCACAACCCCTGCAGCACAGTAGGCTACCGTGTGCCCACTAAGCTGCCTTACCTCCTGGCATGCCTGCTTTCAGTCTGTGGCACCTCTGAATTTACCTCGTAGCACCAGAGGTTTAAATTAGGTCAAATTACATTGTGCTTGTGCACACCCAGGCACTTACTGTCATTCAGCTCATGCACAACCTCTAGTAACTCCTGGCTGGACAAGTCTGAGTGACCTGACCATGTGTTTGATCTCTAAGTACCCCTCAAAATCACCAGCACTTAGAAACCTTAGAAAGGTACTTTGAAAATTGTGCTCAGAAACTGGCCGAAGGAGCTGCTTGTCATGAGGTGGTCAGTGTGGTGACCCTTGGCCATTATGCTATGCTATAGGATTGATTGTCCTTATATATGAGTTTGCTGCTTTAATTTTTTTTAATATCTTCTTTATGGAAAGTGTATAATTTGTGTGATGATGCAGATGAGGGGGATGAATATCATTCTTCACAGGCCCACCAATAATCCCTGTCAAGGAGCAGCACCCAGCACAATGACTTGTAAGGAGACCTCAGCCCCAGAAACTTCCCCATACGCTGCCTGCTTGGATGACAGTGCTGGAAACAAAACAAAACATTCTTCATCTTAGCACTGACAGGTGAGAGCTGAGAGAAGTCCCTGGGGATTGCCTGGGAGACTTGAGTGGAGCGAATGTTTGCATGTGGTTGGTCACCTGTACGTTGGAAATTGGTTTTATGACACTTGTTTTCTGAATCACTCTCATTCTGACACTTTTCATTTTGCTCTAAGGAAGCTGGGGAGCCCTTTCATAACCCCACCACTTTATGCAGACACAGCAGAGAAACAGTGGTTGAAAAAAGTGACTGCCTGTGATTCGTGTGAGTGAAGTCATCCAAAGCAATCGCCAGAATGTGGCTTTATTCAGAGATAGCTTATGCTGGAAGAATTTTCTTTTGCAGATACAATCAGTGGTTATTAAACCCCTGTTGGCTCTATAAGAGTTGGTAGTAGATCACAGGTTTTAGCAATTCCCTAATGCCTTGCCACTTTGTTTGACTGGATATTGAGCTCCCAGCTGTCCGCAAATCCTGTATGAAGGCTGCTTGGCGCAAGTGGCAGCAGTCAACCTGGATTGAGGATTAAGGATTCTTGCAGCTGGGACTTGTAGGACTTGCAGTAAACACTTCAATCAATTGCCATTAAAACTGGGCTGAAATTAGACCGTTCTGGACTGCCAGCAAAGGAAGGCCTCCTTATGCTGTCTGTATAGCACATGTACATCCTGATTCAACCTGACTTTAATTCTGTATTGAAATAATAGAGACTAAGTATGAACTGATTCAAAGTGAATATCAAAGCTTTGTTTAGATTTTTCATAGTTGATCCTCAGTCCTTGTTGATGAAGCAGATTTATATTAGCATACTGCATTCTGAAAAATGAAACTGATACTGACATTCAGGGCCAGTAACTTTTAGTTAAGTTGTTAGGTGAACACTTCAGGAGAAAAAAATATTTGACTTTTTACAGCAATGTAAAGAGAAGGCCTACAGTGTCTCACGCTAGCCAGAAGCTCAGCAGTCCTGTTCAGAGGTTTTTTTAAAAAATTGCTCTAGCTCAGCATCCAAAGCCACACAGGGAGACAGTGAGAGGAGCCAGGTGAGAGCTAAAGAGTTTCTAATCACTGTTTGTGTTCTCCCACTTCTAGCCCAAAGCTTCTGGATTAAATATAAAGTGAGCTGTCAAGTAAATCATAGAATCATAGAATCGTTAGGTTGGAAACGGCCTTTAAGATCACCAAGTCCAACCATTAAAGGCACTCGCACCATATGCTAGAAACATCACACAGCTTTGTTGGCCATATAAAAATTGCTGCACATGGGAACAATAACTCTTTCTTGAAAACCAAATAACTATTCTAATCTAAATCAATCAGATCTTAGAAAGACAGAAAATCCACCCCTTTCAGGATGCAGTCATTGTGCAAGTGTTAGGATATAACAGAGATTTAAAAACACCACGGCCTCTGGTATCTGCCCTTCTTAGAGCTATTGTTTTTAAGTGTGAGCTGTAAAACCTCTTCTGCCAAGATTTTAGCCCAGAGGAAATGTCCCTCTCAGTGATGTAACCCTTTACAGGTCAGAGTCCTTAACTGAAAGCTAGTCCTCCTGGCTGGTGGAGTGACCACTGCACAACATATAGTGGAGTGACAGTCAGATCTTTTCTCACACATTTTTTCCTTCATTCTTCATTTTCAGTGTATGATAATTTCAGAAATAAACTCAAGATAATTTTTAGAAAACTAGGCAATCCTGCTTTTTCAGATGTGTATTGTAAAATCTAAATATAATTGTATATCTTCAAATTAAGTTTCTAACTGCAAATTTATTTGAAAGCATAAAGACTTTTATGTCTGGGTAGATCTAATTTGCTGTTTATATTTAAGTGGACCATCAGAGGCTTTTGTATATGTTATTGTGCAAAAACCCTAGCAACACAAAGGGAGACATTAGAAAATCTATGCACCTTTGTAGAGAAGTGACAGAAGCATATATGGGCAGGCAGAAATTTTCATTCTCACACTACCTTCTGTGATAAGCATAACTAATTTCTGCCTAGGTCTTTCACATGCACCAAAAATACAAACCAACAGAAACAACAAGCTTCCTCTGTCTTGCCAAATAATTTTCTGGTAGGACAAGGGTGCTAGGGGAGGGGGGACACAGGCTTTCCTGCAGCCCTCATCTGCTTTTGGGTCATTCTGAGACCCGTTTGTGAAGAGCAACCATGTCCCTACAGACACCCCAAAGGAGCCCAGCTGGGAACACAGCCACTCCATGTGGCACTGGGACCTACATGGTCCCCTTTAACAACGAGTGGCTCTCATGGGCTGGAATGAGCAAGCCTAACTCGCTGTGGTTTGTAGCCCTGGCCGGAACCCTCCTGGCAGCGGGACATCTCTGGGCTCCTGCCCAGCCGTGCCAAGGGCGCTCCGTCCCCCCGCGGGGCGCGGGTCCCGCAGCCAGCCCCGCTGCCATCCCCGCAGGTAGCCCCGCAGGTAGCCCCGCTGCCAGCCCTGCAGCCATCCCCGCAGGTAGCCCCGCTGCCAGCCCCGCAGCCAGCCCCGCTGCCAGCCCTGCAGCCATCCCCGCAGGTAGCCCCGCTGCCATCCCCGCAGCCAGCCCCGCTGCCATCCCCGCAGCCAGCCCCGCAGCCATCCCCGCAGGTAGCCCCGCAGTCAGCCCCGCAGGTAGCCCCGCAGCCAGCCCCGCAGCCATCCCCGCAGGTAGCCCCGCAGCCAGCCCCGCTGCCATCCCCGCAGCCAGCCCCGCAGCCATCCCCGCAGCCATCCCCGCTGCCATCCCCGCAGCCAGCCCCGCAGCCATCCCCGCAGCCATCCCCGCTGCCATCCCCGCAGGTAGCCCCGCAGCCAGCCCCGCTGCCATCCCCGCAGCCAGCCCCGCAGGTAGCCCCGCTGCCATCCCCGCAGCCATCCCCGCAGCCAGCCCCGCAGGTAGCCCCGCTGCCAGCCCCGCAGCCAGCCCCGCTGCCATCCCCGCAGGTAGCCCCGCTGCCAGCCCCGCAGCCAGCCCCGCAGCCAGCCCCGCAGGTAGCCCCGCTGCCATCCCCGCAGCCAGCCCCGCAGCCAGCCCCGCAGTCAGCCCCACAGCCAGCCCAGCAGCCATCCCCGCAGGTAGCCCCGCTGCCAGCCCCGCAGCCATCCCCAGCAGGTAGCCCCGCTGCCAGCCCCGCAGGTAGCCCCACAGCCAGCCCCGCAGGTAGCCCCACAGCCAGCCCCACAGCCAGCCCCGCTGGCGGCTCCTGGGGCGGCCGGGGCGGGATGGAAAGGCACCAGATGAATGTGCACGTGGGTGGAGTGTTTCCATGGCAGGCAGACAAAAAAGTTTACTAGTTATGATTTCAAATAAGACAAATGCAAATGTGGTGGTCTATGGGGGAAAATATGAAGGAGAGAAAAAGGGGGTTGTGAGGTTATCTGGAAGAACACAGCAAAGTTAGAGAGGGGTTTGGATTTGCAGCCAGGCTCTTAGAGTTCAGCCACCAGTGTGGTTATCATTAAATGTTGCGAACAGAAGCCAAAATAGAATAGTGTGGCAGCAAAATTAAAATTTTAGAGATGGTCTTGCTTGTTCGTTTGTTCAGCTAGCATTGCAGTGCTTTATCCTTATCACGCTGCCTGAATACCTTGGGTAAATAGCAAGGCCTCAACAAAAAAATCTTGCATTCTGATCAAAGCCAACAAAGGGAAAAGGTCAAAGCAGAGGTTATAACACATGCAGTGCCAGGGAGCTCTGTGTCACACATGCATATGTGTATATAAACAAAATCTCCTCTCCATGATGAACTGACAGCAGATGAGAGTCATGGAGTGCACTAGTCAGGAAGCAGCACTGTGCTGACAAAACTGTGTGGTGGCAGTGAGATAAGCAGTGCAAAATGACCAGCTGCAGAGCAGAACCTCCCCAGGCAGGCCTGATACTCATCCCCATGCTGAGACCTGGATCTTGCAGCTATTTTTTTCCATACAGGAAAAGTACTGGGCAATGTTTCAGATTTTTCTTCAATGGTAGCATAAAAAGTGACTGCAATAGCCCCACTGCTTGGTTGGTTGTGACTTTCCTTGTGTGGCTCCTACTTGGCTTCTCCTTGTGTGACTCCTACTGGAGTGCTGCTGGTGACACATCTTGCTGTGCAGGACAGAGGGCTGTGCTTTCAAATATGAATCCATATATTCAGAGATTCATGAAGTGCAAGGCCAGCTGAAAGCATCATGATAATTTGTTCTGACCTTCCTCACCACGTGGGTTAAGATGTACCATATACATATACAAATGTACATGTATATGTTATGATGTACCATATACATATGCACATACACACACACACAAATATATATAAATTTAAACATATGTAAGAATCACTAAATACCAGTTTATGGAGTTTTAATTTATCAGATTAAAATATCAGACTAGCTTATTACTTACCTTTTCATCCTCACTGCTTACAATCTTTATTTGGCTACAGTGGTCTTGCCCTTCCCAAACTTATCCCCACATCCCTGTGGGGTCTCTGTGTGTAGGTGTACCTTCAGGCCCAAGGTCTCCTGCCTGCCTAGCACCACGGAGTTTGCTGGGTGAGTCCACCTAACCATGCTTCATGGCCAAGGCCAGCTCACCTTCCTCCCCAGTATGAGCAGCTGTACTTTTCCTGTATAATGTTATTGAACAGAGTTGCTTGGGGAAACTCCAAGACTGCCTCTAGCTCTGCTTTGGTGTTTCCTTCCCCAGATTTCCTTTCCTTCTTCTCCTCCTCCCTGTCTCTGTTCAGCCCCGAGTCACTGGCAATATGTCCTCCTTTGCTGCCTTGACTCTACTGCTTGGATGTATTACTGCATAGATACCTGATTACTTTTAATTCCTTTCTTCATTCCATTGATTTTGCCATAAATGAATCCATCTGCTGCATGTGATCAAAGGGAGGATGGGAAGGCTGTTTTTCAAATGCCTTCTTTCCTCCTTAAAAGGGTGGTGTTTTACAGAACTCAGCATGAGAGTTTTGGTGCTGTCTTGAAATTTCCACAGAACATGTTCTGTATCATTTCATTACTACTCAGCTATTTACTGGTTATTATTAACAAATTTGATTATGGAAGGTCAAATCATATGTGAAATATACAGAGTTTCCTTTCTCTTGTTCCTCTGAATAGCTCTTTGTGCCAGTCATGTACCGTGCTTCAAGCCAGTGACAGTCCCACAAGTGCCAAAACCACAGCTGGAGCAGAAGTCTTCCATATTTTCATCTTTCCATTTGGTGACAGTATCACAATGACTTGCTCAGAATACACTATACATCTCACAGGAGGTTTATTAGTATATTTTAAATGTAGATGCACTGAACAAAACTTCCTACCTGATGGTCAAGCATAACCTTGAGGCCATGTGAAAAAAAACCCCAAAGCTCTGTTTCCACTGTTACTAAGTGCCCTGAATATTGAATTTGTGCATAACAGCGAGGAGTTCAACCCATAGACTGGGGTGAAGCTTTGCATTTCAAGTTGCAGAAAGATCTAAAACCTCAAATCTGCAGGTAGGACCAAAGAGTTGGCCATTGTGACTAATGACATCTCTGTTATGGCCTGTTCCCGTGTTCATGTGAAACAGGGTCTGTGACGTGCTGCCAGCCTTTTGCATCCTCCCATGCATGCAACAAAACTGAAGCTGTTCTCACCTCATGGTTTATGGTAGTGGACATAGCCGAGGACAGTGTAAAGGTGTGTGAGGGTGGAGAACGTTCAAGGATGATGGCAAAGTTAAGGGAACTTGTCCCAAGAAGTTAAGAGAGCAACTTAGTGCTTAAGAAAATTATCCAATATTGCTTTAGCCTTCTGGCTGACATTTTGATACAACATATATGATGGAAATCAGCATCTTAATTTCTGCAATAACTTCCACAGTACAAAACCATTGTTCAGAAATTTTCTATTACTGCCTGGAGTGTTAGTTTTTATGGTGCCATATACATGTGCAGTATGGACAAGTTACAGTTGCCATGGGAATGTTAGTAATGAAATTCTTGAGTTCTCAATGTTTAAAAAGTCTCAGATGAGTTATAAAGGAGACTTGTTTGCATTTCATTTCCTTTGTGAAAGGCAGAAAAAAACACACCCACAACCCTTTTTGACAAAATTTGCCAAACTAAGAATCTTCTGTCTCAAAGCTTTTTCTGATTTTGTTTTTTGTTGGGTTTTTTTGTTTGGTTTTTTTTTTTTTTAATTTTGCTATCTGCAAAAAGAAGGTCACTCTCTTTATCTACCATTTTGTTTCCACGTTCATTTTTTTTCTGAGTCTACTCAATATTGACTATGGAGTGCTACTGGAAGTCTGAATGAAGTTGAGGTAGGAAATTGGAAAAAAATCTAAGTTTTAATTCTTACTGTGTAGGTCAGTTATGCCAGGACAATAACAGATCAGCATCAGATCTGATTTAGGAATTACAATTACAAAGGACAATCTTTCTTCTCATAAGTATCAAAATTTTATGGGGTTGTAGGGAGAATGCAAAGTGTGAAATAATTACAGAAGCTACGAAGTAATCCTTGGGTTCTGTGTGAGGGGACATGCAACTCCTTAGAACAATTTATTCTCATTATAGCGCAACAGTATAATGGTCAGGGGTCCATGTGAAGGGGTTAAGATGGGCATCTGATATTAAGGAGAGAGATATATCTATATATATAAGGATATAAGGAGAAAGAAGGGATATAGAGGAGTAAGAGATGGAGGGAAAAAGGTGTAGTCTGAAGTTAGTTGAGAAAGGGGAAAAAATCAGGGGAAAAACAGAAAAAGAAAGAAAGAAAAAAGAATGCATAAACAAGAGACAGAATCACAAATACACAGAATAATTAGGTTGGAAGAGACCTCCAGGATCATTGAGTCCAACCCATGGCTCAACACCTCAACTAGACCACAGCACCAAGTGCCACATCCAGTCTTTTTTTAAAATATATCCAGGGATAGTGACATCACCACCTCCCCAGGCAAAGCATTCCAATACTTTATCACTCTTTCCATGAAAAACTTCTTCCTAATATCCAACCTATATTTCTCTCGGCACAGCTTGAGACTGCACCCTCTCGTTCTGTCAGTTGCTGCCTGATGAAAGAGGCCAGTTCCCACCTGACTACAGCCACCCTTCAGGGAGCTGTAGAGAGCAACGAGGTCACCCCTGAGTCTCCTTTTCTCCAGGCTAAACACCCCCAGCTCCCTCAGCCATTCCTCACAGGGCTTGTGTTCCCAGTCCCTCTCCAGCCTCCTTCCCTCCTCTGGACACATTCAAGCATCCCAATGAAAGAAACACTGAAAGAATTCAGAAAACGGATAAGACAAGCTACAATAAGATTGCTCAATGTTTTATATAGTCACTGTGACCAAGAGTGAATACATGTGACTGCTATCCACTTTGCCTTCCAGTCTGGTCCTTTACGGACTCAAGCATTTTGGAAACATGGATGTACTGAGGAGACTGGTTGGGAACCTGGAGAGTAGATTGTGCTGGCCCAACTCTACCAGGCAGTCTGTGTAATCATCATCCAGTCTTGGATTCTGGAGAAGAAGCAGTCATTTTTTGGAAATTAATATGCAGGACTTGAGTGTGAAAGAAGGGTTTGAATGCAGCAGTATAAGAGGGATCTAGTGATCAGATGATCAGAAGAAGATGACAGAAATGTTTTACCTTTCAATAATATAGTCTCATTTATTTACTTGATAGGACTATATTGACATGTAATTGTTGATTGTGGAACTGATTCAACACTGATTTAAGCAAAGGAAGTATCTTCAATAAACTTGCATTGACATTTTTTCATATTTTATTACAAATAAAAGGAATACCTAAATATAACTGCTTGTGACTGATTCTTAATAAAATTGACAATGTATATATTCATATAAACACATTAGTTTTTTAACTTGCTGAAAACAGAGCAATCAAAAAGGAGGGAAATAATTTCTAGAGGATATAGCTAGGATTAATTTCTGAAAAAGTTCACAACTTGCTTTAAAAATGAACTTGCAATTTGAGAAAAATAAATTCAGTGTCAGAGGAGCTAGAAGAAAGAATAATAAAAATTACTGAATTACTCTATGAATGGCATTGTTTAAATGAATTGTTGCTGTCAATGAGATGTTCTTTTCCTAATCATTCCCAACACATCCTGCACTGGACAGTGTTAACATTTGAGCTCAGAGAATATAAGCTCTTTGGTTTCAAATGCCCTCTGAATTCCTAAATATCTAATATTTTGTATCCTTAATTACTTCTATCCAAGTTGACTGACTTTATGAATGGGGCCTACATGATTGGTTACAGCAGTGAAATTTGGCTCAGTGGAGCATATCCTTGGCTCTCAAACTTCAGGGGCATGGTGACAGCTCTGCCAGTTAAGGACCTGATTTGTAAAGTGCTGCTGGCTGAGACCCCTGCAAAACACTCTGTGCTGTCAGCATATTTTAAAGATGCCAGCAGCGGTGTTAGCCTGATAACTTGCACAATTGCTTAGCAATCTCAAGAAACTGAGTCCTAAACTGATTTGATAATCTTTGTTGTTGTTGTTGTGGGTTTTTATTTGTTTGGGGGTTTTTATTTTGGCTGTTTTCCTCTGTCTCCTGAAAAGTCACAGGAAAATTTGCAGCAGTGCTGTTAAAGCTGCTGCTAAAGCTAGAGATGGGGCAAAACCAACCCCATCCCCTCCCCCATAGTTAGTGATTCAGATAAAATGGAATGACATCCAGACCAACCCCAAGTTGTTTTTGTTTTTGCAGAACCAAAACCTGAGCGATGAGGTTTTGCAATATTTAAACCCAAACCACTCCAGTTTGTCCATTATAGACATGAGACTAAACTCAAACCCTTTTATCTGGGCTTTCTGTCCCCTCTGGACTTGGGTGGTTTGGCTAAAAATGGAACCTGGATTTAAACCACCCCCAATTTGGGTTGTGCAAATCACAACCTGACTAATGTAGTTCTTCAAAACCAAAACCATAACATGGCCTTCTTGTTCTATCCCTAATTAAATTAAACGTTTTGTGTCCAGAGCATAATGGAGACTGAAATGTAGAGAAGAATGTTATCAGAATAACACAACCTTCTATTTTATTCATTCTCAAAGGGTCTGATCCCGAAGTCACAAAGCCCTCTCTCTGTCCTTGTGGGTACTTGATGAGATACTCCTGCTTTGAAGAGGGCTGTTACTGCTTTATTTGAAAACAGTGAATTAACTTGCATTGAATTCCAGAGAAATGTACCCTTTCTCACTTGTATTTTCTGGATACTTTACTATTCCATATATTTGCAGATCATGAAATCTCTTCTGTTTTAAGAGAGGCTGAAGAAGAACAGACATGACCATGTCCCTGTCATGATAAGAGAGCAGCTTTCATTATGGAACAATTTTTTTGGCCGTCTGACCTCATACATGTCTTGTATCAGAGGAAACAGGCCTCCCTGTACAGCATCTTCTGGCATTTCTGATAGATTCTACCATGCTGTTGACCTTCCTCAGAGAGTATCTCCTGGTATAAAAGCAGTCACTACAGCTCCTAGGGTAGTCCTAAGCAAGCTCTTTAAGGATTCTCTGTCAAACTTTGCCCACCCTGGAATTTTGCTTGTGATGGATGTATGCCTTCTCAGTTTTGCCTCTCTCTCTGTCTTCCCTTGCTGCCACAAACAAGGGTCCAAGGACAATGTTTCTTCTGCCTGTGGACTGCCTTGAAAAGGCCAGTAAATGGTAGGTAAGGAAAACAAGCCCAGTGGCAACAGGACGTAAGGCATGTACTTTGCCTCTCCAGCCTAATGTTTTAGGGGGTCTACACATAAAGACACGCCTGGAGATCACCATCAGAATTCACAAAGATCTCTCCCGGAGATCTAGGAAGGGATATATTCGCTGCCAAGAGCTCCAGCCTGGCTTCTGAAGGAGGCAGAGTGTCCCAGCTCCCCCACCTAGGACCTTTCATTTTACCAGTAGCTATACTAACAGACCAAGAATACTTTTTTTTTTTTTTTTTTTCCTAGATCTATAAGTGTGTTGCAGGTTAAACTCCAAAATATGCTTCACTTTATTTATTCAGCTGGAACCCATTTTCTGATCATTTCTTACAGGTAAATTGTTAGTCCTCTGTTAGTATTTTGCTGTCGCTGACATTCTCTGCTAAATGTTTCCCTTTTTTTTCATGTTTGCATTCCAGTAGGTAATTTAGAAGTAATAATCACAAAGGAGAATATTTTAAGAGCAGCACATGCAGATCAAAACTACCCTACCCTTTAAATACTGAAACCTGTGGACATAATAGTAATAGCTTTCCTTGTCTCCTCCAAGTGCTGATTTGTCCTCTTTTCTGTACAGCTCCAAGCTACTCTGAGGAGAAACACTCACAGAACCGGAGCAAGCTGGACATTTAACTAGATAGCTGGCACGAGTACAATTGTACCACAAGCAGCTTGGACTAATAAGTTGAATGAAACTCAAAGCCAAATGTCTTTTTTTGCCTTAAGGAATGACTTTTATCCAGTATATTCTCTTAAAAAGAAACAGGCTAAAAGCTAAAGACATAAATGCAATCCTATAAGTTAAACAAGGAAACCTGTGCCAGCGGTGCCTCCCTACCCCGCCCGGGAGCCCCAGGGGAGGGGTTATTGTGTGTTCATCATTTCTTTTCATCCAAAGTGAAGGGCAGGAGGGACAGGGAGGGGTTTGTTTCATAAGAGCAAGAGAGGGATCTTCTTTTCTCCTCTTCAAAGTTAGTAAGGAAATGGCAATTCAGATGGGAGTAAGAAAATGCAGGGAGGCCATGGCAGACAGTCGTACCTTCTCTTTGGCATCATGGGCTCCCTCCAGAGAATCCCACCAGTTATTAAAACAAGTAAAACTCCCTTCTCCTGCCTTGTATTTTCCTGTTGACCCAGAATATCTCCCTCCTAGTCTTCATTTGGTACCACCAGCATATATGATCTTCAGCAGTCCCACCTGTTGGACAGTCTGCAGGGCTGCAGCAGGGCAGTAAATGTGCATGCCTTATGTCTGGGGCTCTGTAATAGTGCACATCTGGGTAGATTTAAACAAAGCCAGGGGTGGGAAGTGCCAGTATAACAAATCGTTTGAGCCTTAAGAGCTCAGTTGAGAACCTGTACATATGTTCTTCAATGCTAATTTGAAGCAAACCTTTGCAGATTCACACTCCAGTATCTTTTTGCAAAGTCTAGAAATGATGTAACTTCAATGCCTTTCGTCCTTGGGAACATGCCGTTACTTGACCTATCTTGCCCAGACTGATAAAACAAAACTGATTGCAAATAAGACATTTTCCTGTCAGAGCAACTGTCCCTGTACAGCTTTTCATCAGGCTGCCACTGGACATTTACTCTGGTATGAAGTCAGAGCCAGACCTAGAAGTCTAAGGAGGGAGAAGAGCTTAAAGCAAATGAGATCCCTCATATGGCCTTGTCATGGCTGAGGAAAATGTGAATGTTTTCATGCTTAATCTCCCAACAAGTCCTTGGGCTTAGATTCTGCTAAGCATGGTAAGAACTGAGCCCCAGTGACAGACTCAGAAGCATGCCTGGAAGGAAAAGTTGCTCCAGAGGTGTTTCTTCCTCCTGCCATCTCATGGCACCTAGTTACCCTTTCTGTGTGGGAATAAGTTGGGCAAATGTTCAACCGTGTAAAAATATTGCTGTTTCAAAACTTGCTTTACTCTGGGGCAAAGGGAATGTAAAAATACTGGGAGATTTGTAGGTACACTAAATCTGTAGGTTTGTTTTACAGCATAATAGTTTTCCACTCCCATGTCCTCCACTTTTAAACAAGATCAGGCAAAGCTCCAAAGGAGACCCTCTGAATCTGACCTGCCAGCTCAGGTCCATGGTTGTCCCACAGCTCTCCTTCTGTTGCCCACAAGTATGACCAGAAAGAAACAGAAGGAGGCACCACAAGATGAGGGAAATGAGGAAAACCATGACTGTCCTGAAGGACACTGATGTGGCAGGTCAGAGAGAAAAATTTTAGAGATTGGGTGTTGATATTTTTAATGAGAGAGATTTAAAAAAAAGAGTTAGAAAGAAACTGCTTGTGAGAAAATTCCCCTCCAAAGACAGTCATGGTGGAAATATTTTCAAGAAGCCCGGTCTTCAGGTCTGCTTACTACATTTGATTGAGTTGCATTGCACAGTTCAGTTCTCAAAAGTTGTTAAAAGTTTTCTTTCTAAGAAGGGCTATCCTCCCTCCTATTCATCTGCCATGAAAAACAGGTTTCCCACCATCAGAAGCAGAACCTTTGAGGCAAAACTGGCTTGAACTATAAAGTTAATAGCATGTCCATAAATAAGTGAATTATCCTCAGACATTTTGGTGGATCTCTTAAAATATTTATTTTTTAGGGGCAAATTGGGTAATGGGTTTTCCTCAAACCCTAAAGTTTTAGTGGGCAACAAAGAATGCAGAATGGAAGCTGCTTACCAGATGTTCCACAACCTGGAGAGATAAAAGGAGATTGTTTTTACAAGTATAAATGGTGACATAGTAGCCTGCACTGTGTAAAGCATGTATTTTTATGAAGTCATTATGCAGTTGGACAAATAATTTTCCGTATTTCCCAGTCATAACCTGCCTTATCCATCTTGAATATTTTGCCAGTTCTGACTGCTTCTTTTTCAGTTTACAATACTGGCAAACTTGTTAGGACTTGGTTGGCTTTTTTTTTTCCTGTTTTTTTAATAAAAAGCCCTCCTTAATTTTATTGCTTTAATCAATTAAAATTACATCATCTGTCGAAACTTTAGATAAACGTAATAAAGCTAATTTCATTAATAGAGTGCAAAATATCTTAGCACTCCAAAGAAATTAAAAGAGCTTGGGGAAATAACTTATTGCAGAAGACATACCCGAAGGCAACAGAGAGTTCAGATCTGGACTCCTATAAATGAACTTGCCTTGGTTAGCAGTGCTGCACTAATTTATTACATGCTGTAGATCTGGTCCATAATTTATAAGAGTCAAGCAGTCAGAATAAATTAGGTGAAAGTCTTTTAAGCAGCAAAACATCAAGAAAGTAAAGGTTTATTTTCCCAGAGGACTGACCACATTTTTAATTTTTCCTACAATGTTCATGAAGTGAAAAATCTTGAAGTCTTGTCTCTGTTCTCTGATCATAGTAAGTAAAGAAACCTGAGGAATAAAAAATGTGCTGTCATCAAAAGCACATGGGAGCTCTCCACATATTCCTATCTTAAACAGGATTCCTCAGAAGTTTGTTATCTTTTGGAGTCTGCAGGATTAGTCTAGTTGTGTGTGCTTCCCTGAGTTCATTTAGTCTTTTGAAGAAAGAAAAAAAGAGAAAACAAATAAACAAAAGATCTATTTTTCTCTCACCACCTCCTCCAGGCAATTTTTTTTTACCACCTTATATTGTCAGGATGCACAAATTTCTTTCTTTTCAAGCAGGTTTTGTCCTACAGATGCTTTTGAGAATTCCAGGTGAATGTGGAAATCATTGCCTTTGTCCTGCAGAAGAGGGATGACAGGAGCCCAAGCAGACAGATTAGTGATAAGATTTTGCAATAAGTCTTCTTTCACAATACACTTATGATACTTGCTTTTATCAAGCACTGGATTGAGGTGACACAGACCACAGGAAGACAAACCAACGTGGCATAACTGACTTGCCTGTGCTCCTGGCTGCAAAGTGCAGGTTCTTTCCAGAACTGAAGCTTGCTAAAGCAGTATGATGCTGAAACACTTTTAATTATGGATGTGATCATACTTAACAAAGTCCTAGGAAACTGGTGGTAAAGTCTGGTTCTAAAGAATTTCTGATCTCATGCTGTGAATTTTGTAGCTTTGAAAAGGCCTAGATTTGAAAAATAACCAAAATAGAACTGCAGTGAAAACTGTCAAAGAGTAGTCTCTTGTTGGTGCTATGAATTAAAGCAATATTATGTGTAGTATATCCTTGCAACCTACACGGCATCTGGTTGATAGGAATTGCCAAAATGCCTTGTTCCTGAAACTACTTAACCTGATTTTAACATTGTGAGACCATGCTTCTTGGTTTGGGTGAGAACATTTGACTCTCGATTTAAATTTATAGTAAAAATTAAGATAAAATAATCCAATAAAGTGTTAGATTAGACCACCTTAAGTGCACCATCAAATATAAACCCCAGTCATTTGAAACTTAAAGCTCTGTTTCCTGAACCTGAACCTGTGGGATTATACTCTGCAGATCTGTGAGTCTTTGAGACTCACAGAAATCTCACATTTGGGTCTGTGAGATTAAAAGCAATTCTGTGGGTTTTTTTCTTTTCTTTTTTAATCTAAATGAGAAATAAAGCAATGGAAATAAATGGAGCATTATTCTTGGCTTTGGTTCAGTTTCAGATCCAGACCCTGAGCCCCATCTGAAATGTGCCATGCATCTTAAATGCTGCTTTCTTGGACTGCCTTTGGTTGGATTCTGCTGCATTTCACATGGATCAATGCAGATAGTACCTCTGAATTTAATGCTTTAACAACAAATGCAGTTTTAAAAATCTAAAGTGGTCTCAGTTATTGCAGCCTGCACAAAAAATATTACAATACATTACTTTTGAATATAATCCGTATAATTCTGAGATCCTGCTAAAAATGAATGGCCAAATCATAGGGCAAGTAAAGGAATCCTTCCTTTCTCCCAGTCAGTTAAAGAATTAACTTAAAAGTTTCAGAAAGAACCAAAAAAATGTAAGGTACAGCAGAAGAAAACTGGATTTCCTCCCATGAAAGCGTGAAAATAGGAGGAGAAATTTCATTCAGGAGAAAAAATAAGCAATGAAAATTTCTTATTGAAATGTAAATCCACTTGTATTTTCCACAGATGTTTAAATGGGGGCCAGAGAAATTTTAACAGGCAGTGAAATATAAAAATAAAAATATTAGAGACATCCTAAAATAACACTCAGTCTTGTATCAGTGTAATGTTTCATCAGGGGAAAAAAAGTCTGAGCAATAAAAGGAATTTAATTTACAATTTGAGAGATCTGTAAATATCATTAGGAAAAATACGTCTACTTTGAAATTGCATATTAAATGACCCATGGGTTAGACAATTTTTGGCATGTGATTCACGAGAAGTATCATGTTTTAGAAGATTTGCATTTTTTCAGTCTTTACTTTCCCTAGAGAAGAGTGTCATCAGCTCTCACCTTGGTCTCAGTGTCACGTGTACAGCAGTAAGTCCCACTGCAGCAGTAGCTGGTCTGTGGTGCAAGACACCTCATTGCTTTTACTGAACACTCCTGTGAAATAAGCCTTTTAACTTTGCTTCACTTCAGAAACTGCTGTGAAAGATGGATCCACTTCTGCATTAGAAAGCGAGTGAGGAAAAGTTGACTCGTGCAGAACAATTCTCTTCAGTAATTGAGCAACACTCAATACATTTGAGTTAGCAGTCTGATCTCATTTGTATGCTGTCCTGCCAAAAATGCTTAGCAAGATGGTGTTTGGGTATAACAAAATCTGAAGCTTTGTGGCAGAGGTGTCTGGAAGCTCCTGAATTACCGCAGGGGATATCAAAACTCCAGCAGTGAGACCCTCCTCCAGGAGGGTAGGATTTAGACAATATTTTATTTAACACAGTGACTCCATGTTCTGCTCCTCTAGTGGGTACATAATTGATCTGTGAGGCTTACAGTCACTGAAACACTGATGTGTTGCTTTTCATATTCCTCATTCACTGAACTCTACTGAAAGTCTTTCCAGCAGTGAAAATTTCCAATGTTTTCTATAGTTTAAGTGCCTCAAAGGGCCCAGCCCCATCTGGAAACATGGAGGCATGTATTTGTTGCACAGGAATTTTGTAGGAAATACTATACCTTGTAAGAAATGTAGCCTACTATATTAAATGTAGCTGGAATTCAGGCTTTGTGTACTTAAGCTATTGTTATGAATGGTGGTTCAGTGCCACAGCATCTTGGGGTGATTCAGCTGCTCTGTACAAACAGATGAAGATGCTGTCTAACCAAGCCAACACCAAGAGGGCAGCCAGAGCAGCTGTCCAGGCTCCCCAGTGCTGTCTGCTTCTATGGACCTCAGGTGCTGCTGAAACTGGCCTCCTTTGTGTAAACACCAAAGGGTAAATTCAATTGCCGTGTCTCCTGCTAGAGTGAGGTAACCAGACATCTCAGACTCCCTGCTTGGCCAGAAGACCTGCAATTTTTAATAGCCATTAAAAATATATTTATTTTTTGCTGTTCTTGGCTGATCTTCTCCTTTCATGCTGATTAACAATGCTCTGATCTTTTACTGCTGCCTTTTAGTAACATAACAGCCTTCCAAGATGGAAGAAGGCCATGCTATTTCTCTAACTAGTGCTTATATACCCTGCAATAATTTTTCTTCCACAGTTGCTGCTTTTGCTAGTTTTTTCAACACCCTGATCCACACATTTAATTTTAAATGTTGAGGTGCTTCTTTTAATTTTCCATAAGGCCTTTTATTTGTTTAATTTAGAATTCTGAGTATTGTTTCTTTGCCTGCAACCCTTGCAGAAATTTGAATTACCATCTGCAATTTTATAGCATTGATAATAAATTCTCCTTTTGTTTTTAAATGGAATATTCTACAATAAGTATTCTTTTGATTAATCTGATGTTCTTTTCAGTTAACAAGGGACAGGGAGTAGGCAATGAAATATGAAAATATTTGCCACTATCTTGTTGCTCCATGTCTAGCTGAGTAAGTTATCAAAATGTTTTTTTTTTTTTTTGCATTTGATTGCTCTAATTTGATCCTCAAGAAGTAATTTTAATAGCTGTTAAGAGTGTGACATTGCTAAAGAAAATGAACAGATTGTTTCTTAATTCTGCAATAAAAATCAGTGTGTATAATGATGTTATTAAAGGAGAAATTCTGCATGTGTGATATTTCCCTTCCGTACGTTCTGTTTGTTTATGGTGTAACAAAACAATTTACAGCTAAAACAAATGCATGGAGCAAGCAGACTGTATCAAATAAAATCAATTTTTTTCTTTCAAGTGGCACACCATGAGACCCACTGAAGACTTGAATAGCAGGCACATATATATGGATCCCTTTAATATGCTTATTTTTTTAATGAAAAACCTTACATGGATGGAAACTTTTAAAAATTAATTTTAATCACAGAAATGCTTCAGCTTTTGCAGGTGGGCAGAGGAAATTCTACTTCACTATATAAATCACTTAAAATGTCTTGGCTTGCAAAGCTTCTAAACTCTGCTCCGTGCAGTATTAAGGGATTATGACGGTTGTGTAAAGAGAATGTGGATTATGGGTATTAAATAGGACTACTACCAGGGGTGACATGGTACAAACACGAAGGAGACCATGTGGATAAAAGCATTTTTGCAGTGGAAGATTCTTAGACTCCCCTTCATGAATTGATGCCTTCATAAAATAAAAGAAAAAGCAAGAAATATTTCTCTGCATAAAAAGTTGTTGGTTATTGCTGCACTTAGTGTTTTCTCTCACATTGTCTTGGTTCAGCTTTGTAATAGTGGGTTTCAGTCTGGTTAAGACTGAAGCTCTGATGTTATTGTTTTTATGAGAAAGAAGTTATCTTAATACCTCTATTAATTTATTGTGTAAAGAAAAGGTCGCAGTGCTGGGAAATACTGACGCTAGTGAGAGAAAGAGACAGAGAGTAGTGTTATCTCTAGGAAAACACTTTCAGAAAGATCTTTGCAGTATTTTTGAGTCAGCTCTATTTGCAATGACCCTAGCTATGTCTGGAGTATTTGGGGTACTTATCTGAAGTTAGCAGGCTACTGCTTCTGAAGGCTTAGGGAAGTTCTATTTTAAGGTCAATACTGAATCATAATTAAATTGTGTATTCTGTTTTGACTAATCCTATGCTTGCTTCATGTTTATGAAGCCTTTGCTGGGGCTGCAGCCTTGCTGGGTTAAATATTGCACATACCCAAAGAAAGTCCTCTAAAGGCCTTGCAGATCAAAACAGACCCTATGGAGTATGGGAAAAGGGAAATGTGCCTGTTTTACACAGAGAATTGAGGCCCAGGTCCTTCAAAATGCTTCTTGCTTTATGTACCTAGATCTGACTGAAATCAGTGTGAGCCAAACACACACATGACTTGAGCATCTGAGATGTCAGTGCTGGGGCTGGCCTGAGATAGCACTGCTCAGCATGGTGCAGGCAGCTGGGCAGATCTGGTGGGGATGCAGGGTGGCCTGGCTTGTGGAGCAGCACCTCTGAGCCCACAGGAATGCCTCTCCATTATGCACCATCGTTATGCTTTTCCTGTAGCCTTCTGGTCATTGCATTTGGTGTCAGGTTTTGTTGTGTTTTTTTTCCCCCAATTTTTAATGTAATGTTAATGAAATTAGCAGGGCTATGTCTACTGATCTGTATTGGCACCTTCCTAATGACTGGAACTTGGGCATTTAGGAAGCCTGGAGTTGAGCCAAAGCCATCTGAGCATCAGTTGTTATTCAGTGGCACTATTCTGTGTCCTTCCTATGTTCTTTCAGAAAATACTGTGTATGATGGTCCTCTGTGTAACTGCAGTTGTGTTCTTGGGATGTTTGTTTCTTGGTATTGGTCTTTGGGTTTTTTTTATAATATACTTCAACCCACACGGTGTCTAATGAAGGCACGTGTGTACAGTGACATGTTTCAAACCAGCTGGGTGTCACGGCACAGAGGCAGTGAAGGGTCTGTTTCCAAAAGGAGCAGTCAGTCAGCTCCACTGCCATCACTGGAGCCCACAGAAGCATTTCTGAGAGGTTTCCCGTGCCCTATTCACAAGGGTGTGCCATTAGTCAAAGCCCAGATTTACTGTCAAAATCAAGCTAAGTGAGGACTTGAATGACCCCTGAACAAGCACTTTCTCTGTGGGAATGAGTTTTATCTGTGGTGAATAAATCTCACAGGTTAATAGTGAAAAGTAAATAAGATGCTAGCAATTCACTTTAGACACAGCAGACAGTTGTTTGTAACAGAATAGGAGAAAAAAAAAAAAAGGAACAAGTTATGCTAAGTATCTTCCTTTATAAAGAAAATTAAAGGAAAAATTATTTCCATTTGCTTGAGCTGCTCTTTTCCTATCCCGCTGTCTTCATCTGTCAGCTGCCAAGGGCAGAATGATGTGATTCATAGACTTTTTAATTGAAATTGTACACAGCCAAATCAGAGGGCTGCTGCTCCCTTGGAAGTCAATGGCAAAATTCCCACTGCCTTTTACAGAAGAAGCTTGGTCTATCAATGGGTAGAGAAAAAGTACAGCATCAACCTGGGTGATCCAGACAAAGGGTCGCTAACATTTGAGGAACCATACCCTGGTTCATGTCCCCTGGTATGTCACTCATTATTGCATAGCTGCAGATCTTGTGGCTTCATCTGTCTCTTTTCAGAGCCTGAAATTCTGCCCAAGTAATTTTATAGTTAAGTTCTGATGTTTAACCTAAATTTGTCATCTCAGTGTGTTAGACTGCTCCAGCATGTCCTGTCCCTTTTGAAACAAGAACTATTTCCCTTTCGTTAATTCTGTATTGAGTAAGATCTCTTAAAACATCTGGTTTGAAGGTTTTCTTTATTATCTTTAAAGATTACATCAGTGTAACTCTACTTTTGACTATCTTCCTTCAAATCTTCGGTGATTTACCTATTCATCCATGAATATCCATCACCTTTTCTTATCCTAAATGCAGCTCTGTGTCAGGTGTTGCACGTACAACTGCAGAATCCAAGTTTGAAACACCACGTCTTAGGTGGTGCTGAGTGGCTTGGTTTGCTCCAGCAAAGCACTTAAGAATTGCTCAAAAAAAAAGCAAGTGAGTAATCCCAGAAGCAGAAGACATGCTTTATTGCTGGGTGGAATTCAATGGACTTGTCAGCCTCCAGCTAATAAATGGAAATGATTGCAGGGTAGCTGGCCATACCAGGGCTGTCAGACATACAAAGACCAAGGGAGACCAGGTCTGTCAAGCAGCACTTTTACAACACTGACAGAAAGAGGACATTTTTTAAAGAAGGACATGCTTTAGTTAGATGCGTGTTCAAAATCTACAGCCTGAGCTAATTATTTTGTCTCATTGTGAGTATTATTCAGATGCCTGGCTGATCAGTCAGCCTGCTGGACTAGTGTCAGTGATCTACAGGCAGTAGAAATGGGTTATCAGCTCTTCTACCACTAAGGAAAGATGCCAGATTGATTAGTGCCAGAGACAGGCTCCCTAATGCAGACATTCTCAATTTCTTCCAGACTGTGACCACAACTCACAAAAAAGAGGAGACTTTCAGAATTCCTCCTCTCCGATTCTAATAAAGGAAGGGTGTTTCTTGTGTATATATCCCTGCAGACTCTTCACATCCAGGAGACTGACTTTACTGTTATTTTCTTGTTGAATGGATACACTGCAAGTATCACCTCTTTCACACCCACTTACTATGAAGTCCTCCACGGCTTTGTAAGACAGTGATCTATAGATCTGCCTTGCTGCATGCTTTTGTACCTCCCAGTCTGAAAGTGGCCTCTTCAGCTACTTGCTTTCATCTTGGCTACTTTAAATCTGCTCTGCTCTTCTATTTGGAAGAGATAGATAATAGATAGATAGATAGATAGATAGATAGATAGATAGATAGATAGATAGATAGATAGATAGATAGATAGATAGATAGATAGATAGATAGATAGATAGATAGATATCATCCTTGTCAATCTGCGGAAAGGAGAGAGAGACGGTTCATATATTAAAAAAGAAAAAAAAAATAGTTCCTGCAATGTTTATGTGAATAGGTTGTCTGGTCAGAAAATGAATGTAAAATTAATTTGATTTTCATGAACCACTAGCTGCATACTCCAATTTGATATGACAAGAGATCTTTGCAGTGTGGACAATTATAATTTCTACAAACTTTTTAGTGCTGTTGATCAGTTCCAGTGAAAACTACCAAGTTAGTTCTACCAAATCCTCCCTGCATGTTGTTCTGATGAGCTGGGCAGCACTGTGCTGTTGAAGAGCAGTGCACTAAACATCTGTGCAAATTTATACATGTAAAGGCATTGCAGAGCAACAGATTTTCTCAGCAATAAGTGGAAATGGCAAAAAAATTACTATTAACTTCTAGATGAAAAATTCATAATAGGTCATTCATGTGTTCTTTTTTCCTCAACTTTTGCTCACTTTATAGGTGTAATTTAGGCTATTTTGGTCAGAGACTTCACCATGCCATTTATTCTGGTCTTCTTCCTCTTCCCACAATTTCCATGTTTGAAGTGATTTTCCTTTAGAAAAGATAACTTTTCCCATTCGTGAGCCAGAAACACAGATTGCAGACATCTGGGAGCAAAGTGGATTGGGGTCAGCTAGTCTGAAGGGGGAGAGTTGGCACAGGGGTTCTAGTCTTCCTCGCTCTTTCCTCTCATGACTTTTGGGACAGATTTTTAAAGACTAGTGGCAAGTATTGCATAACAGCATAGAGAGCTCAGCTATTCCAGCTCTGTAAGAGGGATAGACCTTGGGGAGGCTCGTTCTTGCTGACCATGGTGGCATTGCCAGAGGCACACTTCCTTCTCCTCATTCTTGAGTCCCACGGAGTAGATTTGGGTGGACTCCTAGGTGTACTTTTGTTGTGTGGGAGCAAAGTGCATGGCAGCAAGCTAAAATTTCAAAACATTCCTTTCATGACCTTCCCCTTCCCAAATTTCATTGTGGCATTAGCAGTGCTACATTTGTGATGGCATCACTCAAGGCAATTATGTGAAATTACATAGAGTTGCTCCTAGGTGGGGTTGAAATTTCATATTTTGGTTGTGTACTATCTCAAACAAGTAAAATAGGACAGTTGTTGATGACTTTGAACCAGGTAAACTCTTGCTGAAGTACTTCTCTGAGCTCCTCTTCCACATGCAGTAAATAAATCACAAGGGAGAAAAGAATTATATTATTTTATTCTTTTACTAAAATCCTAAACCACTTTTAATGAGCCAGACATTAAATCTACATTCATCTTACTATGCTGAATAGTGCAAGATTTCTCTCTGGTCTTCTTAAAGTTATCAGTGGATCTACAGTTGACAGTGGCAAACCACTGTATCAGATCAAATGACAGGCAAAAAAGGAGTTTTGACTGGAAAATTTCACAGTGATTTATTTCCCCTCCTCCATCCAAGTTTTCAAACAATGCCACATAATTGACATTTCCCAGTTGACTGGACAATAAATAACCTGTTCAGCTGAGGTAAGTCTGATGCAAGGGAAAAGAGAGCTGTGAGAAAAGATGCCTCTTGTGTTTATTCTAAAATGATGCTCCAAGGAGTTAAACACACATAGAAATTCAGATCTCACCAACATCTGGTTTGTATCAACAGAAACCAAAAGCTTATAGCAGTCTGGCTGGATCATTATTCTGTGTCTGTGAGCCTGTGTGTCTTAACTTTTTCTGACTTTACCTGAGAGATACTGGGCTGGAAGCTGCTCAAGAAACTGAAAATTTCTTCAAATACACACACCAGTATTAGGTATACTCTTCATCTGCTTAGCCTCCACCTCCCATTCAGTGTCAGTTTTGTGAACAGTACAACCTCTTATGGTCAGTCAGATCACCTAATTTAGGCACCTACATCTTCCACTGTGAAAATAGCAGACTTCTGAGAAATACTGAGTGCTAGTCTGTGTTCAATTGTTTTGTCTGCCTGACTTTGTTCTGAGGACAGCTACCTCATGGGAGAGGGGAGCAGAGGGATGCTCCTTTCACATAGCAGTTACAGTGCTTTCATAGGCAGTGGGATGCCTTGAATGCTGGGTTCACTCAGCTTGACAAGGACCAAACTTCTCCTTTTCTCTTACAGAAATAACTGAGCTGCAAGGCCATACTGTATCCCACCCGATATAGAGTATGGCCATGAGAGTATCCCTTCTGTTAAAGGTGAACCACAGGTGACAGCAGCAAGAGGTCTGTGACTTCAGCTGAGTAGTTGACTGTGAAGAGGAGGTTAGTCCCTACTTCTTGTGAGGATATGAATTTCAGTTCAGTTTGTCACTGCAGTAGTTGGGTAAATGAAAATGCAGAACAGACCTGAGAAAATGGGCTAGTTCTTTGTACCCTCTACCCCTGAGAGGAGTGCCCTAACCACTTGCTTGCAGTGATATCCTTGCTGCCTTTTCTCTGTGTCTGGAGCACTTGCATGCCCAGATGCACTGTGGCTCAGTTTCAAGGGGGACAAGGAGGAATGCTCTTCTTCACCAGCATACCCCATGATCTGGTGGCTAAAACACTTCATAGAGAGTGAGTGCTCTTAATCCCTCTTAGGCTGATCAGTCCTTTTTGCTTTCTGCTTTAACCCTTTGCTATCCAGAGGCAGATACCAACAGTGCTTCTGACTGTCTTTAATCTTCATGCTTCTCCTAAAGACTTGTGCAGTGTCCATGTGCAGCAGTCCTGCACTGACGTGATCCTGCAGAAGAGTCTTGTGTGTCTATGTCTACAGAACATGACCTTTAAGACACAAAGGGAATAAAGATAGAAATGCCAAAGAACATTTAAGAAAGGAACAAATAAATCTCAGTTGAATAGTGGAAAGAGAATTGGATTAACATTTGTGCTGACCTGCTTGTGCCTGCAGGTAAGATTTGAAGAACAGGTTGCCACCTTGATCATCTGCAGAATTTAACAGACAGTGCTGCTCTGGATGTCATCCTGAAGTTCTCTCCAGTCCTTGGGAGCAGCTGTCACTGTTCCCTCAGGAGCTCACACACGTTCTTTGTAGTTTAAAAAGAGATAGGACATACTTTGGACACCTATTTCTGTATGCCAGCACCTTCACATGACTACACGTCTGGTTTCTGATTTCCACTACTTCAATTGCGTTCTCTTTGTTTGAATACTGGCAGGATTTTTGTTAACAACCTTCTACTTTTTCTTTCCTTGGAAAGAAAAATTACAAGTGATCTGTGAATCTTCTGGGTCCTTATATCAATAAAAAATGGCTAAATCTGATCCTAAATCCATGATGTGTAATACGCTTCTAAAGTTCCTGTGTAACTGGTCATTTAAAATAAGTGCTAATGCAAAATCTGAAAGTTTAACATCTTCTGTCTCGGTGTTTGCAAAGTTAATACTATAGCTTAGACAAATAAAATCATCTTCTTATGCTACAATGTGGTTTAATTTCTTTCTATCTTTGCAGAAATGTTTATGGAATAATGAGCTGAGGGTGTCCTGATTAAATTAAACATCTTTGTTCCCAGATATCTTTTACAGCTTACAGCATTTCAAAACTGCTTTCAGTTTTTCCCTCCTTCCAATGCAGATTATTCTTAAGATGCAATGTTCTGCTGGTAGTTGGAGGGACACATATGGATGTCCCTGTGACATTTTTCCCTTTTTTTTTTTTAAATCACTCTGCTATTTCTTCTCCTTTTTGCCAGTTGCTTTGCTTTTTTTTTTTTTGTCTGCACTACTTTTCTAAAGATAGACAGAACAGTAGGATCACAGAGTAGTTTGGGTTGGACTACTATATAGATCATCTATAAAGATGGTCTAGTATCTATAAAGATACTATAAAGAACTATAAAGATCACTATAAAGAGCTATATAGAACTATAAGATCATCTAGTTCCAACCCCATTTCCATGGGTAGGGACATCTTCCTCTAGGCCAAGTTGTTCAAATCACTGTCCAACCTGTTCTTGAAGATTTCCAAGGATGAGGCATCTACCACTGCTCTGGACAACCTCTACCAGTGTTGCAACACCCTCGCTATAAAAAAAATTCATTCTTACATCCAGTCCAAACTGACTCTTTTTTAGTTTAAACTCATTACCCCTTGTCTTACTGCTACTCCTGCAATGCACTACTGTGTTGTTGTATAGAGAAGAAAATGTGATGGACTCGTTGACTCGTAAACTCTGGCAATTTGGCTTCTAATATCAAGAAGATGTGATCAGTAAAAGCAAAACAGAATTTTTCAAAGCTTTTGAGACCTCTTTGAAGAGCCTCAAAGTGAGTTATGGAAAGCAAGAAACATCCATTTCCTAGCATATGTTTCTTCCAATTTCCAAAACATATATAATTATGGTCAGTACTGTTTAAGTTATGCTCTGGAAAAAAATATTTAAATAGTAGAAGATTCCACTGCATTAGGAAAAGCTTATAGTTGCATGAGAGAGGATGCTGTGTCTAGCTGCCTAGAAATGTGGTTGAAGTCCACACTGACCTTGCTAAAAGGGTAAGAAATCTGTGCTATACATGCTAGGTGGTATTTGCATACATCTGGTCAGGGGCTTATTTATTGCTGAAGCTAGAGGAGTAAAGAAGTAGGGGAGTAACAGTGGCTAAGCTAAAACATTTAGAATGGTAAAAGCAGATAACCAGCCTCCCTGGCACCTCTGTGATTTAAGGAAGGGCCCATTTCACACCTGTTTGACTAGAAAAATGCATGGGATTGTTCCTTTTCCTGGCCTTCAAAATACTTTTAAGAAACATGAATGAAAAAATCATGTTTTTTAAATGTTTCTATTTTTTATTTCTTCATGAAATCTTTTGTCATTTCCCCACCCATTCTCTTCTAAAGGAAGAGGAATTTCTGAACCCTTCTTTCCTGCTAGCATTAAGGTGAAAAGGCTAGATGGTAACATTTTCATTAGTAAGCTTACATCAAATAGATGATTGAAATCATCTTGTTCTGGCTATATTTAAACAAAGAAATGTAGAAATTATTACTTCAGCTTTTTTTTTTTTTTTCCTACATATTAAGTAGATGTGGCAGAGCATCTCAGTTGGATGCAAAAAATATGACACTGATTATGTGGATGATTATGGTTAGATTTATTACTAATACAATATTTAAATAATTATTGCCAATGCAGTAGATAATGTAAGCAGGTCTAAAGGGTTATAATACAATCAGGTTCAGCTAGAAATGTATAGGTGTACAGCTTTTGATTTTGCAGCCTGCACAGTTGCACTTTGTGCCCGGACAGCTGAAGGGGAGAGGGGGTGTGTGTGTCTGTATGTGCCTGTGTGCCTGTGTGTGTGTTGAGGATCCATGGGAAGACTCACAATTTTTTGTTGTGGCCATAGCAGAGCATAAGGAGTAAACTAGTTCCAAAGACAAACCACTTACCTGAGCCCCAGCAATAGGTTCCCGTAGGACAGTCACATTTTCAAAGACAAATAGAAATCTTTTCTTTCTGAAAAAATCTTGGGATTCTCAGTCTCAAGAGTCCAAAGCATTGCCTGTCTTTACACAGGCTTCAAATTTTCACCTGTTTACATATAAACTGTGTATGAGTGAAAAAAAAAAATGACTGGGGGTGGATGAGAATTGAGGCATGGGAATATTTAAATATTTCTTTTTTTCTCTAGGCAGAGATAAGCATGCTGAGGAAACCCATACTAGCTATTCATTGACTCTGTGCTCTTCTCCCAGGCTTATGCAGCATTGGGAGACATGGAATTCATACAGTACACTGGTTGTGCCTAGGATAGTCCAGGCCAGTGACAGTCAGCAATTATGATGATGGATGACATTTGATAACTATGGGATGTTTAGGTGAAATGATTTGCTCTTAATCTAAATAAATTTCTCACCACAGGGTCTTTGGGCTAGCAAGGGAGTGAGATGAGCTGTAGTTTGTTGTACTGCTCAGCCTGCTGTATGTGAGATGTTTCAGTGGGTTTTGCCTGAGGAAAACCAGTGCCATTTCTGCCACATTTGGGCAGAGAGGCTTTTGGATATATCAGGCTTTTGTTCAGTTACCTTTAAGTTCTGGGATAAAACTGATTGATTTTGGCTAATAATATACTTAAGCAGAGGCTGGCTCTTTGTTCTGGGTTGGATTGGTGCTATAAGGAGCAGTAAATGATTTGTATTCCTTCGCTTCCCCCTTTCTTAAAGTGGTCAATATTTTATTTTTAGAAAGAGCACAAAGGAAGCAATGGCGAGAAGAAAGAGGGAACTGGTCCCAGTGCTAAAACTTTGGTTTGAGTTGTAAGTATAATGATGAGATGAATTGCCTTTCCTAGGTTTGTAGATTAATGATTGATTTACCAGGAAATGTGCTGTTATTATAAATGTGGTGCCTAATTTGGATTTTGTTGCTTGGGAGTTGCCTGTGTGGGGAAGAAAAGTGGGATCCAGCCTTTATTTTTGCTCCCTTTCTTAGCCTTGGGAATGTATATGTTCAAAAAACATCTGTCTCGCTCCTTCTGCATAGTCTGCTCATCACTGCCTTTTGCTGAAGCAGACCAAACACTCTTGGCACAGGGGACCCCAGACTGCACACTTACTCTGCCCTGTCAGGCAGTAGCTACATTTTAGAAGGAAACCGCAGTACAAAAGTGGGATCTCAGGTTCCATGCAGTGTATGCAAAGCAGTTTCATTTAAAATGTCACGTTTACCTTGGCAGAACCACTCTTTAGTAGGGATTAAGGCTGCAGAAACCACTGAATCATACTCTCTGTTTCTATATGTGTGCCAGGTCACAAACATAAATTGTAATGTTGGCCCTCATCCGTCATCACATAACGCTCTGGCATACTTTTTCATTCCCTGAATATGAGTGGAATGAGAAGGTTACTTGGAAAGTCATCTGTCTGAGAAGCTGTCCTGTTATAATTAGAGGGCAATCTTGAATTTCATCTCTGGAAGATTATGAAGAGGCAGGGGAGAGGGATATATACCGTAGGTTACCAGGGCCTCTGGTAAGCCAACCTGACTGTGACTCGAAGGGCTGAAGCAAAAAAAGTGGGGGGAATCAAACAACACTATTTTTTTAAACAAAAAGGTGTAAAGATGACCTCAAGCAGCCAAATCCAGATCTAGATATAAGTTTAAAGTTCAAGCAGTTCTAAGATTCACGGATATTTAGAGGTGGCAGTTTAGTTTGGCTTGCATCTGGTACCAAATATTCACTTTTCTGTGTAAAGGCTTAGACACCAGAGTGAATGAAAGGCAGCTCAAGGTGTAGCCACAGAATAAAGGAATGTAGTAGACAACTGGATGGGGGTTGTAGCTGTCAATGAATCACATAAAGTTAGCAATGATGACCTTGCAAGAGCTGCAGTTATCTCCTTTCTCTTCACATCTGTACTACAAGCTAAGGGCTGTTGTCTTTAGCCCTGCTTCTGTCACACCTGTGTGTTTTGTACAGTCTGTTCTGGCCATATTTTTCAGAGACCTACGACAGCCAACTTAAACCACTCTGGTGCTGTAGCAAGGCAAAGAGGACCTTTTCTCCTACACTTATGGTTCTTTCAAATATGTGGAGGACATTATCCTTTCAACAGCTTTCAGACAGACTGCTAAAAGAAACATCAGACTTTTGTGATAAATATGTTCTCTCTCTCTCTTTCCCTAGTCAGGAAATGTGTTACTGTTTTTCCACCGGCTGTAGTGTGGGATATTAGATGCTCTGAGAAGAAAATAAATGCTTAAGGCTTCCTTCCTCTGGCACTTCATTAATGCCAAGAAGGAGGCTGGGTAGTGTTGCTTTAATTAACAGGCTTTTGCTAAAAGAAATAGTTGGAACTACCTGATTGCAGTTTTACCCAGCAAAAGCAACACAAAAATTACTTCCTAGAACAGAACATTGACTTTAGCAAGAGCAATGCTTATAATATATTTGGGTATATGTGTCATGCTCCACAATTTTATTCTTGACTTCTGCTGGGGAATGACTTAGGCTTTGAAATGAGGGTTGTATTTCCAGTATGAACTTTAACTCCTTGGTGACTTGGCATCACTGATTTTTTTTGCCTCCTCCCTAAACCTCTGTGTTGTGTAGACTTTTGTTTGACAGATTTATTCAGATATTTTTTGTGAGACTACAAATTCGAATATTTTTTATGGTGCTCTTACATTTCATTGCTTGCCCAGTTCTACCTGAACTGCTTTCCTTTTGTGTTTGCTATCAGTCTTTGCATATATGAGGTAACTCTGAATATCACAGTGTTTGGTCACTGACAGGGGAGTAGTGGTCAGAGTGAATATTATGTTTCATCTTGGATAATACCTACAGAATTTCACAAGTGTCTGCCGATGTGTAGATGAGCGTGACTTGACTGCGTGGCAGGAATTTCTTTACCCATTGCCATAGGGGATATTGTCAGTGTGCATACAAAGGCATTGCTTCATGTGTTAGGTATACATCTCTCTGTAAGGTACTTCTATAGCACATTGTTCCATGAGACAACTATATCCTG
The DNA here is from genome assembly GCA_032173965.1 of Sitta carolinensis. Taxonomy (NCBI): domain Eukaryota; kingdom Metazoa; phylum Chordata; class Aves; order Passeriformes; family Sittidae; genus Sitta; species Sitta carolinensis. The sequence goes on from JAVUNC010000004.1 coordinate 52,301,241, forward strand.
AACCCTGGCAGCTATGCCTGGGTTGCTTCTTGAAGTATGAAGCTCTCTGTTTCCTCTCTTTTTAAATTCTAACTATCGTTATTGCTGACTTTTTAATGTATGTAATTCTGGTTTGACTTCCTGTGAGCTCTTCCGCAATATTGTTCCAGTTTGTTCTGCAAGTACATATTAGGTAGCAGATTACAAAAGAACTGTTTCTAAATGGAAAGCATTTTGAACAAAAGGAGAAAACTGTAATTACTCCAATGAGGATTTGAGCAAGCCGTCAGAATTAACAGTGCTGCTTTTCCAAATGTGCCATTGTTTTGATTAGCTTATGTGCTTATATAATCCCTGCCGTGGCAGTGACCATAACCGAATGCATGTAACCGCAGGAAGAAAGCTATTTAGGGCCCATCCACAACAAAAGCAGCTATTCCAGTTTTCTTCTCATCAAAAGCCTACAGTGCCAAAGTGATGCCAGTTAAATGTTTGTTTCTGTGAGATTTTTATCTCTTTATACCATTGAAAATACTTTTTTTTTTTTTTTTTTTTCAGAATGGTTTAAACTTGAGCCATTAATGTTTATAAAATGTGCGTTCTTCAACACATTCTTTGGGCAGTATTAGAAAACAACCCCTGAAGTAGAAAAAAACAATCCTAAATTTGCTGACCACTTGAGGGAGGTGGTGTGTTGTCTGGATGGTGGAACTGAAACCAGTGTTGTGACTAGCTTGCAGTAGAAATAGCAACTTTTTAAGTCTTTTGTAGGCAAAAGGGAATACTGGGCTTCAGCAGTAGCTGCTTTTGCTCACAAAGGAATTCCCCATGCAATCTATGATAATTCATTTGGGACTATCCCTGATTTCTGAAGGGCATACTGTTTACAGAATAAAGAAAAAATTAAGTCAGATCAAGTAAATATCGTTGTTTTTACCAGAAACAAATTAGAAAAAGTTGGCAGCAGAAAACGTGAGATTTCAATAGCTGTTCAACATATTTTTCAGAATAAGGATGTTTACTGACTGGCCTGAACTCAAGTTAAATTATGAATGCAAAAGTTCTTCATTCTCCTGAATGAGTTATGTACAATACTTGGAGACCCGACCTTTCATCCCTTCCTCTGTCTCCCTTTCCGTCCCACGGATGTTTGGCCTGGCAGTGCTGCAGAACTGCTGAGGTAAAGACAATACAAGTGTGACATGACATTTTCCTATCTGAAGGGCTTGGAGGTGAGCCTAGTGTTCTGCAGAAATTAGGAACAGAAACAATTCAGATCTGGTGTCAGATGTGGGGTTTGGGCCTAACTCCTCAAAGGAAAACGAAAAAACCTGAAAAAGCTATGTAAAATGAGCAGCCCAGTGCCCTTCTGGGCACTGTGTACAGCAGAGCAGCAGAGTATGGAGGAATGGTAGAAGCCCTACTCATTCTGCATGTTCTCACCAACAGAGGCTGGCCCAATGTCTTCCAAATAAAGTATTCCAATGTCTAGAGTAAAAATCATAGAAAATAGAGCTAGAGTGGTTTGGGAAGTGGAGACACCGAAACTGGCTAAAGCAGAACAGCAGGTGTTATTTCTGAGGAGAACAGAAGCTGCTGCATGTCTTTTCTTGTGTTTATAAGTCCTAGCTTAGTATTTGGCCTGTCCAGAGCAGGATGACGTGCCTGATTTATACTCAGCCAGCAGTGCTTTATAATCCCAGGATCCTCTTCTGTCCTTATCCACCCAACCAGTTGTTCCCCATCGAGCATCTGAGAAGCTGATTCCTCCTGGCCAAATGCAGAACTTAGTGTTCTTCCTTCTTGAATACCATCCTGTTTTTTCATGGAATTTCAGTTTTCAGGATTGTTTTGGGCTTTTCAGCACATCTGAAGCTCCACCCTTTCTATTGTCTGCAGATTTAATAGGAACTTACTGCTTTCCATCACCTAGACTGTTCATAAAAATACAGCCACTGAAGGAGATTTCCCCCAAACCCTAGTTAATAGGGACTGGCTTAAATCTAAAACATATTCAATTGTTCTCATAAAGCTTTATGACTGCATACTGTAACTCAAGACATTCAGCATTTAATGTAAGCATTACAATTAGCTGAACTTTCTGAAATACATAGCATCATATCTTCAAGAAAGAGGGTGCTGCAAACATGAGTAAAGACCAAGTCTGTCTAACTGTGCATCCTGTTTTCTATAAAATGAACATTTTCTATAAACATATAAACATTTTCTATAACATTTCTATAAAATGAGCCTTGTAGATCATCAGACTTTCTACCTAAAATAAGCCAAATTTAGAAATCTGTGCTCGGTAGTCTGAGCTCTGTGGAAGTTTTTTCTCATTCTGTTTATCTGCCACTACTCTGGCCTCAAAAGCAGTTTGGACCTCAAAATAAAAATAACTGTGTGAGTTTGCATATGATTAAGAAGCTGAAGTTGGCTGGGAAGCAAGGGCTCCGAGTGACAATTTTGACACAAATAATGTTCAGCCTCCGTATTAATAACATGCTGATGAAGGGTCAGAAACAATATCCTGTAGCTAAGTAAGTTACAATAGTCTTCTTTTCCTCACCAACAAAATAGATTTTATCCTATACACTTGCATCATGTTGACGCTGATTTTGACAAGATCTCGGCTGTCCTACATTTAGCTGGAAGTATTTTAGAGAAGCCACAAAGCCTCTCGTTTATTATCCTCTTTTTCTTTTTTTCCCTGCATCCTGTCTACTTGACTAATATTTTATTGCATGTGAACTTTTCTACCAGAGGCTTGTAGAAATCGATTTTCCATGTTAACCCAATCAGCTATGATTGTTTTGAGTTCCTAAAGTGCAATTCTCATGTTATTGTCATATGAAGGAGACAATAAAGTTAGATGATTTGCAATGAAAAAAACCCAAACCAAACCAAACCAAACCAAACCAAAATGTTTGATGATCTTCATACAAAAAGCCCCAACAAAACAGGAGCTAATATGACTTTTAAAATATGCACAATATATATTACTTTTCAGTTTTGATCAAGAATTATGAAAAAGTTAAAAGAGATGAAATACAATTAAATAGCTTCTAAATGACTACTACACATGCATTGTTTCCAAGTGCACTGGGTTTTTTAGGATTCAGTTCTGATTTGCCCAAAACAACAGTTCTTATTAGCCCTTAATTACTGTTTTTCTTTACTGCTGTAGAATTTCCAAGTGATCACTACTTTCATTGCTGCTGAATTTATCTCTCAGGGATTTTTTGGGATTTGGTTTAGAAAACCAAAGTTTCTGACTTCACTAACTACATAAGAATCAACTACTTTTTACCATTCCTGGTAGGTCTAATGCTTAAATAATGCATCCTTTTAAGTTAAAAGATGTTTTTCGGTTGTGGAAGTCCTTAGGTAGATATTAATAGGGAACCGAATACAATGTTTAGATTCCATTTTTTTGTGACATTATTTTTTATTGCATTAAAACCAGGACAATATCAGAATGTTGCACCTATGGAAGGTGAAGGCTTTAGGTGACTTAGATCTTAATTAAAAAAAAACCACCAGCAAAATCGCCTTAGTTAAGAGATTCTGTTGTAAATATATCTGGGAGTGGCAATGTATTTTATTATCCCTTCTTTTGATTAGCTTGTTCCTTTTACTATTCATTGCTGGTGATTAAAACAAAAGTGATATTCACATCTACCCATGCTAGTAGAGGGAAAACAGACACAGCAAAAGACTTCCTCTACGAGCCCCAGTGTGGGGAGATCGGTTATGCCAAACGCAGGCAGGAGCACAAGCTGTTAAAATGCACTGCAGTGCACACTCTGTTTTCAGGACTGATTGATGACATTTCCATATATAGTTAGGAGTAAGACATTGCTTTTGAAAAAGAATTAAAACTTTCCCTTTTTAGGAGCAAGCACCACTTTGGCAACACAACCATCCCCGAGTACATTAGTTCTTTTGGTCAAAACATTAACAGGGTACTTTGTTAACAAAATGTTCAGGTCATGATGAGTTCAAAGCATGAACTGTGAGGCTTTTTATGAGCTAAATGTTTCCAAATAGCTCTCTAAGTTGAAAGTGCTAAAATTAAAGCTCTTCTCCTGTAAACAGGGTGTTGCTGAGCTGAGTATATGTTGTTTTTTCAATTACTCAGCATAAGGTGATGGGTCTGCAATGACATATGGTTGTTGAGCAAAGACAGATGTCACCAGAAACATCTGGATAGTAGGAACACTTCAAGGAAAAGATTATAGAGATGCATTTGCATTGCCACTTTCTGTCTCTCTTTCCAACTTGGCAAACAATTGCCTGTTTTCCAAATTGAAAACTTTGAGCAACAACTTACTTTCTCAATTATAGACATGAATCGGATATTCTGACCCAGTTAGCAAAATAACAACTTTCTCCCTTGTATTTATACTTCTCGATTCAGGTCTAGATTTGCAAATGTCCATGGACATACATTCCCAGCAGGATGGGCTACTGGTAGGTGGAAGATCACCAGCTGAGCTGAAGGTGGGTTGTACTGCCTACCCCATGACATTGCCATGAAACATGAAATACAATTTTTAATATTGTTTTAATGTGGAAAATATTTCACTTTGTTACCAAATTTTTTTAGTGACACATTTTTCAGTATGGAGAAGGTAAATCATAATTAAAATTTGAAGGAGTTTTACAGGTTGGAGAGATGGGCAGAGAACTGTCTGAAATTCAATAACAGTAAATGCAGGATCCTGTACCAGGAGAGGAATAACCCCAGACACCTGTATAGGCTGGGGACCAAGCTGCTGGAAAGCAGCTCTGTGAAGAAGGACTTGGGAATGCTGGTGGAAAACAAGCTCTCCATGAGCCAACACTGTTCCCACGTGGCTAGTGGTATCCTGAGGTGCATTAAGCAGAGCATTAATCTGGTCAAAGTCGAGGGAGGTGATTCTGTTTAGGCTCAGGAAGAGCTGACTGAGAGGAGAGCCCCAACAACAACAACAAGTGTCTCAAGGGAGGGTGTTAAGAAGATGGAGCCAGGCTCCTCTCAGTGGTGGCAAGCAACAGGAAAGAGACAATGGGCAGAAACTCATGCACAGGAAGTTCCACTTGAATATGAGGAAGAACTTCACTGAGCAGTGACTGAGCACTGGAAAAAGTGCCCACGAGTTGCCTGTGCTGTGTCCCTTACAGGAGATATGCAAGACCCCTCTGGTTATAATCCTATGCTGTGAACTCTAGGATGACGCTGACTGAGCGGGAGCTTGGACCAGATGATCCATTGTGATCCCTTCCAATCTGACACACCCTGAGATTCTGCGAAAATTTACATAGTATCTGCTGGAATACAGCATAGTCCTAATATAACTAAATCCACTGATGACTCCTCATAAGAACACAAAGTGGCAGCACCAGTGCAAGGTATCATCGTGAGATAATTTTGAAAAGACGTGGCTGAAAGCATCTGAATGTTGAACAGAGAGAAATAAAAATAAACGCGACATCTTAAGTTCTGCAGGACATGCTATCATCTATTCCAGACATTTCCAAACTTGCATATGAATCTGTGCAAGCTTTAGCTACTGGGAACAATCCAGGTTTTGTTTTCTGTTGTATGAAATTACTCAAACCATGGAGAATACTTACCCAAATGTTTTTATTCATATTTTTCTACAACTTTGAATGAAGCATGACAGTGTTAATGCTGAGTACTCCAGAACTGCTGCTTGCATCTTGAAATGCTGTATTATTATATAAGTGCCTGTAATTTGCTTTGTACACAGGTGAAAACTGGGAGAAAAACTGTTGAAATAAATCTCATTTAACTAGAACTGAGCTGGAGGTTTTGCCTGTCAGGCCAGCAGTGACTTCACAGCAGAAATTACAAGACACTTCAGCATCCTGGTCTTACTAGGAAGGATCACAGGTTTGGAGATTATGATGGGCTTTGTCATAAATGGGGAAGGTGAAGATTGCATGACATATATTTTGTTCAAGACAATGTTTTGAAGAATAAAATATAAAGTGACAGTGCTGAGAGGAGAAGAGTTTTTTAAATTGCTTACTCTTTATGATATAATCTAGAGAGTTCTGTACCTAGTGTTTATTCTGCATTTAATCCACTATGTTCTAAGACTATAATGTTGATAATATAAAAATCTGTTCTTGTGACTCAAACGCAATAACACTGCAAAAATGAGCTGAAAATAAATGTTTTCCACAGCTCATTTGTCATCTCCTAAATTAAAAGTAGTATATAGAATTGAAAATTACATTAAATACAAATTTCAATTTATTGCAAAAACTGTCACAGCAGTTCAAACAACTTAAAATTAGATCTAGCTTTAATAAAAGTATAATTCCATCCTGTCCTAATTACTATGTACAAAATTATGTACTTCATGGTGGATCTCATTTAATTTGAAAAAAAAGATTGTGACAATGGCATTCTAATTAAAAAAAAAAAAAAAAAAAAAAGCAGAGGATCTGAGGAATCAATTTGGCAGAACCATGCACAATGGAAGTGCCACCACACAGATGGGAGGTTATTCTTTGGGGTCTCTATTTTTAACTAATACTTCAGTACACTATTTTGAGAAAATTAAAAAGGCAATAGGGAATAACTGCATTTGGAATATACACCTGACTATATCCAGGGGCGCATCCCTTTAACTCAGACAGGTACAGCTCCTCTCACAACAGACATAGGTGTAACTATATATTTTAATCTATCTATCAATCTCTCTGTCTGTCTATTTATTGATATATCTCCGTGCTGACACAGCCAAGATACCAGTGGATGTGGTAGCTGAATATATGGGTCATGGCCAACCCACCATAGAAACACTGAGGAGAATTCCTGTAAAATCTACAGCTACCAGATGAAGCTCCTCTATTACTTAGTGCAGAGTGGGAAATGTGATTGTTAACCTGTGGTAATATAGTGAGCCAGAGGGAAAAAATTATGTGGATACAATGGACCACTCTTTATACAGAATGAATGCTCAACCTGTTTTTTGGATCTCAGGGATTAATTTCTGGTAGTCCAGTTCTGGGTGAAAATTCTTGTATTGCAGTTTGGGGCAGCAAAACAGTTACTGAACATCATGCCAGGTAGGGACAGATTTGTCTAAGCTGTGCTCACAAACTGCGTCCTGAAAATCTGATTCCAATATTACAAGAGTAAGTGAAGAGAAATAATATAGTGAGATAACCTTAGCAATGACTACTGATGAAAGATATATGATGTTTATGGAGTCTCACTACTTAATTTTCACAGTAATTTGTGTAGGAAAATGCATTTGCACTGTAAAGAAGAGATTTGCAAAACCTGTGACTTTTCTTGAAGACTGATAGAAGTCCTCAAGGCTAGAAATGCCATCAAATTATGTTAGTTAATAACAATATTTGATACTTGGTTTCTCAAGAGCTGCAAACTTGAGAAGAAAACTTGATATGAAGAAATCAAGGTGCCCAGAAGAGAGCAGACTTACATAACTTCACACACTAAGTGCATGACAGGTTCAGGAACAGAAATACAACCTTCTTGGATGCTGTGGCTCTTGTTCTACAGAACCAGCAACTGAGAAACTGAGCAAAACCCAATTAAATGATTTCTTCCTTATTTCTCTAATAGGAGCAATCAATGAACAGACACAATACTCTGCAGGCCCATGCCAGCTCTCTGCCAGCCTTTGCAAAGGCTGCGTATTTTCTCTTCAAAACCTTTTCCTGCAAAGCACAGATTGTGGCTGTCAACATCTCCATCTATTGCATATCGAATATGAATTTTCAGCACATAAGGACTTCATTATGCACCACAGGCTTCGGTCTCCCACTCCCTCTGCCCTTGCTCTCCTCAGTGGTAGCTGAAGTTCAGACTAGATCTGTCACTGGCAGGATCACCTGGACCAGAAAAGCAGAGGCAGGATTTCAACGCAGTCACTCCCCTGCTCGCCACCCCTCCACGCCTGCTCCCCACCAGTGGGACAGTCACCCACAGAAGTGACTCAGCTCCCTCCTCCAGCTCCACCAAGGTTATGGCCAGCAAGAGTCAAGAGGAAATAAAACAAAGAGGAGACACCTTCCTCTGCCAAAAGGGCCTCTCACAATGAACAGATCCTCTTTCAGAGAACATGAAAAAAATCAAGAGGAGTTTCTTTATCAGTCAGCTCAGCCTGGAGGGATGGAGAATGAAAGCAACCTTTGAAATAACATTGTGAGGCAGGAGGTAGAGCTCATGGAGACACCTCTAGCACAGCTTGTACTCTCTCCTCACGGTGACATTGCTCAGAGGTGCCTTGAGGTACCAAAACCTAGGTGGTGTCTGCCTAACCACAGCTTTTTTTGGCAGCAGCAGTGGGCAGAGGTGTGAAGAGCTCTCAGGAGAAAGGCACAGCTTGCCCCTCATTGCCTCACCAAGCTGCACATCTGATTTCCAGGTCATCTTGTGTGTGGAGCTTGGTCTCCCCAGTTCTCACCTGAGAAACAGACAACCTATTTCTGCTCCTTTTTCCCATTCCCTGTGCATTTGGTTTTCTGTCAGAGTTGAAGCAAGTCCTCCTAACAGAAATATCCAAACCTGTCTCCAAGCAGTGGACTGGAAGGCTGCATTCCTCTATCTGCTGGGATTTTCCTTTTCTTTCCATGAGCTAACAGCTAAATCCCACAGCAAGGCATGAATAAACAAAAACTAGGAAGGATTAGGATGTACTATTTAGCGAATCATGACTAACACAATCCTGTCTTGCTTCCTCTGAAAGCGTGCCACAAAAGTTCAACAAGTATTATTGTGAAATGAACCACAAAGTCTTTACACACTTTAGAAATGGCATCTTCACCCATTTTCTCTGGCAAAAACTAAATGGATTTAGTTTCTAGTTGATGAGAAAATCTCTAAATTTAAAACACTTGATAATTGACAGAAGACTGGAGTTTTTCAATTCTTTTCTTCCCTCCTACACCCTTCCTGTATGGCAAATATAATTTAGCAGAAGATTCCAAAAGTCAGAGGGTTTTAATCAAGATGAGAGGATATTTGCTTTGTCTTTTGCTGAGAAAACACTCAGCAATAACTCCTGTGAAGTGAAATGTTTTGAAATATCAGGACACGCACCTCTCGTGCGCATAATTGCTGTAGATGTCAGGGGAATGAGAAAATAAAGAGGTGTTCTCTGGTGCACAAGGATAAGCAAAGGAGAAATTCTTCCTTGTAATGTGGCTTGTGGTGTTATGAGTGCTGGTATATGAGTGCATATATGTGTATGATGTTCTTCTTAAACATAAGCATGCGTATAGTTTTGAGATGTTGGCCATAAGCAGGTTTGTTCTAAAAAATAATTGCCTTAGGATAGATTAAAAGACCCATTTCCAAAAGAGTTCAGATAAAATTCTGGAAGATGAGGACAGGCTGCAGTTCTAAAATTGCTTGTAAATATTTGTTATAGTACCTTTAAAAACCCCAAATCCCCTAGGCAATACAGATAGATCCTTACATGAATTTAAACAAAGAGAGAAGGAAAGAAAGAGCAATCATACCTGGTATTGCTGAAAATCTAATTCCTTTTAGTAATGTGGGTGCTATTATTCCTTTCCTCTGGCAGCTATGGATAATTTTGAACTCCATGAAAATCAATCACAGGTTTTTAGCATTTTAGAAACTATGTCTGTGTATGTCATGGTCTGTCAATATTGGGGAAAAGGCCTAGGAATTTTGGGTTTGCCTACACTGCTGATGAGTATTTTTCTTTCACACATGGGATCAATTCCTTTGTGCTAACAAGAATCCACCCACTCCCATTTCTTGTTCCCTGGCTTAGTATGTACCTCAAACCCTCACATGCAGTTCCCTGTGCTTGCAAGAACCAGATTTTGCAGAAGATAATCCTGAAGGATGGGGAGGGAAATGTGAGAAACTAGTGCTAAAAGTGGTGTAGAATGGAAATTCTGGTTAAACCATGCATTCTCACTGGAGCTTTAACTCTTCTGAACGTTGGAGCCTTACTCCAGACTTTTGTTTCCTCTGGGTTTGGAGGAGAGTTGTTGCCCTTTCTTTCCACAAAAGGTACACAGTAACTACCTTCAGGCCCCATTTAACAGTAGCTCTTTTGCTATGCTAAGAAAAATTATTCCCTGTTCACGGCTCAAGAGAACCAGAGGACATTTTTTTGTTCTGATGACTCTGCTGTAAGTGAAAACACAATAAAAGAGCGAAACAGATGGCAATTTATTTGTCTCTAAAGTTTGCATGTGTGTTCCATGACATTTTTATAAGACTTTAAAGATTCCTCCTTTTCTGTCATCAGTAATCTGAAATTGCTTTTTCCAATAAAATGAATCTGCTTGACGCTCAGTGATGTTTCAGTCTTAGAAGATAGCTGACCTTTCTTCACGGTTTTGCTGTGCCAATAGAGTTGCTGTCTCTGTGTGTTTTTTAAGACTGCTGGGCTCTTTGATATTCAAGGGTTAGACCTCCTGAATGCAGGACTCAACATGGATTCATACAGTGGCTTAATGAAGCTTTCATCTTCCCCTCTATTCCTTGTGCCTGGAAAATGGAGCAGACACCACTGGAAAGCTCTTTGTATACTCACTTGTTTAAAGAAATATTTAATATTTGAGCTTGACTTTCACCAGAAAAAGCAGTTCTGAGTCTTCCTTACTAAATCAAATCTTTCCATGTGGCTACTAAGTCTAGATTTTATTACAATTTTCATAGTTTCCTCTGTATAGAAGTGGGACTTAGTGATCTATACTTCCCCAAATCACTCCTGAAGGCTTAAAAATGGTATCACATTTGTTGCTTTCTATTTCTTTGGGAAAGAGATTGATTTTAAGTGACAGATTACACATAACATTTTCACATTGGCATGTGTGTTCTTTTAGAAAACCCGTGTGAACACCATCTGGTCCTTCTGATTTCCCACTTCTCATTTTATAAATTTTATTCAAAAATCTCTTCTGACACTGCAATTTAAAACAATCCATTAGATTCAGCCCTCTATAAAGAAAAGCTGTGGGGGAAATTCTCTTACTAAGTAAAGATTTCATTAAGTTTTTCTTTAATGATCTTATCTTTCTGGAAAACTTTTGCAGCTGAATCTGTCAACTCTACAGACGCTTTGCCACGCTTCTTGCTTTTGATGCATTTGAAACCTTGTTAAGTTTTTATTTCATTCCTTCCTCTATTTCATAAGAATTCCTCATGTTTTGAAAGCTCCCATGAAACTTCAGAACTTATGTTAAGTATGCAGCAAAACATTATATTTATGACAAGAAAAACTAAAAAAAAAGACATGACCAAAAAATGCCTTCTCTTCAAATCTAACTCAGTAGACTTTTTTTTTTAAATAGTGTATGTAACATACAAGGTATAATAACTTTACTGAGAAACTGCTAAAAATATTGATTCTTCATAAATAAATCATAGTATTATTTGCTCTCTTGGCTAACAAAACCAAGGGATTACAGATATCACTGTGTGTCATACTCCATAAATGAAAATGCTCCTTTCCATATGCACTGCACATTACATTAGTTTTGCAATTCATATATGAACTTTCTAATTGGCATTAGATCACATATACACTCAGACACACAGGCAGAAAGCTTGAATATAAATATACAGCTTTACCCATTTCCAAATGCAAATGCTGAAGGCTCTTCCAGCATCAATTGCAGCCAGTTCCAAAAGTAAGTGTTTTAGTTCATGGAGCTCAATTTGTCATCAAGGAAAATACTGGAGACTGTCATGGACGAGTGCTGTTATGGGAAGCTAATCTGACTTGGACAGGAGAGAAACTGAATATTTGCTTTTTGGTGAGAGGGAAGAAAGAAAAGATACAGTTAATGTTCCACTGCAAGATTTTCACCATTAAATCTGCTTTATCATGGATGTACCTCTAGACCAAAGAGATGAACTGCCAGGAACTCTATTTGTAGGCCACATGCAGGCTCACACAAAGAGCTGGATCATAGCAGCTGTATACACAGACAGAGATTTATGAATCCTTGCCTCTGATTTTACTGATTTAGCAGATTTAGAACAACTCTGACAATGTTACTGGCTGGTGTTCACATTTCCATCTTGCTTTGCAGCCTATGAGCAGATCTAGACTTACTGGCAAAGGAGATACCAGCCAGAAGATTAAATGGTAAGCATCAATTTAAATATCAGTAACTCATTGTAGAATGAGTTGCTCCCATTGGACTTAAAGATCAATTACAAAAGCAGATAAAAGCACAGATATGAGGCTGCCTATTTTCTTCCTACACTTCCTCAGGTCATGAAGCTAAAAACAGCACCATGCCTTACACCTTTGTGCCCTGCTCCAGCACTGTGGCTCCACTCACAGCAAGAGTTGGGGTTACTTAGACACATTTTCTGCTATAGCCACTACGGACATTTGGATTCGGTCCTTTTTAGCTGCACAATTATATTGCACACATAATACACACACACATACACAAAAAATCCTTTCTACCCGAGTTTTTCAATTATGGCTATACTGAAAAATAGCACCTGGATTTAATAAGGGCCAATGTGTAAATTATAGAATCTAAATATTCTATCAGTGCCACCTCCAAGTATCTCACTATGAAGTGGGCTTTCCTATAGTAAAAGGTTATTATCAGCTTTTGGCATAGAACTTGCTGTTCTTCTGGTAATATCAAAGACTGATGTAGGTAGATCCACAAAGATGTCTCAGCTGTAATGTTTGTGTATTTCATTTCAGTTCTCCAAAAGCAGAAATGACATGTCTGAGATGCCTACATCTCACCAGTCCCACTCCCTCTGCCCCTGCCATCATTCTCAATTTTCTTCTTTTGCACCAACCAGCCATAAATTAAACAATCCCTTCCTGGTTCAACACAAACCTTTTTTCTACCGTGGCTTTTCTCATTTTATCCATCTAATCTCTCTCTGAGACAGATGTTGGAACAGAGCATTCCTTCATGAACATTGCCTAGACAGAAGATAGAACTGCAAAGAAAATCATAAGATGTTACTGTGATGTACAGAGGGAACACAGCAACACACACAACAGGTTTTCAGGCAGAGAAGAAGAAAGGAAGTCTCTAGTTTGTTGACCTCATATATATAATTTTCTGGACAGTGATCAGAGATTGGACAGAGAAGTTACCACCTCTCCATCTCCACTGATCACTTGAGAAGTCCATCAGGTGATGTCTTTTCACAAAGGAATACAAACATGATCCTTGTTTATCTAACAATTCATGAGAACTGACTCCACTATACTAAAACAAATCAGAAGGCTTACTTTCAGGGACAACAATAAGGTAAAGCAAAATTTTTCATATTATATTTAATCTCTGGAAAAACTTAGTTTTGCATGACAATGGTCCAGCATTACTTCTGCATTCTGAGACAAATCAATTTGTGGAATATAAAGTTCTGATTTTTGTTTGTGGAAGTTAAAGTGTTAGGAAGGAAGTTGAAAACAAACACAAAAAAAGCCAGAAGCTGATATTCAACCAGTTATCTATAATAAGCTCTAAACATTTCTACTAGTCTCTTTGTTGAAGACGAAGTGAGTCCTGAAAATGTGTCCTATGTTTTCCCCAAGATTTTAATTTACATATGCTCAACAAAATAACATGGATTTGAACCCTACTTACCAAGATGGTCCAGGTCTGTTTCAAAAGTCCTTTCTTTCCAATATTTATATCTATATTTCCAGTATTTATATATATTACCACTATTTGTGTTATTTAGAGATTGTATAAATAATGATTTAAGGTTTTCTCCTGACTCATTGATAAAAACTGTTTATATTACAGGGCCATGAACTGATTTCTGTAGCCAGGGACAGCTCTTGCTATTTCACTGCAGCAAGTGAAATAAATTTTGCTGTGAACTTCTGCATGTTCATTGGCATTCAGGCCTGGGGAAATTAGTTCGTTTCAACTATGCAGTAATACAGTATGTAATACAGAAATGAAGATGCAAATCAATTAAAAGGTCACTTTTATATTTAGAGTTGATCTAAGAAGAACAATATTTTCAAAATTTTTTAACAATAATTAAAATGTGATGCACTCTAAGAAGAAGGGGCTCAGGAGAAGGCAGTCTAGTAGTCATCCCAAGCACTTAGAACTCATGAGTCTGAACTTAGAACTTTTGAGTTTGAAACTCAAAAGCCTCATTTCTACATTTATTTTAATGTGTAATAAACATGCTTCATTCTCTAAAACAAAATCAGTTGACTGGGGTCTTGGAAAAGAATGAATTTGATTTAAAAAACCCTAAACCCCTGTGTTAATTTTGCTAACTAGATGTATTTCTCCTACAAATTTTTAACAACTTTTTGAGGTCAATGTACTCTGAAAAGATGAAGCCCACAGACATTTACATTGTGAAAGGGGTATGAACATATAAATGCTGATGAATTATATAATGTTTCCTTTTTTTTTCTGTTATCCTATGTAGCTGTGTAGTCTGGCCCTGTAATACACCAACTTTTCTGAGACATCTGAACCCTCAACTCCTGTTCATTGCTTCCATCTTTGAAGTTTCACTGGAAGTCTATTATCCAGTAATTAATGCATTTAACTTGACCTGTATGCTTCCTATGCTGTAGTGCCTCAATCAAAAAGTTCCATGATATTAAATAAAATATCTCACCATGGAAATTATTTTAATGTTATAACTTTCACCAAAAAAACCCATAACTTTATTTTTAAAAGTCTCTTTAGAGATGCTCATGGGAAAGCCTATGCAATAAGAATTCCTTGACCAAGTCTTCATTTTTCTTAGGACCAAGGGTAGCTAGCCAGGCCTGCAGATACCTTGTCACCTTGTTTACCCTTTTGAGCGAGCCCATCAGGTGGCACTGTTGCACACAATCTTGTAAATGCTCTCAGCCCGCTTGAGCCGAGTTTTAGCCCGGTAAGGAAAGGGTTTTGTTGATTTGTTTTTCTCCTAGATCTATGCTCCCAATGGGATCCATGGGATGCAGTCACTGCTATTTCTGTTGGACTGTCTGCCACAGAAAGTCTTTCGCCACATAGAGCTATCTGACCTTGAGAATTGGGCATAGGCATCTGAACAGTGGTCCTTGAAAGGAAAGAAATCCTTGGAGTGGTATGCAGGTGTATCATACATCTAGCTGCATTAAGACAGGATTGTGATACATTGATTACACTGCCAAGGCTGCAAAGCCATTTTGAGAAGGAAAGCAATTCTCCCTTTCCTCAGTGCTTCCACTCTTACATGCCATGTCAGTGGATCTCTGCCATACAGGTGGGCCAGTCTGTTCTTTCCAACCTCTGGGGATACAGCCTCCCTGGATCAAGGAGGAGGTCAGAGTCTTCATTCAAGACAAACATGGAACATTAGAATCATGGAAAGAAATAGAAAGGTGCAGCTCAGGAAAAAGTCTGATTTGTCCTACATGCTTTCAGCCTTTCCCATGTCTGCCTTAAACCAACTGGAATCACACATATGTTCATTTTGTATGTGTTCTTTATGCTTGCTTTGTAATTTAAGGGAAGAGTCATTGAAAGTTGATTAAAAAGTGCTGTATTAACCTCTGAGGAAGAGATATAAAGCCATATCTTTGCCTATGCTCTTCAGAAATTTTATTATCTTAGAAATTAGTAAGTTAGTAAACCACCAATATGACCAGAGCAGTCCTACTAACTGCTAGCAACACCTCCTTCATAGACTGCCTGTTCTTGGTTTCCTCACCTCATAAAAGCAAACAGGCTTGAAATGTAACTAACAAAGATTCCAAATGTCCCACAAATTGAGTTCCTTTCCTAATATACTATCACACTGTTATGACTACAATAGAACATTCTCTGTGGCAGATATTCAGCATCTCTAGAAAAATCCCCATCATGCAAGATCCTAAAATAAAACTGAGGAAGTGATGTGTTTGTATGCACATGCACCATGAATATATAGATCATCTTTTGCCTGAACATTGTATTTTAAATTATCCATTATTTATTAATCAAATCAGAAGATCGGATATTTATTTCTCTTTCTTATTTATTCCCAGGAAAAATGCTGAGCTAGTTGGAGAAAGTACAAAAAATAACCTATACTGAAA
Source organism: Sitta carolinensis (assembly GCA_032173965.1). Classification (NCBI taxonomy): domain Eukaryota; kingdom Metazoa; phylum Chordata; class Aves; order Passeriformes; family Sittidae; genus Sitta; species Sitta carolinensis. The sequence continues at coordinate 52,317,269 of JAVUNC010000004.1, forward strand.
TTATTTATTCAGTCACAGGAGACTTTAACATTCTTTAAGAGAAGCCCTCAACTAGTTTTGATGATGAGTGACAGAGAAATTAAAGTTGAAAATATTGGGTGAGTTCTTCAGCAAGCAGAGTAAGTGTAATTATATGAACATAAACTGGGAAAGAACTGCTTTGCAGGATATATGACATACATAAAAATAGCCTTAATTGAGAGCAGTGGGTCATATTGCCATGGGTTTAGATAAAACAGCAGTCAGGGTCCTCCTAGTTAGACTTGCTTTAGTCTGACTTTAACCATAACCTTCATCCATTTCTTTCAAATGAATCAATTCTGGTTTACACCAGTGTGGCAGGAGGAACAGGTTCCTTGCTGTGGTCAAACACTTCAGCAGTGAACTGTGATGGATCACAGAATTATTCTTATGCAAGAAAACATTTATAAACCATTTGTGGCCCATTTGTTTTGTCTGTAGTCTTGAATTTAAATTAATTCCATGCTCCTTTGTGAAACACTCCTTGACCAGGAAGAGAAGTTTGAACTTTAAAATGATCCCATAACTACCCAGTTCTACGCAGGAATTGTATTACTTGTAGTTGGAGGAAAATGACCTGCTGTATTTAATTCACTTTTTTTTCACCCTGAGTTTAATAAGGATCTTTCCATGTTGCCATTTTCACAGGCCAATGTGAATGCTCTTCTTTCATGATGCCTTCTTTGAAACAGAACCAGGCTCTGAGAAGTCCCTTTGGAAATGTGAATGGGTCCTGTGACATGCTTTATGGGCAAGAAGGAATGCCAGGGTGACTGATGTTTGTATCCTAATGTAAAGGAACAGGCCTCCTGCAAAAGGGAAATGAGGAATGTGTTTTCTTTTTCCGTATGTGGCCTGTTAGGAACGGTTGATCATAGTCTCACGGTAAACCTGGATCACCCTCTTCCCACCATCCCTCGAGAGCCCCCAGATCTCAAAGCTGTCAGGAGTCACCACTCAGGAGTTAATGTTCCCGCAGTCTGCAGAGGTGCCCCGCGAGTTCGGAGCGCTGCCTGGGGCAGGCACCACGCAGCCGCCCGGCCGCGGGGCTCGGCTGAGCCCAGGGCATCCCGCCCCGGTACCAGCCAGTTCAAACTGACTGTGACCTGAAGGTACCAGGTGCTCATCAGAGGCCTTAGTAGCCTAATATCATCAGTAGATTGAACCAAGCTGTTCTTGTCTTTGCCAGCACAAACATTAATAAAAAGGGCCATGTCAATAAAACTTCCCAAGATGAACCCATAGAACGAGGCACTTATAGACTATTAATAAACAATTTGCCCTTTGGTGGTTGTCCATTATCAGGCTCAGTCAAAGCCTTGATAAGCCTTGCCTCTTTAGGAATCATTAATTTCCTTGGAAATTTAAACAGCTGTCACTTGTGATACTCTTCAGGTGTACATGTGGGAAAGATTAGCTAGTGTTTATAATCCAATCTGTTCATTAAGTGCCTGCCCATGTGGAACCTCCTTCACAAGCCAAGAGTCCGGCCTGCTAAGCTCCCACAGATAATTGGAGGCAGCCATGAATTATGCGAATGAGCTGTCGACAACAGGGATCATGAGGCCTTACTGCTATCAGCTGTCTCAGGACAACATTTAATGATTCCTTGCAAACGAGATCTGGCCTCTCTGGGCCCATGTACTTAGTCCCCATTAATGAAGAGAGCCAGGCTGATGGCTTGGGCTTTCTGCTTGGGCTGCTGTCCTTCCGGCTTGCTCCTCCTCTCTGAGATGGCATCTTTCCACAACAGTGAGACGCCTCCTCCTGGTACCAGGGCCGTAGGAGGTCATCAACTGATCTTAGTCACCCCAGCTGGCCTCACTCAGGATGTTCACCCTCATTTCCTCTGTCCAGAGGCTCTCTGTACAGTCATGAATGGGCACTCTGTCCTGTCCTGAGCTAGGTGTGACTATCTCCAGCCCTGCCTCCACAATGCACCTTAGTCTTACTCTGTAGCTAGCTGGAGTCCCTCAGTCACATGTAACAGTTTATCTCCAACTCTGTCTGCAGCTCCTTCTCCTTTGCTCCTGACTGGAGCCCCTGGGTGCACCCTGGCCCTGGTTTATCCCTTGTGTTGGGGGTAGTGCTACAGACCCTTTGGTACTGTGCCCTGTTAGTGAGGGTTTGATCTGTGCTGGAGTAGCCCTTGGCTGTTGATTTGTCTGACTTCATGGTACAATTCTGTTCTAGCTGCTCTCTGGTTGTAATCCCATGATAACACACAAGCTTCAGGCTGTCTGTGCTGCTTCATTGCAAGCACTCTTTCTTCCTTAGGAGACAAGAGATGAGCATTCCCTGGGTCACACTCCAGTACTGAAAATACTTCTGAAGCTGATGGTTCTATGGCCATGGTCACAGACAAGGGGACGGGTGTTACTGGGCATCAGGGTTTTGTAAAACAGTGCCATAACTCAAGGAGTCAGGGTTCTTGCATAATCATGTCCTTAAGAACACAAGTAATTTTAAACACCTACTTATTTCCATTCTTGCTCATTGTGCAATTCCATTTGGGCGGCCAGATCAGACATCATCACAATAGTTGGCATATGACCATTTAGCATGAGATCAGTGTTTCAAATGGCACATCGGTTTTGCTAAAGACATGGGGAACAGCTGGCAGAATACAGCCTCTCCCACTGAAGCTACTGAGTGTGGACACTGCTAAATGCTTTGCAGAGGATGCAAGTAATTTTCTCAATTTACTCTTTCTTCATTATTCTAAAAAGACAATTTTCATTTTTCATCTCTACACCTTACCCTTTCTTGAAGTTCCTAGCAGTCAGGTCTAATACAATTCTCATTTTTCTTCTCTTTTGCTGCTTATCTTTAAACCATTGTCATCATAATGAAAAGAGAGACTGTATCTCATTTCAGGGTACACCCAAGCCTAGTTTAGGAAGCCTGCAAGAACTGCTGGGCCTTCAGCCAAGGTTTCTTCTCATCTAGGCCAGGGTGGAAGGTTTGGGTTTTCTGCGAGAGTTTTTGAAGGGATGGGTCATGTCAATACTTCTAAAAGCCATGCTCTGGCTTTGAAGTACTTTTCTGGAGACACCACACATTGATTCTGGAATTTGTACTGCTGTCTGACCTCCTTGACTAAGGATGATTTATCTTTGATATTCAGATGGGCTCTGTTCTTATAACAAAAGTCTGCTCTGATCCATCACATAGACCAACACTATAAGTCTGCAAATTCTAAAGGCATGCCAAGGATCAGACTAGCTCAGAAATTCTCAGTTGGAATTAGTTATTTTATTATTTTCTGAGATATTCATATATTGAGGTAAATAGGTTTGTCACTGAAACATGAAACAGTGAACTCAGGGGTCTATCTTTGTAGAGCAGTCTAAGTTATCTATGTCATTACACTTACTGATTGATTTCAAACAATAGTTAGGTATTTATGTTTAGAGCAAGGACAGGATTTGAAGAAGGACTCAAGAACAAATGAGTGAATAAGGCAGACCGCAAAGTGGACAATATAAAAAGCAGCATGGCTAATTAATTACAGAATGTTAGAATCAAACTTGACTTGATGCTTGGGAGGCCATACCTGGGATGCAGCATCTCATTTTAGCCCCAGTTCAAGGAGGAGAAACTGGAGAGAGTCTAGAAGGGCTACCAAAGAGTTAGGAGCCCAGAACACATCACCTCTGAGGAGAGATTGAGAGAGCTGGACTTGTTTCTTCCTGACAAAGGAAAACCTAAAGGGTGATTCCTAACAATAGAAATACAGTTACAAAGATGTCAATCTTTTGTGGCAAAGTACATAAAAAGGATCAGTGGGAACAAAATGTGGCTTGGGAGTACATTAGGAAAAAACTTTTTGAATAGGAGGGTAGAATAGGGGAACAAGGTAGTGTGTTGAGAGCCAGATGCTTCCCATTAGTGCCCAGTGAAAGGACAAGAGGCAATACTGAAGTATAGGAAACTCCTCTTAAGCACAGAAAAAGAATTTTTTTAATGGTAAGCATGATCAAGCATTAGATCAAGTTGCCCAGAGAGTCTGTGGAAACATCCATCCTTGGATAATTCAAAATCTGACTAGGGAAGTTCCTGGACAACCTGCTCTAGCTGACTCTTTGAGCAGGGAGAGTAGACTAGATGATTGTAAAAAGTCACTTCAAACCTCAGCTGTCCTCTGAACCTCTGAAGTTTATATGTTGTTGCTAGATTTGCCAGAATATTTTTTTCCTCCTGGTATATTATAGATACAGTCAGTTTTTGATCATCCAAGGGAAATGTTCAGGTTATGCATTAACTATGAAACTTGTGTGGAGACATCAAACCAAGCTCAGTTTTAGTCAGAACAGTCTCTGGGTTTGTGTGGTGCCAAACATCACTAAGCTGGGTTAGCACTACTTGAATGACTTTTCTTGAACATATCCTTGAAGTACAATCTGATAATTTGGATCATCTGTATTTTGACATTATCTGGCTAGGATTAGGTCTGTAATAAATTCAAGACATTAAAATACACCTTTATTTAAATCTCCCTACCGATATTGAAACAGTTTGCTTAAAAACCAGGTTCTGCTGATGTCACCTCTGATTTACCCTCCCTACATGTATCAGATTATGCTCAGTTTTTACGGACACAATTTATGAAGGAAGCCATTTCTCATAGGAGGATATAAAATGTAATCTACATTGATGCCATTTTGGAACTCTTACCTGATTCTTCTCCCAGGGGGACCAGTACTGTCACAGGTGTACCACAAATGCTTCTGCTGAATTTTCCTGTTTATTAAACATAAAAGAAATAAGCTATGTAGTTTTACCTAGTCTTGAGTAATTATTTTTTTCCCCTAGATTGTTTCAATTTTAGGGTGCCCAGTTCCCTTTAAAATGTAATACTTTAACATTGCAATATGCACCTGCTGAGTTTTTGAAGCTGCAGGCTTGGGAAATTGTTCCTAGTAGTACTGAAGACCTTCCAAGCTTGTAGCTATATAGTTATACTGCATGTATAACACAAAACACAAATCTCTACATATATACTGATGGCAATACATTGATATTGTACTGCCTATTGGAAGGTACCTCATTTAAAAAAAAAAAAAAAATTAAATGATTGTGCAGGTTAACTAGGAACAAGTGTGAGCATGGACATTGTATTTGCACAGAGCAATTAATGCCAAATGTGAACAATTAGGAGGCTGAGCCAAACCACTCCTTTTGACCTTGTGCAAACAGGTGGCCAACTTTCTCTCTCTGCCACTAAAACACAGTATCTTTCAGGAAAAGCAGCTTATATCAAATTACCTTAAAAAATCCCAATTGCCTTCCAAGACTAGCCACTTTACCCTAGAGAGAAAGCTTGCCTTAAACCCCTGTTTACTTTAACAATAGTAAACAATTTATAAGAACAAATTGGCTGAAAGGGGACCTAACTCTTTTCATACACTGATGGTATCAGTGCGTTCTCAATTCTCACTTAGTGGTGCTGTAGTTACTGACTTGGCTGCTCTGGGAAGTCTCCATCCCCATTGGAACTCAGAGCTACATAAGTGTCTCCTTTTGGTCTTTATTGAAGACTAGCAACTAACCTTGTGAATTGAAGGAGAGGAAAGACACTACTTGACCAATTTTTTTTTTTTTTTAAATCTTAATAGTATTTAGTAACTAGCCTATAAGAGCATTACATATTTAAGGCTGAAGTCAACCCTAATATAATGTCAGTGACTCAGCTGCATTATACTGATGGTTAGATGGTCTTCTACCTCACCTGCAGGGTCAGACTCCTCCAGGCTACATTAATCTTGCCTTCTTTTATTCCCTTTGCCAGAGCATTTAGAGGAAAAGCTGCTGCCAGCACTGGCCATGTTCTTGTGAGTAGCTGGCTATGCTATGCTATGTGCTGACCTCAGCACACTTACATGTGCTGGAAGCAGGCTGTAATGGACTGCAGCTGCAGAGAGACATCCTAATTTCTGCATCATGGTAGAGAATAAGTGAGGACACACCTCACAGCTCAGGAACTGCTGTGGCTATGCAGGCACTTAGGGAGCTTTAAGACAATGAAAAGGCATAACAGGCCCACTAAATTTTAGATGCCTCCACAAAAAGGAGCTGCTGGATATAGCATTCTTCATCACTTTTCTTGGACCTAAGCTTTGTCTATATTGCATTCAATCCATCTGCTCTCGATCTTTCTAAACAAATTGGAACAATTTCTTTTTTAAATAAATGAGTTATATTTTTATACATTCAGTATAAGAATTTTAATGAAGTTTTGGAATTCTGTTTCCAGGATGAAGTCTGCAACATTGATGTATTTTCTTTTCAGTTCCTCCCTTTCCTTGGCAATTCCCTGCTAGCATTAGATTAAAGTATTTGCCTGTCTGAATTGTAGCCTAAATGGTTACAGCTGTTGAATCATCCCAGGCTAATCAGGATGAATTATGGCATCTGATATTTGAATAGACTTAGCTCTCTCTTCACTTGGCTTTGTAAATCACTTTGCCTATGTCTACACAACCTTTGACATGAAACCATGCTCATGGCATGCTCCCTGACATAGCTGCCTTGCAGGAGGCTCACAACAGCCTGTCTGGGAAAAGCAGGTGGTGAGACCAAGGCTGTGGGATGCCACCTCTTGGAATGTTCCCTAAGATCACCTGGGGCCAGTCTCTCAGAATGGCTGCCTGTCTGTGGGAGCTGTGGAGCTCTGCTGTGGTTGGCCACAGGGGTTCTCCAGATTGTGCTGGAAGCAGTGATGTCCAGTGACATCAACCAAGGGCTGCCCAAGTGTCCACCCAACCTTGTACAGATGTAGAGTCTTGACCTCTGAGGTGCTGGAACTGTGCTGCTACATTTTTATCTATAGGCTACAGAGATATTCCTGGTGATACTCTCACCAAAGAGTGTCTCTGGACTGAATGAGGCAGACTGGCCCATTTCTGCACTGCTTAAGTCTCAGCAATTTAGAAGGCTAGATTTTATCCTTGCTGCACATCAGTGGTGTGCACTGTGCTACAAGCACTACCTGTTCCTCCCTTTCCTCAGACACCATTGGACATGCTAATGAGTACCAGAGTCTTCACTCACCTCAGAAAGTGTGAGCCCTGACTCGTGTGAGATGTGGAGAGAGAAATGTACCAAAAGAACCAGGACTGGGATGAATGATGATGCCTGCCCAGCACGGACTGGCTCCAGTTACTGCTTAGATTCTTCATCTGAAAAAGCTTTGGCAAATACTAAAGCAGAGAATGAATGCAGAGTACGCAGTATTCAGGGGGAATGTGGAGTTGGCATAGGGATGTAGATTATGTTACACAAATCAGTTTATAGGGTCCCTGATTTACAGTGAGAGAGCGCCTCTGGCATGTATATGCATTCAGTACCCAGTCCTGCAGTTCATCTGGGCCCTTCAGTTCTTGAGATTGTGGCTGCACCTCTTCCCTCAGCTTCTCATTTACAACCTCCATACCTGAGGACCCACAAAGTCACAAGACTTAGTTGTCAAACTCTTCCTGGCCCTGATTATGCTGCCTGTTCACAGCATCTGTGGAAGGAAACTTGATGGGATCTAGTGTTTCCTCGCTTTGTCCCTTCCTTTTGGGAAGAGCACCACTGAGCAATGCCAATTCTTCTGTTTTGAGCTGGTGCCTTGAAGGAGTGGTATGGCATGCCTCTGCTCCACCCACGGTGGAACTAACTTCCTAGTTTTGAACTTTCTCCTATTGATATATTTTTTATCAATATAATATCATATTATATATTATATATTATAGTATATATCAAATATAATAAAATAATAATTATTATATATAATATATATATAATGTTTTTGCTGATTTTTTAATTTCACCATATTTTGCTTTGGCTGGGTAGCTGGTATTAGACATAAATGAAGGATGTTTTTAGGGGGAAATCCATTGAGAACCATGGAGTCAAAGCAGATAACTTGGGAAAAACAAGAACAGAGCATGCAAATGAGTGTGCTATGAAGATTCCCAGTTTTATACAATTGCTAGCTCAGAGATTTCCAGGATCAGGTGTAGTTTTTATGCATTTAGTACTCTGTAAACGATTTTTCTTCCATTACCTGGTCCAGTGTCCCTCTTAAACACATCTGTGTACAGTATCCACTACTGCCCATAATACAAGAAGCCCCTCCCTGGCACATGTTTGGCTCAGAGTATGCAGTCTTCATTCCATGCCTTCCTGGCTTTTCACTGGAGAAAATAGTGAGCCCTATTCATCTCTATTCATCTCTATGCATCTTAGGATTATGTAAACTCCTCCTATTTTCCTTTGGTGGTTTATTTTTCAGAATAAAGAAGACTAGCCTACTCTGTCATTCCCTCTACCTGAGTCACCATTTAAAAATATAAAGGCTATTGCTTATAAGCAATTAATACTTCCTCTAGATAATTAATCTTTTATGGATGTAGAACCACCATTTTAAAATGTCATCTCCTTGTACTGACTCTGTTTACACAGAAAAACATGCCTAGCACTGTCACTTCAGAGGTAGTAGTTTATGGTATCCTTTGAACTGTCTTGTAAACAAGGATAGCATGAATCTTTTTATCCTCCATCACAGAGGTATTTTTATTTCTATAAACTTTGAGGCTTCCTGTAACACAATACAGTAATTTCACAGTTTAATAGAGTTTTCGGTTCCACTGAAGCAACAAACTAGGAAAAAAAAGTATGTCTAAAAATCCTTGGAAGGTACAACTTTGAGCTACAGTAAGCATAAGCCAAGTGTCTGCAAATGTTTACTTGTGTTGTTTCTCCTGCAGCAATTGCAATAACCATATAATATATATGTGATCTTTCAGTGAGGCTTGTCCTGAAGGCTGCAGGAATGGTGGTTCAAGTGCTGCTGCCCATAAATAACATTGCCTCCCATGATTCAAGTTTGCTGGGTTTAAGCCTTCTGCTCTGATTTTTACTCATTTGTAAATGTAAAGCTCACGCTGTCAAAGATAATCTATTAGGATGCTCTAAGAGATTTTCTTAACCACAGTGGGCTAGAGTATCCCTTTTGTATGATCAGATCTTTTTGTAAGTGATGTTTCTTTTCATTGGCACATGAAATTCTATTGCTTTTGTCTCTTTAACTATATGATGTGTACATCATCTTGCTGATACCGGCATCCTAAGAACCAGTTAAGTGAAAGAGATTTTGCAAATAATGCTTTTTGCCCTTTGACCATTTAAAACCCAACCCAAACAAACAAAAAATCCTCCCGTAGCTAAGATGTGATCTGTTTAACTCAACAGGAGGTTTCCAGGGCTTGGGTGAATTTTAACCATCCTTTCTGACATAAGTCAAGCTGTGCAAAGCAATGAAATTCTGATTGACGTATGCTGGGATGACTGGATAGTGTTACAGTTCCCTCATTAAGAGGTAGTGGAGTTAAGCAGGGGAGTTGAACTTTCCTCTGTATTAAAACAACAAGCGTGGGAGACGAGGAGAGCAAGCTGGAGAACAGGAGTTCACCTTATAACAACAAAGACTTAACATGCACTATATCAAGTCTCCTGAACTTTGTCCTGCTTGGTAGTTTATCAGACAACCAAGATGAACAAAACAGCAAAGAATGGTTTAAATCTGTCCTGATCTAAATCTTCTGGCCTAATTTTCAACTTCATTCTTTTTCTATTTTATCATTTCATTATTCTGTGTTCCCTCTCCTCATGAGACGTTCAGAGTTTATATTAATCTTAGAGTTCAAAATATATAGAGATCCCATTAGTGAAATAAAACACAGTGAAGATGGGTGAGATGTAAGACAGGAGTTTTTCTAACCTAGTGATGACTTCCCCCTTTTCAGTGTTGCATCCAATTTACTCTAAAAATGGAACATGGCTCAAATAGTCTCCACTAATTTTTGTCAATGTTAACAGTACTTAACTACTGTTAAAATCCATGGCAATACATTTGTGGCTTTTTTGAAACAGCAAAGATTTTTCATACCACCAAGATGAGAATAAGCCCTATAATATGAACTGACACTCTGAATCAAATTTTACAGAAAGTTTGTATGAAAATTGGAAGACATAACATTACAGTTCACAAAGTTAAAATTAGGCTATTTTGATTGTGGGGGGCTGGTTCCAGAAAAAGATACCACAATTCATAAGACCAACATTCAGCCTCGCTGAATTACTTAGAAGCAATCAGTCATAAAATAGTTTGCTTTGGAAAAACCCAAATGGTTGAAGTCTTGATGTTGAGGTAAACCCAAGACACTGAGAAACACTTCTGTTGATTACAGCTGAAGAAAAGCAAGTCAAGGAAGATTAGTATGCAGTAAGTGAGCAAAGGAACTGTAAAACTTGGTTTCACAAGGAATTTTGCCCCAGATTCTGTTCTACTCTCCTTGGGAATTGCAGCTCCCTCTTCATACCTCCTTAGTTTTAATTTTCCATGTGCTCAGGCTCTGTTATGGTCATGCCTATGCTGACGGTTCCTCTATGTACACAGATTGATTAGGTAAAGCTGTAAGAGTCTTTTAGCCAGAAAGGTTTTGGAAGTGCTTTTGCCAGGACAATAAAGTTAAAACACAGTGGGATACTATGGTTTATGCAGAGAAAATGGTGGAGAAAGGAAGGGAACCTGGTTCACTTACAGTGAGTTTGAGTTCCAAACATTGCCAAAGATTGAGCAAGGCACCAGTTTTTCCCAGCCAGACTCTTTCACTTCTGAATGGTGCCTGCAACAGCCAGCAGCTGCAAGTCATCGTTTCTGCTGTCACAGGGACTTGAACAAACACACTTTTGTGTCTAAAATATGCCATGGAATTAGAATCCATTAACAGAGGGCTGAAGGGCAGACTAGAGCACCATCTTAATCACATCTTCTCTTCCAAGAAAATAGAAATATTTTGCTTAGTGATACTCCCTCAATGCTTAGAATCATGTGTTTCCCAAAAAACTTACTCACTTATGGGTTAGATAGGCTAATGCCTGGGCTAATAGCCAGAGATACAGGAGGAAAAAGCAGTCATTCACTTTATTTTTCCTTCCTAATTTTTCTGTTTTATGATTTATCTTGCTAAGTTTCATTGTGGCAAACATATGTAGTTCTCCAGCTACTTAGCTCTGGTGTGCAGTGCTCGGAGCAGACCTCATGCTTCTCTGTGGCGCCTAATTCCATAGGGTATAAGACTAGCTTCAACTCCTGGATACTGCAGTAGCATAAATATTTAAATAAAATGTTACTCTATTATGCTGTATGTTAGAAGTTTGGCCCATCCTCTCAGCAATCTGCAGAGTTTATGCTGAGGAGGCAAACTAATACTGTTTCTCCAACAGAACAAGAATGTATTCTCCATTGCCTTGGGTAGCATCACCTGATAAATTCACTGCAAGCACTTCCAAATGTATTGTGTGACTGGAGTTACTTGCAGTGTTTACTAGGAAAAACAGAGAAATTTTTAGCCTGGATGCTTGACCTAGTAAATACTTAGGACCAAACATAAGCCCCAATTCAACAAGGTACTTAAGCACATGCTAAATACCCACATGAATAAAGTCAGCCATGCTTCTAAGTGTCTTGTTGAACCTGGGCCATACAGAAGCTGAACACATCAAGCAACTGCCCACATCAAGTTCCAGTAAAAAAAATTGATTTCCAGAGTGTATTCCCTTAGACTGTTAACACTGTCCTTCTTGGACAGAGACTGTGCACATTCCTCCTTTCATTGAAATGTTTTCTCTCTGGTATCAAAAGTGATTTATGAATTTTTTGGAACTAGACCATATAATGTGAAACAAAAAACATGTGAAATCATGTTTTTTTGTTACTATTTAGTTCCTGAACCTTTCATAAGATCAGAAATAGTCAAATAGGAAAATTTTAATAAATGCAATAAATAATGAAATAGATGAAAATTAGTAACAGGAAAGCTCGTTGAATTGGGTTAAACTTTGTGGCCTGTCTCTTCTCCAAGGGGTTTTGCAGTCAGTGGACTAGTCCAACTTTTTATGTGAGGAATCTACAGCTTCAACTGTGGGGAAAAGCTGCTCTGGGATATAACAGTTAGTTAGCCAGTGACTGGTCAGTATTTTGATGTGTGCTTTGTTGTCATTTTGAAAAATATCAGTGCACTACAGTTGGTCTAACTTATCATTTATAAATGCTTCATGGATGCAACCAGAAGATTCTATCTGTGGATCAACCATTTATCATACATTCAGAGATAAGTGGAACTTTGGACCACAGCCTTTTAAAATTTATTAAGGTAACTAAAGTTTTCTTTTAAAGTACTTTGAGTGCTATCTTGAGATTTATGCTGGCACTATTGTTCTACAGCATTAACACAGCAAAATCACTGCCTTTATTGAAATAATTACTTATACTGCATTATAAAATAATCTGGCTATGTGAAATTGTTAATTCAGAATGTCCTCCAGCTAGTCTGTCTCCAATTAAACCTACTACTAGATCAGATGATAAGTGCTATTCTAACTTACTCTGTGGAGCTCAGGGAAATCTTGCTATACAGCAGTGTAGACAAATTCACGGTTACCAGGAATGCAACAGCACTACCACTGCAGTTTTATCTGCATTATGATAGTGCCTATGGACTGGGGAATCACAATTATCTGTTCTAGCCAAATACAGTCGGATGTCAGTCCCTTCTCAAAAGGGTTTAATCATCCACTTAAAGCAATGATTTAATCAGTGTGTTGAAAGCAGTGGTGATAATAAAAGAAAAATAGAGTTGCATGGTTTCTCATGATATGCAATTTTTTAATGTGTAATCTAGACATAGAAAGCTAAAAGACATTAACGACTCTTGGGATGGGATGATATCCTGGTACCTTCAGGGATTTGATAACAAAGTAACATTGTGGTTTATGTATATCTGTAAATGACTGCCTGAAAGAGAGGATTAAATGATTTGGACTTTAAAAATTGCAGGAAACACACTTTTTCCACATGTCTTCAGAGGAAGTTCTGTTGCTTGGATCTCCTCAGTTATCTACAGAGTGTTCCAAGCTATATCTATGCCTTCATACTCATATGTTTGAACTCAGCCACTCTTAAGCCATTCTTATATCAACAACTGCAGTATAGCAATTCTTTATGTAGAACATAGTTGATTTTTACAGATACCTAAGGAACCAGAAGTATTTCCTCACTGGCAGACAAGATGAACCTCATGCCTTACTTCCCTGGTCTTAAATCAAACCTTAAGGGCTTCATTTTGTGTCTTCTTGTTGACTCACTGGTCTAGGGAGATCATTCTTCTGAGGGACCTTGTTTCTGCATTGAGCACTGGTAGTTATCATTGACTTTGAGAAACAGCAGCTTGGAAAACTGGACTGCTGTGAGGCTGAGCAAGGACTTTGATCTCAGCTTGTAAAGTGTGTTCATCTTTCTAGGTATGAAACCTGAGCGCATTATTTAGTTTCCTGGTTTACAGTTATGCAATGTTTTCTTAAGACCATTATTTGAATCTTCCTCTGAGACGTGAATTGAAAGGTAAGGCAAAGGTAACATCCATTTCACAATTTCCAATGAACAGGAAGATTTCTGGACATGAAAGGAACTGGTCTCACATTTTTTGGCCAGGAGTCCTGAAACCAGATGGTATAGATTTTGTACCTAAGCTTATTCAGCGTTTACTGCTGGCTGCTGTATTAGTCCTGGCAGCTGCTTGGAAACCTCCTATCCCACTGAAAATTAACACCTGGTTTCAGAAATACTGAAATACAAGTGATGGAAAAACTATCTAGCTTAATAAAAGGAAAATTCATGTGTTATTAAATGGAAATTTGTTAGCCCAGAAGTAACTCTGCTTCTAGAAGAAGCAAAAGGCAAATCTGCTGAAAAGATAACTTTTGTCTCATGGAAGAAATATTCTAAAAAATAAGTAACTTTAAAGGTGTCATTAAATACATTCAGACAAACAAATATTACTGTTCATGCTTTAAGTGTTTGGAAACTCAACACTAACTTAAACAATGTTTGCAGACTTGGCATCTATCGCCACAGATAAAAGAAATAATACTTGGAAGTTTTCAGTCCCGATAACCCATTTGTTATTAAGTATGCCTGCAAGTGTTCAGATTTTAGGGCAATGATTTGGTCTTGATATCTTAGAGTCAGTTACCTTGTCCACAAAATGAGGATCATGTTATCAACTTTACTGTAGTTCTGTGGTGACTAGATACTTGCTTGCAAAGGTCTCATAAGTGTTAGTGCCATCAATGTATGTGTACTGGGAAAAAGAGCTGGATTTCATTGAAGGATTGAAGCACATTCAATTTTTCTTATTTCAGGAGGAATTAATAACCATTCTGGATTTTTAATATTTTCTTTATATGAATTCAGATCAAAGTTAATCCCTCTCAATTTTATAAAATAAGTAGATTTTATGCATGTGATTGTCTAAGGTCTCTTTCAGAAATTCCATTTCCCTAAAATCTGCATATTCTCCCATGCTTGCTCAGTGCCTCACACCCCTCAAGGCAGCCCTGACAAATGGTCAAGTGCAATGAATGCCAAACTCATAGAGCTTGTGCCTCAGAGACTGTAAATATTTAGAGGCTCCTGCTCATCAGCTGTTGTCCCTGTTAAAACTCTAGCATTTTTTTTCAGCTTAACTTCCAGTTGTGGAATATAGGGCAAGGTCAGGTTTTATTGGTGCCTTGAGGGTGAGGAAATGTCTCCTTTTGTCCTCCTTTCCTCTTTTTGCCTCTTTCCTATGATTTATAGAATCACAGAACAGTTTGGGTAGGAACGTAGCTTAAAGATCATCTAGATCCAACCCCCCTGCCATTGGCAAGGATACTTTCTGCTAGACCAGGTTGCTCTAAGTCTCATCCAGCCTGTCCTAAGAACCTCAGACTCTCTCTAGACAGAGATTTTGACAGTGTAGCACATGCTCTTCACATGCCTTTTGGCAGGTAATAGAGGACTGTGACATTGTTTGGGTACCCAGACTACTTTTTCTCAGTAGGTGGATATCAACATGTCAGGCAGTGAGTGAAATTTACAGATCTCTACACAACTTGATTTTGAACTAATCACTTTTAACTATTACTGTATGTTGTACAACTAAGACTTCAGAAAACTTAAACACCACTGTTAAATTCACATTGTCTACAGTTTGCAAAACTTAATGTGGTGAAGGTCGCATTTAAAACACGGTTTCACCCTATAAATAAAACTTTCAGATAACCCAGTAAGAAAATTGCTTTTTCATAGCAGCTGCAATTGTTCTTCCAGCTGTGCAATACATCCACACACGAATACAGGGTCTGGTGTTTGGCTCTGCATCTGTTTGCAGAAGCCACACACATTCCTGAGTTGCATTCGGGCACTGTGTTACTGAAATGTAGTTGAGCTGCACGTGAAAGCAACAGAGAAGGTGGAACGTGGTACAGTTTTGTAGCATATATTTGCAAGAATGCCTTTCCAGCATTCTTGTCCTTGTGCTTCACTAAGAATTATGTTTTCTGTTTTGGCTTTGACATGTGAATGAGTGCTAGTGCCAAACATTTTATTGATCTCTAGAGTAAGTGGACAGTAACTCATGCGGCTATTGAGGATTCTTTTCTTAGCATTTTTTTTGTGCTTCAGTTGGAAGTCAATAGGAAGACATCTTGTAAAAGGCAAGATGTATTTATTTAACACATGACATAGTGAAAATAGTTGATTACAAAGACAATAGATGCTGAGGTTGCAACTAATTCTACAAAATTAAAAAAATGTCCTGATTTCTTTGTAGACTGTAGATTTCTTTGAATTTGAGTAGAAAGAAACACTGGTTGTATTTCAAACACAAAGTTTATTAATGAGAAATGCAAGACATGATTGTGTACAAAACTTGTATCTCACTAACTTATGATTGTGTTACTTTACTGAACTGAAAAGGCCCAAGTTTCTGAGACACCAAGTGAGATGTCATGGGCATTTGATCTTTTAAGCTATATTAATAGTGTTTATTGTTTTGTTCTAAGAGGAAAAGTTAAATATATGAAAAAAATACTGCAAATTATTAGAAACTACCCAATAAAATCTATCAATGTATTTTGTGGTGTAAGAAGAATTAACTAAGGAGTGAAGAAATTAGCTATTAGCAAAGTATTCTAGGTAACCTCACTGTGTTTTGCACAGCTACAGGGTGAGAATTTCACTAATAATTTTCAGGCACTTACTAAACTTTAAAGAAAGGAGGAATATTCATGATCACATGATGTTCTTCATGTACTGAAAAATTTGTTAAAATATTAAACTTTCATTGAGATTAAGAAAAGGACCTATATGCCTGGAGCAACAGTTTTCAGAAAGCATACCAAGAAAACGTTTTCCTGTTCATGTGTATATAGATTTGTGGATCCAAGCAGATAATAGAAAAATCAGGACTGATACTTGAAAAGTATTTAAGATATGCCAGAATCATATTTATGAATCATAAGAATATGAACCATATTTATGATATGCCAGACTACAGGTAATGCTGTATAGAAATGTATTAATCTCCTAGTTATGAATATAGCAAGTCATATCTCTAATAGGTTCAGGAAGACTTTTTTCAATGTATAATACAGCAAATTCGTATATTGGAGGCTTCATGCTACCAGAGAAATGCTAGAACTAGAAATATGGAATCAAATCTTTCTCAAGATAGAACTTCCAAACCCCATCTTGTACTTTGTTAAAAGTAGGAAATTATGGGCACAAAATTCAGAAATCACATTTAATTGCTAAGTTCGGTTTTATATACATATGGAGCAGAGTCTCCAGAGGAACACAATCTAAATCAAAACTTCATGTCCAGACACTGCTGCTAGGAGAATTCAGATCTTTTGTATGTACAGCTGTACAAATATATTTAACACATTCTCCCACAAATTTATGCTCAGACCTGTAGTCATTTACTTGCAGGTTTAATTTTGTTGCTGTGCTATTGCACTGTTTCCCATTGGAGTAAGGAAAAATACAATTTTGAAATAAAGCTGTTTCATAGAAGATTTAATATGTTTCTTATCCTATGCTTGCTGCCTGACATCAAGCAACTCTGTGTGTTAGACAACATAATTCTAAGCTATGGTTAAAACCTGAGAACAGTCTAGTTCCACAACGGATACTGTCTAAACAAAACCATGGCAAAACAAGGAATGAATTAAAAATAATTCTTTACAATGGCTGAAGCACAGAGCAGAACCTGTGGACCAGACTGTATAATCAATTGCTAGCTGGTACTTTCTACATATTCATCTCTATGATACATTTGTAATGAGTATATTTGTCCCAGGAAAAGGATTTTCAGTGCATTTTCACATTAAATTCTGGGGCTGAAGACTGCATTTCCCACCTCCCTGAAGCATGCCACAAGGCTGTGGACATGCAAAGATACCTACTTCCCATTCTGCATGTTGAAATACTATTGTTCTAATAAACAGAGCATGATTAAGGACTAGAAAGAAAAAGCACATGTGGCTGATATTGAAGGCTAGTGATCATGACAGCCTCCAAAGGTAGTGGAGATTACTTGGTCCTGGCTAGCTGGAGCATAAAATAAAACCCAGAAACAATCCTGACATGGACCAGACTCCTTGCTAAGTCTGACCATTGAGCTCTTCTAATTTTGACACACAACTTCTTGTTCAGGACTCTTAATGTTCAGCCCCAGGGACAAGTGGCACAATCATTGCTGCATTACTCCTCACCTGCATGTACAGAACACTAAACGGGGGCCAGGCACAGTCTGGAGTGCAGTAGTAGTAACTACTGTCCTTATAGCACGACATCAGCAGGCAGCAGCTCTAGTTTGAGACAACAAGCACTCTCCCAGCCAACTCCTAGATACAGCCCAGAGGCCAGTGCATGGCATTGTCTCCAACAGAGGGGATTGACTAGATCACCTTATATTTAGGGAGAATTTTGCCATAAGTACCTGAGCATAGCATCCCACTTGCTCTCAGGTCTGTGACTATGTCTAACACTATACTCATAAATACAGAGCAGGCCTATGGGATGAAAAAGAAGAGTTTTATTCTCAGTGAACAGATTCTGCTGGGCCCACTAGAGGCAACTGACTCTTAAAGAAAGAACAGATTAAAAAATGGTATAAAACATAACTACTTAAAATTGTCCTTTGGCTGGGAATCACACAGAAAAGGAGTAAGGCTGTGAACTATATATCCGGGTACTGATGTCTGAGGATCTTTAAACAAACAGATGTATTTCAGAAACATATTTCAGACTTGTAGCTAAGGGTGAATAAACATTTGTCATCTGTGTATAGAATTCATAAGTGTAAGAACTGTTAAATTGCAGAAGGCATTTTTAAAATTTATTTTGGAAGTAAAAATCAGTTCACTTTGTAAAAAAAGTAATAAGCAAGTACAATGCTGGTAATTTTTGAAATCGGTGAGAGTACTGAGTTCATGAAACACCCAAATTGGGTTATTCTGCTCAAAATATAATGTTACAGAAAACATTTAAAGGATATGCATTTATGAACATATGTTTTTATTGGGTTTGGCTGAGATGGAGTTCATTTTCCCATTAGAGTCCTCACAGTGCTTTGCATTGGTAGCTAGAAAGGGGTTGATAACACACCAGGCTGTGGGTGGGCAAAATCCTGGGAGGGACACAACAGGGGCAGCTGACACATATTAACCAAAGGCATATTCCATACCATATGACATCATCTCAAGTATAAAAGCTAGGGAAATGAGAAGGAGGTGGTAGTATTAGTAATAGTGTTTGTTGTCACAATGTTTGTGCTCCTGAGTAGCTGCCATGTGTGCTGAAGCCCTGTTTCCTGGGAAGTGACTGGACTTGGCTGGCTCATAGGAAGTAGAGAATAAGGTTATTGGTGTTTTTCCTCTTCGCTTTGTACCTGCACAATTTTTTATTTTAGTAAACTGCCTTATTTCAACCTAGGAGTCATTTTCCAGGAAAATTTTCCAGTTATTTTCTCTTCCCTGTCCAGCTGTGAAGGAGGAATGATAGAGTAGCTTGGTGGGCACCTGGTGCACCACCACCATCTGTCCCCTGCAGTCCCTTATGACAATTAATGTGAGGCATGAACCCATGACCCTGGGTTTAAGAGTTCTGTGCTGAGCTAAGGCTGAGCAGTCAGGAATGATACCAATGGCTCTGTGATAATGTATTTAAGAAGAAACTTAGAGTTCCTGTCCAGAAGTAATTGAGGCCAGAGAAGGAGTGGAGTGAGAACCTGTTAAAGGAACAGCTCTGCAGACACCAACGTCAGTGGGGAAGGAGGGGAGGAGGTGCTCCAGATGCTGAAGCTGTGCCTCTGCAGCCCACGGATGACTATGGGGTTGCACACATTCACCTGCAGCTCCTGAAGGAGGCCACACTGGAGCAGGTGGGTGCTTGAGAGGAGGCTGTGAACCTGTGGGAGGCTCATGCTAGAGCAGGATCCTGGCAGGGACCTGTGGAAAGAGGAGCCTGTGCTGGGGAAGGTTTCCTGGCTGGTCTTGGGACCCTATGGGAAATCCACATTGGAGCAGGCTGTGCCTAAAGGACTACACATCATGGAAAAGTGACCTCCATGGCAGCAGTTCATGGAGAACTGTTGCCCATGGGATGAACTCACGTTAGAGAAGTTTGTGGACAGCTGTCTCCTGTGGGAGGCACACCATGCTGAAGGTCTTCTCTCTCCAAGGAGGTAAGGACTCCTTTCCCTGAGAAGTGGCAGAAACAATCTGTGATGAACTGACCATAACCCCCATTCCCTGTCTCCTTGTGCTGCTGGGTGAAGAGGTAGAGCTGGGAAGGAGAGAGGGGTGGGAGGGAAGGTGTTTGAAGATTTATTTTATTTCTCATTATCCTGCTCTGATCTTGTTAGTAATAAGTTCAATTACTATCTCTAATTCTAGCCTGTTTTTGCCCATGATAATATTCAATGAGTGATCTCTCCCTGTCCTTATCTCAACCTGTAAATCCTTTGTTATATTTTCTCTCATCTCTCCATTTTTGGAGGGGAGTAACAACAGTGGCTTTTGTGGATACCTGGCATCCAGCCAGGGACAACACACTAGAGTGTTCTATGGTTTTATTTTGTTTAATCTTCAGAGGCCTCTAAAGTTAGTTTTAGATGAACTGGCAAATTTTACCTGACTAAAGAATGCTAAATAAAGCCTAAAGAGGGATGGTTAGGATGAGAATGATTCCTTGTCTCCATCTACTTCATTCTGCACAGGTATTGTAAAGTTGCTACAAATGCTGTTGGAGAAATAAGCTATCTTTATAGATTTTCACTTACTAGTTGCAGTGCAGAACAGTTGAGCATACCAATGAGCACAGGCATTCCACTGAATGACTTTTACATTAGAAAGTCCGCCATAAAAATCAGGCCATCTAGTTCCCCTATTCTTTATATGCTTGGGTTTTTTTCCCCTCATTCTCCTGTCCTGGCTCTCTTCCAGGACACTTTGCAGACAAGAGTCGGCCTAGTGATATCACTATATTTCCAGATGAAAGTGGGAAGAGTGATAGAGAACTGCAAACACATATTTCAAAACAGCAAATACCTCTAGACCAGTCTGAAAAACATGCTGGAAAAAGTTGTCCTGATGACCAGCATAAGCATATTTTTATTCCCTCTACAAGGAAGAGCATCATTTGTTATCAACATATTACCCTTATAAAAACAAACTGAAAAAGTGCACACCTGCCAAATTTTAGGCAAAGAGCTGCCTCTGAACAGCAATTTTATGATTTTCATTATGTTGTTTTACGGCTGGACTGAATAGCTGGTTTGTACAGGGGTAAAGCACCATCAGTCATGGTGGCAATGAGCAGCAGTGTGAGGCTATTGATCTGCTCCAAGGGAAGCATTCCACAGTACAACAGGTACTATTGGTGCATCACTGGTTACGTTAAGGAGCCACAGCTCCTATCCAGGCAAAGGTACTTAAAAAATATCGCAGCAACCTTACTTAATATGATGAACATCACTGTGCACTGGAAAACAAAACCCTGCCCCTATTCAGGCAAGGCAGCCTAAGTACAAAATGTGAAATACCCAGGGTAAAGATGAGAGACCTTAAAGCTGACTTCTGTTTTCCAAGTGTCAGCTCACATTACGGTATGTTCCTTCCAAAAAATTTTGCATTTGTGTTATGATTCACTCAGTGTTTTTATGGCATTAGTTTTGTTGTAATTGTATTTGTGCTGACGCAAGAGGTGTGGCTTTCAGTTTAAAATAGGTATTTTCTTAGCTTTGTGGTAGTTAAGTTACACTATGCAAGCTCAGGTAGGGAGCCTCAACATGGCTAGAAAATCAGTATTGCACCTCTCTTTACTAAACCAGTTCTACTGTCTATGGTGCTTCCACATACATTTATGTATTTCTTAACAACAGGCTTACTCAGTCGTGTAGGAAGGGGAAGAAAACTTGATATGGCTTCCCGTCCCTGCAGTCACTATGGTTATTCTTGGGTGTAGTGGGTTAAGGCTCTGATGCCGTTTCTTACAGCAGAGAGCAGCATCTTGCCTCTCTGCAAGGCTAGAGCTGCTGTCTTTTAGTTTTATTAACCTGAAGTGTTACACTTCGCTGTTTTCCTTTGTGTCAACCACTGTTTGAAGAAAGGGTATTTGTTCTGTATGGAAAGAAAAAGATTCTATCAGAAGTTGTTTATTTACAACACTGTGCTCAGTCACATTTATTTAAGTAATACTTCTGGCGTTGTTTTACATTCAAAGAAGTACATACACTATCTTTCACTCTCTAAACTACCATTTCCATTTAATTGTGTTTGAAACTGCAAATGTTGCTGTCCCCAGAAGGCAGAATGATTCTAAGCTACTGAAAGAATTTTTAGCTCAATGGATAATTAATCTTTGAAGCTTCTTTCTAAACACTATATAGCAAGATATAGAAAAAAAAACGAGACCCAAAACTACATTCCCAAAAATAAAATTAGCAGTTAACTAGCTAAAGGATTTAGTAATTGCTGTATGTCTCCTTATTCTCTGAAGAAGTACTTTTCCTTCCTTTGTGCTACAGCAGCAGCATTTAAAAGCTTTCCTTTTGGTACCCTCAGAAATCTACTGATCCTCAATACAATCTGGAATAGTTTCACAGCAGTTTATATTTTACTAATAATTGTTACTAAAGAAAAGATGTTTATGAATTTGCAGAAAGCATGACAGAGTCAAAGATTTCTGTGTACTCAAAAGAAATTTGAGCGTTTCTGTAGTGATGGAAACTAAAGAGTAATGCTGTAGTTCTCTAGAGTGCTTATTTTTTACTAATACAAGCCTAATGTTTTCAATCACTTTTCTTTTCACAGAAAAAAAAATAGGTAGTTGAACTTTGCATCCTACTCTTGATAGTTTGTAATAGATCATTAATTTCTTAACATAATTTTGAAGACAAATGATTTCATGTCTGCTTACTAAAGAAAGCAGATCACTAAGGAACCATTTGCAGTAAACTGGCATATATTATATTACTTCATTCTCAGGTGACTGTATATTCCTTTTGGCAGATAATAAATAAATAACTTCTGAAAATCTTAATGGGAAAAACATATTTTGATTACAGCATATTTGAATTATTTGTATTTTATCTGAAATGTTCTCTTTTTTAACTCCCTTATTAATTACAAATAAAAGAAATAAATACAAATTACTTATTTTTCTCCTGCTGTTTTCTTGACAACACAATACATGCCAACTTTTCCAACAGGAGTAGCAATTCCTGTTGTAGTGGATGTGTATTCCAATCACTCTGAAGGCAATCTTTAAATTCTTGCTTGACTTAAGTGGCCAGTCTTCTTTTTTTCTACAAGTTCACATACAACAATAATGTTATGGCTTTGTTTCTGTCACAAAAAGTGTGATTTAAGTGAGCATCAACCAATTCACCTCATCTGAAACATAATCTGTCTGTTTGTTGTTTCTCTGTATTTAGTTTGCTGAAGTCTGTCATCAGGGCTACTGGGGTAAATCAGGTGGCAGGCAGGCATCTTGCTAGCTATCACCTACCATTTATTAATTAAAAAAATAATTAACTGTATTTGTTTTTTGACCTGAGATATGCATGTGATCAGTTTTCTAACTCGTTTTAATGTTAACATATATGCATATATATCCCTTCTTTTAGTATATTCATGGGGTATGTAGGCAGTACCAGGCAAGAACTGGGCATTTTTCATTTACATTGCCCTAATGACCACTTCTGCCTCTGCTTTAGGACAGCTGAGGATTACTGACAATCTAAAACATCAGCAAGAGATTAAGTTTTTGCTTCAGGCGTAGATATCTCAAACTGTGAGATTTTCCTCTGCAGGTGTGTCCAGAAAACTGGTAGAAAGTTGTATAGCTAATCAGACCATTCCATAGCACATCAGTTTGTGTTTCAGAGCTGACATAACCCACAGGAAATTAATGAAGAGGTAGGAAAAATGCTGTTGCATATCACACTTGTAGGGCTTTCTTCTGACTGAAGAAAAAGCAGGGAAAAAAACATGGTCCCTGTGGGAGATGAGACTAAAAGATGTTGCTACACTTCATGTGAAGAACAAAGTGAAGCAAAAACAACCGTGAGTCTCAGGCCTTCTTGTGGTCAACTCCTCTGATCCACTGTCCCTGATAAATATGATTAGAAAGATGGTAGTTGAGTAATAAGTATCCATCTATTTATCTTTGAGGTCCTTTTCAGCAGCAATTGCTATTACATGTTATGCTTATTAGGCAGTTATTAGTAAAGTAAAATCATGAGGAATATCAATACATTTTGTGCTTTCCTTTCTTCTCTGTTTGCAGAGAACGGCATTTTTCAGAGTACTGTCTAGGTTTGCAAGTTTCTGAAAGAAGAGGGTCTTTTTGGCAGGTTTGGATTAGCTGATCAGAGCAGAGGTGCTGGAAGATCATTCTGGTTTGTATGTAGTTGTTGCAAGCATGACATCTGAAGAGAATAACACAGTTCCTTCTGGAATTTGGGGAGGAAAAAGGACTGGCATTAAATGGGTGTACTAGATCTGGGAGCGAAATGCAAATAAAGTATAGATCTAAAAAAATAATGAGAAAAATTACACACACACAGGTGAAGTGGGTATCTGAAGTAATTATGTTTTGTGTAATTTATTAATTTTATGGTTTTCATTGAAAACACCTAAAATAAAAACTTTCCTCTTACATAACTTAATAAAGTAATGGGCAGTTATATCAATGTGCTCCTGCATCAAATTACTTCAAAAGCAATGAAACTGATACACTTCTGGCTGATGGCATGTCAAGTACACGAGGAGTATCTCTGAATGCTAAGAGTGACTGCTGAGCTGTGATTTATATGCTTCAGTATGAATGACATTCATTTTATGAATGCAATCAAAACAGTCACAACAGCAGATGGTGTCTGGAAGTGAACTGACTTCAGACAGCTTCTTAGAGCCTGATACACAGAGGGCTGATACACAGAATGTCCTGAAAAATGAAACTGAAGCTTAAAATGTAAACCTTAAAAACAAAAAATAGTCACAATTTCAAACATAATTTTTGATGTTTTGCCTTTCTTATCTTTTAGTGTTCTGGGCCTGAAACACAGATAGAAATAGAATTAAATGAAAAAAAAACCCATAAGTATGAAATTAATTAAAATAATTGATTCTAGAGAATTCTCTCTTCATGAAAATAAAAGGTGAATGCCAGAGTTTTGACTAGTATTTATTACTGCAGTTAAATTATTGTCATTACATAATAGTGACAGCCACAAGGCAAAAGTTTTTTAAAATTGCCATTTCCCCCTTCTTTTTCAAGCAAGATGTTTTCTTAAGTTCTACAGAGGAGAGGAAAACATACAATTTTCTCCTTTGTATTATCTCTTCCTGTTTCTCTACAAAAGTATTCAACCACACATGAATTATCCAACAGAAAGAATATACAAACGTAATAGGAGATTCAGTCTGTATACCCCAATCACTATGATCAAGCCTATCAACTACACTATAGAAGAGTTTACATTTGCTGAATTGTTATGTTCTGTTTTAGTGATAACTTTTCATCACCGAACAAAACATCAAAAGATTTTAGGCTTTGACATCCATATCCAGGATATGTTTCAAAGTCTTTCATCAACCACTGAAACTGGATTAGCACCAGAAAGAATTTAACAGTCTCCACCTAACCAGAGAACAAACTGACAGACCTCCGGCTCAGCAAGAATTTATAAAATGTGATTATTAATTTCAAGATATAACACTCTTTAAATGGAATTCTTCATCATTTTTGGAGGGAAGATGGACTTTAAAATTATGATTTGATGAAGAGCTGATGAAGAATTTGACTGAAGATAACATGAAAATTCAGAAACAAAATAATTAAACTAATAGTTATGAAGTACAGATTGGGAGAACAAATTTAACAAGTTAGGGTGTTCTTATAAAAGTTTCAGGACAGAAAGAAAACATGGCTTTTTAATTTAATTTCCAAATATTACCCTTATTTCAACTTACAGTGCACCAGAGCAGTGGATAAAATTAATCTTTAAATTCATCTCTTTCCTTACAGAGAGCTAGATGTTTACTGGTTTGCGGTTCAACAGTGATGGCCCCAAACTTGGCCTCTTTTTAGCCACTGAAATGTATGCAAGTGT
Source organism: Sitta carolinensis (assembly GCA_032173965.1). Taxonomy (NCBI): domain Eukaryota; kingdom Metazoa; phylum Chordata; class Aves; order Passeriformes; family Sittidae; genus Sitta; species Sitta carolinensis. The sequence continues at coordinate 52,342,846 of JAVUNC010000004.1, forward strand.
TTTCAAGAAAACCACATGATCTGGAAGCAAAAGTGACAAAATAATGTCACTGAAATTGCCTGTATTAAAAAAAACAAAACAAAACAAAACAAACAAAAAAAAAACGGAACATGAAAAGATCATTTTCCTGAAGTCAGACCTGGATGGTACTATTTTAATTGCTGAAATTTCCTTGCTCTAATCATCGGTCCCAGATGATGCCTTTAGTTTTAAAACACAGCTCAGCATTTCTGGAAAACTGGGAAGATGTGCTGCAGATGAAGTTCAGAAAATGAACCAAAGTGTGTTTAAAAATTACAATTGTTAAAAAGCAGAAAAAAATATGAGATTCTTGAATTATTGAAATATTATTTGAAATCAAGGCAACTGTTTGTAGAAAATGGTTTCAAAACTCCTGCAGCTTTTGAACAAGGAAAATATGAAAATCTGGTTATAAGGCATGGAATTGCCTTTTTTATAAAGCTGCACAAGCATGAAAAAATTAACAATTTTGACAAAGAATTAATTTAAAATACATTTTTCAATATTTTTTTACTTATTTAAATATTTCATAATATTATAACTGAACATTATGGATTATATCAGAAAAAAACCAGTCATGTTCAAAATCAGAAATATAACGACTGCAGTTTTCTATGAATCACTGTAATCTAATCATTAATCCTTCTGTTAATACAGACCAAATAATTGAAACAGTTGTGATTTTAAAAAGAATTTATTTAGTTAACTTTTAAAATAATTTTTGTCCCCTGCAACATGTAATATACAAAAGTACAATTTTTTCTTTTTCTACAATATCTGTGTATTAAAATTAAGCTATTAAAATCATATTTACAGAAACACTTATTGATAGCCTAAAATATAAATTCAAGGAGAAATCTGAAACACTGAATTTAATTTTTGTTCAGTAAATCATAACCTATAATTTACATACACTTAATTTATTACATGCACATTTGACCTCTGTTATCAATTGCTTGAAGTAACAATTGTCATTTTTTCAGAAACCTAAGAAGTAAGGAAATCTGGTAAATACATAGATTTGAGCCAGCACTTTAAATTATTATTTTCTGTGGCTAAAAACAATACCAAAAAAACCTACTCTACTAGAAATATAAAACCATCAGAACCAACAAAACTCTAACAGTATTACACTTAATAGTAGATTTCATTATTCAGTCATTGTCTAGATAGCAAGCACATGACTAAAAGATACAGTTACTTGTCTTGAGTTTCAGTATCTGTTGTTTTATGCAGGTCACTGCACAGTCTCAAATTTGTGTGGTGTATTTTAATAGTTTTAGACCTACACTAGAAGCACATTTGCAGTTCTTACAGTTGTAAAATACTTGCCCATACCAGTTCCCCACCAACAATACAAGATACTAAGGCCCAGTTCTCAGCTCACGTAAGGTCCAGTGGAACTCCTGATCCATCCCAGCTGTAGATTTCAATCTGTTGACATGCTGAGTTATTGTTGATCCCGATGCAAGTTTTGTGTATATTATGAGCATTACAGTATATGACCCTATGTAGCTCCTGAGTCAGAGCTGTTCAGTTAACCGAAAAAACCCAAATGTTTACTTGTAGCAGTGCTGCTGAGCCATTAACTGTGACTATTATTAAACTGTACTAAAAAGTTCTGTGTGTTAGCGTGCTTATTTTTTCACAGAAAAAAATGTTAAGACCCCGACTTTAAGATCAACATTGCTGTTGACGATTAATGGCAAGTGACAGTCAAAACGGAAAGAACAAAGCGTCATTTTCAAATATCTGACAGAGTATGAAGAACTGGCAAATCTTAAATTCTCTCCTGCTGTCACATATCATACTTCTATCTGGACTACATTTTGTGCGTATTGTAAAATTAACTAAAATATCAAATCTTAAGATATACCAAAAACTTAAGAACGTACTTCAATAAAACTGATTCGTATCTGGGTGCTGGTATTTGAACATATTAAGACGATATATTTTTCTTATCAACATTTAAATTTGCAAACGTCCCATAGGCCAAAGAAAACAAAAAAACCTAATAAATATGCTAAAAACCCCCATACCTCAGTATGAAATCCTGACCCCTTCTCCAACTAAGTACACACCGTCCAAATACAGTGAGAATGCCAAGCTACAGGGGCCCCTCTATGGGGAAACCCGTATTTCAGTCAGCAGCATCCGTCAGCTAAAGCAGGAGTGCAGGGACAGATGCTGGAGGAAGGATGACACGTAAAGTGGTGGCCGATTTCAGAACCACTGTCTGTTTCTGTGTACACGTAATTCAACGTGCACTAAAGCAGGATTTCGCCCAGATTCACGTGCAGAACACAACTATCACTCTAGACTCATTTCATTGTAAGCTTATGTTGCTAATAAGGCTCCTGGTCCTGCAGCGCTGCCCCCGCTCCCGGTAGGGTCACACAATCAAAGGGAGGCACGATGGTGCTCGTACACTTCCCTCGGCTTCTGCGGCAGGGCAGGACCAGCGCACTGGGGCGACGGTCGCCAATTTAAAATCCACCGCCCGCGGCTTGGGGAGGCAGCGCCGCTGCCTCTGACCCGTGCGAGCCACGGCCCCTGCGCTTCGGCAAATTCCCTCGTGTGGCAGCGGCCGCCCGAGGGCTCGGAACGGCACTCGGGGAACCGCCCGCTCCGCTTCCCGTCCGTGTCCCTAAAAAGGCGCGGGCGAAGGTCTGGTAACTCGCTGCAGCCAGGCCTAGAGGCGGTTCGCTCGAAAGGGAAGCGGACCGACACGGAGGGGAACGGCCGCAGCGGTGTCCACTGGAACCCGCCCGTCCCTCGAGCACCTGCCCAGGGAGCGCCTTTGCCCGCCCGAGCGCCCCTGGGCGGCGGGGCCGCGCTCCGAGCGGGAGCCGCCGGGCCCCGGGGAGGCGCGGGGCGGGGCCGGGCGCGCGCGGGGGCGGGGCCGCGCGCGGCCGTTGGGAAGTTGCGTCACGGCGGGCGCGCGCGGCTGCGCGAGGGCGGCGGATTCGAACGGCGGAAGGAGCGAGGGCGGCGCGCGCGGCGGGAGGAGGAAGGAAAGGAAAAGAAAAGAAAAGAAAGGAAGATGAGGAGCACGGCGCCCCGAGGTATTTTGCGGAAAATAATAAAGAAGCACAAGCCGCAGTTGAGACTGGCGACGAACGCCGACCTGCTGGTGAGGAAGGAGAGGGGCGGGGGGAGGCGAGGCTGCGGCTGCCCCGGGAGTCCGGCGCGCTCCCGCTTTTGGCCGTGGCGGCAGCTGGTGGCCCGCCGGCAGCCGGCCCTGAACAGGGACGCTTTCTCCCTAAATGCTGTGGCCTGTGCGCCCTGGAACGCTCTGGACGTGACGGGATGTGAAGTTGGTACTAACGGTGCTTCTGCAGGGACCCACGGGCAGGGAGGAGGCAAAGCTTGGTGGGGACAGGCGGTTGGTGTGCCTGAGAAAACAGGGATCGGCAGAGATTACCGCTCGCCGCTTTGTTGGTGGCTGTTGTATTGTAGGTCTTTGACAGGGATCTTGGGGATTCAGGGACGGGCTGGTGCGCGGCTTACGTGTCACTCCATGTACACACTGACGTTCAAAGAGTTTGGTGTAGACACACCGAGATATAGCAATTTGGATTATGTGGCTGCTGGATGCAGGTGTTTGTGTATTAGATAAGTTCGGGTATACGGGTAGTCAGTTGAGCTGTGGTCAATGAGTTGCTAAGCTGCTATGGCATCTTGAGTGCTCATATGTTTTTAGAAGGCCATCTAAGTAGTCTCTGCCCTAAACTGTGGGATGACAAGTCTTGTTAGTAGCCCAGTAAGGTGTTGGGGTCCTGGTCATGATTTAAAAACGCCTGCCAAAAAAGTGGGGATAAAAAAGCCAAGTTTGCAAAAACAGGCCAACAAAGTTGAATTGTTTCTGACCTGCTCTAAGGAGTTTGCGGCACAGGTAGGGTTTGTCTCACCAAGAAATTATTTGACTACAGCAAGGAAACCTAACCTCAAGAGAGCTTGTGGTAGTTGCCGAAAAATGCATAAAAAAGATACTCTTTGAAATAACTTAGTAGACTTAGCTTGCTGGACTGTGATGTCCTCTTGTTTACAAATGCATGTGGTTCTCAAAGTATTAAAGCATTAACACGTGCTGTATATTAGTATGGTTCCTGACTTGAATTGTAAGTCTATGTTTCCTATGTGCATAAAAGTTGTGTCTTGCAGCATCTTGAAGGTTGGTATCTGATTATATGAAGCTAAGTGTAAAAATACAAGATTAAAATAAGTAATATGAGATTAAAATGAATTAATATGCCAATTATATGGGAGTATTTAGATTTGAATGCAAACGTTAAATATTTTTCCAATGGAGTGGAGCTAATAGAAATATGATCTCTTCCTAATGTTTTTGCTGCCTTTGAATTTTTTTTATGGGCTAAGGACCTGGCCCCTTGCTACTCATGCTCACACCTACTCAAAACTTACTCAGTGGAATGCAGGAGTCAACTAATCAAATGCACACAATCACAGGTTTTTTTTTTTAAACCTTGGTAACAGTTGATCTGTTTTTCCAGGGGAATGAAACTTTGGCTTCAAAGTAGTGTGCCTCTCCGAAAAGGGATAAGTGGGACGTCCCTCCAAATCTTGGCCTTTGGTTTGCATCTCTTCCTGGTCCTAACACTAGAGTTCTTTGAGCTGCAAAGACAGTCATTGAATTGAATTCACTGAAGCTTATAAACAACAATTGGATCCAGCTTAAAATATGGTTATGCAAATATTCATTTGCAACACAAAAGATGAGATCAGAATAAATTTTTTATAATGTCATGGAAACTTAGATTATCTCTTCTGGTGATGTCAAATTACACAGCTTTTTATGTTACAAGGCTTGGCTTTTTTATTTTACCTTTGAAGAAGAATGTCCAGGTGTGGTGGTTGTCCATGATGTTCTTCAACTAGGCACGTGTCTAACAGCTCTTTAGCTCTTTATTTCAATGGCTAAATAATCACCACAGCTGAAATTATGCATCTTTTAGGACAAAAAAAAAAAAAAGGATTGGTGAGTTTATTGTGTAGTAAGACAACAAATTTTGAGAGTATGTGTTCTAGTGCCTGTGTGCAAACCCTGTAAGAGTGATTAGATCGCGTATATCAGAAATTTATATAACATCTGTCTTAACAAGATGAAGCCATATACATTTTGAGCAGAGAGTTTGTCTTCTCAAGGGAAGTATGAGAAAAGTGCTAGTTCAGTTTCTGGGCTATCTTCCAGAACGATCCATGCTTTATGTCTGAATCTTCTGCAGTATGTGCCCATTCCAGTACAGTGGTCTGCCTGTCTTAGAAGAAAATCAAATTGTCTTTTTTTTCCCCCTGACCTTCAGTGATTATTTTTATTAAATAAATCAATGTCTTCTTACATGATTGTAACTAGCAAGTTTGAAAAGCATAAGAATTCAGATAACTTTGTTTAATACTTGAATGAAGTTTCTTCTTCACTTTTGGTCAAGTGAAGATTCTTCTTGAAATCTGAAGCTTTGTCAGAATCTGTTTCCTAAGTGTTAACATTTTATCTCTTTTCACGGTGTAGCTATCAAATTTCATCAGCCTTTCTCAGGAAGCTGTTTGTTTTTTGTTTTGGTTTTTGTTTTAAAGGGGTATGATAATACCTTTGGGTAAAGAGGTGCAAATAGTATTTTAGGTTTTTTTTCAAGGCTCTTTTTGGAAATAGGAGGTAATGATTTTAGTACAGAGGTTCAGATGGTCAGAGAAGAAAATATGCAAGCTTTGTTCTAGCTTGCAATTATAGAAGAAAAGCAGGATCTCAGCTGCTTCTTTTATGCTAGAAGGGCATGTATATGTTTCCATTACAGGAAAAGCTTAAAGTATTGCACTGAATGACCTCTTTTTAATTTTTTTATCATCACAGAATGATTAATAAGTGTACGTTGAAGGCAAAATATCAGTCTAAAGAATTATTTTGAAGATACAGCAGCAAAACAAAATTACAGTGGTCGTCCCTACTGTTCCTCAGTTCTGTTGAACAGGTGTGTGGAAGTTGCTGTGTAAACAGTGCTGTGAATTTTTTACATGCGTTCTTAAAATTTAGCAGCCTTTCTTTTCTGGAAAGTTGACATTCTGTTTTGTAAGGTGACTTTCATGACTAGTTAGTTCAAAACTGGTTTTAAGTTTTATGCAGAAGGACAATAATTTAATATGTAGTAAAGCAATGTCCTTAAACAAATATGGTGTTGCTTAGTTAGTTGCCAGTAGCTGCCCTAGTCATGGTATTTGGGCATTCTGCCTTTCACTAGCCTTTCTCAATTGCCTTGAGTAACCTGGAATATTTATTAACCTGTGTGCTCTGTCGTGGAATGTTCCGATTTTAGTTATGTGACTTTACATCTATTGGAGTACAGGGGAAGCTGCTCCACATGCAGCAATTTGCTTTGAAAATAGGAAAATAAAGGTACAGTGATTCTGAGAGAAGATGCAGATTTTAAAGGCAATTTTAAAATTAACACTTATGCCTTTGGGTATCTCAGAAGAAGGACGTGCAGGTATGGAAGCTTTTGTTCAACCTCTCCCTTCTCTTCCAGGTTGTTTCCAGAAATCTAATCTCCATGTTGATAAGTTTAATATTGAGAGGTCTAATATTGAATATTATTTTTGCGCCACTGCTTGATTCTGGTGGAGATAATTTCTGTGTGAATATTTAAAGCCTGGTTCTAAAACGGCTTTCATATTTTGTGAAATAAATCTGCAAAAACATCTGCTTTTTGTGTAGTAGATGCTTCCAAATGATATCAAATATTATGTAAATTTATCTATTGAACTCTGGCTTCATTTAGTTCAGGATATTTAAAAAAACCACCTATACTGCTTGTCATATATAGAGTTCTTGTGACAGGAGCATGTAACAGATTCTTTGTGCTGCAAACCCACTGCCAAAGTATTTCTTGTAAACTCTTAATTTGTAATTTCCATATTACATTTTTCCAGGCTTTACGGATAAGGTACGGCAGAATCAATACATCACCTTATTAATACAAATAAATTTTTCATATATTTCAGTATTATTTTTCAAAGCTCTTGATTGAAAAAGTGTATCTGTGCACTTTACGTAGCAGAGGTAATGTTTGAAAGTTTAATTTACAAAAAGTACAATTATCAAATTTTCAGGTTGGATTATTAAAATAGTTCACATAACGCGTGTATAATGCTTTGTGTTATAGGTCCCTGATTAATTACTATACAAATGTGCTATTGCCTGGCAGTTTTAGTCCAAGCTGGAGCAGTTCCTTCCTTGCCTGCTGCAATTTTTTCCTGCTTCTGTATTAGCAGAGCAGCATTCCATATGGAATGGAATACTGCCCAACCAGTTCTTTTAATGTAAAAAAGCTAAGTGATGAGCTGAGAAAAAATGGATGGAACCTCCTGACATTGGAGAATTCCAAGTTCTGGAGAAATTAATGTCAATGTCACTTTACATTGGAAAGGGGCAGAAGTCCTTGAACTTATCTGTAGTCCATTTGGTGATAAGGCAGGAATGAATTTGCTGTTCATAAAAGTCTGACCGTTGTTGTCACTGAAAACTGACTGTATTTACTAGTAAGCAAAAAGACTCCTTATTCTCTGAGATTTGTTTACATTTTGTTATTAAAATTTGCTAATAAAAATCAGATTGATTCCTCTTAGATCAGTTGTGGTTTGCCGTGATCATTTCTAAAGCACTTTTATGATTTAAGTGTACTAAATTTAAACTCTGTTTACAAGAGTCTTTCATGAAGGGAATGTCTTGGAAGTTTACTGAGGCTTGAAATGAGTGATAATTTTTTTTTCTGAGAACGCCTTTCAGGAGTTTGAAAGCAGTATAATATGCAGTTATAATAAGCTATAAAAAGCTATAAATAAGTTATAATAAAAATTAAGTATAGTTTTCTGTTGCAAACTATGATTCTTTAAAAAATCAAACGGTGTTTAAGCAGCTTGAGTAATTTTTTTTTTCTTCTCTATTTTTAAGGTTCATTTGAGCTTCTTAGTGTTTCTCCATCGGCTAGCAGAAGAAGCCAGGACAAATGCTTTTGAGAACAAAAGTAAAATAATTAAACCTGAGCACACCATATCTGCAGCGAAGGTATTAACACACTTTTAATATTTTTTATTTTTGTATAATGTATTATGACAGCATATACAAAATCTTTCTGTGTTAAAGTTGATATTCGATTTATAATTCAGAACCTATAGACAGTATTCTTTGTCCATCATTGACACAATTTACTGTTACCAAGACAACAAATTAGGTCTCCTTGCCCTATTAAATATAACCCAATTTTTCTTGATTATTCCCTGTTCAAAGTCATAATTTCAATATATGGGTAAGTCTACAAAATAGTCTACCAGCCTGAAAGGCAGTCCAAAGTTGGACTATCCTTATTTCAGGTGATACTACATCAAGGAAAGATACTATCCTAACTTCAGTGATATAAGTGAAGCTTTATGGAACAAGTGAGAAATAGTTCAGAGAGATTCAAATACCTTTCTTACATCTTTAGTTCTTACCTGCTTAGCCTGAAATAAATTCCTAGTGGATTCTGGCAGCGTTGCGTGGATACTTATTGGACAAACAGATACTTCATGTGATGTCTTTGGCAAGGAAAGAACTAAGGAAGAATTAGACTGTGGATTGTTATTTGGGTAGTTCAGCTTAACAAAAATTGCTGTATGAATATCTGTGAAGAAGGAATTCGCTGCGTTGCAAAGCATGGTGAGCATGCAAAAGAACGGAAGGGGGAAGGTGTTATGCAGCTTTGTCTCCCTAGAAAGAATTAATGTCAAAATATGCTTGAAATCATTTTGTATTCTGTAGCTCATTTCTGCTTTGCCTTGGTGTCATGAGTGAATTCAGTCTCTTTATTTTATCTCTTTAACCACTTTCTCCTGCTGAACAAATTGGGAGAACAAAACTTGGTGTTACCTGATATTTTGGTCCTGTGGTTTCTGTTTATCTTCACTATTTTTTTCCCTTCTGCTGAAAGGTTTAGTTTGATATTTTTTTATTACTATAGTAACAGAAACATATACAGGATATGTAGGGTAGCCAAGTGAATGTTGCAGTTGGAGTCCTACATGTTTATGGTTTCTTTTTAACTGCAAACTTAATACTTTTTGAACGTTTTTGTGCTTCATTTATTTTTTAAGGTGAGAAGAAAGGAAAAACTGCCTGTATTTTAATAATTTTAACACTTGAATAGTCCCACTTGAGCTTTGAAGTTCATTTTTCAGTTTAAACTCCAAACCAAAAAATGTCCTTCCAAAGGTCCATGTGCTCTTGATATAGAAAAAAAGAAGGCATTGCAAACAAAAATCAAGCATAATAGCTGTATTATTGCAAACTTTATTTCTTCTCTTTGTCTAGGCCCAAGAGGGTAAGAACTTCAAGGAATCTACTGATGGCTCAAGAGCACTATTGCCATTTCTCAGCATTAATTTTCAAAATAAGGCTTTTATTTTGGAATTCTTGCTTATGAATGTTTTTGCTTAAAAAAAAAAACAAAAACAAAAAACCAAAACTTAAGTTTGAAATCTTTCTGTATCCTTTTGCTTTTTTTCTAATATTTTCCCTAAAGTATTACCCTTGACAACACAGCTCTTAGAAATATATTGGCTAGGTGAACCTTTGGTCTCAGTAGCTTAGTGTTTTGAGTCTTGTCTGCTGCCTGAATTGTATTGATAATTTTTTTTTTTCCTTTTCAGGTTATTTTAAAGAAAAGCAGAGGCTAGAAAACTGACCACTGGAATTTTAAAGCACGTATTTCAATGTTTTCCAACTGACTTGAATTATGCTGTGAGCCACCTTTAGGATTTGGAACTGTGTAGTTTTGTTGACAATTATCTCCTGACTGACTATCATGCTGTTTCTTAAAAAAAAATAAATCTTAGGATGTATATTTTATATTTTCAGACACTTCATGCAAAATTTTAAAGTGTGTGTCACTTGTCACTTAAGACTTTTGATGTACCTTGTTTCATAATGATGGAGGAATGCTTGTATCATAAATATCCTTTGGGTACAATGTGGCATTTATTATTAAAAGTGTGAAAGTTCTTAAGGGGAATAGTAGTTAAAAAAAAGCAAAACAAAACCACAAGTTTCACTAAATCCAGTATAGATTGTGCAGTTCAGAGCAGATTTACTAGCTAAACAAAATTATGGCTTTCAAAGCCATCACTGTAGAAACAAGTGTATTAAATACTTTGTCTCCAGTTTATTTATAAATGTCTTGGTAACTTTAAAATTACTTTGAAAAGTAGGTTAAAACTTCTGTGTTCTGGGGAAAGAATACATAGTTGGTATTTTAAATCATGGTCTGAACTGTTAAGCCGACCTATTTGATGTGGTTTATGAGACAGCTTGGTGGTCTGTAATTCAGTTGGTGTGGACAGATGCACAGGTTATGGAAAAGGAAAGATCTGGCACAGCTGATGTTTTCGAAGTTAGATCTTGTTAAAAATAACAAAGATAAGTTGGCACGAGTGCCAAGATATTTCCTTCCCTCTTTTGAGTGTCCTGCTAACTTGTCAAATGTCTGAAAATGTACATTATATAAAAATGTCTTCTTAAATTAAGATCATATTCCAATTCTATTCTTATATTTTTAATAATTTACTGAACACTTTGCTTAATAAATGTATTAAAAAAGGTATAGATGAATCTTACATTTTGAGCTGATAATGCGGTTTTGTGGAATATATGGTAGCTGATCCTCGATATTCACAGCGAATAAAGAATCTTTAAAAGTGTTATGTATTGAGTATTGTAATTTTGTTTGACACCTTACAAAGTGTATTCTAGAAACTCAGCAAAAAAAATTTGTTTTAGAAGTATTTTTGTAGTCTAAAGAAACTGTAGCAATGCCAGTACTTATTATTTCATATCATGTCTATGTACTGACATGAGTTTTAAATTCATGTTTTAAATCAAGTTTTTAAAATGCTGTATAGCCTTTGAAAAGTCATCCTCTTCCAGTATGCAGAAAGGAAGGAAGGATTACTCTCCTGCTTTATTTGACTCACAGAGCTTAGTGCATTCTGCTTCTTGTAAGGGTTGACTAGATTCTTTATTCTGCATTTTTTTTTGTCTTACTCCCTTGGAATCCTCAAAGAAGTCCAAGAACATACACATGTAGAGGGTATGTGAACTTAATAATCTGAAGTACATTCTGAGGAATAAGGAAGATCTGACTAGGTATTTATTTTTTATTTGTAATTACTGTCTTTGATTTAACAATTTAATTGCAACACCAGATTTTCCTTAGAAATGTTTTCATTTTCCCTGAAATATTTTCTTAGAGTCTTGTACAATCACATACCTTCCTCATTGTACAATTCTTTGAGTGCTATAGCTTCTTTTGGAACTTGTTTAGAAATCTGCTTTAACTTTTTTTTTTTTTTTTTTTTAATTTTTGTAGAAGCAAGATCCACTCTGAGTTTAGTGGAATATTCTCATTGTAATATAGTAAATTCACTGATGATCAGCTACTGTTGGAGAAGGGAAGCAAAAACGGTTAAAACCAACCACCAGTGTACTTCTAAAATACTTTGTACAGTGCTTTTGGCCTGTATTCATGGTTAAGAAGCTGCCTCTTTTTAATAGGAGAGGGACTTTGATAGTACATTGTAAATTTTTCTAATAACTGGAGCAGGCAGGTATTAAGAAGATCTGGGTAGCTTAGCAAGTATTCAGGTATATATTCAGCAGGTATATATTTCTCTCCTAAAGTTCAAATAAATACTAACTGAAAATTAATGGGGCCAATGAAGTGGGCTTAAGCTTTTAGATATGTAAAATGCTATTGTGTTTTTCTAGTATCTTCTTGGATGTTCACCGTAAGGTTAATTGTATTCCTATTTGGCAGCTCCTCTGTTCTCCTTCATATATATATATATAGGGTCTCTTCTCTATGCTGTATTCCTTACTGGATTTTTAAAATTGAAACTTACAGCAGTATTGTCTAAATACCCATGAACATCACCTGATTATTATATTTAAAACTTCTGAAAAGTGTGAATATTAATAATGGTATGTCAGTGAAGGTTAGATCTATGGACCTAACTCCTAATGATATTAACACAAATAAATGAACTTGTATACTTTGATAGGTCAGGACCCAAAAATCACTGTTCTATTTGAGTGTAAAGTTGTATCTGTTGTTTTGAGTCAGAAAATCAACACAGGTGCTAGAGAGGACATTCACTCCTTGGAATCTCATTGTGGCTTTATGTGGAGAAGTACGTGACTGCTGAAAAAGAATCTAAAGTTTTGTAATACAAATAGTTAGTATTTTCTGGTTATAGTCATACAGTAAAGGAAAAATAAATTCAGAAATATGTATACTGTAATAGAGAAATTCTTTTTCTAACCATAAGGTGGGGATAGAGCAAAAACTCTTTTATGCCTGTGGTAATTTTCCATTAGAGCAAGTATTCTGATTATTCTTACTAAATAGTATGCTATAGATTAAGACACTTTCAGATATTTTTTGAAGACTACCAAGCTTATACTGTTGACATATGTAGGACAATTAATGTTAAAAAGAAAAAAAATCCCATTTATATCCAAAACAGGATACTGTCCTGATCTGAGCTGAGAGGGTGAAGGATATGAAGGATCTTGAAGATTTTTCTTTATTCGAAGTTTAATGTTTCAGTATCATGTAGTTTTCTTATTTAGAGTTCTATAGTTATTTGTACAACATTGCCTCAGTTTTAGAAATGGGTATATTCTATGTGCAGTTTTGTGAAGGAAATTCTTGTTGAAGACATTACTTATTTAGAAGCCTTAACATACAGCTTGTCCTGGCTGACTTGCTGGCTCGGTGTTCCATTAGTCTTTATCAGTTGAGAACAACTAAGAGCGTATAACTTCTGAATGCATAGGGTTCTGAGGTAACTTAGCAGTATGCATTTAGAAGGTGACTTGCATTTCAAATAAAAATGATGATTACATTAAATTAAAATTCTTTTTTCCACAGATGTGAGAGATGTGTCAAAATCAAGTTCATTAGAATGTTTCAGAGCAATGTGTGTAGTAGTTTTTCAGTTTGATATGTATATTGTCATATACTGTGTATATGTGTTGGCATATAGATTCGTTCATATGTTTTAAGGGTACTTTAATGGTAATGTAGCTGCTGTAATAACTTACTTGGATATGATAAAAGAGGGTAGTGGAACAAATTTTTTACATGTTTGAGTAGCTTCAATTCTAGGCTGGGAAGATGCTGACAGCATTTCTGTTGTTCTAAATGCAGAACTGCGACTTTCTTAAGAAATAGAAGAGTCTTCCCACCTGACAGTTCATGGTTCTGCAGACATAATCAGTTGGAATTCATTCATTTACTGTTTGGTGAACGATGTTGGGGGTTTGTCAGTTTCTTTGCAATCCACATTCATCAAATTTACATGGGCTTTGATACATAATATTCTCCCGTGGGCTGGGTTATTAATGTTATCCTGACCAAACTGCTGAAAGATCTTTTCAGGTCATTTGATACCTGTAAGAGCAAGTTTCTTACTGAGTAGGTCACTTTCCTAGGGGAATGATTTCAGGGCATGGAGAATGTGATAGCATAGAGTGTAGAAAAACGCCTAAATACCCCTTAAGTAATTTCTGGTTTAAAAAACCCCAAGTGTAGACACAACCTTACTACCCAATAATAATGTAACTGCAGCAGTTAAATAAAAGCAAGAACACTCCCTCCATCAATGATTTGCTCAACCTTCTGGCTTTAGGTCAGGCTCTACAGAAAGACTCCTATTTTGTTTCCTAAGCATGTAGAAAACACAGAAAAGTATGTTGGCAATAGGACAGATCCTGAATCAAAATTTATAAAGGGCAAATACTTCCAAATAAATGCAGTCATGTATAGAGTTGGATTAGCTGGGGTTTCCAGTCCGTTATATCGGGTTGAAATTGGTGTCATTGTATTGATGCTGACCTCTAAAATCAACAGCCTAATGTGAATTGTTTTCATTTGTTCAACTTCAGTAGGTAAGTGCACACACATATTATATAACTAGTAATTTTTAATGAATTGCTGCAAACTTTTTAAATAAACCAGATAAAGGAAAATATCTAAGTAAGAGGTAAGCTAGTTTTTAGAATTTCTACTTCATATCTGAAATCTTAGTACAAGCAAGCCTCTAGTCAGCTGTTGGAGCTGTTTTTTCACACAGTAAAGGATAAAGTTACCAGTGATGGTGGGTTACATTTTAATGTTTAGATTCTTTAATTGATTTTTGCTCTTCAGAGAAAAATATGTATTCTTCCAAAATTGGTCAGCAGTTTAAATATTACTAATTCTTGATGATTGGCTAGAATTAAAATGAGGTAAAAGACAGTAATTAAAAAAACCAAAACAAAGCAACAAACCCCCAAAAAATCCCCGAGAAGCAGTCAGGAAAAGGGAAGTATAAGCACATGACATAGTTAAGGTTGGCCATAGAATAGTTTCTTCTGTTTCTGTAGTTTCACCATTTGTGTTTCATGTTGAAGTTTTAACTGTTGGCTCCCATGTTTTCCAGATTTAAAAGGTTGGGTCTTGGTAATGGAGGGCAGTAGTTTTCATGTAGTCTAAGTAACAAGATTCTTCTAAAACTTTTTCCAAAAAAGATATGGAATATCTACTAAATTGCCACCAGAATTCCACACAGTAATTAGTTTTGATGATACTTTACCTGTAGCTTATTTTGGAAGTTTTTCCCAAAAATTCATATGGAATAAGCCTTGAAAATTCAGATCAGAAGTGGACAAAATGTCATCTTCCTTTGTCTTTTGCTCTCCTTGTTTATCCTTTCTATTTCTGGATAAGACTAGAGAACCATAGTGAAGGTTTATTTTAGGACAGCGACAACATTTAAAAGTCCAGCATTTAAAAGTACTGCCAAAAGGATGGATTAACTTTCAATCCTCTTTGAAGGCACGTTAGTATTCACCGAATGAATCACATTGTGGGTAAGATTGGAAGGGACCATCCCATCTGGTCCAACCTCCCTGCTCAAGCAGGGTCATCTTGGAGCACAGGATTGTGTGCTGGTGGTTCTTGAATATCTTCAGTAAGGGAGACCACAAATCTCTGGGCAACCTGTTCAAGTGCTCTGTCACCCGCAATGACCTGCACAGATGTTTCTGTATATGTGTAGTATGAATGCAAACATTGTGAGACTCTGAAAGTAGATCTATGGTTTAATGATACTTCTTGTTGACTGCAATTTTTGAAGTTAAGTCTCAACAAAATAGGGAGTAGCTTACTGGCTTGAGAAGCTGTTAATTTTACTGTAAGTTTGTGAACACCAAGAAATTTTATTAATGTTATTGTTCATGCACTTTACCTTCTGTTGAACTTTTCTTATTTGCTAAACATCTAGCTGTCAGTGCAGCTGTGGCCAGGAGTTGAAGGAATATGCAATATTAAAAAACACAGGACAAGTGCAAGCACAGCAATTTTGCTTTGGCATGTTATTTTCATGAACGTAGCATCTTTTGCAAGGTTTTCCTGGAAATAACAAGAAAACACCTTTCCAAATCATCTTTACTTGGGTAGAATGGATGCTTAATTGCACTAAACTTCTCCAAAACAAATGTTCATGTATTGAACTGAATTGTGCCTTGAATTTCTGCTAATGTGTTTTTTTCTTTCTTCTTTCTTGCCCACTTACCCTCAAAAGAGAGGATGGGATATGCTGTGTACTTCTTCTAAGGAAGACTTTTACAATGGTTCTCTTTGTTTTCCCTGAAGTTCCTGGTGAAGCAGAAAGACATGCATCTCTAAATCGATGTCTTAGAAATTACCAAGAAGGTATTATTTTATGTCTACTACATGTAGTATAAAACATTTGTTCTGTTGTATGAAGTCTGCCTCTGTACATGCTGAATATTGTGCATATAAATTTTAAATCTCTTTATAAAGCTTGGGTTCAGAAACTGTAGGCATTTTCTAATATATAAGACTCAGGTGGAACATAGACTTGGGGCTCTTTTATTCTCTGAAGAACCCATCAATGTGTAAAATATCAGGCTACTCTCTCTTTGAGAATGGAGAGGATTTTTCATAGATGATTTTACATTTTTGTCCATTTGTTTTTTCTTTTAGTTTGTTTTTTTTTGTTTGTTTTGTTTTGTTTTTGGGTTTTTTTTGTTTGGGATTTTTGGTTGTTTTTTGTTTTGGGGGTTTTGTTTGTTTTCATTGGTGTTTTTTGTTTGGTTGGTTTGGTTTTTTGTTTTCTTTTTTGTTTGTTGGGGTTTTTGGGTTTTTGTGCTAACTACATGGGCTGCTAGATTAAAGGGTTTTTTGCTAAATATTTGATATCATATTTCTTTATTCAAGCATGAAAATTCAATTATGACTCACCTCCCAGAGGAGTCCTCCAGTTTCCATAACATTCCTAATATTCTTAATTTTGAAGACTAAGCAGAGTTTCTTCCCAGTATTTTCTGTTCCTCTTTTTCCAATCCCTAAGTTCAATGCTAAAGAGAAGGAGAGGATGGTTGTGAGGCTGCAGAGCATTTACACTGGAACATAAGCAGGATTGCCAACAAGTAGCAGGCTTTAAATTGAGAAAACTGTATGTGAAGGAAATGCTCTGTCTTCCTTACCAAACTTCAATGCTCCTTTGGGAAGACAATTCACGAGATGAACCTTTGTTAGCAAAGATTGTCGCCTTTGCTTAAAACTCGCGTAAATATTCCCCTCTCCTTCAAATAAAGCTTTTTTTTTTTTTGTCCTTATTAGCAAAAATGAACAAAGCATCAAATCAAATGTAAACATAAACAATTTATTATATACTGTGCTCATTATTGATTTAAAACCAGGTTTTTTAATTTTTAAAAATACTTTTTCTCTCTGAGGAATACATACTGTATCGAGAAAGCTTCTAAAAATTAGAAGCTGGATGTTTAAAGCTGTAACAAAACGAACTTTATAAATTGTACTAATACCTTTGTTAAAAAAATAACAATGTGAAATTATGGCACAAAGGAGCACACTACTACTAATCATAAAGAAACACTTCTGAAATACCAGTTTTTTCATGTTTTCTCTTGCAAATTACATGTAAAATGATGATGTCTGTTAAAAAGATTGTATGTAGTATTTTTTAAAGTTTAGTAAATTTAACTCTTGTCTGCATCCCTCTTGAAATATGGACCATGTTTGAGACATAATTTGTGTAACAAAATATCTTTATTTCCAAGTTAATTTAATTTTTACATGCTTGTCTTACAGAGGAAGTTTACTTTTAATAAAAGTCATGTGTTTAGAGCTGTAATTTTTGCATTCAACATAAATTATTTTTATGTTGTTACTGTTTGATGTGAAGTCTACATTTTCTATGAATAAACTTGGCAGTTACAGTATGGACCTCATCTTCCTCTATCAGTACCGCCATGTTACCAATCACTATATTGAAAATTGGAAGGTAATATAATGTTTAGAGTAAAGCTATGAGTGTAGTTTCAATACAAGATGCACTGACAATCCTTTTTTACCTAGGCTTCATATATTATCCCTGTAAACTCAAAAAAAAGACATTTTCCTCTGTTCTTGTAGTTTCCCTTTTAGATTGGAGCCTATCACCACATGAAACACTTTCCTGACCTTTAGCATTGTCAGAACATGAAACAGAGGAGGAGGATATCCTATGGTGTATAGTACATTAAGGGGATTACCTCATCAGCATGAAAAGTCCATAACTAATCTACACCAGAGACATGTAAGCTCTTGGAGCAGGACATTCTTGAAAATATAAAGAAACATCAAAACATTTTCTCTGAGAGTTATTCAGCATGGAAGTGGAGCAGCCAGCATGCGAATGAATTGCAGTGTCAGATTTGTTCTCTGTTTACAGTGTTTTCTATTCATATATGTACCCAGACCCAAATTTTCAGGCTGAGGAAGGATTGATAATAGTCTTCTTCTTATGGAAAACTGAACTCAGGGTGAGGTTGCTCCTGGTATTTTCCTTCTCCCTACCTTGTCAACTGCTGGAGGTAACTGATTAAGAGGGGAGCTTTTTTTTTCCCCTTCAAATTTCCTAAACTGATTTGAAACTGTACCTTTATGCTAGTTTAGCATATTATTTCTCCAGTTTTTCTGAGCTTGTATGGAGTCAGCAGAGAAATGTATCATGATGATTTGAACTCTAGCACTAAGTAAATAAGATGCGGTTCTGCCCATCCACAACATGCAACCCTATAACTGCTGCTATGATGGATTTACTGTAACCTACAGCATGTGTATTATGTTTATATATGCTTTTCTGTGTATTATCTTTTTTTTTTCCCCTAACACAATGATTGGTGATACGTTTGAAAATTGACCAAAATCTGTAAATACAGTTTTCTAGCACTAAAGAGCTCATGTAAATGCATCAGCCTAAAATTTGATTAACCATGCTTAAATCTTGAAAGTAATGTGGGTTTTAAATCATTGGGTTTGGGAAACCTGTTGCAAATTTGTGCATGAATCCTTCTTTGCTTTCCTTAGTTAAGAGAAAACTTGACTTTAGTTTCCTTTGGTTAAGAGAAAAAAAGAGCCCAACACTGAAGCTATGGAGACTTGCCAAAAATTGTTTAAATTATTCTTATTAGGTCATGGTAATCTATTATTAAAATGTGCTAGAATTGTTGGCTCATCTACATTGCAATATATTCCTTGCATTTCAGAAGAGTAAGAGAACAGAGAGCATCCTAAACAAATAAAAAGTAGTTTTTATCCTGTTTTCATATTTTTCAATTTCAGGTTATCTTTTTCAATTTATCTGCTGAGGAACTAGATTTTGTTACCCTATAAACCTTATTCGTTGATCAAATTTTGTAGCATCTCTGAAATTCTCATTGTTAACCATCTTTTTCAATTATATTTCTTTTGAACAACAAGTGTATCTTATTTGAAAAATTTCTTCAGCAGTACTCTAAAATATTGTTGAGCAAATAATTCACAAAATTTTTCTTATTTATCAGGAGTTGTTCTGTAATTCAGTTTCTTCAAGTATATTCAATATTCAGAATTGTTTCTGGACTATTTTGTTGAATATTCTTGGGGACCCTGCTTGAGTAGGGAGATTGGCCCTCCAGTTGTCTCTTCCAACCCTACCCATTCTGTGATTCTGTGATTCTTAGTAAGTCTTGGGTTTTAGCTCACTGAGCAGCCGTCTGTTCCCACTGATTGCCATTTAAAAGGCAAAAGTCTGTAATCAGCCAGTTAATTTGCAGATTGTGTTTCTTCAAACCAATTGAACATATGTAATAATTAGCTGGAAGCTTGTAGAAGGCAGTAAACATGCCTTTCAGTAAACACTTTCTGAAGTGTGTCTAAATTGCTTAAATTCATATTCCTGATGATAAACTTAATTTCATTAACTTAGGAAAAGCTGAGCTTAAATATATCTCTTCTTAAAAATATAAATTAATGCCTGTGGAAAATATTTCACAGTTGTTGATTGGTTTTAGCTGCAGAAATATATAAGTGTAGTAAATAATAGAGCCTTGATGAAGTCCAAATACTCTCTTTTTTCATTGTTAAATTAGAATATTGTATTTGTACAGGACATAAGTAGTAGATGAGAGATTTGACCAAAAGCGTTGGGAAAATCCCTTCTCCTTACAAAAGATACAGGAAGAACAAACGTAACCTCCAATACAAGAAGTTCTAGGAACTGGAGCCTTTTGATCTGAATGAAAGCCAACTACTAAAATTTTGAAGACAATAACTTCTTTACATTACTATGTCCTCAGTGATGATTTAGAGAGACAATCAATTTTCTCTGTTTATCTGCTCTGCAGTAGGATCCAACTACTGCAGTTGAAACTGCAGTTTGACTGAGATAAATAGAGAAGCTTTTAATATTTAAGAGATCAGCATAAAGAGAAAATGCAGAATTGTGTATCTTGTTTCCAGTAATGACAGCCATTCTTGTCATTATATTACTACACATGTTCAATTGCGGTGAAGAAACTGCCTTTAAGTGTTAGATTTTCTTAGGGGCTCCAGCTGGGTGGGCATTTCACTTTGTGAAGGGACATTACCAGTTGGGTGAGACAGAGAACTTTTTAGATGAAGCTTTTGAAATTTCCATAATTTTTACTTTTTAGGATTTTTAACTTTTTTTTTTTTAGGTAATATTATTTTGTGTGTGTGTCTATATATACATTCTTGGGCAATTTTACCCATTTTGATTGGTGTAAAATCAAAATCATATAGTGATTTATATTGCTGAGAATGGGAGCAAGCTTTTTGCCCCAATACTTTTCACTGCTTTGTCTTGCTCTGAAGCAGTTTCCAGACTCCACGTAATTTGTCTGTGATATTCAATATTAACTAAGTAACAGCATCTGCAGCTCTGCTAAATTGAGGCGTTTGAATACTCGGCTTCCACACTAGCAGATATTTTTGGCAAGTATGTACCTTTACCCCAAAGTTGTTGCTATTATGGGATTGTTTTAATCATACACTGAAACTCATTTTTTTTAAATGCACTTTTAATTCTTTCTTTGTTTGTTTTTATTGTTTGCATAAGAACACCACATGCTAATTCACCACATGATGTGTACTCACAGTCCAAATATTACAAAGTTAGTTCCAAGGTCCAGACATTTACCAGTCTCCCTTTCATAAAGCATATAATGGCAAAATCCTTAGTCCAAATTCAAGTCAACCAGAACTTTGGAGTATTTTCAGAGTAAAATATGCTTCGGAACAGCTGCAGGAATCTTGATACATAACCCACAGTGGGGTGGACATAACCCTTTAATACTGAAAATATACTTTATAATTTACACATGATGACATGATAGAAGTTTTTATAAGGATTTCTTCAAAAGAAGAAGGAGTATGAAAACAACTAAAAATAAATAGAAACACTTTCCTGTTTTAAGCCCACATCGGGTATAGCCATGATGGCAGCCAACACCTTTTTGGCACAGAGCCCTGCCAGTTGTCTCGTCCCAGATTCAGAGACACAAAACTCAACTCTTCTTTGGAAGTTTGCCTTGCTGCAAGAAGCTGGTAAAAGGAGAACATATAATGCCTTTTCTCTTGCTTCCTGCTTATTAATAAATTGAAAATTACATAGTCTACAAACAAACCTTTGTTTCATGGATTCCATCAAAATGCATAAATCATTAAATGTTTTATATCAATTATTTTGTCTCAGATCACACAGTTCTCTTATGTAAAGCAAAATAAATTCGTTTTAATTACTTACTGTATGTTATGACAGTGTATCACAAGTCATATAAAATCAGCTATTTAATGTTAACAGGAAAAACCTTTTTTGAAATTTCTTAGTATCTTATATAGAAAATTTTGCAGCAGCATGCATCCTTGATTTGCTAAGGGCTTAGCGCATAACATTTTCAACCAATTTGGTCTCAGTGTGTCCTAGAATAATAACCCTTAACTCAATAAAATTTCAAGAGCAAAGTATTTAGAGAATTTTTCCTACCAAGAATCAATGCTGAAGAATTACTCCGGGACAGAATTAAAAAATACATAAATATTGTAACCCACATGTGAGAGAAAATGAAAATTTCTGGAGTGCACACAATACATGCTGACACATCTATGTGTGGGTACTCTTCTGCATGATGAGTCACCCCAGTGAATGTCAGCCCTGGCAAGACACAGCCTAAGATCCTAGGCCTGTGTTTTTGTTCTCATAGCTGAGAAAAAAGATGTAAACATCTTCTGAGCTAAAAAAAGAGCAAGATTGCAAATGCAGAATATCGAGTTCAAAAGCAGAACACAGAGTCCCAAAGACTGCTGTACACAAGGTGAAAGATATTTGATCTGTTTCTCTAGTTCACTGAGGTCCTTGTATGTCACTCCATGAACAAAAGAATTAAATCTGGTCATAGGGACAACCAGATCTGTGCCATCTGGTTTTACTTACCCACATTAAAAGTCCTAGCACTGGGTGAGGTATGAGCTGCTGTTGAGGTAGTTATTCTTATCTGCTGAATTATATTTTGAGACTATTGATGTCCGGAATATGATAGAACAATTTCAAAACTTCCCCACCTACCTCAAAAATATTAGGCTGGACGTTTTCCATAGGTCCCCTTTCCTTCCTCACTTTTTTTTCAGGTGAAGCAGTAGAGATTTTGTTTACTTTTATTCCAAAAAGTCTCATTCTTTTTTATATGGATTTTCTAAATTTTGATCTGTGATGACCGGCCATTTGCAAGGAGTAAAGTGCTACTCCACGTTATTATTTGATATTATTAAGGAAATCTGGCATGTGTCCAAGTCATAATCATTAGAAACTTTGTGGAAAGGATGACTGACTTTACCCTGACTCCCATACTTCCAACTTTTCATCTCCTGATACAAGTTAATTTTTTGAGTGCCAGAAGATTTTACAATCATTGGTAGTGAGTAAAATATCTTCATTTTGCCAGGATATGTTACTTGGATCTGTTATTTTGAATTGAATAATAATCAAAGCAAGATATGGTCTAGAAGAGAGGATTTCTCATCCTTCCTCTGTGGAATATGACTTAATTGTGCTAACGATGGGGAGCACAGCCGCTGTTGTTAAGCCAAGAAAGGGAAAACTTATTGGTTTCAGTAAGAGGCGCTGGAAAATGTCTTGTGTTCAGATACATACAGGTGCATTTTATTTTAAGTTGCTTCTGTTAAATATAGTTGCATGCTGCCCACGTCCTGTTTTATTGTATATCCAGAATATCTGGAAAAATCTTAGTATTCTGTAAAGATGAACTGACTAAAGCAGTATTACTTTATTTCCTCTCACCCATTTTTACCAGATTACTATACTAAATGTTCCAGGTTTCAATCATATGTTAAGTTTTAGATTGGTTCATTTGGAAGATCTTGAGATCTTGCTGTTCAGCATTTCATATTTAAATCTGATTCTCTGAATGTTTTTATGCTTTTGTTATAGAGTTTGTTCCTTTTTTTTTTTTATTATTTTTTCCCCCACTTTCTAGATATTACAAAGGCTAAGAACATAATTGTCTGTTGTGAGAAGACATATGAGGAGCTTGTCCTACATGTATTGCGAGACTGGGTTAAAAAGCCAGTCCTTTTAAGTGTTAACACCTAAAACTGAAGTGCATAAGTAGCTTTTGGTTACATTAAGTGGAATTTTCCCAAACATGGCATTTTAAAGATGGGTCTAGACTACAGTTGTTTAAGTAAAATATTCATGGTGTAGAGAAAAGAAATGGTGGAAGGCTGGTCTAGACATAGCAAAACATTAATTACAATGGAGCAAACTGTGTTATGAATTTCTTCATCTTTACTGTAAATGTGATACAAGGTATATTTCTGCTATTTTGATTGATCTCACATTCACACTGTAGCTTGTAGCATTAAGCCAGTTTAAAAACTTCTGTGAATTTTGCCCTTTCTAAAATGTTTTCCTGATCTATTTTGTTTTGTTGAGTTTAAATCTCTCTTCTAAAAAATCGTGCAGTCTTATACTTCCACACAGAAGTTTTGTTAGTAAGCTTGTTTCAAAGTAAAAGGAAGGTTTTTTCGTCAGCCCAAATTTTTATCAATTTCCATTTCATCTTAGGTGAACTGGTAGGTTTGTTCATCTAGAGTTGTTCAAATTTTAATGAACAGTCCATTTGCAGTGTGGTAAAACTTCTCATTATATTCCTTTAATTTTATCAATTTTTTTTCTCTATAAAGACAGATGAATGAGATAATAGCAAAACAAAAGTTTTGCAATAGTGTTTTAATGAAATAAAGCAAGCAAAAATATTCAGTAAATCTCAGTGTGTGATGGTTCTTTCCCTTTCTCTTCCTCTCTTTCTCTTTCTCTTTCTGCTAAGATATTGGTATCAATGCAGATTGGTACCAATCTGCACAATACTGGGCTGTAATACCAATACTGGGATGTGCCCTGCTGAGAAGGACTTGGGTGTGCTGCTGGATGAGAGGCTGGACATGACTGTGTGCACTCACAGCCCTGAAAGCCAACTGTGTCCTGGGCTGTGTCCAAAGCAGTCTGGCCAGCAGGTCACAGTAGGTAATTCTGCCCCTCTGTTCTCCTTGGGTGAAATCCCACCTGGGGGGCTGCATCTAGCTCTGGGGTCCCAGGCACAAGGACATGGCCATGTTGGAGAAAGTCCAGAGGAGGCCACCAAAATGATTAGAGGGATGGAGCCCCTCTCCTATGAGGAAAGGCTAAGAGAATTGTGAATGTTCAGCCTGGAGAAGAGAAGGCTTTGGTCTGACCTAACTGTGGCCCTACAGTACCTGAAGGGACTCCTCAAGGAAGATGGAGAGAGGCTGTTTAAGAGCATAGAGTGACAGGACAGGGGGGAATGGCTTCAAACTGAAAAGACAGTAAGTTGAGATTGGATATAGGGAAGAAATTCTTTATTGTGAGGGTGGTAAGGCCTTGGAACAGACTTCCCAGAGAAGCTGTGAATGCCCCTTTTGTGGAAGTGTTCAAGGCCAGGTTGGATGGGACCCTGAGCAAACTGGTTGAGTGGAAGGTGTTTCTGCCCACAGCCTGAGGGCTAGAACTAGGAGATCTATAACGTCCTTTCCAAACCAAACCATTCTGTGATTCTATGCTATGCAAGAGATAGATAGCTGGATGTTCTTAGTACTGGAGCTATGGATCCTGCTTTTTTAAAGAATCTGAATTTTTAGCCTCTAGAATTCTTGAAAGCTTTTAATCAGAGCTAGATACTGAGACAGATGTGAAGTCGGAAGAGATTAGTTTAACTGTTAATCTGCTGGAAAAATGTTTTGGTTTTGAGTTTAAGCTTGTATGTCTGTGCTTACTCTAGTGGGGTTCTATCATAAAAATTAGGTAGGCGGCTCATCATTGCCAGAGAACTCTAAACTTGTGATATGTTGAAGCTGCAAAGCCTTATGCTAATTTGAAGGTTTTCATAGATACTGTAATTGAACACATTAGATATACTATGAGCAGATACATTAAAAACATTGCTGGAGGCAAGCAGAAAATAATGTTATTTTCTAAAGTAGTTACATTGGCATTACTTCTCAGTGGGCACAGAAACAACGGATTGCAACATAGAAAGAACTAGCTATCATTACAGTGGGGTTTTTTTTCAGATAATTTTTTTGTCTTTTTAGAATTATTTAAACATCTGAAACAGGAACTGTGATCATATAAATGCAGATGGAAACATTCTTTCAACCTATCCACCTCTGAAAATTTCCATAATTGAATCAAATGCAGTTTTCCTGAAGAAGGTCAAGAAAGAATGTGTCTGCAACACACTAAGTGTGTTTTATTGGTGGGTTTTATTTTTTTTTCAGCAAGAATGGAAATCTTTTTGTTATACACTCTTTCAAATACAATGAAATTGTATTTGCCAAACAAGTGTAAGAAAATAATTGGGTCACCCACACACTGCGTTATTTATGATATATAAATCCTCTCTTTGCAGAAATATTCAGCTATTGGAACAATCAAGGAAATAGTAAAAGTTTCAAAATATGTTTCAGGAATTGATGGCATGGGAAAATGTAACAAAGGATGAGAATTATTTTTTGGACCCAGAGCAGTATATTAATATAAGCAAAAGAGTAAAAGAAACGAGCACAGTCCTGAGTCTTTCTTGAGGGAGTTTAGGAGCAGAAAAGCAGAAAAAGAGAAAGCTGCTGTGAATTAATGTCATAGGTTTTACAGATGTTCAGAGGAGGGAGGAATGAATGTGGGGAAGGGAGCAGTTGATGGGGAAAGGAGCAGTTGATGACCTCACTTCCATTTTTGTACAAAATTTGAAGAGATTATTGATTTGTTATGAGAAATACCTATTCAGATAAGAGGGTTATTTTGAACATTCTATGTCATTTAATTGAAATTGCTGCTTCTGCTCCACGACAAAATTTGGCATATAATACTGCTATGATGGCATTACTTTGGTGTCTTGTATGGAGATCTTATATCAGATCCTTTCCTTTGATATTTTCTTCACATACTACAGTCCTCAGTGGGTCTAATAGATATGGTGTGAGTCAACAACATGATTTGTAGGGGCCTGACTGGCTGAGAGATCTCCAAAATTTCAGTTATAACTTTCAGTCTATCTTTCTGGAATTTGTGGGTAGAGATCAAAAATATTTATTTATTGGGTAAATGTAGTACTTTCAATCAGACTGTGCAGACTGCAGAGTTTGGTGCTGTTTTTTGAAAGGTTATGCATCTTACCTCCTGTTATATTTAGCTGAAAGTAAATCAGAAAAAAAATCAACCTTAACCATTTTAAACTAGATGATCCTTTTCATCTGGAGTAAGTTTATCCTTGAAGAGACTACGTAGTGCAGCCCTTGTAGTAATGCCTCATCAAAAAACATGTATTGAATGACCACACTTTCAAAAGAAGCCATTTCGACTGATTGCAGAAATACAGCTGTCCTAGGGTGGATCATGCAGATTAGCACAGACATAACAATGTGAGCCTTTGGGGTCAATTAGAGGAAATGGCTAGAGTTGGAGTGGCTGGGTGCACACCTATTCAAGGAGACCACATAACAATTCCATCCTGATGATGTCATTTCATCAGCAAGAGAGTATTTGGGCTGCTGTTTCCTCCACACATTCTATCTATTGAGTTATAAATGAGCTTCCTACTGTAGATGAGAAAAGTTATAATCTTTTTCTTCTAAAAGAAAAGAAAGTATCCAAGTAAGACTCAATTTTCTGTGCAGTAAAGATTTGCTGATGAATTGTTTTTTAATTGAAGAACAAAATATGGGAAATTCTTATACCTGGGGGCTTCCATGAACTTCTGTGGGGAAAAAAAATCAACAAAAAAACATCCCATCCCTGTACTGAAAAGCTGCACTGTACATCACATGATGTCAAGATTTCTCTGGTGTTCCCCTGAAAATTGCAAATCACCTGGCCACTTTAATTGAATTATTTTTCTTCAGAATGTAAGCAGGAACAAAAAAAATAAGTATGGTTTCTTTTAGTTTCTTTCTAATTTGATTATATCAGAGTCCAAAACACCTCCTGCCATCCACAGATGAGGAAGCCTGGTAGTCTATCCTGGTGTGATAATGCAGTGACATGGAGAGGTGCACTTGGATGATGTGTTAGCTCTGTTAAACCATAAAGTCCATGTCTATTTGGGAACTTTCTCCTTTTTTAGTTTATTTTGAATCTGACCAGATATCTGATTTGCTGTAGTAAAAGCAGTGCAAGGATCAGAAGGACTTGTAAGGTTAGGAAAGAAACTGGAGAAAACTGCTTCAACTAGCACTGCTGCGGAAAGTTGTGAATCCACAGTGGCAAAATCAAAATGAATTAACCATAGTGAAGTCCTGTGCTAATTTTATATTATTTCTATTGGAACATGAGGTATCTTTTGAATAGACAGTTTGAATGTTGCAATGGCCGTCACTGCTAGTACCTGAAAAGTCTCAGCCTTATTGATCCTTTGCACGTAAGGACAGATAGAAAAATTTCTGTCAGATTTTTGCGAAGGTTTGAGTCCTTTTTAGTGCTGAGATATATGACTTTCTATCATATCCAGTTCTCCAGCAATGGAGAAGCATAGGACAACTATGTATACTCTGTGCAAATTAGCTAAACCTGTGGCACAGCATTGTGGCTGTGAAATAAAAAGCTTCTTTTGCTGACAAATCTTTACACATTTTGTATCAAAAAAAAAGAGAATGTAAACATTTACTGAACTATTTAGTGTGGTTCCCTGAAAGATGATGATCGGACCACACAAGATGCTCATAAGGTTCTCTGTACATAGAATCATACATTCTATAATGATGGAATGGATTTTTCTACCATTAGTTGCTGACTAACACTCCAGAGGCAAACAGTCTCACTGCTGCCATCAAGCAGAATATGACTAATGGGAATCCAGTAAGTTTAGAAACCAAGCCCCTGTATGACTTCAGTAAATCTTATGGTATGTTTATAAAGTGTGTAGCTATGGTGAAAGCAAGGAAAGAATTACATATTCCTGGAAAAAAAATAGTAGGAAGTTCTGTTTCTTTGCAATCTCTAAAAGCAAATCTCCACCCTTCTGCTTCGGTTTAAAGATTGTATAGGAGCAGGAATGAAACTGAGTTATCTTCCCTGTAGAAAAAGATAAGCCTGTAATGCAGGAAAAAAAGAGATGATTTGCCTAAATAATAAGCAGATATAAAATATTAATTAATGTTTTATTCTAAATTATTTCTGTGATACTCTTATGCTTGTCTTCCTAAAAGTTTGACTCCTAAAGTACAATTAAATAATTCAATTTTTGCCTTCTCATCCAAAATATTCTTTTGTCTGCTAACTTTCAATATTTAATAGTAGGACATCCTCTGCTGAAAGTTGATCTTACATGTTATTACTGTATGTGAACCTTCTGATGTGGTAGAATTGTATGCAAGTGATTAGAAGCTACTTCTAGCAGGGTAAAAAAGTACAGTAATATCCTCATCTAAAGAGATTTTTTCTTTTAAAAAAATCCTTTATTTTGTTAATATTTAAGAAATAACTGAACATTAGCAACTTACAAATTCTGAAGAACTCAATAGAGTAAAATAAGATGGAATGGCAGTAATAGAGGAATGAAAGGTATATAGTGAAATTTTGTATAATGGCATTGCTGACATCTCTTCAGCTATCCAAATTAACATTCATAGTGCAATGCTATAAACATGCATTTATGAAGTTACTAAACTTTCAGTCTTGGAAAGATAGTAATTATTTTGCTTGAGAATTCTGGCTAATCATTTATTTAAATGCCATATAATTCAAGAGAAGAATAGGTCTCAACTTTCCCTTACTGAATTGAGGTGGTCTTGACATGTCAGCACATGACTCCAGCACAAACCAAATAGTTGACTCTTTTTTTATTTCAATTTCAATGGATAAAGCAAAATAAATTCTATGAAAATAATTTCAGACACAAAATCTGGTCTAATTTTTCCACAAAAGATGAGGGAGTGAAAGGCAGCCAGTAGTGTACCTGTTATACTCATCTGTGGTTATGTAAAGAAGCTTGCTCGAACATTACCAGAAATACCCCTTCGGGATGTTGGAGAAGTCTGCCTCTGAGTCTCAAAGGAGCAATGGTCCCTTATTGGTGTTTCCAGGCAGTTTAGGTGCTCTGAAGATTACTTTTGGCTGTGAGAAACAAACAAACAAACAAACAAACAAAAAAACAAAACAAAAAAAAAGAAGTGTTTAAAATCTATGCCTATTGCTTTTATGACTTGGATTTAGAGGCAGATGAAAGCATATCCATGGCAGTGTGCTTGCTTATTCAGTGCTACTGACCCTGAGCTGGCAAAGTTCTCATCCACTGCTCTGGAGCTGTAAGAGCTCAGCCAGTAAATTCAGTAGGATCACAGTTTGCCCTTGACAATAAGGAATTTGACAGAGGGGCTCTGCTAAGAGCAGGAAATAGTGAGCAGTGCTGTCACTACCGCTCCTTTTACCAACTGAATTTACAGCTGTATGTCTGATGGTAAATGCCAGGCACTGTTGTGATTTGCATGATGTGCCATCACGGGTCTCTCTGCTGGCCTTTCTTGCATCTGTTTTCAGAGCCTGTTTTTAAAACTAAATATTTAAATTGTTTGCTGCTTATCTCACAGATACTGGAGCTTTCAAAGACATTGAAAGGGTTTTGTCTTTGAATTTAATGTGTTTAGGAGTCCATGACCAGTCTCTAAAGTACCTAGGCAAAGCAGTATTTAGTGAAACACTGCCTACCCCTTAAGCAGACTTTGTTTTGTAGAAGTTTCAGTCACAGGTGAGTTGTCTAGGCTTTATAATCATTGTGGCACAGCTGGGCACCAGAGAAACTGATCTTGGGAAACAAGCAGGGAGTGTCCTATGTCCAGGAGAAGGATGGAGATGACAAAAATATGGTAAAAATCTTGCTCCAGGGAGTTTTTAGTCTCATGTAGCTGGACAAACAGAAAGGTGATTTTCCTTTGTGTGAAAATTGACGAAAACTGTCTTTGTGTTTTAGGAGTGTGGAACCAGAACTTAATCCCTCTGCCCAGAAATTTGTTTCTACAAATGGAACAAATTTGTCAGGAGAGAACAAGAAGGACCTGCTCCTTTGTGGCTGCTACCCAAACAGTTAAGTCTCTCATCTTGGGATCAAGGCATCTTGGGATCAAGTTCATGTTCCACTTGGAGCATGGCAGAGGCTTCAAGCAGCTCACCAGATGTGGCTCATCTGCACATATACAGATCACCAGAAGTTTAGATCCTCCTTGGATTAAGTGGCAGTTAAGTAGCTGAAGAACATAAAAGAACATAAAAGAAGCCAAAATATAAGTTAAATGTGTAAGTAGGAATGCAGACACCCGTGTATCATGGAAGATCTGAACCTAAACATTTAAACTTCCTGAGTATTAAATATCCTCAGCAGAAACACATTGCAAATTCTGCAGCTACACTTGGATAAATTCATAAACTATGAATGTTTGCTATCCTGGCAAAAAAACATGTAACCAAGAACTTGGTGAGACAAGTGAAACTTGTCTTTTATTACCTCCAGTACAAATAAAAGTCTTTTATTACCTCCAGTTTGTACTTCTGTTTTAAAATCCCAGATAACTTCTTGTTTTAAAATTATACAGGAAACCAGACTTTTAACCGAATCATAATCTGGAATCTTTGTCACAGTGCACTGTAGATAAGTGGTGTTATTGGAAAGAATAGCACATTGAAGAATTGTTTCCAGGTTATTATAGAACTTCATTGCTTAGTTTTTCCATGCAAATGCTGTATCTGTGCAGTCATCATCTTCACATGAGGATTTTGAGATTTATAGGAAAAACACCCTGGTAAGTATTGAATAGAGTCCCAGTTATATGAATATGCAATAAAGTTTTATGAAGTTTGATCACAAGGTTTTCCCCCAAATTATCTTATAGGCAGCAGATTTCTCTCACTCAAACAATATTTGCAAAAGTTGGTATCAACATTTGTCTTGGAGGTTTTTCATGTTCAAGAAGACAGAAAAAAAGGTGATTTTGATCTGAGAAAAAGCTGGATGAAGTCAGTGCTTTCTCAGAGAAAATGGATAAACCTTTTAAAATTTGTGGAATAGCAAGTCCATATAAAAATTTATGAAATCTTAGAAGCTATTTATACCAAATAAACTTGTGATTTCATCTTCCCCACCCTGCACTTCCTATTAAAATTTATTTATCAGTGCATTAGAGACCTTTTCAAATGTATTTGTTCTCATTAGCTGGTGAATATGTTTGTTGTTAAACTCCTGCTGAAGACCCTGCTTCCTGCACCCCTTGCTCCTATATCTCACCACCACATATTTCCTATTCTTCCAACAACAGATTTTCTGTAGGAGCTTTCCAACCGCTTGCTCTAGTCTGTCTTTCAGGAGGTATCTGACAACTTTGATGTTTGCTCTTTCAAACTGATGCATTTCACACAATAATTTAACTACCTCTTTTTTTCCAAGTTACCTTTTGTACTGAAACTGGACAAAGCTAAGCTATCAGGAGTTGGATTGCACTGGCCTTGGGAGGTACATAAGAGTGTAGGTGTAGTGATGCCACAAAAATTGTTTTTTCTCTGATCTTATATATATCTTGCAATATCTAGTTCTAGGAGGAGAGAATAGTTTAATCTTTCTGCTCACTGGAGGAGATTTGCTGATGAAAGGAAAAGCAGTGTCTTTACAGTCCTGCCTTATGTTCCATAAGCACCTCTCTAGCTGCTGAGTGGCAGCACTGCTGAGGGGTTTAAACAGCATGTGTTCAAACCTTGCAAACACACACCATGAACAGAAACATAGAACACCTGAAAGTTTGTTCAGTTCCAGAAGTACTGAACAGTACATAAAGGGGGCTACAGGAGAGCTGGAGAGGGGCTTTGTGCACGGGCATGTAGTGACAGGACAAGGAATAATGGCATTAAACTGAAAGACTGCTAGCTTATGTTAGCTATTAGGAAGAAATTGCACAGTAACAGAGAAGCTGGGGATGTCCCATCTCTGGAAGTGTTCAAGGGCAAGTTAGATGGGGCTTTAAACAACCTGGTCTAATGAAAGATGTCCCTGCCCATAGCATTGAGGTTGGAACTAGCTGTTCTTTAAGGTCTCTTCCAACTCAAACTATCCTATGATTCAATGAAGTAAAACTGTGATTCACTGTCTCTTCAAGATGTTCAGTTTTGTGATTTGACAAAGATCCTGAGGGGAAGAGTAGGAACAGAGGAGGATCCCGTGGGGAAGAGTAGGGAAAAGTGTTGTCTCAGCTTTTTATCGGTTTTTATTGTCTGGTTAAACAAATGTGGGCACCTTAGCAGAAGTACAATACTACTAAAGCACATTTTACTAGGCAAGAATTCTGCAAACTGGGTCTGTCTATACTTAATTAACACAGTATATCACTAGGCGATGCTATGTAACGTTTAACACAACTAAAAGCTACTGAAAGATGTTTTAAAATATCTGTAGACAGCATGTCCCCAGCATTATCTGTGTGTCTCCCAACAAGAAAAGAGTTTGATCCCAAGAAACGAGTAACAATAATTAGTAGGGGAGAAAACTAAGCCAAGAATTTTGAAAGATGTTAAAAAGAAAGGAAGGATGTGGGATTGTGCAGAGTGAGCCAGGGCACTGTAACTAACAAGAATAACACTTTTAAATGTAGCATAGGAAAATTAGGCTGATTTATGAGATTTTTTTTTGCTAATAATGAAGTCTATTAAGCTGTAGAAAGTTTTCCAAGAAAAGTGGTAGAATACCCATCCTTTGGGATATATAAAAAGAGCCTGAACAAAGCTCTCAAACCATAAAATAAGCAGGACTCTGGCATTGGCCTTCAAGAAGGAAAAGATGAAGAACTGGCTTTCTCAATAGCTAATTTTCACAAGTCTATGAGAACATAAAATTAAACAGTTAAAAAATAAGTGAGGCAGAAATATTGCTGTAAACATGAGAGATTTATCTGAAATCACTAATTGATTGTCAATAAATCAGTTCCCTGGTGAGAAGAGAAAACTTGAAAAAATATTTTTACACCACAGAATTGTCCCCAACTGAAAACAAATAGAACTTATTTTTAGCAGTATATTCATTCACTGCTAATAGAGTGCATATTTTTTTCCTTTGCCCAATGAAATGACGCTTTTTGTTTCCTACTGGCAACCAAAGGAAAAGGTGATCTCTGAAAAATTAACTTTATGAGTAAAAAAGGGACTTTTGGAATACAGATATAAAGGTGTTTGTCTCTCTTCTAACAAAACTGGAAAACCCTCATGAAGTTTAGCAGTATTTGGACTGCTTAAAAGTCTAAACATCACTTAACATTCTAGACATCACACAGGACAGCCACTGTGTAAAAGAATGAGAACAGAGCAAGTCTTACTGAAAGCTGTGTCTAGTGATAATGATCTCATTTTTTTCCCACAAGAAAAATTAAATGAAGGAAAATCTGGCCTTAGAAAACATCATCAAAATAAATACATCATTAGTTCTTTTAGTGTGTGGGGAACTGGTGATGAGGGTGAGATATGAATATTAGGAAAATTATGGTTACTGCAAGTGCTTCAGGAATCTAAAGTCCCTTTAATTATTTTTTTACAATGAGATTAAAGATAGTTCTTTTTGTTTTTATTGATTTGGTCTTCAGATACTTGGATTTTAAAGTTCTATTTCAATTAGATGGTACCACCTTTTGTTCCATTCCTGGGCTTTATGTTAAATAGAGTGCAGTCTCTCCAATTATTTGGCCCTGAATCACTTCTGCAAAAGTGAGAAGACCACCAATATTTTTCCCAAGTCCCTTGAGGTAGTGGTCCCAGCATGCCATGATTCATTAAATGTTTTCATTTTTTGAGGTATGTATTGAGATCATTTTAGCCGCACAATATATTTCAGTTAAATAAGAATGTATTCTTGCTTAAGGGTGTGAGCAAATTCCCCCAAGGCTATAAGCATCTCATTTCCCATGATTTCAAATAAAGAAAAATCAACTAAAAACATGTCAAGAATTAAAAAGAAAGTCATGCTCTTTGTCACATCAGCCAGCCCACTATTGAAAGAGACTCCATGAGCTTTCACATCTCCAGCGTAATGAGGAATAGAATTTTAAAGTATTTGAAACTGTTAGTTTAATAATATTAAAAGGTTTTAAGACCATTTTTATTATGAGGTAAAGGATATTGACTTTTCTCATGATTTCCAGTTCCAGCATTCTATTATTAATTAAAACATTGTGTGCCACTGGCTTTTCTTTCTTTTCCACTTCCCTTTGCACTTTGCTTTTCAGCTGGCTATGAGTTTTATATATTTCAGAGTTGAAAAACATAGGGATTTTTTCTCATTCTTGCCATGACAAGGAACCAGTTCTATCCTAAAGGGAAATACAACTGTTAAAAAATAATTAGACTAGACTAGAATAGGATAGAATAGTTCCAGTGGGAAGGACCAGTGAGGTCTGCCTTTATGGCTGTGTATTTACCTGAGCTGGACACACTCCAGAGCACATCTCTCTAAACTCTCTGTTCTCACTCTTCTTCTGAATCACACTCCAAAAGAGTCTTTTTCTTATGACCACTGTGGGTAGAACCCAAATGATAGTTAAAAAAGACTTCAGTTGGATTGATGGCAATACAGGTAAAGACAGGAAAACTTTTTGACACTAAAAGCTATGAACTGTTTGGTTGCTTTGGGATGTTGTGAAGCTTTCACCTTCAGTGACAGGTTTTGGTGGCACAACTGCATAAGTAATGGCTGATCTCTTGTTTTAGGATAAGAAGAAGCTAGGTGATCTCTTAAGGCCCTTTCCTATTTTTGCATAAACCTCTGGGTGTAATTTCCTTAGTTGCCTAGAAAGGAGTTGCTCACTGTGTTAGCTGCCCAAGGCTTGGTGATGTGAATACTCTCCATGCAGGTCTAGCACTTCAGTAGATTCTGTTACTACACTGTGCCATGAAATTTCAAGGATATTTGCTGACTGCAAAGTGTTCTTCTCATTCGTGTCTAGAGGCCCTTTCTCACAGACTAGAGCAGCCTTCTATTTCTCTGTTACTCCATTCACTTAATTTACCTCTGTCTGTAACGCTGATTCCAAAAGATCATTCTCAGTTCAGTACACTGTGAGGAGCAGCTCTGGAAATTAATCAGGCTTGATAGTGGTTGCCTAAAAGTCCCAATCTCAGCAGAAGGTAGAACGGGCTGCCAAAATCACAAGCATGTTTGCATTATTATGGTGTAAGATGCAATAAAGAATTGTATTCTTTCTTTGCATCTGCTACAAAGGGTGGTAAAGGTTTCATTTATCCCCAGTCTTTTACACGTAGTTACTGCACACTCATGACTCATTTTCTCCATGCCAGACAGAAGAGCATAAGCTCTGATGTGCAGAAAAGTTGAATCCTCATATGTGTCATTGTAACCTTTGATCCCTGTGCTTTCAACATATAAAGACTTATGAAATACTTAATATTGAAAAAATTGGCCAGTAAAGTCTTGGTTTTGACACCAAAAACTGATGGTTTGTTTTCTTTTACATCTATGACTCAGTTGCATGAAAGTAATCTCTCTCCTATCAATCAGGAATGCAATAGGGAGCAGATACCAGTGATAAGAACTACAGATAAGCTCCTGACAAAGAAACATTACCTTTAAAGTTCAACATTACTGAGACCATAAATGGTAAGTTCAGTAATCAAAACTATTTCTTCTTACAAGGAAAGGACTTTTGTCAACTCTGTGCTAATTTTAGTTAGTTTATAGTCCTTACTTCCTTCTTATCTGAACTACCATTTACACTGACTAGAAATAGAAGTTCACTTTTTTTTTTTTTTTTTTTTTTTTTTGTGAAAAGGTTTTATTTTAGCAAGCTTTTGGGGGTGATATTTTTTCGGTAAAAGACTTTTGCTGTGTCATTTTGTAAATACACCTACACATGCACATGTATTTATAAAATCTTGATTTACCTCCCTGTTTCCTTCTGCTACGTTTTCTTCTGTAACCATGGCAGCAGTTGTGTAAGAGATGGTGGTTATCACCAGCAGTGTTGCTATCTTTTAGACTTCAGTATCAGCCTTGTTTTTTTGCTAATCTTGGCTCCACTAGCACCAAGAAATGTGTATCTTGTCAGATTTTTTGGCTGATGTGTTCCTTACTGTGACCTCTCATTTTGAGATGTGCCAGTGACATTGAGTTCCAGTGCAAAGTGTACTATAAAGTTGTGGGATCACCACAATGTGACACCACAGCAGGACTCTTTTAAGCTGAGATTTTCTTAACTGATGAGTTAACAAGATGATATACCAAAAATACCCTGGGACAGATTCAGTTCCATATGCCGGCCTCTCTGTGCCTCAGGAATTCAGTTGTATCTAGCCAAATGAAAATTTCCCAGCAGAAGAGAGTGTTTAGTAGACATTAGATTGGCATGGTCCTGAATCTTACCAGTCAGAGCCTATAAAATAAGAAAGCCAGAGGCTGGAGGGGTGGGACCTGAGTACTACTGTGCTCTAGAAAAATTCCATCTGGCTGCCTTAAGACCATTGTCATCTTGTGTAAGCTGGACCAGCCTGAGAGTTGCTCTAACACATGCTGTCTCTATGGCCAGTGCTGGCAAAGCATCAAAGAGTCATAACCAAATCTTCACTGATTGCTGCCTCTCTCTCCCACAGTGATCGGCTCAAGGCCATAGCAATGATTTGCCTCTGAGCGCTCAAGAGTTGTTTTTCAGACAGTTGTAGCAATGTTCAGTATAGTGGGTACAAATCAAAAGTGGAGCTGGGTAGGAAAAAGGTTTTTGTATCTTGCAAGAAATATTTTAATCAAAAGACTTTTTTTTACCCCAAGGGAAATCCAGAAATTTTTTAAATGGTTCATGGACAGTAACATAAATGACAGTATAGGCAAAACCTGGATTTAGGACACTCATTTGAGAGGAAGAAACAGGTTTACCTGTTTCTGCATAGGAACATGTGTCATTATGAAACCAGACTACAAACATGAAATAGATCTTTGCTTCTCTGAAGTTAGGTGTGTTCCTCTCTTTATCTATACTTGGAATACTGTTCAACAGCTGAGAATCTTTCTTCCATTAAAAAAGAGTTCAAATCATGTTGTTACTGTTGAAAAATTAGATTTACCTAAAATAGCACGTTTCAATGTGTGCACACAAAAACTGTAAACCAAACTATTTAATTTAATTCAATTAAATTGCTTTAATTTGAAGGTCTGGATTCTTTTCTAAGGTCTAATTTATCCAATGGTTTTTGCCAAGCTGATTTTATGTCAGCTGCACAAGGGAGAGTACAGATGTTGACTTTTCTCTTATTGATAAAAGGATGCTACTGTTTTTATTTTTGTGCATTGAGTTTGAAGGAATCAGGTTAATCCTTTAAAGTAAGAAAGTACACAATCTACTTTTGTTTGCAGCAATAGATGAAGATGAGGAACAAACTTCATAAGCTTCCACTTGTTTAGATAACTGTGATATATATTGAGAGGAGAGATTGATAATCTAAATTTTTACCCTTCTTTTACTGATTCCCTCTATTCAGATGACTCAGTTCCTTCTTGTCTTCCCTGTCACTTCCTCGTGTGTTGATGGAGATTCTTGGGCTTTGTTTCTGCTTCAAAGTGTATTTTGGTCCCCGGTTCTGTGCAACAAGAACTTGTCCGATATTTTTTTGGCTGCTTTAACTTCCCATGGCTCTTTTATTACTATGTAATGCTCACATTTTGGAGCAGGCAAAAGCCTTGGAAATTGAGGGAAATAAGCATTTTGCACCTTACTGTTCTTACAGTCTCTCACAGGACTATTACAGTCTCTCACAACCTACTTCATAGGGCTGGTAAGTCCATCCTTCTGTGAACTGAGTTGGAAGGTTTCTGTGTCCAATTACAAAGCAA
This sequence comes from Sitta carolinensis, assembly GCA_032173965.1. Lineage (NCBI taxonomy): Eukaryota > Metazoa > Chordata > Aves > Passeriformes > Sittidae > Sitta > Sitta carolinensis. Next base: position 52,380,713 of record JAVUNC010000004.1, read on the forward strand.
CCAGACATGTCCTAAAGAGCTGTGGTAAGAAGAGACCAGTTTTCTTTGCTCCTCCAAAGGACTGTATTAGGTATTATTCCGTTTCCTCACAGTATGTAGGAAGACTAACTGTGCTGTTCAACCCAAAACTGAAAAATTAATATAACATATTCCTGCACCAGCCACTTCTGGTTTTATAACACATTCAACACTTAACCTAAGGCTCTGTACTTCTGCATCCTCAGCTGGCATTGCAACAATAGGTTCATGTCTTTATCAGAAATCTGGCAAATTTTATTGGGAGCCCTTTTGAATCAACCACGATACAGGATTAAATTTACTGTTTATTTTTCAGACATTTAAAATCTGAACAAATAGTGAAAGGAGTAGTGCAAAGAGCTATAGATTATAACATCACAAGTCAACAATAAATGGGAAATTTAGAATTTTATCCTAAATAGAGCTGTGCAGAAAAATTAATGCAGTGTGAAAAACCAGAACAAATTCTGTTTTCCTAAAGAAATTTTGTATTACGTTTCATGCAGCTGAGAATCATCTGTCCAGCTGTTTGTTTCAAGAGAGGGAAATCATGCTGTTGTATGAAACAAAGTGAGCCTAGAAGCTTTTTTTTTGGTCAATTCAGAAAGTGCTTGCTTTACTAGTACTATGAAGTCAAATCAAGATAATACCATATACCTACATAAAGTTTTAGGTGAAGTCTGAATGTCAAAATCTAAAATTCTGTCTCGTAAATTGAAAATTTAATTGACTTTGTTTACATTCCCAAAGCTACACCAGTCCTGAACAGCCTGCTTGATGCCTAACTCACATCTGTGCCTTCTTTGGGGGAATAATGAATATTGCAACATCTATGCAATAATAAATACTGTGTTGGGAATGTTCCTGGACATAATAACCTGGTCATCTAACTGTTAAGTTGTTAGAAGGGTTCCTAGTATGATTTTGACCTGGACCAGCTAGCACTATCCCAAACAGTTGCTGAGTACAGTAAGGATTTCCAGAGGCCAAAGGTCATTCAGAGATCACAGGCAATTTGGCTGCTGCTAGCATGTTTTGGAAGATGAGAATTTAGGAACATGGATGCTGCTCCATGCCAGCTGGACTCAGTGACAGAAAACAGTCCCACTCATTTGATTTACTAGTATGTATGTAGCCAATGGGTTTTCTCTGTCTTCCAGAGAGGCTTAGTTTAGTAGGTGTTGTTGAGCAAACTAAATACTTCCCAAAGTCGGGATTTTCAGAAAATGAAGTAATCTTTGACACTTTATGCCCATCCACAATGCTCCATTTTTTCCCTTTCCTTACCTTATCCTGCTGTAAAATACTCTGTTGCCTCCTGAATGAATTCCTAAGGGAATACTAGTCTGCATTCCCAAAATGTTACAACCTAAGGCAACCCTCAAAACAGCCTTCAGGAGTAGAAATTGAGATACTGAATCTGAGGCAGTCATCATCAATTTTTGTTTTATTAGAGTAGCATCTCAGCACAGAGAATTCATTCCATCTAAAGAGAACATAAAGGCACATAGGCAGAAGGCTGATCCTCAACCTAGCGAAGAAAAAAAATCAGTGTTGTTTTTCCAGGCCTTGCTTCCAACATCATCCCTCTATTTTTGCAGTCATGGGGATGCAAGACATGGGGATGTAAGACAGAAACACATACCCCTAAAACCAATGCTGGACATGTAGGAGTTTCTCTTAACTCCTTTACATTTGTAGCTCTGGCTATGAGTAAGATGTGAAGCTGTGTCCATCTTTATTTTACTGAAGAAAAATCTTCAAAGAGAAATGTGGTAAGAGGAAAATGGGATGCATCTAATTGTCCAAACCCTCCGAGCCATAATGGGCTCTATGGTGTTTCCAGAGAAGAGCTTTTTGTTATTTACAATAAGGATACTGACTTTGGTAGCTCCAACGTCACTCCTAAATAATATATATCAGCAATATTTTTCTAATAAATATGGCTAGGAGTTCAAAACTTGACCTCTGGTTTACCCACTTATCAGTTGCCTTTGTCTTCCTTATTCATGTTGGTCTAAGGTGAGTGTTTATATATAAAGTTATAATCAAGTGCTGCTGTTTAACAAAGTGTGGATACCAGAGACATCTCAAATTCATTTTTTAAAATACTAAAATACTTTTTAAACTTTTAGAAAAATAATTTAAAAGTAGGCTTTTAATATTTTTTAATTTTAAAACTAGAATTAACACTTCAGATGATTAAATTAGGCTGTGTTTTCACATGCAATCAAGAATTTGCTATTTGCATGTGTCTTTATTGAATAAACTTGTCCTGAGACTGCACATCCTGTTTTTTTCTTCTTTTGGAGAGATCCAAAGCCTCTATTATATTGAAAGTTTAAAGTGCAAATGCCCACAGCAATTCAAGTGCATGGTTTAACACAATGCAAACCATTCACCTTGAAATACTTTATGTATAATTTTAATATTATCTTGTTAAACAGGATGCTGGTTTCTCCCATCCAGCTAAAGCCTGGAGAGAACCCAGCCTGTATCTTGTGTTATTCTTTCCAGTAGACTTTTAGCTCATACACTTTGACTACAAACAAAACCCACAACCTAATTAGTACAGAAAAAACTAAACTAATTAGAAACTGTTTCTTTAAATAAAATTTGCTGTGCCAGCTGTACATCATGCCATACTCTTCACAACATGATAGCCTTATGTGCACTATCCGTGTCTTTGTGCTTGACCCAGATGAGGATGGTTGCTCAGCTGCAGCCTTGGGGCCCCCAGGATGGGCCAAAACAGACAATAAACATGCATCTCTGTCTCCTTGGTCACTGGAACGACTTGGCATCATTGGACCTTTGGTTTGAGAAGGAAAACACATTCTGAAAATGGTGTCCCCTGGATTTCTTCACCCAGCTCTGACTTCAAATAGTAATAAATTCATGTATTTACTGTATCACTGAGGCCTATTTTAATGTGTTTACTCTGTGTTTCCAAGAAAAAAAGTTGTACAAGTGGTTACTATGACAACCACTGGCTCTGAAAAAGCATTTAGCTTTATAACCATTTGATTCTCATTTTAATCATCCTCCCAGATTTTGTTCAAATACTAATTTAATTTTGTGTGTTTTGAGGGCTTCTCTTCTGAAAGAAATGCTTCAGTTTGAAATGCAGTACTTTGCACATTTGCAGTGACAGTCATACTGCAGGGGGTGACAGGTGTATTACCATCTCTGGGTACAGTTTGTGCCTCCCTCTGGTCAGATAGGATGCAGAGGATGTGAAAGTTACTGGGATTAAAAAAGGAATGGCATGTCTGTAGTAGTGTCCATTGCATGGTTTTTTTTTTTGTTTGTTTTGTTTTTTATTATTATTATTTTGATGGTAGACTGTAGAGCTTTTGAAAATCCTCTTTTCAGTAGATTATATTTCTTTTCATTTCAGTCCTGTGCTAGCTTCCAATATTTCACAGATGTGACCTCACAAGCACTACCCTCTTAGCTATGAAACAAAAGAAAGTCAGAAAACCTGATGGCATGCTAATATATTGCTGTTTTTAAAGGCATGCTAGGATTCCAATACTCAGTTCTTAAACCAAAACCCATGTTTAGGGCTAAGTGGTTTTATTCTCTCTGGTGACCAGCAGCTTTCATTGTGGTGATGTTCTTGCTACAGGTCAACAGATGTGGTCCTCTCTTATTGCTTTATAGCCCTGTTTTACTGCTGACTAGGTGCAAGTCACCATTGAGATACTACTTCTGACTGAGAGGTAGAATATTCCTCTGAAGGGGTGCACTTCCCTCTACCCTCGTATCCACGCTTTCTTGGATGTCTTCACTGTCTTGTCCTTTTTTCATCTGACAGCTAAAATCTCAGCAATCAGGAAACAGGGACATGGAATAAGAGTTTGTTCTTAATTTTGTTCATAATTTGTTCTCTCCTGCTATCTGTGCTCTGGGTAACTAAAGGAAACCAAACCCCTATCCCTCTGAAGCGGTTTCTCTGAAATCACTGGTTCTGCCTCAGTGAAGATCCGTAGGGTATGCCTGAGAGTGCTCAAAAAGAAATTACTCTTAACATCCTTTGAAAGACTTATCAAAAGTTTTTCCCAGAGGATTGCCTCTTCAAAAAGAGAGCTTCATACCTCCTAATGAGTGCTCAAGAGCCAACTCCTTTAGCATAAGAAGACTTTCTCTGAAGTCATTGCTGAACAAAGATCTGCAATCAGACATTTATCAAGCATCCCTCACTGACAACATCTTGAATCCAGCAGTCATGAATCCAAACCCTTGCACAACCAAGGACTTCCTTAAAGGGAATCCAGGGTGGAAGCAATAAAAAAGCAAGGTGAGATTCAGGCAGTCACATAGAGTCTAAGTGAATGAGGCCTCTTCTCTGTGCTCCAGAGGAACATAACTACGTAATGTTTTGTGTGTGTGTATTTACTCAAAAATTTAAACCAGCTTCTGCTCAGACTTGTTTTCCACACTGTAAACACACCAACATCCTAGCTATTGAAACTAAAATTCTTAGATAAAAAACATATAGGATTTTTATTAAGCAACAATATTTTCATAATTGGAGAATAATAAACTTAAAATAATACTGTCAACACCATAGCTTTGAAAGAAAAAGTCACACTAATCTCTTCTATTCAGAGCAATATAGGGGTCAATATTTCAATAAAAATTACTTACTGAAGGCCCGTCTGATGCAGATCGATGATTTTCAGATTTTGGGACTATGATGCCACCCGAAAAGAAAGAACATAAAAGAAAAAACGTATAGGAGAAAAAAAAAATTCACTGCTTTCAAAAGTATCTTGTCCAAAATTGTGACTAAAATTACAGCATCTTTGGGCAGAAATAGAGTGTGTACCCATATGTGTGAATACAATATATATGGTATATATATTATAATTGTAAACCATTAATATAATTCTCAGAGCCTAGCACCCTCACCCACACCTGCCTCCTGTTTCACTGTGAAGCTGTTCTTCCCACATCCCTCATGTTGCCTGGCTCTGTTCCAAACTGAAGGAGAAGGACACTCTGCCATGGTTTCATGGGGAGCTCAGGACACAACTCCCTCAGCCCCTATGCCTTGGACACTTTCTTAATTAAGCTGCCCAAGCAGTAATAGCCTGATTTAAAATATGTGGATAATGCAATTAAAGTCATTGTGGAAGAAAGTGACTGGCTGGATTTATGTGTCAGAATTGAAATCAGTAATGTTCTCAGTTTACAGGGAGAAAGAGGACAGCAGGAAAGTATAGCTCATCTCCTTTGGAAATTATTTGCTCTCCTTAACCCTGACAGTGAGACTCTAACTCACTGCCAAGAGCACTTACACTCCAGCTGTGCCCCAAGGAGTCTGCTCAATCCAATTTCACCTCTACCCCCTTATTTTTAAAGTAGTCCTCTGCACACATATGTATGCAAAATACTGCATGGACTCACTGTTTTCTCTGGGAAGGGATCTTCTGTGGTGAAGATCATTTAATGCTAATTAGAAATTGCTTATTAGGCTTATTGACCAAACCTGGGCACCGGCTTGCTTGCACTGTATATTCTGGCTTGTGCTCCCTCACTTAGGTTGAGTTTTGCGTTTTTCTGAGTCATGCAAACAGGTTGTCATTTGCAAGAAAAAAACTTTATTATGATCAGATGTTCATAATTCCCCCATCACAACCTAATCAAAATCCTTAATTGTGCATAAATGAATCATCTCAGTGCCCTGATCTTTTCCTCTCCCTCAGCTTTTCCTTACAGTAAGTTGGAGATGCCACCAGTACCTTAGTAGTGTGTTGGTTCAGGAGGTCTCTTTGCAAAACTGTTAAAATGACCTATGAAAGCTTGGCTTTCTTTTGCACTGAGACACTTACATGAGTTACTTTAAAGCTGTTTGATCTTCAGGCATTTGTCGCTATTGATTTAGGCTGAATATGCTGGTTTATGTATGTATATATGTCTGTATATAACTACGAATAAGAAAGGAATACCATATGCCAAGTCCCCAAAATTGTGAGTTTGGGTAATACTGTTGATTTCATTAATTAGTGGATATTTATCACCATTTATTGAATTTTTTTGATAAATAAATTACATTTTTAATACGTAGACATTCTACTTTAGAACAAAAGAAAGGAAAGATTGTTATTAAAATACCCTTTTAAAATTATGTTTCCCAAAGGAAAATGAATTAAGGATCCTGGAGAATGTTTCAGTCCCTTTCTTGTACAATAATCTAATCCTGAAGGACGCTCTTTGATTTCCTTCAATAATACCTTTGGGTTTTTTCCTTCTTGTTATTTTATTGTGCTTATTCCCACAGCCAGCTTCAAATGACCTCAAGAACACAGGGCAGCTAAAAGATTGCTTAAACTTCCTAATACTTTTAATCCTGACTTGTTATAATTTGATTACTGAGACAGATTTTCTCTCTGGGCCTCATATTAAATCACTTTCAAGTTGAAACAAACCAGAAATCCTTTCAACTTAACAGAGCTTGTATTCAATATGAGCTAGTCAGATGTAGAGCAGAGACTGTAAGATGTTGCATCACATGCTTCCTGGATTTTAATGCAAGGAAAGCAATTTTCAATCAATGTTACATATGATTTTACCTTCGTAGAATATCTATTTATCAAGAGCAAACATGAGTAAGCATAGTTTTGGAAGTGCATGTAAAAGCATGTGTGTGAATGTGTAGTATCTGGGTAAAGGCAGATACAGATTTCTATGCAATATATATATATAACTTTCCTGATACTTTAATCTCTGGAAAAGATTTTCTTTCATGCAACTGATTCTTTTCCTGATCAACTATATAAAAAAAGAAAAAAATAATTTCCAGGACAATGGTTTAGTTAAGTTCATAGCATCATTTAAAAATGATAAATTCATAATTTTCTCAGGAAAGATATAATAAAACAAGAGGAATTGAAATTTGACAGTAAAAAGGGATGGTATGGTAGAATTGCTACTCCTTCACAAAGGAACTTTTATGGATTTGCCATAGGCTTTCTATATGAAGCTTTTGTATGAAAATATTTCTGAGAATGTGAGTTTCCCCTACTCAGCCTCCCTGGTTGATCAGGACAACATGCAAGCATGCTTTGTGATACCCAGAGGCAACGGGTTCACAAGGTTCAGGTCAAGTGCTGATCTTAATCAAAATTGCATTCTGCTAAGGAAAGGCTGAGGAAAAGAGGTATCCAGAAAGGGGAGAATTCAATGAAAACTTAGGGGATTCATTTACCGGAGCAATCCCTGGGGAAGAGGAATGTCAGGGGTTGAAACGTCCAGCAGTAGCCTGTAGGTAAATTAGTTTTAAAGAGATTAATAAGGTACTCAGTTAGCAATCACCTGAGGAGAAGCATTAACTGAGTGCTTGGGTGCCTCACCACAGCCTCCCTTGTCCACCTCTGATCTCCTCTGCCACCCCTTCCCCTTCTGTGTACGCTCTGGGAATTACCAGAAACCTAGGTTCTCAGTGCTGATGACCACAGAGACTCTGATTGTTGTCCCAGCTATTGAAAATCCAGTTTTAAAAACTCATAAGGCTGTAGCAAGAACCTTACATTTCCAATAAGCTACCTGGAGGCTGAATATCTATCTCCCCCCGCTGCTGAGGGCACTGACACCAGAGTCTGGTGCTGCAGGGGTGTTCAGGAGGGCAGTGCTGAAGGAACTTTGATGCATTTGCCATCGAGTTTCATTCTGAAGCTTTTGTATGAAAATGCTGTGGTGAATTCTGCCGGTCCTCTCTGACCTCAGGCTGCAGCTGGTGTGGCTTGCTCTGCCTCTGGAGACGGGCTGTGCTGGGGCGCTCTGTCGCAGGGGAGATCTCTCTGAGCTAGGCTGCTTCCAGAATTGAGGCCATATTTGCTAGTGAAGTCTACAGCTGCAAGAGAAATGCAAATCCCTGCAGCCCTATGCTCGCATCTTGGCAGAAGAAAAGCCCTTTCACCTTTAAAATAAATTACAAGAAATGGGCTCAGATTAAATCCCTCGATCCAAACCCACTGCACTCTCAGAATGATTGAATCCAGACTCAGGCTTTGCTGGTTGGGCCCCTCACTGATATTTGTACATCACTTATAAACACACACAGGTGCTTTTAAAAATGAGGGAACCTGAGGTCTGTTAGCAAGTATGCTGATACACCTTTTCAGGGATTGCCATCCACTCACAAGTTACATCAAGGCACCAATAAGAAAAGTCCCCTCTTGAATGTTGTCTGCGTGTTTCTTATGTCTCTATAACTTAAAGGAGGCCAAGGAGATCCCTTTGAAAATCTGAAGGACAAAAATTGTTTCCAGGCTCAAAAATTCTGTGCCAAGTTCCTTCTGTAGTCTAAAATTTGGGGGAAAAAAGGAATTTTAATGAAAGCAATAACCAACTATTAAGTTTAATGGTACTGGTAGGTGTTGCCATCATTTACCTATTGGGATTGAATTAGGAATACTTAAAGGAATTAATGATTGCAGACTCTAGGTAATAGACTCAAAATTGAATTCATGTTTTGGATCGGGTCCTGCAGTTTTCTCATTGGCAAAGCTGTGGTGAAGGCCAATGGACTTTTTTCTGGGTTGAAGGCAGTTAACAGAGCTTAATAGTGCTTGTTAATAAAAAAAAATAAATCTTGATTTCCGAATATCTAAAAAATATTGGTTTTTCTTGGGTTTTGTTGTTGTTGTTTTTTTTTTCAAATTGCACTAGCTAACTGTTTTGCTCTTCAATATGAGTGTACTTCCCCTTGTTTTGTGAAGCCAGTGTACTCTCACTCAGTTTACTAAAATTTAATTAAAGGCTGTTTTCTTGTTTATCTTCTGCAATGCCAAATAGCATGACAAATGTTTCCATGCAGGAGCCTTCTTTGGCCCCACAACCCACAGGCAGCAGGCCCACAGCTGGAGTATTGCTGTATTTTGGGGAGTACCTGAGTCAGACCAGGAAGACTGGGAGCTGTCATCCATAGCAGGATGTCTGTGTTTGTGTGCCTGCTCCAGCTCCTTGGGAATTCCACCCAGGAGCACTGATCACCCTGTCTGTGCTCTGAGTTGGGCCAAACCATGGATGGGCTGCTGGCACTCACTGCCTCACCAGTGCCCTGCACCCAGCTAAGAACCAGAGTTGCTTAGCTCAGAAGTAGCTTCCACCCTACTGGCCTTGTAACTGAATTAAGTGCCTAAAGACAGATGGGGTGAAACAAGACTGAAGAAAGCCCATCCTGCCTGCAGCACATACTGTGGTGCCTAAATTCTGACCATACCCCTGGGTCATGCTTTGTGCAGTGGATGCCCTTTATCTCGTGGTTTTCATGTTTTCCACTCCAGTGGCTCAGAATTAGCTCTTAGCACACTGCAAATGTATGTTTTACACATTGAAGGATATTCTGGGCCCAGGATCTCTAAAGCCTTCCTCCTAAAAATTTGTGTGAACGGGCAACTATTTTACATTTATGCCTTCTGGCAGTCAAGTAATACAAGCACAGCTACGCAGGTCATTTGAATCAGTTTTTCATTTGAGGGAGAAGTCTGATCTCCTTCCAATTAATACTTGATTTCATAGATATTAGACAGTAATTTTTTATGGCTCCAGATTTGTGTCTCTGCTCTCCCAAATGTGTATCTTTACTGAGCCATAGAGCTGGCCAGTTTCACTTCTTACTCCCTCACCAGGTGTTTTTAAAAGCATTTTCTCCAGTCTTTGAATTGAATTTGTTTGTCTTTCCTTTCTCCTTCCCACTGTTTTGCCATCTTTCTAAAACACGCACCAGAGCATTGTGCATTGCTCTAAACCGAATAGAACATGTGCCATAAGAGGGACAAATTAATTTCCATAATCCCATGGGTTCTCCCACAGGCCATTCGTTCCCTCTTTATACATAGAAGGATTGCATTTGCTCTTTTATTGTAGGCTGTGTACAAAGTTCCATCTCAGCTCTCCACCTGCTTATTCATTAGGACTTTTCAGGTGCTTGTTTCTGGGATATTCTTTGCCATTTGTGGGTCTGACTTCTGGCTGCTGTTTTTAGAAGTTGAAGTTTTCCTGTTATCATAATCAAAATGTACAGCTGCTTTTATTTGTACCTTATTAATTTGTCAACTACCATCTGAACTACTGAGGTTCCTTGGAACTACACTGAGAATGACATCATGAAATTATGACAGTCTATTGGAAGCTTTTTGGACATTTCAGCTCTCATTCTTGACATTTTTTGCACATGCTCTTGCACTGATTTTGAGACTTTTTCTACAGAAGCATCTGAGGAGTAAGGGTTTTATTAAGTTACTCTTCACAGATCACAGAATATTCTGTGTTAAAAAGAACCCACAGGATCCTCAAGTCCAACCCTTAAGCAAATGGTCCATATGGGGATTGAACCCACAACTCTGGTGTTATTTACACTGTGCTTTAACCAGCTGAGCTAAGTCAGGATATTGAGAGAATTGTTGAATCCTTTAAGTCAGCATGATCAGTTGGTTGGTGGACATATATTCATGTTTTTGTTAAAGTATTGCTAGCTCTTAGGAAGATTCCTGGCCATTAAAAGTGAAAATGTCCCAATAGCTTGTTTGTTCGAGCCCACTGACTCATTAAGACCATATATTAATCTGATACCAAAGACTAATGCCTATAAATAATTTGTAGAGAATTGTTCTGGAAACAAACCTGTGTGGTATAAAGAGTAGGACACTGCTGCTAACCTTTGTCCTTTTACATCTTTGTGATAAGATTATGAGCTTTTAAAGATGTACTAGATCTTGATCTGTATGTCAGATACAACCTTTGCTTTCACTGACTTTTACAAAAAAAATGTCTCCTAAGTGGACAAAAAGAGAGTTTATGGGCTAGATAAAGTAACGGTTTCATTTCAAGCATGTGTTTTTATTAGACAGGGCTAATAAAATCTGCAGTGGATTTTTTGTATACTTGTAGAAATCTGTAAATGCCACCCAAAATTATGAATCAGAGGTGATTAGACTTAATGGGCTACTCCAAAGGAAACTTGAAACTTGAAGGTCTGTTTACATGTGATTTAAATTATTTTGAAACCTTAGTTTCAGAGAGAAAGGGAGCATGCAAAAGAGAGAGGAAGGAATAGATTTCTGGATGCACTGTGGGAAGGCAGTACAGGAGGGTGACTGAAGCCAGTAACCTTACAATTTCCAGTATCACCTGTATTAATTCAGAAAAGACGAGGAAATTATCAAAGAGTTTCTGATTTGATTACATTTTTTTTTTTTTTTTTTGCTTACTCATAAATTTCTTCTTTTCCCCACTTTTAAAACCAACCTAGGCCCCTGTTCTGACACTGCATGTTATGCCAGAATCACTTTCCAGCTTTTAACATTGTTCTGCAGGGAACAAGCAATTATTTTATTGATTGGGAAATCCATATGTGACTCACTGGTCTTGTGGTTCTGGTGAAAATAAAAAAAGTCTGGAAATCCAAATTTCACGGAGGACGAAAAAATGTATTTTCTGAGCAGCTACAGTCTAAAAACAAAACACTGAGGAACTGAAAGATGAAAATATTGCATTAATTGAAACTAAACCAAATATTTACACAAATAAATGCAAACTGATGGTAGCAGGTTATCATGACTTTAAGCTGTCCTAGAATTTCAATATTATCTTCTTAACCAGAGAAATAAAATGGAGTTATAAAAGCAACAGGACAAGTTTTTAAAAACCTGGCATGAAAATCTATCTGACTATAGTGTGACTGACAGAAAACATACTGAGTTGGAGTTTGCTTTCAACATTCATGTGGCTGCCAGAGCACTATACTCAGAGATATTTAGGCCAGAAGGGACATTAGATCATCTAGCCTGACCTTCTGTGTATCACAGGCCATTGCATGTTACCTAACTGCTCCTGTACTGAATCCATTTAATCTGGCTTCAGCTGCCATCACTGGTTCTTGTTAAACCTTTCTTTACTAGCTTACAAAGAAAGTCTTTTAATGATATTTTTCTAAATTTCTTTAAAATGTATTAATTTAGTCCTGATTTTCAAGCTATAGAACTTTTGTCTTGCTTTTTTTTTTTTTTTTTATTGTGAAGGTTTATTTCCTTATAGCAGTCACAGGTGAATACATAATGGTATCAAAACTTCATCACAAACAGACTGGCACCCTAAACAAAAACCATAGAAAAGGCCATACTTTGTTAGACCAAGGACTGATCTAACCAAATGTGTTATTTCCAATTGTGGCCAGAAGCAAATGTCCCCAAAAGAACAAGGGCACTTCAAGCATAATTGCTTTTTTTCCTGAAGGTCATCCCAGATTCTTATTAGTTTCAGTCAGATTTCTGGATTCTGTTGGTTTTGGGTTTTTTTCTCTTAATTCTCAACAGACCACTCTTCTGAGCCTGATGCCAAGATAACTTTGAACAAGGGGGTCCACAGATCTTCCTTGTGCATCAAGACTCCTTCTTTTGCTGAATTTGAAGCTGGCTCATATTAGCTGCACTGAACTACTCTCAGTAGAAGAGAGGGAAAACTGCAGATCCTGCTTCAGTTGAATCTGGTGGACCTTGGCCATAACACCCTTCTATTCACTTCTTTTCCAGGCTGCAGAATCAATCCTGCTCAGCTCTTTTCCCCTCCTAGGAGCCATTTTATGCTTTGGTCACCCCTGTCACCCGCCTCTGAACCTTTGCCATTTCTACTCTGTGCTTTCTGAAAGAGCAACTGCAGACAGTATTCAAGAAACACAAGTTTATACAGCTGCATAGTTACATTTTGCTCTCTACTCTTTCCCTAATAATTCCTAACTTTCCATTTGCTTTTTTGATTGCTAGGAAGGAGTTGTTTTTATAGAACATAATCCCAGGGTCTTTCTCTTGAGTGGTAACAGTCAGCTCAAAGCCCATTATTTTATATATGAGGTTAAGATTACTTTACCCATATCACTTTACATATATATCCATGAATTTATTCTGCTGTTTTATTGTTTGCTCAGTCTCACAAGATCCTTCTGCATTATCTCAGCCTGACCATACAAATATTTCCATACATGTTTTACTTCCCACACAGCGTGGAGTCACATTGACACGAAGGGAGCAAACCTCACATGTGAAGGTAAGCGCTTTCAGAGCTGCACACATCTGACCAGCTTGAACTATGGCTAGAAAAAAACATCATGGTTTAAAGAAGCTGCCAGTTCACAATGCAGCTTCCAAAAGTATATTAACCCAACCTGCCAGTGACAACATAAGCATAGGTAAATTTATTGTGTCTTGAGGTCTACAGTGCACAGAGTGTTTGGACTATACTGAGAAAGACCCAGACTGCTCACAGTGCTACATGATAGGAGGACAAGAGACCACACATACAAATTAAAATAAGAGAAGTGCAGACTAGATAGAGGGAGAAACTCTCTCCCGTGAGGTTGGAGGGCAGAGGTTCAGACTATTCAGAGAGCTTGTGCAGCTCCAATCTGGGGGAGTTCCAGTCCTGAAGGGGCACAGTCCTGAGCAGCCCTACCTGGTCTTGGTGCTGAGCACATCTGACCTCCTGAGTTCCTTCCCAGCTGGAGCTCTCCTGAGACCCTTGGATGATAAATGCACACTAGTACAGGTTGTGGTTTATCTGAAATCTTCTTTTGGAGATAAAGCTAAATATAAGGGTGGTTTTTTCCTTTTTTTTTTTTTTTTTTTTTTTTTTTTTTTTTTTTTTTTTTTGATAAGGGATCACTGGTTTCAGCTTGATTTAGACTCATGAAGACTGAAGTAGACAGCATAGCTTGATAATAGCACTATGAAACATAAATAAATTCATTCTTTTTCAAAATTGCTCTGTGTCTGGCCCATTTTTATTCCAGGTGGACAAAGAAATTTGTTCCTCTTGGTCTGCATAGAAATACCCTATATTAGCCTAATAGTTCAAAGAAAGTAATTTCAAATTAAATCTTAGAATCTTATGGGAGTTCTTTAATTATCCTTTCTCAAAAGTGGTCGAACTGGTTAAAAATATTTACTGGACTTCAAAGTGATATGTGTTTGCTGAAAAGAAAGACAGATATTCTCCCAAATTTAAGAGCTTATTTCTCTGTTGCTAGTGAGACTTTATTGTGACCAGAGAAGGGTGTACATGTACACAGATCACATAACAAAACTTACTTTTCATCCCAAATAGCTTTGAAATGAATATCAGATGGAAAATTCAGAGAGAGAAAGGCAATCTTTGTACAGTGTCTCATTTAGCTGCTTTCTCAGCCTACTTGGGACAGTCCTAACCTACTTTACATTGATTAGAAAAGTCTGAATAATTACCTGCACTAGATACAGCTTTCCTCAGTTCATACCTTTGTATCTTTTATGAATTCAAATCTTGACTTAAATTATTTTTGCCCTTGGACTCCTCACCCAAGCAACCCTGGATCTGAGGAAAGAGGAGAGATGGGAAATGTGCGCATCTTCTATAACCGGGCAAGGATGTTCAAACGCAAATCCCTGAGCAGAGTGCTTCATAGTCCTCAGTGTGAAGGCATTACTGAGGTATAAAAACATTGCTGAATTGTGGGCAAAAGCTGTCAGGGGCCTGCCTAGCCAGTGGTTGGTCAGCCAACAGTTTGGGTCCGTTCATGGGAAAGGAGTGAACATTGGGAATGTTTTGACCATGCTTTCCTAGGCAGTGAAAGGTGGCAACAGAGAGAGAAAAGGAGGCTTGTGTGGGATCAGCACAACATTTCATTGTTGTGGTGATTTGTAGTCTCATGGGAAAGGTTTTGAGGCTGTCTTCAGTAAACCTTTCCTGTGAGGCTGAAGCTGGTGCCTTAGCAGGAGAAGTTCCCTTTACCCAGCACCGACATGTCAGCCAAAAGCCACCAAGCAAAGGTGGACTGAGCAGGATCTCCCATCCCATCCCACTGGGCGTGGATCTGAGCCCTCTATTCACCAACACTGCATCACAGGCTGTGATGGAAATGTGGGGGAAGAGGAGAGGGAACAGCAGGCACACCTGGGATGAACCCAGCACTCAGCCCAGAGACTTGGGCAACAAATTAAAAGACTTCAGTGGCGGTAGTGGTGGTATGGGTATTTTATTCGCTAGCAATGTAAATCCTTGATCTGCCTTACCAGCTTGATGCCATGCTCATTTCCACCTCCAGGTTTTGTAGGACATTTTTATACACTGATTTAAAGCTTGCATGGAAGCACTTACTTGCAAATGTGGATACACAGGCAGGAGCCAAGTTTTCACAGAAATATAGAACTGCTTGAGTTGGAAGCATCATTAAAGGTCATCTGTTTCCAAACCCCTTCCCAGGGACAGGGGCACCTTCCACTACACCAGGTTGCTCAAAGCCCCATGCAACCTGGCCTTGAAACACTTCCAGGGATGGGCATCTTCAACTTTTGCTCAGATTCCTCTGGGAAACATACTGATCTTAGGAAGAAACTTCATTATTATTAAGTAAAATATCTAAAAATTTAAACCTGACTTTTTTTTTCCTTTTACTTTCTGTCTTTTTCTGGCAGGAGGAATACAGCTGAAATAATACAGCTATAGAAATAATAAAATCTATTCATGTCCTAAATATCCCCCAAAAATATTTGTTGTGGTATATACAATCAAAGTTTACTGATGAGATTTTAATTCAGACCCTAGTCTAGGAAGCAGTTTGGCCCCATTTCTAGTTATTTCTTATGCATAAACTTAAGCTATCTGGTTTCTATTGTATGCCAAAATGTAGTGGTTCATTTTCAATTTGGCTATATCTTCTCATCTGCAGAAATATTACATTTTAAATTGTGTAAAGCAAATAAATACAAGTCTTTTGGTTCACAAAAAAAAAACAAGCCTTAAGAAATATTATTGCAGATTCTGATTGCAAAAAAATTAATTATTATGCATTTGAATAGAGAAAAAAACCCAACAGTTGACCAGTTTATTTTTGGGTCATTACTAAATTTTGAAAGAAATTTTGTTTTTGAAGTTGCTTGTTTGAGAAAGTTGTCAAGAAAACATATCTTATGCTGGAGCAACAATAAATATAAGTAAAGTAAATTTTGTATTTGCTTTGTGAACTTTAAACCAGAAAAGTAGTTACATGTAACCACTCAGAGAAAGAAAGCATATCATCTGGTAATTTTGACTTTCAACCTCGATTAAGATAAAATAGGATGACAAAATCATGCTTTGGAATGATGAATATATTATGTAAAATAAGAATCTCTTCACCATCATCCGATTATGAACAGAAAAAAACCAGGTCTATCAGATGACAAGTCCAAGGAAATCCAAGCTGCTTGAAAATGAAGCCTGTGTGAAGAAGAAAGAATTTGGCCTTTTCTCTGCATGCACAACTGATGTTCCAGTCAAATCAGTCTGGAATAGATTTAGTTGGATATGCATCTCTTCAGTGTGCACATAATGAATGCAATGCCTCCTGTATTACCTGCAGTGCATGGGTTTGCACGGTGTGCATGCCATATGTGGCTGCAGTTCCATCCGAAATTCTCACCTCTGGGAAGCTCAAGAACAGAACGGAAGAAAGTTTTTACACCTCTGGTTTTCTGTAGCGAGAACATAAAAGCAAGGTATTATTTCTTCCTTTAGGGACTGCATTTTGTAGTTAGCACTCCAGTGAAACTTTCTATCACAACCTGTTGATGTTCACCAAACTACTTTCTTTTGCAGGTGGACTCACATCAGTCCTTTAGGATTTCACTCTCTGTATCTGAACCAAGTAAGACTCTTACATTGAACTGTTGAGTTACAGAAATCTGCATATCTGTCATCAGTTAATTTTTCCATCGTTTATTCTCCTAATGAGCATGAGATATGCTGAAGCTGCTTTTCAGTTATTGTTTAGTTTAGCTTGTGCTTCACACAACTGGGACCACTGTAGCTACTTTTTCTAGTTAAATGTTAATACCGAACAATCAAACATACTTTGCAATAGAGAAACAAATGATTTCCATATGCATACAAAATCCCTAAACAAATCCATCAAATATGTTGTCTCAACTATTTCTTTTCCAGCACTGAGAGAATACTGGCACAGAATTAGTGTACAGCATCTGGTTAGCTGAGAATACATCAATATCTCTGAAATTTTAAAACTTTTTATTTGAAAAGCAAGTCTTTCCCACAAAGTATGAAACCATCCATCTACAGCTTTTGACTGTGATATTGATCCCCCAAACTTTTAGTATTCTTTACAGGCATTTCAGGTAGGTTTACATGTAGAAGGTAGCTAAGATATTCCTTCAGAACTAGAAAAAATTGATATTTTTGTAATTTGCTCTTTGGAAATTATGAGTGCCATGTTAAATATTTGTATTTCATGTCATTTATGTATAGTTTATGATCAGGGGGCTAGAGAAAATGGCATGTTCTTTGCTAAATAGACTATTTCTTTTAATTTATAAGTGTTCCCATTCTAGCTCTAAATAGAAGCTCTTGGTGTTGCTGAAGCCAATAGTGAAATTCCCATAAGCTCCAGCAGCAATTGGCCTCTGTTTCACCATAGGAATTTAAGATTGGATTCCAAATGGGTTCTAGCTCTATGTCCAAAATTCAGCACCTCAAAATCTCTGTTCAGATGCTTCTCTGTGCACCTCCATTCCTGTTGTAACACCCCTCCATCTGTCTGTAAAAGTCTCTGGCTGTTACCTTTGTCTGGAATTCACTAAACTATTTTGTGACTGTTTTAGACCTACTCCTCAGAAAGAATCACAGGTGAGTTCTCCAAACTCCTTTTCTCACACTGGTAGCAACTTCAGGGAAGACCTGGACTTTGATAGATGGGATTGTGGCTGTGAGGGTAAAGGTCCTTTCCTCATCTGCTGCTCCATTTCCCTTTGTTGCTATTTCTCTCACTAGAAGATGTTGTAGCTCTAGCTTAGGGCCATCTGATCATGATTTTGTGGGGTCTGAGTAATGAGAGGACAGAGAAACAGAGGAAGAGCACATAGAAACATAGTGTTGGAAGGTTACCTGACTTCTGGTTACTCCATTTACTCTGCTGCATGTGTTTTATTGAGGGAGGTTTAACTT
This sequence comes from Sitta carolinensis, assembly GCA_032173965.1. Classification (NCBI taxonomy): domain Eukaryota; kingdom Metazoa; phylum Chordata; class Aves; order Passeriformes; family Sittidae; genus Sitta; species Sitta carolinensis. The sequence goes on from JAVUNC010000004.1 coordinate 52,398,710, forward strand.
AAGACTATGCACACTGTCCTTGGAGCAGGGACAGGAATATTTTCCTGAGTTTCTGATGAGTGTTTGCTAGATTCAAGAATTGCACTAACAGCAGCTCTATCTCTCTTGCCAAATTTTTATTTAATTATTCCCTGTAAAGTGAAACAGCTTCCTGTCTCTGAGTACCCAGAAGCTTGGCAGTTAATAGTTCAGGCATTTTTGCAGATGGAGTGGGAGTTCAAAGCACCTAATGGATGGAAGAGGTATGAACTCTTGGCTCCATGCCTAAGTGTACCTGTGGTGCTACTGGGAGAAAGTGGCTTTCACAGTGCTCAGGGTTGCCTGGATCTCCCCGTCGCTCGACAGCAGCACTGCACTGATGCAGGGCCCGAGGGGCTCCTCCCCATCACCCAGTGCCCTGTCCTGCATGGGGCACCACCTGAGGAATGACAGCTGTGCAGTGAATTAACAGCGGGAAATTATGGAGGAAATGTGTTTATGGAGAAACAGCACTGTGCGCTAGGAGGCGTGGGGCGAAATCCTGCTGGAAAAGATGGCTGGTGTGCCAGCTAATGCTTACCAGACTTTTAATTCTTTATATTTCTGACCTTGTTGAGATCCCAAGGCACCCAAAGGACAAAGTTTGGAAACTAAGCTTTAAGCTTTAAAAACTAAGCTTTAAAGCACAAGCAAACAATGAACCCATGGTCTAATTACACCAGGAATTTTCCAGAATTTTCAGCCGCTATGTAAAACATTTTGCCTCTCTAATAATTATTGTAAACTTCTTAACTAGATTGATTTGCCCAGGAACAATAAAGTTTAGTCTAAATTTATATGTTATTCAAAGGAAAGCAGCTCAAGGACTTGCTGTTCAAAGGGAAATTTGTAGTGCTGTTTAATACGAAGCTAAAATTAAAAAGAAAGAAAAGAAGTCTGTGTTTTACATTAAACCAAACCTTTTTGATAAGAATGCTGGCCTGGAGCAATTTAAGCCATGAAAAATGAACTCCCTGAGCATTCCTGTCAGTGTCTAGTGATGGAAGGATCCCTGTAAATTCTTAATCTGCCTTTCTTCGTGGCAGGACAATATAGTTCTATAGAAAAGAAGGTCAAGGAACTGAACCCCCACAGTAGGTATCCAAAAAAGCAATCAAGCTAAACTAGCAGGGAGTGGATTCCAGCTGAACTCTGTAGTGTGGAGCTTTTCTCTTCCACCACAGGTACCTTATAGAAGGGAAGATTCCTGGGACTAGTGGTTTAATTTCTCTGGCTACCATGCTAATCACATACGTCCCATAATTACTGTCTTTCTTTCTTTTCCCCAGACTGTCATTCTTCTGTCTCTCAGCTCCATCCAACAGGCAGACAATGTGGACACAAAGGCTGTGCAAGCTGGCGAGGCACCTGATGGAACTCCGAAGCTCCATGACACACTACCCTGTGCCCCACTCTTTCAAATATTTAATTTGCATTCTTTCCCAGCAATAGCCAAATGCTCAGGGGCTGCTTTCCATTTTCACCTCATTAGATTATATGTCTGAACATAAAAATGACTGAGAGCTGTGAACCAAATCAAGCTCCTGCAACGTGTGCTGCAAACATGCCAATCATAGTGATGACACAAGGCGAGGATTTGGCAAAAGTCATGCATGGCATTAATGTTAATTCTGTATTTGCAGATTAGACCAATGTCAGCTTTATAGCAAACTCATTATCTTATTTAAGGAACAATGATGGGTTTCCCAGAAGGCAGAGAAAATAATCCTAAAGCAGGCTGTGAAGAAAAGGGGTCTCTCACCAGAGGAAACAACGCAGCACCAATCAAAGGAAATTGTCAAGGGATGGTGGCTTCCTCCATCCCAGATGAATATGTGTGCCACCTTCTGTGGCTACATAAGACAGAGGAAAAGGATACAAATCAGACTAAACCCTAAAAGTTGGAAAAGCTCTCCAAGAGGCTTTCAGATGGGTTCAGAGAATCACGGCCTCGTGGATGTACTTTGCTGACAGGGTAGGGGCCTGTGAGATTTTTATTATGGCCATGAGTGGGAGTGCTGGGTCACGCTCCGTGACCATTCCCAGCTTCCCACCTTCCCGGGGAGTTCACTTTGCATCATCAGCAGAGGAACTGAGGGCCCATGGCTGCTTCCACACAGGGCACAGCCTGCAAATAAAGAAACCAGGTTCTCTGAGTCTGAGAAGAGTCATTCATGTAAATGTGCAGGGTCTAAGTTTAGAGAAATATATTTCAGAGATGGCTTTACAGAGTGGGGTGTCCCACATAGAGTGCCCTTGGTGAACATTCCTAGTTTAAACTGAAGCAGGAAATTTAGAGGCTTTGTTATTAAGTATGGGATACCTGTACTGCAATTTCTTTTGCAATCTATGATCTTTATAAAAAGGTAAGACAATTAGGAGGCACCCACCATTGTGTAATCAGGTTAAAAAATGTGGCAGAGGGTTTTCACCTTTTTCTTTCCTCCCCCTTTCAATTGTATAATTTTTTTAATAAAACTCCAATATCAGTTCTTGTGTGACATGGTATTTGGAGTAGTGCATCTCATATAATAAAAGAAAATGAGAAAATAAACAAAAAACCCCAAAAACTGTGATAAGAAGTACATTGTACTTAAGTTTCTTGGGAGAAAGGGGGCAGCCCAAAATGTAAGAGAAGGAGCAGGCAAGGGAGAAACCCACCCTGTGCCTCGTGCTCTGGGATTTCATAAGGACTGTAGTTAGAGTGACAGGAAAGCTTTTCTCTTCATCTTTGAAAAATGAGCCTGCAGCCTTCCTGGGAACCTTGAATAGGCAGCTGATTTGGAACTAATCTGCTGTGTGCCTTAACTGTGGAAATATACCTTCAAGCATTCAGCAGTTTTCTGCCTGGTTTATGGAAGATGTGGCCCTCAATTTGCACAATTTGGATTGTAATTTTCCTGTAGCTCTAGGATATATATATATATTTAAGGGTCTGATAAGGAGCAGCTTCTGTACACTAAGGCAGAGACTTTGTTGCTGGTGGATGTGTGAAAAGATGGGAGGGAGGCAGGGGGGGTAACATGAGGGAATGTTTGGAAGAGAAAGCAGTTCCCAGTGGTCCTGTGTAGGATAATGGAAACCTTTTGGTTTAGGGGGACACTTTATTTAGGAGCTTGACCATGGTTTTACGGTCATAGAATCACAGTCAACCGTGATCAATGGGAGCATTGTACGTCCCGCATTTCTGCATCTGGGGCTGCCTCAAGCCCTTACCCTCATTCCGAGTTCAGTGGAGCTTACCAGTGGTGTCTGGACCTCATGTGTGTGTGTGAGCTTCGAGCCTGGCACACACACAGCTTGGCTCGTTCTTTCTGGGTGAGCTCAGCTGGAAGCTGTGATCCTCAAACCTTCCCACTAGTAAACAAGATGTGTTCAGGTCCTCCTTGCTGCACTATAGATGACCGCTCCATGCAGGAACACTTGCCCCTTGGCTCCTTTGAGTGGGAACTGGGACAACATTGAAGTTGCACAAGCTAAGATCTTGCATAAAGAGAGTGTTGACAGCATAGCTTATAATTATACTTTTAAATTTTTGCTACTTTCCTACTTTCATATCAGAATTTTCCATGGATATTAGTAAAACTCTCCATAGCTTGCAATCTTAATGAGCTTTCTTTTAAGGAAAAGAGCTTCCTTGCTTGGTGAGATTTCTCCAAACTAAGCTGCATCAGCTCTACTATAAATCTAAATTCTTGCACTTTTCTTTATATTCTTTGGCGAGGACTCACTCGTATTCCTAGATTCTTAAAACCAGGTGGAGGGAAAGAGCTGAATACATAAATGGCTCCTTGGCTGAAAATGTAGGCCAGAAATTTCAAAGCATGTATTATCAAAATCCTTTAGACTACAAAATCATAAGTCAGCCGCTTGCCTATAACAAAACTATCTTCTAGCATTTTATTTTATCACTGAGCACTATCGTCTTTTAAGCAACTACTGAGACTGGCCAGCTTTATTAATGACCTCATAGCTGATAAATTTTGCAGCTAAGTGTCTTACTGCCTGTGAGGTAACACAGGAGAAGCAGATAAGTGCGTCTGTCTGACTGACTGTAAGAATTGCACTTTTGTGAGCTTCCCTCTTAATTCTTTCCTTTAAGGAACACTACAGCCAGTTTGGTTTTTTTCATCTGCACTGTTAACTCCAGGGCATGCTATAAACAGAATGTATAATATATTTAGTGTTCTGGTTGAACTGTAGATGAGCTCCCTCATAAATGTAAGAAGGCACTCATCAAGTTTTAAACAAGAGGAGGAAATACTGCTGAAAGGAATGAGCAGACTTGCAAACCATGACATAAAATTCATCTGACTAAATAAACACAGTAAAAAAAGTACAAAGAGATGTCTAGACCTATGTCAGCAGAAGAAATTGGGGACCTCAGGAAGTGTTTCTGTGAAAAATATCTCCAAAAGAGGATTTTCCAAGCAGAAAGATTATGGATGAGGGAGTTGTTGGATTGTGAGGCAAGTTTTTAATTATTCTGAAAGAATAATTCTGAATAATCCTGAAATGCAGGGGTTTGGGGACAGAGAGTGTGGGGGAAATGGGTCTTCCAGCAATGAAACCTGCAAAACATATCCACTACTTCATCTAGGATGCACAGTAACAGAGAGAGGACCAAACAGCAGCAGGCTGTCTGTCTATCCATTCATATGCTACCTGTTTCTGAGTGGCATGAAAAATTTCACAGGAAAAGTAGATAAAATGTCATAGCACACAGGCCAGAGTAACTAATTTGGAGAGAAAGTCTCTCCCTAATCAATAATGCTTGACCTATGTGCTATATGGTATCTTTTGTTTTGTAAATGTTTTCTATGGAAAATCTTTGCCCAGTTTAAATATCTCATCTGGTTTTGATTCCTAGGAAAACTCTGGACTGAGCTGAAACGTATGGCTGTACTTGCCTTTATTGGTGCTAAATATTTTGCCTGATAATTTTGTTGGATATCCTTCTTTCTTTATATATTTTTTTTTTCAAGTGAATGAGTAGTAGGAATATAGTTGGCCACAGCTCTATTAATAAAACCAAATTCAAGTAGAGAATGTATTTTTGCTGGAATGAAAATTGCTTAATAAAACTGTCAGAGTCACTATAATTTTGTTACAAAAGAAAACTGGAAAAAATGTTCCAGAAACACAAAAAGTCCCATCTTGCATTTCATTTTGAAATCTTATTTCATTTCAATATTATTTGATTTTATATTATGTTTTTAGAGTCTCAGATTAAATATTCTGATACTCCTGGATCAAGTTGAATTTCAGAGTGCTCATTTATAAACGACTTGGAAATTTTCAGTTCTTACTGTGATTCAGAACAGCAGCTTTGCAATACAAAACAGGGCATCCTGAAATGGATATTTTATCCTCAGCTACAGCTTTGCTAAAAATCATAGAATCACAGAGTGATTTGAGTTAGAGACCATCTCCTTAGAGATCATCTACTTCCAAACCCCCTGCCATGGTAGGGATACCTTCCACAATACCAAGTTGCTCAAAGCCCCATCCAATCTGGCCTTGAAAAATTCCAGGGTCAGGAATGGGCAACATGTTCCTGTGCCTCACCATCCTTGGAAGGGTTTCATCCTAAGAATTTAATTCTAATATCTAATATAATATCTAATCTAAATATGTTCTGTGCCAGTTTAAAGCTATTCCCCTTTTTCCTCTCACTCCATGCCTTCATAAAATGTCCAACTCTCTTGTAGGGCCTCTTCAGGTACTGGAAGGGCACTAGGAGGTCAATACAAAACCTCCTCTTCTCCAGGCTGAACAAGTACAAGTCTCTCAGCCTGTCTTCACAGAAGAAGTGCTCCAGCCCTTGGATCATAGTCATGGCTTTCCACTGGACCCACTCCAACACATCAATATCCTTCCTGTGCTGGGATCCCAGAGCTGGATGCAGCACTCCAGGTCTGGTCTCACCAGAGTGTAGCTATAGAAGCTTTTCCTGTTGCCCTTGATGTCTCTGGCCAGATGACACAATATCAGGGCTCTTGCTTTCCTAAACTGACTCAGCAGCCAGATCCCTAGATGCTAAGAGAATTTGTCTGTGTTCCTCCAAGGCTACCTGTCCTTGCATACACTCTTTGTAATATGTGCCAGTCATTGTTTCCTCTCTGTACTTGCTTTCAGTCTTAATTTTTTCACTGTGTCATTGAAAGGGAATTATCCTGTGTGCTTAATAATAATTAACACCCATCTCTGGACTTCTGTTTTCAGTCTCTTATTCTGGTATAAATTTTCCAGAACCAATCAAAATTACTCCAGATATTAATGGGATATAATGTTACTCACATCTTCATAACTTTGTCATAATTTTTATATTATTTTTCTTAAATTTGATTATATAAGATGATTTGTGCTTATAAACTTCACTAAATAAGCCATATTGCAAGCATACCCATACACAGAGCTTTACTCTGTAGCTTTACTACAGAGTTCCAGAGAGAAGCTGAGAAGTTTTTCTTGGATGCTTATCCATGGACACCTTTCTTTTGATATTCTTTGGAGACTACTTGACATTTATCACCTCTGATTTTTATGTACCCTTTGTTGCCAAGGTGGGAAAATTTTGTGATACTCCTGGCTATGTATTGTCTTTCTGTTCAAGAGAATGGGGTGAGCACTTGTGCTGGAGTTCCCACTTAAAAATCGTCCATCCTCCTGGTATTATGTCACAGTTTGCATTTAGTATTTCTGACTTATTTTTTGACATTTCTGTCAATGCTCCTTGTTTTTATCATGATGGTTTACTGAATAGTGCTTACAGAGCATGTTATCCCTCTTAGGGTACTGAGGATGATGCCTCCAAGCTCCTCCCAGCTCTGGAAATAGATACTCATTGCACTTTATCTAACCTAGATCTAGACAGCAGAAAAATGAATTGCATAGTACAGCTATGTGCACTTAATGAGGAAGCTGACAAAATACAGGCCTTGGTTGTGAAATGCCTCCTTAGAAAGAAGTTATTCATAGTCCAGCTGAGTGCCTATCTCCATGGTCACCTGTCTCATGTTGACACTACATCCCATCCAGCAGAGGATCTGTCTATTATTCAGCATTGCTTCCAGCATGTGGCTTGGGTGTATAGGCCTCTTGCTGGCTGCATTTCCCAGATGGACACAAAACTGTCTGCTGAAATTTGTGTCTAAGTTCTTGAGTGAGGTATGAGACCCTCTCCCTCTCTCTCCCCTCTCCCTCTCCCTTTAAATTATTAGGACCTACTTTTTGTTTAGTATTGTCATGCCACCAATACAGGTCAGAATTTTGGATAGAGAATGTGGCTGAATTGTCCCAACATTTCTCTCACAAAGGCCAGATATACAGAACAGTCATATGCTGTGGAAAACTCCATCTGAATTTAGGCCCTCACTCAGGCAGAGCAGAATTACTGTTAGGTGACCATTCTAATAAGAAGGCTTCATTTAGTATGGGATGGTCATGAGTGCTCTTGTTCTTCAGTCTTGTGCACCTGGGAAACTCCACTAAGTACTCAGGTTCTAAAGCTAGCATAGTCCTACAGGAGATTTCATGTAAGGTGAACCAAGATTTAAAAAATCCCTGACCGTGCTACAGAGGTATTTCAGACTTCCATTAATTACTTGCTTGCACATTAGTTACTTACCCTGCTGCTTATACATGTGGCATTCCACACCTCTGCACCAAATTCTGTAGCTTCTTGTTTAACTCTTTTGCTGTGCTCAGCAAAGAAATATAATACATAAAGTGAATCATTCACTTTTGCAGCATGTGGGAGTTAAATATCATGTTATAAACAAGTCTTGGGACTCTGAGCCCTCAAGCTTGATCTCATTCTCTCCCTAATATATAGACGTGACAGGGTTACTGATGTGCCCTGGCCACTCTGTACTCTGCCAATGAAAAATGCTTTAAGCCTCCCAGCACTCCTGTCTGCTTTAATTACTTCATAATCTCATTGGAAGGATGTAGCAGCACCAGCTGCAATGGGGTTTCTAGTCTGTAGCTAAGGCTCAGTGAAACACTAATGCAACCAGCAGTAATTTTCATAGAAGAAAGCCAGCAAGCCTCCTGTCTCCTTTCGTTTACAAATTTTCAAAGCAGTGACACTGTTCAGTGAAGGACCAGAACCCGGCTTTCCTGTAGGGTTTCCTTTACGCAGTGTTTGTACTTCACAGGAGCTAAGCAGCCTCAGAGAGAAAAAGGTGGGCATTTTTGGGCATATCTGGGTAGATACAGAATCTGCATTCTTCTTCCAGTCTTGCTAGACTGGGATAGTTTTATTCTGGGAGCGACAGAGTAGCTTTGCTTGGTAGTTTGAGATTGGTGGTGTACTAGTGTGTGAGTGCGTGTCTTTTGTGGGCAGTGTTCATTGCACATATGGTCTGGAGACTGCAAAACTGAAGCAGGGAACGCACTGAGCCTCAACTAATAAGTGCTCTCTGGCAGTACAATACAAATTGTATAGACAAGGAGAGGCCCAAACCCAGACCTTTATGAGGAAGGCAGGACAGAGATCCGAAATGCTGTTGTTTCTTGTTTTCTGTTTCTTTGAAAAATGACTCTGTGCCACAGTAAACAGGGCTAACAACTCTGTCTGCTAGTTCAGAGCGCTGGCTAAGGGAGCTCACATCTGCCTGCAATCGACTGTGTAGACATATCCTACGTGGCTTCTGTACTGGAGCTGGCTCCTCTCCTCCTAATTCTGAATACCGGCAGAGTTCATGTGTGTCCCTTTACACCCGCACCTATGAGCACACCCAAACCGAGGGGATGCAGGCTGTATGGGAATTAGCCTTTTCCTGAGGTGTGAAAAATCTTTTTAGGTCTGGCAGCCATATGAATTCAGTGTAATAGGTTGTAATTGGGCATGTCCTGACTTGTTTGCACTCTTAATAACAACACAGCCTTCATAATTTGACACAGATATAACCCATTCTGTCACAATGGTACTTTGCCAAGATTTATTCTTTTAACAAGGAACACAGACTCTTTTAATGTCTGAAAGCTAATGAGGAAGGTTTTTCCAAGTGCAATGTGATTACACATTTTTTCTTTTCTTTTCTTTTCTTTTCTTTTCTTTTTCTTTTCTTTTCTTTTCTTTTCTTTTCTTTTCTTTTCTTTTCTTTTCTTTTCTTTTCTTTTCTTTTCTTTTCTTTTCTTTTCTTCTCTTTCTTCTCTTTTCTTCTCTTTTCTTCCCTTTTCTTTTCTTCTCTTCTCTTTTTTCTTATTTTCTCTTCTTTCCTTTCCTTCTCTTTTTATTCTTTCCTCCTCTTTTTATTCTTTCCTCCTCTTTTTTCTTTCTTCCTCTCTCTCCTCTCCCCTCCTCTCCTCTCCTCTCTCCTCTCCTCTCCTCTCCTCCTCCTCTCCTCTCCTCTCCTCTCCTCTCCTCTCCTCTCCTCTCCTCTCCTCTCCTCTCCTCCTCTCCTCTCCTCTCCTCTCCTCTCCTCTCCTCTCCTCTCCTCTCCTCTCCTCTCCTCTCCTCTCCTCTCCTCTCCCTCCTCTCCTCTCCTCTCCTCTCCTCTCCTCTCCTCTCCTCTCCTCCTCTCCTTTTCAGACACTACAGCTACTGCAGAAGGATGTGGGGACAAAATTTCTCCCACCCTTGATGTAAGCAACCAAGTAGCTCACTTCCTGTACTTTCTGTGAACTTTCTGACAAATAAACGAAGCCATATTTGATGGGCACTCATAAACGCTTCTTTTATTGCTCTTTGGGAAAGCTGGTAAATCAATGTAAAAAGGAGACCCCAATGATTTCCCAGTTTAAGCTTCCAAAAATAATGTTTCATGCCATATTTCAGAGATTGGACTTTATAGTGTGGAATGGTGCTTTTTATTTGAAACAGTGAGTCTGTGACCTTTGTAACTGTGCATCAGATAATGACAGAGAGACATCTGTATTACGGACCTGTTTTCCTCTTTTCAACCCTTAGTATCTTTACAATGTTAAGTGTTTCTGTACTACTTTGAAAGTACTTCACAAATTTCTGCTATTTTTTCTCAGAAATTAATTCCCATCTTTATCTGCCTGCCATTGCTCTTGTTCTTTTAGGCTTGCAATGTCTTGATTTTTGTTTCTTTCCAAACACCACTGGTTTGACAATCACCACTTCTAAAGTTTCTGCCATTCAAAACAGCCTTCTTGTATCTCTGCTTCACCACTTATTCCAAACCTCAACTGAAAGCATAGTTCCTTTTTTTGGCTGTATTAATATCAGCTCAGACATTGACTTATAATTCAGTGCTTTAATATCTTCACCATATAACCCTACTCATTGTAAACCATCATTTGTAATCTGCGTGAAGAAGATTCTTTTTGTATAATTGAAACACCGTTTGGACACGCATTTAGCTTGATTTTTTCCCATATGAATTTTTTAATAAATATTCAATTTGTTAGATGTTGTTCTATGATGGGATAAAAATTGGCAAGCTCTGGGCTTTTAGGTATGCTCAATAGCCTTTTCTGGGAGGACAGAAGGAGGTTATCTGACTCCTTGCTTTTTGCTCTGTCAGCAAGTCTGAAGGTTTCAGAAAAAGCTGCACCATATCCTATGCAGGAGAAAAGGCAACAGTATTTCTGGAGGTGACAGAAGATTTTATTTTGGTTAATGAAAAGCACGGCCTTCTGGTGCCACAGTGAAATTATCCAGCTATAGTATATGGATGTGGTGGGATGAGGAATGATATGATACTCAGCATGTGTCTAGACTTCTTCTCTTAACGTCTTTACACTAAATGCTATTGTACAAAACCTCCTTGTTCAGAAATCCTGCATGTATTTTATTTAAATATGGATGGCAGATTTATAGAAATAGTTCAGTCAAGAAGCAGACAATATTAAACATAAAAGTGGAAACTCATTCAGAGTATGAATTTCTGAATGCTGTGTACAATGATAATGATAACTTCCTTGGACAAAGAACAGCTCATCAACATCAGATGATATTGCTTCATATTTTGGCATAAGTAAAAATAACTTTTGCAATTAGAAATAGATTTTAATTGAAAAGTCCAGTTTAAAAAAAAAAAAAAAAAAATGTGGGCACCTGGGAACCTAAATTAGACTGGGAATTGATAGTGTTTCTTGGAAATGTATGTACCTTCCAAATTTCTGTACCATTGTTATTAGAATGAAGCTGAATTCCAACAGAAATAATTGGGAAACTTCAACAACTTAACTGATACATCTAAAGATTTCTGGGTTGTCTAACTAAAAAATACCAGAAAAACACTCGAAGACTAAATGAACTTGCTGAGAGAGTTGGAAATTCTACAGCCCTGAATTCATTGCTTTGCAACAGCAACAAAACTGCAGCATTTTTGCAGCAGACTCTTAGGATTAAAAAGTCATCTTTAAATGAGAGGGACATGACTGTGATGGAATGGCAGACAAAAACTTCTCTGCAAGGAATATCACTCCTGATGAACCCAAAGTGGTGAACAAATTTTAGAGGTGAGCTTGGATGACAATAAGACATCTGATCTGTATCTTTTGGAAGATCTTTCCTGACTTTTTGATAGGGTCCTTTGAAAAGCTGATATTCAATCTTATCACACTGTCATTTTCTCCGGTGGTTTGGAGCAGGTCCAGATGACACCCTGGTATAACCATCTCAGAGTGATTCTATATCTGGTGTCTGAGCATGTGAAGAGGAGCATAGCCATAGTCAATAATTTGTGCTGAGACAGCATGGATTGTTAATGGCATGAACCAGAAAAAAAAAAAGCATACCTTTGTAAAAAATTAAAATATTGTAATTTTTCTTGAGAACTATTCAAATATTGGCATTATTGATCACTGTGATGGCCATGTCCCAGTGTGCTGAGAATACACACTGAACCAAGGACAAGGTTTTTGATCTCTTGAAGAAAGAAAAAATCTCCCACTAATCCCTTCCTGCCTGAGTTATCTGGGAGATAAACATACTGCTTTAACAAGATGATTTGGGACTCCTTTTCTTTTCTCTGCAGTGCAGAGGATAACTCTGCCCAGATATGAATCAGATTTCAAGGCTTTGTGACCACAGTCTGAAGGGAGGTTCAGATGGAAGCTTTCTTCAGGTTCAGTGGCATGTGGTGGGTGTCTGTGTGTGGCAGGGGTCTGTTCCAGGGCTAGTGGGCACACTATCTATCCTGACAGAACCCAAACAAAAGCTCATATTTTTTCATCAAGTGTTTTCCAAAGTAAATGATCTTCAGGCATTTACCCAGAATATCATTAACATAGAAAGGGAAGCTGAATTTATTGTGTCCAAATGTTACATTAGTGTTTACAGGAATTCTGATCTTTAAATTTCTTGCTAAACATAATCTATTTTTTGTATGTTATAGTAACTCTGTCTGGGATTTTAAATAATAACAGAAGACTATAAAATCTAAAATTTCTTTTTCAAGTAATTAGATGAATTTATAGATTTAGAATATTCTGAATAATCCATTTTCTAGTACAATATAAAAAATTAAAAGCCTTAGAGTTTAACTAGAAACACAGAGCTAAACAATGTTTTGTTTATGGCCTGCTTTTTATTAACATCATTGCATTTCATTATAGGCTAATGCTGGGGAAATGATGAATTTTGTTGACATTGTTATTTATTATGTACTTTCCAAATAAAGCTTTACATTTTATTACTAATGGGGAAAAAAATAAATGAGCCAGATTGGACTCATGTAGCTTCGTTAGTGTCATCAGATTTATGTCAAGGGTGGGCTGGGTTGAGTCTCTCCTTGCTGAGGAGAAAGCTCGAAACTTCTGGCACTTAATTAGGAGAAACACACAAACATTGAAATGCTGTTCTTAAGTACGATTAGGCAATGAGTACAGAGTTCAGTCTGTGTGCTGGGCAGAAATGGACTCCAGGATGCTTCTTCTGGCTGAGAGTTTTGCAAGATCCCTCAGCCACATACCTCGACTGCTGGCAGTGCTTCTTGACACCCACCCGGGGATGCTACTGAAATATGGACATGGTATGAGTTTATTTTTGTCCTGATGCCTTTCATTCCCTGGTTTTCAAAGGAAGAGAAGGCAGAAACATGAGCCAGAAATAGGGTCTGGACTAGTTCACAATCATGGCGGTCTGGGAAAGTGTGGGAAGGGCTGAGAAGGGCGCTGATGAACAGTGTGTGCTTGGCCTGTTGCACTCTGTCATGTAAAATCTTACATAATCCACTGCAAATTAGTGGTGAATTCTGACCACAAGGCTAAAAAAGGTGGTAGGTCCAGAAATTCACCTTTATGAGAGCTGGAGATCTATACCCAGTTTCCAGCCTTAATTTCTTAATGGCTCTCCAATACCTCTTTGTTCTTGTGCCAGATCATTGTCTTTAAGCTTAAAAAGTTCTTTCCCTTTTCTAGTGTTTATCCTCCAGCTGTATTTACAAAGAGTGACTGTATCCCCTCTCAGACTTGGATCTACTTGGCTAAATAAGCCGTTGTCTTTTAATTTCCTCTTGTAAAATAAACTCTGTTTCTTGGATCATTCCAGCAGCCATTTCTGCACCTGTTCTGGTATGAGTTCTCTTTCTGTCAACGTGGGTGACCCAAAAAGCCAACAATACTTCAGTTTTCATATGGGCCTTGTATTGGTGGCTTTCGTACTCTTAGGAACACCTTGCTGGGTTTGTTCTGATCACTCTACCTTTTCAGAAGTGCATCCTCTAGTGCACGGGCATCCCTGTAGCTCACTGGTACATGCAGTTTTCTCACTGCTGACAAAGTAGCTGAAGAGTTTGAGTCAAGGTGACAGTAGCCCTCAAATTTTAAGCTCCATTTACATGATCCTAACTTTCAAAAAAGTACAGTTAAATGCCCAATTGCATAGGATGAAACAAGTTAGTGAGAGAGCAGAGGTCTTGTTTATGATAGCAAAACCTCTTCTGCTGTGTCCTGTTAGATCTGGCAGCATTTGCATGTAACTTTTTTCTCTGATCATGGTGTTAGACAAAACCTGAGATGATGGTATTAATTAAGTAATAAGGCAATGCCAAATCTGTGTGGGATGTAGGTAGTTTTAAAAGGATTAAACACTTTATAAATAAAGTACATCTGGAAAGCAAAGTTTCTGGTACCCCAGCAAACTCCCTCCCACCCGGTGAATTCCTTCTTGGCTGTGCTTGCCTGCTTTAACCAGGCTTGCCTCCCATCACTTTGGGCTTTTTCATTGCTAAAATCCAAATTTCAAGGACACCTGTCTCATGCAGTTTCCCAGGACATTTCATTTCAGTTTTTAGGATTTTTATTTTCCTGAAGATTTCTCTGCGTGTGTGTGTGTGTGTGTGTGCGTTTAAATAGAGGACATTTCAGGTCGGTCAGTGGGTTCCTTAACTATTTCAATCTGTGTCTCAGTGGTAATATTGCTCATATAAAATTGTTTGTTATTGCTGAAAATTTCAATATCTTTCATGTGATGATGGATTTAAAAGCAAAATATTAATATTCAGCTAAACAAAACATGATCAATATTTTCTCAAGGTGTTACAGCTGTTATAAAGCTGACTCACAAATATCCACAGTATAAACAAATTTGGAATGCTTTTTATTTTTTTATTTACAGATCCTTTTGGACTTGTACCTTCTTTATAATCTGTTTAAAATACAATTTATGCTTAGTACCATGCAGACCATGGAAGAATCCTTGTTAGAATTTACTTCCCATCCAGTATCACAACACATTTGTTATGCAACACAGAAAAAATGTTTAAAATTTCATTTTCCCTTCACTGTGGCCCCATGTTTTCTTTGCTTTTTATTCCCCTCCCAGAATGTAACTCAATATACCAAATGTTGGAAAAATAGTTGCTGCTTGATAAAGAAAAACAGCATAAATGAAATCTCCAATATTCAGTCAATTAAAATGTGCTAAACTATTTGTATTTAGAAAGGAGTCTTAATATCTGTCTTTAAGGGAATGACCTAGGAGGGAGGGAAGAATGTGAGCATGTGTGTTTGTGTGTATGTATATGCATTTGTCTCCATATGCAAGTATGTATATATATATGGTTGGAATGGAAGACCCTGCCATTTCCCTGCTGGCTTTTTATTTAGCCATGGTTGTCACAGACAGGATGAAGTTTCTGCTGAAAAAACAATCCAGGTCTTATTACCAACAGTAATAATACTTGCTGGTTTTAAAAACTCCTAAAATCTCGTCTGGAATGAGCAAAAATAAACAAAAGATCATATAATAGGGGTCCTACCTGCCCATGCCAGGAGGAAATTGCTTGGCAAAGAATATCTGAAATCCTTTAAAAGTTATTCTGTGTACCAGTTTCAGAAAGATGCTGGCCGGACTTCCAGCTGACTAATGGCAGCTCCATGGAGAGTAACATCAGTGCCCATTCCTTAGTTATTACCAATAATATATCACTTGAAAAATAAACAGAAAGATAAATGACAGGACAGATGTCTAATGAGGCAGAGGTTAAGGAGTGTTAAACTGTGCTGGACACCATCCGACATGCCAGTGTTAAATTATGCTGGATGCCCTGAGCTCCCTCCCCATAAAAGGTCAATGCTCTGGGTATGTTCCTGGATGATTTATGAAATCAAAGAATGGCCCACATGCCTATCTCTCTGGGAGGTGAGCAGCTTGCAACATTGTCAATCGCAGCCCCATAATAAACCAAATTTAAACATCACTTGAATCAATCCATCTTTGTCACTCACTCAATTGCATGCTCTTCTCTGCCTTGTTCTCACCAGCCAGCCATGACACGGCATATTGTTCTTCATATATGTCCCTGTAGCTATTTTAGAAGCCTGCAGAGCTCTCTGCTAAGGTTAGAAACCCTCTGAAAATGTCTGTTTCTTTTGGACCCAGTCAGACTTGCTCAGTCTCTCTGCTGTTTCCATGTTAGGTGCATGAGTAGATGGCATTTTCCAGTCTCCATTATTATTTGTCCTGTATTTTTAAATTAGGTAAAAGTACCATATTTATAAAGAAAATATTTTAATTTCAGATTCAGTATTTAACTATATCAGCATAAGTTAGCTTTATCCTTCATGCCTGAAGAATTAGATTCACTATACCAAAAATCTTTTTGAAGGACATCAGCCACTGTGCCCCACAGAAATCCATGGTCTGTGGTACCACCAGGTATTTGCTAGTTGTAGTTGATGTGAATAGATGTGGTTTCTGCAGTTCTTCCAACTAGCCCCACTCTTTCAGCTTATCTGTTGTTTTCATTAACTTGATATCTACTTTCTGCTCAATAAAAGAGTGATTGCTAGGCACTGATTGCATATCTTTACTACTTTCAAGGTTGCAAACATTTTTTCTTTTTATTTTTCTTGCCATCCCTGTTTCTGAAGAAACATGGCAAGACTCACCGTGTCCCAGTTACTAGAGGAAGCATGTGGAGGAAGAGAAGCATATCCTTGTAAGACCAGTATGGCTTTAGTTCTCTACCTGCAGATCAGCCATGTAGAGGGTCAGCAGTGTACACTTTCTCTGACACAGTCAAGGTGAAAGGAAGGATCCTGGCGAAGGAGCAGAGTACCAGGAGCCATTTTCCACTAGCTTTTCAACCAATTAATTTGCAAGCTGGAGGTCTCGTGGTGCAGTCATTTGAAAGCCTTGTTAACTTGACCTGTTTCACATATACCAAACATATATATTGTGGATGACAGTGAGAGACTTTTCTCAAAGAAATGTCAGATGCTGCCTTTAAGCAGATGCTGCAGGTACCCCACCTTTTGTTCAGCAGAAAGGCAGCAAAAACGTACATGTTCTGCCTCTTGCCTGGCTTTTCCTCTGGGCTTTTAGTGTAGTTTGCCACTGAAACCAGAGTGAATTTTGTACAGAGAGAGTCACAATGGCGGCTCCTCAGTCTGTGTGTGTTTTCTGCTGTCCAGCAGGACTATCTCATAAACAGGGTGCGGGCTCCTGACAGCCGCTGGAAGTGCCTTCCAGAATGGAATGGGAACTTTCCAAATGGACAAAGTGATTTATTACCAAAATAACTCAAAGGGGTGTGACTTAACAACTGTTATAATTGAAAAATGGAACCAAAGGCACAGAATTTGTTAGAACTCATTGGACTGAAGTTCTGATAGCACTTTGTTGCCAATAATATTGTATTTTTCCTGGCTTTCTTTCTTATTTGCCACAGGATTTCTGAATACCCTTGGGAAGGTAGAGGAGGAAAAGGGATGTCTCAGATGTGATCTGATCTTAGAAATGGAAAGTGTCAGTGAACAAGAGGTGTGCAAAAAACATAAGAAAGACTGAGAAAAATAACAGGAGACAATTTTCTGCTAAGCCGGTATCTATGGGTAATTCTTCCGAAAAATGTGCAGCAAAACTGGAAGAAATGCCTCTTAATCCAATCAGCTATATGATCTAATTAAAAGCTCTCAACAGCTATGGTGAACTGAACAGAGATACCAAGTTCACAAAAAAAAAAAAAAAAAAAGAAAAAAAAAAAAGAAAAAAAAAAAAAAAAGAAGAATGACATCAATAAAGGCTTCCTCTAGGATAACAAAGAGGCTAACTTTCACTTTTAACTGTCAACTGAAACTTAATGTGACTACTGAAATCCTCAGAGGACATTCACAATAAAAATAAGAAACTATTTGATCCTTTCTTCAAAGGACTAGTTGTGCTTAGTTCTACGCAAGTATGTAGGCTTGGGGTGATGAGATAATCCCAGGGCTGAGCACATTATTCTCCTGGTTGCCTGAATATAGAAACAGACATACTCAGCCAGGCTAACTGAAGACCTAGAAGCTCTAAGGAGTCAGCAACCTCTCACTCTGCTTTTCCTGTTGTCCCAGTTTTGGTCATTTTTATCACCAAAAGAATTCATTGTGAAGATTGCTCTGCCCAGGAAGCCTTCAAGTTTTTCAAGGCTGAGGTAAGTAAATCACCTCAACTCATT
Organism: Sitta carolinensis; assembly: GCA_032173965.1. Taxonomy (NCBI): domain Eukaryota; kingdom Metazoa; phylum Chordata; class Aves; order Passeriformes; family Sittidae; genus Sitta; species Sitta carolinensis. The sequence continues at coordinate 52,416,595 of JAVUNC010000004.1, forward strand.
GAGTTCAGGGGGCATTTGGATAATGCTTTCAGGCGCATGGTGTGATTCCTGGAGTGTCTTGTGCAGAGCCATGATGGGTCTGATGTGTCCCTTCCAGCTCAGCATATTCTGTGATTTTATGATTCCATGATCTAATGAAGTAGGATTTATATTCTAATGGCCACCAAGAGGAAATCTTGCTAGTGTTAGAGGTCAAATATTTATGTCAAGAACACTTTATTCAGTAGCAATAAAAAATTCATTCGTGAACCTATTAAAAAAGCCTTCTGGGCCTTCATACAACTCTGGGTATTATGTGTGTTCCTCTATATGAGAACAGTAAGTATTTTCCTGTGTTTTGTTCCACATGGGCTTTATGATTCTATAACCCTTATGTGTTTTCAATGAAAAAAAGATTAGATGGGGCCACTTGAGCAACAGCAATTCTACTTGCAATTTCAGAACTTTAAATCTTTTCCAAAAAGTGATTTATAGGCAGTCAATAGATTTGAGTGTCATCCAGTTTTGGGATACAGGTCATAAACACTGACACATCATAATGGTATGGCGAACTATTATAATGGCGCCCAGTAGCATGGCTGTAGCTATAGAGCTGTCAGCAATTTAGAGCTGTGTGAAGAAATTTTGAACATGAAGTACAATGGGTGAATTCTGGCTTCCTGCCTGTGTCATCAAACAGAAAAAAAAAAAAGCACTTTTAAAGAGTTCAGTTTCTCTGGATGTACTTTTTCTCTCCTTTGTTTGTTGCCAAAAGGGGAGCTATTATTTTAGGGAAAAATGCTTTCCTCTCTCTTTCTCTCTCTCCCTCTTTCTTTTAAGAAGCAAAGCCAGTGTCATACTACAGCACTAGAGCTGAGGACAGGAGGGTGGAAAAGGGTCAAAAAGTAAAGTGTGCTGTCTGCTTGGAAAGGAAAAACTTAGCAATGTAACCAACAGCACTCTTAGAACTTGTAAATAAGAAAAAAAGATGTCCTGTTTTAAGAAGCTGAGAAAGAAACCCTGTTAATATAACTTGCCCCAAATCCCCAATTGTTCATTGTCTCATGTGAAATATAATTACTCAGAGAACATAGGACAGTGCAAGATTTGATTTTTTTTTTTTTGAAAATCCTAATTCATAAGTAATTCTTGGATATATTTATGGCAGTGACTGTCCTGGGTTGAAGAACTATAAATTTAATTCAAAAAGTATTCCAATGTTTCTGTAGATCAGTTAAGACCTAGCCTAGAGAGAATTTTTTATTTATTTTTTTTTAATTGTTTAAATTAGCCAGAGAAAGAGATGGTGTTTACCTCTGGTAATCTTTCTGTTTAAGGACAAAGAATATTCCAGGGTTACCACTCTCAACATTGTTATTGCATGTGGAGATTATTTGGAAAAGGATTGCAAATGATGTCTTTGTGTTGATGCCAGACAGGGGGTACTGCACCTTTCTTAATCAAGGCAAATAAATTGCTATGACTCTGGGAGGTGCCTTCCCTTCTCATCAAAAGCAGTAAGTTAGTTGGATCACTGAGTTTTTCCTCTTTCCATTTGCATCTTGAAATCTGATCATATTCTTATAGAAGCAGATGTAAAAAAATCCTATGGACTGCAACACCAGGGTATTTTTTCTTCTGGGGCGAAAGAGTGCTGCTTTGCTTAATTCTTAACTAGGTTTTGTATCCAAAACTATAAATCTTTCAGTCACAGTTTCCTGACACACTCAAGTGGAAACTGAAAAATAACCTTATTTTAACTTTTATTACATATCAAATTTTGCAAAGGTGTCTCTGCCAACAAAAATGACTACAGGTTAGGAAGAAAGACTGTGAAATGGCTGAAAGCTGGTGATATTCACTTAATGAACAGTACAGTGTGGTCTGAAGTGCATTTCTAATGTCAGAATTTGAATCCCATACTTGTAAGGATGTTGAGAAAGGAAGGGAGGGAGGGAGGAAGGGAGGGAGGGAGGAAGGAAGGGAGGAAGGAAGGGAGGAAGGGAGGGAGGAAGGAAGGAAGTCAACATTTTTATGTTCATTTCAGATTGTTTAAGTTAAAAGCTGAACTGTGGTCTTTTTCTTCAGACTTAGGGAGGCGTTTGTTGAACTTGTGTATTTCCAGATTCTTAAAATATTCTGCTTGATTTTCTGAGGCCCACAACAATCATTTTGTAGTATCATGAGGCATAAGTTAGGAGGAAAGACATGGTAAGTTTTTTGGGCATCTTCTATACTCAGCTACAGATTGTATCTCACTCTGATCTTGAAATGAAATCAATTTCAAGATGATCCACCTTTAAATGATTACTTGGTCATGCAGGCAGGAGAGTCAAAGATGCTTTGTCCATGGTGTTAAACAAATTGTTCAACATTCAGCTGGATAAACACATCGTGCACTGAGTGGGAAACTGTCTCATGGGTTATAGTGAATGGGGTGACATCAGACTGGAGACCAGTTACTACTGAGGTATCACAACGATCCACCTTAGGCCCTGTGCTCTTCAACATCTTCAAAACAAAAGACTTGGGCACACAGGGGTGGAAGGGATACTAATCAGAAAACAACCCAGCAAAATGAAATTTAGGAACAATTGGGGTTTTGTTGTTGGAGGCTGCGGTTTTGTTTGTTTGTTAGTTTTGGGGTTTTTTTCTATTTCTCTCTGAACCAAAGATTAAGTTACCTCCAAGGTTCTACATGTGACTGGGCAAGCGGATGTATACTTCATTTCTCTCTTGGCATGGCACACATTTTTCTGCGAGACCAGAGGAATCGTGCTGAGGCTTTGGTTCAGAAGGACCTTAAGACATAAATTTTTGTACTTAAAATCAAGAAATTAGCTTAGTGAGTTACTGCTGAGTTTGTCCTTTGCAGGGCCAGAAGCTGGACTTGATGATCCTTCTAACACAAGATATTCTGATTCTATGAGTGCATTACTGCACTGAGGCTGTAACCTTTGAGAGAGGTTGTTTTTTTAATATATAAACCAAAAATAGTAGTTATTGATTGTATTTTACAGGTGCTCTGCAGAATAAATTCAGACCCTAAGGAGACTTGAGATCTGGAAGAGGCAACACAGACAGGATAGAATATTATAAAAACATCTTTTGGTGATGACTTTTGGCAGTAGCTTCACTACCTATTTTTACAATGTATTGCTTTTATTTTGTCCAAGTCCTATAATAAGGAATAAGATGCTTGCACCATTAAATCTGACGGCTCTTGGCATAATTTGGCAAGAATTTGGAATGACTGTGTGAATCAAGAACAAATGTTTTTACACCCTGGAGTGAGAAAATACTCAGGGTATTGAATGGAAAGATATTGAATGTTTTCCTTTGGCATTACACATTTTCAAATGAGTTGTTCTGCCAATTATTGCATTTAGACCTATAAAAAAGAAATGAAATATTTAAAAGGTCCTAAATTTAATTGCAGTTTGCTCCTCTTGCAGTTGCATACTGAATAGGAGGAGCTGGAAATGGCAACTACAAGGTACTGGTTTAGCTTGATGTTATTTCTGCAAAATTGATGAGCTAAATGGAAAGTAGGAGAATATATCTTCAGACAGGAGCCAAAGAGACAATTTTCTCCACTCTTCTGTTTGAAAGATGTCTGCAATAAAATTTCTGGGGATGCTCTGAGGATATTCCCTCTCTGGACTGTGAACTCCATTTGTTCCTGATTCACACATCCATTCCAAACTTGGACCAAATTCTTCATCTCCTCTCCAAACCACCATAAATGTGGCATGTTATTCCACAAATAGCTGAACAAGTGAAGCCTATTCTGCCGTGGAAGTATCTCCTTCCTTTTGCACCACAGTAATCTCTCTTTGAATCTGTCTTTTCCACTTTGATGGCTCACTCTCCCTCTCACCTATACTCCATGAGTTATTACTCAGGTTTTTTCTATGTACCCCTTGCCTCCAGCTTTACCCTAATTCTTGTCTCTCTTCTTCACACTCTTAAATCTGGCTTCCTTCTCACCTTCTAAACTGTCTGCCTGGACAGACTTTCACAGAAGCTCCTCCTAGTTGAACTCAAATGTGCATATGCTTTATAAGCCAGTTGCTGACTTATGTGAAACCAAAGAACTTTATTAGTTAAAATTTCTGTCCCCTCACCATGTTTGCTTGAAATGAGCAATTGTGTTCTGGCATTATTTGAAACACAAATAACATTTATTGTGTTGTTTATGACATGTAGCTGAATGGACAAATAGACTGCAGAAGTACCTTTCTCAATGTTGCTAGAATAATAAGAAATTTAAGTGTCTCCATGTCCTTTCTTCTGCACGGTGACCTGTGACTATGAAGCCAATTTGTTTTGCACTGATTTTTCCAAGCACGCATTTTTGCATTCAGAGGTTTTATACCTTGGGCACAGAGAGGAGGGAGAACAGATGCATACCAAATGCTGTGCCAGATTCTTTCAAAGGAGTTAGGCAATAGATTTTTGGGTAATTGCACTGCTTGAGTCCATATCATGCACTGGCTTGCTCACCAGTCCTCCAAAGATCAGTGTCCAGAGCAAATCTCTCTGTATCTCATTTACTAAGATAGACAGTGGTTATTACTACTTCATAATTTCAGGTCTGCTGTTGGAAGTAAAGGATGTGGACAATAGAACTTGATTAAGGTCCTGCATGAAGGCAACTTGAGGTCTTATCATCATGGAAGACTAAGATTGGTATCCTGAAGCTTGCTAGTACTTCCATGCAAAAGAGAGAGGACTTGGATGGTGGAGTCATGGCCTAGTGCCCCAAATAGTTGTCCCTGCAGCTAGAGAAAGCCTGCTTGTTGACTGAAAAGTCTCAGCAGTGTTTTTACCTGCTGACACCACATAAGCATGTTTTATATCTGTCAGATCCAGCCCGTGTGTCCTCCTCTGGCATATCATGCCCTTTCTTAGAGTTGCCTTGGGATTGTTCCTGTTTGGACAGTAAGAGGGAATTGACAGCCTCCTCAGTTTAATTTTAATATCTGGTGGTACTAAAGCAAAGGTTGACCTGGATATCATTTGGCAGCCCTTATAAAGAATAACCCCAAAGAAACCAAAAGCAAAACCAAAGACAAAACTGAAGAGGACAAATTATAGCTGCAGTCATTTTTGGCTAGTGCTGCTTTGGAAATTGCTCTCTTATAAAACAAACTTACTCCCCACAAAAGTTTATTTTAAAAAGAAATTAAAAATCTTTGCAAGAATATCTATCTTCTCCTTAATTCTTCTCTCTTTTCTCTCTGGAATAATAAAAATTGTTTGAGTGAAGCTTCCCTACTATTTCTGAAGTCCTAGAAAAGGCCATGAAATCTATTGAGTTTTCCTCCTTCTCTATCTGAACAGTTTGAGACAATTTTTTTTTGGTCCTTTCTCTATCTCTTATGCAGGTATGTGTAATCCCTACACAAGGCTGGATACACATGGCTGTATTGAAATAACTATAATAAAGTCTGGTATCTATCAATACCTTAGGCTGAGATGAAGTGGATATATTTGAGGTCTACTACCCGTAACATTTTGAAGATCCAGTGAAGATCCTGCTTACACATGGTGGGGTGTGAACTACAACTCAAATCAGGACTTCACTTTCCTGTTCTTCTAGTTTTCTTTAAAAATAATCTTACATTAGATGTTTTCAAAAGTCTTTTGGTCTACAATAAGAACATCCATAAATAATATCCTAGTTTCTATCCTTATTTTTTTCTAGCAAACCCTTAAAAACACCAAACTCTTAAAAGTAAAAGAAAATAAAAATAATTTAAAAAAATCTAACACTTCCTCCTCCACAGCTGAAATATTTTGGATCGAGATGAAATGGACTCAAACTTGGGCCAGAAAAATCAGTCCAGTTAATTAAAATGCATTATCAAATGTTTGTTTTCATTGCCACAGGATGCTGTGGAGGCCCACAGTATAAACCAGTCCAAAAAAAATTATGTATCTTTAGGGATAGATCTATCCATGGCTTTTACAGTTGACAGTCAGGCTTCAGCCTCTGCCTCAGTAAGTCCCTAAGTGATGGTGCATTGGAAGGAAAGCCAGAGAAAGGACTATTTAGAAAGGCTGTCTTCCTATAATGTCTCTTTACATCAATTACTGGCTAATATTATACACTTGATGCTGGACTAAAGAAATAATTTTCTTGGTATTAGAGTTATTTAATTCCTAAGATTTGTCTTATTAACATAACTGGTAAAATGATGGACATTTAAGCAACTTTCAGTTTGGTTTTTTTTTTGTTTTGTTTTTTTTGTTGTTTTTTTTGTTTGTTTTGTTTTGTTTTTTTTGCAATGAGATGTGATGCTAAATGATGAAATGTCTGTCATGTCTTTGGATATTAAAATGAATTTATTTCCTTGTTAGATTCAACTCATATTGCTGTGGAGAGTTCCTTGATTTTTCTACATGTGTTGAATTATTTTTAAGATTCTTATGAATTTGGCCAGTTTTCTCTCTGAATTTTTCAAAAGCTCAATTTGTTTTATATGCTATGACCATTATATCTCAGTGTGGCTCAGAAAAATAGCTAAATTAACACCAAAAATTCTGTTTTATGAAGAGCTTCAGAACTTTGTTCTAAATTCTAGTTCCAAAATGTCAGTTTAAAAAGCTGAAAACTAATGGCTTGTTTTAATGGTTTGTTTTAAACTTGACTTTTTAAAGTATGTAATGACCAACACAGTCTTTTACAACAGAAATATCAATACATTTTTCCCCAAAAGACCAAAACAAACTTACATTTTTATTTTTTTATTAGCTTTTTATTGCATTTTTAGCTTTAACAAACTTGCGCTATATTTTTTTATTTAGATATAACTCTCTTTTCTGACTTCAATCGTGTTCTCTCAAAGCTTATCTGAAAGTTTGTAAGCAAAAACATCAAGAAACCTAGACCCACATTCAGTGTCTGTTGTAAAAAATTCCATAAGCACAGATTTTCAGATTATTGTTTGTGCAAATACAGGTAAGGATCCTCAAAGAAAATGTTCCTCCCTTCTTAGGCTCTGAATTTCTCCCAGATGACTTTTCATTCCTTTATTGGTTTAGATTAGTCCTTCATGTATTTTTTTCCAGAAAATGCCAATGGCTTTTACCGTACCATCACAGAAATTCTATTGCTGTGTTATCAACAATCACTCAAAACACATGCAGAATTATGGCAAATACCAAATACCATGATCATCCATGCTTTCTTACAAAATCATATTACAAGTATTTCCTCTGGGATTATTTGCTGTGTGATCTGATTTCTGAAATTCCCAGGCTAAAATCTCTCTCCTAGTTGCTAGGGAAAGCAGACCAGAATGCTAATTGAAAATTTTGTTCTAAATGCAGTCGTGCTTGTAGAGAAGTGACTTTTTTTTTTCTTGACTTTCCTTTCCTTCCTCTGCAATGTAATGCAACTGACATCCATGGATTAGGGAACTGCTTTTCCTTTCTCAGTGCTTCTTGGTCCTGCCTAAAAAAATTATTTACACAAAGTTTAGAAAAGAGAAAAGACATTTTTTTTCCCAAACAAATGTTTAAGATGAATAGCAGCTGCTACATGATTGACAGCCTGAGAGAAGTAGACCCCATACCTTGAGCTGCCTCTGGCTGCCATTTGACAATCTTTTGGAGAAGAAAACATCCAAACACATACAAGCACAGTCGTATAGCTTAAGCCTTTAAAGGCCAATTGGATAGTTGATGCTATTTCCATTTCATTTGGGAAAGTTTCTATTTTAGTACTTACATCATGTAAGAAACTAAGAATGTATAAACTACCCCTAAAATGTCTCTTTGTAAGTGGTTTACTCGGAAGTGAATGTTTAATGTGATTTTTCTGTCATCTAGTTACATTTACAACGTGTAAGCTCTTGAACTAGCTTGTCATTTCTGCCACTTTAGACATACACAGGGGAAATTGCTCCAAAGTTGCTGAACATAGGACAAAACTTTTAATTTAGTGTTAGGCTTTTTGGTTTTTTTTTTTTGTTTTCTCTGTTTGTTTGTTTGAGGCATATATCTTCTAATTACTCTCAACTTTTCTCTTAGGTTTCAATTTGTGAAGTAGGCAATGGTTAAGTGCCCAAAGTGTTCAGTAGCAACATATATAACGGATTTTATATCCTTCTGATGAAAGATACACCTATTTAAATCCCCACAGTTTTATGTATGTGTATTACATAAATGAATATTGACCGGTGAAACAATTTGTGTTTTATGGTACTGATCCCAAGAAACTCTTGTCCTGTCACAAAATGCCAAAATACAACTAAATATAACTAAAATACAGCTAAAAGGTATTAGAAGAGCTCAGGCAGTGCATAAGTGCATAAAAGTGATAGTTATTTTTCCATTGGCTTCTTGCTTACTGGTCTAATCTCATGGTAAATTAAGGACCAGCCCATCATGTTAATAGTTCATAAGTTAATGGGTTAAAATATCAGCTCTAATAAGTTCTCAGCACTGTGTTTAAGTATTTACAGCACTATCAATTCATAGCAATCCCACTGATACTTGTAAAAGTTGGGTATAGATGAGATGAGAATCAGCATACTCATGTGCTTTATAAAAGGAAATGTCACAGGCTAAAGTCTTTCAAAGGAAGGGCTGGGTTTTCATTTTGAGTAATGTTCCTTATATCAGGAAAGAAATATTGCTTACACAACGGTTCCCTAAGCAGAAGGTCATTTGCAAAGCGGAGTGAAGGAGGGAGCTATCAGATTTTCCTTTGTGTGTTAACAGCATGTCATCAGGAATGCCCATTTCTTGGTAGTAGAACAGATTCTTGGACTGAGGAGACATTTTCAAAGGGTCATTAATCTGACCTTTTGCATCACAAAAATATTTGGACACAGTAATGGTCTAATTCACAGTACCTATATCCAAGCCAACTCATTGCACAGCAGAGAGGAAGAGACATGTAAGCATGGCATCCATGAAAAACAATATTCTGTGTAGTGTATTAATCAGTGAGCAATGTACAATTTAGAGAATATAGATGAGTTGAATTTGAAAGACAGTGCTTTCCTCTACTTTGGATTACATTTCTAAATTCACTAAGCCAGCCCTTATAAAAATGTGTGATGTGTATAACTTGGTATGAAATGATTTCATCATAGAATATGTCGAAATAGGCTGGTGTTTGGGGACTCTTCTGCCTTCCAGGGAGAACTGGCAGCTAAAGACAGGTGCTCTAAATCATGACTGACTCCTCTGTTCGTTGGGTTTTCAGTGTAAGGAAGGTGCTTTGACAAAACTAAGGAATTCAAGGGGAACTACTTACGCTTGCTTTGATTATTTTTGTTTATTGTTTGGTTTGGGTTTTTTGTGTAACCTGATTCAAGTTAAAAGAGGAAGCTGGTTGTTTGTGGCTTTTTTTTTGAGAGTCCTCAGTATACCATTATCTCCTGTGTGCTTTGGGAATGTTCATGACCAGATAGCTGAGAAACTTCACTGGCAGCAAATTTGATACCCAAGGATTCCCTACATATATCTTCAGAAATATATTACAAGAGCTACCTCCTTGAACTGTGATCTGTACTGAGCCCACGACAATCTGAAGAGGTGAAGCTGTTGCAACTGTCCATTTAATTTAATTTGTTAAGTTCTGGCTTTATGAACTACCCCCACCAAAGCAAAGGCTGAGCCTTTGGTGAGTTGCAAGTCAAACTTATGCCATAGAATTTGAGGCCACATTCTGAACAGTACCAATTAGTAACAACAAATAATCACTCTTTCACTTAGGGATTATTTGTTACCAGGTTCGGAGTTGTGTTTTCTTAAATCATCAGATATTAAAAGGTTTTATATGTTGGAGTTCTTCTTATGAGCAAGTGATTGAGTGAAATTGTCAGTTATATTGAAACAAAGTGTTCTGTTGCATATGTAGGTCTTCTTTAAATTTCTCTGATTTGGAACAAAAAAGGTTCCAAATCCTTGTACCATTATTTTTTAAAGTAGAATAACTAATTCTTCATAGAATTTCAGTAATACCTCTAAATTTCCAAACTTTAGTCAATGGACTTAGGAAGATTTTTGTTCTCTCTTTTTGTTATCTTCTTTAATGCTCATTGTCCCTAGCTCACCCATTTATTTAACTGCTTTTGGGCCAATACTTGAAAAAAATTCAACTTTTAGCTTTGAAAAATTTCTTGTAAGAATTTTTACTAGCTCTGGAATTTAATTCTGCAGGGACCTTGAGATTTTCTTTCATTTTGAGTAAAGTTACAAGAATGAACATATGAGTTTGCCAGAAACCCTGAATTAAATTTATTTTTAATTAAAAATATTGCTTTTGGATGGAAGATGAGGAGGAAGTATTTAAAGAAGAGAAAAAATATATTCCTTCTTGAAAAATATGCTTTAAAGTGTAAGAAATTTGGTGAAATTAAACAGATGGAATCAAAATTGCAAGGAACAGATTTTGATCTAAGGCATCATGAAATATTTAGAGAAATCTTAAAAGAAATAATATTGAAGCCCTGATCATATTTAACATAGGTGAATAAACCATATTATCCACACATTTTCCTGAAATATTATTAAGGGGATATAAGCACTTTGTACATTTTGGTGGTCTGGATACGAATATGGATTAACACAGCACGACATCCTCCTGGAAGCTGAAATAACAAGAATGTCAGGGTCTGTCTTTTCTTTCATTAGTAGCCATTGATAGTGGAATATGAATCTGAACTGGATTATATTTGTAACTCCTTAGGTTTCTACTAGGATTTTTCAGAGTTGATTAATCTGACATATTGTAGCAGTTATGGCTGTGGCACATATCAATGTACAGTCATAGAAGATCTTTCTGCTGGTTTCTTCTGTGTATCAGTGTTGGTCTAAAGACACAACACTCCAATGGGCCAAGAGCATCCTGTGCAAGACTGCATTTCCTGTGGAGAGATTGCATGCAGCAACATGCAATACTGTTGTCTCCTTGGTGCTCATGACCCAAGCTTTTCTCCTCAGTTTTCTCTTTTGTTTCTGAAAAGAATTAATCCCCCCTCTTCCCATTTCATTTGGCAAAACTTGGGAAGATACAATTTTTTCCGTCTACATTTTTGTATACCTTAGGGAGGCTTCACTTTCTCTGTTTTTAAAATTCAAAAATTCGGTACTTCCCCTTCTTTGGGTTTGGAAACTCATTTCAGATTTCCCCAGTAAAAAGAACCATGAACTACTGCAGAGGGTGTTTCTGCTTTGGTTATGTCAATACATTTTAGCAGCAGCAAGCCTGTCAAAATATGTTTAAGAACCAACAGCACTTTTGAAAACTAAGTGAGGTGCTTTTTAAAGCTTCTTTTCTGTGGAAAATGTGGAACCTTTTACACACACAAAGAATACCATCAGGGAGACATAAAATCTTAAAGAATTATTGAATATGAGCACCAGCTGCCCCTGCCCTCAGCCATGACCTGAATCTCATTTGTATTATGCTTCTAGTCTTCAGCATGGGGTCTGTAAGGGAGATATCCCATGAAGATCTTGTTTTCAGTGCAATTCCAGAAGATGCAAGGACAAGAAGGAAAAGATATCACAGTGTGAAGCAGAATTTTTTTGAGTGCATCGGCCAGAGGCAGATTCTTGTATGTCACTACTTGTCTCTCTCCCCTCCTCACTCCAAACTGTTCTTCCCTGTGGCTCCTGCTATATGGGTACACAATCCTATAAAGAAATCCCATAAAGAAAGTGCTACTTTCTCCACGTGAGCACAGATTTTTGGTTTAATGTTTGATCCTAGTCTTCCTATTTAGTTTGAGAAGAACTTGATCCTGCACCCATTGAAGACATTGACAAATCTTCCACAGACTTTAGTAGTTCAGAAAAAGGTTTTACTAATCTTTTCTCTGGGAGTCCTCTGGTCTTGTGAAGATACTTAAAACTAGATTTGCCCTTGTCTGGAGGGGTGACAGGGAAAAAGATGTCTTGATGGGATTGTTCTTTCTGGAATTTTAATTAAAGTGCAGTATGGTAATAATGAGATATATGTGTGTGTGTATCTAAATATATGCATAGGAAATACAACACAGATTAAGAGGTGTGGTATAAATCATACACATAACATATATTCAAAAATGCACATATATGCACACACACATACTTATTCTATAAATGCATATGTATTCTTCATACATGCATGATGTTGACTATGTGCTATTCTGTAATTACTGCCCATGTGCAATCTGCCAAAATGTGATCCTTTAAGATTATGACTTCCTTTGCAAGTGGAAAGCTGCTAGCTGTGGTGAATAGCTAAGTTTTAATTTGGCAGTGGCCTTCATTTCTACTTCAAAACACTCCCTCACACACATACAAATTTCCAGAACAGTTTTTTCCCCTTTGTTTCATTTTAGTTGATACCCTAAGCTATTTGGTAATACTGCAGCGCTGAAGAGAATAGCTGTTTCATAAGTGCCTTATTTAAACAGAACAGTATCACAAATAAAGAGGGACAAAGAAGGGAAGCAGACCTGTGTGGGTTGATCATTCTGGAGAAGACAGGAAGAAAACATAAATTAAAAACATTCATGATAAGCCTAGAGGTATAAACAATATGGCTTTATTACAGTCAGTTGTGTCTAGAAGCAGGAAGACACCTATCTATACCTCGCAGAGATTTGAATGTAAGGTCTGGTAGGAGCAACACGCCTCATATCGAGTTTTTCTAACATGCATTTAGACCACGCCCCAGAATTTATGATTACCAGACATGTGCAATGATTGTTTTGGACCAGTGTGTGCAAAAATACCTGTCAACCACTGCTTGGAATCTCCCAGAAATGTGTTTGGATTTGGTTCATTTTTATTTATTTTGTAATGTCCTTTTTGGTCTGCACTTCCTATATATGCCCCTAACCCCAGTGTTCTTTCAAAACTTAGCTCTTCTCTTTCTACCATGTTCTCATTTGATTAATTTATGGATCTGATCCAGACTCTTAATTCCACAGCAAAACTACATTAGCTTCAACAGACCCCTAATAGACATTTAAGAAAGATGTTAAAGAAATTGCTCTGAGGCTTAAAGCCCATTAGGCATTCATGAAGCAGGTATAGTGGTGAGGGGGTTTTCATCTGTTCTATTCTGATTAATTTGCCTTTCATTTCTTAATCTGATTTATTTCATCAGATGTTAATTCTGCAGGACATTATAACTCAGTTACATCATTCCTTCTTAATTATTTTGCATTATCTATGATGTGTGAACAGTCATGAAACATGTGGGTTTTAGGGATTAATAGCTTTTCCTTCTTTTCTGCCTTCTGTTTCAAATGTGAAGGAATAAAGTGTGCAATTTTCAGGCCCCTGTCAGAATGTTCTCGAGATAAAGGAGGCAGCACTGCCAGCATCCCCTGCTTTAGTGTTAGGAAATTCCACCTTGTATGGCTTAAGCACGCAGCATGGCAATTGCTGACAAGGCTGCTTGGATGATCCCATTAATCTACCCCTAAGGGATCCACAGCAATTATAGCAGCTAGTGAGGCTCAAATGGAAAAACCCCATAGACAAGGGAAAAGGGAGAGGCAGCAGGCATTTTCAGGACTGGATACGAACTGTGCTGTAAATGTTCCTCCACCTGCAGTTTCAGCTGAGAGTGTTTGGTGCTGAGTCTGCAGTTGCACGGAGTGGTCCCTTTACATATTGTGTGGGATCTGATAAATTTTTGTAGGATATTTTCCAGCTGTGCTCTCATCACATTGATTTAATGGCCCTTAAGAGAAACCATAAAAGTGCTTTCTGGTTAGTGGGCCCCAGCTGGTTCTCATAGTATTGCATAATACAGCAGGCTAAGTTAACTATAGATTAATGATTATGAAATGTCTTGCTTAACCATATAATTTTTCAAACATACAAGGCATTGGATACTATGAGGTTCACTGAGGTAACAAGATGACTACATTCATGAAGGAAAAAGCCTTAAGAGGTGAGGTATATTTTAATCCAACCAAGATAAGATTTTCCACAGCCAACCGTGGCTCTGGCCAGACATCTTGTGATATATGGGGAGTCATATTTGTGCACATCCATAATTGTGTGCCTCTCTTCATACGTGTATTTTCCCTTAAGGACTGAAGGGTGATGGCTCACTGCTGGAATCCTTTCTCTGCTTTCATTACCAGGCGACAGTGCAAAGAGCCAAGAGTATCATTTGTGGATTATCTGGCTCTCTGGAGAGGCTACATTGCAAGGCTGGAGGATACTGAGGCCCCCTCCACACCGTGTCAGATGAGCTCCTGCTCTCCTACCAGCGCCGGGACAGTTGCGCAGCTTGGTGAACCCTTAAGGTCTCATCCTACTCCCACCCAACTCAGTGGCCACAGCTTTCCTGACTCAGGTGAGGACTGTGCTTAGGGAACCTTGACCTATGGGATGCTGCTGTACCAAGAGGCTTACTTACAGAGTTTGACCAGAGCTCAAGGCCCTTTGTGATTCCTGATCACCATAAAGGCATAATACGAGTAAAGGAAATTGTAAAAACAAGTGAGGGTATAGTGGTTTGTTTTTTAGTATATAAGCCAAAAAAAATATGTACAGGAAAGCCAAAGAACCATTCACAGACTATTGAGGAAAATCCATATCATAACAAGAGGGCAGGACAAAACACTGTTTTAAAAATAGTCCTGATGAGACCCTGGATTGCTTCTATCCCTCTGCTTCATCTACTATCACATCATTTCAATGGCTGTAAAAGTTACATGTGTTTTCTCAAACTCCAGGCAAATGAGAAAATTAAATATACATTATATATATACATATACATACATGCATACATACATACACACACACACACACACACACACACACACACAATATATATATATATAATATATATATATAAATATATATATAATATATATAAAATAGATTGTGAAAAGTCAACAGCAATTTCACTTCCAGGCATGAAACCACAGTTACCCAAAACCGTCTCTGGTTCCCTAAAATGTAAGAAAGCACAAATTTGATATGTAACACCCTGAAATCAGGTGCAGACTCATTTTGTGACCTTTTTCCCTAGACATGATGCAGTCTGCAAGAGTTTTGATGGGGTGTAGTCCAAGTGCCTTATTTTTTCAGGTGATGCTGAACATTTAAGGCAATATTAAAAATATAAGATGAGAAATGGTCAGCAATATTAAGCAAAGCTAAATTAAAGGTGTGCATTAAAAGCTGAAAGCATAGATTTTTTTATGGTGTAATTTTTTCAAAGTTATTAAAATGCAAATGAGAAAGCTCCCTTTGAAGTACGTGCAGCTCAGCAGATGTACATCCAAAGTTGGAACACTCCACCATAGATTCAGTGGCTGTTGTCAATCATCTGTTATGACAATGTAGAACATTTAAAGCAACTGAACCATGAGGTTTTATTCTTCGATCTGCCAAATCTGGGTACTGAGGACATGCAACATGTCATTTGTAGGAAATACCTTTAAGGCTGACTGCCTAGATCAGGGCATCCAATGATCATTCCTGGGATTTTTTAAAAAGCTTTTCAGTATAAACCTTAGCTCATATAATGAAGAAAAAACAGCACTAGAAAGATAGCTGCTTTTGATTTTTAATGCATAATTGGCTGTGTTTTTAATTTTAATCAGGAAGTAATTTTATTTTTTTGGAAGATGCAGCATTTAAAAATAAATATTTTCCCATCTTTATATAGAGTTTTATAGCTAACAACTAAAGCAGATATAGAAGAATTTATTATTGTTGTCTTCTCCAGTTGTTTGTGTCATCAGAATTTGTACTTCTGCCAGATAAATTTTCCACTGCTTAAAGCAGAGACATGGTGTGTATTTCAAAAACTACAGTTTGTCAGCAGCTGGATTTTCATGTTGAGTTACTTGATCCTGAATCCATTTCAGATACATGCAGAATAATCTTGGTCTTTTTGGAATGAGCTGGCTACAAAAGGAAGTACGTGGCTTACACACCTTTTCTTATGTTTACCTACAAAACAGAAGCCTCTTTTATGTGCTTGAGGGTAAAACCAATTGTTTCCTTCCTTGGAACAGGAAACCACAGTCTGTTCAATCTGGCTGGTCCACTGTGACAGAGCATATTCCATTACCATCCTGCTGATGGTAACAGGGAAGAGAGGTTACTCTGAATTTCTTCTTAATGAAGTTAAAAAAAAAGCTGAAATTACAGGAGGTGCAGTAATTAGCACAGAACCACTTGAAACATGGCGAATTCAGAGACTGAATTTCAACCTTCTCTGGATAGTTTAAAGGATGAATACGGCCCAGAGACACTCTCGATGGGCTTCCTAACCAGATGTAGAAAAAAGGGCATTTAGGAAGTCTGTAGATTCACTTTGTGGAAGTATTTCATGAACATAAACAGAACCTGCATAGACATTACAGGTATATAACTACAAGGAAAGTCTGAAATGGAAATAGGGAAGTTGATGGAGTCTTTTGAATTGTTTTATCTTGCTCATATAGGCCCATTGCAGAAGGAATTCTCTCTCTGTGGTCTTTAGCAGGCTTTTTAATATCTGTTTAACTGCCTGGTATCAGCCAATCTTGTGAAGAGTTACTCTTGGCAGTACAAGGGAAGCTTGACTGAAGCAACATCTGAGAGAAAGTGCAGAAGCAGTTCACAGAGTAAACCCTGGTGTATGAGAACACGTCAGAGACTAGTTTTCAGACTTTACCTATTCTTTTCGACCTGTGATGCCCAAGTTGTTTTCTGTGATCTCTTTCTGTCTAACTTCTCTATGGTTCATGCTTGGAGTATACAGTAAAATATCCTAATGATGATGTGAATTAGAATAAAAGCCTCAAGTTGCCTTGAGGAAAAAGAATTCTTTGTTAAAAATTTACAGTGAATGGCTAGAGATATGAAGAAGTGTTTAGTGATTGTGTGCAGATTGTAAGAGAAATTCCTTTATGAAAAGAATTGCAGATTTTTATTCTGAGTTGAGAAAGAATTAATAATCAAATTAAGGTTTGTCTCATTTGGCATTTGTTACATGACTTTTCTTTGGGTTGATTATTGCATCTGGTTAGGAGATAATATGCAATGTGATATATTGAGTCAAGCTTCTGAGTCTGTGGGATAAAGAAAATATTTTCATGTGTAGGACTGGAGAAACACAGAAATCACCTTACAGAAGGGCAGAGAGATCTAGGGCAGGGACTTGGGTGAAGGGACTACTCTGTTTCTCTGGTGCATCATGACAAAATCTACCAGAAGTCCTTGCAAATTTGACTTGTGCAGATTAAGTTAATGAATTTCATGCATGCTGGTATGTTAGGAAACAACTCAATTCTTTCATGCCAAAAAAACTAGCCCAAGTATTTTAAGAGGGAAATACTTTCTGGAGGAATATGACTGCAGACTATCATTTTGTGCCATGGACATTGAGTAGTTACATAAATGCTTGTCTTTGTAATTTAATTTTACATTGCTGCTTTTAAAATTTCATCATAACAATATATATTGGATTGTTCTGAAAGAAGAAGAAATTCATGCACAACTACAGCAGTCTGATTAGGAGACCACATTAACCAGAATAATTTAGAGAGAGAGACGAAGGCAGATCTTGCTGAAAGACATATTTTTAAATAAATCAACTTTATTATAAATAGCTGCAACATTGTATCTGTAAAGAAGGCTCAAAAATAGAAAAGAGAAAGAAGGTAAGGATTAAATACTTCATTGGGAACCAGGAATGTGGTGCGTCTCAGCAGAACCATTACACCTTGTCTACAGAAACCTGCAAAACATTTAAAACTTGTTCACTTTGTGAAAAGCAATTCAATCATGTTGTAAGACCACCAAGGATATCTGTTTTGGTTTATAAATATAGTACTATGAGTGGGGAAAACTCCTAACTTACTAATATGGTCATATCATTCCCACACTCTTTGAGTAAAGGAAACCATCCAAATCCATGTTACTTTGTAGTGTTTTAAGATGATTTTTTATTTTTTTTTATGATAGGAGATGGACTCAAACCCATAGGCAAGAGGGTACCTCAACCTCAGTCTGAAAGTGAATAATAAGTTCCACAGTATTAGTAATGCAGCACCTGATTCTGCATCAAAAATGTAATCGTAAGGTTTTTTTAAGTTATCAGCATGGCCATAGACCACTAAAAGATGTCCTAACAATGATAGTTAAGACTACATTTAGTCTAAACACTGTTGTGCTGTGTGTCAAGTTTAACTTGCCCTTGGGTCAGGAAGAAATAACTTCTTCTGAAGATGAGTCACTCTGAGGAGATATTTTACTGATAGTCAAGACCTTCATTACCTGGAGATCAGTTAATTTACTCTTAAGACTTAATGAAAGCAATCTCTTCTATCATCGTGTCCAAGCTGGATGTCACATGATCAAATGGGTGCAGGATTGGCAGCAATGATATTAAATAAAATGAGATGACTCCTAAGCTAAAGATTTTGGAACCAAATGCTTACACATTTTTCAGCTTAGTGTTTCTCTATTTATTTACAGCACTTCTGTTTTCTTAGAATTTCACTGCCAGAAGGACTGTAATGAATAGTGAGGGGTCTTTCTGAGCACTATATAGATTCGAGATTAAGCTGTCTAATGATAGCTAAAGGCTAAAAGGTGATATCAGTGAAAGCCCCCAAGATTTGTTCTATCACTTTTAATTGGTTTCCAGAATCCAAAAATTCACACTGAGCAGTAAGAAAAAGAACTCCAAAAAAGAACTCTGTTTTGTTTCAAGGACATCCAAAACCATTGAAATTAGTTGGGATTTGTAGATTTAACATTGTGCCTGTCTTTAAAATAGCAGAGGTTTGGAAAATTGATTTTTACCTTAAAGAACAGACTGGTTCCATTGTTATCAGTAAAACATATTATTTTTTAGTAAAGAAAACATTATAAAATGGATGTTTGGGCTATAGTCTTTTCAGTAACAGACAGAATGATATAATCATGAGAGAAGGTGTCTTCATTATAGCGTCAGAATTTAATGACTGGCCAATTTGATATACTGTCAAGCCCCACTGAAAAAAAATTAAAACCTTCTGAATAGGTGAATTTTTTGCTAATAATATATATATGTATATTTCCTTATTATTTTAAGGAGGACTTTTCCTATATGACCAGCCACAATGTTTTCTTCGATCAAAACTGCAGTCCTTCAGTGTTTAAATTGTCCATACTTCTCCGAGATATGCTAACTCATAAAATAAGAAGTAGGCATGGCTAATTCATAAAACAAGAAGAACTACTGAACAATTTTACTACAAGCAAAATGTACATGTAATGACATGCCTGATTACATGTGCCTCTGAGAAACTACATGCCAAATGACTGGATTTATTGCACAAACAGCTCTGGTAACAAATATCAGCTTTCTACAGGAGACTTTTCGATGTTTGATATCTTTTTGAAAACACAACTCAAAGGAAAGTGGGACACTCATGGAATACAGGAAGAATGCCCCAGCTTAAAATCATTGATCAAATTGTAATTTATCTTGGGGAATTAATTTTATACTTTTACAGATATAACAAAAGAAATAATGCAATGAAAGAAAACCATGATGATTCAGAGTTTCAGTGGTGTTCAGCAAAATAAGTAACTAGAAACTGAAGCTTTTTCAAAATTAATCGATTTAGATGAAGTTTTAGCACATTTCACTAAAAATCCTTAACCAGGCCAGTTTTACCTAGTTCTACATATCACTATGTATTAATAGATTTAGATTTTTTGTAGTTCACTTCGTATATATGTTCTCTATAACCCATGAAATCAAAAGGCAACACAAGCACAATTTAGTATAGACTTTCTTCTGTACTACTAGTAACACAGCTTAAGGACTCAGAAGCTGCATGAATGTATGTGCTAATGCAGCCAAATGGATTTGCTGAACATGCACTTTAATAATGTTTACAAAATAACTTGTACTTAAGTTTTGGCTAAACGCACTTGCAATGACTTTTCTTCTCTGTGGGAGTGTGTATGTGTGTGTGTGTATACAGCAGTACAAATAACCAAAAAAGCAAGTATTACAATCAATTTTTCAAGCCTTGCAGATAGGAGGTATAATCTCAAAGTGACTCTAGTGATGATTTGTATTAAAAGATTTCACATTAAAATACTTTGCAAAATGTAAACCAGATTGGCTTGGCTGAAGCCCGATTTTCAAGCAGTTTTAGAGAACTATTGTTAACAGAAATGATCACTTTGTTAAGCTAACGGCAATTGTATGCAAGTTCTGCAGTATGCCGCAGACTTACTATTTGTGGTAAAATTGTGGCAACTTTCTTAACAAGACTGACGGAAAGTTGCCAGTAGCAGGAATTGCTGGTAACCTCAAAACTGCAGCTGTGGTTTTCCTCTCAGATTACTGAGAAATTGTAGCAGAGTTTGTAGCAAAATTTTATCTTATTATACTGAGAGAGAAAGTGGGAGAATGGACACTAAGTGAAGAGGCAAAGAAAAACGCCAATATTGAGCAGTCCTCTTTCAACTTGGTGAAGACAAAATGGCAGCCATCTCAAACGCCATCAAGTTTATTCATTATAATTGATTTCAAACAGCTGCTTTGGTCTATCAGAATATTTTAATCCAGCTTCCTTTTGAAGGAGCTGGAATGATGTTTGGCCTTTTGTAAGGATGCAGCTGATCACCACGGTTGAGCTCTAAAAAGTCTTCATCTGTCAGAAGGTTCTCCTCATGCCCTCTTGTGTCCTGAGCCTCCGCTGGTATCTCTGCTGCAGTCATCCATGTGCAGGGATGTATGGATGCCCAGTGTCTGAGCTAGTTGATGACAAAGTGGAACAGAAACCTACAAAATGGTGAGGAACACTTGTAAGCTCTCCATCCAGTCCTAAGCATTCGAATACTACCACTGCTGCCACAGCAAGTTAAGCTCTGAGTGCCTCTAGAGGAATTCCCTGCAGTCCAGAAAAGACTGACTTTAGCAATGGTTCAGTTTCATATTTTCTGTCAAACTGGCCAATCCCCTGGATCTCAGTTCTCTTCAGGCTTCTTCTTGCATGTCATGAATAAGGTTTCATGAGTATAAAAGAGTTGACTGAGAACAGTGAACATAAACCTAATAGAGCCCTGAAGTAATTGGTTTACTGAGGAATGAATGCCAAGTGACTTGGAGAGAGAATGAGCATAAGAAAACCAAGAAAAACAAACAATTAACAGAGTTTATATTAGATTGCACACATCAACTTAATTTTCTCATAATGTGTTCAGCATTTAACCCCACCATTTCTTTGTATTGCAGTTATCTTTAAGGGTGGCATCCATGAAATTCCTTAAACAAAGATGTCAAGGTTTCATTTATTAAATGTTTTAAATTCATATGTTTCATTTAATTTCACACATGACAGAAGCTAATTTGTACTGTAATTAAAAAAAAAAAATGCAGATGGCCCATTTTTTAACACTGGTGTGTCTTCTGCAGGAACAAATTTGCAAATTTGGAATGCCTTGGTACAACAATACACAACTAGGGAAACCCTATAGTTTAGTATACATATACATATATCATCATTTTCAGTATGTGGACTGGAAGAAACAAGCAGAAAAACTCAAAGAGTGAATCTTGGTGAAGTCCCAGAGGAGTCCCAGAGGACATCTCTGCTTGCATGTTGAGAACTGGTAAAAAAAGTCATTTCTGAGACTTCTTGCACTGAAATCCATGTAAAATATTATTTCCTACTATCAGCTAGTTTGGGTAGATGATTGGGTCAAAAGATGTATCTGATATAGTGATCTAGTCAATGTTTCCAGAAGCTTAATCTAATAATAGCTAATGTCTCAGGAGCTGTGTTGAACAGAAATAGCTGGATTTATAATATCAGGACTTGATTTGCCTACCCACTGTAAAATCAGACATTGACCTTGATGTTTCTTGTCTACATTTATAAGCCGTTCCTAAAAAAATCATAATTTCTTGACAATACTATGAAGTTCGATGCCAGAGCTAATACAAATCTACTTTCTTTTAATTCTTCTAGATCTTCTAGATTATAAATCTACCCTCTAGTTGTACTAGAACCATGTTACCACATTAAAGCTTCTGAGAAAGTTATTGTTTAAACTTGTGCCTCAATCACTTAATGTGATGATATTTCACTGGACATTGTTGAGTAACTGAAGACAGGTATTTTTCTGAAAGTGTTCAGATTTGTTAAAATTTACATTTGGTTTATGAGAATTCATGTCCTGACTTGATTCTATATCTCAATGACCAAAATGGAAATTAAGGTTATGTTGTTTGAGAATTTTTACCTGTTGCTCTTTTTCTTCTTTATAACTGAGAAGAAGAGTAGGGAGATGCTTTTTTCTTAGAGCTTGGGTCAGAACAGGAATGTTAAACCAAGGTTGTGTACCCCCTAACCAGTCAGGTATTTGGAGTTCTGGGGTGGATTGAAGCAAATAAACTTCCATGGAGACAGAAAGGACGAGTGAAAATTACTTGTTCAAAGGTGAATGAGTGCCCTCTCCAGGAAGATAGGATGTTCAATATGCTCCTCATATGCAAATAGAGGACTCAAACTATGGGCTATATGCCATCATTTTCTTCTCGAGCTGATTTGATTTTCGTTGTTAGGATGTTTGGGGGTTTTTTAATGGAATATTTTTTAATGTGTTTTTTGAGCCTAATCCAGAAAAACAAAACACTTTTTAGAAATGTTGAAATGAACTGTTTTGAAATTTCTACATTTTTTTCTTATTAATCAGAAACCTTTTTTCTCTGTGCTGAGTTTAGCTATCATTTACAAAAATCTTTAGTTCAAAAAGAACTACCATTTTTGGTGAATAAAAACAAGGTGGGAGTCCATGAGCCCATCTCAATCTTCCCCACAGCCTCACACAAATGGTCCAGTCATATCATATTTCCTTGCCATTTAACATGACTGCTGCAATACAAGTAAGTGGTATCTGGCTCTGGCCATAAAAAGAGAAGAGTTCCTTGCATATTTCAGATATTCAGGTGAAATTAGCGGTTCTTTCCTCTGCAGGGCCTTTGGGATAAGTCCTGATTCAAGATGGGAGAATCATTATCTTAAGACGACTGAAACTTTTCTACTGTGCCTGAAACGCCATCAAAAGAGCAGGTAAGTGGGACAGAGCTTAATTTTCTCTGACTCTGAATGATTTAAAAGTACTTTATTTCCTTGTGTGGTGGTCTGTTTGTGAGATAGGCAACAACCTTCAGTGTGTCTTGTATACGGGAACCTTAGAGAGGATTAACAAATATCTGACTTGCTTTCGCAGTCCAGCAGACAAAACACCACTGAAGAAGGTATGGATGCTGTGATTTTTTCCACTCATTCTGTGAACATAGAGGGTGTGAATGTTATAAGGGTGTCTGAAAATCACACAAAATGAGGAACTATCAAATCTTTTGTAAGGAAGGGCTGGCTCTAACTCTACCACCAGTTCTCATAAGTGGGGGCAGGACTGTGACCCCTGAGTTCTTATCCCTGTGCCTGCAGCTACTCCAAAGAGGACAAGCTTTTCAGCCCTGCAAGGACTGTAGCTTCTTTTTGTGCCCACTTCTGATTCAGCTGAGCTGATGGAATAGACCTGTCTTCTTCAGGGTGAAAACAGCTGTGGGGTCAATTCTTCTGTGGGAACAGTGACAGGATAGGCAGAGCTCTGGGCTTGCACCCGGGTGTATTGCAGCTT
Source organism: Sitta carolinensis (assembly GCA_032173965.1). Taxonomy (NCBI): domain Eukaryota; kingdom Metazoa; phylum Chordata; class Aves; order Passeriformes; family Sittidae; genus Sitta; species Sitta carolinensis. The sequence continues at coordinate 52,440,205 of JAVUNC010000004.1, forward strand.
ACCAGATCATCTTACCAGTTTGACTATGCATTGCTCAAAGCCTCACTGTAGACGGATTTTTTCCCTTTATTTTTGTGGAAATTTATTTTAAAATGTATTTGAGCTCAAATTAAGACTTTGTCTGCCAAGTTTTGCCCAGAAAACATTTTTACAGCCAAGTAAGGGTACACAGAGTAGCAATGGAGAGAGCCTAAAGCATAATGGCACCAGTTAGCTCCCTGAGAATGCCACCTTTATGATCTGTTATCTTCCTTTGCCAGCTTCAGTTTGCCATTTCATGAGAGCTGGGCTGGGCAATTAATTTTAAGCTTAGTTTTGGACTTAGTTATCAAAATAGGACAGTAAAGTTCTCAAACATGCTGTACGTTCTTGGAAAACATTGCAGAAAGACAAATATTTCACTTGGACTGAAAGGAGATATAAATCTCACACAGAATGCCTGTCAGCAAATTTAGCTAATATGCTAATTTTCTGAGGAGTGGACTGATGGGATATCCTATCTTAAGACCTTAATGTGGAAAAATCCACATCTGTCTCATGCTGTGAATGTCAAGTTATCAAGATTCATATACCCACCAAAATGTTTGTCTAATCACAGAAATAATTTTGTTATTTATTTATTTATTTTTAAAGCACCAATTTATTATCTGTATCTGTTAGTTTTGTCACAGAGTTTTCAGAAACTGCATACTGACTGGGGTTAGCATGGAACCATTAAATACTTTTGAGCATATTGTTTTAATTGATGATAGCTTGCTAGCAGAAGCAGTATTTATCTAGTGATTACAGGGCCAATACTAAGGCATGGAGAATTCTGCAGTCTGGTTTCCATGGATTATACAAATGCATCCCAAGGGATATAATGATCAGCACTTAATAAGTCCCTGCTTGTGTAGCTGGTACATGTAAGGACTCCACCAAAGGCTGTGGGATAGGCAGCACATGCAGGATAGCTCAGAGGAGATGCCCTTACTCTTCCTGGGTACACCCAGCCTGTTTCCAGACAGCTGCTGCTCTCTGAGTGTTGCAGAACTGGCTGTATTTACACCCCTGAGAACTCACCTGTGATACACATAAACAAAATGTGATTGGCCTTCAAACCATATACAAGGGCCCAGGATAGACCCTGCTGACAGAGTGTCTCTCGGGAAGCAACTTAGAGAGAGGAGGTTAAGGCAATGCAGTATATAAAGATGCATCTATAAATGATGCATTTTTTTAAATTCTGTGGTTGTGGCAACATGGCACTTACCAGGGACTGTGGAGAAGATGGCTGGGAGTTGAAGAGATAGCTATCCTGTTAGTAGTGCACCATATTTTCCAGTCAGTTCATATCCATTTTCACAGAATCACAGAAAATTCTGAGTTGGAAGGGCCCCACAAGGATGATTGAATCGAGCTCTACAGTGAATGGCCCATGCAGGGATCAAACCCATGACCTTGGTGTTACTAGCATCATGCTCAACCAACTAAACTAAGGCATTCTGGCTAAAATTTAGTAGCTTTCAAGATACAGTCAGCAAAAAATATGGAAAGAATGTTATGCCCCTAGCATGGCCTGTGCTTCAGGAGTATTTCCTGTGTTGCAGAAATTCCCAGGTGTCTTATTCGCATGTCTTTCCCTTAAAGGACTGCGCACCAAACACTTTTTGGAGAATAAATGCCCAGGATCTGTGTGTTCTCATTGTACACTCCTCACAGGTAGCTGTATTTGTTGCTGCAATTTCTTCTGATGGAGAGGAATCTGCACATAAAGCTCAGATTTCTCCCAAAGTGTTGTGGAGATGACAACTTTGCTTAAGGGGATGGTGTTCAGACCTTGTAAGCAGTGCAAAAAGGGAAGTTAATCTAAACATTTCAGAGGTACAATTCTCTTTTTCTGTGAGGTTTTTAGGTCACTGGTGCCAAACAAACATGGCCAAAGTCTAGTCTTTTTGCCCTTGGTCAGACACGCTGATTTTACATAATTTCCAAACTGCAGTCATTCAAAGTAACCATTCCTCTTGCTGGCTTCAGCATCGCTGTGTTAGCATCTCTCAAACTTGTCTTTCCATGGAAACTGACTGCACACCTGAAGAAGAACATGGAAATAAAATGTGGGAAGTTTAGTAGCTGTGGGATAATTACTGTACTGGATATTTTGCACAGCTGTGATTTAGTTATTGTCTGGACAGTTCCTTTCAACATCCATTTAAATAACGGGAGAAAAGGGGTTATCTGTAGTACAATGAACAATATTTTTTGGCTCTATGGACATGATAATTAGCTATAGTAATATTATTTTGATGGGATTTTTTTCACAGCTCCATGAAATTTAAGAATTTTTCCATCTCTCAGAAAGAAATCCCTTATCTGATCAACCTTACTAAGTGTCTCTAAACTTCAGAATTTTTTTTTAAGTTGGAGGTTTTTGTCTGAGGATATACAGAACATATTATCAAATTTTTTTTTCATTTATAAAACATGAAAGTTTTCAGAGTACTTTTTCAATATTACAATGGGTCTACTTCAGTGAGAAAAAAAACGCTCTATGTCTCAAAAACAGACACCTCTCCTGAGCCACTGCTGTGACTATTTTTATGTTAGATTGGCAGAGAAATAGAAGGAGGCATTTGCTTTAATTTTGGTGGAAAATGTTTTGGTTGTGTCACATATGACTGCTACCAATACAGAAAGATAATACATTCTGAAAGTTTTAGGTTTTGATTTGTTTTTGCGAAGAAAGCAATATAGGGTTGTATGTGAGACTTACAGCCTAACTAGAATTTGTATTAAAATAGATGAAAATAAATGTAGATGTCCTCCAGGACTGCCATGTGCACTATTTCTATGTCTTCTAAGTAGCCACCACAACTGCCAGAGCAGACAGTAGATGTCAAATCCTTTTGTTGCTGCTTTTCTTTCCAGAACAATAATAGCAATGCGGAAACAGCACATGGTTTTTCTAAAGTTATATTAGACATATCTGATCTTCATGTTTGCAGTAATCTGACTTTGGCAGGCTTTTTAAAGACGGGTTAGGGAGTATTATATTAGACAGTGGTACTAGGCAGCCAAACTTATGATATTTTGCAGTTCCAGAAAAGAAAGTTCAACATAGCCAAGATCTGAACAGAGCAGATATTGTATATTAAAACAGGCTGGAAAAACTAAGAGAGAAACATCCAAATGTTGCCCAACAAAGCGATTGCATTGGCAGCTTGCATGGAGCTGAAGATCTAAATCAGATATGCAGAAAATGGGGAGATTGTAATCCCTTTAATAAGGGAAGTATGCCCTGTGGGGGGACTACTCCTCCCAGCATGCAACTGCAAAATGTCATAGATCTCAGCTGCCCTTGAGCATTATGGCTGAAAAGCATGCAAAATTGCTTTGACACAAATAATCTTATATACAAAGTGGAGGCCATTGCCTCAGATGCTGCTGGAAAACAAATCTCCTGTCCCTGTCCAAAAAAATGGCAGAGATGTTAAATTGCACTGACAAATATTTTTGTCTACTTGCATACCATTTATAAAGCTGTTTTGAACTCATCATTGTTATTTGAGTTAGGTTTCTCTGTAGGAGAAATTTATTGCAAAAGTACTGACACTAGTCAGTAGAGAAAGTAATTTTTATTTTTGGCAGGGAGATCATTGCAGAAAATGGTAAATTATAAAAACAAAGACAAAGGAAATGGGTAACAGCTACAATTTAAAATGGAAAATAGGTGATGTTTCTAAATAATAAATTGAAAATTAAGGGGTGATTCAACAAATATAAAATATTTAGGAGTATAGCTTTTCAAATTAAATTAAAATTTGTCAAAAAAGCAAGAAAAGCATTTGAGCTGGATAATATCTTTTGGATGAAATAACATGCTGATGCCACCTTCCCAGATAACTGTAGGAACAGACTTTGACTTCATGTAGTTAGAGATGTCTCATGCAGTGATGGGCTTCTCAAAATGCCTGTATGCAAACACCTTTTTAGGGGAAGAGATTGTATCTTCACTTTGATACTGAAAATAAGTTTCCTGATTGCTGTTTAGCTGTTCTGCATCAAGTGACTGAATGCACATACACATATTTCCAGATAAAATCAATAGTGAGGTTGAGAAAGTACATAGCAGTGATTTGGCATAAAATCATTTTATGGGGCTGTTGTGGTATTCATAAAACAAATGTAAGATCAGAAAGTCTTATAAATAGAAGATTAAAATGGTCAAAATGGAAACATATATATTTTCACATGAAAAGCTACCGAACAATCATACCTCTGCCCAATGTAATGTGACTTACTAGGTATGTAAAAGGCATTTTTGTTAATTACAATCTGATCAAGGATCAGAGCAAAGGAATATAATTTTTTCTTTCCTGTGTGTCTGGAAAATTAAGTTTACCCTTCTAGGTGTCCTCGCATAAAATAGACACAGTCATATTAATTTTAACACACTTCCATAAACTGCTTGAGACAATAATGTTATTTTCCTTAATTAATTCTTACAATAACTCCAAAGTATTGTACTTTTTTTCACACACAGATAAAAAAAAAAAAAAAAAAAAAAAAAAAAAAAAAAAAAGGAAACGAAGAAACATAAAACACAGCTTTAGTTGCACTCCAGAGCTTCTTTTTCCTGAAGAGCTTTTGAAAACCTCTGTATTGCCACTTCATAGGAGAATGCTAGTTGATTTGTAGCAGAAGGCTGCAATGTCTAATTTCATATTATTTGACATGCAGTGTTTTTGACTCCTTTATCTTATTTACTCTTTATTTACTCTTCTAGATTTCTTTGAAGAAGGCAGCAATCATCAGGTTTGGCTTCAGGTTGGAGTGCTGCCAACATTTCTAGAGTCAGTTCCCTGCCCCTTGCGTGATCCCCTGTGCCCCCACACACCTCACTGCTTCCCCTGGCAGGTTTTCCCCCATTTCTGCACTCCAGCTTCTGCCAGTCCTTCAGAGCAGAGCTGACTGAAGATTGCTTCCTTTGCTCACCGCTTTGTTAGCACGCAGAGGGAAGCTGCGGTCGGGGTTAAAAGCAACCCTTGAAACAGATTTCCGAAAAAAGGGGGGAAAGCCTCCCTCTACTGAAATGGCTGCCAGCTGAGGAATTTCCTGAGGAATGACAAGGACAGCCATTGTGGCAGCTCCTTGGGTATTGCCTCAACCCACAACACTGCCAGCTCTGTTGGTAAGGGAAGTTCACAGGGGCTGCTTCGTGACTGAAGCTGGTTTGGGCACTAGTGCTGTTCTGGATTTATTTTCAGAAAATTGACTCTATGGGCAGGCAACTTTTATAACTGTCAAGAGAAAGACCATAGATTGAGTCTTTGGTCACCAAACCTTTCCCTTTGAGAAAAACAAAATCACCCTAAGCCATATACAGCAGTTTGGTACTGAGTGCTTGCAGTCCTCCTGGGTTTTGCTGATATTCATGGGTGGAAAGAAGGATTTTAGAAATACAAAATGGAAAATTTATCTTCAAAATGTCATTTTTAAGTTATCTGTTATATAGTTATGCCTTTATTTTTGAATCCAGGAACTGGTCAGCCTTTCTCTCTGTGGACATTATGTAAGCAAAAGCATCAAGCAGCCACCTCAGACAGAGTAGACACACTTAAGCCAACCAAATTAAAGGGGAAGCATTTTGTATTATAGACATGTCTACTGGTGGTTCTAAATGTACTGTAAAGTTACAGGTAAGTTTCTGCTATAAACAACCTTTCAAGCAGTCCATCTTTCCACGTTTATTGAGAAAAATGCCTGGCAAAACTTTTTTCTGACCATTTCTTCCAATTCTGGTATGTTCTGTATCATCTAAAGACTTACATTTTTTTTCTAAAATACATACCTATAATCCTATGAAAGCCTCAACTCAGATGCGGTAAAGTTCAGATGTTTGTCTCTTCTCTGCCATCATGGTCCCAGGGTGCTGTAAACTAAATAACTTTGAAGGTACAGAAGTTTACAGTTCTGAGAAAAAAAAAAAAAAAAAAAAAAAAAAAAAAAAAAAAAAAAAAAAAGATAAAAGATAGGTTCTATCAAAATTGTAAGGATACAGAGATACAATTCAAGAGGACCCTAATTTTTAATTTTTAGCTTGCTGTCAAAATTTTGGCCATATAGCTGATGATACTGAGTCCAGCATTAAACACAACAGATATGGCTATTTTAATCTAAAAAAGCCCAAATAAATGTTGGTGATAAGAGTATCTTGTTACTCCAAATCATTGTCACACCAAAGCTGGAGACTGATTGAAGGGATTCTCTGTGCATTTATGTCACTTAGGTGTTGGTAACCCCCTCACTATAATTAATCACTTAATTTTGGTTAAAGACAGTACAGTGTGAGTTTCCAGGGAAGTGCTGAGTACCAGCCATTTGCTGAAACACTCAGAAAGAGGGGGGCATGCAGCACAAGATAGTATACAAGATAGAACAATGTATATAGTTCCAGAATAAGGGTGCTTTCTTGACACAGATAAGATTACATGAAAGATAATTCATACTGTAAATATGAAATACTTTGATCATGAAAACAAAATAAATTAAATATTTTTCCATGATTCAGTGCAGAGCCCTCCACATGGAATGAAGCTGAGAGAACAGTCAAACTTGCTCTTCTTTCAGATGCAGAAAAGACTGACTTAAACAGACCTTTTTGGAGTATCTTTTGTGTTTAAGAACGGGGTGAAATCACAATAATAGCAAATGCAGTGACTACATTTCCTTTGACTTTAATGGATGAAATTTTATCTCCAGGAAGCTAGTCAGATAACCAACAGCTTACTTACCTCACTCATCTGCAAAAGAAAGAATAAATGTTCCACCATATATCATTATTATCAATCTGAAAAAAATGCACCACATATGGAGATAAAGCTCTGAAGTAGGTTATCCTTTTGATAGAACTGATGGCAAATTTCTTTCCAGAGCAATCCAGTAGAAATGTTGCCAATACAACCCTTCCTACTTATGGAGATAATAGTAATGAATGAAAGGTCTATCATGACTATATAATAGTTTAAAATACAGCTTTGTCTCTCTTGACATCTGCATAGACTAAATGAGTTGTTGAAGGATTTGAGCAGTTTTACAGAGTATATTAAGTTTCAGGACTTACACACAAAAAAATATTCATTTGGTTACATGTTGAAATCCAGAGCCAACAATAACTTTGGGATTTATTAAAAGCAGGCCACTGTTTTAATGGGAAAATATTTTCATGCTATGAGCAGTAATGACTTTTTTATAAGTCTTGTAAAAACTCAAAGAAGAGCAGTGAAGATTCTTGGGATGGATTAATTTTGCTGCTCTTGAGTCAATTAGTATAATAAAATATTTGTTTTGAAATGGACACAGCACCTGTTTCATTTACTAGCAGGAAAACTAGGACTTTATTTACTATTTTAGTTGTAGAAAGAGGCTATAAAAATTCAAGATGAGCAGGTGTTAATTGATGCTCTGTGACATGCTACTTGTGGGTATCCTGAAATTGTTCATTTCTAATAGAACTGTCAGCTACCTGGCAAGATTTCGGTAATGCAGTAAATTATTACTACAGATTGTATTTCCCTCAGTCTGTCACACTGCATTAGGCTGCCATTGTAGTGCCTCTCTTGGAACTGCCCTTTTGTCTGGATTTCTCCTGATGTACAGCAAAGTTTCCAACCACACTGAGACAGGAGTTTTAGTGCATGGTTTTGTTCAGAACAACTGTTACACTCCCAGTGTGCCTGTGAGTAGGTTCCCTTCCCATCCCGTTCAATGGAGCTGAGTGATGGAAATTTGTGCCCACTACTGAGCCACTTCCTGAAAATACCCACAACAGCTTAGGCTGGTCTCTGCTCGAAGGTGTGGGAAGGTGTGGGAAGGTGTGGGAAGGTGTGGGAAGGTGTGGGAAGGAAAGGAAGGAAGGGAAAGGAAAGGAAAGGAAAGGAAAGGAAAGGAAAGGAAAGGAAAGGAAAGAAAGGAAAGGAAAGGAAAGGAAAGGAAAGAAAGGAAAGGAAAGGAAAGGAAAGGAAAGGAAAGGAAAGGAAAGGAAAGGAAAGGAAAGGAAAGGAAAGGAAAGGAAAGGAAAGGAAAGGAAAGGAAAGGAAAGGAAAGGAAAGGAAAGGAAAGGAAAGGAAAGGAAAGGAAAGGAAAGGAAAGGAAAGGAAAGGAAAGGAAAGGAAAGGAAAGGAAAGAGAAGACCTATATTTTAGCAACGGTTTTGATTAATTGCTGTTTTTACCTTACCAACTATATTGTTGTCTCATTTTTATCAGAATTTGACCAGTATTTCAAAATGTTCCTGTCGGGAGACAGTTGTTTCATTACTTTGCTTTCTACTGCATATGAAATTTAGACGGTAATGTGATAAGCTTCTGTTTAGCTTTTGCTGGATCCATTCCACCGTTTTGTCTTCCATCTACACTCTAATGGTAACACGGCTGGAGAAATGCGGTATTCTGAAATTACAGAATGTTATATTGCTGGTTTGGTTTTTTTCATATTTGTTGGAAAGATATTGAACGTCAGAAAATGCTGCAGTTGTGGTGAGAACACTTAAAATAGAGCAGTGTCTGCTACAGCTTCTGCATGTGTGGGTGGTGTGGTGGGGATTCCCCAGTAACTGATGCTGTGTGCAACCATGAGGTGTTAACTCCTTCTCATATGGTGGCCACTGAGTGTATCCTATTCTATTCTGAGCTTCCCCAGACAAATCTCCTTCTGCCAAATGAGTGTCTACCTCCTTCAGTGTTGAAATATACTAATATCTGCCACCTTCCCTGCCTCAGAGAATCTGTGTCTATGGCCCTCTCCTGGATCCTCATGCACAGTTCCTATGAACAATCACTTAAACTGTAGCAGATGTTTAACTCACCTGAATCAGCCAATCTATTTCCACAAGCCAAAGATTCTTAATGGTTAGAACTGGTATATATCCACCTATCAATCATGGAAAGTTCTCCTAGCGTCTACTTCATTCTGTTTATCTCTTCAATATCCTTTGACTTGGCTGTAGGCATTTTTCTAATATTTCTTTCATATTTCTGTACTTCTAAGGGGAACTATTGCAACATACACTTGCAACCCCTTCTGTCTATCTATAGCTCATCAGGCTAAATATTTTAGCTGTCCTTTACGTTCTAATGATGGCCTTCTATCTGAAGCAACTGTAAAAAATCTTGCCTATTTCGGGAAGGCTAATTTTGCAACTCAGAATGGTCCTTGTTGCTTCTTATATTCCCTAAGGGACTTAACAGGATAAATTTACATCATCATGTCCCAGGCAAATAATATAGACTCTCTTAATTGAGTCACCTCTTTTTATCCTACCACAAACAAATATGGTAAGGTTAGACGGAAATTTGCAAAAACAAGGTGTTCTTCCCAATAGCTGTTTATCCATGCTCTTACACCTGGGGATAAATGTGGGATAAAACAGTATCTGCTTGTGAACAGCTCTTGCCAGGCAACTGATGTGAGATGCCTCCATGGTGATTTGTTTTCATGCATGTTTAAGATACCGTTGCTACTTTCTATATGCAAACAGGGAAAAATATTTAGTTGTTTCAGATGTCAGAACTGTATCTTTAACAAAAAGCATTTCTTCTTCAGGCTTCTACAAAGACTTGATTTGTCTTCCTGTGGGAATGTATTTAAGCATACTTGGAAAATAAATAACTTTTGTACTCGCTGTAATCTATTTCAAAACAGCCAAAGAACTGGGCACATTTTAGCCTACCTGCTCATTGTTACTGATGATGGACCTGGTGGCTGGGAGATGCTTTCTTGTTGCTTTCTCACTCAGAATTCATCTGAGTGAGAAGAAACATCATGATCAGTTTTTACATCTACATTTTAAAGGCCCTTTGGATATTTACAGTTGCACACCAATAGTCTGTATGTATAATATCCCGAGGCACATCATCTATATTCATTTCAATGGAAGTTAGGAGATTTTGGAACTCCTGCATCTATTTACCTGTACACCCAGTGAGAAAATGCATTTTAATCAATCCATTGGGCTAGGGGCACTGTCAATGCACTTACCTGTGTCTAATCCTCCACATGACATATTAAAATTGCAAACTCACCTAATATTTCATTGTGCATTAAAATGTGTGGATTTATACAATGCCTATGTTTATGTAGTTGATCTAGAAATATGCTGAATGTTTTTAGATTGCAAAGTCACAAGCACAAAAATTAGGGTAAATCAATTGTATTTAAACCTTTGCTACTCAGTGTATGGCTCCAGACAATTGTTGTAACTCGTATTTGAAAGCCTGAATATCCTATGCAGAAAAAATTAGCTTCTGAACATTATGCAGTTCTCATCACCTCAAACTTCAGAAACTGAGATAAGGTAAAAGAGTTATTATAATAATTATTATAATATTATAATACCAAGAGAGAACCAAGACCCTTCCTTTTTTTTTTTTTTTTTTTTTTTGGAGGGGGAGGTTTGTTTGGTTGTTTGGTTTTTAATTTGGTTTCATTTGGGTTTTGTTGGCTTATTTTTGGTTGCTTTTTTTTCTTTGGGTTTTGTTTGGTCGGTTGGTTGTTTTTGTTTTTTCTACTTGGAATTAAGCAACACTGGGGAAAATGAAGGTCTCTTTAGAAATTATAATTTTTTTTTTCTTGGGTATGCTTGGGTTTACTTGGAATAACTTCACCACGGTTTATTTTATATTACAATGGATGGACATACTCAATCTACAGAGAAGTTATAGGCAAAATAAGTGTAGTAGAAGTGTGTAAGATCAGTAAATTTACAGTTAACTCCCCTGTATTTTCATATGCTAATGTATTTAGGATTCTTAAGTTTAACCTTAACTCTCTATTTTTTGAATTTAGAAATCTAGTTTAAGATAATTCCATGATCTATAGGATTAATTTTTTATTCCTCACTCTATATTACTGATATTTGCTTCTACACATATATCTTCAAAAGAGAAAACTGCTGATTAGATCTTGCTTTCTGTTTAAACACATCTATGCAAACATTGACATTTGACCCATGTCAAGACAGAGTTAAGGTAGACTGCAAAGATGAGTAAATATTAGGCAAAAACTATGTGCTTTGGGATCATGACATCTTTTCAATATTTGAAAAGAACTGCTGCCAGAACCTCCAGGCTGATTCTCAAGGGAGAGGTGTGGAGAAACTTCTGGCTGTTGATTGAGACTTCAGCTCAGTGAAAATTAAACATTGAAGCCCACGAGGAAACTATTGCCAAAACCACAAAAATTGGACTTTTTTGCTGAATAGAGCCTATAGAAAGTAATCATTTATTCTGAGTTTAGAATGCAACAAATAGTTTGTTTCAGCTGAGCTCAAGTTTGGAGCTATACATGTATCTTTTAACCTGCTTGAAAAAGGAAGATCTTAAATGATAAACAGCTTGGTGCCCTCTCTGTGACCTTCATATTATTTGGAACAGTTTCCCATTGATGACAAACAGTAAGTTCACCCCATTACACCTGTATAGCCCTACTCAAAGTAATATACTTCTTTGTATCTCCAAGAAGGCCACAAGTGCACATGATATTTAAAAAGAGGAGCTTAGCCAATGGAGGGTGGTAGAAGCCTATAGCTTACCAAACCAAATAAAATCTCCAGCAATTTGAACAAATCTTTTGCTGGGACCTTCAGAAGATAAATACTCATCCATCCAGCTCCCTTCCTGTTTTGTAATGTCTCCCTGTCTAATTTAATAAATGCTTTCTTGCTGTTTCTTGGCATCTTCCAGAACAAGGAATGTAAACTGAAGAGACCATGGAGACTTGGGTTGGCCCAGGACTGCACAATGAATAATATCAGGAGACACAGAGACGAGTCTGTCAGCCCATACCTCTTGCCATGGCCTCTGCAAGGGAAGGTTGCTCAGTACTCTGTGAAGGAGACTTTTGTTATACAGTAATTAAGGCACATGAAAGTCAGAAGAAAAATGCATGCTCTAACAGGTCAGCTGCTAAAACTACTACAGCACAGAAAAGAACAAAAGTTCCGAAAGTAACATTAGGATAGATAATGCTGGGGAGAAAATAGTACAGCACAATGATTGCCAAAGAATTATTGAAACTATTTTATAACACCTTCAGTCAGGTAGAACATGCCAGGAAAGGACAGTAGCTTCTGGATAAATATATATATATTTATGTTATATATTTATATATAAAGCACATTTTATTTATTTATAGTCTATAATTGTCTACTATTGTTTAAATTAATAAAACAGGATTTGTACTGTGACAGTTGCTTTCCAAAATGAGCATGCAGAATTTTGATGTCTACATTGTTTAAAGTTAAGATAATTCCTTCTTAAATATTATACCTCAAAATATAGATCTCTCTATGAAAATCATCTCTCTGTGAAGTGGACTTTCTACAGAAGGCCTGATATTTATTTTCTATCCATTCATGGAAGAACTATTGCTGAAGATGCACATAAGGAGGTGCACTTAAAACATTAATTAATTCTGCTTCAGGGTGGCCTTGGAAAACCAAGAAGGCTCTTCAGACTCTAACATTTTGGCTCCATGTAGTTTCACCTTTCAGAAATTGATCACAATTGTCTACATGTTCATAAAGCCTATTCTTGGATTTTTGAACTATAAAAAGAGAGTATTGTTTTCATAAAAATTCAGTGTTGAATGGCATTTATCTGCAGGTTACAGAGCTCTGTAGAAGAGGAAAAGCTTTAAGGGCAAAAGTGTACAATGTTATGTGCAAAGAACAGCATGGTTTCTAGCATTGCCACTGGGGATTAGAAATTCCTGAATGAGATCAGTTTGGTGTAGATTTTAGCCTATTTGTCAAAGAGGGCAAAGCTACTCTTGCTTGTTTTTGAATGGTTTGAGATTTATGCAGAAAGACTAATGAATTCTTATTTATTCATATAATTCATTTCTTTATGGCTTGTTCCCAAAATTCTATCTTTGCCCTATTCTTATATGGTCACTGAAGGGTTTTGTTTGATGTTAGGAGAACATTTTGAGAGAGCACAGCCCTCCCTAGATCCAAATGCTCTCCAGTGCTCTTCAGGAGTACTCACTAGTTTATGTGCCCCTTTCCATAAATCTGTTACTGATACCTCTCCTTTTGACTGTAAAATTCAGGTTAGTGGAAGAACATCCTGCATCTTCTTTAATAGTCTTGGTCATACAGTGAGACCTCCTGGGCAGTACAGCAGCAGACCAAGAGCAGATTGTCACCACAGTCTGCCAGTGCTTTGGAAATAGCTAGCTGGAGTTCGAGGTACTCTGAAATCACTTGTATGATTAGAAGACCTCTAAGCTGAAGGTAACAACTTCTTCTATTGTGATGCAATTAATTGCAAAAAAAAAAGCTTGAAAAATAAAAATAAATTGAGATAAAGTCAGATAAAACTAAAGATTATAACTAGGGACATGAAGGTATCCACATGCCGTACTGACCCTGGCCAGCACTCTCAGGTGCTCATAAACCCTGACCACAGCCCAGGAACCCATTTCAGCCCCCCAGTGCCATCAGGCCCTGCCCCACAACTTCCCCAGCAGGACCAGTTTCCAAGCCTTCACAGCCTTGCCTTGCTCAGCTGTGCATCCACTGAGTCAGATGCACCCACGAGCCCGTGTCCCAGCCTATCCTCAGTCCATTCCCAGGAAAGTGCCCACTGTCCAGGGCTGGGGCTGGTCCAGTTGCCCCCAGCTGCCCTTGCCACCAGAGTACTGCCCATCTACCTCCCAGTGCAGGAGTCCTGTGGCTCTCAGTGCCTGACCCCAAGGAGCCACTGGCCCTCATGGCACCCTCATGACACAGTCAGTTCAAACTCAGGAGAGGATATGGAAGCTGTATTAAGAAGCATATTTAAGAAGCTGTATATAAGAAGGATATCTACAGAAGCTGTTTGCAATCCTGATGTTTTCATTATCATGACTGAATCAAAGGTCTTTAATCTGTCCACATTACTCTGCAGAATCTTTTCTCATATTTAGCAGTCTCTGCCACAGTTCCCGCACCTCCAGGGTCCCTGCCGGGCTAGCACCAGTCCCTCAGAGGGGGAACTGTGGTGAGGACGCGGATAAAAGACTAAAAGGGGCTCTTCCTATCCAGGCACAGTCCTGCTGCTTTAATACAGAACTTACTCCATGAAAAACCTGGTGGGAAAGAGGACCCTGGGCACATGGCCAGGCGCTTTTGTGCCCCCTTGGGAAAGGGGAGGGGGAAGGGAGGGTCTGCTGACCAATAGGAGCAGACTCCAGGACAGGTGGGAGGGGTGGTGTCAGGTAAAGGGGCACCGAGGTTCATGGGAAAGGTACATCTCTTGTGTGGATATACAAAACCTCCAATACAATTTAACAGAACTACTTTGTGTAATACAACAAGTCTCCACAACAAGCTTGTGATTCAAACATTAATCTATTGCACTTCTTGTATTTCATTTTCATCCCTTTTGGTTGACTAAATGGTCAGAGGTTAGGCTTGGCACCATAAATGTTAATGATCTCCACACAGCAGGAGACCAATATTTGGTTGGCCAGTACTTAAGAATTTGGTTTGTTTTCCTATGTGTCATCCATTCACTGGTGTCTCTCATTGTAGGACTGCGTAATGGGGCTGTGGTAATCCCTTGTGCAGACACATAAATATCTACACCAAACCCACAGATGATAACAAGTTCAGGTGAATTTCAGTTCTTTAATGTCTTAAGTGCTTTCTTGATTATTTCTCTCTTTCAAATGTTAATCTTTTTTATTCGGCACTTCTAATCCTGAGCTAAATTTTAGGAAATTATTTCCCACAGTGGCTCATATTTTACTGAAGTATTCACACTTTGTTTTCTCATGTCGTTCTCTCTGACTGTATGAAAAGCACCAAACTATAAATTTCTGAAGAAATGTCGTGACTTTATGAATTACATTATTTGTTATATTTCCATGAGAAAACAACCACCTAGTTCTTCCCTTCCAAGTCTTCTGTATCCCTATGAGATGGGAATCTGTGTAGTTCATGTTGAAGGAATAATGTTTATGTTTATGTAACTGTAGGCGTTATTTTTACATCAAATTTAACATTTTCCATGCCCATATGCTCCCTCTTAGATCTTCTGAATGCTCTTTGCAGAGAAATAAATAACTAAACAAGCAATTACAAAGCAAAAACCTATGAAACTGAGATCAACGTTCTTCAAACTGTGTTAATTTCCACCAAATTGAGGACTACAGCAACATGTAAGAACTTTGGATCTGTACGATATGAGATTCCCTCATCCGGATCTTGATAAACTTGAAACAGAGATAAGAAGAAACACGTCAAGAAAATATCCAAACTTTCCCAAAGAATGTTATTCAGTTCTTTACAGCCTCCCAGATTACACTATCAAGTACTGGGTATCAAACTCCCAAATTTTAAATTTTTGCTTTGAAACATCTCTGAGGGAATTAATGGATTCGACTTTAAAAAAAACTTTGGGTATCAGTCACACTTCCTTACCCTCAAAACAGGTGTTTGATGCTCTGTGAGTGTAGATAGCACCCTCTGGGTTCAATGTAATATGACTTATCCATGGGGAGATGTGGACTTTAATATCTGGTGATAAGTCAGAAATGATCATTTAAATATTTCCTTGTTTCTTTTTCCGATGGACTTGCCAGAACATCTTTAAAATTATTGTATATTTTCTGTGGAAAAACTTAGTGGTCCAAACAAAGTCCTACCTGTAACAAACAGAAATTGAATTAACATTTAAGGAAGAAAATTGAAAAAAGGAGCTTAAACAATGAGCTGATTTATAGACTAATTTGTTAAATACAAGTGCAGTTTGTAGTTGTTCAGAACCAGCTTGTAACTCTGTCATGAAAAATGGCTAGTAGCTTTCATTTCATTTTCATTCACTGAATAAAGAGCTGCATTTAACAATAACAGTAGAGCTATTCTGCATCTTATATTCTGTTTCCAATGATATCTTTTGCTTAAAACCTTCTCTTGTTCCAGCTGCTTAACTTCCTCCTTACTTGTTATACAAACAGTGCAGCTCTGCTTGAGGATAAGACACAGCTTAAGGAGCAAGACTGCAGTGAGGTTAAAGATGTATGAGAACAGAGCAGTGTCATATTGGTGACATTTATCTGGACCCAGGTGCTGGGGGAGTTGAAGCTTTCTGAGCCAACTTCACAAAACACATCTTTTTATCCACTTTGTGTTTCAGTTAACACAGAAAGCAGAGGAGAAAGTGTTCTCTTTCTGTATTATCTATGCCTACTCCTGGAACTTACCAGTAGTAGCCTAGCAGGTACCACCTACTGCAAACACACAGGGCAGAGATTTGACTTCTGTTCTGTTAAGAAAGAAGCATTCACCAGTCAGTGCTGCCTCCCACTTTGTGTCCACTCCATCCTGCAAAGTCTCCATTCCACTGGGGATTTGGTATATCTCATAATTTTTTGCACAGACTAACTTATACCTAAAGGATGACTTTGGTATAAGTTGTCAATGTTATGAAGCCATTTTAAAAGCATGTAGTTTACATGTAGTTGTACTTCAGTACTGAATCCCATTCAGCGTTGATGAAAGATTCCCATCTGTTGTGGAAATATCCATATGTTTTGCCTTTTCTGATGATGGTTACTTTTAACAGGGGATGGATTCTGTGTCTCTGCTCAAAGAAACACCAAATTTTCTCCTAAGTCCCTCAAGATCTTTTCATAGGGGATGCTGAGATACCAGCTGTAGAACAGCTGAGGTTTTGTTAGTTGGAGTTTTGCTCTTCCTGATAACAGATGTAGGATGCAAGTTTCCCTCTTTACTTTTTAGTGTGTCCTTTTTGGTTTTCCATCTTTTCAGCTGGTCTCAACTTTTCTTCTTCTGCTCCGTAGTATCCTTTAATTTCTTGTGATATTCTGTTCTAACTTTCAGTGACACCTAAGAAAAATCTTGCCTCTTTCCTTCTGAAACAAGTGACTAGGGCTCTTCCTTTAGGCAAGAGGGAATGATTGAAAGCCAAATGAACTGGGAATTATGCATTTTTCTTTTCTTTGTGCACCTCAGAGAAAATGTTTGCCAAATTGTGCTATCACAATCTCTATCAGAAACCAGAAACCAGAAATGTTATTCCAGTGCATTCAACACCTTTGGGGTGTAGATTTGAGACCTCTTAAATCATGCAGCCTTAAAAATAAGTGCTTTTAGCCTCTATTACAATAGTTGTGTGCACACTATAATCTATGGGAAAGCTCTGTAATTTTTGTGTATTTTTATTTCTCATTGATACTTTTAGATTTCTGACTTTCACACCTGACAAATATGTGACCTGCTAGACAAATCTGCCTTACTTTCAGCCTTCCAAGCTGATAACACTAGGGTCAGGTTGCGAACCTAAATCTGCAGGAATTTTACCCCAAACAAAATTTGCTCCTTATTTCCCACCTTTCCCCCTTCCTATACTTCCTTTTTCATTTTGGAATTAACATTTTTACAAGTGTGATTTGACCCCATATCTTTAGTTTCGTTTCCAGTGGGAACTCCTTCAAAGGTTGTTTCTGTGGGTAGATTGTTAGGGCAAGGCAGCCTCAGAAATGAGTGGTGTTTGCCAACTCATTAGGCCAGTTGCACTTATGGTACAGAGTATTATGGATCTTCTCTCAACTGAGGGCTTCCAAGCCATAGATGCAATTGCATTTATTTTACTCTGTCATAACAGGCATCTTAGAGTAGAAAAAAATCATAAAATGGTGTTGCTGAAATACAGGTTTTGTTATTTCTAAATTTGGACACTAATTTCATGGTAGTTAATAGCACAAAGTATCTAAGTAGGGATAATGAGAGAAGGGGGAAATAAAACTCCCCAGCAAAACCTCTTTCAGCCTCCAAATAAAAAAGAAGGCAGTTTTGTCAATCCTGCATGATTGTCACAAAGCAGGAACTGAAAGAACACAATGAAAGTGACTGAACAGTTTTGGGATTTACGTTTCAGTGAGAAACAGCATGTTCCCATCTACTCAGCACTGTCTGTTTTGGTCCTTGCTATGGAAAGAGATGTAGACAGGCTGGAAAAGGATCACAAAGATGTTCAAATGACTGGGAAGCCCCTCATATGAGAAAAGGCTGAGAATGCTGGGTTCCTCAGCCTTCAATAAAAAGGCTTATGGGAGACTTTATGACCATGTTTCAGCATTTAAAAAGGTGGCTATATGGAAGATGGACACTCCATTTTTGCAAGGAATCACATGGAAAAGAGAAAGAGAAATGGCTGCAAGTTGGTCCTGGGAAGATTCATGTGAGACACATGATGAAATTTTTTGCAATGAGAATAATCAGCCACTGGAATCTCTCTAGGGAAGTGGTCGGTTCCCAATGTTGGATGCTTTTAAGATTCAGCTGTGTAGGGTGCTGAGCCATCTTGCTTTTGCTAGGAAAGACTGGACCAGATAATTCTTGAGGTCCCCTTCTAATCTGGTATTCTATGATGCTATGGATTTTTTTCAGTATAAGTTTTTATTTATAAGTTGCCTTTTTATGGCTTGTTTGTGACATGGCTGTTATTATTCTCTCTTGTCTTTGACTTTAGTAATTGTTACACTGGCATCAAGGCATATGTGTTAAAATATTACATGCCAAATATAATTGCTTGTTTCTGTTTTGATATACTATAAACATTCCATACAAAAAAAAAAAAAAAAAAAAAAAAAAAAAAAAAAAAAAAAAATTAGGAAGACTGCCTGGTTAGCCATACAAAAATATATTATTTTATATTTCAATTTTCCAGTGCTGGGAAGGAGGTAACAATGGTCTTTCTGTAAATAGGCAAATCTATCAGGCTACACAACCTTTCCTATTTTTAAAACTTGCAGGGAGAGAGAGGGAGTCAAGGAACTAAAAACTTTAACCAGAATAGGTTAATTTCTATAGCCTGAAGAATAAACAATTGAAACTATAGAAACTGAAGAGCAGTATTGGAGAAAATAGTTTCAACATCTGATTGCAGCTAGTTGCATTCTTATGGAATCAAGGAAAAAGGACCCAGACTGAGTGAACTAGAAAGACGTAAACAAGGAACTTATAACAGCTTTTACAATACTTTTGGAATTGATACCTTAATTTAGGCTCTCAGTAGTCAGAAGTTAAGGCAAGTAAATGTTCTGCAGCCAACAAGTGCTGAATGCCCTTGCTAGGTGTTGCTGGTTTTAAGCAGCTCTGCAAAATCAAGTTGACTTTTTTCTATGTATTGCAGAGCCTAATTTTATGCATTCATTTTAGGAAACTGTTCAAATATATGAAATAAATTGAATCTGTATTGCATTATAATAAATTAAATGAAATTAAATCTTTAATTCCCACTCTAAATTTTCATTTTATTAAGCTATTACAGAGTAAGCAGTGAAATATAACTCCTACCAAATTCAATTAAGAAATTCCAGAGCTGCATTCTAAGACAAGAAATGATTGATACTACTCTTTTATGAAACAAACAAACATACAAACCCCAAAACCCAAGAAACCCACAGTTTTCTTGAATTAAGTATTCTGTATTGGCAAACTTTGTTGACTATCTAGTAAACTGAATAACCAGCGCTGAAAGTACTCTCCAATTAATCTACCGAGCTTCATTTTATTGTAATTTGAGCTGTAATTTTTTTTGTTTTCTTTCTAATTTCCAACAGTAGCTGAGATTCTGTAAACTATTGAGACTCCGATTTTCATTTGTTCATAAGAAGACTTTTAAACAATGAAGTGAGGTAGTTGGGTGGTTCTACATAGAAATGAATGTTGACACAACACATAACTTAATACAAAGTTTCTTGCTGCACCAAATATACTGATTCAGCTGTTGTTGCACCCCTCCACAACTCCTGTTCTGCAATGTTTGGAAAACTTGGATTACTATGAAACATTATGTCTGTGCCTTCTGAGAGGAGTGCAGGGAAACGCTACAGTTTTCCTTTCGAGAAAACCTAAAAGAAAAAATGGTGTCAAGATAAAGGAGAGTGCAATATAGCAGAAAACCTTTTCTTGTTGCGAGTGGATGCGGTGCCAGGAGGGTTATCTTGCCTTGACGGATGGGAGCTGTTTCCTTCATTCACTCCATGTGAGGTACTGTGCTCCTTGAAAAGGCTGCACCTGGGAGCAGGGAGGAATGATGCCTGTTCCCTGTTCCTGGTGGTGACTCTGGGATTCAGCCAGGAGCCACTGCAGATGGAAGCATTGGAATATTCCCTCAGAGCAAGCCAACGCAAGCCATGCCAGGGCAGAAGTGTGGCTGTGCAGGGCTGGCATGAGCAGCACAGGCATGGCTGCAGGCCAGTGGCACTCAGATCTGCCCGTCCCCAGAGGAGCACTGGGCAGACCCACAGCCTTGCCTCAGGCATGATAGAACAAGGCTGATGTTATCTAGGGTTGTGTTCGGAATATATTGAGTACTGGGAAGCTGCTAAGCATTCCCGAGCTGAAAGAATACGGGGGGAAAGGTTCCTCTCCCTTCAATGGCACAGTAGGTGGGGGAAAAGGAGAGATTTCCTTTATTTTTTCATTTCCAACAGGTTGGAATTTTTACTGTTCCAGGAATGACCTTTTTTCAATACCCAATCAAATATAATGTAGTTGTAGAGTTCAAAAATCCCCTTTGTATGCCTATTCTGACTAAAATGTGCAGCCAGAAACACCTCAAAACTTAGCTGACCCAGGGTCAAAAATAAAAATTATGTTGTCATTGCTGCAGATATTTAATAATGCACCCTGACATTCAGCTTCTTTTTAGACAGAGGCTGGTTAGAATTTTTAGGAATACCTTATGAGAACAAAGACCATTTCCCTTAGGTGGATCTTGTTTTGTTAAGGTATGCTAAAAAGTCTGCCAATATCTTTGTGAACCCTTTTTAACCATCTCTTTAACCCACTGCAGGAGCACATGAATTACCAGAAAGTACAGGCTCAGCCTTCATAATCTTTCACATCAATTTGTTCCAGGACTTCACAGTGGTTCTTGTTAGAAACTTTTTTCTGGTTTCAGGCTGAAATCCTCCTTGCCATGAGTTTACCTTTTCTCATCTTTACTGAACATGGAGAGCAGTATATTACCCCTCTCTTCAGAGCTGTAATGTGTAGCTACCTGTATTTTACCTTCTAACAAGTTATCCTAGTTGTTTCTTCTCCATAAAATATAGTCCAAATTCCTTCAGTATTTCCATATGTTTAAAAACCTCTGATCATTCTTGCTGCTGTTCTCAATGCTCTCTTTAGTCAATCCACAGCCTTCTTTAATTAGGATCCAAGAGATAAATGCTTTTACTTACACTGCAGCTTTGTGAACAGCGCAAAAAGCAGAAGAACCAAAGCCAAAGTATTATAGGCATTACCTTTCTTTTTACAGCTCAGTTATAAAATTATGCTTTGCCACAACACGAAAAGACCATTGAGTTGTGTTCACTAATGATCTGTGATAAATTTGATATAGATTTTTGTCCATAGATAGATACAGTGTAAATTGTGTATGCAATTAACTACAAGCTTCTGTCCAGCAACTCAGCAGCTTTGTTATTTTTTCTATATTATACTTTTGCAGTTGTTTATCCCTACACAGGAGAAGAGCTTGGGGGAAAAAATAATTAAACCAAGAAAGTTTTTTTTCTCCACCAACAGAACAAGTCTTGGCAACATCTCTCAGTATATGGATGAACTTTATTCCTAGTGGGAACCTGGCTGGCACAGAACAAGCTCTATTAAGTGTGCAAATACATATTGACCTCTACTTGCTATTCATTGTGTGATTAAAATTTTAATAATGATCTGCTCTTCAAAGTTGAATGAGAATAGTTTGTCCCTTCCTCCTTCATAAATGCTATTGCAAAAACAGATTGACAAGAATTTTCTCTTTAATTAGATTCAAGTATTTTAGGGAAAGCAAGCTTGCTACAGAGCACATATGCAAATGCATGGTGGAAAGTAGGAAATGGTAACAGTCTGGAGCTGCTTCTTCAACACTGTGATTGACAGATTCAATAGGCACATCTGGTAAGCAACTTCATGGCAAGGCCTGCATAAGCACACTGTAAAATTGTAAATGTGGTCTGTGGAGGATAAGGGCTCCTTAGATCTGACATTATGTTTACCAGGCTCACACTTTTCTCGCAGGAGAGGCCCTTCACCGTCTACTGTAAACAGAAAGAAATCAGAGGCTTTCACATGCAGGGCTGTTGGCAGATCACCATGAACTTGTTTCAGCCAGAGCACACTTCGTCGTCATGGTCAGTGAAAGCCTCTGAGCTTCAAAGGTAAGTCCTGTGCTCAAAGAGAGACATTGCCATGACCCATGACTCCTGGCAGATTTGGTTTCAGTTACTGGAAGATTCTCAAAAAATTCAAAGGCACTTCAGCTCCCTTCAAACTGCAGCAAAGAGCAACAGACCTCCTAGACAAAGCGCAAAGTGTAGCACTAGCAGTCCAGTGAGAGTCTGCATCTTGATTTTACTAGAGCAGATGTTATCTGCAAGCAATTAACATACTTGTCATCACCAGTAAAATAGATACAGAATTCTTCGAGGTTTTTTTTTTATCCACCCTAAAGAAAAATGTTTGTGCACAAAGCAAAATTTCCACATTAGTATTAAAATAACATTCAGTGAGGCAAGCAGCATGTGTCGCTCTTTTAGTATCTTCCAGTTCCTTTTTTTTTTTTAAAGAACAATGCAGTAACATTTAGACTAGAGCTAGAGAATGTTTCATCATTGAGCTATATCTTTTAACATGTGAATCTTTAATGTCTCTATTTTTTACTTCATTGTTATTATTTTCAAATGCTACTGTTTGTTTTGCATAGAACCACAACGAGTACATATCCCACTCTTATGAGTGTGATGTATTGACCCTGGCTGGACACCAGGTGACCAACCAAGCTGCTCCATCACTCCCCTTCTCAGCTGGGAAGGAGAAAATATAACCAAATATAACTGGGTTGAGATCAGGACAGGGTGATCACTCACCAGTGGCCATCATAAGCAAAGCAGACCTGACTTGGGGAAATTAGCTTAATTTATTACCATTCAAATCAGAGTAGGGTAAAGAAAAATAAAATCAAATCTTTAAAAACACCTTCCCTCCTGTCTCTCTTCTGCCTGGGCTTAATTTAACTCTCCATTTTCTCTACTTCCTCCCACTTAGTGGTATAAGGGTACAGGAGATGGGAGCTGCAGTCAGTTCATGACACATTGTCTCTGCCACTCCTTCCTCCTCAGGGGAGAACTCTTCACACTCTCCCTCTGCTCCAGAGAGTGGTCCCTCCCACAGGAGATACTTCTCCATCAACTGCTAGTGTGTGAGTCCTTCCCATGGGCTGCAGTTCTTTACAAACTGCTCCAGCTTGGGTCCTTTCCACAAGGTGCAGTCCTTCAGGAACAGCCTGCTCCAGCTGGTGCCCTCTCAGGGTCGCAAGTCCTGCCGGCAAACCTGCTCTGCTGTGGGCTCCTCTCTCCATGGGTCCACAGGTCCTTATAGGATCCCTTGCAGGCTTTCCAGAGGGCCACAGCCTCCTTTGGGCACCCCCCTGCCCTGCCCTGGGGTGCTCCATGGGCTGTGGTGGATCTCTGCTGCCCCAGGGACCCCCCTGGGCTGCAGGGGCACAGCTGCCTCACCATGGGCTGCACCAGGGGCTGCAGGGCAAGCTCTGCTCCGTGCCTGGAGCACCTCCTCCTCCTCCTTCATTGGTCTTGGGTCTGCAGAGGTGTTGCTCTCATTTGTTGTCATACCTCTCTCACAGCTGAAGTTGAAATTGTGCAGAGTGGTTTTCTACTTAAATGCATTATGTTGTTGACAGGCTCACCCTTGGCCAGTGGAGGTTCTGTCTTGGGGCTGGTTGACATTGGCTCTATCAGAAACAGCCTAAGCTTCTGGTAGCTTCTCACAAAAGCCACCCCTGTAGATCCTCCACTGCCAAAACCTGGCTACACAATTCCAATACAAAGATTTTCACCACAACATAACCTCAGTGAAATCCAAAGATTTCACTGATTTTCTCTGATCTCCAAAGAGCTGTTTTCTGTTTACATGGATGTATGAGAAACCCAGGGACATAGCTACGTACCATCAGTGTGCCTGTTTTTAAAATACTCAGTATGCTTTGCAGCAGTCACATCTCTAATAAATATACTACCTTGTTAAAATAACTGTTTTAAAGGTTATATACTCACCTGTCTTCCAAAGAATATTTTAATTAGCCTACAAGCATAGAAGATGAGATCTACTCCACAATTTCTCTGTACCCGCAGATAGGTTTTTCCTATGTCTAGGATCTCTGTAAAGACTTGCTCCACCAGAAGTGCTTCACCTCCCTCACCACCACCAAACTCTAGGTCTTCATTTATGAGATCTAAAAATAAAAAAGTATTGGAATTTTCTCAGGAGTACTGAGTTAGCTAAAATATTGAAAATTAAAACATTTTCCTGCTTATTCAGAGTTGTTATTTTCTTAACCCTGACACATAAAAGGATGATTCCCTTTGCACTACTTCCTCTCACTAAGTTCATTTGAGTTGCTGCTGTCCTAGAGAATGATGATTAGAGATGATTTTGTGGTTATAGTGTTTTAGGAGGTGGAAAGTGGTCTTGGTTCTTAGAACTGTCACAGGTTCTTTCTTTGGTCTTGGCCAAATCATTTGATCCCAAGTTATTTTATCTTTAACAGGGTCTGATAGTCACTTTTCTCATCTCAATAAGGTCTTCACAGAAAAAAAGTCCCATGTTTCTGACATTCCAGAACTAATGGGACAACTCTTGACTCGGGCTTATGTGTGACACAAATAATAATAATTTATGTAGAGAAGTAAGAAACTTGAAGTTCTTCCATATCCCTAATTTAACGTCTTAGCTCATCAGCTCAATGTTCTTCTTGAAATAAGCAGTGTTAACCTAATTTACAGAAGGAATTTGTTTTTAGAAGGTCAAAAGCAGGCAGCAAGCTGTAGCATAAAGAGCTAGCAGAAGAAATTGGGCTTGAAACCAAGCTGCTCTGATTTTACTTTATTTAATCTGTTCTTCCTAAATATCCCCAAGCTCTGCAGCAGCTTCTGCATTATTAGTGACAGGAGTTGAGAAGAAAGTAACTATCATGCCAGAAAGACTTGGGGGCACTGAATCTGGAATGAACCACACATATTTAAAACTAGCTAATATAATGACATCTTGAAGCAGCCTAGGGCAGAGAAGTTTCCTCTAAACAGAGGTTTCTAGCCCACAAGTCCTTGAACACTTTTTGTGAGTAAATGGTCCTGTGGCATGAGCTCTAATTAAAATCATATCAGGCCTGTTCCATATTACCCAGCACAATCTCAGGAGCTGGCTTCTGTACCTTCCTCTGCCTCAGCGCCAAGCCCTCCCTGCTTACATTCCAGAGGCACAGGCTGTTAATGCAGCCGAGCTCATGTAAAGGGAATGCATGAGTGGGATGGGGAACACCTGAAAGAAGGAAGTTTGTGTACTTCAAGCTGTGTGAGACATTACAGTCCAAAGATGGTGTGGCAAAGGAAGTCCTTTGTGTACCATGATGGTGGGTGGAAATGGAAGAATAAATGATGGCTCCTGAAATTCTAATAAAAAAATGATGACTAAGAGTGATGTGATCATGACAAGAATCTTGGTTATAAAGCTGTAAGTTTACAGAACCTCTGTAAAACATCCTTTTGTCTCAATCAAGAGTTCTTTCAAAGAACTCTTAATCTTCTAGAGTCACCTACTTAGAGAATAAAAAGATAATATCAGTCAATTATTTCAGTGGATATCTCCTTATTTACATGTTGAAATGTAGAAAGCTCTGCTTCTCTGATGAAGGGCAAGGCAAACAATTCAGAGACTAACAATTTTCTTATAATATCAACCCTCCTTTCAGCAGTTCCCCAAAATTCCCCATAATTTTTTACGATGTCCCATTCCAGAAAATGGAACATAACACACCAACTTTATCCTCCTCTTTCCATAGTTTCCTTTCGCATCTAGATATTGTTCTCATCCATCCTGGGGGAAAAAAAAAAAAAAAAAAAAAAAAAAAAAAAAAAAAAAGAAAGAAAGAAAAGAAAAAAAAGCCTTCTATTGTTTTTTACTGTCTTCATCATATTGTTTTTTTGCTGATACAAAAATATTATTAAAAATGTTTTTATTCTGCAGAACTACTGAAAAGCAGAAAAAAGTTACTACTGGACTAATGCTAATAAACAAAACAAAGAAGTAAAAATTAATTTTGGATGGGCAGTTTGGGAGCCTCAGTGGCAGGTCTTTGAGGTACTGAAGGTTTTATATCAGTGGAAACTTTAATAATTGAGGATGCCAATGATGTACTTGTTTGATGACTGTCTACAATATTAATCCTTTGAAGACTGCAGTCAATAATGGTTTATTCAGTGCTGACAGGATGTTTTGTGCCAGGGAATCCAGGTTGCCAGAAGCAAGTGGTTAGCTGTTATTGAACAGCCAAGATTCAGTGTTAGTTACTCCATCCCACTCTATACCAGTCATAGTACAAAATGAAAAATTCATTTGGAGATGGCAGAAAAAAATAGAATAAATGGGACATAGATGTTGTAAAATCAGGACATTTGAAGAATGCCTCTAGGGAAGCAGAGACCAGAATTAAGTTAAACTTTACAAGAGATTTCATCTGAGCTAGAAAATAGATGATGGAAGCAACTATGGAAACTTTCCTGCTTAAAAGAATAGTTTACTTTTCATAGCTGTGATTGAAAAATTCATTTTCAACATTTTGTGTCTTGGAAGTAGCCCTCTTTTATGGAAGATGTCTTAGTTTAGTCTCAAAGTTAAGTGTAATTGAGGAAAAGCAAAGGCACTTAATAACACTTCCAGCAAAGTTGCAGTGGGACTTCACATGGCTTTTGTTCTCTTCAGCTGTGTTCAGGTTCAGAATCCTCCATCCTAAGGTGACAGAAGCAGGTACATTAACCTGTGAGTGAGTTCCTGCATTCCTTAAGAATCCTTTTGAAAAGATCCGTTCTCTAAATGTGTAAAAAATGTGTATTGATTCAGTGGAGTTTCCTTTCAAGTACAAACAGACTGAAATGAGTGAGGAGGTGTCACCAACATAAAACCTATAATTTCCTTTTTCCTTTACAAAAGAAAATCAGTTGAATATTGATGCGTATGCTGCAGTTCATGATGCTAGTAAGGATAGTAACCATTTCTTTTAAATGTCTCTAGTAGACATTATCCTACTTTATGTAAGACTTTAATTAGTTGATTCAAGTGATATTACCTTACAGCACAAAAATTAGTGGTACTGTGAAAAATTGACACCTGTGCTGTTTGAAGCCTGTTTATTTAAACACAAGGCCTGTTTACACAGTTAAACAGAAAGTCTAATTAGGGATAAAGAATACCCTGCAAAAGGAGAGAATGTATTCTGGAAAAAATACAAAAAAGAGGTTATCATTGCAATGACCTGTATGTGCTGACCAGAGGACATTATAATTGAATAAGAAATTGTATTACTTAAGTAAACTGTATTAGCTGAATTACT
Organism: Sitta carolinensis; assembly: GCA_032173965.1. Classification (NCBI taxonomy): domain Eukaryota; kingdom Metazoa; phylum Chordata; class Aves; order Passeriformes; family Sittidae; genus Sitta; species Sitta carolinensis. Next base: position 52,467,666 of record JAVUNC010000004.1, read on the forward strand.
GCCTGACCATTGTGCTCAGACTTTTATCATAGCTATGTTAAAAAGAAGCTGACACACTAAAGGGAACTGAAGAAGAGCAACAAGAATTATGAGAACCCTAGAAATGCTTCTTAACAAAAAATGGCCTGAGAGGTTTCACCATTTTCATTTAGAAATTTGCTTGCACTACACTACTACTAGGAGAAGGTAGAGATTTTCAATAGGAAGACTGTTATAACAAGATTAAGACACTGAGTATTAACTGAATTCAGACAAAATGTACTCATTCTATGTCTCACTTTGACTCTCTTCTTTCTATGGACACATCTGCATCTAAATTCTTGGATTTAAATGACTCAAGGCTTTTTTTTTGGGCTATAGTAAGAAAATACAAATGATTGAAGTTGTTTGGGAGGCTTTATGAAATAGTTTGATGAGAAAATACTGATCTACTAAAGATTTGTGAAAACAAATCTTTTGTAAAAACACCCCAGTTTGCATGAGGAACTGTAACTGAGCCATGGACAGGGCTCCAGAAGAGCAGGAACAGCGGTTTCCCCGGGCAAATTTTTCTGGTAAATTAAGTGCTTTTGGGGCCATTCTCTGGCATTAAAGGCAACTGGCATGGAAGATCCCCTATGCATATTGTGAAAATCTCTTCACTCTCTATTGCATGATAGCTACTTCTAATTAACCTATTGGAAACATAAGGTAAAGAATGCCTGGTTCCAGACCACACAATGGAATTATTTGGGAAAATTGCAGCAGTCTCTGGCAAAAATAATCCTGGGATTGTTGTGTAATTTTGTGGACAATCAAGTCTCAATGAAACAACTCCTGGGACTGCATAATTCACTAGATTAGATGAGGTTGTACTGTGTTGCTGGAGATCCCAAGCCATCACAATCAGTGGTTTTGTACTTTCTCACACAGTGGACAGACACATGAATCAGCTGGGCTCCAGCGCAAGATACTCTGGTGTCCAGTAGCAGTGTGTGACTGAGAAAGAGAAAATAGAACTTTGGTTGACATCCTCTAGTAGCCCTGGTGAGGCTTTTTGCTTCTTAAATGCTCTTCATCTCAGTTTCCAAAATGAAAACAAAACCAACCAACCTACCAACCAATCAAACAAAAAAACTGACATCAAAAGCCTGACAAAAGCCCTTGACATCAAAAGTTTCATAGATCATCAAAGGTTTCATAGACCACCAAAAGTGACAGCTCTTGTAAAATCAAATCACAAGTTTGTCTTGAGAAGCTTGGAGAAAAAAAAGCTTCAGTTGATGTTCAGCAGAGTCTTATGACCCAGGCTACTTTGGCTTTTGAGTGTCCAAACATAGACACTTACAGAGACAAAGTCATTTGAAATTACCAGTGTTTTTGGAAAATCCAGAAGGCATTAGTTTTTATACTCTGCAGGATCTGTGTTTTTCTCTTTGGTTTGTGCTGCAGTGGCTTTGTGCAGCTTTCAAGTGCAGTTGGAATAAATTGAAGAATGTTAGAGTCTCCTAAATGGACTATGCCTTAGATACAGGATAGCATTATAATATGAAAGTGGAGTGTTGGCAGCTGAACACATAAGTCCCAATGGGACCTGTGCCCTGTAGCCTAAAACAAGAGGTTATACTTGATATTTGTAGCTTACTTCATATCCCACACATAATCCCAGCAAGCTGCATTTTTTAACAAATAGTTTTATATTCCATATCCTCACCATTGATTGCACTGTCAGAGACTACAAACAGATTCTGTTAACTTGCTTAGACTGTTTTCCCCATTGCTAAAAATAATTTGTTTTTTAATATTTGCTCTTTACAACTCTCACAGCTAAAGTGACAGAATGCTTTCATGTTATTTTTACATTAAAAAATTATTTAGGTTTTGGGTTTTTTTTTTGGTATGGAAGAAGGAAAATTAGGTATGGAAGAATTTAAGGAAATTAAATTTTCACTACCCCAAGCTGGGCAAAGTAAACAACTAGGATTTTGTCTGGAAAATAATGATATTAAAAATTCTCATCAAATTCCATTAGGAATTTTAATACAGAGGATCTCTGTGTGAAAAAGCTGGTATTCACTTCTAGGTCCCCTTCCCTTCAAAACTGTGTGGGCTACCTCCTCTGTTATGTGCACTCACAAAATACCCCTGTGGCAATGACAGTGGTTGCTTGCACAGAAAATTAATACTAGGAAAGTATTTATGTATTTGTACTGTATTGAGTGTGATAAATGTTTTCCCTTTCTGAAAAACAAAACACTTGCATTTTCTGCTTTTGTTCTTCATCTCCTCCCATCTGTTTTGTTTCTCTTAGCTGGAAATGAGAATAACAGCTGACTCTCTGTGGATTGCCAGTGGTCTATGGAGGGTTTGAAAGCCTCTCTAATATCTTTGAAGCTCCTTTTTAAAAATAATTCTGTCCCAGTTCATGTGAAAAGCCATATAATTCTTTCATCAGATCATAATTATTGCAGTGAAAGGACTAGACCTATTTTCTATCTTTGTCAATAGTAAGGGTTTTGTGGCCATGTGGCCCACTGGACATCCAGCATTTTAAATCTCCAGCCAAAGGCATTTGTCTAAATGCAGGCTTGTTATGAGGCTGATATAATGATTTCCTTCACCCAAAGTGGCAGACCCAATATATCTTTTCAGATTGCACTAAAAACACAAACATCGCCTGAGAAGCTTCTGACCACGGATCTCAAAGAAAGGCAAATTCAGCCACTGTTCATGATTTAAATATCTTCTTCACTGTCTGAAATAGTGTGGGACTTTATAGCTATAAGAACCACAAAGTTTTAAGTAGAAATCCATGGTATTTTGTTCTACCAAATACAAAATCACCACAACAAGCAGAAACACTTGGTTTATGGTTCAGCATTGTAGACTATTCTGTATGGCAAAGTTACAAAAAACTTGAGCTGTGTATCACAGCAAGTTAATCACAAATTCTTGAAAACTATAGCAGAATGAAACTTATGAATTACTTTGCCTTTAACCACAGGAAAAGACTGAAAATTCACAGGTTTGTGAATTTTCACTGATGAATTTTATAACACCAATTTAAAGAACATAAGTTTTCTGGAGCTAAATAATTAAGAGTGTGAGTTTTGTTGTGTTTTTTCTTTGGAGGTTTTTGTTTGTTTCAGGATTATTTGGTTTTGTTTTTTTCTTTTTTTTTTTTTTTTTTTTTTTTTTTTTTTTTTGGTTTTTTGGGGTTTTTTTTTTTGGGGGGTGGGTCTAGGAAGATTCTGACAGAAGTATTAAAAAGACCAATTAAGAGGCTCCTTAGAGTAGCACATTTTATACTTACAGATGTTTGTGGTCTTATTTTATCATTTCTCTGTAGCAGAATTTCATTAGTAGCCTGATATGACACGACTACTAATGTGAATCAGCTTAACTGCATCTGATTAAATAAACATTGCAATCATTTACAGGGCAGTTACTACACAAATTGGAGGAAGGACTTGTCCATAAGGTAATCAAAGCATATGAAAGCAGAATGTCCCTTTTCCTTTCTATTACAACCAGAAGTGGGATAAGAAGTTTGTACATGCCAGCTTGGCCAAGGAATAAAACCTTTTTCATTTTACATTAAAAACAGTTTTTAGATTTTTAGTTCGTAAAAAAGAACATAGAGAAATATTACCTATTTTATTAGTTGCACCAAAGTCATTTTGGCAAGTGAAAAAATAATATTAAGCTGAAATAACTTCATGTGTTTTCCATTATATAATCAGCTGGTGATGCAAAGGACAAGCTTGCACCGCTCGCTAGTCAGCCAGGCAGCTACAGAACTCTGAACCAGAAGGATGCCATTCACTGGGAATGACAGAAGCATAAGTGTCCAGAGTGAGCACACCAACCTACAGGACTTACCCCAGGTTAACAGTGAGGTTGCTGTGACTGGTATTCTAGCATGGCATGTCTAAGAAAAGGTTTTGTCAATACTTGATGACAAAAATTGGTGCTTGTGTACATTAGTTGTTATGCATTAACATGTTCTAAATGCCTGTTGTAGGTCTATTGGCTAATAGGATGGAATTCAAATGCAACTTTTCTGAGGTTTAATTTAATCTGGTTTAAACATATGTTTAAACACATTTCTTTTTTTTTACAGTGGATTATTTAATTGGCATGATGTCTTTTTCAAAAAACTTCTGAAGGAATACCATTATCATAAGAAGGGAGATCTTTACACAGATTAAAAAAATATAAAACTTAGTTAAAAGTTTGGAAGCAATGAATGGAAACAGAAGGTGAATTTTCACACCAAACAAGTTTATAGAGTAGTGCCACAGTCATACATGCTTGGGCCTGAGCAGCATAGACCCTTGGAATGGACTTCATAGATAATTCAGGGAAGAGGTGAACAGAGAGGTGACCAGCATTGTTGATGATCCTCAGTTACTTAATTTAGTAAAGCTGTCTGCAATAAACTAAAAAGGGATTATTTATTTGTATAGTTGTTTTTATATATTTATATATTAATGTACTGTGTGATGGAGAAATGAACAGCAGCTAAAAATTCAACTTAGGTAAACATAAAGTGACACAGAAAAAAAAATTACCCCAACTTTATTTATAGAAAGATTACCTTCAAATTGGCTATTTCTATTTGGGAATGATATCTTGAGAGATCTTGATATCTTGAGAAAGAACACTATTCAGTGCTCATTCATGGGAGTAGAGGGTCAGCTATGCTAGACAGTTCTAATCACCAAAGCTTATTCCAAGGTGCTGAGTCATGTCAGTGTTCAGCTACAACTGTGAGCATGCTGCATCAGAAAACCCAAGCTAGAAAGTCAAGAGATAAGCATATAAAATATATAATACTCACTAACATAGACTCTATTACTGTAGAAGACTTGCCCAAGAATTTCTTCTATGAAAGGGAAAACTGAATAGGTATTTTCATGGATATTTATCTTTGTTTTACTCTCTGTGCAGAAGAACAATTCCATTATTTTCATTATTCCATTATTCCAATATTTTTGTCCTCAGTGCAATGTGAGTACATTTAAGTAGCCCACAGAATTGGTGTAATATTTATCTGCATTTGTACAAGTGTGTATGTGTGTGTTTGTATTTGCAAATATTAATCCTATCTGTGGAGCAGTTTCTTGTCTTCCATATTCTATGAATAAATACCTATCTTCAGCATATTCTGTCACATTAATTGGATGGAATGTATCATAAATTTAGCAGCACTGACTCATATTCATGGCTTAAACTATTTTAAACCATATGTTTTTAATTTTCCTTGGATGTAGATTTTTTTCAGCAGATGGAAAAACAAGTTAACATAACTTGAAAGATAAGTACAAAAATTCAGTTTTTCATATTTTTGTCTTTTATTTATTATCAGAGTAAAAGTAATTATTGGGCTCATTTTTTCTGCTCCAAAAGAAAAATGGATACGTTTGTTGCTTAGTTTCTAGCATAAGGATCTATAATACAAAAAGTGACTAACTTTCAAGTTAGAGAAATACCAGTTTGTTCTATGCAATCATCACATGCCTTAAAGTTTTAATAATAGCTTCAGCATTTCTCATGTCAGTTATATGCAAAGTGCTGATATTTCCCTGGGCAGTTTGCACACCCCTATGTCCAAATCTGATGTCTGTTGTCTGAGACCTCAAGATGGTTTATTCCTTAGAAATTGTGTGTGCTGTGTGGCCAATTGTCACATGGATCTCTTCTCCTGCCCCTATCAATATTAAGGACAGGAAAAATGTCATCTTAACTGACTTTTTGTTTATAAGGAGTCTGAGATTTGTGCTAAGGTTTAAAAAAATATGATGGAAGGCATTGAGAATAAAAGAGAAAACTTCAAGAATTTGAAGGACTCAGAAGTTCCATTGGTTTTTAAGCTTGAGAACTTTTGGATGTTAAAAGATAAGGGATATGTTTTGTCATCAAGAGCACTAGCTTAAAACCTCAACCCCATTATTAGCATGGATTTTGGAAGGGCTCTCCCATATGGTACACAGCCAAGTGACTCTTCTGACTGTAGCCAGCCAACCCATTGCTTTTTTCTCCAGTGATAGCAGTGATTGTGTTATTGCAAAGCAGCCACGAGGCCTCCTTTTCTGTCTTCAAAACCACAAAAGCACAAATGTTAAAGACATTGTGAGATTTGAATGGACTGTTTCTTTTGGGTTTTTTTCACTCTTCTTCACTTCCCATGTCTGATCAGGATTGGAAACGGAAGTGTTGAAAGACTATACTTAGGTATTATTTATTGAGCACTGACACTGTGCTTGGAGTTTAACCACTCTGTGAAATACCACAAAAAGAAACTACTTTTACTGTATTTCAAGCCCAACCAGAATGAGAAATTACTGGAAGTTTCACAAGAATACTCTGTTTTTGCAAGACTTCCAGGCTAGTTCTGTAGATCAAAGATGGTCAGGCAGTCTTGGATAAAACCCAAATGAACATTCAAATATTGGATGCTTAGCCAAACCAAAGTGAGACTTTGAATCATAAGGTTTGCTCTCCTGTCCTTTGGTGTTGATAATATGCAGGCTAAGCCTGCCTGATGCAACTTGAAGTTTCTAATTGATCCATAGGTAATATTTTGGGTCCTCTGTGTAAGCTTTTCATGGTTTGCTAACAGGCTTTCTGATATAATTTTTAAATGATTTGGTGTAAAATCTAGTGGCTTACAGTCATATACAGAGCTAATTCATACCCAAGGGAACATGAGCTGTTCCTACAATTGGTATTAGAAGGAATAATTACACTATTCTGTTCCAGGAAAGGGAAGTTTAATGTTAACACACCATGAGCAAGGCTCATGTGTTGTACCTCATATGTTAGAGCTGGTGTACTATTCCATACCAATGGAGTGACAAAACTCGAGCCTTTGTCCTCTGGGGTCTTTTTATAAGCTACCACCCACTTACTGTGGAGCAAGCACTTGCAGACAATTCCCATGGTATTTCAACTAAGTCTAATTTTATGCCCAAACTAATCTGATTGGCTACATATTTTTGTTATGAAAATATTTAATTATAAATAAGTAAATCAATAAATATAAAAGTAAAGATAAAGTCTCCTTTATAAGAGATGTCACACTGATCTTCTCAGTTCCAGCCCTTTTGAATTTCTGTCCTTGTGTGTTTGTTCCATGGTAGAATACTCCATATTGCTTCTCCTGTGGACCAGAATTTCCATGATTCATAAGCGTTGTCATCCTTGTCTCCCTGTTATCCCTACAGGGCTTCCATCACATGCCTTACCATGTAACAAAATCATGGTTCTCTGTTTTGAAGACTGTGTTATCCGCATGTTTTTTGGCACCCCTAGGTTTCACATAGACTAGGATATGACAAGATGTTCTGCTGCTGCTAGCTTTGTGTCAGTTTGCTCTGTGACTTACAACAGGCCTGCTGGATTTGCATGACACAATTTCTCCAGTTGTGAAGGATAGGAAAGTACATTCCCTAGGTCAAAATATTTTGAAGGCTGTATTTGTAAAGCGTCTAGGAAAGATGCATATTATTATTATATCCTGCTCTATACACTCATAATAAGTTAAAAATACTTATAATAATATAAGCTATATAGTCTGGTGTGGCAGCAACAAGTACTTAATCTTAGAGAGAAAGAACCATTCTGGTTAGAAATAAAATCAAATCTAGCTTTCTGACATCAGACACACACTTCAGGGAAGGGGATAAGTTTTAAATTCTTAATAATGGCTACTTTATGATACTCATGACAACAATATCAAATACTTAAAAAAACCTAGACTGTGCTGTTATTAATGCAGTGGAAATCTACATAGTATTTATACATAAATAACTCAACTTTAATGAAAATTAAGATAAAGTGCTGTTCTAGCTGCATATATATGTCACATAGTGTGCAGTAAAAACTTACTCTTGCATAAAATCAATATTTAGTGGTCAAATTTCCCTCATTTCCCACTAATAATGGATGGAGTCATATGGTTCAGCTGTAAATCTACCAGCTGGAAGTAATGAGATGAACTGTCCATAGCAATATGAAAGATATACATGCCTATTCAAAGGCAGACCATCTGTGGAGATCCATGGAGAAGGATAGCAGAGAATTTTATATAGACACACAGTAAAACAGTCTCTTGTGATACTGTAGGAGCTGTGGGGGCCTAATCTTTACATTTGACTATTAAATTAGGAAGGGCAAAGCCTACACAATACCAATGGTATTAGTCATGTCTGGAGGGGCATCCAATACCAGATGTCACTTTTCTGATCTTTCATGCTGAGCTCTTACAGCTTTTGGCACGTCAGAGTTCGCATCTGAACACAATTTAAGTTATAACAATGCAATCAGCATGTCTAACTATTTTTGCCTTTCTCTGCTATTTTGGGAGCTAGGCTGTGGTGAGTCTGTTGTTTAATCTAAAAGCCTTCCTTGTCCCTGTCTCCAGCCTCATGAGGTAATGCTGGGGGATGTCAGAGAGCAGTGTTAAGGAGCAGTTGTTTGACAAGTGCTACTGGTTTTAAACTGAATTGCTTGTTTATTGGCTGCACAATTATTCATCTGTTAGCACAGCATAGAAAAAATAATGTTGACAGTAAAATAGTAGCTTTTCTTGGTAGAAATTATTTCTCTTAAGTGAACAAGTTGCTGTTTTAATGTGAATGCAATTCTGTACAATATAACAGGAAAGGTTTGTTTATTTTTTTAACAGGCCGACAAAAGCTTTCATGATCAGACAAAAGAAAATATATGTGGGGAATTGTGTGTGGAGATCATAGTCTGCTCTTCTGACTTGTTATAAGATAAAGTCATCTCCCTTTATGCAGATTATTCATGTTTATTTATGACATTCTGTGAAAGGAAAGACACTCAAATGCCTCAGGGCTATAGCCCAAAGTAAATAACTTGTCATAATATAACCTTGCAAATGATAATGTAAACCACGGGAAATCCAGGGAGGAGATGCACATACATTCCAAAGCTGGGAAGTTATTGAATGTTTAGGCTTAAGGAGCAGATAGTTTTGATTGGGGATATTTCCCTTGTTTCTGTATGTTAGATGAATTACTCTGCATGAGTGATATCCATTGTACTGTGTTTATTCTTTTCTGCTTTTGTTCACCAATCATTATGATGTCTGGTCCTTTCCCAAAGATGGTCTGTATAATAAATATGTTAAGTCTGACAAGGAATGGATGGTAGTGCAGCATCAATGCCCTCTGGGGTTAGGGAGTGTTCTGGTTATTTTTGTGTCTCTGTAAGCTTATGATCCAGGCATTTGTATAGACAAAATCTTGATTCAAGTTCAATGCAGAAATCTTTCCACTGGGGGAGCTGGCAGCCTGGGTTTGAGCAGTAACACCAGCAGATGCATCTTTGCATTTCTTGTTGCATCCAGGACTGCTGCCTTGTAGTCAGTGTTTGGACCAAAAAAGGTCTTAATGAATTCATTCAGTGTTTCAGTATGGATTATGTGTATAAAGAAACCTTGGGCTTAGGTAGAGGTAAGGTAGCTGCTATGTAAAGTGTTCTGCAGTAAGACTGTTTTTGGGGACCTTGAGGGCTGTTCCCTATGCCATCATGTGCCAGTGTTATAGCTGGATGAGTTGCTTAAAAGCTTGACTCTTGAGCCAGCTGTAGGTAAATCAGTTGTAGCCAGTTTGGCTCTCTCTGTACTAGTAGATTGAACAGTGCCAGAATACTGCCACGTGATCACTTCTACCATTAATTTGTTATTCTACTTTTTAGCCCAGGTTTGGCCTGTGCCAAAAACTACTCTTACAAACAGTTCCCAGACACAGTTCGGGAGTCAGCAGGAATGAGCAAGAGGCAGCTACCAACAGGAAGTTTGGATGCAAAGCACTTTGCTATTGCGGCTGGAAAGAACAGTCCCTAGTCCTTTTTATTCAGTAAGGAAAAGTAGTTCTTGAGTGGAGCATTGAGTACTTAATATCTATTACATAAAACACAAAGTACATCTTTTTCCTTTGGAGAGTTTGCTATTGATGGAATATATTGCTAGAATTTCTAGTTATTGCTAGAAATGTTTCTCTTCTGACTCACAAACTTCAGTATTTTTTAATATATTTTCAATATAATTTGTTTTCCTCTCAAAAATAAAAAACCAGCAAAATTTAGTTGTTCTTCTACATTGTATTTTGATTATTGTTGTCATATATAATATATCTTTCTATTTTTTCTTACAGAAGGATAATGGTCAGTTAAATCTAGGTTGGCCCACATTAACATTAGGCACCTCTAAAAGGTATTTCAATTAATCTAACCTCTGAATTATCTCCTGAATGTGCTCCTCATGGGGGAACCTGGAGAAACTATGTTTCAAATTTAGATGGTGACATAGCACAGGTTGAATGGGAAAGTAATGTTATTGCCTTTCCCTGGAGCACTTAGCACAATAAGATCTTGAACATTGCTGTAATTTGTAGGCATTTCTGGTCAACACGTTCTTAATAGTTGGATTTTTTTGCAATATTTAGTTGAAATTTCTTGGGATTTTTCCTTTTAGTTTTTTTATTGTCTGTTTTTGTTTTTTGTTTTTATTCTTGTTCTTGTTTTTGTTCTTGTGTTTTGTTTTGGGGACTTTTTTGTTTGGTTTGGTTTTGTTTTGGGTTTTTTGGGGATTTTTGTTTGGGTTATTTTGTTTGTTTGGTTGTTTTTTTGGTCATCTTGTCTCATTACAATGAAAGCTATTGGAGCTTGGACCTAGCTGTGCAAGTCTGCTACCTGTTATAAAGTGCCTAGTCTAGGGAGATACCAGCCTGTGGTCCAAATTCACTGTCCATGTATCACATCCAAACTTCTACCATTTCATTGCCAGGTTGCAGTGGCACCTTGTAGGTTACAATCCTATGTGTAAAATAAGCATCACAATGAAGATTTACCCAGGTTTCTTCCTGAGTATCCCCAGTAAAGAAGTATGAAATGAAGCAACAGAGTTCATCAATATAACAAAATAGCATGCTTTCTAAAGAAAACAACAGTGGCTGATAAAATGGCTTGCAAAACAATTGTGTCAGGAAAACAATGACACAGTTGGGCTGGGCCTGACCTTCTACAAAACCCAGAGGAGGTTGCATCTGGCATTTTGATTCTGAAAGCAGTAAAACAGTAAGTCTTAACTGAAAGTAATTTTAATTTTTTTTTTTTTTTTACTAAAAATGAAGTTACCTCACAGGGTCATGAGAATTAGAAGCCAGGATAGATTTCTTCCAGTGAACTGTGCAATTTTTTCCCCCTTCCCTAAAGAGGTAGGATTATGTAACCTAATAAATTGGTCTCATTACAGAGCCACTGACAGACAGGCATATAGGTTGCTGCCAGCTGGCATGTGTGCTGAAGGTGAGCACGCCCAGGGGCTGGTGGAAGTGAGCAGTGGATGCAGCACTCAGAAACCATCTGGCTGAAGGAGGTCATGCCTGTTGCATAAAGCAGGGGGAGATAAGGATGTCAGCAGTACAGAGGGCGACATCCATCAATCAACTTCTTCATTATAGCAAGAATGAGCACTGCAGGTCCTTAGCAGGAAGAAGGAACTAGTGATGCCTCATCTCACAGGTGGCAAGTCTAAAAAGTCTAACCTTTCACATTTCTAGGGGCAGGCAGAATGAAGAATGTGTTTTTAATGAATTACCCATAATCACACACACACACACACACACACACACACCCCTACACAGTATCCTACTTCCATATATATTTCCTCTTCAGGATAAAATAATTAAATAGAAAAGTCTCATTATTTATTTTTTCAAATCATAAAAACATGTCTTAACGGGAAGCACATTTTAAAGTCTCTGATCAAGTAAATAATTCTCTGTAATAAAAATGCAGAGAATTATTTTCTGCATCTGCATTTCACTCCAAAGGATAGAAGAATGGTAGAAGAAGGAAATATGCCAGAAGGTAAGATGATGAAATGAACACTCATGGCATTTTTACTCATCTGAACTAAGAATCAGATGATTAATTAAATCTCAAACTCAGAATTAAATGATTAATTAAATCTCAGGCTTCAGGGACTGAAATATGACAGAGCCGGTTTCTTCTGCACATCCAAATACATGCCAGAGTACATGGGGGAAGATTTGCATTCCACTCAGAAATGTCACTATCAGAGGCAGAATTTGTAAAGGAAAGAAAAGATGCAGAAAGCTCAGAAAATTTGCCTTAAGCTCTCCAAAGATAACCAACAGAATACAACTGATAGAGCAGGAAGCCTCTGGAAGGTTTTTAATTATTGGGATGATAATGCAAAAGGAAGAACAGATCTGAGATCAGATCCCTCTATGAAGTCCAGCATACCTGTTCCAATAGGTGTGTAAGTCTAAATAATATGGCAGGCTGATTAGTATCCATTACTTCAGCATACAGAAACTGAGAGTAAGTGCTTCTAGAGGAGGAAGAGGGCACACCCTGAGCTACCTGCTAAATCTCCCTTTATCCCATCAATGACAGTAGATTAAAGCTAGAAGCAGGACTTAAATCTTGACCAATTCCTAAATTCAGAGAGAGGTTTAAATCTCCACATCTTTCTCTTTCTTATTCATGAAGGGACCCTTTATAAAGAACAGAAATAGAGACAAGCTCAGATGGACTGGACTGCATAAGTCACAGCATCCTAAAATAAGCTTTGGTGTTATCACTTAGCTAGTAAGGTAATGCTGAGTGATTGTACAGGGACTGCTACTCTGTAATGCTGCAGATTTTACAAGAGAAAATCTACTGTCATTTCCTCACTAAACATATACCAATGTCAACTTTCTCCTTCTCAGGGAAATTGGGATTTGGCCCTACCTGCAAATGAACTCCCTAATGTCGCAAGGTAGGCAGACAAAGGGAAAAATGTTCATAGGATGAGGAGGACTTTTTTCACTCACTTCTCAAATGATAGCCATATTTTGACACTTGTAATGAAGCCAATGAGGAAAAATATTACTGAGCAAAAGGCCTCTCTAACAAGGGAGCAGGTATGATTATTATCTTGGTGTTCACCTCAGAGTGCGCAATAGATTAGGTTTGCCTTTCTTCCCCCAAAACCATCATCAATCAATCAGGTTAGAATAAGAAAAAGCTAAGAGGGCCTTTATTTTTGTAGATCATTAAAAATTACCTAAGGGACCAATTTTCTGTACTTTTGCTCAGTTTCCCTTTGATTCCAGTCATTAAGAATAAGATACACATAGCTGTATGGTCAGACAATGAACAAAATTCTCCTCTTGCTTGTATCGATGGGTTCTGTTAAAGCAGAACTGGAATAAATGAGAGGAACATGCCTGACTTCTCTTGGCAGCTTTACTCAAGCACACATGAAACTTAATTCCTTTCTCAGTGAAAGTACCTCAAATGAAACCTGAAGTGACTGAATTAAATTGCATTATAACCCTGCAGAGGTCAGCAGGGCAAATTCAAATTTGGTGCAAGCAGTGGTAATGAAGTTGCCCTCTTTGTTGCAGGGCTCTATCTAAATTCAAGTATATTGTTAATAAGTGGTATAAGATTTCTTATATCAGTGATATTTAGCTAAATATTTTACTGTTCACTAACTGAACTGAAGTACTAGGAACTGGCCATACATCTGCAAAGGTATAAATAGAAATATTATACCTCTGTAAATGTAAATCTGTGTGGATTAAGTAGGCAATAGTTCTATGTTGATACTTTTATTAGTAAAAAAGTAACAGAAGAAAATGCATCAGCTGAGTTACCAAATGGGTAAGAATTCTTTCACAATTGTGCATGCTACCGTACGGTACAGCCTACATATGAAGAGATCCATCTGCGCATGAAAGTTGATTTATTTAAAAGTCTATTTATTTAACCAAACTTAAAATTAATAAATCACACTCTTCATGCTAAATGCTGTAATATCAGTGAGCCCTGAAATGATCTGTAGATTTGGCCATTTGGGTAAATGTACTGGTCATGAGTCAGATCTGATAAGGTATTGCTCTGCTGTGCAAATCGTCATACAAGAATCTCCTAAGTATCTATCATGTTGCACTAAAGGCTGATACCAAGGGTGGGGAGACATACAAAAATTTCATGTCTTATTTATGTACCTCTGATGACAGAAACACAAAATACTACCTCTATCAAAAAGCTGTATTTTTCTTCTTCCCCCCCTCTAATCTTTTTATTTAAAAAGAAAGGAATTGTAGCAGATATATTTCAATTCTATTTAGAAGTTTTCTGTGAGAATCCCTTCATTTCATAGTCCAGGGCTGTCATCAAAATCAAATGTATTAGTTTTACCCAAACATGCAAACAGATGCACTACTTTTGAGAAGGGAGAGGAAAGAAAGGAAAAGAAGATAAGGAGGTGGAGACAGAAAAAGAGGGGGCTGGAAATAAAACCAGAAGACAGCTTTAAACATTTCCTGCAGATATGTTTTCTACCCTACCTCACCCACAGTCCCCCTTCCTTCCCCCTACAGAATTTGTGATCTCTAGTTCCTACTGAAAACTGATTCCAAGCACGCTTCAGTTGGCCATGTGAATCATGTCTAAACCTCTTTTGAACATGTTAACCTCTGTAGAAACTGTGCCTTGCTGGTAACTACAACAGTGCAGAGCACTCCTTCACAAAAAGCAGTGGAAAAAAATGTGCTGGGGCCAATACAAAAACAGACCCCTGTGCATGGGCACTATCATCTTTGGCTGTATGGAGCATGCTGCTATTTCAGGAGCTGTTTACTTTAATATTGCACTTCTAGAATTACAGTAGAACACAGTGAGTTGAATGTAGTGGTCCATAACTCTTTCTTAGCACTGTTTTGTCAACTGTTGAGTACCAGTTATATCTGCTCTGAAAAATTTTCTACAGCTTAGTAGGAACCATGGCTACAAAACAAGGTGCCCAAACTCTAAAAACAATCTTTTACTAATAGCATGGTCCTTGACAATGTGAAGAAGTCATGAAGAGACTCTTACTGTTCTAATAATAGCTGTTATGTTGTTCCGGATGCTCCCAGACACTCATCTGGTTTCCTGTTCCATTTTTACCTATGACTCGATGTTGAAATCTCTAAAAACAGTGTAAATATCCAGTGGGCTCTGATTCTGTTTCCCAAATTCTAGTTAACATGTTTCAAAAAGAGTTGTGTAAGCTGACCTAGTTATAGAGAGTGATATGTGATCTCTCCCTCTCTTCTCTTTCTTATTTATTCAAAGAAATACAGCGAGGGTTCATCTGTGTAACTTGCCAAGCATCCGAAGAAATGAAATAGTGATGACACACCAAGGAATCGGAAAACACTCAGAGCTGTCTTACTCTGAGGAAGGAACCAAACTTAAATTGATCCTGAAATGAGATAAAGCCTATAAAAATCTTTGTTTTTTTTTAAAAAAAATATTCTGATCAAACAGAATTCATGCTTCACATATAGGAATAAAATATGAATCAAGTTTGCAAATTTTAAAAAAAAGTAAATGGTGTTTTCTATAGAACCCAGTGGAGGAACAGTATAACTTGCTGTTTTAGCAGTGCTGTTCTAAGCCATTCATGTTACACTTTAGATTTTTGGCAATAACTGACATGCTGTGAGTCTCCTGGGAAGTGATAAGTTTGCCCACTTCCTTGTTTATCAAAAGATCAAAACTTTATCAGAATTACTTTCATACATGCTTTAAAATCCAGTCGCTTGTGTTAATTAGTTGTGTAATCACATCTAACACTTTTGGGGATGGAGTAGAACAGGTTTGACTTGGTGGGTGAGAAAGGATCAAAGCAGGGCTCTAACAAATTATTATGGTAATTAGTGTTAGTCTTGTAGTTTATCTCCAGGGGGGCTTTTAATAGAAGCAGTGAGGGCTTGGGAAAAGCTGTGTGCAGGATAAGCATGCACTTGAAGAAACAAAGCCTGCCAAGCTCACAGGGCAGTCTGGCATGGGGAGTGGAGATGAGTGGCATGAGAGGAAATTGAAAGGCATATCAGGTAGTGAAGGGGAGAAGTGATCTGAGTGTGTTACACAGTTTTCAAGATGCAAGAGACCTTCTGCATACCTGTGTTCCCCCTCATCCTTGAAAAAAAGCTCTAATAACTCTTAGATTTGCTAAGTCTTAGCCAAAAGAGCAGCTGTAGCTGGAGATGGACAGAAGACTTCTTCAGTATGGCTCCATGAGCTGGGGAATATGGAAAGTGTAGGTGTCAGTGTGTAGGTCCCCTGCAAATGTTTTTCCTTGGGGTGTTACCTAAAAAAGGTCCAGATGTGACCATCAGTGCATGGAGTATGCAAAGACAGGATAGGAACAGACTTTGCCACCAGCCTGTGTTGTGATGGTCTTTTGCCCATAGAGAAGCGAGTAATGAAAGCCCTGGGTGATCCTTGCATTTGCACCCCAGACTTCAATTCAATGCCTAATTGTTCCCCAGTCTAATTAATCCATAGGGATATGCATGGGCAGAGTTCCAGTCCTTTTCATGCTACCGCTTGTTTTATAGTGGGGTCCATAGAGGTCCCCTGAGATGAACCTCTTCCTGATAAAAATATTTCTTATGGCTCCCAGGGAGAAAGAGGCTGATGTTGCTCTCTGCTTTGGAAGGGCAGTGCTAAGGCTGGTGACAAGGACAACTCTGTGAGGTTTACTCAGGCTGGCCTGCTGCCAGGACAGCAATCTGCCTGCCACCACAGCCTCGGCAGCCGGCCGGGCGACAGTGCCGCTGCCTGGCTGACACCCCCCAGATTGGCAGGGCTCCTTTGCCAGGATGGAAACTGTCTCTGGTGAACAGCTCGTTATTAGTGCTCTACTTTTCACAGCAATTAAGTCAAGAACCATGGCACCTGTTCATCTCACCTCCCTTGCGGGAATTAACATGCCGTATGGGAGATTTGCACGGGGTGGGGGTAGGGGAAGAGAGCTCCTCTTGTGTATGTCAAAGGCAAATAACAATGTAGCTGAGATTCTTCGGGGAATAGCAGGCTTGATGAATTTACAAGAATTTTGAGGAGAACTTCTTTTACCCTGGGGGTGGTGAAAATGTCCCAGATAATTTGATTTTAAGTAGATGTTCACTTTGTGTTGTTAGTTCTCTCCCCAGCTAAGGAGTACTTACGCCTGAGTGAAAACCACTGAAGAAACCCTGACGACACCTCAAATCTCTCTTATAATGAGAATATAACTGCTTCAGTTTAAATGAACAATGTTTTAATCTATGCTGCTTGTATGTACAAAGGCTCTGAAATGGACCTCGGGTTTGCCTAGGGATTTGCTGTGTGTATTTACTTAAGCAGTGAACCCGAAAAACGGCATAATTGTTCATCTTGCAAAGAATTACCTCATTCTGTCTAATCAACCTGACAGGACAAAACAAATCAATCTTTTAAAGAGATGTACTTTTTTTCCAGGAAGATGTGGATATTAAGACGGTATGTAGATGCTGTTGGTTCCAATTAAAATCAATATCTGTCCTGATTTGTGGCTGTTGTCTCTGTGACAGCGAGGGGGCTAGATAAGGGGACCCATCTGCTCAGCTTTCCCAAAGGGGCTCCAAACAAGTGAATGACCTGCAGTGTTTATTATTAAGTTTTCAAAGGGAAACTTGTTTTGGTCTAATTGAAGGAATAATACGAGAGAGGTTATTTCTGGTCAGTTCCCTGCTGTTTTCACTCCAGAGAATATATTCCAGGTGTTAGCTAGGCAATGCTATGATACAGTATTGACTTTCCCTTGTGTTTAGGCATGCTGGTGCCAATGGACCAATAAACTGCAGTTATGAACGTAAAGCCAACTCTTTCAGAGGAACTTTTTGCTAACTATTTAGAAAGCCAGATGGTTAATGACTACATCAATTTTCAAAAGCTCCATTCCCCAAGAGCAAAGTAATTGTAATTTTTCAACACCCTTGTCCTTCTTTTTCATCTACTTTATTTTGCTTCTTTTCTTTTGCACTGTTAACAAAAGATTGGTTGTGAGAGACTGCTGTTTTGTATCACATTTCTTGCAGCTAACAGTTCTTTCCCCTTCTTATGACAACAGATTTCACGGGCAAAGTCTAAATAATAGGGAAAAATATGGACCTATAACTTTCATGTGGAATATGATAGATAAACCTTATTTTTTAAAATAGCATATGATGTCATCCCTGGATCATGCATGTGTTAGACATTGTGCGAATGTGTCTTTAGACAGGCAAACCGAAAAAGCAAAGGCTGTGTAGAGCAGTGACTCAGCCCAAGTCTGGAAAACAAAACGACAACAGGCTCTGGTTTTATGTCTTCAGGCTGGGTCATCCAGATAGCGGAGTAATATACTCAGGAAAGTAATCTCAGGCTACAAATTATTTTGTTTAATATTAATTTCTAGGAGGAACAAGGTTTTTCAATTTAGTTGCTGGACTAAGCAATTAGAGAAAGATTTACCATTCAGGTGGAATTTAAATTAAAAGTCTTAGAACTTTTTGTAAAAAACCCTAAACTCACCTTTGAAGACACTTTTAAATGTTTGATTTGAACTTTTATTTTTTGGTTGCTATTTAATGTATCTTAAACATAAAAAACCCTACCTTTTTAAATAATATCTTCTGATTTCTAAAAATTCCTTCTCACTTTTCAAAATTAATCCTGCATCCTTTTATTTAGAATTCTGCATAGCTTAAAAAATGTGATTTGATTTCAAAAATGTGCCTGAGTCTTGCATTAGATTCAAAATACATGTAATGTGGGTTGAAAAAAAAAAAAAAAAAAAAGAAGTAAATTCTCTGTGTAAGGAGCTAATAAGAATTTGATTATAATTAATTTATATAAATAGTAGAACAAGGCACTGCTGTTGTAAATATATCTTCAAATTTATATGTATATTTAGTCATCCTAATGCCATTTAGGAACATGGGTCTCTGGTTTTTTTCTCACTGGGAATACAGACGATCAAGACACGAAATTGCAGAAGAACTTGCTGTTATCTCCCGTCTGTCCTATATCTTCAGTTCCAAAACCAAAATTGAGACCATGCCTCAATCCTGTTTTTAATTGTTTGACTTTGAACCCAGCTGCCAGCCCACTCAAGAAAGTGCAGAAAGCAGTGGGTTGTAGACAACTGAGGAAAGATGGTCTCATTGTCTCCTGGTGACACTTCTTGTAATCACTGAAGCAGCGACTGGACCCCACGTTCAGCCCTTCTGTGGGTAAGGTCATCCTGGGCGAGAGCAGCCACCCATGAGCTATTGGGTGAAATAGAGATGCCAACGTCTCCTTATTCTCTAGTGGGGTGGTGAATGTTGGGTTTTGTTTCCCCTGCTTTTAATTTCACTTCAAACCAACTTCCACCCTCCTTTCTTTTTTTTATGTGGGTGCCAAGCTGAAAACTTTGTTGTTCACACAGACCAAACTCAGCTGCTAAATCTAACTCATTAAATTGTTTTAGTTCTTTATTAGAGGGTGGGGGCTTGGGTAAGGATTCTTTTGACTTTTAAGCAGCGTTTTTTCTTGAACCAAGCATGTTGCACTGCACCAAAAAGTCTTTACTAATCAAGAAAAAAATTCCCTAATTCTCAGCTGTGCTAGTGTGAGGAGATGGGGAGAAGCTGTGATCCAGGGCCAGCCATTGTTTTGGAGCAGAATGCTGAGGTGATTGACAGTTGTAAATTAATGGGAACGATTTTTAGACAGGGCTTGTCACATGAGGGCCTGGCCATCCTGGCCATGCTGTCTGTGCTTTAAGTTTCTAATTCCATTTGGAGTTTAGACAAAGAGGCCTGGATGAATCCTGCTCTCTGTCCATTTGGCTGTCATCGTTTTGATTAACCTGGTTCTTCAGCAGGAGCAAAAAGTAGTTGGCTTCGGTCCATGCAGACATCAGGAAAATAGCTGCCGTAATGGCCTCATGATCTCCACACAAGAGATCCTGGGACTAATCTGCTTTTTCTCCTATGTCTAATTAAAATCTTCTCTTCCTGTTTACATTAACAATTTTTACAATATTTTCATTAAATAATTGCTTTTGGAACTGTGAGATGGTTGGAACACTATTTTTTCCAGCACAGGTGTTACATAAGCAGGGATGAAATGGGAAAAAGAGAGCAGACATGGGTGGGGAAAATAGTTGTGGGAAGGAAAGGAAGGAAAGGAAAGGAAGGAAAGGAAGGAAAGGAAGGAAAGGAAGGAAAGGAAGGAAGGAAGGAACTTGGACTTGAGTAACACTGATCAGAGATGTCTCTGCTTGGCTTCCTGGTCTCAGTCCAGAGGAGGAAAGTTCTGCACTCCTTATGGAGGCAGTTTCTGTATGTTTCTTCTTTCCTCTTTTTTTCTTTCTCTCCTCTTCCCACAGCTTCTCACTCTTGCTTCAACCCCAACAGCACTAGGTTTTGTGCTGAAGTGCACTGTTATTTACTGAGCCTAATTACACAGCAGCAAACTGAAATCCCTCTTGTCTACTTTGGGCAATTTGGACTCATTGTGTGGAGCATGCAAGTGGGATTTGACACAGAGTCAGGAAGAAGGGTAAATTAATATGGTCACTTCAGTCAGGGTCATAAAAAGTCATAGCTCTTCTGCTGCAGATGTGTCTAGGCTTTGGCTCTTTTGTGCAGGTTTCAATGGAGAAAAAAAATGAAACCTATTTTTTGTGAGCCAGGCAATCAGTGATATGTTACAGAGGAAAGGTATGATCTGTCTTAAGCTGGGATGAACAGCTGCTGACTTTGGGATGGTGTCTCAGCCTTAGATGTTTGTTCAGACAGGGAAACCACAGAATTGATGAGAAGAGAGGTCATCAACATTTTATCCTTATTTATCTCTGACCTGAAGAGGCACAGACTCTTGGATGATATGTGGATGATTGTTTTCAACAGTCTGCTCTTGCAGATATAATGGCCATGCTTGGGCAAGCAAATGACAGAAAGAGAGAGCTGAGATTAGGTTTCCAGTTTCATTGTAAATGAACCTTAATCCCATTTCTGATTTTTTCCTGTGTGTGGTGTGTTTATTATTCTGTGTAAGGTAAATAGCTGGAAATGTGGCCAGAAGTCTACTCTTGGACCACCTTTCAAAATGTGTTATTTTCTGTCTTTGTTGTACTGATAAAAGTGGGCTTAATGGATGGAGCTAGTGACGTGCCTTTTACTAGCCAAACACCTCCTGAGGATCCTGGCTGTTGAGCTGCCCAGGATGATGCCCATACAGTCACGGGCTCCTGAGCAGTGATGGGTTGGCAGGATGGGCTGCAGGAACTGTGGGCATCTCTTGTTGCAAGGTGGTCATGCTTGGTCACCACGCACCTGAGTCTTCATAGAAGAATTTCCACTTGGGGTTCAGGAGAGGTACAAGGGCATGTTTGGTGACATTCTTAGGCAGATCGTTATGGCTGGAAGAGAAGAAAAGGAGATTGCAGCACTTCGAACCACACTGGGAAGAGGCTGGAGGGGAGAGCTGTTTGAACCACAAAATGCAGGTCACTGTGAAGCAGAGATGTTTTCCCTAGACATGAACCTGAACCAAGACACAGTTTAGAACACACCACATACACGAGGGAAGTTTACCATTGGATCCCTCTTCCACGAATAGCTTTCATATTTCACTAGCATGCTGAAAAAAAAAAAAAAAAAAATTGATCCGAACAGCCATTCACATTTAAAAGTATTTGGGTTTGGGTCAAGACCATATTCCAACATGCCCTTTCCCTGTTGCTTCCACTGCCTGCAAAGTACCTCCTTCAGAATCCCACTGATGAACACTACTGAGATTTGGAAACCTTCAGTTCCAGCCCAGACATAATGTTGTCACATACTTATGTGAAGTTCACTGAACAATGCCACTTCATAAAAGCCCCATAAAGGTACAATCTTGTGCTCAGAGGAGATTTTATTTATGGAGACACAGAAAGCTGTGTGTGTGTGTGAATGTACTCTGTAAAAAGTCCATTAGCCAAGGTGTAAGTGAAATGAATCTGACCTCTGTGTCATTAACATGCTGTCTGCAAAGGTGCTGCTTCAGAGCATTCCTGACCTCACCCCAAATCCTCAGTGAGAACTGAAAGTGAGAACAGAGTTGGAGGATGATTTTTTTTAAGTGAATTAGGCAGTGTTTTGTCTGAGAAGAATAAGAATAATGAAATAGAAAAAAAATATAAAAAGGCAACCTGGACCCATGATAAATCTTGGTTTTTTTCCAAGTCTTACTGAAAACTCTAGCCAAAAAGTAAGAAACAGTATCTGAAATGTTTGTGAGGGAAGGCAACTGTGCCAGCACTCATCCAGCAACATCTGAGAGAAGAAAGAGTTTTATATGTGATTGCCTTAGACTTGTTGTCATTATCAATTAAGCTTAGAGAGCTCATTTGATATGCTTGGCCATCCTGCACACTTGCCAAAAAAGCAAGACTTCTCCACAGTTGCAGCCCTGAAGACCACTGAAACATTGTGAGGAGAAGTGAACAAATGTAGTCAGTGAGGTGATACTGGATGCACTGTATTTTCCTTGAGGAAAATGACTTTGGATGGTGGCCTAGAGCTGGCATTTGGTGCACACCATCGCATGGTGCTTGTCACTTATAAATCCTCATGCCTCCTGTGAGTACAAAGCAGTATGGTAACAAACTCATTTTTAACTGCATCTTCTCTAGCTAAAGGCATGTTCCTTTAGCATTGTAGATGTGCAAAACAACCCTGTTGTGTGTGACTTATGTCTCAATTGCATGCCAAGATGTTTTATATACCAGGTAACTGTGTCACTGAGGAAGCAGTGGCAGCTTCAAACATGGCTTTTGCTCAGTGGCTTTGTTGGTGTGAGCATTCCTGTGCTTTGAAGGTTTATAGGCAGCTCATGTACAGCTGCACTGTGCAGTTTGGGCAAGATGCAAGACACATGCTCACAAGCATCGCTTTGCTTCACACTCTCCGTCCCCTCATGCTCCAGTACCCTGCACACCCTTTTAGCAAACAAGCTCATGAAGAGTCCAAGGCAGTCTCAGCTACCACTTTCAGTCCAGAAGGCAGTAAGGGATGGTAGTTCAATATCCTTTACACAGAGGTCATATTTGACCTCACTGTTGAATATAAATGTATAATGTTGGCTGAGGCACAAGAAATGTTGAGGAGTGAGCTCCTCAGAAGCTTTCCCATTGTAGCTAATCCTGTTTCATTTTATTAAAAAACTGACCTCTGTGGACTTAAATGAAAAAAAGAAATAGGTTAATACAGCTTCTACCATATTCACAAACATCATCCTCTAAGGGTTAATTAACACCTTAAGTTACTCCAGCTTAGTCTCTTGAGCATAACCTATGTCTAGCATGGTTATGATGAATCTTCTATTAAGAATTTGACTATACAACTGAACTTTTATATTGCTAAATTCTAGATAAGCCTCACTTAGACTGAAAAAGAAAGAAAGCCCCTTTACTGAGGGGAAGACACCAACATCCCCGTAGGTGAGTCCACCAGGACTGAATATAGCTGCAGCAGGAGGGAAGAAAAGGTCGTGAGGGATCTTGTGGTGACTGAGCTGCCTCCTGAGGCAGGGTGTGGATATGCTCCACCAAGACAAGGAACTAAAGGTATTTCATAAACCCACCTCAGAATGTCCCTCAGCATGAAGGCTAGCAGTGAGAAAACACTTGTGTGAGGGGAATTTCCAAGCCCTTCCTTTGGGAGCCTGCTGAGGGCAGAGGGGAGAACAGCCCCTCCAGGCTTCTTTTAAGTGGTTTCTGCCACTGACATGAGTGGGGATTTTTGACCCAGAAACTCTGAAGCTAAGGAGGCATTCAGGATGCTGCAACTACAGCAAACATTTCAGAGGGAAAGTGTCCATTTTAGAGTCCCACCATCAGCAGCTCCCAACAAGAGACAAGCAGTAGCCTCCCTTATTTTGATCACTGTGTTTGGCTCTCCCCCAGAGCTGTACATCCCAGAGGGCATCTAGGAGTGGGTTGATATCATTCTATGAAGCATCCCTGCAAAGTTCCCCTTCCCAAAACATGTGGTAACTGTAACCTAATGATATTGGAGACCGAAGTCATAGGAAATTCAGTCTCAGTTTTAGACTTTGCAAGGAAAGTGATACTCACCCCTCACAACACCTCTATCCCTCTTTGTTTTTCCCTTTTAGTTTTGTTTTTTTCCCATTAATTGTAGACCCTTGTGAGGCCTGTGGGTATAATCAAAAAGCAGAGGCAGGGATGCCCCCTGAATTAATTAATCCTTGGACTTTGTTAATACAAGTCTGAACTTACATCAATTAAAATATCTATTCCATTCATATCCAGCATTTTCAGAGGCTGATCCAGGGGAGTATGTTCAGGACAGCCTCAGAGTAAGCTTGAGCTGTGAACTCCAGAAACCCTAACCCGGACACACAGGTCCTGACATAAAAAATATGTTAGGAAGGAAGGAGGCAGCCTCTTCTCTGCTTTTTCCAGGCAACTGAGAAGCAAGAGTAGAGATAAATTCCCTGTAGATAAATGTCAGTCATATTTTATAAATAGATAAGTGGATTCAGCAATACAAAGGGTCCGGCTTTTGAATGTGAATTTCTGACCATAGGTCCTAGCAACAGGATTTTGTGCTTAAACACTTCAGCATTAAATCCCTAGAGAGACTGTGTTGCAAAATGAAAGAAAGTGAAGCCATTTAAAAAAATTAAAATAATAACCAGCATCAGCCCATCGTCTTTCCTTCAGATTGAGCCACAGAATGTTGTTCTTCTGAAATCTTCCATAAGCAGAAAGGAAAAAAAAATTAAAGCTGCTAGTTTCATATATACTTTAGATCACCACAAACCAGCACTGCTACCACTCTCTCTGTGCTGCCAGACTCTGTCCTGTGATTTAATGACCAAGTTAATGATCCTCTTCACATGTGCCTGAAAAAGTTAAAATTCCAGAGCCATTTAGAGGCTAAGGAATTCATCACTTGAATTTACCTTCCATAGCTCTGCTGATAATGACCCAACCTGCACTAGGAATACATGAGTTTAAAGATGATCCTATCTAGAGCTGGAAACCAAAGCACATGCAACTACCCTGCCTTAACTGGTTTTAGACTATCATTCATGATTTTAGAATTTTGGCATTATTTTTCTCATTAAGGAAGACAGTAACTCTCAGAAAATGTCCAAAACCCAACATATTTAAATGTGAAGTAAAGAATTTTTCACTCTGAGCTTATGGTTAAAAATGCATGTGATGAATATCTGTGTGCAAAGAGAATAAAAAATGGGATTAATTTGGGAGAAACCAAGCAGTGCTTGCCTGCAGGCAAGATGTTCTACCTGAGAGGCTAGCACAGGAAGCAAAAGGTCTATGTCTGCATTGTGACCCTCTCTGACAAAAATGCATCTCATGCAATCGGAAGATCAAACTGCAAGAAGCAACTCCTTCAAAAGTATGGTGTCCATATTATGAGCTTTTTCATTCAGAATCTGGCTTCCAAAGATGAATATATTTCCTTTAGCTCATGTCAGAGATACAAGTAGAAGAGCCTAATCTTTCGCATCCCTGTGCTTCATCTTGCCTTCTTTTAGGGCTGATGTAGGAATGCTATCATACTTCACTGGCAGAGACATTATATCTCTTTTAAGTAGAATACCATCACATTTCTGGACCAAAAAAAAAAAGCAATATTCTCCCTGTACAATTAATGGATCATTGTATTAAAATACTAAGTACTAATATTAAGTTGAATAATGTTTCCCCTCTGTCTTAGAATTTCCCTTTTAAAGTCTGTTCCTTGGCTTTGAAACTCTTGACATTAACAAAACTTCAGGTACACTGACAGTCATGCTTTCCTTCGGAAGGTTTTATTTCATGCCATGCTAACATTATTGTTAACAATTTCTTTGTGGAGGTTAAAGCAAATTATCTTGTTCCTGTTAACAGCAGTGTGCAACAAGATGGAGATTTGCTTATTTGTATTGCATATTGGCTAGATAATAGGCCACTTTCTTTAAATAATGTTTTTTCACAGCCATGTTGAAATTTCAGTAGACAGGAGCCATTTTGCAGTCTCCTAAAAAAAGATGATGATCAGAAACAGCTTGGAACAGAAGCTGAAATAAAATGTCAAGAAACCCAGACTTAAATGAATTTGTGCTTTTTAGCTAAAAAGAAATGTTCTAGTTCAGAATTTGCCCCAAACCACTAATGCTTAGAATAACATACTTATCCTTTGCTTGTCCTGTCTGTATAATACACTTGTGAGAAGTCTGTGCTGTCTTTACCATGCTTTTTCTTCCTCTGAAAAGAGAATGGGCTGCAGTGTTAGCAGAGGCTCTGAGTGCTGTAGCTACTGAGTCTTGGTTTTTGCTTAAATCATCTGTACTTGTTTATTTCCTTGGAGCTTTCCACTGGGAGAAAGTCACAGATAGTCAGAATGTTCTTATGTATGCCAATTAGGATCCACAAACCCACACTTTCTCGTTTTCCTTGCTTTTTGGTTAGAACAGATTTTTCTGCCTGGAAGCTTCCCTGTGGGCTTGGGAGGCAGATTACACTTTTCTCCATGGGATGTATCCAGTTGGCTGCAGGAGATCTGGATCCTATCTTTATTTCTGCCACTAACCTACTTTGGGCAAGCTGCTTCCTTTCTCTGTGCCTTTGTGCCCTTGCTCACCAACAGAGATTAGAAACGGTACAGGGCAGAGCATGCCTGTAAATATTACAGTGAATTTGTACAATACTTTTAGCACAGTGGGGTCCCTCAGTCAGGGATGTTATTGAACTCTTGCTTTAGGACAAATAAGAGTGACAGCTGCTTTTGATCCAAGTTTCTCAATGACTTATACATCTCATCCCATATCTTCCTGTAATTCCTTTACTATGTAATTTCATTCTTTCCTTTTGTCCACACCATCTTACAGATGTTTATATATGCTTTCCCTCCCACAGCTCTAAATCCCTCAGAATAACTGAACTAATATTGGTACATTTTCACACTAAATTGAATCCCTAAAAAATGCAGTGTCACTCTATTGGGACCCCAAACACGTACCTGCCATAGAATATGGCACTGAAAAATGTTAATTCTTGGCTTTTTAAACTTGTTTTTTTTATAGAGTGAGATTTTTCAATGGGTTTTCATGCTTTGCTTCAGGCAGGATCACTTTCTATTTGCAATAGGCAGCACTGCATGGTTGTGGAGCACCCTGGGACTTTGACAGTGGCATATATCACCCCATTTTGCATGGAAACTGGCTCACCAAGAAGTATGTGGGGCACAACCAGTCTCATTCCTTATAGCAGGGAGGGGAGCCAGTCTTTTTGGCACATGGATAGTTATAAATCAGTCTGAACTCCTGAAGAAAGCTGTGTCGATGATCTTTTATCATAGAATCACGGAATTGTTTGGGTTAAAGGGGACCTTAAAAATTCACTCAGTTCCAATCCACCTGCCATGGTCAAGGACACCTTCCACCATTAGAGCAGTCTGCTCAAAGCCCAGTCCAGAATGGCCTTGATCTTCCTCAGGCAGAGAGCAAGGTCAGATTACAGCCAGAAAGCAGATGAGTCCAGGAGTAAGCAAAGAAGGATTCTAGCAACTAGCAACTTGTTGCCTGTACGCTGCTCTGTCTCTGTTCTGGTGGTCTGTGTGTTTGAAGGAGAAATGTAGATGGTCTTTGCACATAGTACCTCAGGGGACAGTTCAACCTGATCCTGTTATAACATTCTCAGCCATTTTAAGTGACCTAGGATTGTATTTCCCGGGATGGTCTGGTGAATCAGTTTTAAAATAAAGGCACAAAAATATACTAAGCAAAACTGGCCAAAGATTTTTATTCAAATACTGAAAGTCATTTGCTGATTTCAATAGACTTTGGATCATTACCAAAAAAGTGTCCTTTTTTTGATGCATAAAATAATGTTCCTGCACACACAGTTAATGCAGTCAATTGTTCTTTATATCTAGAGCTCTTCTGCAAAAAACTCAAGGCCTCTTGACAGACTGCATGAGTAAAAAGTAGCACAAGATTATTGGAGGCACCAAATCACGCCACGGACTTGTTGTTTGGATAATAAAGTTCAGAGGTACAGAGGATAATCTCATCAGAGAGAGGGTGACCAACTCTCAGTTATCATCTCTCTGTACACTTCCTTTTCAGCTAATTAAACCTTAATTCTTCACAGGAAGTACTTTCTGCACATTCTGCAATAACTTGGCTTCATATTATTTGACATATCTCTCTTGTTTTTATCTGGAGAAACAGGAAAAGTACAGTTCCAACATGTAGACCTAAACCATTGCTTTATCTTTCCATTAGTGTATTAGCAGTTCTCATATGACAGTACGTGCTCAATTCTCCAAGAATAAAGATATATTTTTTTAAACAACTTCTCCAGGATAAAAATGTGGATGAGCTTTGAAGCTGCAGAGTTCGACTATACATGCTATTTCTTCTCTCCAGTAGGATAGAGGAAGCACTCTGTCTCTGCATTTTACTTTCACATCATTATTCACTGCCTTCTTTGTTTGAATAACATTATTTTAGTGTTCTCAACTTCAGGCCTTCATAAACCATTACATTCCTTTAAATACTGGTGACTTTTTGTCATCTGGTGGCCCCAGCTCTTGGATTTATATTTTCAACTTTTCTTCACAACCGCAAAAGGTAGAAACTATTTCTTCTGAAAGAATGAAACATGACAGTTTCCTGTAATCATATGACTTCAGGAGCTCAGGTTTTAAGAAAAGTGATCTCTCTCCTAATAAAATCACAAGTGTTGGCAATTCTGTTCCTGCTTTTGACCACTTAATTTTTGTAGCAGAGTCTCAGAGCACAGTATCAAAACATAGCTGACTTCTTTTCAGAAATTAAATTTACTTACATGGTCAGCATTAAAATTTATGGAAGAATCAGTCTCAGCTGCTCACTAATTTCCCGTGAACCCTAGTCCATCAATGCTGTTGCAAAATCTAGTGTTGACATGAAGGATCTGTTTATGACATGAATCCAGTTGGAAATTATGAACTTGCTACATATGTGTATGTGAGACAGGAACTCCTTTTAATCATCGCTGTCTTTGTTACTCAATTTTATCAGTGTCTGATGCAGGATTCCCCACATTAGTGTTACAGAATAACAAGCTAACACGATTTTCTGATTTACATGCTTTGTCCTCAAAATTTATTTTCTTAAAAAGGTAAGTTGTTTCTCCCAAGTAAAAGAATTAATTGAAGACAAAATTACCTGCCAGTGGTACACCTGAGACCAGACCTTTACCACCTCCAGGTGTTGATTGAAAACTAATGATGAAAGAGGGATATTTATGGAGAGCCATTTGCTCCAGATAAGCAGACACAGGGTAGGAGCTCAGGATATCAGGTGCTTTCCTGATTGTGATGTCCTTTACATATTGTTCCTCAGTGAAAAAATTAATTACAGAGAATTTGTATTCAGCTTGTTTGCTTATTGGCTTTTAATAAAGTATTTTGCCTGTTAAGAGCTATATTGCCTTTAGGAAATGTGAAAATCTTAAAGGTGTGTATATTACACACCACACCCAGGGGTTAAACAGGGAAGGATCTGTTTGGCTTCTGAGTAATCATTTGTGTTAACTGCAAGAGCCTGCAAAATGACAGTGTGGAGATCCAAAGACTGACCGATGGTGGTTCCAAATCTCAGGAATGAGGACAAGGCAGAGACCTGAGCTACAAAATCTTGACTTTCCATGAGCTCTTCAGAGGTTCACCGAGGCTAGATGTGGACTCTTCACACAACATAGGAATGTATCTTGTCAGGAGGGAAGCACAACTATATATGGAGTCCAACGATAGACACATTTAAAGTTCTGTTAAACCAAATCTTAGACATTTACTACAATATCAACAGAAATTGTGTGATCTCCCCATAACTTCAATGGTTGCATTAACTGAACTGGAAGGTGAATCCATGTACACCTAATCAGTATCCCACTTGTGGCTCATGTTTAAGTTCCAATTTTTATCCTGATGGTTAAAAATTGTTTTAATTTAATAGCACATGCAGAAAGCACTTTTCTGAGATAGAAAGGAGACATTTTTCACAAAGCAGTTTGCCTAAAACCTATCAAAACCATTAAAAAATTCAGTGAAGTCTGCCTGTGACAAATAGAAGGAAAACTGGTTATCATCTAATGCCTCATTTGATCAGTTTGAATATCTGAAACTTGGGAATTTCTTTAAAGTCATTAAAAAGCTGCAGAACTATGTCATTTAGAATGTCAATATGATAAGGACAGAGACGTGTCCTACTAGTTGTTTTGTTGCTATCTTATTGTAACAATACTGAAGTGGTTGGAACATTTCATGTGAGATATAGGCCTGGATCAGGCTGCTCAAAGCCCTAGCATGACATAATGGCAAACTGAAGGACAGCATGGGGAACCAGAGATGTCCTGACTTCATCTGAGCTTCATCCAAATTGTACAAAAAAAAAAAAAAATCAGCAGAAGCTGAATTACACTTTATCATGTGTGTACATCAATTAATTTGTTAAAGTTCAGATCTTTCTAATAAAAATAATATTTTCAAATATTTCTGAAAAAGGGACTTAGATCATGTTCATAAACCAGTTGGCTTCCTCTCTTGTCTTTCAACTCTCCATGTGTTCTTCTCTACCAGTAAATTAAAATTATCTTCCTTGAGGGTCCTGTCCTAGAAGCTGTCCTGGAAGGATATGACTCTCATTCAGCCACTGGAACAAGATTAGATTATTAATAAAACAAGTTTATTATGGAATTACTTATCTCTCTTAATAAACACAGGTTATAAACACAGCTTTGGCTCCATTCTATTATTGTAAGGAAAAAGTCCCACACTGATCTAAAAATTAGTAGACTAAAAATGAAGTCAAGATAAGATGTTTGCTTTGGAACTAGGAAAGGAAGTAAGCAAAGTATTCTTACACTGTGGGCTAAAACTAAAGTTACTCGAAATACTCAGATTTTTTCATGAAAGATCAAAGATAGGATATAGAACATAAATAACTTTCCTAAGAAATCTTGAACAAAATATTTTTATCAAATTTCAGTTGGAAATAATTTGACATTCTGCTTAAGTAACAGAAAATTGTATCTAGATTTTATTGATTTTCATTGGGTTTGCTTTGATTTTTACTTATCTATAAAGCCATTTTGAATTTAAAAAAAAATATAAAATATAGTGGTTTTGTTTTGGTAGAAAAGACAACATCATAAAAAAAATTAGGAAGATGATATCTCTGGCATCAGTCATTAAATTCAACCTTATTATAGTTTTTATTCTGGAGGTCTGCCACCAGGAAAATATTTTCTCACTTTAAATCTAAGGATGAAAAAAATATTGATTTCTTTTTAATTTGTTGTTCCTGAGTTGGAACAAGACTCAAACTCCTTGCCTATGCCAACAATCTTAACACTTCCAGACTAAATTATTTTTGTTTATTATTATGTTTTCATTTGATATGAGAGAAACAAGATTTGTTTCCAGATATATGTTATGCAATACATTCAATCAACTCATATATATATATATATATATATATATATATAATAATTTTTCAAAAATTCATGCTCTTCATCTTCCTGTCCCAGACTTGGATAATTCCCTGTTTATCTCAGAAAAGCATTTACTATTTTATTATATAGATATAATTATTATGGATTCACATGCAAATTGAGATTTTAAAAAGTCTCCCACGCAGAAAAGAATTCATAACAATATCCGATGTATGGTCTAATTGTTAATAAATGTTTAGACTCTGTCTTCTTTCACCAATATTTAACTTTTAATCTAGATCAGTATTGTTACAAATTGGATCTGGTTTCATTGAAAAAGTTTGCTTATCTAATATCTTTCACATGCCTGGAAGCAGAAGTTATTTTTAACGTGTAAAATGCTATTTCCAGCACTTTTCTTCTTCTTCTCTCTTTAAATCTAAAGGTCATGTTACACCAGAAAAAACTGACCACTGTGTAATCTATGAGGAGAAAAATCAGTGAGCAAAATTTCTTCCACTGGCACAGAACGTATCAGGTGAGACTGGCAATGAGCTCTCAGGCATGCATTTATATACTACCTTATAGAGCAGCAACTGTCTAAGGAAAGTCATGACTGACTTTTTTCTTTCTAACACATGAACCTGATTCTTAATCCCACCTCTGTTATTGTGTGCTCAGGAGGTGTGGACTGATAATAGCTCTGAAGCCTCATATGCCTGTAAGTTCATGAATTCAAAATTAACATACAGAGGATAACATTAAATCTAGCGCTGTTTTAACAGTGTTTCTCCCCATGACATTAAACATCATGATACCCAAACCCCCCAAAAAAATCACAAATTAAAAAGACCAAGGTACTAGAAAAGTTGAATGCTATTTCCAGTGCATTTAAAGAATGTAAATAGGAAAATAAGAATAAACCAGAAGACCAAGACTCTTTTTCTCTTAGACTACTGAAAGTTTATTCAGCTGTTTCTGATGTCTCTAAACAAATTTTTCCTTCAACCATCTGTTCTAACTTTTTTCTTCTATGAAAATAGACCTCTCCTGAATGTCACACTTTGCTGAAAAACTTATGTCTTGTTGATTTCATGCAAAGAGAATGCAGGCTTTATATGAAATAAGGATATCAACATATTTCTCCTTGGCATATCATTGTTCAAAGGCTTTCGTTTTCTAAAACTGCTTTCTTTACCCCTTCAGAGCTGAAAATATTACTCCTCCACAAGCACCATTTAAGACCCAAGTGTCAATGAACCAGGCAGCAAAATGACAGTTACTTAAACAGCACATGATTCAAGACAGTTTTAGGAAATTCCTAACACTTTGCGTCCTATTTCTTTCCTGGATACAAAGGGACAGATTGTGCCTGACCTTGGGGGATGCACAAGAGGCGAGGTGGGAGTGGGGGGAGGCCGACAGGCACATGGTGCTTTCTCTTTTGCTTTTCCTTCTCTTCTATGCATGTTATTCCCTTGCAGAGCAGCTGGGTATGGTCTTTTTTCTTCAGCTGTGAACACAAAGACTGTCTGCATTCAAGTCACAAAAAATAGTGTAATTTTTGTCACTGAGTACAATTGAGCCCTATTGCATCATAAGCACAGAAATGGTAAAAAGATAAGGAAAGAAATAATTAATAAGTCTATCCTGTCAAGTTTCCTTCTTATACATCCTGGATATGTCTGCTATTAACTCTTCATTAATTATCTCCATGAAATGCTTGGACTGCAAATGTCAACCTATGGACAACCATAGAGTCTGGATAAAACCCTTTTAACCATGAGGAATAAGGAGAATATGGCTCTTGGGTGGGTGACTAGGAAACTCAGGAGGATGGGACAGGTTTTAGGTTTATCTGTCAAATGCAAGGGAAGAACATCTGAGATCCTCTACTGTCTTACCTTAGGGAGGAATTGGTTAAATTCAAAGTGTTATCGTTTACCTCTCTCATTTTTCAGCTATCACAAAGTTCCCATTCATTCTGAATACACCAAAACCTCAGACATCCTGAAACAGTTTTTTGGGTTTTTTTTAGATACATGGTTTTCTCTTCACTCTTAAAGGATGGCTTTGGCTAGACACAGAGGTGAAGAAAAAATCCTGCCCATGTTAGTCAGCTGTGTTCAATACCTACAGATTCCTCAGTGGTCCATTTTGGTTTAGAAATTAGAAGGGCCAGGGCAACGTGCAGCAGGTGTTTCACCTGTGCTTTCAATGTCATCTTGCTGCAATTTGAGCCCTGTAGATATGGATTGCAGTATTTCCTGTATGCAATACATGCTAGTTTTCATCATTCCTTTACTTGTTGCAACTGAATCAGGGTCTAGTGGAAATCGGTCCAGAAATACTATGGATGTGAAAGGTGGTAAAAAATTATTTTCTCCCAGGCACAACCCTGTTCATTAGTACATTGTGTAAACTTCTACTGTAGTCACACATACAGGATACACCTGAAATTTATAGAAAACCACAACTGATACAAAACTTATATCACTTGTTAAACTTTTACATTTTTTGCCTTGTAGGTAGTTGCTGTACATTTGCTTTATATGGTTGGCTCTTTCTTCTGCCTAGTGGCTTTTTCCATTCGCCTCGTTCTCTGGATGGCATGTGGTACCAGACAAATGGCACATATAAGAGCAGTTCAGTATAAAATATAAGGGCTTTGTCCTCGTCCACACCTTCCTGTGGGAACTGTGAGCTCTGTCCTTTCACACTTGATGGCATGTGGCTTGAATCCCACCACTTGAGGTAAAATGTCAATGCCACATCAGCTGCAAGGTCTGTCTTGGAGACATCGGGGTGAGGCACCACATTCATTGTGGTTCATCTCCATGAGGAGGCTGTTGGCTGTGAAGTTACCCTGCTTTTGTTATGCTAGGAGACTCAAGGTGAAGTTCTGAGGTGTTTTTCTTTGCGGGAGAGAGGAAGTCATTAAAGGATTTTTTTTTTTTTTTTTTTTTTTTTTTTTTTTTTTTTTTTTTTTTTTTTGCGAGAGATGGGTATTCTGGCAATTTGTCCATAGATAGCTAGGTGGAGGGTTAGAGTTTTCCTCTGGTTCTGTTAGTGATGTTTTGAGTCTTAAAAGGAATCTCAGCCCTGAGATAATGGGGATTTGTATTCTTCACTCTTCAGACAAACACAGGTAGTGTGAATTTAATGGTCAGAAAATAGGTTGGTTCCTATCCAAGGTGTTTCTTTTGCTGTAGGAACACTAAGCAGATACAGTGAAAATGGTCAGGTCTCCCCTGATTGGCCATAAGCCAGTCCAAAATACATGCAGAAAAGTCTTTGATGATTTAATGTATGGGAAAGGACTTTAAAGCCTTAGAATTTGCTATGAATTCACTCTGCCTTGAAGGTCCAGTAATGAAAGGGGAATGTGCTTTGATTTAAACACTGCCTTTAAAACACTCGGCTTTGTATTTAGATGCAATTAGAACCACAGCATGCTCCCCATCCAGTTTTCCCTCTAATTATTATCTTAAACACAGGACTGTCTGCCCTTTTGTTCAGGACTGCTGATATGATTTCCAGGATGCTGCAGGTGTGCACCTTCCCCAGCAGCAGCTGATAACTATGTCCATTTGGTCTGCTACATCACCCTATTTCCAAAACAGTTTGACTTCTTACCTAAGCATTTAGTGCTAGGAAATTCATGGTTTGGTTTCTTTCATGGAAAATGAAGTCAAACATTTACAAACCTGATCATGTACATGTAGGAGCCAACAAGTAAATTAGTCTTCAGGTTCCTGCTTATCCCCTGATATGCCTAGAGATCTAAAAATCTAAAATAAATCCTTTTTTTTTTTTTTTTTTTCCCACACAAGCTTCATAATGTTGGCCTAATTGTTTATGTAAAAGAGACAGGTCTAAGGTCTAAGATACTGACCCCCTACCCCAAGACATAGTACTGCTATCAGTCTCCCTGAAGTAACACTTCAGTCATCACACATGTAGCTGAGAGATTAATAATGAATGAGTGTTCTGAAGGAAAAAAGCAATTGTTCATTCTTCAGCTCGGCTTTACTTATGGCTTACTTATGACTGGAAGTACAATGCCTGAAAACTCTTAAGTGGCTGAAAGCTCAGGTAAGTTTTAATCTAAAGCATTATTAGTTGTGAGAGTTCTCTCCAGCATATACAATGAAGAATAATAATAATTAATTATTTGAGCACAGTCATTTCAGGTGACTGGTGTGCTGGTGTTGCTGAGTGGTGAGTCCTGGAGGGCTGCAGTAAAGCTTCAAGGCAGGTCATCAGAGAAAGAGATGTGAAAGGAGACGATGAAGGAAAGATGGAGAGAATGGATATTATGGTGCCAGAGATGATAAGTGAAAGGTGGACTAACGTCTTATTGGTTGCAAGGAAAGAGGAAAGGCACACCACAGAATTTCATACAACAGTTTGGCTCCATACAGGACTTACCAAGCTTCACAGACTTACTCACAGATGTTTCAATGAAAGAACTACTTTAATTTATCTTCCCTTCACAGAATCAGGGTCTCTCAAGTATGTCTGTATGAGACAGCCTAGCACTGTGTAAAGAACTCCGGTTAAAGGAGCCTCCAGATGACAGGAGTATCTATACAGAGCAGCACAGAGATCCTGACTTACACCTGGAAACTGTGTGCCTATGTCAGAACACCATCATTGTCCTTGGGAAAAATATCTTTGCTATGCTTTGTCTACCCTGTTTCCAGGTCTCTGCATAGCACTGCCTTTCAGCATGAACACAAACATCTGCATTCATGCTACAGCCCTTGAACTGTATCTCTTACAGCCTTTTCCCAGTAGAGCAAATGGTACAGAGTAGCTCCCCACTGATCATCAGACACCATATATTGTGAGATCTGGCTTACTGTTGAGAAAGATGTGCTGAGATATTGACATCTGTACAACATTGGGCTAGATTCAGATCTTCTCAAGGGCTGAGTAATTCTATTGACATAGGTGGAATACCTCATATTTAAACAGTGAGATCAGACTGTGGACGAGTATTGAGGCTTTCTTGGACTAACAGTTTACTCACTTTGTTTTGGACTAATAATAGTGCTGCCTCAGAGGCATGTTAGCAGATGCTAGCTGGAGAATTATATTACTGCTACATTTTGTGGTTGAGACTAGCTCTGGAAGAAGTGTCCTTGGCTTCTTCATGGGCAAGATGCCCGTCAGTCGACTTCTGACCTGAACTTGGAGGGGCAGAAGAGATCCTTTCTCCAGTAGGAAGACATTAACTTCCTCTGAGAATCTGGCTGCTAGTTTTCAGCTACTGAGCCTGATGAATTAATGCACCACGGTTTTCTAATGCAGACTGTTGTTCTCCCAGGAGTGGAACAGACACTACTCATTTAACAGAGGACTTGAGATTCAGCTGAAAACCTGGATCCCAGAGGAACAAAGCCAGTACTCTATTCAACATGTCACTCACCCACTTCCCACACTCTATATCGTTACAGGAGGAGCACTGTGGCTGCAGTCTTCAATTTCTCAGTAAAACAAGACCCAAACCTGCTGTGTGGCAGAGGAATGTCAGTCTATTTTGATGTTAAGAACCAAAAAGTCATGGATGAAAGAGCATGTCAAGATTTACAGTCTTGCTTTTAATTTTCCTCAAGGTGCTGATTACCAGCAGTACTAAATCATGTTCTGTGGCCTGTCTGGACAGGGAACACCTGGGAAAGACGACCTTGATCTGCAGTGTGGCTGGGCAGGGTGGGAGGTTGCAGTAGCCCTGCAGTAGCCCTGCAGATGGCTGCACACAAGCTGCTGCTGGAGGCATGGGGGAGTTGGTGTCCCAGTTATCAGCATGCTCTTATCCCTCAGTGACACAGATGCAGTAATGATAGCATGATCACTGACCTTTGTTTTAAAAACACAGATACTTTAAAAACACAAAGCTGCAGACAGCCTGCAAAAGCTGACTGCGTCCCAAAACAATGCTATTGCACAATAAAAATCCCATTTTGTTTAAAGAAAACAAACAAAAAATTCTAACCCAGTTACTCAACAACTCCAGGGAATGCCAAATAGTTTTAGGGAAAAAAAGAATAAATTTTAGGCTGGAGCAAAGGGACCTACCTAGATGTTGCTTCTGTGGTTATTTTGCAGGCCCGTTTCTGATGTCCTCTCTCTACCCATGACAGTGTGCTGGCTGCTCAGTGAGGCCATACTATGATAAAAGCAGCATGAGTCAGAGGAAAGAGAGGCTCTGAATGACATTCCTGTTCCTCAGTACCAACCCAGAACCCATTCTGGCACTCAGCCTGGGAACTCTGAATGCTGAGATTATTTGTCTTCAGGCATCCCTGTTTGCCTGTAGACTGTTGAAGCATCACTCTCAGGAAGCTGGTGGTGCAGATACCAGGTCTGAGAATTCCTAAATGAGTCTCAGTCTTCCTAGGCTGCTCCCCTGAGATGCTGCAAACCCACAGTATTTGAGTGAGCACCTTAAGGGAAATCAAAAGGAACCAAAGAGAAGGCTAATGTTAAGATGAGCTTTTTTAGTGTTGGACCCAGAAGAGAAATATATTTAATAAACCATATTTCTCTTCTTCATCTTTATGGGTCAGTTCTTTCCTTCCTAGATGTCAAAGCAAGGCCAGTTATCACCTTTGCTACCTAGAGGAGATTTTGAGCCATAACACTCAGTAGATTTTAAACGTGAACACAATGCAGGGAATTTGGGGAGCCAGTTTAGACTGATGGTCCAGTTTATCCCTCATGTTAAGCAGCATAAGGTAGATGTTTCTCAACTGAACCTAAACTTTCCCAAGGTACAGGGAATTCAGCATCCAGCTTCATCACAATCAATATGCTCCTCCAAGCAACTTTTGGCAAGCTTTGCCTCCTAGTGAGCCTCCAAAATGTGCACAAACAATACATATAATGTGATAAAATTATGAGAGGCAATTTAATCAAGCAAATTGCTGTGGGCTTGAATTCTCACAGGATGTATTTGTTTGTAAGCTTTCTCACCTTATCTAGCTCTCCTTCAGATTTTGATGATTTCAAGGACTTTTTTTTTTTTTACAGACAACCTTTTGAAAGTGTTGGTGAATGTAGAAAGGACATTTTGAGTCACTTGCTCTCCAACAGCTGTGTCACCAAAGCAGCAGAATTTCAGAAGTTTTTCATCCCTATTTTGACCTTATAAGTCAGTCTTTGGATCTTTCAATGCAGTAAACTGAAGAGAAGACATGAAAGACATTATCTGTTAATTCATATAACCAAATATTTCTGAATTAGGAGATAACCTAAATGGAAGTGATTTCCCTACCAGCGCTTTCTTTGGTAGCAGAATTTGTAAGACCTGTATAACTATATGTTGTGAGAGGCTGAAAAGTAAATGGCTCAGTCAGCCATTTGCAAAAGCAGTGGGTGCTTTGTTGATGATGTTGAAGGTTACATGTTCAGAGGATATGAGCACCATAGGATGACCATGACAGATCAACCTTTGTTTTGCCATCAGCTGGGGCTCGAGCCACATAAGAGAAGCTGATAAGAAGAAAACCTTTTGAGGGGGGGTAGTGTTTGTTATCATCATGCCAATGTTCTCCTTTGTACATTGAACATTGAACTTGCCCAGTTGTAAGACTCCCCTCTGAAAAAAGTATCAGGACATTCATACTATTCATCCCTTCTGATGGGACATAACTTGCTCCGTTGTAAAACTTCCTCCCACAACCACTCCAGAGAGATATTGTGACATTTACATGTAGATCTAAAAGGTGTACATTCCTTCTGATTGGATATATTTGGCTCAACTATGCTTATGGTGATGCCTTAAGTTTTAGTTTTTATATTTTTAGATTCTGTGCTGTTTTAGTGTGTAGTTCTGGGTTTCACATTAAGTGCTACTAAGATCTCTTCACAGTAGTAAGTAGACAAAACTATTTCTTTTCTACCTTGGGACCGAGGACAACTGATACAAATTTCAGGCCCAAGAGCATAAACAATGGTGAATTGAAGAGAGGAAAACAAGGAGGATGGAGCTTCATAACCTGAAGCTGTAACTGGACAATTAATTCCAATATGCTAATGAACCAAAACTTATAAAAGTGTGTGACCTTGTGATCGGTCATCCATTTTTGTGACCATTTTAGGGTTCATCTTGGAAGGACCCCAGCTGGGCTCTTGTGCTCCGTGAGTGTACCCATTGAGGCCTTTTAATAAACACCTACTTTGTCCTTTTGCACTGTCTCTGTTCCAGGTCAGCCTTCTGAGGCATCAATGGGAGAGGCAGCTGTCATGTCTTAGAAGGGATGATAAACCATCAAAAAACCCCTGCAGTGCCCCCAGACTCATTTCTGGGGCCTTCCACCAGAGGACTGTACATGATCCACAGTGTTACATCACAGTGTATAAGCCAGACTAAAAAATTCTGGTCAGTACCTTAGTAAGAGCCTTTCTGTGTCTGGATAAGTCAGAGTTATCTAAGTTGAAGTGTTCTAAGTTAAAGTTTGTGAAGTGCTTTAGTTTGTTTGCATGCTGTTCTAAAATATGCCAAGTACCTTATCCTACCTTGATGTCTAAAGTTTGCAAGGAAAAGTTTGTTATTGAACCTCCTGAAAATTTTGTTGCTTCTCTCATGCACCACCCAGAGTGAATCAAGCAAACTTCCTCTAAGCCAGCTGAGTAGACCAGGACATAACATGTATACAAATAAATCAACCAGCAAGATATCAGTTTGTCTGTTCATCCTGCTTAAATACAGCAGACAGTCTCCTTTTTCAGGAAAGACAGAATTCTGACCTGCTTTTAAAGCCAAGATGAAGTTTTGTACATTTCTTAATTATTTATAATTTCTTCATCTTTTACCAAGTAAGAACTCTGGTGATAATTTCTTTCTAGCAGGATCTCTAATCTGATGTTGTCTCCTCAAAATGAAAAGGGAAGTTTGGCCACAAAACACCGGTAATGTTAAAAAAGAAAAATAATTGGTACTCATTTGAGCTATGTTGATATATACTATTTGTAAGAACTTCATAGTTTAAATATCCCCAAGAAAAAGCATTTTTGTGGTATTTCTGTTGGAAGAAGCACAGTAAAAAATAATGTGGCAATATTCTAGTTGCAATAGTGCAAGGAGGCATTTCTAGTTGGGATAGCAGAAAAAACATGACTGAATTCTTTGGTCTAAAAGATCTTTCTGGTATTCTTTCTATTGTAAAGCAGTAGGTGGGAACATTTTAATGGGCACTGTGGGAATTTACCCACAGTCAGCTTTCAGAGACATAAACTTCCCTAAAATATAAATGGGTTAAAACTTGGTCTTACAAACTTCTCTACCATGCAGTTCATTAATCTCAATGTAGGCCACATCTTGCTCTTTCCAAGGAGTGGGTTATATTTAAATAAGTTCTCCATATGCTTGCTAGTTCCCATCAAATGCATCCAAAGCAGATATGAAAACACACAAAGAGCCACTGTCAACATCACAAACACTCTTACAAAAATATTCAAGAAACCATCATCAATACTGTACAAAAACTATATAGAACTATTTAGACCCATTTTAAAATATTCTCAGCAGTGCATTTGACCTGACTAGTCTTTGTCCAGAGGGTAGCTGCAGGCAAGGTTGAAGGCTCCTTCGTAGCTCAAACTCCCTTGAAAAATGATTTTGTTGTAAATAGCAGAAACTCATTCATTTCTATGGATCCTAACACATGAGGTTGTAAGGAAGACAACTAAGCTGATCAAAATTAAGTAAAACTTACTAGGTTCACAGCCTAAGCAAAGCTGCTCATAAGCTATCAGTTTTTCTTTGCTGGAGCCTTTTTACAGTGTAGCCTTGGGTACATTGAGGCCAATGGTGAAAATTTCATTGACAGAAATGGCGAAAAAATCAGACTTTGAGCCAGAAGGACATGCACACACAGTCCCTCTCTTTTCCTTTCTGATTGTTGAGGTGAAATATTTGTTTGTTTGGGTTTTTTTCGGGTTTTTTTTATCATACATTTCCAAGGTGTAGTTTGGGCTGACCTCTCTCTTGATAAGCAGTTTACTGGTGGTCACAATGTATTGTTTATCTGTAAAACATCGAGAATACAGTCTAAGCTGATCAGATGGTGAAAACTTTAGCTGGGCAGTAGTGAAATGCACACTGTGAGAAATGTCTTAGAAGGAAGGGCTGAAATGAAGAAAATGCAGCTATTTGATGCAAAATAGAAAGCAAAAAGACATGATTTTTATAGGAAAAAGAGTAAATCCAGTAAAGAAACCAAAAGGGATATTTAACTATGGATGAGTCAGGTATTGCACCAGTCAGGGAATCAGACAATGTGAAGAAGGTTTTGATAAAGAGGTCACAAGTTACGTAGGAATTTACCAGAATCTGCAGGAGGTGTTTGAAAAGAAAGAAGTGACAAGGGCTTGATTTGTTTGGGAGAAAATTTGCTTTAACAACATTTTGTACACATCAGAGAGAAGCATGATGAGATGTAAAGGTCAAAATGGTAGAGGTTGGAGTAGATAAGGAAAAAGATTACCAAAGCTTGTAAAGTGCATTTGTGATTAAAGTAAAACATTTTAATTTATTAAATATTTCAGAAATATGAAATACCTATGGCTTCTGTACCAGTTGATTAAAAAGGAAGAAGCAAAAAATATGTTAAATATAGAATTAATGTCTTGTCTACCCAAGGATGGACTGGAAAACAAAGGGAATTTAGTAAATGGATGAACTCAACACACAGCTGACAGTTGACTCACAGACAGTGAGAGTCTCTGTGGTAGTACTCATTTAGAAATAGAGTAGCTTTAGCTGTCATGTGTTTAACCAGCTTCCAATGGAGGGAAAAAAATGTTCTTTGGCAGCCATAAAGTGACAGAGGCTGTACAGCCCCTAACTGCTGGTGAACAACCAAAACCAGTCACCCAGCCCTCCAGAGAGGGGAAGTGGGAGATAGAGAAGTACCAATAGAGTGTATGTGCCTCTATGTCCCTTGTCCCCATCAGGGCTCCAGCTCGTTTTATATACGTGGCACAAATAGGATTCCACCCAACACTGCAGTACAGGCGAATTATACCTGCTGATAGCACTGATTAGGGCAGATCCCCTAGCCCATCTGGAAAGCAACAGTTAGCACCAGGTCTTGTAGTGTGGCTGCCTTAGGGAAGTCCTTTGTTTGCTAAAGCTCGAGCTGCTGGAAGGCAGTATCTTCAAGTAGCAGAATTACTCCTTATAAGAACAGGGAATATCTCAAAATTCTTTGAAATTTGTAAAGCCAGAAGAAAGTTTTTGAGCACACCCACAGCACTTACTGTAAATTGCAAAATCTGACTTGGTTCAAATGATACTTTCTGCTTCTTTCTCTTGCAGAATTTTCCTTAGTCTTCTTCAATTAAAGCCTGCACTAAATTCCAAAACCAAGGTACTGTATGTAAATGCCTAGCTGATGACATTGGATCATCTGGGACTGAGCAACATCATTATTGGAGAGCTGCTAAGTGATTATGCTGTGGCAAACATAAAATGAAGGCTACCCTAGAACACTGAGCAGGAAAAGATGAGACAATCAGTCTACAGGACAGAGAACAGTTGCTTTCCTAGGAGGTGATTAATGGAAACTCAGAGTCACACAAAGTTGGTAAGAATGACGAGCCTTTGCCACAACAGTTATAGAAAAACCTTAGAAGACAGATTTTACAAGGAACAGCAAAGACTCTTTATTTCCTAGTCATCTGGTGTATGCCACTTGAACTCTTGTATCAATAATTTTTTTAATCAAAATATTCCATGACATGAAAAATTTCAGCTCAAACTTCTAAAAAAGTCAGCATCCCTTCCAAGTGCAGAGAGTGCCTAATGGTTTTCTTGACACTTTGAAAAGGCATTTGTCCAATACAGGAAAGCAGAGAAGGAAGAGTAGAAAACACTTGGAGGGGGCTCAGGCAGTGGTCACTCCTTGTTTGGCTGTAGACAATTTAAGTAATGTTTCAAATCTGGCTGTAAAGTACAAACATTAGGGCATTTAGATTGAATGCCAGAACTTAACCAATGATACCACTTAGCTTGACCTATACAAAATGCCAAGGTTCTCATTTTTTAAAGCCTACAGTGCAAACTGGGGAAAAATT
Source organism: Sitta carolinensis (assembly GCA_032173965.1). Lineage (NCBI taxonomy): Eukaryota > Metazoa > Chordata > Aves > Passeriformes > Sittidae > Sitta > Sitta carolinensis. The sequence goes on from JAVUNC010000004.1 coordinate 52,511,110, forward strand.
CAGCAGCATGACTCAACTGCAGCATGCTTGCTCACCTGAAATGAAGCCAGAAGTTAAAAGTTATTTGAATATAACTTTCTGTACCTTAATTTTCACTTTGGATTACAACTGAGTGACTCAGTCATAACAAATTGAATGCTCTATGAACTTACTGTCTACTGGACTCCTTCTTCTTTCAACAACTTGTCTGTGACATGGCTAGTTTTCTGGAAATTATTCACAAACCATTAAAATATAATTGTTATCCTTTAGCTTGTCCATAAAAGTTTGCATTTTTTTTTTCTTCTTTCTAAAAAGATTTATTAGGAAAAAAATGTAAATAGAGTAGATAGGCAAATCTTTTTCCTTTTCTTGCTATTTTATGATCTTGTAATTTAGATTCTGGGATAATCGTTCTCGAGGGCATGGACATACTTTAAGGGAATGCTAATTATTTCACAGTTGTTGAGCTAGTTATCAGATTGCTGAGTTACTGGAAGAGCCAAGCTAGTTTCTGTTGATTTACTTTTGTAGCACAGTTGTTGAGAAAATAACAGTGATGTTTTGAGACAACTTCATCCTGTCACTGCAAATCTGAGAATCTACTGGCCAAAAGGACCTGATAAGCTTGAAATGGAATACCCTGGAGGCATCTGGAGTAACTGTCAGGGATGACTGAGGTAAAGATGAAGCTACTTGCCTCTCCCAAGCTTCCCTGGTAAAAGGTCTTGGATAAGACTGAGGTACTTATAGACTAGCAGTGGAAAGGTCTTCATTTTGCCCCACCCAGAACTATGAACACCACCTACACCTTTCTTTTAGGAGGCTGTTCCCCCACTTAGTTATGGGAGTCAGCTGTAGCTATGTAGTTCATCTGGGAGAGGGGCTTCTCTTGGAGAGGCAACAGATCCCACAGGCCCTGTGGACACCTCCTGAGCTGGTGAATGTCAGCATCTCTAACATGTCCTGGGGGGAAAGGGAAGGAAGTAACCCATCCATCTTCACTGCACCACCAGTGGCTTTCCCTGCAGGAAACTCCTGGCCATGATCCCATTTGGGGGATAGAACACTGGAGTCATGGAGTTTACATCTGATATTTGAAGGCCTGGTAGTAGGCACTGGTAGTGAGTGCTGTGACTTTGATCATTCTCCTATCATTTTTCAATATGGGGTCTACTAGTAAATATTCAACTATAAGCCTTTATGGAGAGTTTTTCAACTTTTTCTATTTCATATGAATTTTAATCACACGAATGATATGGCCCAAGATGATTGGTACTAAGTAAAGAATAAACTATAATGCATTATCTTGCAATGTAGATGTGAGACATCTTGTATTGAAAAAGCAACAGATTGACAAAATTTCCTCCAAACCCTTTTGGCCAGTGCATCACTTTTTTTAGTTTAACATGTTTCTTCCCTTGAGCACAGACACCAAAAGCCTTTGAGTGTTTACCTAGGTGTGATGTCTTCTTGACAGCTGTGCTCAGGGAAGCTAGAAAGGAGCAGAATTACACTATTAGATGCTCTCAAGGGTTTTACTTCTATTTTCATTTCATTTTGCTAATTCCTGACAATTTCAATAATGTACTGAAATAAGTCCCATCAAAATAATGTTGGACACCTGGGAAAAAAAACAACATAAATCTGACTTTCATCAGTGATTGCATACATGTTTTTAAAACTGCTTCCAAGTGTTGGTGTAGGAAGTAAAGCTCCATGCTAATTTGGTACATCACCACATGACATAATGGAGCAACCAGGATTTAGGGATTTTAACCACATGGAGAATTCTCCATCATTTTCAGAAATAATTTTCTTCTTTCAGTGAGAATTTGAAGGAAACAACTATATCCTGAGGGGTTGGTTAAATATGAAGATATGTTGACGCTCTATGTAGTGTTCTTGTCTTTCACTTGATTTTGAAGTAATAAATATTTTTTAAAATTTTCTCTCCATAACATTAGTATAGTGTACTATTAGTATACTGTCATGTGCACAGGTTATTCAGCCAGATAATAGCTAGATAGTAAAAAATAACTTTTGCTCAGCTTTATATTAAGTTATGATTTGATGTAAATAATTTAATAATTCTTACATTTTTTTTTTTTTTAGGACTTATCTAAGATCCCTCAGAAAGCAGAAATTGCTAAAAAGTAATTTTTCCAATCATTACTTTTCCACAGAAAGCAGAAGTGCAATTTAGGTCTCTGCAGACTTCTTGGTGAATGCTAAGATAACTATTAAGATATAAATAATTAAGAAATAAATAAAAAGTATTAATAACTGGCAAGATGAAAAAATATATATGCAAATGGAAATGTTTTAATTTTTTTATGAAGTTCATATAAATAAGTAATTATTAGCTCTCTTATAAGTACCAGTCAAGACATTTTATTTACAAACCTCACTTTTTTAAAAGCACTTCATTCTAATGCAGTTTAAATCCCTGTATAATATAAGATTAGATAAGGCTTCTAAATTGACTTAATTGGAGAGAAAACCCTTCTTTTGTTTGGTGTGGGGACTCAGAACAGTTTTGAGACTGATTCCAAATTTTTCCCCAGTGCTTGGTCTTTGGGCATGCCCTTGGGGTGGTCCTGAGGAGCGACAGATAATACGCGTTTCCCTGATTAGTGCAGGCTTCTTGGCTGGGAGGTCCCTGCCAATCCCAGGCTCCAGGGCCACTGAGGAGCTCCTCCTGGCACACAGGAAGACAGGCCACAGGATGTAGAGCCCTTTAGCCAGGGCAGAGTTGGTCTGCACTTCTTGGAGGGTAGGGGCACTAAGCTGCTGACACCAAGCCTGGGAAACCCAGCACACGCTTTGCCCAGGATGCTGGGGCTCCCTGCCACTGGTTACCTGCAGCTGGTTTGATCCAGGCTTGCACAGCCTATGTGCCACGGCAAGCAATCCATCCTCCTTTTCCTGTTTCTGGGATGTTTTTGACATTTGAAAGCTTCCAGTTTTGTTACTGGAGAGCCCCAGCTGATTTCCTCCTTCATGCATGTTCCTCTTACTGTTCTATGTCTTGTTTCATGGCTGTGTTGTGTTTATTTGAAATCAGGGCTTTTATACACATTTTCAATGGGTCATTTCTTCTCTTTCATTTGCAGTTAAAGAAACTATTCTTAAGAATAATCCCCAAATCCATCTACTTAAAAGGCATGGGATCAAAAGTCTTCCTAATATTTCTAAAGCCAAATATTTCCTCATACTTCATGAGTCCAGATGAACAAGAGCACAGGTATGGATGTATTTAAGAAAGACCTAATACTAACTAATTTTCTGCCACATGTGGGGGTTGTGCCCCACAATGCTATTTAAAATTGACCTTGTGAGTAGTGAGGGAGAATTGTTTTTTCTTGCAAAGATTTATCTCCATGTTTGTTCCCAGGGTTTTGCAGAGCTGTCTGTCTAGAATTTCCACATTATAAATGGCTCTTGTTTTGGTAAAGTTTGAATTATTTTCATTAGCTGGTCACCTGGGGCCTGACCAGAGTCAGGCTAAAAACTTCAGACAAGCACTACAGCTTTTGCAATCAGTCTCAGTCTCTCCCTCCTGTCATCCCCAAGGAAATGAAAGGCAGAAACGTTTATGCTTCAGGTTAATGTTTTAGAAGTGTTTGAGGCAGGAAGCAAATGGACTTATTCATAAGTTCCTTGAGGATGTTTTGTTTCAGTCATGAGGGCTGAAACTTTTCTGAATAAAGGCCAGTCAGCAAGAAGTGACCAGGGCAGGGTCTGCCTTTGGGATGTGCTCCAAGACCTGGGCACCTGGAGGGGATTCGCCTGTGAGAGCCTTTCTGATATTCCATGGACTTTGGGAGGTCAGTCACAGAGACAACTTATACAAGTCTCAAGCTTAAGTTAGACTAGGAGGAACTGGAAATAGCTAGAGCCATATAAAAATAATCATAGAGAAGTGAAAGGAAGGAGCTGGAAGTCTCTCACTTACCCTAAGGAAAAGCCATATTATTTAAATACTAACATAAATAAGGATTCTTCTGGAGGGTGCCTAATTTTGAATATCACATCACATTTAGCAATACCTATCTTAAACACCCAGCTTGCTCACTATGCTTTTCTCAAAATATTTCTTCTTTCTGGGTGCTTGACAGTGTTCACACTGACAGTGACAACCCTGAGCAGAAGTCTTCAGAGACCAGTTGAGGACAGTTGAAAATCTGCAGCAGCTATCTGTTGAGTCCCTGAAACCATTAGTGTGCTGTAATTTTGGGGATCAAATGCAAAGACTGAAATATACTTCAATGGTGTATAAAAGGTGCTGTCAAAACTTCTTTCCACTAATGATCTACAGGGCAGTCTTTGCATTTTAGGAGGAAATGTCAGAATATTGATTATACTGACTGAAGTTTATTTTCCTGTTCATAGAATATTATGGCAAATAGTACAGGTTTGCGTTATGAAACTTGTTTCACTTCTGACTGCATGCATTGTTTGGTGTATTCCTCTCTCTTTTTCTGTTATTCTGATCATGTGTTGGTCTTGCAGAATCTAATTCTCTAAGACATTTCTCTTGTTAAATGAAGCAAGAGTCAGCAAAGTAAGGTCAAAACAAAGTTGTGCTTTTTTTATTTTTTTTTTTTTTTTGCTATATCTATTTCCAGTTATAATGAGCCCTCTCAATTTCTACAATGAATCTTCATTTAAATTAGAATTGAATTAAAATTTCTAACAACAAAAATGCTGTTCATGACTGCTTTCTTAATGCGTGTCACGTGTGTGCCAAAGCCAAATGTAGGAGAGCAAGGGGTACATATTGCATAAGGAGCCCATATGAGGGAGCCCTACAGCTTTCTCAGAAACCATTTTGTCACTACTTTCCTTAGAAGTCTTCTTTTTTACATGTTTACCCTTCACAATATTTTGTGGGTTGACCTCTGATGTCTAAGTTTGGTTCTGCTTTGTATCGCGTGTCTCTTTGTATATTGCTTTCTGTGTCTGCTCCTTTGCTTTGGTTGTTTTCCCTGGTAATTTTGTACTAAAGCACCAATAGTAATGTTTTGGTCAGTAGGGCTGTGATCCAAGGCAAGGGCAATACACAGATCTAAGCACCTGAATATATATATAAATACTATGAATATATAACCCTTAGTGGAACAGTCATGCTTTACTTTCTTAAGACACCCTCTAGCATTAAAATCTTGTTAACACAGAGGGTTTCTGGTCACAAATTTATGGTTTCAAAGAGAAGAACTTGCACTTTTGGAGAATTTTTTTGTTATTGTTTGAGACACACTTTCCTTCTGAATTGTCAAACACCTCAGTGCCCTCCCATGGCACCAGTAGCAGGATGCTTTTGTTCCACACAGTGACGTATAAACATAAAACTAGTATTTTTTCAAAATGTGTGCCTATCCAAGCTGTCTTTAATCAAGGGGATGTTCTTAATGGGTCACCATTTCATCTTTCCTTTGCGGCTGTAGTGTGAAGAATTTAAAAAGTGAAAATGCATTTTTGGGAAATCTCTTGGTGTGTCAGAGATAAATTGGAACTCTCCAGGTTATTTGCAGGATCTGGATCTGTTTCATCAAGGAATGAAAAAGTCCAGTTACCCTCAACTCTAATGATAAGCCACATAAAAATTCAATCATCATTTTAATTTTCAAAAACAATAAAAAAATACTTCAGATCTTTATGAGAGGAAATTTCTGAAGTGCCCATTTGGTGGAGGATGTGTTTTGTCTGTGGGGAATCATTCACTGCATATCAGTAGATCTGGAGGTTGGCAAGGCATAGCCTCCAGCTCCACTGTCTTCATAGGTGCACTATGACTCTGATGCCTTTGGTAGAAAAGACAGGGCAGAATCTCATCAAGGATGGTGGAAACAGGGAGACATGACATAACTCCAACTTACCTCGTCTTCAGTAGGTTAAATGAAGTCCTGAGCTACAGCTGGCATGCAACCTCCCCTTCCCTCAGAAGACCCGACACATCATCTACAACAATACATGGAATCCTTCCAATCCACTCTGGCACATGGTCCCACCATCCTGCCTGCCCAGCTCTGACCTCCCAGCTTGCATGGCAGCATGTAGCGGCTGAGACTGCCCAGCCAGCTGGCTGGGGTGAATCAACAGGCTGGAATTGACAAAACACTTTTCCTGACATATTTAGAATATTTCACTGGGAAGGAATCTCTTGAGATTCAACATCTGATTCTTCAGGCTGTCCTGGGAGATTAAAATAAAGGAGAAGGCAACATTAAGTCATGCATATTGAGATTGAAAACAAACACAATGGGTCAGATTCCATCCTCGATTACAGCCACACTGAAGTCTCTGTGGTTAAATGAGAGTAAGTGAGGACAGACTTTGACCTGGTGCCTTGAAACTAAAATAATATAAATGATAGACAAGGACAAACTTATCTGCAAAGCTGCAGAGTAGTCCATCTGAGGAATCTTGAGAGCGACAAGGATCTTATATGAAGGGGGACTTAATTCCTCTAGGATGAAGCAAGATAAAAAATAATTATTAGCAAAAATTGTTTTGGCTGACTGAATAAGGCAGATTTTTGTCATCTGACAGCTATGCATAATGTGTGTCAAATGATTAAATAAACAGATTGCTACTCAAGCAACTTGCTTTCAATTTGAGATGCCAAAGCCACTAGAATTATCTCTACCCACTAGAAGAGAATCACTTGGTTGCACTGTGGCCACACAGAAGGCCCTATTCATCAGCAGGGTTTGCCTGAAAGATGGCTTTTTTGTGGAGGAAGCATCTTCCATACCTACTCAGTGCAGACAAGACTCAGCTGACTGAAGGCATGCAGACCTCTGCATACTCAAAGGGGTTTTGCGTTGATGAAAGGAGAAGAAATTTCATGCATGCTTTTCTTTCTCCAATCATCCCACCTTCTGTCCTGAAGCTCTGACAGTAGTTGGGTTTTAAAGATCCTGCTTTCTGTGTACACAAAAAACTGTTTTATAGCAATCTTTCACATCCAGCCCCAGAGAGGTGTGCAAATCACACATGCTGATGCCAAGAAGTAGAAACCATAGAAACAACATGAAAATTTATTCATTCTTGTCTTACCTGTGACCTGAGTGGGCCCATCCTGAAGCTCCTGCGCCTGTTTATGTTCATACCCATCTGTTAACATGGCACTGCACCCACTCACCAGACAGTCCATCACATTTGCTGGAGCTGATGAAGGATCTGAAGTGGCAGCCTGCATGACTTTATAAAAGGCTGTGATTTAGTGCATGTCCGCACATGTAGTGTCTTTGGAGCTCTGTATAGTATCATCCTATCTGCTTAATCTTACTGTCCAAGGGTTAGGATTTTTTTGTTTTGTTTTGTACTTTCTAAGCGCCTACTCTGTCATCTGCGTACCACATTGCACTTCATATTCATCAAAGGTATTTAGCACTCGACAGGGTGAGTGTTCTAGGACTCTAAGATTTCTATCGAAACCATCTTAAGGCAAGATCTTGTATTTTCCTCATGCACAAAAATACAGCACTTTTTCAGAGTCTGCCAGTTCAGAAAATAATGCTGATAACGGTTTTTCTTTTTAGTTCATAGTCTTGTCTTTATCCTTACTAACAGACTTCAGAATTGTACTTAATGAAGAGAGTAGATTCAGTCTATAGTAAATGAGAAAAAAACCTCATCTGCAAGGAAACTTCTCTGAAAAACTTTTGCACATAAGGTTCCACCACCTTTGCAATGAGGAAAAGGATGTTTGGTCTTCGAATATTTGCTTTGGTTTCAGCATGACTCTGTGTGTAGACTTAGCCTTTGGCATATTTCCATCATCACTAAAATATATGGTTTCAGAAGGAAGCTGAAGATTTTGCTCTGCATTATTTTATGTGTTTTTAGATGGTTTCTGAGAGCAACATAGGGTGCTATCCTGAACTATACCATCCTACAGCTGGTACTTAATTTTCTTCCATATGACACTGCCTATGACAAGCAGATGCATTTAAGGTATGAAGTTCAAGCCTTATAATTTTTCATTTTCCTCACCAGACAGCAGAGAGATGTCTAAATGTAGAGTAGATGTGTCTCTCCAGCGGTGCAGTCAAACTCACCATGGCTCTGGGGACCATCAGCAGCAGTCAGACCTCTGCTCTGCCAACTAATAATGCAGCCAGTGGCACAGAGACAAAATCTCTTTCCAGAATTTATGTAGAATCTCTTCTACATAAATAACACCTGAGATTTAAACTGTGCAAACTTGTTTGCACACTTCATGCACACAAGACGTTGGAGAAATAGAGCATAATTAGCAATATTTTCTTTACTCCCTGAGGAGCAGTGGGAAAGTGGCTGCAAGAGCCTTTTCAAAACCTGTTCCTAGGGATTGTCTTTGCAGTTCCAGTTGCTTGGAAGCAACTAGTTCCTCTCTATGGAAGAGGCCATATAAGTACAGCTACTGCTTTTATGCCAGACCAGTACAGAAAACTCTAGTTCAGAGACAAGAAAATGAAAGATAGTAAAATACAAAGCATTCTGTTAAAGGACCACTATAATATGAATGAAACCCCAAAATTTTTCTTAAGTAAATGTCCATTTTAACTTTAAAAAACCCGGCTGCTATACCACTTCTGAAACAGCTGCTGTGCACACATATTTCCCATTTTCTTATTGTAACAATAGGATTCCATTGCATCCCACTCATTTTCTCAGTTGGAGAACATGATCACCACTGGCCCAAGATTTTCTGTAAAAGCATATATATAATCAGTTTTTCTCATACCTTGCACACCCTGTAGAAGCGTATGAAGAATGTGTGAACAAGAGCAGCAAAATCATGGCCAGAGTATTCTACCTATCCTTAAGGATAGAGAAGAAGTGAAAAATAGCATTTGTGTTTAAGTCAAAAGAAATCTGGGTTTGTTGTCAGGACAAGCAGATCTACTGGTGTCTCTTTACAGTAAAGGCAAAAGATGAATAACCAAACTTGGTCTATATGATTATAATTACTTTTTCATGATCCTGGAAGCTGACAAAATCTCTGCACTACTCACTCAAGTCTCGAATCTAGACAGAAATAATGGGATGGATAGTTGAGAATTACCTTTCAATTGCTAAATATAAATAATCTGTCAAGTAAATATTGAAATTATCTCCAGGAGAGGCATCTAGACTTCTCAGATTGGAGGAAGGCACACACATATTCTCCTCACCATTTGTTCCTCACTGGTCTCATAAGTTTTTTATTACAAGAGGGTACCAAGCTGCATAAAGTATCCTCGCAGTCTCTACAAGTCCTGGGTTTGTCAGTACTTGGAAGCTGTGCCATAGCTCTGTGGTGAAGTTTTAAACATCAGTTTTCAAACTTCAGAGTCTCAAGCTTCAGAGTCTGCACAAATGTTGCCTATCAAAACTGAGCTAGGCACACTTTACTTATTAAAACTGATTGTAATAGTGAAAAGTCATTGGTATGATGTCAAAAAAATGAAATTTGCTCTCCTACAGATCTAGGTCAGATTTAGCTGGGACACTTACAGGATATCTTTTCTCTGTAAGCAGATCTCTCTTCAAAGGACTTCCATGAATGAAATATTTCTCCTAAAGATCCAAATTTTTCCTTGAATTTTGGTAGAAATGGGAATTAGGAACAAGAAAGAAAAACAGATAGATAGCATAGCCATTTCTACAGGAAACCAGGCTAAAATGGTTCACTGAAACTTGCTTAGTAATGTTGTTATATTAACATTTCTTGTCCAAGGACCAAAATGCCAATCTCAAGTGATCTTTTTCCATCTGTTCCTGATTTGTCTTCTTACCAATATTGATTTTCATCAAAATATGTCAGGGGGCTGAGGAGTTTCTCAGATGATGCACCAAGAATGAAGAAAGCCTGTTTTGGCAGCATGAGTACTACTTTCTGTGGTGTGGCTTTTGACAGTGGTGCCCATCTCTCTCTTGGATGTGGCGACAAAGGCTAACAGGCTTCCTCCTGTCAGGAAGTGGAGAGCAGAGGCTGATAAAGGGGATCGTGTGCTGGGAAGGGAATGAGGTTTAAAGTAATCTGGGCAATGACAGGCTTGAGAGCTCTGCAGCTTGTAAGGAGCATGGACGCTCACTGACCTTGCTTTCTTTGCCTCATTTCACCTGATAAATGAGAGTGGTGCACTGGGAGTTTAGATCTCCCCGCCCACAGCAGTGCAAATCAGTGAAGGTATAATTGAGTAAGCGAGAGGATTTACTCAGAGACCTTTCACATGGTTGCAGTTGCAGAGGGCAATCACTTCCCCAGTCTGTCTGGGCTCTGAAAGATAAGTCAAATGGAGATCAATGCCAGCACTGACAGAATGACTAGATCTGAAAGAAGAGCACCCCATACCGAACAGGCAGACCTGCAGCTGAAGTCAGCTGTGCTCAGGGGCTGGACTCAGCCCCCAGCACACTGGCCAAATGTGTGGTCACACACCCTCGACACGGTGCAAGTGCATGTAGATACAGCTCCTACTCCTTTGTCCAGGAAATCCCAGGCAGAACACAGCAGCTCACTGAAGCTCCGGCACATGCACTGTACAGATGGCCAGCACGTGTGTGATAGGCACGTCAGGCTTGCTGGGCATATGCAGATGACTCTGTGGCAGAGCTGGATGCTTGGCTGCATCAGGAAGCATGAAGGAGTGGAGAAAGAGAGAGAGACGACAACTCTCCTACCCGTCTCTGTAAATCAATGGTGCACTGTAATCATATCCATCTGCTATGGAACCCAGCCCTGAAGCATGTGTTTACCATTTACATACATTTTTATGAAAACCCAATCACCTGCTAACTACAGATTTTGTCTAGAGACAACTCGAAATTGTTTTAGGAGTGCATGTATGCTGTCACATGGAGCTCCCACGTGGGCGAGGTGGTGTTGCCTGCTCCTGCTCACCCTGCCTGGAGTCAGAAGTCAAGGCTGTGCACACACACTAGTCAGGTTCCTCGGCCATGTAGGTGTAAGTGGGCATTTCCCAACGGCCTCTGAGTGATGAGAAGGCTGTGCAACACCCAGGGGTCCAGAGTCAAGAAAGTGCTGAAGTTCCCACTTATTCAAGGGACAAAAGTCCTCAGGTTAACATTTTTCCTTTGAAATTTTGAACTCTGAGGGGTTTCTGTTTGTTTTTTCTTACAAGGGTAAAAAAAAAAAAAAAAAATAAGAAGCTGTCGTGCTCTACTCCATTCATTTGGGAAAGGTAATTTCATGTTTTTTACAAGATATGGGTGATGTGGAAGTAAAATAAGAAATGTCTCTTGGTATCCTTGCTGAGAAGTTCAGGTTTTAGTACAAAAACAGGCAATTCAATGTGAAACCAAAACAACTGTTAAACCTTGAAAGCTTCATAAAGTGAAATTTTCATCATCCAGTTGGATTTTATTCTGAGCACCATGGCTCCAAGAGAAGTCAATAAAAATTGAAGGTGCAGAGTATTAAAGGACTCAGCCTGTAACAGTGAAGGACACATTCTGCACAGACTGATAGCTATGGCCATTCCTCAGGACAATCATTAATTATATTCAAGTGTAACTTAAACATGTGCCAGAAATTTTGGAGAGACTAATCCTTGGACACTGGGCTCAGCACCAAATCTCTACATTAATGATAATCCTGTAGAATAAAATATTGTTAAATTATTAAACTAAAATATTTGTTTCAGACTATGAGAATATGTGAGTCTCTTCTTGGCTGTCACCTCTTAAAGAAAGAGATGAAATTTAAGTTTCATGGACATTAATGCAAGTAATTCAATATTATAATGATAGCAAGCCTGTACTCCTACAGCCAGTGAAAATTCTTGATGAAAGAATAACATGTCCAGACACAAATTTTATTAAGGATCTGGTTTTGCACACACATTTTTCTAAGTAATGTTTAATCTTTTGATAGATCCAAAGAAATCAGTAAATCTGTTCATAAAGCAGAATGGATTTGCATGCACTGCATATTTGCAGATGAAAAGGGATCATTTCATGTTTATGGTAATCTATATAATTTAGATATACCTCTGGATTAAAAATTTCTCAAGAGTCATTTGTCATTTTTCAATATGTCACCTTTCTGGTAAACTCTGTAATATCAGATATAAAGTCATAAAGAGAAGTGTAGCTCTGAAGACTGAAAAACAGCTACTGGTCTCTGTCAAAACTGTCAATAGTTCCAGAGTTTTACACCTTAAAAATGTCAGAAAAATGTCATGCTGTTCACTAAACATTACATTACTAATCATTAATTATATGATAAAGTAATTATTTTACTAGTTTATTATCATTGCTGTGGCTAAAAAAAATAATTTGCTGTGGCTAAAAAAAATATGAAGTAATTTAGCTGGTTGATGAAAATAAAATTATCATAATGAAACATTATGAATAATGCGGCTGTTGTGCAGCTATCTGTGCCAGTGCTGTGTGAGAACAGACTGGGCAGTGGGGAGAACATCTGACTGTACAGATCCTGCCTTTGACCCAGTGTCATGCCGCTGCTCCTCTCAGCCTGGGTGGTGAACAGCCTCGATCCACAGCTTCTCTGCCTCAGCTGCTGCTGCAGCCTTGCAGCACAGGGCTGGGTTTAGTAAAAACACTGCCTGCATTCCTTCTGTGGGGAAAACATTCAGAACTTTTGTGAGGGCTTCAGCTTTAGGTGAACCAATTGATAAGAGTTGCTGCTTCCAGCCCTGGGGTGCAAACCTTTTGCAGTTTTCCTGCTTGCTTGGCTGTTTTCCCATGCAGGATGCTGAGTTGATGCCTGAGCAGGCTAACTCCTTCTCACTCTATTCAGCTTGAAACCTTTCCTCCCCTCACTGTACCTCACACCCCAAAAGCCTAAGATGTTTCTTAGAAAACTCAGTCCTTTTCTTAGAAAACTCAGTCCTTTTCTTAGACAGGCCTCTTCTTTCACATGTAGACAACTATAATAATTTCTACTTCCTGTCTCTCAGATTAGGGTCATACTTCTTCCATTCTGCTATTTCTGACCAACAGTTAATTTTTTTCTTTGTGTATTATAAAAACAAAATAAAAGAAGCAGGAAAGAAGGGTTTGGGTGTGTTCGTGATTTAGAGTTTTTTTTCTGTAGATTAAGATGCTAAATTGGTAACATCCTCTTTGATAGTCCTTATGGAGGTACATGTGTTCAACTTCACCCAGGCAGCAATTTTTAGTAGGAACTTGTTTGTGTAAAAATTCAATAAATATATTACCAGCAATCTTTAATGGTTCTCTGGCTTGCTATTATCAGTTAGTATGCTTCAGGCATCACAGAACACATGAATATTAAAGAGCAATTGTTAACATTTTGATGTTTTGTCAGCACTTTGTGTCAAAACATCTTCCTACTGGGATGCAGCGTGATGACACTGTGTCAAAACAGAATATCATCACCCTGTGCTAAAATGCTGCAATGTGATGACATTTAGATCTACATGCTCCAAGAGCTATTTGTACCACAGAGGAAAACCTTTCTTAAACTGGTGGTGGCACCTGGCTGGAGAGCAAATCTGTGAGGTAAAAATGTAGCATATAAACTGTATATAAGACAGGCAGAAAAGATGTTTTAGCAGACAGCAAGAGCTGGTACAAAAATTCAGGAGACAAGATTTTTAGCACTGCATAATAGGTTTTAAAATATCCATAATTATTTGAAGCCTGAGGTAAAATCAACGGTTTCAACATAATCCCCCATTATCAGTAGCAATTATTCCCCGGATAGTCCCATTTACTTTATGAAAAACTTATTCTAAAAATGTAACTTTCATTAAAAAGTTACTTTTGAATGGGCAAACAAATTCATGAGATTCCCCTACTTCTACTTCTTTTCTTTGTACCATCAACCCCTTCAATAATTGAAACACACTGAAAATTTAAAACAATGCCCTGAATGTTTTAAAATTTTTTTGAAGGAGAGTAGGATATCAGACTATGGAAAACAAAATTTCTGAATGAAAAACTTCAGGAGCTTCAGATTCCTAAGGTCTATTTTAAATCAAGAAACTGTGAACTTCTAATTTTCTTGAAAACCAAACTAATATACTCTTATGAGGTCTGAAAATACAGACTACAATATTCTGAGAACATTTGAGGGACTGTAAATATTTTCCAATTCTTAAAATATTTTTGTGTCATATTTTAATTAAAATGCTTGGGAAGTTTTGACTGATGAAAACAAATGGATATAGGTCTACCCTTTCATCAGGAGCTTAGTATTTTATACTTCTGTCTTTTAGTAATTACTGATCATTCTAGATCATAAATTCAGAAAACAGGTCATATAGTCTTAAAGACCTCTGTTAGGACTAAGCTGTGAGAGTTCAATGTGTGTCTCTAATTCTAACGGTTCTAAAGAAATTTCTCCAAGCATGTGCCAGACTAAAGTGACAATAACAAATCCTTTAGCTTCCAGTGCTGCACATCCAGTTCCTAGTTAGGTGAGCAGGAACTGTAGCTGCCATGGCCCTCTTTAGGACTGTCCCCCCTTTGCTTCACACAAAGAAATTTCCTGAAACAACAAAGAAGTTTTAAGATTTAGTAATCAACATATGTGATATCATTCAAACATGATTTTTGTGCATCCATTTCAAAGACAGACTGGATGTACAGCCAATGATACAGCTGGCCTTTTTCCAACCTAAACAGCATGGGCTCTTCAGCTTTACCATTCTTGCAGGCTCTAGCAGATTTTGGAGGTAATGTGTTATCAGGTACGTGAGACCATATTACATATTGGCAAATTTCTCCCCATGGAAAATGAAAATATTATAGTCATAGGGCATTATAGTTATTTTCAATGTGGTTAAATTTAAAGAATGGATTAATCCCCAGTGTAATTCTATTGATTTGAACAGGGTTGTACAGGAACAAATGTGGTATCAGAGAATTATATCCATAAATATACTAATTTACAGAGTTGCTTTTTCTGTATATTAAATTATGATCCTAATTTTGGCTCTCACCTATACATTCAACTTTTAAACTACTCTGCAAGCACTAATTACTCCTAATGAAATACCTGCTTAAATTAGACAAAACATTTAGCATTGTAATTAGAGCTGTGTTCCTATAAGAGGAGAGGATTTGGCTCACATCCCACACAACTGCCATCCTCTAATTCCCTGAAAGGTACTCAATGGCTGCATATAAAGTTCAGGGCTTTGTGGCAGTGTGATTGCCAGTTTGGCAGAAGAGAAGGAGGAGGGGATGGATACATCCATGGTCCCATGGAGGGGCTCCAAATTTGGATCTGGGATGTACTCCCAGTTCCTACAGTACAAAAATAGCCAAATACACAAGCCTTGCCCTCCCACCTGTTTGAGACCACTGCCCAATGGGAATGCCTTGTTTGTTTTCTGATCTTCGTGGAAGTCTCTGTTATTGGACAGCTTTGGTCTGCACATCTTATTTTTGTAAGAAATGTTTGGAAATTTAGGCTGCTCTCTTAAGCTCCTGGCCTCCTAGTTAATGATGGCATAAATACAGACTGCTGTTAAGGAAAGACAAGTACTGAAGCACAATTAACTTTTAACAACCTATTAATGCACAAATCTTGAGTACTGTGAAAAAAATCCATGCTCAGGATGCCCACCAACTTTTTCTTCCATGGAATTATTATGCTGTTTTACAAAACGGGTTTCATTGGGACCATTATTTTAACTTGAAAAAAATTGCCCTTTGCAAGCAGAAAATGAAACCTCCTGTGAGAAATCACCTGGCAGGGCATTACTGGAAACAGATGATATCCAAGAGGTCTTGGACACATCTCTGTGTGAGGAAAGATTTCTTTGCTGCTGTCTCATTCAGGGACCAGCAGGGAAGATTGCAGATAATGCCTTCATGGGCTGTCACTATGTCTTTCTATTTTGTTATCATCCATGTGCATGTCCAGTATCACTGCAAACTAAGCTGAATATAATTTACTAACAATAAAGCTTCAAACAGAAAGTAAGAGAAAGTAGAAGAGATTTGTTGGTTAGAGTTGATGAAAGGAGAGATAAAAGAAAGAAAAAAAAAAAGACTAAGGATCAAAGATCTAAGTGAGAAAAAGCTATGTAACTATTCCCAGTGATTCTTTGGATATGGGATGCAGCACACTACTAGGTAACATATAAATTACAAAATGTAGATAGTAATAATTTATTTCATTGTCCCATGGCTCCAGTAAAGTTATTAAGAAGTTGATTACTTACCCACATGTTTTGGAGAGCCTCAAATTAGATTATATAGGGAAGGAAAGTTTTTAGTAGTTTATTTTGTATGCTGTAGGCTTTTACATGAATAAGAGCTGTTTCCCATTCTCTGTGTGTTCAGTCATCATGGGGGAAAACATAAAATAAGTGCATGCCCATAGCTGCCCCATGCTGTTGTGAAAGTGGGCAAACTAAGCAATATGTTGTTTGTTTTTTTTTTCTGTGCACATCATTCTTTTTTCCGTGGGAGAGAGCAGGGAACAAAACATGCAGCTTCTCGTTTTCCTCTAAGGTTTGAAGATTGCCTTTTACGTATCTGTAAAGCTATGGGAACATTTCCTCAACTTGTTAAGTGTATGATTTGACAAGATGCCTGTGAAGTGGATCAGTCAATTTACTGCAGGCAATTGTCAGAGATCCTCAACTTTGTGTTCTGAGGAGCTGTACAGCACCTGGAGATAAGAATGACATTATAGGAAGCTGATGATGACCAGAAGCTCTTGGACATGTCCTCATGTGACTACTTGCCCAGGCATGAGCCACCATATGCCCAAGGGGAAACTGAGGCTGTTCTTTGAAGCAGAAGCATTGGCTGTACCTATGCCCAGGCAGATAGTGATATCCAAACCCAAGCATCTTATAAACAAAATTAACATACGGACTCTCACTACCCTCTTTACAATGTTAGGTTGTGGTGGAATGACTGACACAGTGAGGCTCCCAGTTTGCTGTCTTCCTTGGTGATAGAGTGAATTCTAGTCCTGGTAAATTCTAGTATTCTTTGTAGTTTACAAAGAGGAGTCTCTGCAGACATATTCCTGAAGGGTACTATTTACAGGCTTCTTATAGTCAAGAACAGAGAAAAATATAGAAACACATCACCTGTAGAAGCATAGAACACAGCCTATAAATGATAAACACCAATATAATAGATCAGAGAAGGATATTGATAAAAATAATTTTTTGTGGGATTCATCTCTTCTAGCCTGCACTTTCTGAAAGTGGGGCACTTCAGTGACAGTTTTCTGAATTATTCACTTCTTCTGTAGACTTTTT
Source organism: Sitta carolinensis (assembly GCA_032173965.1). Lineage (NCBI taxonomy): Eukaryota > Metazoa > Chordata > Aves > Passeriformes > Sittidae > Sitta > Sitta carolinensis. Next base: position 52,528,305 of record JAVUNC010000004.1, read on the forward strand.
CTGTTGTTCACAGTATGCAAATAGTGTACATGTTTCTGTGCATGCTTGCATGTGTCTTCATGCACATAAGGGAACCCCAGCACATATATCTGATATCAGTCTACTATGACCCTACACAAGTCCAGATGTTCTAGTTTTCTGCTGATGTTTGGCTAGATTTCACCTCACAGGTGGGCAGTAGCAGATTTCAAATTTTCCTTGGTTGCCTCATCCCCACTTTCCAAGAAAGATGTTACTACTTAACTATTGGCTTTTTTTAGTGGAAAGTAACTAAATTAAGTATTAACTACACTCTTCCATTAATTTTATAATGACCTGCAATTTGTCAAATCGTTTATTCCTCTGCTGTAAGCAAAAAGCAGTATGAGAAGATCTCCTCCCAGACAGTATTTCTGCTGAAGGGCTTGCTATTCAGGAAGTGGACCCACTGTACCTGTAGTGAACAACGAGTTATTTAATCACTGAAAATTTGCATTGCTTCTTCTGCTTTTTCTCCAGCATTTGGAGAATATTTTACAAACTGTGAGGAGGGAGGAGGCATATTTAAATCACATCCATTTTAACAATTTAGAACATTTTAATCCCAGCCACTGACCTTGCCAGAACACTGATCAGAACACTCCAGAGCATTAGTAAAATATATATGCAGAGATGATTGTTGCAACATGAGGTCATCTATAATGCTAAACTTCCCACCACTGGCACAAACATACAAATACAAGCAGACAAATGCATGCTTACATTTTTGTATGCTACATGTATTTTCATACTTTTTAAATAGCAACATGGGGAAGATTTCAGGGAATAGAGAAGCAGCTAGTTTGGATAAATCATTAAGGTGTAACTCAGACTGTGGATTAGAATGTACATTCTACCAAATGACTGTTGTTTTGACGGCTGAAATAGTTTTCTGCTGGTTTGGGAGAGAGCAAGAAAGCAGTGGCACAGGGTCCTCATTTGAATAAAGCCCTAAATCAGTCCCATATGTTGACCCTGTGACTAATCCTTGCTGGCAAAAAAATCCAAACAGATCAGTGGTATTTTTCAAATGGCTTCCAAGCAAGAGTCTGCATTCACCTAGCCCAGGGTACACACACACACACACACAGAGCACTTTGCACCTGCAAAAATAAGGCATTTTCCTTTATTGATAACAAGGAAAAAATCCTCTGTTTGGATTCATGCATAGAAAAATAATAGTGTATATAATTAATACAGCTTGACCAAAGTATTAGACATGGTTGTACAGACACCCTCTTATTTTTCTACCTCTAACAAATAGAGTATTATATAAGGCTACAATCTTATTCCATGTGTGCTTTGGAGGGAATTGAGAAAGTCTGGGGAATTAGCTACTACCTTTTCTGAATACTCATTTCCCACCTAAAATGAACTAAAATGCATTGAAGTTCAATGTGTAATTACTGAACAGGAACAGAGCAAGCTTCCCACCTAAAATGAACTAAAATGCATTGAAGTTCAATGTGTAATTACTGAACAGGAACAGAGCAAGCTTCAAAATTGGTTACTTATTCATAGATGTTTCTATATGTGGAGATGGTGCCAGTTCAAGGCTCCTCAGGCAGCACAGCATGAACCGAGTTTCTCTCTGCCAAGGCTAAGGCTGAGGAAACTTCTGCCAGGGAAAATAAGTGGGGTATGGAGAAAAGACCAATGTGGTGAAGAACCAGGAATGACTCCTCAAGAGCTGAGCTTGCTGCTTCTGGTACATGGGGAGACCACAGTCGATGGAAGCAGAGGCCATGACTGCCAGGAGAGGCTGCCACCACACATGCTGCTGCCCCTCTTCCTGCAGCAGCTGCTAACCTGCTTGTAAGGCCTTGTCATGGGTAAGTAGGCTTGGCTACAGATTATTTATCTTTCTGAGAGTCCCTAGGCAAATTGAGCTTCTGCCTAGAGCTAGATCTGCATTTTGAGGCATTTTCTTGTAGGTACAGTCAAGGATTATAGCACAATAAAACCATCACACTAACCACAGGATGCAAAACTACAGAACAGTAAAGGTTGTTCCTGCTATAAGGACCTCACAGTCTGCAAGCAGTGGCCACAGATAAATGCAACATACATCTGGGAATGTTATAAGGGGACAACAAAATAGCTGTGGTCAATATAACAACTACAGGCCTTTGCAGTCCTCTCCAGGCATCACCACAAAGGTGAGGGTTTGAGGGAGTTGAAGGGGTGCCTTGGATTTCTGTGTAGGGTCTATCACTGATTAAGATAGAGGACATTATTATACTTTTTATCTGTGGCAAAAAATGCTAGGAATCTGTGGCCTGACATAACCCCAAGGGGCACAAATAGTTATCAGTCTACAAAGAGTTTAGATGGCACCTGAAAACAAGAATGAAAATATAAACCACAGTCTGAAGGACATTCTTTGTCTCTCTTCACTTGAGAGAGAGGCCTCCTAAAACTACAGCTGGGCTAATTTCATCAGTAGGGATTAGAGCTGTTTTGATTCCCAATCAAAATATTACATTTCTTTATTGAGGATATGGATATTTTACATCACCTTCATAAGTTCTCTAGAACATTTCCAAATTTAGCACCTCTACACCTTAGGGAACATAAACACAGTATTTCAAGATGTAAAAGTAAATTAAATCAGAACTATTATTTTCAGAATCTCTCTTTACATTCATAGATGCTAGGTGTGACTGGTCATGATTTTGGAAGTGAAAATGGTAATTCTCATGTGATCTGAGTGTGTCTGTAAATTTCATCCTTTCCTCCTGAAGCCTTCAGCACTCTCCCAATAAGCCTATGCTTAGTCATACATCTGCAAACCCAGTAATTCTTTCATGCTCCACACCTATGCCATTCTGTGTTTTTCTTCCAGTGAGACTTTGCACATTTTAAAACTACAATTTGAAAAATATTCTTGCTAACATTTTCCAATAACACTTCCAACTACAATAACAGTTTCCCTTGGAATTCCCTTGACAGAGAAATGTGTGATGCACGTTCAGAAAACTGATGTCATGTTTGCCCTTTACCAATAAGTGCCTTGAATCTGCCATGGGCAGGAGAGCAGATCTGCCCAGGTGGTTCATCTGAGCCTGTGCAGCAAACCTCAAGGACCAGCCTGCACTGGACATGTTGAAAGTTTTCTCTATATGCAAAAAGCCCTCTTGTGTTTTGCATACCTGGCAGCACCGTCTGATCACTGGTAATTTTTCCAGGGATGAAATATTTTGTCCAACACAGTTGATGTTTTCTTTCTGAATAAATTTTGGACTATAAGAAGCTGATGTGTCTATAGAAACACAGGCTGGGTGTAGCTGCACAAAGACAGATTGATCCAGGCTTGGATCCTGTTCAGGAGTGTACAGCTTCCCAGGCTGACTGCTGGGGTCACGGAAGAGCACAGCTTCTGTCCCAGCTAATGCATGTCACAAACCAACAGACGGCCATCCCCAGTCAATAGCTGCCCATATGCCATAGAGTGCCACGAGGTTTTTTCCCAAGAAATGCACCTTTGCATATCCTTAACTGGGTCAAACGACTGCTGGATACGCCTGTCTTCTTCATTGAGAGTAGAAGTGACCAAGACAAGTAATTTAGACTAGACATACAACTTTGAAGTGCCTAACATTAATCCCTTAATTGTTTCCTAAGAAACTGGGTCATACACATTCAGTTCCTCTTTCTATTTGTTTCTATATGTGTCTGTCATTTCTCCTGCTGCCTATTGGTTAACTCCAAGCAAATTTGACAGGACAGAAGTTTCAGATGAAATTACATTTCTGCAAACTTTGTGGAGTCAGTGGCTTGGTAATGGAGGTTAGCCCAGTTCAAGGACTAGACAAAAAGCTACAGTGTGAGAGTAGTAATTATCTACTTGGTTTGGTCTGCCAGCTGGCCAGTCGGGACACATGCATGGACAGGCCAGTCAGCATTGGAACTGATACAGCTCATACTTCAGCTTCTTTAACCAAAATCCAGCAGACAGAGAGGCACGGGAAAATAGGTGGCATGGAAGAAAACTGCATATATTGCAGAAGTCTGAAGTCATAGGTAATCTCAGGTTACTGCAGTGAAAGTGCACAGACAAATGTACCTGATAACTGCATATGACCTCATTAATGGTTTGACACAGAACAATTTGCACATGAATACTGTCACACATAAAAGCCACATTTGAAGCCCATAGAATCTATTATATATGCTGTATAACAGCCACTCTTGAATGCTATATAAAAATATACACTTTATAGGCATGAGCAAGCATACAAATAATGCATATACACATTCTATGTGTGCTGCATAAATACAAACAATCTGTTACAGCTTGTGTCATATATCTGAACTCAATGCAGTAATTCACCACATAGTATCCAGTGTAGTATGCTACTATAATACCCCATTAAATATATATAATACAGGTTGCTATTATATTGATCTTTGTTCATTGAATCAAATACATAAACCTGTTTCCTAGAGTTCAAATCTATGAAAGAGGGGGGAGACAAATGAATGTTTTGAAAATATTTTTTTCTTTTTAAACTTAATGTAGACAACGGCCAATAGAAAAGTAAAAAGAATATAAGGAAGAGAAGACAAACATATGTCTCTCAAATACAGCTAGTTTCAACGTTTGTAATGATCTCTAAATGGGATGATTCTAAACAGGGTGTTAAAATGCTTTTATCATTTTGTCCAGCTTTCCTCAGATGAAAAGGAAAATTATGTTGGTGAGCTCAGTAGAAAGCAGAAGCAAGCCAGGACTTAGTGCTCTGGAAAAATCCAGCCTTGGGATGCCATTGGCTCAGGTGTGGAGGTCCAGCATAGCTGCCTGAAAGCCAGGCATGGGATATACACCTGGCAGCTGATGAGACCCCAGCAGAAGGCAAAGAACTGTTACCTTTGAAATTCTCCTTCTGGGCATGATGGAATAAATATATATTTGTCTCGTGGTGCTAAAGGTGTTCCTTCTGCTGGAAACTGCACTGCAGGATGAGAGATGTTTCCCTGTGACTGCAAGGCAGAGGTAACAAAAAGCTCTGCGTACGCAAATAGCTGTGCTCCCCTAGATGAAGTGGCTCTTTATTGTTACCCTTTAATGTTACCCTCTGCTGCAATGTGAGTCGGATCAGGTCTGGCTAGTTATCAGCTGCTGACCGTGAAGGAAGGGTGGAGAGGGTTTGTGCGAGTCTCAGTCTGCTGCCTGTGGCATGTCTGTCCAGGAAACAAGCCAGGAAGCATTTGAAGGGAACTATTGAGTTTGGTACTTGCTGGGTGGTCTAATAAGTCTGACATTTTTCATGCACCTTATTTCCACTATAACTGGGTGGGTTTTTTTCCTTTCAATATAATAATTTTGTTTTCCAATTTAAGAATTGTTATGAAGATTCTTTTTATTTTTGTCCCCCCCAGTGTCTGCCACTCTCTGCCCCAGACTGTCAGGAAGACAAAAACAAAGGAATTTCTGATGGAACATTTTTGATATGAGTATCTGACTTTTGAGTTTGCTTGGAATGCTGATAAAAGCTACCAAATTTCCCAGATATCTGCAAGAAAACAGAGGTATTTCTTTGTCACTTTCTCCTCCTTGGATAACCTGCCTGTGTTGGCTGATGTTTCTTGTGGCTGTTCAGTGAGGTGAGACATTTAATTAGTTTATTTAATTAATAAATAATAGCCATTTAAAATATGACCAGCCAGCATGGGTTGCCAGTCTTAACCATCATCCTTCTCTGCCAAGGAATATGGGTATCTTCACTGGGTGTTTTTCAGCAGCACATTCAGGCATTGACAGAACTCCTTACTCCTACAGCTCTCACTCCATTTTGTTGTTTCAGTTTCCCTGGGTTGATTGCAGCTGCAATATTTTCTCTCTTCCTTTTTTTTTTCCATAGAAAAAAATTGCACATAGCAATTTCACCCATGTTATAAACCTCTTAAGAATACAAATCTGCTTACTTGGAGATGTTTCTTGGCCTGAGTTGTGCTGAGAGGAACTGAAGGTCATAGCAAATGCTTCTGGCTTGCTAACCTAACACCCTATGGCACCCCTCTGATTTTTAGGATTTCAATAAGATTAATTTGAAGGCGGTACATTTCATGAGCCTCTTTTAGTAAAGTCACTCATGTGACTGCATTATTTTTTCCTTTTTGAACAAGAGCCAGCTTTTTCTCTTTTTTTGAGAGTAAAGATATATTATACTGCACCCATCAACTGCCTCTGTTGATGTACAACAGAAGACGGGGTTAAAAACATCTGGAGTATTATTCATTACTAAGTAATCTGTGAGTTTGTTTCCATTTCTTCTTGAGTCAGGAGGTTGACAAAAGCAAAAGGTCACAGCCTAGCCAGGCTGTTTTGCAACACTGAATGTAAAGTGCACTGCACTCGATTCACATAAGGTGCCATTGCCCATTTATTTGTGCTATGCAAAGTTAGACTGTGAAGCAATATAAAAGTGATATTTATATTGCATGAAACAATAGAACTATCTCTGCTCGCAGGACCAAGGGGCCATCATAGCCAGGACCTGCTGAGGTGTTTGCTGCAAGACATATCCAGTGTTAGGATCAACAGCAGGCAAGCTCTGGATTTTGCCCAGATTTGGTGGCATATTTACCCCAGGGGCCTCAAAAAGATTGGGAAGTTTTTATATATAATGCAATTCTGTGCCTCTATGCTGACATTGTGTGTGTGCCTCTGCACTGTCACAGCTTCCATGGTGCAATGACTCCCTGAACAACTGCAATGAGGTGCCTGCTCAGACATCATCTCTTGCCAAGGGCCAGCAGGCCATAGCAAAGATGTTGTAGCATTGCAGCCATGCAACTGCTTCAGTGTGAGCCCAGGCCTCGTTTTCCTGGTCTGCAGAAGGATCAGAGTGGGTTTGCAGCACTGCTGAGGGCCAAGGGCAAAATTTCCTTTGACTTCAGTAAAGTACGATATTTGGATTTTTTTGTTTTGTGTGCTTTTTTTTGTGGCTTTTTGTGTTGTTGTTGTTGTGTGGTGGTGGTGGTGGTGGTGGTGGTGGTTTAGTTTAGTTTATTTGAGGGCTTTGGTGTTTGGGCTCTTTTGTTCGTTTGTAGTCTAATTATTTTTTTTTATTTTGTTCTTCACAAAAAAAATAAATATTGTAACTAAATCATATTGGGAAAAAAATTATAGTTTTGCTATAGCAGTTAAAAAGTTCACACCAGGATGCAAGTTGCGAAGTGCCAACGTAGCAAAAAAACCATCATATCCTCTAGTTCTGATGAATGGTTTGGGTCTACTTCTCAGTCTGCATCTTCTGCAGATTTCTTCAGTCCAACTTCATTTAGATTGTGCAGGAGGATTTCAGTATTACTTTGGGAAAGGGACAGTAAGTGAGGTATAAAACAAAAGTGGTCTCTTGGGACTCAGGTGAAGTTAAACTCTGAATCAAATAATTTTTTCTTAATCAACACAATATTGAACTTCATGTAAGTAGGATATTATGCTTTTCTGCTTCATCTCTATCTCATCCCATCCCACACCATCCCATGTAGTCTGGTTTTCTGGGCCTGAGGTTTCTGAGTTTCTGAACTCAGTTTCTTCGTGGTGTTTGGGTTTCAGAAGACCTTGTTCCCTAGGACTTGACATAAACATCCCAAGTGTTATTGTAACGAGAGTGATGTTTTGGATTCTTTTCTGTGGGATGGACTTGTCTCTATCCATTGGTTTGGGCCAATGGTTAGAAGACTTCTGGCACTCTTCTAACCAATGAGAGTGGCCTGTTCCAAAAGGTATATAAGGAGGGCAATTGTTTTAATAAAACGGAGTCAGATGCAGTTTTTTATAACGAGGTCTCGTGTCGTTTGTTCATCGCCCACAGCGACAATCCCACTCAAAAGTATCTAAGGTGAGAAGACCACTGAAAGTTTCTAAGGCAAATCAAGAGGGAGACAATTTTCACCCTCTCTTCTCCCCTAGCATAACAAAGACCTGAGGGCTGCAGATGCACCCTTATGTTTCTGCCCTAGTTCAGCCTGTTTGAGGATGCGTGAATCTTGTTTGCTTTTCCCAACAATTTCTCAGTGCCAGCTCTCACTTTCCTCCAGGTTCGGCAAAACTAAAGCCAGTTACGTCTTTACCTGGGGCTGATCCAAGGCACAGAGATCCCTCCCTTGCCCTCATCTGGTCCCAGTATGCTTCTGGCCATTAAGGATCATCTGGGCTCCCAGGAGTTATGCCAGCAGCTTTGGAGGGAGCAGCTGCCAGCTCTTGCATACAGGCTTTCCGCAAAAGTATCTTCGACACTTGCTTGGAGAACTGGTATTCAGACATCTGTACCAAAGATGCTGCCAAACCTACAGCTAGAATAGTAGGTACCTGTTCTACAGTGCTTGCAATGCTAGATTTCCAGGTAGCTGACCAAGGATGCAAGCAAAGTCACAGCATGTGTAGGATGAAAAGGATGCATGGTGTCAGCATGCTCTGAGGTCATGCCAGGCAAATCCTGCTAGATCTGAGGCCACAAACATCTCCAGCATTGTTGGAGCTAAAGGAGAGGACAAGTGTGAAGAGTGTGAAAATGCAAACATTAGGATGGATCCTGATTTGCATGTCTAGAGGTTAGCAATTATCCTTCTTTTGAAAAAAAACATAAGGCAGTATGATCACCTTTCCAGGTTTTGTGAGCAACACAATCATGGCTGAGACCATAACTCATGCATTTAGATTCTCAAGACAGCATTCATTTTTCTAGGCAGCACCTATGACACTGTGTCTTCTCCCCTAATAGAAAATTCTCTTTCATGTGAAGATTATTGCTTATGAAGAGAAATTCAAAACACATCTCTCCGAATTAGATGATTGTTTAATAAACAAGACCTTTATTCAGACAGATATCTTATTGTAGTGGGCACAAAGTACAATTTTAACACGTCCATCACATAATATAGGCTTTATCTTTGCAGTTCTGTAGGCACCAAAATGCACTTGGATGAGAAATATCTTCAGCTAGCTCTGTGCAATGCCCTGATTCTGATAGCAAGTCCTGGCATAGGCATAATTTAATAGCAAAATATTGAGGCAGATTGTTTTTGGTGAAATTCCTCTGGCCAACAGAGCACTGCTAATGTTGGCAGCAATGATTTTGACTCCAGAAGCTAATGAAGGCAGAGCCTGCAGTCCTGGAAATGATGACAGTCTTTCATTTGTCATCCTGCGAGGTGAAGAATTTTCTTGTTACAAGAAAACTCAGGTAGAGCTCATCAAAGAGACTTGGTATTTATTAGTCCAAACTCTGTCAGCAAACTCCACCACCCTCTACTGCTTCAGGATCTGAAATCCTTGCAATATGAGTCCCTAATTACCATCTGTAAGCAAAAGAAGGTCAATATTTCCATTTACTTCAATCACCAAATGTTTGAAGGACTTCCATGAAGGACAAAGGACAGAGACATTTCCTAATGCAGTAAAACCACACTGCCATGTTTTTCCAGAAAGAAGCAGTCCCGTGGACTTTCCTGTCTTTTCTGTGCTGTACCTTCTACTCTGTATGTTTGCTGGGAAACAAAGCGAGTGGGGAAGAGGTACACCAGGTGCTAGTAAATGAAGCATACAAATTCCCAGGACACTAACTCTCCTTTTTTAATTATGTGGAGAAAAATATTCTGCAATGTTTATGAAAGGAGACAGGTTCATAGAGAACAATAATACTACTTTTCCATGGGACTTTTTCAGTTCAAGAGACAGGTGTACTCAAATTCACAAATTTTGCCTCATTATTTGTTCCTTTTTTTTTTTTTTTTCATTTGGGCCTTTCAGTGAAGCTGCAATCCATGGCAAAGAATAAGGGTTCCACCAATAAGAAGCCTTCTGTTAAAAAGAACTAAAACTTTTCCCCTATCTGTTACAAGGGAATTCATCAGACTAGTAAAGCGGTTCAACATTCCCACTGCTGTTGTAAAAGATAAACATTTTTTTCCATAGGGCAATATAAATGTAACATAAGTTAGACATAATTAGTCATGTTTTCTCCAAGAAATTGTGGGGAAAGGGGGCTTGGGAGAGAGGGAAGGAAGAAAAAGCACAAACTCTAAAAAAAAGTTAAAATACAAGAAGAAAAGAAGAAATATTGCTGAAATCTAAGATGCCAGGAAATGTGTTTCAAAAATCAGATGTTTTTATAATGCATAGTGATCTTTGCAAAAAAATAATCCCCACTGCTCATAAAAATGATGAAATGATACAGTTGCAGAGAGTTTGCACACCCTCTTCCTGCCTGCCCATGGTTGCATATTTAACCTCAGCATTAAAAAATGTGAAAAAGTTAGAGGATTTTTTTTTTTTCATTCTATTGCTGTTTGGGCAAACAGACTATTTCCAAGATATATTTGTATTATAAAGGTTAGTTCCAATGTGCTCAATGTCCACAGCAGGGTACAGATATTCAGAAGAGCAAAAACCACAGTTTCCACTACCTCAGTGGAAGGCAGTGGGTACTCAATAGTCCTGGAAATCTGGCCAGTCTGTTTAAATAACTAATTTAGGTAACCGAGTATTGGTGCTGAGTCCTTTTGCAGAGCTCTCTTACCAGGACAAACAGATTAAAAATAGAACTTGCATCTCGAATTTGATGTGCAGTTCTTTGTCCCTATTTCCAAAATAAAAGAGTAAGAAGAGAAAAATACATCAGAAACAATAGCAATATGCAAAATTAGACATTGACTTCTGTAGAGTGAGCGAGATTAAGAATATCTGTCTCGGAGAAGAAGGATGTAAAGGGATACATGATAAAGAAATAAAATGTCAGTATAGAGAACAATACAGAGAAGAAGAACAATGAAGGATTATTCACTATTTTTTCATGGTACAAGGTCTAAAAAGTGTCATATTACATAAATTAATGGTAAAAAAACTGTCACAGATTATTAAGTACAAAGGTACAGCTTTTTATTTACAAGGTCATTAAACTGCAAACTGATGAAAACTGTGAAATATACTGGGGAAAAGATCACTGTAAACTTGTTCTGGTTTTCCTTAAGTTTCTGTGACTTGCTACTGGCAGAGAAGTGGTAGTGGCCTTCATGGACTTTTGGCTGGACCCAGTGCAGCAGTTCTAGTTCTTATAAATGGTTGGGCAATTCAAATAGCAGGGAACCAGACCCATGATGATGCAAGAGGTCATTTCATCTTTCTGCAGTTCATAGCTGAATAAACAGATCAGTGAGTAGGAGTTGAGAGGTAAATTAACTTTTGTATTCAGCACTGGCAGAAAGATAGTACAGCATCATATCCACTTCTGGTAACTGTAGTTTTTAGAGGGTGTCAGGAACTTGGAGAGAGTACAAAAAAAAAAAAGAGGCACCAGAAAGACTGGGACTTTACTTCTCAAGGAGACAAACAGAAAGTTTTACCCACATTTTGGGGAAAAAAAAAATGAAGAAAGAAAATCAGTCACTCAAGGGCTTTTTAATCTACTGAGAAAATAAAGAAGAGCTGAAAATTAAATCCACAAAAATTCAGACTGGAAATGGAAATAAGGCAGACAAGGGGAAGGGAGGTGTTTTTTGGTTGTTTCGGTTTGGTTTGATTTGGTTTGGTTTGGAATGGGTTGGGTTTTTCTCCTTCCCAAGGGAAGGGAATGTTAAACCATTAAAGAAAATTACAAAAAGGAGTAGTGGATTTTCCATTTCTTAATATCTTCACGTAAATACTATTTTTCCATTCAAGCATGTTGTTGTACTTTATTCAGGGTTAACAGGTTAAAAAAACTCCACCACACACAAAATAGAAGGATAGCCCATTTCTTCTGACAATCCTGACTAGTGCTGTTGAGTTGTTGTCTGTAAAGAATCTCTTCTCCTGTCTGCATTCCCCTCAGTGTCTCCCTCCAGACACATACTGCCTACGTCTCTTCATGTATCCTGAACAGCAAGAACACACCTTTAAACTCCAGTTTCTGTTGAATAGGTTTGTAACATCTTCACAAACAGCTTTCTAAATGCAACTACCTGTGTCGGTTGCTTCTGGAAGTGGTGAATTTCTGTAAATCTTAGGTTAATCACAAGAACCATGCAAAATCTCAAGGTCTTCTTTAAGAGATCTCATAAGATTGTACCTTCCTACTTATTTTCAGAAACTAACTACACAAACTATATATTTTATTTCTAGCAGATATCTGTCTGAAGGCCTCAAGTTAAAGAGGCCCTGGAACCTCCCAGGACTTAATGTCCTTTCCATGAATATTTATTTTGAAAGCACCTTCTTCCATTTGGTAAATAAAAAAAGACCAGTTCCTTTCAGGAGATTCAAGCTGCTGGCTTCTGAACGCTCTCCTGTAGGTCCACATCCTCTTTAGAGTACAGCTGTAGACTGGAGTCCAGAAAAGGTCTTTCAAACCTGAATGGAATTGAAAGATCATATGACATCACTCTAAGGCTTTTATGCAAGTTTACACCCCCAAGGGTGATATTCACAATTTTCAGCAAGCATGGTCATCTTCCATTTATTCTTTTTTTTTTCCTGTAGATCTGCTGTCTAGTCAATTTCTCCCCACCATGAACATGTTTTTCCACCAAAGGGTAGAAACTGGTACTTTTGCTTATTGTCTTCATGTAGAATTACTGTAATTCTGTAATAATTACTGCATTAGAACATTTCTCCAGTTACTCTATTGTGTTTTTGTTTTATTCCTGCCTCCAGCAGATGTACGCTCTTTCTAATTATTATGTCTTCTAAACATGTAGTAACTCAATTTTACCAACCATCCAGCTTACTTACAACAGCACCAAATGGCACCTGGTCAGGACACAGTCCAATTGCAACCTTTCTTTATTCGTTCTTTCCATGGAAGTGTAAAAAAATTATGAGTCTCTTGGAAAATTTATCTTAGTATCTTCCACAGTCTCTCTGGGCTACGCTTTCCTACCCAATTGCTCAGTGCATAACACAGTGTCAAAAGTCTTCAGTCAAGATGTGTGTTTCTCTATCTACTACACGGCCTTAAAGGTTTATTACTGTTGTACATACTAAACTTAAATTGGTTTTCCATGATGAATCTGTACTGTTTGCAACTCAGCTCATACTGGAAAAAGAAAAAGAAAAGAAAAGACATTTAATCAATCAATAGTTCAGAAGTGTAAAAACTGAAAACGCAGCAGATATTTTCTAGGAACAGGGAATCCTTGCTGAGTACGTGACTGTAGCAATTTATACTCTTCAAATCACTGTCTTTGTCAGAAAATGTAATTCTATCTTTTGTATCATTTGGAAACAAGAACTAAAAGATCTCTTTACTTTTTCAAAAGCCTTAATGTAACAATGTTGAGCAGAAGTCAAAAATATTGAGGCAGCTTTGATGGAATAAGTGTCATAGACCTGGCTGCGAGACTGAGATGTGCTCACAACAACCTTGCTCCTGAACAGAGAGAAGATTTTTCTGTTAACCCACCCTTTTAATTGAATTATTTCCCTCTCTCAAATGAATTCCTATTCTAAAAACACTTCCTGTATCCACGAATCACCTTAGGGTCTGGCCCATTTTTGGGGTGGCTACAATGGAGAAGTGTGTGCTTTCTGTACTCACTGCCTGCTGTAGTGAGGGATGGGGTGAGATGCAAAATGGGCCAGAGTTCAGCTGGCATAATTCAATGGCAGAAGTTTTGAAATCAGTGATTGTCTCATGGTTTATATCAGCTGTTCAAAAACTGAGGCAAAAGCACAGATTCCAGCTAGCTGAATTTTGGATATGTTGCCTAGAGCCAACTTTGCAACTCAAGTTTCTATCAAATTCACAGTACGAGGGAGGGAAGTGAGATAAACTAGTTAAATGTGAATCTCATCCCATTGCAGCTCATTTGTAATTCTAAAGAAAATTCTCTTGTGGTCTTTCCAGAAAGTGGTTTTAACAGTATTTTACAACTACAGGTAATGAATGTTATAAAATAACAAACATATTCTAGACTGCTTAAGGAAATTTGGGGAAAGAAAGCAAAAGATTTAAATACAAAACCAAAAATTCACAAAGACTGACATCTGAAAAACACAGGCCTGTTGGAAAAGCCTGTGCAAGTGGATGAGATTAGTCATATCAAACAATATCTGCTTTCTACTCAGGAAGCACTGCTAAGGTGAGGTTTTTACAGTTCTCCCCATCCTGCCAGCTCTCCTGCAAATACCTGGATAAATCCATGCCTGGGTGGTGACCCAGAAAGCCATTATTTTTTGTTTTTTGTAGTCACTGAGATTCACATTCAGATCTGTCTGGCTCATGGGAAACCATGACCTAAAGAAAGGGCAAACACCCTTAAAATCCAGTTGATTTGGTGAACACAACAATATCAAGAGCAGGGAATCCTGGAATAGATTTGTGGACCTTGGTGTCCCTATTGATGTCTCTATTGTCCCTGTAAAGATGGAGTTTGCAGCTGTATTTTACCCTATGATTAAATTCTAATGGCTCTGATAATTACGTACTTGCCAGACTGACCTGGATAGGAGGCACCAGAGTGATTTATAGTGCATTCAAGTCTATGAGTTGTTTATCTGTGTTCCTTTCATTAAAATTATTTCAAACTTGATGCTGGCAGTTTCATTAAAGTAGTAGGAATGATATTCCCACTTACAAGTCAACTAAAACAGATGCTTTCAGAGCAGTTTAAACTCAAGACTTGGAACACAGGCTACCTATCCAATTCTTGTGGTCTCTTCAGCAAAATCTGTCACACTGTAAGAAGGAGCCAAAATCCTGCTGCTCAGTGCTGTTAAGATTTCCATGAAATTAAAAGTTCACAATATCACCTCCACATAAGTGAAGGATCAGGCTAATGAGATACGGCCCTAGTGGCATGTAGCCTGTCCACTGAGGGATGAGGCAGGCCCTGATTGATCTTCCACTGGTGACAGAGATGCAGAACTGCAGAAGGTCTCCAGGCCACTCTAAATGCAGAGGTAACATTACCTGTGTCACTCCTGACAGATATCCATCAGACTTACATCTATAGATTGCTACTGATGAATGGTCCATCGCTTCCCCAGACAAGATACTCCAAAGCTTCCTTTCCTAAGAGCTGCAAAATTTACCAAGCAGGAAGATATAATTTTAAAATGCTGCTATGGCTTTAGGAGCCTTTTGACTGTAGTAGTGTCCCATCTCATCTGGCAGGCAGGAAACTGGAGTGATGGATAAGAAATCCAATGATTTCTGGATAAGAAATTTCCAATGATTAACTCTTTGACCCTAAGGACATGGATTTGACCAATTCAAGCAGCAAAAGGGAAAAAACCATGCAATGGTCTGTTTTTTACAGTCCCCACAAATGAAAGTGAGAAGACACAGTGGATAAAGAGCAGATATTTAATATTATATTATTTAATAATTTAAAATCTTCCTGTAACAGGAAGAGTACAGAGCAGGATATAGTCAAAACTAAAAAGGACATAGATTAGAAGGAAATAATTACAATCTTTTCTTCAGTGCCATTTTTTGCTGTATCAAACTGAGTTGTCCATTAAAAAAAATAACTGATGATCAGTGGCAGAAATCACTTGCATTCTTTGCACACAGGAAGATGAGTTCCCTGGGCATGGTTCTGGAAAAATTTAAGCCTCTGTTTGACACCTTTTCTTACCCTTTGTGAATCAGGAAGGTGGGAAGGGATACAGCAGATCTTGGTCAACAGATCATCTGCTCTATTATGAAGCCAGTTTGTGGTAAGAATGCCTTCATTCATTGAATGTCCAGTGATGGCTTTTTCTGGGCAAACTTTGGCTTTTAGTCGGATCACAAGTTAATTGCATCTCCCTGTGTGGGTCTTTGCTATTGTTTTTGGTGCTCCTTGACTGACCTCCCACATCACTGTGCAATATTAATTTTTGTGTTGAAAACCTTTTTGTCCATCTCACTGAATCTTTGAACACCACAAGGCATTCAACCAGTTTACTACAACTTTCTGAAGTTTCAACACAGAGCTATGCCACTGTAATTTACATGCCAAGAAGCTGCAAAACAGTTCTGTTGGAAAACAACTGGCAGATGCCTGCAAGGTGAGGCAACCAGTGTGTTTCTGTCACACCACACAGATCCCAGTATGCCCTAGACTGGCTCTTAATGGCTACCAGCCCCATTTTACAACAAAAGCCATCAGTGACTTTGTGAAAACTCTTCCTAAACATATAAATGGCAAAGTTATTTCTTCATCCCAACCTGAGTGAGTCCAATGAGCTGAGGGAAGCCTCTCTGTTCAGGCCTTGTAGCTTTGGTGGCTGTTGCATAGCTTCTATGCAACAGAGCAGTTTTAGAGCAGCCCATGCCCCCAAATAGATCAGAGTCCTTTCTCCTGCCTCATGCTCAAGGTTGTTATCAAAGACATGCCTAGTAACAAGATGTTTCCTGGCAGAAATCAGGTACAAAAATTGAACCGTGTTCTTAGCTGCAGCATCAGCCTCACTAAAGGGTGGGATTTGTCCAGGAGGCTGGGCTGTGCCCCCTGAGCCCCCCCACTCACCGGCCGGACACCGACTCCCATTGCCACCCACTGCGGCCACTTCCTACCGCTCCGCAGCAAACCACCAGCGTCTGAATGGCACAATCGGCGCCACATCTGTTAGCGTTTAGCCTGAGTGTTGGCTGTCCTTCCTAATAATTCATCTCGAATAGGCTAAAGCAACAAGCGGGCGTTCGTTCTCCTGCTCTCTTTTTTTTCCCCATTGTGCCATTCAACAGCCTCCAGAGCTGCTAAAGCCACAAAAATGTTAGAGTGATTGTTGGCCAATGTCAAACTTATTTTGGAGTGGTTGTCTTATATTGGGTGACATATTATTTACCTTTCTTATCTAAGCTTAATAGAGTTAAACAAATCAGCGCTTCCTGATGGGAGGGGCTAGAATGTGATTGAATGAGCAGTGTTGTTAGGAGAGCATATGTGCCTGAGCTCTTAGATTCTAACAGATAAACTCCAGTGCTTCTGTTGTGACATTATATCTCTAGCTTTCCTGTCAGCTTAACACCACCCAATATTGGGGAATTAAAAACAATCATAAATGCAAACATATTTTAATACACCTTTTTACGTTTCAGTGTTTGTAATTCATGAGGTTTTGTAGAATACTTTGAGCAGACTCAAAATCTGAAGCTGAAAGCGAAAATGTTATTCTTTTTAACTCTCAGGTGTTTTATAGCTAGTTTTTTGTAAAGTCATCAAAACCTTCAGCCAAAGACAAGTTCATGCTGGATTAACAGAAAAGACGCAACAGTGATAATTAAAATTGTATCTTTCTTTCATATTATGAAAATCATACAGAAAAGTACAATGGAGAGTTTCACAACAGGAGCTTTAAATTTGACTTTAGCCCTCCAAAAACCTGTGCCCAAAGATAGCGGGTTGGAAAAGGCGAGAGATTAAAACCATATTGACAGAAGGCTCTCTTTATCTGCCAGGGCAGAGCAAACTCATCAGTGTGCTATCTGAAATCCTCATGTGCAGTGACCCAAAAGGGCTGGGATGGCCCCAAGGACACATATTCTCTTCTGCCAAGGACATTTGGCTTTAAAGAAATGGATAGTGATTAGCCAAAAGCCAAGGGCTAAATTGCAAATGACTAGCAGCAGTCAGAGACCAACCTCGGTATCTGCCCAGCATTGTTGCATCTGAGGTGTTTTTGAGGTCTTGCTGAGGCCGACTGCCACCCCCTAACTCATGCCCCAGCACACCAAGAGCCAGGCAGCACTCATGGATGAAATGTCCCCATGCCCCCACCAAGCATGGCAGCAGCTGGGGAGCGAGTGCCAGCTCCCAAGGAGGCACTGTGGCTCGCCTTCCTGGCTCAAAGCATCCCTCTCAGTGGCCTCGCTGCCCGGGAGAGGAGAAGCTCACTCAGAGCCCTTTCTCTGCTCCGAGCTGGGGTGACAGACACATGTGGGCAGGCTATCTGCCTTAGCCCCCCAGCCATGCAAAATAAATACTCCCCAGCCCTTGGTTGCTGCTGACCCTCTGCTGAGTTTCTGCTGGTTCATTCCCCACAACTATGCAAGTCTCAGTGGAGTCTTGATGGCAAAAAATACTTTTTCCAAGGCTCCCTCTTTGTTTAGCAGTGTCCCAGCTTCCCCAAGTCTTACGACCATTACAGAGCCATTTAGCAAATCAGGGTTTGGAGGCATTCTTGCACCCCTGGTATGGTCCGTAGATCCCTGCAGCAGCCTGGACAGAGTTGTCACAGGCTCCATCCTGCATTAAGGGTGAAGAAAGGGATGATGTATACATCTGCATACCTACAGGAAGAACGCTTAGGCTTTTTATGGGTAAAATGAACTCAGGTTGTAAAGGCCACTTTAGTAGGTGCAAAATTAGAAACATCTACCTTGAAAGATCATCCTTTTTCTCAATCAATGCTCAGCCTAATATCTTTGGTGATGTTTTTATTCATTACAGGATAATCTGGCAGGGAATTGGAAGGCCACTTGCAAAAATGATTAATCAGAAATACCAATCTTGTTCTGATTTGCAGCATAACAGAAAACAGCAGCTCTGTCCTGTGCTACTCCCCAGTGATTTACATCAGCATGTGCCAATGATGGAAAACATGGCCTGCCTGTAAAGCTACAATTAGGGCTAGTTTCCATGGACATAATCAGTTGAATGTAGGGAAAAAAAAAAAAAAAATAAAATAAAAAAAAAAAAAAAAAAAAAAAAGAAATGTAATAAAGGGAACAATATAAAGTAACCATTATAAAATAACTGATGACTTTACATGCCAAAATATGAGTTACCTTAAGATATATGTTTCTACTGGCAATTTTTGTACTTTTTTTTTAAATGCTTTACAAGGCTATCCAAGTTGAAAAGTTCACATTTATACAGGAATAAAAGAAAAATCTGAAGAAGCCTGGAGTTTATAAATAAAAGGCATGATACATTAATATGCAGATTCCAGACTGTTCTACTTCACCATCTTCTAATTTAGATAAGCAGAGTTACACTCAAAGGAAGTACTATCGAATAAATACAGGAATAAACAGCTGAGAAGGGAAGAATATTAACAAAGATCCAAAAGCTGCTGACACTACATCAAAAGAGGGAACATTTTGACAGCTTTATTCATGCCAATAATCACAAGTTGCTTTGTTCAACATTCAGGCTACTAAAGTTGCCTTCTTTTGCTCTTTAACCACTACAGCAAAATTAAATAAGATTTCACAGGAATGAAAAAAGTTTTGTTTCCTCATTTCAGACACCTCTAAATTTGAAAACGTTGTTGTTCCTCTGCCAACAATTCTTGATATATCAGATTTTTTACCTCCTAGATTGTATGCCCAAACCTGAGAAGAGCTGACCCATCTCATGCTGACTTTAGCTACCATTAGTCTTCCATATACAGCAACGTGGAAGTGTAAATGTAATGTTTAAACATGGCAAGAGATATTTTAATTGCCAGTGTTGTGGATATTTACAGACACACACTGTGCTGTCAGTGTTGTTTGTTAGCCTTCTGTTCTCTACTACTTGCGCTAGCAAAAGTAAAGTGAGGATATATCTCAATAACCTCTTTCCTTTGATAAGCTGGAATAGGGAGAGCTGTGTTGATCTTGGTATTTTTCTCTTCAAACACTGAGCTCCTCTGGGATATTTCCCATTCTTTCCATTATAAGGTTAGACTGGCATGTGTCTCCAGTCAGGCAGCTGTAGATTTCTAACCCACTAAAACTAGCACATCTTAAGTGTAATAGTTCTTGGGAAGGAAGCATGCAATATAAAATATCTCTAATGATTTAACTGTACCCAGTACAATACTGTATTGCTCCATGTTAAGGTACAGCAGTACAGAGCCATGTTTTTACAGGTTAATTTTCTGTCCCCCAACATCTCTTTATTCAGGCAACTTTTACCATGTATGAAGGAACAGACTCACAAAATAGGGTATAACCAACAAAAAACCCCACAAGACAGTTATGTATTGGATAGAGCACATAAGAGATAACTAGGAAGTGAGGTGGAAAGCACTAGCATTAGGTACAAGGCTATGCATCACCATACTCCCCACTCCAATAAACCCTGCAGGTGTGTTTGCTCACCAGGCCAGCATCCATCAGATGAAAAGTATCAGCTTTTGCTGCTTCTTCTGGGAGCAGGCTAGCCTTTGTTGTCACTGAGGTGCTATCTTCCAGCTCACTGTCTTTTTCAGTGAGATTTTATAAACTTTCTTTGTCAGTGTTTTTCTCCTTGAATCTTTCATTTGTTGCCCATGCTGCTGATCTTACCTCTGCCTTCAATTCTACATTGTCTGGTTCTAGTCTATGCACTTTATCACAGCTCTTTCTCATAACTCAGTATTTTCCTCAAAGCTTGATCTAAGGTTGCACAGCTGGGCTGTATCAAAACTAAGCCTAGGATCACAGGCAGCTGAACTCCTAGAAGGAGAATCAGGAGTTGGGGGAGGAGGGAGAAAAAGTCCTGTGTTGATGGGATTGTATCATACAACTTTCCAAGGTCTTAGAACCTCTGGTTCTAAGCTGGAGATGATGATGACAGTGCTTGCTAAACTTTGCCAAGCCAAATATCTAGGAGACAGATTTCTTCAGTCAAATCAGATAAAATTTTCCAGGCACCTACAGTCAGTTATTTTTCTGAAAGTAAAGAATGAATGAATGCTCACAAATGCTTACTGTGCATCCAACTCACAAATCCAGAAATCCAGGAACGTCAATGCTACAGAATTTTAAATTTTAATAAATATTCTTGCACAGCTGAGGAGGAAGCCAAAACAGGTCAGTTTTAGGTAACTGTAGGACATGTAGAGTTTATATTCAGCTCCTTGTTCTCACACAGACTTTTCTGTGCAATTTAAGGCAAGGTATGTAAGTGCCAAACTAGGACTAGAAGATGGGTATATGATCCCAGTAATACCAGTTTATGCATACAGAACTCCAAACTAGTTCATAAAAGGTTGTAAAATCTAGGGGAAGAAAAAGAATCCAGAAAGTTTAAGTGCTGCCTAAAGTCAAGTCCAGGCACATACTCTTCTCCAAGGCCTTGCTGTTCACATCAGTGCTAGATGACTTTCATGAAAGCAAGGCACCACTTCCCAATCTTCTCAAAAAGAAATGGGCAAAGAAACCTTTCACTTATGAGTCTACTGGTTGCACTACTCACCCACAAAGGGGAAACCTGGACTCTAGTCTCTCCAGTGCTTTCTGAGACTGAGCCCATGGAATGCATATCCCATTTTTAAGACAGTACTGCCCTATTGCTACAGCTGAACCATTGTGACAAGTAAGAATATGGGAATCATGGTCCAGAGAGGCAAGTTGTCCAAATGCTTCTTTCACTCAGACAGGTTTTACTTTTACTGGTTCTACTTACCCTTTCACTTCCTCTGGGAAGGAATTTTAGATTGCAAAGAGGTCTCCCCTCAGTCTCCTCTTCTCCAGGCTGAACAGACCAAGTGGCCTCAGCCACTCCTCATGCAGCTTCCCCTCCAGATCCTTCACCATCTTTGTGGTCCTCCTTTGGATGCTCTCTAACAGTTCAATTGTGGTGCCCAAAACTGTACTCAAGGTGAGGTCGCCCCAGTGCAGAGCTGAGCAGGACAATCCCCTCCCTTGCCTGGCTGCAATGCTGTGCCTGATGCACCCAGGACAGGGTTGGCCCTCCTGGCTGCCACGGCACTGCTGGCTCATGTTCAACTTGCCATCAACCAGGAGCCCCAGGTCCCTTTCCACAGCATTTCCCACCAGCCTTTCATTCCACAGTTTATTCCACACGCAACCCAAGTTGTTTCATCCCAGACACAGAATTCATCATTCACACTTGTTAAACTTCATTTCTTTCATGATTGCCCATGATCTAATTTGTCATGGTTTCTCTGCCTTCCAGGAAGACAACAACTCCTTCCCATTTTGTGTCATCTGCAAACTCACTTAGTATCCCTTCAAGTTGTGCTTCAAAGTCATTTCTGAAGATGCTGAAGGGCACAAAGCCTAAGACAGAGCCCTGTGGAACCCCACGAGTGACCAGTGGCCGGCCTGATGTCACCACATTCACTGTAACCCTCTGTGCCCAACCCATGATCCTGTTGCTCACCCATTGCGTCATGCTTTTATGATCAATCATGGTCACTGCGGTCCAGACTTCTGATGCATTTTTCAGTATATGGTCATTTGCTAAAATACAGGAATTGTCCAGAGAGTACATTGTTATATAGGCTAATGTGTAACATGAAATCTGAGTGCCACCACTGCTGGCCATAATTTAAACAAAAAGAGTGAGACAACCACATATTGCTAAATGAGGTGATTTTGATAGGTTGGTTTAAAAATGAAGACTAGGGTTATTGAATTCAGTCCCACACAGACTAAAGATGAGTGTCTAGCCTGCTGAATAAGGGAGATGCCAGCATTCCCAAATGAATGGTGTAGGCATGCTCCTGCTCAGTTAGTGGCTGGTTGAGAATACCAGCTGAAGTATTTGCCATGTGAGGAAGTGCTCAAATCCTTTCCAGATACAGTCCAAAACATTTGTTAACTATTATTTTTTGAGGCTATCACTTCAAGAATTAGCTACTGTAACTTTACCATCAAGCCATATTATCTGATTAGCACTTCTTCTCTGGAAGTTACAGCAGGCTCATCAATGGCACCTAAATGTGTGCCTTGGAAACCGATTTAGGAGCCTAAACCTCATTAATTTAAGGGCACTGTACTCCTTAGTGGCCATTAGGCAAGTAGCTACTTCAAGGATCTGGATGCAGAGAGCAAGTTAGGTGCAGTGAAGTCATGCCTAAATTCCCTTGTAGAGCTAGTCTTAAATTTATAAACAGAGTGAGCAGAAAGAATTTCAGTCAGGCTACAGACCAGAGCAGAAATAACAATAAAATCACTGATAACACGTGGAGTGATTTCACCTCAGCACTAATGTTTTTAACATTAGTTAAGATGTCAGAATGTTGAGAACCTACTTTTTTTTCACTTTCTGAATAACAGACGAATCTTACTGAAGTCTTACATGCCATAGAAGAGCAATAAAGTAAATGCAAAGCATGTTTTTTATTCTACCTGCTTTTCCCAGACTGCATGGAGTCCCTGCTGAGAATACCCAGATTTAAAATTGTACTACACTTTATGACTGTTGTTCTACACTTTATGACTGTTACTCTAAATCATATGCAATTAAAGCAACCACAAATATTAGTCCTTTATTAGTCCAAATATTTCCTTCAGAGCTCCTCTGGGGATTTCTGTATTCCATAGATGAGGGCGAAGAATGAACAATTGACACCAAAGTAGTCTGAAAAGGCATCTTGCTGTCTTTGGCCCACTTAAAAAAAAAATTCCCCCAAAACAAAAAAAGTCTTCATATGAGAGTGTTTGTATTTAAATATTTACTCCTCTTGTGCAATCTATATTAATCACAAGAGTGAAAAAAGGGAGACAAGCAAATGTATAAAAAACATGTGAAGCTCAGTGGAACAAATGAGATAATTTCCAATTTCTTTACTAGGTGTTAGATCAGGCCCAAAGGATTTACCAGCTAAGATCCAGCCAGCCTGCAACAAACTCATACTGAGGTTTCAGGCAGTTCATTGAGCATCACTGCCTGCCCAGTGGAGAGCAAATGTTTTCAAGGGTCTCTAGGGAAGAGGCTGTCCCAAAAACCAGGGCACCTTATCTTATTCTGGGGGTCTCCAAGATGCTGCCTCCTCCCTCATTGGCAGAGTCAAGAGATTTCTTTTCTGCCATCACTTCACTGAACACTGAATTAGGTGTCAAAGCAAGGTGAGCTGCCTCTCCCCATGAGTAACTTGCAAGAAAATCGCGCTTACTGGTATTACAGGGGCTCTGTGTGTGTGTCACCATTGTCAGATTGAATTCCCATGCATAGATTGTACAGGAACTGACTACAAAATCTTGTGGAGAACAGATGTAACCTAGTCATCATCATACCAAGGTCCACTCTCAAAATTTTAATCTAAACATAGTAAATAAAGAAGGATTAAAGAGCTGGTGAAGTCAGTAAGGTAAAAGATTACTGCACATAATTCTCTCAAACTGCTCACCAGCTGATGATGTGCTATTTTCCACAACATTTGCTGCATTTCACTTTAAAAAAGGGGGATCCACGTTTTCTTATATTTCTACCACTTCTTACATTACTCTTACAGACACTGCTTATTTCCTGGCATTTAGTGGGAGAACACCTCCAAAGGAGCAGCTGAAGTACATGTCGCAGATAGGATGCTGGCCCTCTCATGAGAAAAATATCAATAACATAACAGATGAATCACATTTCTTACATGTTAATAAACACCTACAAACCTCTCAACACTCTTCCAGGCCTAGTACCAAGAAATTTTAAACTTATGTGCACATGCAAACATGCACACACTCAGTCATGGGGGATCTCCAGCTGTCCACTTACCCTTGCTGCTCCTTGCAGCCCACTGATACCTGCACAGGTCAGGGCTCATCGCTGGGGTGGGGTCCCATGCCTCCTGCCTGTTCTCCAGGTGCTGACTGCTCCATGGGGAGCCGGCTCTGCTGTACCTGTCAGAGGTCAGGGTGCTGCAGGGTGTCTCTGCAGGGGCCACATCAGGTTTTGACTACTGCCGTTTTCACATCACGATTTACACCCCCATTTACAAATTGAGATTCTTCTTTTATATTTCCTTTCAAGCTCATTCTTTCTTCGTTTCAAAAGTTGATGCAATTGCTTCATTGCTATTTTCTCTGGCTTATGCTTGTCTACCTCTTTAACACTATGACTTTAGGGGTGGTTTTGTGTATTTGATCCAGACTGTGCTGTTCACAGCCACACACTTATCTTAGTAGGTGGGGTTATCCAGGTGCTTTTCCAAGAGTGGGGTGTGCAAGCACTCCCACAGTGGGCCAAGGATCATTTCAAACAGATAGTCTGGGATGCAGTCATCCCATTCTGGAGGGCAAGAGCAGTTAATGATGTGGACACAAACTCTCACATGTGGGTTGGGCTCAGTGCCAGCGGACTATTACAAGCATCTTTAATTTACCAATACTGACAGAGCCAAGATGACTCTAATGGGAATTGAACAAACAAACTTTAAGCTACATGCAAGATGCAGAGTCAAGGTCTTGATCTGGGAGATAACTCTCCTCTAACACTCAGTGAGCTGGGGTTTGTATTCACTCCAGCACACCAATAAAAAACGACCATAAATTTCAGAGGTTAATTCTGACTTTAGGTTCTGACTCTTTGTATGCTCAAATGGGGCTCAGAGACAATGTTTTGTTCAACACCACCTCTAAAACATTGCATTAGCTTGATGTGACATGAAATAGAAGGTAAATGTCTTTTGATCTTTGTCCACAGCCAGGTCATTAGAGGTTCCCTACCCAGCCTCTTGGGCCTGTGCAGAGCCTCACTGACTGTGGAGCTGATTGCAAGATCTGGTTTCTTGTTCTAACCTAGTAGTTTCTTTCTAAGATCTTCCTTAAAGGGATAAATGGAGACTTGAATCTAGGAGGAACAATTTTTTTTCTCCTTTGGTCTGTGTCTATTGCAGTCACTTTGTTGAAAAACAATAGAGGACAACTGACGTCAGAGTGGGCAGTGTAGAGGAAGTACACTATCAAATTTTTATAGAAGCCTCAGGTATTTTGCTTACTGTTTTCTCAACATAGGAAACATCTTTCGTGGTTTAGGAAAGGTATTCCCCAATTTAGTCTTCCCACTTAAGCACTCCAAACCAGGTGCTGCTCTTTCACTGCTGTCTCCCCATGTGGCAGGATAGAGGAGAATTTCAGGCAGAAAAGTTGAAGATCACAGGTTGAGATAAGAACAATTTACTGGAAACAGCAATGGAACAAGAAAAACAAACCATAACAGCTACAGTATCAGTAACAGAAGGAAGCAGCACTACCTGACTATTCGCTTATCACTAGGCTTACTCCACTAGAAGGGACCCCACTCCCCATGGAAAAATGATCTGGTATAGAATAACCTCCAGGTCCTGGCCATGAAATCCTCCTGGCTACTGCAAAAGTTAATCCTGTCCTGGCAAGAACCAAGACAACACCCCAATGTAGGATGAGATCAAGTCTGAGATGTTTTTGTTACTGGCCCTGTCCCCACCATTTTTTCCTTTCAAGTACTTCAGGGATTTGTCTCTTATTTACACTTTGGTGCATCATGAGAGAAAAACCATCTTGAATCAAGCTCTTGTGAAGTGGAGCACAGACTCCTAAGGACTTTTTTTATATTTGCAATGGTCCCAGCAGATCATGGCTTGGCCCAGGTAATCCAACAGGGTGAATGCCAACATCTAAAGTGGAAAACATTTCCTTTTCTAAGTAAGCCACAAGGACCAACCCAAAGATTAATTTGTTGTGATCAGAGACTACATTACTACAAACTACTGAGAAAAGAAAGGAAGTATTTTGTTTCTCATTCCATCACATTCCTTAATATGAACAAAAGCCATTCAGAGTGAAAGTCACTCTGTTTTCAAGTCCACATTAAAAATGAGGAAGCACCTCCCAGCATAGTAACTTCAGCATCAACTTTTGGAATTAAAGAAAAGCTGAAAAGGCATGCTGAGGGGCAAAAGAAAAAGCAAGACAGGACTGTGGGAATCCAGGGTCAGGAGAAAGTACTTGGAATAGAGAGAGAGGCCAGAGCAAAGGAGTAGTTGAGTAGGAGAATTAATTATGACCTAAATACTTCAAATTTTATTTATTCTCTGAGGTTGAATTGAAGAAACATGGGGGCTTGATAGCATACACTTGAAAAAATGTTATTCTAGGAGCTGATGTTTCAAGTGGAGGTCACATTGGTGGCTACCTGGTACCTTTGACAAACAACATCTTTTAAGAAAAAAGAATAATTGTGTTTTGTGAGATGAATGGGCAAATGAGGAGTTAAATGCGGTATCATCCATTCACTGTTTGTCTATGCAACTTGCCAGTAGTTGCAACACTACATTCTCTGGAAAGTAAGAAAAAAAGAAAAATCTCTGCAGTATTTTTTTCTCATAATGTGCAGAGCATGATGTCAGCCTGGCAGAAGAATTTAAAAACAAACAATAACACACATTTTTACCAAACAGAAAAATATCACTTGCAACAGCAATAAAATAAAGGGTGTAATATGTTTTGTCTCTTACTTTCTTCATGACTGAAGAAGTAGGCAAGCATTAGCAAAGAAGACACTTTCTGCAGGACTGTGTAGTACATTTATTTTGAACAGTCTTTGCACTGGTACGATCTCTCTCCCAGCACAGGAGACAGGCAACCCTCTTAAAGGTGTTCCCATGTGGATGGGAAAAATGCCACAGGGGGAACAGCACAGCTACCTCCCCAGCTCTGCCTCCACATGTTATACTCCCCCCCAGTGATGGAATAAGCTACTTTATGTCGTATTTCAATGGACAGCAACTTCTGGTTTTGTGGGGGGAAGGGGACAACTGAATTTTTTTCAGCTGAAAGAATTATATCTTTTTAAAGAAATCTAGCAGGAAAATGCTCACAAAGCTGAAACTTTGAAAAATCTTTCTCTTTCATTGATGCCTTTTTTGGAGTAATAACAGCTTAAGTAAAGTGTTCATGAAAACTAATTTTTTTTCCTATAGAGGTTTGAAGGAGAAATTTTAGACCTTAAATGCCTGTTTTGGGTTTATGTGTTTGTTTAGCAGGTGCCTCCATGTGAATTAATTATTTGCATACTTTTTCCAATTGATGAAGGCACAGCAAAATTGAAGCGTAAATTTTTCTCTATTGGTGGGGAATGAGAAAGATTTCAGTATATAGAAATTTTTGTGCATGAACTAGGTTTATAAAGGACTTGAAATAAATCCAGGTTTCAGTTATGTAGCCACATATTGAACATTAACACTGGAGTCTCAGTGCCACATCACTTTTGCAGAGTGGACATGGATTCTAAGGCAAACATCCTGACACAGAGGCACAATTATGACAAGCCAACTGCACCCCAGAGACACCCACTTCCTGCCTAAACCCAGGTCTGGTTTTAAGGGGAGCCGCTAGTTCACATGAAGGCATCTATTTTGTAGGTATCTAAAGTAGATTAAGTATAAAATCCACTCTCTCTCGCTCTCTCTCTCCTAGTCCTTATTGTTTTCAGTGTTTTAGGTACCAGGATGGAAGACAATGTCCTGACTGTGCTGAGATGTTTTTCACCTGAAAAGTCTACTCTAAATTGGGGATTGGAAAGACCTGACTATTTTGCACATCAAAACAATTAGACAATAAACATTTTTGCCCTGAAAGCAAATATTTGCTGCAGTTCACTTTCCAGAATATTTCTTTCACTGTTTTGATATATCTCAACTTCCAGAAGATTTGGCTTTCATTCTATGTAAGAGGGGAAGTATCTTCAGGCACCTTCAAAGAATTGTCAGCATACTCTGGCCACCCTTTCTGTTAATTACTTCTCCAAGACTGAGTACTCTTTCATTCTTCAGACCTAATTTTTTTTTTTTATTTCAGAGTGATTTAATTAATTGCTAAATCCTTGCTGTGAGAATATTTAAGATTTTTATTTCTTTAAATTGGATCATATATGATTTTCTGATCTTAGACTTCTAAAGTGGACAAATCTGAGGTTCAGATGATTCCTTCCACAAATAAATTTTTTCCTCTTTGTTTTGGTTTTTTTTTTTTTTTTGTTTCTTATCCCCAGAGTTTCATGGTAAGGCTCCTGAGACATCTGTCTGAATTATGGTATGGATTTGAGAAGATGAATGCTAGGCGAAAGCATTGTCTGAAACAAAGTGCCACAGGACAGACCATATATAACGCAAGAAAGCACTGCATCATAGAAAGAGGCTGATTCATTTCCCTTCTTTAGGGCAGCTGATCACTCAGCAAGCCATGAATTCCAGATTGTCAACTTTGCAAAAAAGGAACAGAAGTAAATTTTTAGCTCTGAAGGGATCTCAGATGGTTCCAAATTTCTCTGCTGCCTGGACTGGATGTTCATCACTGCCAAATACTAAATACTCTGAATGCCAGCCATCAGCATCACTAAAAACATCCGTGTGCTTCATTGCTTTCACCAATACATTTCACCTTGGGATTAGAGAATGTCTTTTATGGATCATCATTTGATCTCAATGGCTTTCTGCCATGTCAACTATGCTGCAATACTCCTGCATCTCTGGCTAGTTTTGTCCTTCTGTGTTTGGATGAGTAATGTTAATAGTGTTCTGAAGAGAGAATGACATGATGGTAAAAAAAAAATTCCCCAAATGACTTTCAGGACTGCTGAAAAGAGAAAATTTTTATCACTTTCATATTTATTGTTACATCTGCTTTCTGCAGAGGAAAGCATCAATGCCAATAACAAGTATGCTAATTACTATTTAGGCCATAGCTTCAAGTCTTTAAGTAATGTTGAATAATTCTTTGGTTCAGTCAGGAAATTTGCTAAGACACATTTCTCCAAAAAGCTGCCAAAGGCAATGTCTGTTTTTAATACTTGAAAAATAAACCAGATTTGCACTTTTAAGTGACCACAATTTTACAGTTCCTTTTGGGCTCAAATGCGGCATTCGACTTTATCCCGCCTCATGCTTTCTCCTTCCAGCCATCATCCTCACTCATCTCCACTTCAAGGTAACACTGAAATCACAGACCTGGGAGAAAATTGCTGTTCTGTTTTATACACTTTGATTTAATGTAGGTGGAGGTAGGAGCAGAAGGTTGATGGTGATGGAGAAACTCCATGCAATGACTCCATGCAAAATCTGAGAAAAGAAGTGAAAAAATTTGTTGAAAGACAAACACAAAAAGTGGGGAATGATTTCTCTAACATACAGGAGGAATAACAGAGAACTTCATGCTTCTTATTGTCACTACTGTGGGATTAAGTGACATCATCACTTTGGGATTGAACAGACTGATTTCAGTCTGAAGTGAGGATCACAGCAGAATGATGATATCTAATAAAACTGCTTTTCTTTATGATCCCATTAAGCTCTAACCAGTCAGAAAAAACCAAGCGATCGTACTGATCTCTGCATGTTCTTTGACCTTCTCCAATTTGGGTGGAAGTCTTCAGTACATCCTAAATTATTCACATCAGCTGCTGTTGCTAGAAAAAAAAGGGTCATGAAGTCCCACTTATTTTAAAGATCAGAATGTCAGGAGAAAAATAGGTTGCTTTGAAATACTGCCCTAACATATAAAATACTGCTTGAGGTTTTCTCAAACAAGAAAGACCAGAGAGACATGTTCCCTTGGGAGAGAAGGGCAGTACTTATTAAAGACCACAAGCCACTTTTGGTCTTTCTAGGTTGCTTTGGTTCTTTCTTTCCTAACAATTTTCTCTTTTGAATAGTCCTATCTGCTGGAATCTATGAAACAACATAAATTTTTAAGGGACACCTTAACAGCGTATATATTCAATTTTAAAACTGATCAGGAAATCTCACTTATGTATCCCATTCAAACTGGTATTTCAGAATTTTTCCTGAATGTGGTCAGTTCTTTCAAGTCTCAACTAAATGCAAGTCAAGCTTGTATAACAGTTTCTTTCAAAATTGTTACTAGTTTAAATAAACCCCACCAAGAACTTTCTGGAAGTACTGACAGTGAACACAAAGACATAAAAACCAAAGAATGGCCACACTGAGTCTAAGGTTCATCCAAACCAGTATCCTGTCACCAAGAATGATGGTAGAATGCAATGACACAAGGCTCTAGATGTATTTCCCTGGAGTGTTCTCAGGGCCTTCAGTAACTTCTGGCTTAGAGAGTATAGAAATAACCTACTTGCTTTCATGACTCTGAGTCATTGTGGAAATTCTCTTCCATAGCTTTGTCCCTGGTCTGGTAAGATGTTACCATCCATAATATCCTGTAGTAAGGAAAGCTCACCCAAGTATCCTTGGGAGGAGCACCCTTTATTGTTTGTTTCAAATCTTCATTTCAATGTTTCAATGGTCCACTGGGACCATTGGCACAGAAATGTCATGAGCAAGAAGCATAAGACCCACTCTGTGATAGCTTAAAACCCCACAGACTGTTACTGGCCAGAGCAGCTGGGAGACAGTTTCTTTAGGTCACTTGCTATACTTGCATCTGCCCACACATTCAGCCTCTAGAGACTGTATCAAGACAGCAGTGTACAGACTGCAAATTTAAATTCCTCCTGTGAACCACAATTATCTTGAGAATAATGTTTTATCATAAATAGCATTTTATTTCCAAATCTGCAGAGCCCAGAAAATAAAAGCAGATGTCAATACTTCCATCTTGTTTCTTGTTAGTAACAGATTTTTTAATGGTCTCATGACCATTAAAATCCAAAAGGCAAGCCGCCCATTTTTACAAGAGCCTCAAATCTGAGTGTTGTTCTACTGGGCATCATTAGTAGATTCATATTTCCTTATTTCAAAAGTCAAATCTCAATGAAATAAGATATTAATGATAAAAAAATATTACAATGCCAGGGAACAGAATTTCCTCAACCCATTTTGACATTCCCATACACAAGTCTTTAGCAATCAAGGTGAATTGCATTGACATACCTGAAGACAAAATAAGACCCCTTCTATTTATTTCAGATGTTGCCAAAAAGAGCAGAAGAGCAGAGATCAGCTGGTAACTTTACCACTTTTAAAATGATAGAACAGTGAATTGAGAAAGCAATTCTTATCAAAATGTTTATTTTTAAAAATAATTTTTAAAGCATTATTCACTGTACACACAATTTTTAAATGTGATTGCCTGAAAATATGTCACGTCTAAAAGCCAGCTCATTTGCCTTAATGTTTGATAAAGGCATTGAAGCTTTCAGTGCTTTACAAATTATATAAATTGATAATATGCACATACATGATTTAAACAAAAAAATAAATGGCTGCAGCCTTCTTTGAAATAGAGCAACTGAGTGCTACTATAAAAACTAATACAGAAAAAATCTCATCACTCGTTGTTGCACAGATGCTAAAAATGTCTTTTTGATTATTATTTCAGACTTCTCGAGTATTTTAACTACTTCCCCACACAAACAGCTGGGACAGGCTGACTTTGCATTTTTGTACCTCATTCAGTGCTTACTTACTTATTTACTTACCAATTAATCCTTACTTTGGTGACAAGCAATTGGTGGTTAGGAGTCCTGGAGCACTCATATGCCATATCTAAAATGTTTTGATATATTCTGGACATTTCAGCATTTCAAAAAAAACCTTTCACAGCTCTAGCTCTTCCAATACAAGAGGATGAAGTTGATGCAGCAAGGGCAACAATTTCCTGTTGAGATTTTATTGTGTTGGAAGAGAGTATGGACCTCCAGTCATCTGTTTCTGTGACTGCTGCATATGGAAGGGAAGACAGGAAGAGAGAGCGAGGCCTGGGAGATAACATTCTGCCCTTTTGGCCAAAAGCATCTCTGGCTCCCATCAGCACCAGTATGCCAGAATGAAGACTGCAGTTTCTCTCATGCCAGTCTTCCCAAACAGTAGTTCATACCATATAAGAAAAAAACTGTGAGTCTAATTTAACAACATGCTGCCCATGCCTGATCTGGCATGGAGGTAGAACTACCTCCCAGTTCTGCAGATAGAAAGCCTTCCCATCACTGGAGATAGCTTGGCATGCAGCTGCCTGTGTCTTCTCTACTCCAGGGTCAGAGAGAGCACCCGAACTCTCCTGCTACCCCAACCCAAACATAACAAAAAACATTTGGTTCAATTCATTGCAGACAAAGTAAAGCTGGTTCAAAAGAACTGTGGAGCACAACACACCTGTTACTGAAGCCCTAAGCACCTTGCAGCACCAGGAGCATTTGTTGTCTCAGCATCTTCAGCCATGGTGTGATTCCTGGAAAATTTCCTGGAAAACTTGCAGCACTCACAGAGCCAATAGCAAGTTTGGGAATGTTTTCCCTCTGTAATTTAAACACATTTTATTTCAATATGAAAATATTTAAATAGAAATCCAGTTAAATTTAGAAATGCATGCACACATATCCATGGATAGTCGAAATTATGGACTTTCTAATGGTTTAGATTTTTTCTCATCTCTTGTCCTCCTGTTTTTTCTAATTGGAAATGGACCAAATTGTGCTCACATTTGCATATGGAGATCAATGCATTCAAGTAAGCTAAAACTCCAAAATGAGCCTGAATTTCTGTATTTAGACTCAAAGGCAGTTTAGAAATATGGCACATTGCACATGGTTTTGCCCCAACCCTGTTTAGCATCAAGCCCAAGGAAAGCCACAGTGACTTTGTCTGAGGTTATACTTCTGCTTAAAGCTAAACAGGGCCTGTAAAGTAAGCTCAAAATCTCTGTGGTTTACTTTCTTTTATATGATGAAATAACCATGTAATTATATCATAATTGCATGACAGTAACCTGAAGTTAGAGAAAAAAGTATTGCTGAATGACTGGATGCAATTATGCAACCTTACAGAGCTAGAAGAATTTGTTAAGCTGATGTGTCAATCTAGAAATTGATCCTCCCTGCTATCAGTATAATTTCACTAAATTAAACTTCCAGCTTGCAGGACAGATCTATCAAGTATTTATTTTGCAATGATACCTTAATAATTGCCACATCCACATATGGAAGGTACTGTGCAATCAGTTCTGAAGCCTTAGCAGACAACTTAAGATTGCTCAAATAATACTGTTCTGTATTCAGTTTTGTAATTGAAACTAGATCTTCTGTTTCTCCCAGCTTCTAACATCTACTGTATGTTTCGAAAGAAGGAACAACTGATTCCTTCTTCATAAGAACATAATTTTACTGTGCATTCTGAATCAGAAAAAGGCTATGTCCTCCAGATGTTATTTTACTTCTTCTTTTATGCTTTAGTCAAAGATAGCTGAGAGAATGTATACAATTGACAAAATTCCCAAAGTCCATTAGCCTTCATAAAGATGTGCAAGACAATATTTCTGTACACAGT
Source organism: Sitta carolinensis (assembly GCA_032173965.1). Classification (NCBI taxonomy): domain Eukaryota; kingdom Metazoa; phylum Chordata; class Aves; order Passeriformes; family Sittidae; genus Sitta; species Sitta carolinensis. The sequence continues at coordinate 52,562,167 of JAVUNC010000004.1, forward strand.
ATGTCAGGTAGAGTAATTTTCTAATTTTAAGGAATTTGTGTAAGAAATTAGGAATAGAAAGAAACCACAGGATGACGATGTGATACCCACCTCTTCACATGAGCATCTTCTCCCTGGTCCTCTGCCTCTTGGGTTCTGTTCCCTCACCCCTCCTCCTCACAGCATTTCTATCACGGTCAGTGCTACATCTCACACCTGTGTGTGGAGCCAGTTTTTCTGGATCACAGCAGCAGCAGAGTGGTACCAGAAGATTCATCCCACTGGAGCTACCCCTTCACAGACCAGCCTGATGGATTCTGCTTTCACACAGCTTGTCCTACAGATGTACTTGGGTGCCCCACATCACAAGCCCTTCTGTGCAACAGGAGCCTTTTGGCACTTTCCAAAGAATCTAGTTTCATTGTGTTTGGCCTCCTGCCATGCAGACAACAAACACAGCCAGAATGCTTTTGCATTTTTTCTATGACTTCTGTTCCTTAATTTGGCATAAAATCACATTTAGTCTCCTCACTTTTACATATCCAGCCTGAAATGAAAAAGCCTAAAGTGAGGTATAAGAAGATAAGGCTACAAGAGGAATATAACTTCTCAGTTGGGACACTCTTTCTGACAAAATGGGGATGTTGCTGACTTCCAACCATTGTCAAGGCCTGAGCTATTCTTTATCTGTGTGTATAAGAATTGTATCTAGTCACCTGTATTAGAAAATTGCTATGGTAATTATTACCACAAACAGTGGAAACAGTCCCAGAAGTCATTGCATTTGCCAGGAAGAAAATTTCCACAGAAGACTTACATACTGAATGCTTAAGTTAAATTACAGTTCTATATGATTGTGAATTTCTTCTCATAGTGAAAAATAACTTGTTTCCTCTATAAACTATTACTTGCCCCGATGCTTGTTAGTAACATGAAAGGTCTGTGAATTGCAAAGCAAGACTAGGCTATACCAAGGAAACAGAAGACATCTTCTAGTAAGAGCATGAAATGTTAAAAACACTTAGGAGAGCTGTAATCTGGAGACCAGGAGGAAAGACACATCAATTTTACAGAGGAAAAGATTTTGAAAGTGAATTTAAAATGTGGGAAAAGGTAAGAAATTGTGTGTGGGGAAGAATCTAAAAGATTTCAGGCATAGATCTCCCTGGTACTAAAGTTTTCAAATCTTCCAATTTCCTTCTCCTCTGGACCTGTCAAATCCAAAGCAAAACTACAGTAATCCTGACCTTTCCTGCCATTTTGATGCTATGGTGAAGGCATTCCTATATACAGGTTGTGAGCTGGGAAATTTGGGCTTTCAATGACCTAAGTGGAAAACTAACCTGAATATCCAGACTGAAATATGGATACAGAGGGAATCTCTTTCATGACCGCTTGGTATTTCTGGCTCAGGGTATCTCCTGTGCTCTTCATTTGGGTTCCAGAGTTACTGATCTCTGCACAGAACTAAAAACCTTCAAGTTTTACTCCCAACTGTGGTAATTATTTTTTTTCATTTTGTGCCATAAATTTTACTTCTATTTCTCTATCCATGAAACTTCACTTAGATTAATTCCCAGCCTCCTGATTATGTTTCACTGACATTTTTCACATCAAGATGTCTGTCAGACATCTCTAACTATATAAGGTATATTTTTGTAAATAACTGACGTCACACTAATTTTCTAATATTTTTAACACATGGCAGCCTATATTATCCAAAATTTAGGCCTGCATTTCTTTAAGTAGTTATATAACTATATTTAATAACTGACTTTTCAATAAATAAAGGAAAATTTCTTAAGATAACATATTACCAAAGAAAGAAAGAACCTATTTCAGGTCTTATAACAACACCAACACCAACATATCTCACACATTTTGAAATGCTATTCTTAAAACACTATCAACAAGGATGCAGAGAGATTATGCATCTCTAAATTTTTAGAAGTTGAAACATAGCAGCTACACACAACTTTTATGATAAATGTATACCTTTACTTCATATATAATCATATAAAAATAATCAATATAACAACTTGCAATTGTGCTAATGTGCTGGCATTCCTTTCTTTTAGCAGGACAAATTAGTATGCATTTATTTAACCTGTCATTACATCATACTGAACATCAGTCACTATGCAATTACAAAGGTAATGGTTACCATGTAATACTGACAAAGCCACTGTTTGGCTCTTGTAATTGGTAGTCACTAAAATGCATTTTCCATATGATGGATGAAGTAGCCAGCAAAGCAGTCAATGCTGCATGAGATTTACCAGAACAAAGATTAGTTTTAGAGTCCTGCATGAGCTTGAGCATACAATAGTGTGTCTGTTTCTTGTTTTTTCAGTTCTGTTACAAAACTCTATAGAGTGAGTTCAGCAGGGGAGAGCAGTGAGTTGAAAAAGAGCATATTTGGGGGTAGAGAGGGAAGGAAAGGGGAGAAAAGAAACTCGAAGGATGAAATTTGCCATGTGTAAAGGTCAGTTCAAGACCCATGTCAGTCTTAAATCATATTATTTTAATTTAAACCCCTTTTCTTTCTGCAGCAACTCTGCAGTTCCTTGACAGAGACAGGGATGCTAGGACCAAAATGAGCCATTAGTAAGCTCCAGCTGATGCTATGTGCAGTCAGGGTATCTTCCCACAGCTACACTTACCTGTCTTCCAGACAGATGAAGACATGTTACCTTGAACTGACAGTTAAACTTGGCTGTCTTCCTCCTGCCACCTCTTACGAATTTGCTCCTGCAAACACATAAATCCTCTTGGAATCAGTTACTTTAAGCATTTGTGAGGGCCATATTCACACCTTTCACACATACAAGTTCACTCATTGAGAATATGTTGCAATGCTGCAGGCAGGTATTTGTTCCTTTTTATTAAATTACATTAACTTAATTAGTGAAAATTATTGAGGATGCGTGTTTTGAAGAGTAATTTGTGTCAAATTTCAGAAGTGTTCAGGAATCTGATTTCTAATTCAATGTATGCATTCCAAGCCTGGCTGGATTGAAGTGCTGTCAGCTTCAGCAAATCTTGCGAGTGACCTGCAGGTGCAGAGTCTGAAACACGCTTGCTGAAATAGCTGACGAGAGAGGCAAAGGACAGGTCTCAATATGGAGACCCAAGACCATTTTACTAGCCTCAGGGAAATCCAGGGAAAAAGAGCAAAGAAAGGAGAACATGTGATTTTATATGGGAATGAGGAGGTGGATCTGAGTGTCAAGGGCCAATGGGGGCGGGTAAGACTGGTGCAGAGGAGGGGCAGCCAGCCAGCTGACCAATGGGTTAGTGGGGACGCAGAAAGGGGTGGAATACTGTGGCAAACTGGGACCAACGGGGATCAGGGAAGGGGAGAACGTTCTAGGGGGGGTACATGGAAAGCAACTGGTGGTTGAACAGAGCTGAACAAAACCACTTTGACTGGCACCAACTATGACAACAAATGAAGTTCAACACGTGAACTTGGGCTTACAGAGACCTCATGGTAGAAGGCACTTCCCACTCCGGTCTCAGAGGGGTGTCCCTTCTCATTTGATTTTTCCTTTCCAGGGCTGAACCATTTTTGCTTTTTGGTCTCCTACATTGGATAAGCATTATTTTTACTTAAAATCCATGGGAGTGAGGCACTTTCTGAAAAATCTCCTGCTGCTCTGTGCCCCATTGAGCCCAGCACTTGTGTCACCTGGTGTGTCGTTAATAGTGAGGTGCTTGGAGACCTTCTGTGGGGTTCCACTCAGCTGCCCAACAGAGCAGTTTCACCAAGGCATCAGGATGTTGAGGGATTGTATTTTAAAATGGGAGCATGCTGGAAGCGTGGAAGCTGGCATGATAACAAGAGTGCTTCCTGCTCCTGTGCTACAGTGCTGCAAAAGCCTTCACACTCACCTCAAGGAGAAAAAGGCTAGGAAGTGTATTGCAGAGTTGCCTGACCACATCAGTCACCTCTCACAGAGATGAGCTGTAAGCCATGGAGGCTGCTTTTCTTATCCTCAGACTTCGTATAGCATAAAATGGAGGACCAGTTCTAGTTCTAAAAGGATCAGAGGGGCAGAGATCAACTTTCTCCTTCAGTTAAGCCTTCACCAGCTCTATCAAACTGCAACCTGAGCTCTATCCTTCGGGCCCCTGGCCACCCAGAGCATTACCCCAATTAGGACCAAACTAAGCAACTAGGAAAAGAGAAACACCTCTCATATGTCCCCCCTCACAGAGCTGGTGGAAGTGCCTGACTCTAGAAGTTCTTTGTAATTGGCTTCTGCTTTCATCTCTCACACTTAGCAGAAAAGTGAAGAATTTGAACAACTTTGGGGAAGGAGGTAGTTTGGAATATTGAAACTCAGTGTTTGGGTTTTGGTCTAGAAGTAGTCCACATGGAGAGGGCTTTTTGAATACATATTCAGAAGCATTTCAATATTATGCGTTAAGACTCCATACTTACATGCACACTGAAAACACCATGTCTTTAAACAACACTAAACCTAAACTGTAAGCTATTGGCAGTACCTCTTCTGAGCTATTTGCCTGAATTATTTCTGCAGTAAATCTCTAGAAATGTCCACTTAAACAGTAACAGTCATAAATATCTCATGGAAGCCATAAAATACAACAGAATTTTGGAAGTCATAACTTTAATGGATAAAACTGTGCTATAAAAGAAGGGCCTCTGGGACTGAGGCTAAAGTAAAATTTATCTAAGCGAACTGTGATGCTAATCCGTCTGCAAGTGATAAATTATCCTACGTCCCAGGTGTGACATAATATCCAAAGGGTGCATAGTGATTAAGGACACAAAGGTATAGATGTGGCAGGGTTCCAAGAAAGCCCCAAGCAATTAGTGGTGACTGGAAATTGTCAACAATTGCTCTGAATGTTTGATAGTTTCCTCTGTGCTCAGGTTTGCCAAGGCATACCTTCCCCAATTTCTGAGGCTGGGTCCTGAGGCACGGTGGCAGGACCTGGCAGGGCACTTGTGTAGCTCTGAGCAGGATGCTTGCAGTCTTTTCAAAAAGGTACTGAGACACCCTTCCCAGGCTCCTGCTGAAGTCAGAGGGTCAGGCCAACACTTAGGGGAAACAAACTAAAACAAGGAGAGGCAATGCTTATTTTAAAATACAATAACTCAAAATATTTCTGTTTGGTCAGAAACAGAAAAAAAACCCACCCTTGGAAAAAAAAAAAACCTTTCTGTTCTAAAGAAAACAAAAGTAATTCTTGGAAATGCTGAATTGCATTGTGGTATCATTATAATCTGCTGTGATTCTGAGAGGTCTTTCAGAGAGGCCAGCAGAGTCCCCATAAATTTACAGCAATAAAATGTTTAGACAGTAGGCAATCAGGGCGTGTTGGAAGGGAAACCCAAATGAGTCCATATTGTTATACAAACTGATTATGTTTCAAACAGCAAAAATGGCGAGCTGTTAACGGCAGCAAGAATGTTTACATAACTTGGTGTCACTGGAGAAATCGGAGACAAACTCCTCAGATTCCCTTATTTGAAGGAAGATGAACAGGATCCAGATGAACAGCTCACCCAGTGAAACCCCGAGCCCATGCACTGCAGGAGCTGCACTGCTCCCAGAGCAGGCTGACCCCTGGCCAGACAGCCATCAGCCACGAAAGCTTCATCTGGCTGGTGATGCACTCATTTCTGGAAGAGCTTGACTGGATTACTGATATTATCCAGTGGGAGAGGGTGCAGTGATATTTGGGGTTGCTTTTGGCACTTGAGAGTGTGTGGTATAAAGAAGGATGATGCTCAGTGAATAAGAAGAGGCCTTGGGTTTGAAACTGGTGCTCTGCTTCACACCCAAATCCACACTGCCAGACACAGCCAAGTCCCACAACAACTCTGTGAAGCCCTCCCTGTGCACCACGGCCCACAGGAGCCCACTCAGTGACACAGACTGGGAGCAGCACCTCAGTGCTCATCCCTACTTTTCCCTGGAAAAATTGCCTACTTCTGCCCACTAACTATAGCATGGGAGCGGGCAGCTGCAACACTACACATGTGCACTGGCCTTCACAGAGCATATAGCAAAGGGTGTACAACTGGCCATTACCACTTACATTCCCAAATCAACATCTCACTAAGATATATAAGAACTACCAGCTCTTTCTGGAACACATGAGAATGGAAAGTTTGAAGAACCCCACACAGACAAGACATAGCATATAATACTGTGAACACAGAAAGAGATAACATTGCTTCACTATATGGCTAGATGGGGAGCTGGCTTTCAAACCAAACTATATCAGTTTTAACCCCTGTGATAAGGTATTTTTCACCCTTGCTAAAGGATTCAGAAATCCCAGCGGACTTAGGATAACAGTCATACTGAAAGTCTGCTTTGAATGTTGAGAATTTGACCTTTGAGAGTTTCCCACTAACTGCCCATCAGCCATTCACACCTCACAATTTAGCTTCTCCTCTCCTAAGTCCCTGGGTCTCTTCAGCCCCTGCCTTACCCGTGTACAGGTGTGCTGACAGCCCAATCAATGCCTGATTTACTGAAAATCTGGCAGCTCCTATTCTTTATATGCTTCTCTATTTGCTTTTTACCTGAAATAAGGAGGTCCCTATTTACACAGCAGGATGCTATATATCCAATTGGAAGGGTTTGGGGCTGTTTATCTGCCTTGCTATATCTTCCCAAACCAGGGTTCTCATTTCCATGCAATTATACATGGGCCCCTTTCCCAAGGAAAATATTACCTATTGCATTGTTCTGCTCTTACACAAATAAAAAACTCTAAAGATCCAAAATCATGAAATTACTGAAAGGTAATTCTCACAAAATGGACTTACCTGGCTTTTTCCCATCCTCCTGAGCTTGTTGCTCCTATCCTTGTTGCTGCTGATTTCCAGTAACTTAATGGGGATTAGTTCACCCCTAGAAAAAATATCAGCATTTGAAAAGTTGCTACACTGGGTGGAATCAAAATACTTGTGACCAGAAGTTTGAGGAAGATTATTCTCACTTTGCTCTTCTGAGACTCCACCTGGAATGCTGCATCCAGCTCTGGAGATTCAAACATAAGAACCTGAAACATAAGAACCTGCTGGAGAACATCCAGAGCAGGGCCAGGAAGATGATCAGAGGGCTGGAGCACCTCTCTTATGAAGACAGGCTGAGGGAGTTGGGGTTATTCAGCCAAGGGAGAGAAGGCTCCAGGGGGACCTTGTAGCAGGCTCCCAGTACCTTTAGGGGCCTACAAGAGAGATGGAGAGGGAGGGCATGTAGTGATAGGACAATGGAGAATGGCTTTAAACTGAAAGAAGGTAGATTTATTTTGGCTGTTAGGAAGAAAATCATCACTATGAGGCTGTCCACAGAAAATTTTCCCATCCCTGGAAGTGTTCAAGGCCAAGTTGGACAGAGGTCTGAGAAACCAGGTCTAGTGCAAGGTATCCTTTCCTGCAACAGGGGTGTTGGAACCAGATGATCTTTAAGGTCCCTTCCAACTCAAACCATTCTATCATTTTATTATTCTTATTCTATACCACGCATTTTAAAAAAGTTAACCATGATGTTTCATTTCATTTATTTCATTTATTTCAATCCAGAAGCTGAAAGGCTATGTGTATACCTGAGTGAATACATTTTTGACAAATATAAAATTTATCTGCTTCATAATACAACCATGAACTGATAGACTTGTTCCATCCACTCAAAAAGATGAAGAGAAGATAGATGTAGGCATTTCTAAAGTCAAAACGTTTTGTTTCAGTGGCTGTAAAAGAAGTGAGTTTAATTTGTCATTTCAGGATTCCATATTAATTTGGAAGTTGGGCTAAAATTTTAATTAAAAGAGATAGGAGTTAATTGTCCTTAAAGCAGAATGGGGTTCTTTTGTGTTCCCACAGAATAATTTCTTTGAGTAATTGAATGGCTGGTTGGCTTCAGCCAGTGACAGTAAACTTGTGTTGTGATTCAAGATCCGAGAAAGTGGATTTGCCTTCCCCAGATCCAATCTCTCCCAGTGACCTACACAGGGACTTTCCCTATGTCTCAGCTGCAGTTTCTTCTCACATGACTGGACTGAGAGCTCCCTGGGGACAGGCGTTGTTGTCAGACACCTACTCATGCAGCTCCTGGAATTCTGGGGTTTCTGTTTACACATGTGCTGCTGCAGTGGTAGCACGTTAATAAATGTCTCCCCTCTCATATAAATGTTATTATTACTGGTGAGTATTGTAGAAAGTCCCACACCTGTCCTCTCCCAAGACTTTGAGAAAGAGAAGGGAAACACAAACCAGCTGCAACAGGAAACCACAAAAGGTTTGATCAGAGTTCATCTCTGAGGTAGCAATACCAGCCATGCTATTATAACCAACATTTGAACCTACAGTGGTAAACAGAGCTGACACTTGTGCCCAGGAGAGGCTGCTAACATGTCATGCACACATGAGCCATGTGGGTGTTCCTTCAGATTCTCACACGCTGGTTACAAAGGCAAGTATCAAATCCAGGCTGATACCACCTCCCTGCCTCTGTCATGTAGATGTAGCAGGTGGCTGGCGTGGTTGGGTACGTAATGTTTGGATATCTTCAGTGCTCCAAAATTATCCATGACGCCTCACTAAAAGACTTCCTGAACTGTAACATAAAAATAAAATGTCGTGCATATGCTATACAAAAAAGGAAACAAAAGGCTCTAGTTATAAATGCAATATGAGCTTACTGAGGTCCAGGCTGCCACGAACATCAGTGCTGCAGGTTTTAACGTGCTTTGAAATAGAAACCATTAGCATCTCAGGTATAGTAGTTCTAAATATACAGTGATTTTTAATCTTACCACAGAGACCATGGAATAAACCATTAATGTATTTTAGCACATTTTAGATGCAACAATCCTGCTCTCTGTCACAATCCCCATTGCTACCATGATCCCCATGAACGGCATATGACAGAAGGGGACATAAATGGGACAGAAGAATCCAGTCAAACAGTTTTCACTCTTTTTCTTTTATTTTCACTGCATATGACCCATCTCCTCCCAGAACACAAGCACTGGCAGCAGGGTCAGCAAATGGGGCACAAGTATTTGAGGAGTCCCTTTCTCTTTGAGACCTCTTCAACTGCCTTTACTATGTCAGCAAGATGGAGTTATGCAGTCAGAGGGCAGTGTTTGAGTGCAAACAGTACTCTTGATCCCTGTGTTCCACTTTGCTGCTTCTCACAAAAGACAGGAACAGAACAATCTGTCAGGCAGATCCAAAAACGTCCCAGTTCTGATTCAAACTGATGTATTCACCACTAAGGCTCAGACTTCAAATCTGGTCCAGAACTATGGACTGTGAAAAATATGGCATGAGGGTTTGGAGGAATGACTATTCTGAAACCAGAACTCCCATTCAAATCCCACCTAGATGATAAAGAGTTCAGACCATGGAACATATATTTTATTTGGCTACAAGACCCCAGGAAAATTTATTAAAAAACAAAGGAAAAAAATACAATTATTTTGTGAGCTCTGCCACACTTATTTATTGAAGCTCAAATTTGGAACCTTTGTCAGAGAAAGTCAGGTTAGTGTGTGATATTAAATATCCTACATGATAAACAGTGAAATGAGAAAACTTTGGAGGGTTAGCAGGGAACAGCTGTCACAAGAAAGAGGAGAGATACTGTTTTTCCATAGTTTTCCTGTGTTGGACTTAAGCAGCCTTCCTCACAGGTGGCATAACATGATAAGGCTCTTCTGCAAAAACTCATTGAGTTTTCAGGTTCATCTTTTTCCATAACTCTTCCCATTTACTACATGCAAACCCTTTGTCCACTTCTGCCATCACCATTTCCCACAGCTCATAACCATGGTGCCATTTGGCTGATCTCCATCAAATTTCTTTCCCTTTCTCCAGCATAATTACAGACCTCATTCCATGGGCTCCTTTCTCATCTCCTCCAAACACGGATGCCAGTTCCTTTTTCTTATGTTCTTTCCGCCCCTCACACCCACCCTTCAATTTCTTTGCCTCTCCTGCTCTGCTCTGAACTTGGACTCCTCCCTTCAGCTGATGTCTGTAATTCCTAGGTCCTCTCCAAAAATATTTCAGAGAATGAGTATGGCTTTATGCTGCTCTCTTCCTTGATCACGTGTCACTTGGATACCCTCTCTGCCCATCTGTATGCCTTTCCCCAGCTGTTGTCAGGACAGTCATAGTGGGCATGTTCTCTCCTGTGTGGGATATGCCCCTAGCTTTGTCCTCCATGCAGCACTGCCTTGGCCTGCTCCTCCTCTGCAGCTTCCTTCCACCTGTCCTTCTTCCAGGGGTATGTCTCCCACTTCCTACTTCTGGTTCTCTTTCATCCTCTCCAGCCATTCTATTAAAGACAGGAACAGGATTCTAGAGAGTCATTTCCTTCTGTGGGTTCCTATAGTCCTCTGGTTTAAGTTCCTCACTCACTAAGAGCAGCTAACCTACAGCATCTGCTGTACTTTATCAACCAGAACACAAGCTCGGGTGCCTTTGAACAGTGCTAGATGACTGAGTTGTTAATTTCAAAGAGAAATCCCTGTTCAGCTCTCCAATTCAGTGCAGTCTGTCTTGGTATGTGATAGCTGAAGGCTATTTGGTACAAGTCCATTGCAACTGGCTTCTATTTTGTTTCATGGTGTTGGAGTCAGTGGTGTCACGTAACTACACAGAGGGAAGCAGTACAGTGAGTTTAGCATTCACACAGGTAAGTTGTATAAATTGTAAGGGCCAGACTGCTACACATTGCATTTACTGTACCTATCTGACAACTCTGAGTGAGGTGTAAGTAAAAAATATACTCTGACTCTTCCCAGATAAACAATTTCTGTAATTCATTAAACTGCATGTGCACATAAGTCTGGAGAAGCAAAAAAAATCTGAATTTAAGGACTTAATAGAAGATTGCAAGGCAATAAAAGGTAAAATTGTCATGTTTAATGAAGATAAAGTACCTTTGCAATAAATTTAATTATGCAATAAAATGCCAGTGTGGTGCGCAAGGAATTTGCTCAAGGTTCCCAAGGTAGGCTTTCATTCATTTTATCTTGCATTCTTGAGCATTAGCAGCCAGACCTATGAGAGAAAAGATTAAAGTATGTATATTACCTCCCTTCATTATTTGTCTTTTTGAAGTGTGCCAGAGAAAATATATATGATTTGGTTAAAGCAAACTCTTCAGTTTAAGAATGCAGAAGCCAAGAAGAATTTATTTAAAGTATTTACTTGGTTTCTGCATAACATATTCACATATAATATTTCAATTTCTTCAAATAAAATCAGTGGTTTATGCCACTGTTTGCACACTTTTCCACAAACACATTGATCCATGTCTTTTGTACTCTGATTCGGTAACACAGATGTAGATCTACCAGATAATTTATCTGTGTGACAAATATGATTGTAAACTTTGTGATAATTCTTCTGTTTCATGTGTATTCAGTCAGCTGCTGTGGACAGTGTACTTGGGGAAGGGCCATGCAGCATGTACAGAAATGAGATCATAACTGAAATGGATGTGATTTTCCCTATTTGTGTTATTTTTAACCACAAGATAACAATAGGCCTGTATACATTTTTTGGTACAATGACTAACATTTTATGCTGATATATCATAGAATCATAGAATCAGAATAGTTTGGGTTGGCAAGGGCTTTTAAATGTCTAGTTCGACATCCCTGAAACAAGCAAGCTGCTATAAGGTCTCCCTGGAACCTTCTCCTCTCCAGGCTGATCTCCCAGGAAATTTGGCCCACTTTTCCTTAGTAGCATTTGTAAATATTCCCCTGAGAAGGCAGAAGTAACCTCAGTGCCTTCCTTGACATAGTCCCTTGAGTTGTAGCCCCTTCTGTTGCCTGTTATGTCGGGCATTTCAGAGGGCAATCAGGTTGTCTATGGGCATCCCACATTTTGTTCTGCTTCTGGTCTGCAAACTGGTGGTATCCTGCTGTACAATCTTGTGGCTTGCTATATACAGATTTGGGCTTGGCTTGTACTCACTGTGGTCTAAAGTCATGTAGGAAGGATTAGGACTAGAGTCTCAAGTCAGAAGACGGTTAAGAGCCCTATGGAAGGTTTCTCATGGAAAGGGAATAAACTGTCCCACACAATCATCTCCAAAGAAGGGATTACCTGTTTTCATTTACCACTGAGACTAATCCAAGCATCTCTGAGATGTTTTTGTGGCTAATGTAAAGCTGGTATTGTGAGAAATACTGTAAATTGTGGTTGAATTCTCTTCTCAGCAATGCCCTTGTAAGGTTCAAATGACTGCTTTTTGCTGAAAGAGTAATCAGGTTTTACACTGTCATAACCGAGTCCAGAATTTACCCCAGTGGTTGAACATCTTTGTCCCAATGAAGAAACTAAATATAGCCAAAGCAAAGCAATAAGTGAGTATTCCTCATTGGTGCACTTATTTATATTGGTTAAAACTCTCCTTTTTATTAAGTCATAATTTTGGTCCTTATCTTACACTGGTTGTAAAGCAGGTGAAACATGCTGATACCCCTGAGATTGTAATGCTCTTAGTGAAGACTTCTGAGAAGATTTTACCTGTGCTCCAGAGCAAGACACCTGGACTGAGCACTGAGGATCAAAGGGATTGCATGGCTGTGGGAGGCAGTCAGGACTGCAAGTATGGCAGGATCAGAGGGATACCCTGGAGGCTGTGGGCAGGGAAGTGGCATGGACCAGTTCTGCTTCATATCTGTAGCTGGGAGTGATTTGATTAGGTTCATGGTAAGTTCAGCAGGCATTACCTGTCCTCTTTAGAAAGTCTGTATATGCTCTGTAGTCTCTTTCCAAGATCCCATCTTCTGGACACCTGGGAAAGTGTTTGCTCCAAAACCAAGGTGGTGAAACCAAAGTCTTTTTTGGTTTTGTGTTGGACATAGTATTTGACCATATAGTAAGGAAAATACTATGGCACACTGGGTATTTGGTAGCTCTTACACTGGCATGTCAAAGTTGGGAACTATACTAAACTGAACATCCAGGATCTGTGGGCCATGTTTTGGTGCACGGCTGGGATCAGGTTCTCTCAAGTCACCTATCAAAAGAAGTTCCTCCTTTATGCTTTTACTTTTGTTGCCTAAAGAAACTATCCTTCTCCTGAGGTATCTTGCTGAGTGTGTTCAAAAAAGAATTGCATCTAAAACAAGCATCAGAGTAGGATTTTGGCAATGTTATGTTTCCTGCACAGCATGACTCAGCATGAGGATCATTCAGCTTTCAGTGTCAAGCCTCTGAAACTCATTGACAAAGGCCTGTGAACCATAAACGTCTGCATAGTTTGGGAGATGTGGGTCTTTACAGAGTCATAGACTGGACTTTTGGATGGCTGTGCATCAGCAGCTGAAAAAGAGTTTGCATTCAGTAATGGCATGGTTCCTGTGTTCCCTCATCACTAAAAATTGTTAGTGGGAGACGTAACACAGGAGTTATGTCTTCCATAGTGGAATATAACTCAGGTATTGTGCAAGCTAAAGATTGGAGTGGGTAGGATATACAGTTTTCAAGAGTACATAAAAAATGTTTAAAGATTTACTTATGCTTTATATCAGGAAAAAATAATATCTATGTATAAAAGATATCCATTCCCCAGTTTTAAGCTCTTCCTGTTCCAGATGTCATATACCTCTCTCTCTTCAGCTGACAACATAGATTTTTAGATAAATTTAATAGTCTTTTTGCCTTCCTGCTTGTTTCCCAAAGGTGGACTTGACCCTTGTGGAGATGAGGCACACAGCTCTACACTGCTTGCTATGCAAGCATGCTTCCTGTGTAAGCAACATATTTACTTGAGACCATGCATGCTTTAAGTGTCATCACAGAACTGCTAAGGTCAGAGATAAAGCTTGCACACCATGCTGTTTGCAAAACATCTCAGGGTGACTAGAAATGTGCTGGAACAGCCATATTATACCCTGTGGAGCTACAAAGATTTGCTTCTAGGCAGTTAGCTATACTTGGAAAAAGAACTTGCACTGACCAATTTGTAGTAAATTACACATTCTTTCCAGCATCAACCTCATACTTTTGTTTTCCCTTGACACCTCTGACAATTTCACAGGCCATGACCTGTTTGTGTACCTCATGTAGAGGACTAGTTTTATTACAGATGATAAAATGGCATCATACTGACTAGGAAGTTTAGACACGTGCTCTGAAATCAGCCTTTATAACTTATCTTGTACCTGCTTTTCTCAGTGTGCACATCCTCGCAGCATGAGGCCAGGGACGCTCGTGGGACAGCACAGCACAGTGCTCAGCCACCAGCACAAGTCAGTCCCTGTTGGGTGTGGGGGCTCTGCTGAAATCCTACCGCTTTGCTAAAGCATCCTTTCAAAAGCCTTCACAACCTGACCCAAAGTCTTCTGGGAATCACTTCAAGGTTTTGCATCAGAACATCTCAATCTGATTGTGATTAAATGTGTATAGGTGAATGTGCAGGGTGGGATCTTTGAGAAAAGTCAAGGTACCATAAAAGAACTTTCCTATCTATTAGGTAGTAAGCTGGATCAGTGAACTGACTGAATTCCAAGGAGTTGCAGTCAAGCATGAATATATTCACAGGCATGTTTCATGGCTCTGTGTTTCCATACTAGGTTTAAGGAGGAAAGAATTCAGTGTATGAATCCAAACATTTATAATTCAGAGAAATCTCTTTTCAAAATTCCCTGTCAGAAAATTGGCAAAAATTCTCTGTGTATGGACTTTTTGTATATAGCAAAGTGCAATAACATAAAATGTTGCCTTGGGAGCAGAGAGATGGGTTCCATGAAATTTCTCTGCAAAAGTAGAAGTATTTGCATAGAAATCCGTTGACTAAGTCTCTTCGGAGCTGTTGTCTTTTTCTTTTTGTCCTGCTTGACTTGAACATGTACTCCCAGTTGCTCAGGGAGCATTACCATATTGCTTTTACATTAGTTTGCATCATGAAAGAAGGGAAACATAATTTTTTATTAATTCAGAATGTATTTTGTGGAGAGAATTTTTCTTCTTCCCCTTCAAGGTGAGAGCATGTTGAGTTTTGAGGGTGTTCAAATGACTTTAATGGAGCTGATGTTAGGACAGAATTAGAGTTTATATGTAGCAACTTGGAGCAGCTAGGGAAAGCAGCACATGTGCACTGGAGGGACAAGGACAGAGGTACCTAGAAACATCATAAATTAATGTAGTGTGATGACATATGAGAAAAAGGCATTGCACTAAGGAGTGAAACTGCCATTGCGATTAATGTTTTTTTTGGAGTTACGAAAGGTATGTTTTAGAGGTTATTAGTCCAAGAAAAAAAAAGGGGGGATTTCATTCAACATCTAGCCACATGCTTCTGCCTGCAATGCAGGGAAACAAGGAGAGCATTGGATTTCACAGATAGCACCACAGACAGCTATTAAGGCCTAATCCAGTGTCACATTTCTGCTTAGTGCTGGCTAACTACCAGCCCAATTTGCTGGCTTCTCTCCCCCTGTGTTTCTTCATTGTTTCAAGCCATGCAGAGACTTATCCTAATAATGGGTCAACCCTCAGCCAAATGTGTTCAATTGAAGGCCACCATGGGAGAATGGCAGGATATTGTCTTTCCAACAGCAAGTGAATTTCAGGCAGCTTAAGGCAGTATCCATTTCACTATAATGCTGGTTTATGTTACAGCCCTTTTCAAAGTTCTAATTGCCCTGTACTGCTGACATTTATAGACATCCCCGACTTTAAATGAAAACACAACACTGAGGTCAGGAGGAGGTTCTGGGACAGCAAAGATCCCAGGTGAGGCCAAAGGAGGAAATTACTTCAAAACTTCCAAATGCCAAACATGTTGTGGTGGGGGGAGGAGAAAAGAGAGAAGAAAACCCAGAGGTGAGGGACACCCTATTCACAGCCTGAAAGGTATGGAAGGATGCCTAATAGTGACTCTCACTTATCCACACATCCAACGCCTTGAGCACAGCTAATCCTCTCTCTCCTCAGTTTCTCTCCCTTAGGTATAAACATTTTAAAGTATTTATCCATCTGGATGTTTGTGACTCTATTTTGGCCCAACTCTTCTTCTGTGTTGCATTGGGTAAGCTCCAGCCAAGTCATGACTTTATGCGAGGTGGAAAATGGTCTTATTGGAGAGGGAAAGTGCTTTGGCTATTACAGAGACAAAAGTCAAAGAGCTTCCTTCTTCTGTTCAGGCATCCTCATCCGAGGGAAACTGATTTAGCAGCAGTGATGGTAAGAAATATTGCTACACTGGTTGTCCCTTGCTGCACAACCTGTCAGACACAATGTACGGTAAAGTCTGAGTAAAAGGGACAAGGTTAAGAAATAAGTCATGTGTCTCACTCATGCAAGGATTTATCTGTTCAAGTGGTGGACTTTGCTTGCTTTATATTACTCCTGTGGTGTAAATGGCTCCATTTTTCCAGGGTGAAAATGCCTTGTAAGAACAAAAGATAAGGGATTCTACTGTGGTTTTGTGGACTGTTATTTGTTCCCTTCTTTCTACAGCTATTCTTACACATTTCTAAGGGGATTGAAGCCTGGCTTGTGCTCCCAAGTTTTTTGACATCCCTGAGGCCAAGGCAGGCAGTTCAGGATGGCAGAAATCGGGGCAGTACTCAGGAACACAATTTCTTCATTCAGTCTCTTCAAAAGATTCCTATACCTTCAAGGCATCAGCCCATCCTACACAAGGGAAACTTGCATCAATGAAATGGTGAGGAAGAAACTGCAGAGCTACAGCCTTGACAGCCAGTAAGAATATATTAAAAATACATTTAAAACTTTCAAGTTTGTTAATTGAAATGCAGTTAAGTTTATACATAATTCTTTATTTCTGCAATAACAGGGTGATATTACTAATGGATACTTATAATGCTTTTATATGGCAATTAAATCATCTTCTAAGCATAGTCAGCTGTGTGCTGATTTTTGGGTCCTGTGGTTTATCCTATCCATAGATACTCTCCTACACCTTTTCTGGTGTCTGGCAAACTATCTAGTGGATGTGTGCCAGCCAATATGCAAGATATTCAATTGCTGTATGGTGACAGGTTAGAGTATTAAGACCAGTTATTTAGGTTGCTAATGATGATAATGATCCAAATCCATCTCCAGTGCCTTTTAGCAGAAGATGAGGGACAAAACACTTTTGAAAATGCTGTGATAAATGTCTTAATATTTTTGATTTAGTTGCTCATACACAGATACTTAGAGACCTTGCTATATCTGAAAGAAGGTATCTGCTACAGAGGACTGACAGATAAGAATAGGATATTCAAGAGAATCAGACATTATTGAACCGCAGCATGAATATCTTTATGATAAGGGCTGGAGAAAGGGGTGATTGCTCCCATATATTTAGGAGAATTGAGCCCCAGATGTCTGACAATGCCTATATATCTGGCCTTTTCTGATCATAGCAAGTTTAAATTCAAAATTATCAAACCAGGGACAATTTCTGATAATGAAATAAGGCCTGCAGTGTGAAGGAAGTTCAGTTGCTTTTATTCTTTTTTGAAAAGAAGCATTGCTGCCACACAGCCAGCCAGTGAAATTCAGAGGAGATCTAATCACTTCAGCTAGAATATTTTAATGTGCTGCACTTAAGCAAAGGGCATGGCAAGACTCCTCTTCCTGAGATGGTTGCAACTACACAGAATCAAAGAATTGAATATCACTATAACTTGTGGCAAGAATAGACAATGAGGAGAAAATCAAATTCTTCTGACTTGGTGTTTGTCTCAATTTTAACAAATGCAGTTTATACTTTAAATAACAGTCTGTTAATGCAGTGAAGTTTCAGACCTCAGTGAATTTTAGGACCTTGTACAGTAAACTTGGACCTAAAGCAGGTATTTCTCCCTAAGTTTATGTCTGTTTCTGTCTCCAGGTGCTGATATAAGATACTGAAGTTCCTGTTTACAGAGAGGAGAGTGGAATCCCATTGTACTGGTGTCCTACTTTGTGCACTGGAATATGGGTGTGGAAGTGATTCCTGAGCAGAATGCACAGGACAGTCCTCCTTCTCCTTCACTCCTGCAACTGCTCCTCACTTACAGAGCTGATACTTAAAACCTTGCTTTTCTTTCAGCATCCCATTCTTGTGTCAGGGTTAGTCAAGTAACATTTGTGCTATGTTAAGCTCTCGGTGGCTTTTCTGCTGACACCTTGGGAGGCCCGGGCTGCAGCAATCTTGTCCAGCTTCATTTTCTGCTTAATCCATCCTTGTCCTACACAGCATGGGAAGCTTCAGAGCTGGAGAGAGGAAAAGCAGAGGGAAACCTTTTCCAAGTATATTCATGCAGCATCCCATCTTTGACTCTTTTCAGAGCTATGACAAACTGAGTATCTATTATCAATAGATCCAGGGACTACAAATTCATCCATTATTTTATTTTATTTTTGTGAGAGACTATATTTCAATCAAAAGTTGTCCAACTTAAGTTTATTACCAGAGTTCTTTTTCCTCTTTCTCTACTTAATTTCTATCAAGTGCAAATACTGTCTTAGGAGGAAAAATGTTGCTCTACTAATGTGATGTGCCAGTTCCCTTAAGCCCTTGGTAGATTTTATTTGAGGCATTTATTCTATTGTTTCTAGTTGCTCACAAAAAATAGGTCTCTTCAGAAATATGTTTAGCTTGTAAATAAATATGAATGGGAAGCTTATTTCAAATACAGCTCCTGTTCTTACACTATGATTTCTGAGCTGAAACTCTGATCTCTAATCTATGTTTCCACTGTTTTCAGATTTCATATTGTTAAAGGGAGTATATGGTATGTAGCACAATGTTCAGCCAACACTTCATTACATTTTGGGATCCAATTACTCATGCAGGGTTTTGGGTTTGTTTTTTGTAACTTGGTGTAAGTTTCCTTTTCCTGATGAGGTTTTATTTTAATTCCCTTCAATCTGCAATGTCCTGCAAGTATTTAGTGTTATTTTTTAAATTGTAGTGGAGATACAGAATAATTATTTCCTTTTTAACAAATCTGGAAAAGAACCAAATCCAGATGAAATGCATCTCCAAGAGTTTTGAGTGAAAGCAACATTAAAGGATATCTAATTAGACCTACAGTAATAACATCACCATCCTTGTTACGGGACATATATGTATATAAAAGCTTGTGATCTGCTGAGTTAGGAAGTTAGCAAGCTGGAGGGTCTACCACAATTTCTGAGTGCCCAATCAGCTACACCACATATTACACACACCATGGAAATTATAACCTACTCTATAGCTTTTGTGTAATCAATTTGGAATGACCAGATTGGGTCTCAAAACAAGACTTCCAGGATGCAAAAACCACATATTTGAACAAAACCACAACTCCCTATATGCAAACTATCACATTTTTATATAGTACAGTGAATCTAAAGAATTTTAAACAAGATGCAGAAAATCTGAAATGCCAGCAAACTAGTTGTGCTGTTTGCCTATGACCACAGAAAATTACTCTGAATGTCCTATACAGCCTTTAACTTTTTTAAAGAACATATAATGGGTACATAGGAGTTGCCATCTTTGAATCCAGGCATAGAGCCTCACCAAATCCTAATATAGCATCTTTTCTGTTTGTAGTTGCTCAGCTCCTGAATTCCAACACAATCTTTAAATGATAAACTTCTTTACTCTTTGAAACATTGATCTATGCCTGTGAATTTTAAGTAACATCTGTTCTTAAGAATTTCAATTATTTTGCTCAGCACTGATGTAAATTGTTGGGGTTTGGGTAAGGAGTTGGTTTTTAGCTTCCCCTCTCTATGGCATCCATTTGTCATTTTATGCAAGTTTTGATGTTTTTATTAATCTTGGCGAAAGCCAGAAAATGGAATTTCTTTAATAAGAAAGTCTAGACATTTTGGAATAGCCCAAAGCTGGCATGATAGGTCAGTTCTGTTCAAATGGAGGTACAAGGCAGAATCTTATTTTGTAAAAGCCCCATTTATTTTGCCACTTTTCTGTTGCCTTATCCTATTTGTCACGACTATGATGAAGTTAATGAAGTAAAAAAGGACACCGGAGGATGAATTTATACCAGGCATTGCAAAGTCTGTTTTCAAGATATCTTCTGAACATTATTTCTGTTTAATACTCATGTCATTCCAATGAGGCATGTACAATAAGCTCTGGTGGGCCTGTTTTAACAAATTGACGGGGCAGTGAACTGATAAACTATTCTAGATAGTTGAATAAAAGTATGTCTGCCTATATCCTTGGCTCTTCAGGCATAAGTAGGAATTTTGTCATTTTCCCCTCTAGCACATATTAAGCATAGACATGATGATGCCTGCCTGTGGTGATACTATACTCTAAGCATAGGGACAATGCTTACTTCAGAAGAGGTGTATTTCTTTACAGCAACTGGCCTCCACATTTTGGAGGCCAAATTTTCAATATTAAAAATTCAACCAATTCACATGACTCTACCAGTAAACCTGATTTTCAGGCCAGTATGTGAAATAATAAATATTCCAAATTTCTTGAGGTCAGAAAACTCTAATCATTTGACACTGCACGTTTCAATCCCTGAGCTTCCCATTTTTGCTTCCCTTTACAGCCATTTAGAAAGATAAGAAAAAATGTTTACTGTGACTTTTTTTTTATGACACTTTTTAAAATTGCCCAAATCCCTTCTGCAACAAGGGATAAGAGTATATAGAAACAATCTGGAAGTTGTCCTCATTTTATTGTTCATATCTTACCCAAAGAGGCAGCTGGGGTGAGGGTCCTGGAGGGGAAATGCTTTTAAGACAGAGGTAGCTGAAGCTCTGATCTGAGTGGAGAGGCTGCACAACTGTGTGGCCACAGCTGCTTGATGTAATAGAGGGGCACATATTGCCCAGATTGATGGCTCAGGGAACTAAATCTCCTTTTGCCTCTGTGATAAATCCATGCTTACAAGTTATGGCTGCTTTAGATCAGGGAAATAAAAAATAAGAAGCTACAGTGTCTGATTAGAGAAATAGCCAAGTAACCTGAATCAGCTTGCAACACAGACATATCTGTTTTGACACACAATAGGCACAGTATCTAAACTCCAGGAAAATGTTTTGCTTTCTGTTGAGCCTAGTAGAATAGAACTGGATTCTCTTCAACTTTCCTGTTATCACTGAAGTATTTAAACACCTTACCTCTTATCTCCATCATGCTGTGAATAAAAATGACAGAGGTAATGATCCAAAACTTTAAGCCATTAGTCTAGAGTTATTAAAAAATATTTGCAGATAGAGTCAATAAAGAAACAGCTTTGCTGTTTTGTAGGAAAACAAAATGAGGGGAATGGCACAAGATTTCCTTTAGTGTGTGATCAATGCTGGGCCTAGTAATTGTTAAGCCCAAACCATGTCTTTCTCTATCCTGCAGCTTTTTTTATAGAAATCAACACATTTCCTGAGCACTAGCAGGAGTTTCTGATGGTTCACTGTTTTTGGACAAAAACAATTGCCCAAGGTTGGGAGCCCAATGGTCCTGTCCTTGGGGCAGAGCTGTCAAGAATTAAGAGAATTTGCAGAACACTTCTTTGTTTTACTGAAAGTGTCTCAAATTCATTGCATTTTCAAGGAAACAAATGCACACATTACACAGAGAGTTCTGCCATCAGGAAAATATTGACCGGATGCATTCATGTAAAGAACAAAAGCATAAATGTAAACAAAACCCTGAACAACAAAAGGTATTTAAACACTTTGAAGAATGTGTTCAGAGTAAAACATCTACATAATCACTTGGTTACAAGTGATTCAAAATACAAAATACAAAACTAATCTCAAATTTTTCTAGAGGTGAAGTTGAACATTGTGGTTCCAGTTTTCTGATATATCCTGTTGCATCAACCACACAGCTAAATACAGTACGAAACCTCTGTCAGATGAGAACAGAAATTCCACCCACAGAAATTATCAAATCCAGAATAAAATTTTTGTATAACATTTATGTACAAACTCATCTATGCATATACATCTAAATGTGTTTTCATTACTTCCTAGGCTCTTGCAAGGCATAAGAAATCAACAGAGTCAAATAGCCCACCACATCACATTCCCCTATCCAGCAGAATGCATTTATCAAACAGAAATATATTTAAAAACTGCAGTGTAGCTTCACTCAGCTTAAGCAGATGTATCATTTAGTGGTGAATTTTCTGGGTAGGCTGGTGGGGTCCTAAGAAGGTCCTAAAGTTCCGCTTGTACCAGAACCCTGAGCAGTGTTTCCCAGAGTGGCAGCTATACCAAGGGCCATCTGATTTGATCCCATCATATCTGTTCCCTGCACTATGTCTCCTCTTTGCCCAGACAACTCCTTTTACCATATATGAAGACCACTCTAGCATAATTTTCACTCTAAAAAGGAAGTGCTTTAAGGAGACAGTCTGCATGTAACCCATAAATTTTTAATATTTTCTATCATGCGTAGCATCTATTCATTGTGGGTGGGAAGGGAGGGGGTGTCCGAACTGTAGGAGCACAAGCTCAATTACACCTTATGTGAGCTACCCTTCTGTGGAAATATATGTGGAAAGATATGAAGGCAATACATTCTACCTTGCCTATGCCTGGAAACAGTTGTGCTTTCACTCATCCCCCCTAACTTTAGACATCTGCCAATGGCAGTGAACTTTTCTCGCTACAGACAGAAAAAGAAATTTAGAAATTCTCTGCCTGTAACTTAAGCATCATTGCCAACAATCTGAAATAGGTGGGATGATTTTAACTTTCTGTGGAGTCCTTCCATGGTCCATCTCCCCTTAAATGTCTAGAAGCAGCTCCAATAATGAGACATTTTGTTCATTGAAATTGCCCTTGCCGAGCCCAAGATTACACGCTGCTATGTACCCATTTGTTCATGATGGTTAATGCTGAGAATGAGCCTAGCAGGTAGCCTTGCATGGCACTTCATGATCATATACCTTGGACATGTATCCTAGCTTTCACCCTGACACAGTAACTAATTATAAAAACAAATTGTAAGCCTATCTGTTTGTTCTTGCCTGTTGCCAAGTAATGTTTAGTTTGATGTGGGACAATAATATCAAAATGCCTGAACCAAGGTTGATATATAATAAGAGAATGATGCTAAGAGAAAACAATTGCAATGAGTAACTTTCCTCATAAGGAAAAGAATCAGAATGCTATAAACAGTTCTATGATTTTACATTCTTTTTTACTTTAGCCTTAGCTTGTGTTTCAGAGGACGGATTTAATTTCATGTATTAAAGTTAGGACTATCATTTCAGCTTCTTCAATATTTGTAACAAATGAAGAAATATGAACTCTCTTTATTGACTTACAAAACCTCAAATATTTCTTGAGGGCTACGCTGAAAGTTCATGTCAATTTATAAAAATCACAAAGTTGATATGGTGTAAACTATCCAAGTGAAGTTTGAATCCATGATTCCAGAGCTGTCTGCTTACTTTGTGATTTTGATCCAGCCAATGTCTACAGCTATGCATAATTTTACATATTCTGGCCTTCACATTGTCAGTGAAAAAGATGCAGCTAATGCATTACTGATTGCAGATTCACATCTTAATCATTATCACAACACAACAGAAATACTTTTCACCTTTGTACATCTTTTCAAGTTGTGATAACCTGACTAAAATTAATACACTTCCTAAGGCATTGAGAAGCAAACAAAAATGAAGCTTTGCTCAGAATACTTTTTTTTTTTTTTTCTCCTTAGATTTCTGAGTAAAGCTGAATCCACCAACTCCAAAATTTCTGAAACTTTTTCCAAGTTTAGCCATTTATTTTT
This sequence comes from Sitta carolinensis, assembly GCA_032173965.1. Lineage (NCBI taxonomy): Eukaryota > Metazoa > Chordata > Aves > Passeriformes > Sittidae > Sitta > Sitta carolinensis. The sequence goes on from JAVUNC010000004.1 coordinate 52,585,884, forward strand.
TCATGTGTTATGTTCAGGTTTATATTCTATATCCACAACTTTTTTAATTGAGCCTCTTAGCGTGTGGGAGACTTAAGCTGGCATTTCTATTAATGCTGCTCCCCTACTGACAAGTTCCTAATGTGCAATCTTTTGCTTCTTAAATTCTACTTGGCTGCCAAAACCCAAGCAAAAATTCAAATTAGCTGTCCATAGGTAAAATTCCTAAATTTTAGTTTCGTTGATATCATTAGTTTTTGAAGTTCTAAGAATTGCAAATCCCTTTTATTTCCCTTGCTCAGTAGACAAGGCTGAGACTCAAGTCACGAGCACCATGGCTTCAAAACATGCAAACAAACGAACAAAAAGCAGGAAAGCAGTTATTTTCTTCATTTTCTCCAATTTCTAATTGTTCCAGCTCTTAATGTCTTGGTCTTTCCACCCAACCTTGTGGAGGCATTTTTGTTCTTCATGAGCCTTCAACATTTGCTCTGGATGTCTCTGCCTGTAAAGAAAGGTAGCTTGGCTTTTGATTTATCAGCTAAGTCGCTGATGAAAATGAAAATACTTTTCCTGTTGTGGTAGAGAAAGAGTGCTTGCAATGGCTTGACCTATCCTGACAGCTCTCTGTGTTTATTAACTTGCCTGAAACTTTTGTTTTGGGATGCCAGCCATGAATCTCAATCAATGTTGAATTTTTTATAGAAGACCTCTGGAAAATAGTTTTCTGTTAGAACTGTTCTAGTTTAATAGCAAACTACTTACCTTTCATATAGAAAAATCTAAAAAAAATAGTTTATATATGTTAATATTTTGCAAACATTATGTATTATTGGACTTAGTTTGATCACATCTTTAATTTTAATGAAAATCTGGCTCCTCACTGTGACCAGAAGGAAAAATACATTTACCTCCACCATGTTGTGTCTAAAGACACAATAGCAGGTTCAGACAGTACAGTCTATTTCTGGACAGCAGATGCTCCATAGTGGAATCATTATTCATTGGCTGCAGGGATTTTTCAGGCAGACTGCCAAACAGACCATGTGCCTTCTGTTTATTGCCACATTTCTTAAAGGTAAGTTTTTAATTGGGAAAGGGAGAGATCATGCGTGATTTGCTGCGCAGTTCTTGACAAGCAGTATTTTACATTAAGTGCTATGCCATTTTTTCACATGCAGGAAGCTTTGGAGAATGTCATCTGCCTCTCCAACAAGTACACGTTAAACTATAAAGCCCCATAGGACACAAGTGTTCCTAAGAAGAGAGGAAAACTGGGAAATTATTGACTCTAGGCTCTAATTCAGGCCCTTAAATAAGTATATGCAAAATGCACATATCCACCATAGAGAGCAAGTGATATGTTCATGGATGCATTCCTTCTCCAAGGCAAAGTACTCTTACCAGGCACTTTTCATCTCTTCCTAGACCTGTATTTTCTTCTGTATTTTGTACAATATACCCATCCCTTATGGCAGTGGATAAAACACAGATTTACATATGTGTTTATTTCCAGGATTTGATGGGCAAGACAAACATATGGTTTGCATCTTCTAGACCTTATCTAAGATTTTACAGATTTCCAGATCACCAGATCTGTAGGTCTTGACCTGTAGATATTGGATGTAGTCCTATAGGGATGAAACGATAGGATTTTGTCTTAGAAAAACTAAAATACAATAAAAAGATTAATTCATTTCTTCACTGCAATCTTGAAAGGTGTAGTTTTCACATTTGAGTGTCTAGAACAAATAAATCAATTTTTTAGCTTTTAGCTTAATTCAAGTTTGTAAAACTTGATTTCAGCACCTCCAGATGAAAATATCACCTGGGTATATAGATGTCTTAATAGATAGCTAGTTGGCCTTCCTCTTATTTCATGTGTGTGTCAGCAGTACATCTGAGGTGGTTACCCAACTCTTCTTTCAGACAGTGAGAGGAAGAGGCTCCTGCAAGGCGCTTATCATGTCTTCCTGAAGTAAATTTTAAAGTAGATTTGTTTACCACACACCCAAAAAAAAAAAAAAAAAAGTGTCTTTTTTGTTTCTTGGTTTGGGGTTTTTTATTTAATGTGTTGGCAGTAAAAAGAAACTAGGGGTTTATTCCTCATGTAGACATCCATCTTGTGGATACCACACACACCTTGCATGACAACCCACAGAGCTAATGAAAAACAACCAGGCTGAAAAACTGGAAGCAAGAGGAGCATGATATGAGGACAGAGTAGAACTGATAATGCGTTAATGCAGCTGGGTTCTGCTGTTACACAAGTCCTCCTTCATGTTCTTCAGCATCACAATAGCAAGCAAGAAAGAAAAATTTTTCTGATGACCTGCAGTCGCCCAGCTTTGCCTACATCAGCTGACTGGAAGACTGAGCATGCTTGCAGACTTCTGGGATGAGCCAATCTCTGAATGTAGGAGGAATGACACCAGAGGGTACCAGCATTCCACCTGCATTGCAATGCAACCACGGGGCCCTGTAGGAGCTGCTTCCACCTCTTGTGCTTGCATCCACCTCTGGGGCATACTTTTCTCCAGCCATCTTCCATCTGTCTTATGCTTCACCAGCTTAGGAAGGTTTTGGAGTTGAGAAAACTACAGCAAGTTGTATGACTAGAAATAATGATGTAGAAATTAGAAGAAACAGAATAAGTATATGGAAAAAAGTTTCCTAAAGCTTCCTACCAGTTAACTCTCTACAGGCATAAAAGGAAAGAAGCACATGATTTACAGGAATTTTCTTCAGTGTCTTCTATCCTGACCTTCAGAGACACTACACAGCATACAGCCACAATGTACTCACAGATTGACAGACCTGCTCACAATCAAAAGGTGTAAGGACCCTTTGACACATCTGAAAATCTCTGCAGGTGATCTGCTATTTTAATAACTTTATATATCTGGCACTTTGCTACACCTTCTTTAATCTTACTAGAGCACCTGCTCAACTGTCTTCACATGATCTCCTGTGTTGCCCCACAAAGTTGCCAAGATATGAATAAAATTATCCTTATTTTCATGCCCACTCCCTCTTTAACTTATCTTCCCCTTTTAGGAAACCTGACCAACTGTAGATATCAGTTTATATTATATAGATCAAATCTGCTAAGCTTTCAAATGGTATTTTATGAGTAGGCATCATCCTCCTCCTGACTGGAGAATATTTTGGTTTTCCTCTTGCTTATGCATCCTGATTGTTAATGTTGGGGTAAGTTTTAACAGGGCTTACTTAAGACCATGTGAAAAATTAGTTGCATAAAGCCTAAAAAAGATGGAGAAGGTCCATTGTGGTGTATGATGTTGAACTAGCACAGGACAGATTAAAGTCATAGTGGCCAAACCTGGGCTACTGGAGGCTGCTGTGTGTTGTCTGTTGATAGGGATTTTCTTGTGTATATTATCACTGGAAAGCATCCTAGGGGTGGAGGGGAAGCTCTTTTCCATCCTTCTGGGACCATGAGAGGGTATTGCTGCTGTCAGGGGAGGGAGAAGGGGAGTGGATTCATCAGACAGGAACATCAGGAGTTCCAAGCTGCTTGCCCTACTCTCCAGTTCCCCCAGTAAACTGGGGGTTGGGAGGGAGGGAGGGAGGGAGGGAGGGAGGAAAAGGCCCCAGAAAAAAGAGTCTGCAAAATTTTTTCAGACACTGAACAACTCTATGAGAATAAAAATAAAAAGGTAAAAATCCCCCCATAAAAAATAGTTTTATGTCTGGTTTGAATGATTAAGCAGTTTTTTTCCATGTCTGATTTCTATGACTTCATGGTTGTGCACTGAAATACAGACTCAGCTAGAATTGGTGATGAAACTCACAGTGAATTCCAGGAGCTAGGCTTTTATGTGTAGTGTCTAAGGAGAACTTCTTACTATTTTAAAAGTCCTAAGTGCTATTTGAGGACTTTCCAACTACCATGAAAGCTATTGTTGCCTTCCTAGTACTGCAAGCACATTTCCATTTCAAAAGAGATCTGTACAAATATAAGTATTTCTCTAAGTCTTCTTTCCTGTTTCTCATTGACTAACGATAGATATTTCCACGGATCAGCCTGAGACTTAAAAACTCATTATCTTACAGATGGGCAAGTAAACCTCAACAAAATCAAAGATTTGGTCTTCAAGTCTATTTGGTCTGTATGCTACCTGTCAGGGTTTTTATAATGTTATTTCCTGCTACTCACAGCTGACAGCCTGAAGTGAAGCTCCCAGGTTCCACTGGTCTATAGCTACAGAGGGAATAGGGGAGGTCTGCAGGGAATTGGGAGAAGGCAGTTCGTTCCACACAGATATGTCCATTGCAACTACAATGAAATGTGGAAAGAGGGAAAATATTTTAAATGTTCCATCTCCGTGCTAAGCTCCCTTCTCAGCACCACTGTGTCTCACAGGTGTCCTTCTGGGTGTAATTTCTTTCCTTATCTGAAAAAAAAAAAAAAAAAGAAAAAAAAATGACACCACTTTTCTTGTGCTCCTACAATTCTTTTTTGTTTGGTTGGTTGGGTTTTTGGGGTGGGGGGAGAACTAATGAGGGGAATGCATCATTTAGCTGGCAACAGGTTAAGTTTTCAGTTTAGTAATTAAATATTCATGAACAGGGTAAGAAGGAACTACTGTGAGTGCACCTCTGTAGTTTAGAGCTTTTTCTTTGATGATGGAAATGAGAGTGGGAACCTCCTCAGGGCAGGAGAATGTCAAATGTTGCTCACACTTCTTGAATGGCATCACTTTCTCTGGAGATGGCTGTTACTATTTCCAGTTGTCGTTAGAGGGAATGGCTAAAGACACTGCTTTGAACAGACCTGGTTCATGTAGGCATTTTCTCACCTTTGGGTGAAGAAAGGCAAAGCAATGTCTAGCCTGTGGAACCCAGAATCTCTTAAACCATGAGTTACTTGGGCTTTCTGGACTTTCTGATTTTCTTAAGATACATACCCTCATAGTTTTCCTTTTCACAACTGCAGCAGGCACTGGAGTATTTCCAGTTCATCCTTTGAGGATGGAATGTTCAAATGTCCACTTCTGGAAGGACCCAGATATTGCATGGACCATCATTGGTTTCAAAAGGAAGGAAAGGTCTGTTTCCTCACCATGTCTCCTCGTCTGTGTCCAGATCTCCACTTTCACCCATGCTACCTGGTAGCCTTGGGCATGCAGTCAAACTCAGCTCCCAAGAAGTATCAAATGCGTAAAACAGATCAAAAGTTTGGGTATGCTGAGTCATCCTAATTTGCAATTAAAGAGAAAAAAAAAATGTGCAACAAGAGTGACAGTTTGTCATTCCACAGTACAGCACTGCATGATTGTATTTGCTGCTGGCTTCATCCAGAAAACACCATTTGGCTGGACTCCTTTCCACATCATCTGTATGGCAATGTCCCTTGCTGTCCTTTCATCACTACCTGATGTGGCTATCTGCACAGTTTCATTCCTACAAAACACTAGTTGCTTTTGCTATTGACTTTTGTGCAAGACACTTTTCCATGTTCTTTCATTTTCACTTTATTCTCTTCTTTGCTCGCCTTGAATAGTCCCATGTGGCTATAATTGCTTTTAGTGAATCTGTGCTCCTTAAGAGAAGCATAAAAGTCAGCATGCTGGCACAGCCCACTGCAGACAGATTGTCAAGTTGTGTTTGAGTTTGTTGAGGTTTCATTCTTTATTGACAGAACTGAAGAACAAGATCTGAAAAGAGCAAAGCTAACTTCAGAAAATCCTACTTCTGCCCCGCAAATGTCAATTTAGTGTGGCATTTTTGTCATCTTATATGTGAAATAGTGAGGGAAAAAAACAGGTTTGATCTAAAACATGCACACAGCAATATGAACATCTGATAAAATGAATATCATTAATAATCTTTCTATCAAAGTGTTGGGATTTGTTTCCCTTTAGTTTACAACTCATATAAATTAGCATTATTGTCTGGGATTTTTTCAGACATTGAGGCCTCCTAAAAAGCCTTTAGACAATGATTGACTCTACCAACCATAAAGCAAAGCATAGATCTTTTTATTTGAGGCAGAAAGAACAGAAAAGGATCTCCTATGATGACCAGCCTTCATCTATATTTCTCAAGATAAACAGCTGTAAGATGTTGGGTATTGATGCCTCTAAATTTATTCTTGGATCCCTGTTCCTTAAGTATTTAACATGAGAAATATGAACTAATAAAAATGATACTTACTCACCAATCTTCCCTGCGTTATAAAATAATTAAACTTAAATACATTAGATTATCACCATGCAAATTCTCAATAAGTCATTCATTGTCATGAATGGATTTATACCAGTTTGGGTATAAATTGTAAGTCTGGCCAAACAAAAATAAGTTCCCTTCTCTGGGGAAATTCCTTGGCATCAGTTCTTCCCATATTCTAAGAATAAGAAATTAGTCTGTGTGTTCAAAAGAGCAAAGAAAAAATTCATGGAAGCAAATTGCTCTTCCCCACAAATACTTACAGACTGAATATCCTGAGAGAGGTTTTTGAGATATCTAACAGTAAAATTACATGTGAGAGAAGAAATATTTTTTACTAGAAAAATCAGCAAGAAAAGAACTAAAATTATGTCTGAAAGTAACAGAAAGCAGAACCGCCAGGGAATCTTTTTGCCATATAACAGACTGATTTCTAGCAAGATAGGAGAGCTAAATAATTATAGTTTATGCAAATAAATCAAGAAAGTAGAAATTAACAAATTAAATTTCATTAACACAAAATATAAATAAATCCATGTCTATATTTGGATGCTGAAAAAAGTACAGACACTTAAATGAAAAAGTAAGATTTTTTCCACTGCTCTGAATACCTCAGTACCTTTTAAAATTGCCTAGAAAACCTTTGAAACAAGAAAGTGAGCCCTGCCTGTGCTGAATAGACTCATATTTGTTGGAGAGAGCTAGGGTCACACTACTAAACAGAATTACATTTTCTATGGTGGGTTTAGTAGCCAAACAGCAGAGAATCCATTGGAAGTGTATAGTGTACTTGTCAGCTAGACTGTGGTTTTCTGAATACTTCCAAGTTATAGACATGGAAAAAAGCTTCCAGGAAGTAAAATCTCTCTATACTTCCCAAAAAAACCTAGACATAATATGGAGAAATGGTTATGAAAGGCTTAGATTTCACTTTTCTGTGTATTTGTGTTTGGACTCCATGCATATGAGAAGGCTCAAAGAATGCATATCTCACAAACTAATGCGCCATCTTTGTTGCAATAAATTATGGTATGGAAAAGTTTTGCCAATTTCTTTGCAGGACAGTTTGCTGTGGTGGAATCAAGATTGTCTGGGAGAGCACTTGGCTTCCTTTGCTGTGAGATTGTCCCTTCCTTGAGATCCCCTTTTTCACTGCAAACTTGTGTTCTGCAGCAAAGGAACCAGGAATCCCAATGATCATAAATCACATGATTGTGTTTCAATCTCAGCACATGTATGAGGATCTGTTTAACCTCTTGATCTGGTCTAGCAAAAAGAGAAGGAAAGGAAAGAACTAAAAATGAAACAATTTAATGAAATTAAATTAAATTAAAGAGAAAGGATAAATTGGAACATTAGCTAGAATTCCCAGTGTCTTTTTTAAAAAGGAAGGTATGGAAGAAAGACCCGGAGATCAGCTCAGCAGGTTAGAAAGTGTTGCTAATAATGACAATGTTTGTGGGTTCAATCCCCACACTTAAGAGCTGATGTTCTTTGTGAATCCCTTTCAGTCCGGAATATTCTGTGATCCTGTGAAAGCAACCACAAGTCTGTGGAAATTTTGTGTTTTTCTTTCCATGTTAAGTAATTTTATTTTTTTTTTTTAATCTAGATATCATCAGAATAGCTTGATTTATAGTATGGTATCAGAAGCAGCTTTCCCTGGCCTACCTGAGAGAGTCATGAGCTTAAGAGCAGGATAGCAAGGCACAGTGAGGTAATGAGTGCAGGGACAGGAAGCAAATGTGTCTTTGCCAACAGATTTTTGCTCATTTAATTGTCCTGAGAAAATATTATATTCTAACTATGCACTTTCTGAAAAAGCTGGATTTTGTATTGTTTTTGCAATTCCGTTCTATTGAGCATTTCCACAGCTACAAGTAAAGCCATACACAACCTTCTATAAAACTTGGGATCACCTATTCTAAATTAAACCATTCTGGCTCTAAGGAATAAAGGTGGGAAAAAAAAAAAAAAAAAAAAAAAAGTACTTATCCTTTGCAATTAATACAGAATTCATGCTACTTGATTTAATTTAGAACTGTAATACATACATTTTTCAATTTCCTACAAATTGCAATATCATAAAATATTATGATGCTTAATCCATCAGCATGTCAAAATTTCACATGAAAGGTGCAAAAAGTTTTGAAAAGTTTACTAAAACTTGGCTTTTAGTACATGACAAAACTCAGTGGCATCTTTAATTTGTACAAACTTAACAAATCAGTTGTGCCACACACAACAAATAGTTATTTCATCAGGTTCAGTGAGACTTCCTGAACTACTTCCCTAATTAAAGGAAAGATAGGTACTAAGTTCTGTTCTCACATATATTTATAAAAATCTGGAATTCTTTCAGTTTAAGTCAATCAATTAGTTTAGCTTCCTAAAGACATTGCACCGTGATGTAATTGATATCATTCAATTTCCACTCAAAGGGAACACATTAATATTGCCCACAATCTGCAAGCCTCTTCTAAATAAATTAATTCACACAAATCTGCACACAAGTGGAAAAGGTTTTTGAGGCTTGCATGCAATCATTTTTCTCCTGAATTTTGAAGTTTTCCTGCATTGTATCATGGTCATGCTTTGCATACCAAGAGATATTTGTAATGGCTGTTAAAGTATCCTGTCATTAAAAAAAAAAATTGCAAAATTACGTGACATTTGACAGGATTACTGTATGCAAGAAGAGAATTACAAAATACAAGAAGCTGAAAGGATGATCTCTTTCTGTGTTTCTTCATATTAACTTTACTGGGTATTAATCTTTTTATGCTGTTTCCAACACAGGGAATTATGTGGGAGAGACTGTCAAATGTGTTTTCTGTCTGCTCTTAATTTGCTTCTGTTGATGCCCATGAATTTAGACATTCAGTTTAATAGGAGATTTTGTTCACCATTAGGCATGTTTGGAAATTGGTTCTGCAAGTTACTAGCGATTGGGAAAAAAATGTTTTCCTCAGGCTGAGCGCTCCTTTGCTTAAGTATTGCCTCAAAATAGATCCCACAGTGGGACAAATGTGTTTGTTGCTTAGATATGGTCTGCCAGATTTTCATGTGGAATATTTCAAGCCAAGAAGGGAGGATGACCTGTTCCATGCAAGTTCTTCATGGGCGTTTAACACCCACAGTTTGAAACCCTATCTCTGTTTATTTTCTCAAATGAAAACTGAGAGCATGTTTCTGGGTCCTAGGTTTGGACAAGACCTCCCTGCCAGTGAGGCCTGGCAGGAATGACTGAATAAGCAACCGTTTTGGGTCATGCTAAAGTAACCCCAGTTTGCTGGCTGGAAAGAGCAGCCAGAACTTGCAGTTGCTCCTGGTCTGGCTGACAACTGAAGCCTGTTGTTGCTAGCCCTTCCCCTGACCTTCAGCTTGACTTTTGGCTACTGACTTTGTTTTGGTCCCTGAACCCAGATCCTCATACTAAACACTGATTTGGACTGTGTGTGTCCTATTGCTTAAACAAAGGTCATGTGATAGGTTTTTCAAGTGTGGAGAGTAAATCTTAAGAGTCTCATGTCTTCACAGACTGTATCGGGATGGGCCACCCCTAGTGAATATAGTGCAGGTGTTCCCTGGTATCTGGGTTAGCTGAGTGTGGATTTGAACAGCTACTGCAGAAAGCCATCCTCTCATTACTGCAGCCAGTTGTGCACACCTCACATGAGGTGCTAGGACTCATAAGGACGCATCCTGTGGCTCACAGTGCAGTATAAAGTGGCACTACCCCGAATTGTTTTCATTATGTGTTGGGAAAGACCCTGTTCCTTTCCAGATGCCTATGTGGAAGTGCTCACAGCCCACCAACTTAGCAACATTTCCTTCCTATTTGTTATGTTCCATATTTCTGTCTAGGATATTTTTTCTAACAGATGGTAAGACACAGAGTCTACAGACCTGTTCTGACTGTTGTTGTTAATCCAACTTTCATTTCAGAGCCTCAGTGCATATTTTGAGATGTCAGGTGTACAGTAGGGCTACTGGCATCTGAAGAAGGCATCTTGGCTTTGTTAAGGAGATCACAGAGCTTACAAGTGGATACAGCAGGTTTTAATAACTACAGCATTTCCTCATGCTGAATGTCAGTATTGGAATGGAGTGCCAGGACTGCATTGCCATGCTTTCTGGGGTAGGCTTTAATCAGTTGAATGAGGGGCATGCTCCAACCCAGATAAGGACAGACAAATCAGAAAAAAACATCAAGCCAGAAATGGGTGGTTGTTTTTAAACATCTCCCTATAAACTGACCATTACATGGTCGAAGCTTTGTGGCTTTAACAGTTTAATGCTGCCAATTGCAAAGGACCCTAGTTAAAGGTAAACCATTGCTGTCATATTGGTACAGTCAAAGACCTCTGAAATTCCTGAAATCCTCACAAAATTCAAATTTCAGGACTTCCATGTGGTTTGTTGAGCTAGATATTAGAGAAAAGAGACAATAGAATAATAATCCATTACTAGTCTATATTGCTGACATACTTTGAGTCTGAACTAGAAGAACTGAACTTAGCTCAGAATAGGCCTTTGATAGGAGTGTATCTACTTGTTTGTTGGCCTGTTTTAAACTTTGGTGACAGAATACAATAAGGACAGAGTAAATATGTTTATTATAAAAAAAAAAAAAAATGCTAGGAGTTCATTCTCCAACACAGCACCTTGAAATTTCTGCTACAAAAATATTGCCCAGCACCACTGTGCCAGCAGGCATTGAAATTTGGAACAGGAAATCGGAACAGGATGCTAAGTAAGGTTGCAGGAACCCAGTTCATTACAGGCTGCTGTGAGATCTGTGCACTTTGCAAGCACATGGGGCTTAAAGTGATCTCAGGTCAGTCAGTATATTCAAGTTACACACTGGACTTGCAACTCAAATTTCCTCTGAAACCTCAAGTTAAAAAACCCGAAAACATATGGATCAATATATCTATAGTAGTGTATCGTGCAATTTCACTCATAAGAATTGCGGGATTTCTATCACTAATGCCTGTATTGTGCTCCATTGGATACTGTAAACAGTTTTTTTATGTATTTGATGATGTGGTTTCTCTATTTAGAATCTACCCTGAGTCCCTCTTGCTAGGGACCAAAAGTGAAACAAAGAAAATTGAGGTCCTACGCTCAAATAAAGCTATCTCAGTTTAGCTCAGGGAATATTTTACACCTGAATAAGTGATTTGTCAGTACTAGGAATGATCTGGAGCTGTTAATGGATCCATAGTAAGAATAAGGACAGAGGTCTCTAGATTGCTGTGTGGATGGCATTTCTCCATTGGCCTCTCCAGTCTGATCTTCCTTCTTATACATACAGGGGTCAAAGAATCCCAGTTTGGGGTTGTCTTCACTGAAACTTATTTAATTCCCTCTGTCTCAATGCTGCTAATTGCCATTCCAGCTCTATTTGTCTTTCTGTCTCTAGCTGAGTTTCAGGAGCTTCCATTTTTCAGAATGGAAGTGAACGTTCTTCTTGTGGAAATGGTGAGTAATTGGTCCAGCTCATCATAGGATAGGCAGGTTCTTAGTGAACTGCCAGATCAAAATTCCATTTGGGCTTATGGACACCAGGTATATTAGGTGCAACAGATTTGCAGGAACATTCTGGGGCAGTTCCTAGAGCAAGACAGTGCAGAAGGATTATTAAGAACATTTCTGAGGAAGTCTTGGATGGAGTTCAAATCACGGAAGTGAATAATGCGTTTCAGATTTGGCCAGGAAGCAGCAGTAAGCCTTCATTTCCAACAGAAGGGCACCAACCATTAAAGAGTGAGTTCACTTTGGCACATCACTTTTTACCAACTTCACTGTTGCAGGAATTTAATCACTGATTACTTTTACTATCAAGACAAATGGTTATGTGAGGTTTGGGCACAGATAAGATCATTTGTTTCTTATGTCCAAAATATGTTTGCTACAGGCTGGGTTTGCTGCTAAGTAGACAAACCACATCTGAAGTACTAATGCTCTCATAAACCAACTTCTGCTTTCTGATCATTTCTTTTAAACACAGCTTCTATCCAGCATCAAAAAATATTAGCACTTTTCAGAGAAACTAGATCCCTCAGCTTTGACACATGATTTAGCACCCTGAACATTACACAACACATGGTTTCAAAGTGTCTTTTGCAGTTTTAAACGTGTGATGTTACTTGAACTACACTGTCTTTTTCACAGACTGCCCTGGAAATTTTATTGTACATATTTTCAATTAGGTTTCCTGACACTTGAGTATAGTTTTCTCAAATAGCAGGAACCATTGAAATACTACATGAAACAGCAGTATGCAGTGTGGACTAAGCAAGTGCAACTTTCCTGGCCTGTACACAGAGGTATTGTGAAGTCACAAGTATTTTGAAATGGATCTGTCTTACCCCAATTTTGACACTTGGAGATAATCTGAAAAAAAAACATAACACAAATTCCACTACTGCTGAGGAGCAAGAAGTTCCTTTCTGGACTTTAAATTTCCTCCTTTGGTATCCTGAGACATTTATGGGAAGCAACCTCTCCACAGAGACAGATTGAGCATTTCTGAGGTAGCACTTGCTTATATCAGTATGGAGTTTTCCATGGGCAAAGGAGTGGGTGAAAGAGTTTAGTTAGCCATGGGGTGCCCTCTTTGATCCAGCTCACCACAGGCCCACTTAAGTGCTAGTAACAGCACTGGGCAGGGCTGTGGCAGTGAAAGACTGAGCCCATGGGACAGCATGAGAGCTCCACTTTCAGCAGCAGGTTGGATTTCTACCAGATTCAAATGATCCTGGAGGTATGGCATGAGTAATACTCATGGCTGACAGCCACTAGAAAAGCCAAATCAGCACAGCCTATGCTTATTGCTGAATCAACTCCTCTCTTACAACTTCAGAAACACATAGTTGTGCTGCTTGCCAGCAGTAAGAAAGAGTAAATGTGGATCAGAAACTACAGCCTGTGAGAGGATGAAGGAACTGAAGCTCTGGTCTCTCCTGTGTATCATGGGAAGAGGAGGCAGGATATAAGGGTTGATGGGAACAGAGCCCTTTGGTTGATGGACAAGTGGTGCTGACAAGGATTTCTCCTTGATAGCATGTTCCTGCACTGGCTATCTTGATTTTTCATCCCTCCCAGTGGCAAGATTTGTGGATCCACAGCACGGTACAGCTTCAAGCAACCTTGAATCCCTGCTTCTGCCATGGTGGCAGTGCGTCATGGCACACACCTACCCCTTGGCAATGGCCTGACTTGAGCTATCTGAAAGCCAGCTGCATAATTCACAGCTGTGAACTGGGTTTTTTCAGCAAAAGCTGTGTTTCATGAAGCTACTTCTTGTCACCTTTGCTCACTTTGGCCAGACAAAGAAAATGATGAGGCTTCTGGAAAAAAATCCCTTTTCCTGAGAGTGCATTGTTCCCACAATTTCAGTAAAACAGCCTGTGCTAATAAAAGGCAGAATTTATTCCTAACTATCCTAATTTGGTCAGGTTCTATTTCCAAGGCTATTCCAAAGTAAATAGGTCAGGGGTACCTGCCAAAATAGCAACCTCTTTCACCTTGTTTTTGCTCCCTGGTGTGCTCTTGTTTCAGGAGAAGCAGGTTAATAAGAGTCCACTGCACAACCTTAACCAGCTGAGGTGGGGATATGGTGCCCTGGGGGCTGGCTCCAGTCATCCAAACTTTTCTGCAGACATTAGCACTAATTGGTCATGAAAATGAAAGACGTAACTATTCTGAAATGTAGCATAGTGAGATGAGCAAACCACCATGGGCTGCTTCAAAACCACTGCTGCAGAGCTACAGAATAATAGCAATTCTCACCTTGTGGGTGAAAGGCTGTAATGGTATCACTGTTAGTAGCATTTTACTAGACCTAGAGTTCTGTGTTGCAAAGGTTTGGCCAGAAGACATACGCTTGTTTTTTTGGAGACTAAAATGATCTGATTTAAAAATTGCATGAGAATCAAAAGCTCCACAGTGTCTTAAATACAAAATTCTGAAGCATGGAACAAAGCATTGTTAGTTTGCAATCATGTATATAATATGAAAGTCTAATCTCAGTTGATTTTACCTTTTTTCAAGCAAGACACAGACCATGGATCTATCACTGTGAAGCTTTGACAAAAATTGGGATTCGAGTCACATCAATAAATTCTACTTATCAAAATAAGCTCTGGCACTTTTGAAACATGATAGCCTGACCCTTGGAAATACATTTTTTACTCTAAAACTTGTTTTCTACTCACACTGTTTTATCCTCTTCTGCTCTTTGTCAATAAGGCACTTATCACTATTACCAGTATGAATCCAGGTTGACCCAGCAGTGTGTTTCTCAGTGGGAAGGCTGTGTCATTGCAGGCAAATGATATGAGATGATTCATGATGATATAAGATGTTATGGGGTTCATAAGATAGCAATCAAATCAATGAAATCATCATCTGGTTAAAGCAGAAAGCAAAACATATGTGAAATAAAATTTAAGCCAGCAGAAAGAAAATCCAGTGCTGTCATCACCCCAGTGCTCTAACACCTGTAGAGAAACAGTGCATCTTGCACTGGGTCTTTCTGCTACCCGCCTCATAAAATCATGTGCCTGCTGACCAGTGCTATCATAAAGCAGAATATAATTTGCTATAGCAAAATGTGCAGAGAAAATAATCAAAAACTTTGGAAGTTTGTTGGACTGGATTTCCAGGACAGCAAAAAGCCTTCATTCATGAGGGAAGTGTTCTTTGATATAAATAGCTTTGTGTCTCTGGAGTCTACTTCCCACCTACATAACTATTTCTCTGCTCTTGAGGACTGTTACTGTTCCATAAGGAATCAAAAATCTGGGCAGTGGATTTTAATTGTGGGAGAACTACCATGTAATACAGTAGCATCTATTTTTATTATGCTTTGGTGTAATTTTTCTTTTCCCAAGGGGTGTCACAGGATGATAGTGAGGCTGGAATTTTCCCAGATAATGTAAAAACTCTGACAAAATGAGACAGGGGATCAGCATAGTGACACTGACCACAGTGTCTGCCTGGAATTGGAGCCAGTTCCTGCTCCTTCACTCCCTTCCAAGCTCCTCTTGTGCCCAGCTATGGATCCACAATGACAGCACCACATTTCAGTCCTCCCAGGTAGTCTAGATATGAACATTTTATCTGGATAAAACCAGATATACCCTTCTTCTTACACATAAACGCATTTGTTAATGTTATCCTTTCAAGATAGCAACCACATGATGGACAATGCCAGAGCTGCATAAACCTAACTGATGGGGAGATAAGCCAACACGATCAACTCAGCAAATTGATACTAGCAAAATGAGCTTGTTCACTAGTAAGGTTAATCACTATTCTGCATTATGTTTTTCTGGTACCTCTTGATCTAGTAGGAAGAGCCTTAAAGGTAGAGTTGATGTATTGGCGAATGCCAACCTCAAGTAAATTACTGAAGTGCTCAAGTCATTAATAAACCCTCTGGACCCCAATATGCCAAAAGTGCAGAACAGAGAGAGTCAGGGAATCAGAATTATCTTATCAAAGTTTATTAACCTAGATGACATTGAAAAGTGGCTGAGTAGTCTTGGAAACAGCATAGTGACTTACACATCACAAAGCCTGACTTCATAAATACTGTTAGATAAAAGTAGTGATGCATGGGTCTGCTCTGTGGTTTCTGCACTTATGACTGGCTAACTGAAAGTCTAGATAAACGATGTGCAGATAAAGGCTGGTGAGGTCCAGCCAGACCTTATGTCCTTACACTACCTCAGAGCACACTCTCAGTGCCTCATGGTACCATGCAGCGCCATAAGTGACAACACCAGAAACAAGATAGGCAGCAGAGTGCAGCACTGCACTGAGCCACTTCTCCCAGGCTCATTTGCTTGGGTCTTGTGCCATACCAATGTGGTGACACTCTTTCTGTTCCTGGAGAAACCTCATACAATGCCAGCCCAGACATCTGGCACTGAATCTCAGATCTGTATGAACTGTGTTATTTATGAATGGTAATTATCTGTCCATATTTCTAATTCCCTTTACTACTTATGTATTGGCTGAAAACTAAGGAGGGTTAACCATGGGTGCTGGTAGAAGGGCTGAAGTTGGGCTCACATCTCTGAACCTGGAGTTTGGTGCACACAGTAAAGTTTTTTGTCCATTAATTTCTCTCGTATTTCTTCTTTACAATTTCTTTCTCCTTTCAGCACGTGCAGATCTCATATAGGCAGAAAGTCACCTGCAAGAGACACCAATGTCATTTGCTCATGGAATTTGGGAGGCTGGCTGTTTGATCTGCTTCTAGACACAGCACCAGCCACCAATATGATCACTGAAAACTGGTACCAGCATGGTTTATCTTAGCAGCTCATAATTTTTATCTCCTTTATTTTCACAGCACACATTCATTTTTATTGAGACAGATTCTTTTCTCCACAACTGCTGAAAATATGTCTGTGCCCAGTGATGCTCAGGGCTGTCATTCCACTTAACACACTTCTTAGTGGGGTTTGGCTGCAGTATATACTGCAGGAGGCTGAAGGAATATACTTAGAACATGGTTTGTGTGAGAGCCTCACTGGTTTACTGCCTCTCTGAGCAAATCAGTGACCACACAACAAGCCCAGAGGAAGGAGCAGTCTTGAGGAGGACTCTGTCATGAAAGCTTTCTTCCCCTGATGACAGCAACATGACTCATGTGCCCTTGAACCTGAGAAAAACCAACCTTGTGAAAACCTCTGAGAAATTCGGAAGTGGTGAAAGTGTTTTGCTGTGTTGAATGCCACAGCAAACTCATCTCTGTAAAATGTTCCAACTTAATGATATTCCAGCTACATGCTACTAGAAAGCATCAACCAGGGACAGGCTTCCCATTCCTCTGCTGCAAAGGCATAAGTAGGTAACTTGCATGTGATTTATAGGCAAAACTCATCTAGTTAGAGTGCAACCCTGTGCCAGCAGCAGTAAATCCAAACCCTCTGTGTTCTCAAGGGAATGTTACATGCAGTAGCCTGAAAAACATGTGCAATGTCTTTGAAAATCCTGCAGTTTAGCATTGGTAGAAAATTTCTCATCACCATCCTGTATGCCATCACCTGTCTGTGCTGAGAGACTACAACAGCAACAACTGCAAAAATTCCGTGGAATCAGACTTTACATCAGACTACCCAAATCACTTTTGCATATAGTCAGAAGGTTACAAAGCTTGTCTCTGTATATAAACTCTGCTTTACTAGAGTGGGGGAGAAAAAAGAGAGGTGGCTATATCTAGCATTGAAAATGACACTTCAGTTGCAAGAATGAAATGTTTAATGTGTCGTTCCAGAACTTGGAAGTAAAATGTGTCCAATGAGCAGGCAAGTGGTTGAAGAAGGCAGTAAAAGGTATTCAAGAAAAGGAAGAATTCAACTGCCTGTCATTAAGTTTAAGTTGTGTCCACTTTTATTTATGAAAATAGGTTTAAAAACTATTCAGCTCTGAATAGGAAAAGAAGTTCATCCCTTACCATCTAAATAACCCCCACAAAGGGCAGAAGGAAACATGGGGGGTGAATGACTTTCCCAAAGTCAAGCTGTGAGGTAGCAGAAGAGCTAAGGGGAAAGCAGATCCCCATGGTGCAGTGTTGAGCGTCCTGACCTCCACCACCTCCAGCAGCCAGGCTGCAGCAGGGAAGGTCATCCTCGGGATGAACAGGCAGCAGGGCAGCTGCCTCCCATCCTTCCCAAATGAAATGTCTGTCCCTGCTGGGTTCAGAGGCTGCTGCCTTTGCTTCTGATCCAGCAGTGAGAGTTTTTTCCTCCCTTGTACAGAACAGACACTTCCAGGTACAGTCTACTGGAAAGATAAAACAGACAGCACTCTATAAAGTAATGGCATTTGCCCCCAGCTAGGGCAATATAACCACCTCTGCAGAGGGGAAAAATTCAACCCCACTCAGCAATCTGGGAGATGGCAGGTGTTAGCTTCTTTAATAGGAGTAATAAAAATAATTACTTCTGTTAATATTAGGTATCTGATTTCCAGTGTTGAACAGGAAAAGTGCAATACCTGCCATTTTAAATTAGTCTGTCATGTTTTCATTCCTTCCTCACCCCTGGGATTTCAAAAATCTTGATGAAATATGTGTTCACTCTTCAAATATTTCCTGAGGCCAGTGAGGTCCATATGTTCTTAGGAACAACTTTTTCACTCTGTGGGTTGTTCCTCATGATATTTAAATTTTCTGATTTGTATATATCGGCAGCACAAAGCAAGAAGATGATGGAGTTTTCTCCTCACAAATATAATGTTATATTTATAATGCAGTTTAAAGGCAGCAAGAAAATAATAAGATATTTTATACAGATTAGGCAGAATACTTCAGTGTTCACATCGTGATTGTAGCCATGGCTCCTAAATTGCAGTGTCATTGTCAAGGTAAGAATGATATTTTATTTAAACTGCTGCTGAACATATGGTGTTATTTATGCCCCAGACATCCACAAAGAAGAAAGAATTTTCTAAGTCTAATTTAAGCTGTTAGCAAGTAGACAGCAAAAAGATGAGACCTCACTGTTTTACTAGCTAACAGTGCTGGTTTAGATTAAAATAGTTGAGGGATGTATTTTTTTTAAGGAAAAAAATTCTGCACAGATTTGTACAGAAACCATGACTAATGAAAGTGTGCCTCTGTATCCTACCTCTGCTGTCAGATCTTGCCCATGACGTCATCTCAGGTTGTCCTCAGCTACCCATTGTACATCACATCCTGTGACCTTTCCCTCCATCACTGTTTTTTATGAAATATTATTTGAAGAGGTTGGGGCAGGTTATATGTGACAGGGAATGAGCAATGCATCCGCATGCATTGAGAATTATTTGCTCTTTTGTTTATATGGAAGATTAAATTGAGCTGAAGTCAAATTCCAGGTTGACTTTACTCCAAAGTAGTGGAAAATGACATAGCGAGGCTTTGATTCAGAGCACTCTGGGGATTATTTTAGTTTTTACAAAAAACAGGAACTGAGAGTTCCTTTAGAAAAGAGGCTTATTAAAAAATAAAAAAAAAAAATTGAATATATTTCAGCTCTTAGTTCTCTCTTTTCTTTCCTCACCTTCTCAGCACCAATTTAGGACAAAGAGGAGAAGATGAAAGCCACTGTGCAACTAGAAAGTGACGACCTGATTGCCGTAACTGAAACTTGGTGGGATGAATCCCGTGACCGGAATGCAGCTTTTGATGGCTACAGGCTGTTCAGGAAGGACAGGAGAGGAAGGAGGGGTGAATGGGTTGCCCTCTACATCCAGAAATGGATAGAGTGTGAAGGGCTGCCTCTGCAGAGCAGCAGGCTGAAAGGTTATGGATGAGAGACAGAGACTGAGGCAACAAAGGAAACCTTGTGTCTGTCTACTACTGGGCAAGAGCACAAGAGCTCTCAACCCTTTGCACAAGAAATTGGGCAAGGGGCTGGCATGGCTGAGTAAAGACCTGCTGGCCAAAATAAAGGGAGAGAAGTAAATGTGCAGGTGGGGAAAGCAGGCACAGGCACCCTGGGATAAGTATAGGGATGCTGCTTGGTTGTGCCTGGATGGGGTCAGGGAAGCCTAGGTGCAGCTGGGGTTGAACTTGGAAAGGGATGCAAGGAATAACAAGAAGGGCTGCTGAAGATAATTTTAACCAGAAAAGGAAGATCAAAGAAAGTGTACCCCCAAGATGGACAAGACTGACAAACTGGTAATAATGGTCAAGAAGGCTGAGGTACAAACCAACCTTTTTCTCCAATGTCCAGTTGCAGATGGTGTCCCTTGGGGGCTCATACTGGGACCAGTACTGTTTAATATCTTCATCAATGTCATAGACAATGGGACTGAGGGCACCCTCTCCAAGTTTGAGACTACATCAAGCTGAGTGATGTGATTGACATGTCTGAAGGACAGAATGCCATCCAGAGGGACCTGGAGAAGCCCAAGGAGTGGGCCCCTGGTAACTCCTTGCGGCTCAACTAAGCCAAGTTCCAGGTGCTGCACCTGGGTTGAAACAATCTCAAACAGAAACACAGGCTGGACATAGAATGAATTAAGAGCAACCTTGCTAAGAAGAACTTGGGAATACTGGTGAGCAAAAAGCTGGACATGACCTGGCAATGTGAGCTTGCTGTGCAAAAAGACAACTGCAACCTGGGCTGCATCCAAAACAGCATGTCCAGCAGGTCAAGGGAGGTGATTCAGCCTCTCTACTTTCCTCTGGTGAGACCTCACCTGACACACTTTGTCCAGCTTTGGAGCCCTCAGCACAGGAGAGAAGTGGACCTCTTGGAAGAGATCCAAAAGAGAGCCATGAGGATGATCAGAGGGCTAGAGCACCTCTCTTTTGAAAACAGGCTGATAGAGTTGAGGTTGTTCAGCCTGGAGAAAAGAAGACTTCAGCCTTTCAGTATTTGAAAACAGCTTATGAGAAAGAGGGAGACAATCTTCTTAGCAGGTCCTGTTGTAATAGAACATGAGGCAATGGTTTTAAACTAAAAAATGGGTATATTTAGAGAAGATATAAAGATGACATTTTTTATGATGAGATAGGTGAAGCACTGGCACAGGTTGCCCAGAGGAGAAGGGGAGGTTCAGGTTGCTCAGAAGTCACCAGAGGAAGTTCAGGTTGGACATCAAGAAGATGAATTCTTAATTCATGAAGAATTTCTTCACAGAAATGGTTGCTAAACATTGGAATGTACTGCCCAGGGGGTAGTGAAGTCACCATCCCTGTGGTTGCTCAAGAAAAGACTAGACATAGAAATTAATGCCATGGTTTAGTTGACAAAGTTGACCAGTGAAAGGCCAACTTGAGGATCTAGAGGTCTTTTCCAACCTAAATGATTTTGTGATTCATAGAGGTGGTAGATGCCTCACCCTGGAAGCCTCCGAGGTCAGGGATGGGGATGGGGCCCTGAGCAAACTGATTTAGTTGCAGGTCTCCATGCTAATTGCAGAGGGGTTAGTCTAGACAACCTTTAAAGGCCCTTTCCTACCCAGGTTATTCTATAATTCTGTGGTTCTGTGACTTGAGCCTGAGTGTTTCATCTTAATGTACTTCTTAACTCAGCTTTGTAGATGGCCTTTAGAGCTACAAAAGCTCACTTCATTCAAAGATTGATCCAGCTACTTGCTTCCACCAGAAAATAGATTTAAGTGTTAGCACTTGCTCATATTAGAGAGCTAGGTAGGGATCTGCAATACAATAGCCTTTTATGTTAAAGGAAAGCTTTATGCAAAATTGTGATATTAATCATTCAAAGGGAGATGTTAAAGGTGAGAACAGGTAAGAATGAACAGTGGAATTCTTTTGTTCAGACAGAACTTCTAAGGTTTATCTTATTTGCATGTTTCTTAGTTATGTAGAAAATGACATTACATGAGCATATATTGGAAAAAAGTTCTAATATATGTTTTCCACTTTGCTATTCATTTACATTATTCAGCTGCCCCTGTAGCAGGTACAGGCTCTGTGCTGAGAGGTCTCCACAAAATGTCACAGCAGGGCATCCTGGCAGGCTGGGGAAGAAGGATGGGCAAAAAAGAGAGCTCCCTGAGTTGGCCACACTGTCAGAGGTATCCATGAAACTGCCCTCCTGTGGGACACACAACAGGTCAAGGGCTGGATTTGGTGCAGCCCTCATGCTCTGACACCCCCAGATATATCCTAAATTTCAGAGCAATGGCTTCTAGCCCATTCCCACTTGCAGGCTCACTGGCAGCCATCCTTCTGCCTATGCACATCCCCATCATGGTCTCAGGGAAGCACCTTCTCAGTAGGGCACTGCCATCTCCATCCTGGGAGAGTCCAGCCAAAATGAGCAGCAGGACAAGGTAGCACAGTGTTTCTAAATTCTGTTTTGTCAAATGAGACTGTTCATAAAAACAAGTGTAGTGTTTCCTCCTGTTGTTACAGGTTACTGCTGCTTATTTCAGCTAATCTTTGCAAAGTGCTCAAGTTTCATGTTCAAAGACATTAAGCTCATGTTTATATCCAATTCAACACCATTATTAAGGATTTTCAACAGGATATGAACAAAGTCAATAAATCTGGAAAGTAGCCATTTGACAAGTACTATGACTGGCAGTGAGGACATCCAGCAATAACAAACAGGGGCTGTGATATTTTCAAGGCTCTGTATGGTAACATCAGCCTGCATCAGTAGGTAGTGTTATTACTCCAACACCATGTGGGCTAGCACATCATGTGTTTCTCACAGCAGCCAGAGAAAAGGTCTATTTGTCTCAAATTTCACTGTTGGATGAAGGGACTTTCATTTTCACTAAATTCTTCAGTTCACTGTTCAGCAGTTCCATCAAAGGTGGTTTTTCTCAGGTAACAGAACCAAGAGAAGAGAAATCTAACAATCCATTAGCTATGAGAATGAATCCAGACCCCATCTTCCTCCTGCTGTTTTGAATTTTTTTTTCCTATTTGTTCCCCTGCCCTTGTAAATCTTCTTTGAAGCCTTTAAAAAGGGTCTTTTTATTTCTTTAGACATAATTTGTTCAAAATTCTAATGCACAAGATAGGCTTTTTGAGTTGTTTATCCTCAAATTCTGTGTGTACAGAGCAAGTGTGAGATGCAGATATGTGCCTGAAGCAGATGTACACCTGCAGATTTACGGAGTCTCCCAACTGGTATTTCACACAGTGTATTATGTGTGAAATGGTCTCATTTCAAGACAATCTGCAATTCTTTTTGCCAAGTCCGCCGTTTTTTAAGAGGTTTGATTATTTTAAACCCTAGCATATATTACTTTTATCTCTTATAGACTGGTGAAAACCCCAAATATCTTCACAAATGAGACATTAATGTCGATCTGGGATCGGCTAGATGTGTTTGACAAACCACCTTGGCTCTAGATCCAGAGAGAATAATAACTTAATTCTGTCATGAGATGGCAGTTTCTCTATTTGTTTCCCTTGCTTTGAGGAGTGGGGGTGAATCTGAGGCTTTGTTCTGACAGTGAAGGGCCGATAGTGTTAAAGCCATTTGCAAAATACTCTTGAATTCCAGCCTAAAAACCTGAGCTATTCTCATCCTAAACTTCTCCCCAGTAGATTATGCCAATCATGACAAACTATGTGAAATTTGTGGTGAATTTGTGATGTGCAGAAAAGTCCACTAGGGACTAATTTGACACCATCAGATGCAATTTTCCTTTATTACCCTAAGGCAAGATTTAAACTAGTTTCCAGGGGTGAGAGGTTATTCTATTAATCGAGGGCGCTTGCCCCAGCAGGCTGCCACCTAGACAGTCTGGGACATCATTAAGTGCATGTATTTCCCCTGTTTTCTTGGTCTTTGCTGGGATTTCCATTTTAGGGTGGCACTTTTATTCTTAGTCTTCAGATAGACACCTCTTTTCATAGTCAGACCAAACTCTACCAAAGCATTTCCTGCAGCCTGTTTTTTTTGTGGGAAAAAAATAGGATTTTGGCTCTGTCAGCCCAACAAACTCAGTTAACCCTGTGTTGTCTGGAGGATAAGGAGAGCAGAAATTCTCAATGAAGCTCAGAAAACACAGGCAGGCAGAGATGAGTGAGAGTATGTGGAACACAGAGGCAACTCAAGCTCAGTAAGGCAGTGCCAGCCATCCCAAAACAGAGCCACCTTTGCACGTGTTTACCCCGTAAGTCCCTGGGCATCTGGGAAGAGATGAGAGCTTTAGCACAGGCCGGGCTCAGCTAAGCATCTGCCTTCATGTGACCTTGTGCTTGAAGCACAGCATCATCTGGTGTCTTGGCTCAGCACAAAGCTCTCCAAGCTGTCTCCCCGCAGGACCAGCCCAGGTCCAGCAGAGCTTCCTCAAGCAAAGCAGCTACCTGGCTTCTGGAACCCAGCAGGCACTGGAAGAAGTACAGCCCTATCCTCATGAGATTATCCCTGAGTGACAAGCCTTTGTCGTAGTGCCTCCAGGCATGGCACAGCTACCCTGTCAGCCACATAAACTACACAGCACTAACCAAAACAGTGCAGATGTTGATGCTGATCAACACCGGGTGAGGTTGCAGAATCCTGCCTGATACCCCACTAATACTCATCCTGGACCCAGTTCTACCAAAATATACCACAAGAAATTAATGCCACAGGAACAATGGTATTTGCAAGAGCTCAGTCTGCTAAGTTTTATTCCCCATTCTCTTTCTTTAGGGGTTTTCCTTCTGCTTCAACTTGAAGAAAGTTGAGTTTAGTTTAGTTCTGTGTCTTTGTGCCACTCCCTTTCACACAGGTACTAACTGCCCAGGAACATATTTCTTGTGTGAGATTTTGCAAAGGACGGGAGATTTCCTTGGCGGTTTTGGTAATGAGCCGGGAATGCAAGGACAAAACAGCTGAGAATTTTACTCTTTAATCCTGTGTAGGAGACAGGACCTTCTTAATGTTCTGTGTGTAAGTGGTTTAGTTGAACAAAGGAACTTCTGGTGCAGCAGAGACAACAACCCTGAATCTCTGAATATTGAAGTGTTTGTCTTTGGCAGTAATTTGGAAAAGGCACTGCAGAGGCAGGAACAAGAATCCCAGGAGGGCAGATGCGGTGTAACCTGCCCCAGTACAACATTCTCTATGGTTTTAATAGCTGGCATATATCCCAATTAATAAGGTTGTTCCACCTCTTTTAAAATACCTTTTAGTTGTCAAGAAGAGCTGTTAAGTGAATTAAAATGAACTAGTATTAAGAAATGAAATAATATTTATATAAAGCTTGGACAGGTTTGACTTCACCTCTTTAACTAAACTGAGTGAAGACAAAATGTTGGGAAGTGATGATTTCTGAAAAATAATCTGGATGAGGAATACTTATTAATTTAAAGTTAATTATCTATCCCTAAAGGGTTTTATACATGTTTTTATATATATGTGGAAATTCTTGTCTTGAGGCAGACAGCTCTGCAGTCTGGATCACCTGAGAGTACAAATCTGGGCCACAGTACTTTTGATGACAGTATTGCATTTTTATCATTAATTAGCATCTCATGGAGCTAATGCTACTCACTGTCCTTCAAAAAACTGCTCAACAGCCCTGATTTTTGCCACATGTTCTCTGCCTTCTCAGCCCTCCAAGGCGCTGTGGGAAGCAGACCCCATTGCCATTTAAGAGTGCTTGCAACATATTCCTCCACAGGATGAAGAAGACAGGCTTGGATGCATCTGCTTTCAAGATCAGCAATTGCTTTGAGGAAAAAAAAAAAAAAAAAAAAAAGAAAAGCAACCAGTAAAAGCCATTTACACTGAATTACTGGCACTACTATTTTTACCTCTCCACAGCCTAGCTATGACTTCCAGTGCATCCTCCTGTGTTAAGAGTTCATAATTCCAGCTGAACTTAATGGGAGTATTTACACAAGAATTTTGTTGCAATGCCTAATAAACTTGGTTGTGGGCAAATCTCTTTTGCTCTGTCTGTACTGACTTTAGTCCAAAGAACATTCCTACTGCTGCAGTTCCATGAATAGGTATGGATAATTGTAACACTCTTACTGATCGCTGTTAATTCAACCACCATATGTATCTTCTATTCATGGCCCAAGGTAGATCACAGTATTTGCATGATGGTGGCTGCTGCTGCCTTGTTCACATCAGATCTCCCACCATCAGTATCACAACAGAAGTTCTGTTGGGAAGCAACTCATAAGGAAAACAAGATTTTCATCAAATCCTTTCTGTCTCCACTTTCTTCATGGACACAATAAAAAAATTATATTTCTTGAGGTCACTGTGAAGACTAACGAGTAAACACTTATAAAGGGCTTTGAAGATGAAAAGTGTGAAATATTTCACGAGTTATAAAAGCATATATGAGGCCAAAGCAGCAGCCAGTCATCTAATTTGAATAAAATATCCTTTTATAATGTTCCAGTGATGCTGTTTATAGAATTTGATGGGCAGCAGTCAATCTCTGTACATAAAGAGTGACACCAGATTCTGTTATTCCTCTTTGTGAACTTTAGAAAAACTGATCCATCTCTTTTAATAATTAAAGGAAAAATAAGGAAGAGAGAGAAAGAGAGGAAGAAAGAGGCAGAGAAGAAAAATGTCATTTGAGCCAATGTGAGGTGTAGGGCAATGTTTCATATTAACCCTGGTTTCCTCTTCATACATCTGATTTCCTTGAAAAACACAGCCATAGTTCATCCACCAGTCCTATGGCCCACATTGTTCCTAAGGGAGGCTCAATGCTATGGTTAGAAATAACTAAAGGAAAAATATTGCTGAGGAATTTAACCATATTTTTTGAGCTACCAGCTTTGAAAGAAAAGAGGACGCACTGAAGCTAAGGTTTCTTATGAAAATCGTGGTGTGTTCACTGATGCTACGAGGAAAGTTTGAAGTATTTCCAGCCAGGGCCAAACATATATCATTGGATGTCATTGGATTGCATTTGGCTGGATTTGGTTTGGTAGGGTAAGACAGCTTCCAGAGTATGGAGAACTGTAAATCAAACCCTTGTTCCTTCTCTCTCCAAACACAGATATCAAGGTGGCTCTCCCCTGATGTAACCATTGACTTCTGATCAATTATTTCCTTTTTCCAAAATTAGTTAGGACTCCACAGAGGAAGAGACATCCTTCAGCCTGCAGTGACAGGGATGCTCAGCTGCTCAGAAGAGAACTGGACAATGAGATTGACCTGGGCAATATGCTACCTTGGACCTGGAAAGCTGGAAGAACATGGGCAGTAAGCTGCAGATGGTGAACTGGAAAAGCCTGTGCCCATGTGATGCAAACCATTAGGTAAGATGTGCCTTTCAATTTCTTGCTACAGACTCTGTAGCAAATGTAATGGCAAAGAGGGAAATGAGCATGGATTTCCCAAAGGACAGACAAGCTCCCTCATCACCCTAGGAAACACAGGCACAAGAGGAGGGAGGGAATGATTCTTTCCAGGGGTTTATGCAAAATGCCTCAAGCCTGGTTGAAACAAAGTTAAGAATGACTTTGGAAATCAGAAATGTCAATGAACTTGGGTTTATTTTATCATATTCTATCAGTTGCCTGATCTTCCCTCTATGTACTCCCTTGTCTATACACAACAGTGCAGAAGGGAAGTTATTTCATCTAACTTCTTGCATTTACATATTTTAGGACACTTTTCAGGTCAGCTCTTTTAGACATCTATCACAAGACAAATAAATCAGTTATAAAATACCTGTGTCTTTTCACTGACTAGAAAAGCAGTTGAGAAGAGAAGTTCATATGCAGGTATGTGGTCAGATCAATTTTAACCACCTAACTATACCCCCCCACATCCTTCTCATTTTCCCCGTGAAAAAATACAGATCCCTTCACAGCACAGAGCTCAACACAAGCAGGGCTCTGCTTGCAGAGTTACACCAGGTTGTGTTCATTGATGAGTGAAACCAGGTTGAAATTCAACTGCTTGCTCTAGCCTCCCACTCATTATCTCTGCTGAGTGTTTAGATCTCAGGGAATTTGTGGAGTTTCTGGGCTTCCAGATACCAGATAGTCTTTTCTGTGAGGCAGTGGGTGTAATTCCTTCAATGATTGTGGAGGAATCTCTAGAGGGGAACCTCATGAGCATTGCTCGTTCTTGCCTCTAAGGGAAGAAATTGAACTCATGGTTTTCTGACAAATGCTTGTTTTCTGCTGTTGTCAGAAAGCCAGGAGACATTTAGCAGCTGTAACAGTGGAAGCTAAATAAAAGCAGAAAATTTCCTGTCTGCTGCTACACTGGATAAGTATGAAAAGTGAGGTTAAAGAGAGGTAGATCTGCTCCAGGAGACACTGTCACCCAAAATAATCTTTGAAGGGACACATTCTTTCCTCGCCTTCCCCTTTGATATAAGTTTAATTCCATAAAACACAGTCCAGTGATCACTGTAAACTAAGAATAGTTGCATATTCAAACTACATATTAATGTTAAAAGTGGAATTGGTTTTTAAATAAAATCTGGCCACAGCCTTCCTCCAACATACCAGTGTGCAATCAATGGGATATCTGTTTCAGAGTTATGTTTCTACTATGAAGTTCCCATGTTATAGACCTGGTGTCAAGAGACACTGAATTCATAAGAATTACGGTAGAAAATTGACTTTGATACAAGCAATACCTCAATTTCTTTGGAATATGAAACTCTTTCACTTTCTTTTCTGCTTTTGTCTCTTAGGGCCCTGCTTCCTTCAAAGGTAAAACTGATTGCTACTTTCAAGGGCTATTTATTGCCAGGACAGTGACATATCACTCTGAGTCGTGCCTCTTGAGTACTATTAGCACCTACCTGATCTGAAAAAGTGCAAACATTCAACCAAAATTGCTGTATTAATAGACAAGCCTAAAATAAATAAACAGGAAACAAACAAAACCTTTTAAAAGAAGGAACTGCAATTGAAATACTTTAAAGATAAATAAACTTTTAGATTTGACTCCCTCTAGAGTATATTTAAGGAAAAGCTTGAATCTGGAGATTCCTTTTTTGTTGCAAAAACTCATTGTAGTCCCACCAAAGTTCTCTCCAAGTGCAAGAATCATTCTGTGCCCAGAAGTCTCTCTTCAATAGAACTCTCTGCCAGTTACAGCTAAGCCCCAGTAATGCTCAGACCAGAAGACCTTAGGGCCTCACTGACACCAGAAATCAACGGTATATCTTCTTTTTCAGTAAGAGGTGATAGATTTGTAATTGTGTATGCCTACATTTTCCAAAAAGGAGACCAGAGACTTCCTGTCTTCATCAACTAAATGCAGTAGGAGGGCTTTCATTTGGTTGTGCAGTGATGAGTCAGAGTAGACCCATGTCTCTGGGGACCTGTTGTAGAACAGGACCTACATTCACTTTGGCCCCTGGGGATTCAAACAAACTCTACAAAGCGTTGCAACATCTTAAGATTCCAAATGTCTGGGTTTTTTTCTGAAATGAGGATCAGTTACCCATTTCAAAATGAGCAGGCCCAATGCAGTCACTTAGATCTTTGCAAGCCTTTTGGTGAAACTCCCTCCGTCTTGTTTTGCAGGACAATGAGACACCAGTGTATCCTCTCTCTGAATCTGCTGGTGCTCTCACTGCCACTCTGGGAAGCTTCATGGGTTTTTTTACAGGTGGTAGTGAGATACTGAACAGCAGAAAAAGTAGCACAGAATAAACAGCTGAATTTTCAAGAAAGAACACAGTGGAAACAAGACATGGAGTCTCTCAAAGAATTTATGTCTATGGTACTAATGAAAAACAAACAGAACATCAAATACATTCCATAAGTTTCACATGTAATAATGAAGAGGCAATACAGGATAGGCACAATTTTCTTTCTCTCTTTGCCAGAAAATAAGATGAAAAAATACTTGGGTAAGGGGAAAAAAAAAAAAAAAAAAAAAAAAAAAAAAAAAAAAAAAAAAAAAAGGAGTGAATTTACTGAGCTGCCTGGATGTGAAAATAGAGAAACTGGATTTCTTACTAACTAGGTCCATTATGTTCCATCATGTGATGGATTCTCAGTTGCTAGGTTTTTAAAGCCACAAAAGAAAGAAGGAGAAGAAGTAGAAACCCAAAGTTTGCCATCTATTGCTGCATCAATGTATAGATAAATTCAGTCTGACTACAGCACAGGCACTGCACGGCAGTACCTCCAGGAATAAATTTGGATCACTATGCCATAGTCTCCAGCGAGTCAACATGACATATTGCATCATATCCCCCTACACAGAAAGAGTTCACTAACAAACATCATGTCCAAAAGTGCTCCTTTATTCCACTTTTACATTATAGTTTCTTATGAAATATCTCAGTGGATGATTTTGGTGCTTTGCCACATTTCTCTCAATCTATTTATAAATGTTTGGTTGGAAAGAAAGTAAACTTTGCAGAACAAACATTTTATAAACCTTTGCTATTTTCATATAATACTTGAACTGGAATTAGTTTTGCTTAAAACAAGTAATAATCCTGGAGTGCTCTACAAAACGACACAAAATCTCCCAAGCTTGTTAAAATAAAAACAAAAAAGAAAAGAAAAGAAAAGAAAGAAGAAAATAAGAAGGCATAAACCAAGTGTTTTATATCTCATCTGAGAACCCAGAAAAATATGTCTGTTATGAGGGGGAAAAAAAGCAAATACCAGCCTGGCAGGTAGACTTCATCCTGCACAGTGTGTCGCTGGTAACAGCCTTCAGGGCGATTACTGCTCTTTGATTATAAATCGAATTGACTAACATGCCAGTAGAAAAGTAGCAGCATCGATGAGTGCGTGATTCTCCCGAGCCCCAAAAATGAATTAAACAAATGTTTCACACCTAAAGACTCCGTCTGCATTTGGAAAAGCACAACTGGTTTCTCACAGGCAGAAAAATGCTGGCTGAGAACATGTTGCTGCTGCCTGCTGCTCCCATCCCACCTCACACACCCAGAGACTTGCTGCTTGTTTATTTAAATGACACTGTTGTTTGAAATGATGGGGGCTTCTTATCCTCTTGAGTCATGCATTCTCTGTCTGCGATCCTCTGTTTAGGCACTTTTAGCACCTCATTAATTACTAACTGCAACAAAGTCATGCTGTTTTGCAACTCTATTGCCTTTGTTAAGAAATCTCCATCCTGTGTTAGAATGTGAAAGGGGACTGTTATCTACCATATGCCCTGCTTGACTCTATACTACAAAATTAGCTTTCTAGTTCCTGAGAAACATATACACGTTCTCCTTGTATGCATACCCCATGGTTAAACAACCTGGCTTCCTCTAAATAGCCTGCCAGTACCAATTGTAGAAGCTACTGGTGCAGATAACCCTCCCTCTTAACTCCACAGGTTATAAATAAATGTTTTATCCTGGAATATACAATTCCTTAACAATGTCCTTAAGAAGTCTTAATAATATCCTTAATAAGCCTTAGTAATAAGTCTTGCTGCAAAGTGCTACTCTAGATGCCTTTCTATGAGCCTGTGGGCATTAAAACCCTCTCAAACAGTTAACTATTAAATATGAGTAACTGACAGATTAGGCAATTGGAGATATTTCACTCTTAGATGGGGGGTGGGTGAGACAACATCACGTAAGGACAATGAAAGTCTTCCTTGTGATGCTCTGAATGTTATCAGTGTATGTAAACTGCAGGCACATTAAAGCAGGTTAGTACAAGAAGTTTTATCCAAAGAGAATTTTGATACCTGTGCAAAAAGCTGTGATTTAAGAATCATCTTCAGCAGCAGCTGAGGCTGGAAGAACGTAATTAAATTCATAATGTCCTTCCTTGTTTGGGGTGAATGCTCCTCAGAGTACAGATCCTGCAAAGACCCAGAGGCAGCACAGGCAGGACTCTTGCATGAGCAGACTGTGGGCCAAACAGAGCTAAATTCTAGACCCAGCTACCAGTGGAACCAGGCCCCTCTCAGCAAGCAATGAGTAAGAGCTTGATAACAAAACAGGGACAGAAAAATAGAAATGGTAACAATAGCGACTTTTCTTAGTAGACAGGGTATATGCAGTCAGAAGATACCAGTTTCTGCTCATAAATTTCCATTTAGTGTGAAATGTGCAGGCATACTTTCAAAAAAGGGACAGAAAATAAAATTTCCCTTCATGTGCCTTAAAATCAATTCCTTCTTATCATCTGACACTGAGAATGTTTATTGTGGCACAGATGCAGCAAAGCAGCCTGTGAAGCAACTTCGGCCAAAGAGTCACACAACTGAGAGCTCAGGGTGTGGGGTGCAATTGCACC
The DNA here is from genome assembly GCA_032173965.1 of Sitta carolinensis. Lineage (NCBI taxonomy): Eukaryota > Metazoa > Chordata > Aves > Passeriformes > Sittidae > Sitta > Sitta carolinensis. Next base: position 52,617,706 of record JAVUNC010000004.1, read on the forward strand.
CTGAATCACACTCCCATGGAAGGTACTCATGGAGCACAGGCCCACATAGTGGCCAAGTTTCATTGCCATTGGGCTAAAGGGAACTCCAGAAAAAGACACAACTGGCTATTTTTTTGAAAGAAAGTATCTTAATTTCTCCTCTGTTGGAGAAGGCTGGCTAGCTCAGGCATGGGTGGATATTTAGCTGTGTAGAAAATCCTAGCTGGGCTGAATATTTCCTTACTGCTAGCTCCTGCTTGCTCTCAATTCAGCACGTGTGTTGATTCTGGTAGCGGGTTGGAAGGAACACCTAATGCCACAGTTTATTTGGAGAGTTTAGGCATCTAAGTCTCATATGCTGGATGTCACTTGCAAAGTCATGTGCCTACAAAGTAGGATTTGCTATTCCTAAATGGAAGATGTCTCCCTATTTCGTGACATCTTGGCTTTCAAGTTGTAGCTGTCTGTAGCTGCCCGATTTGTGATTTGTTCAATGTAGTAGATGTAGATATTAGCTTAGCAGAAGATCCACATCACTAAATCCTTGTTATTCAACGAGCAGTCATCAGCCTTATGCAAAAAGAGAACTAAGTTCAGAAGTAAAACATGGTGTGATTCTTTCCATTCATGAACAGTGGTCAGAAATATGCTGGAAGGTACACAAAAAGGGTAAGGCTCTCACTAGGGAACGTCTGTCTTTGCAGAGAAGTACAAGGGCTTTTTTCAGCTCTGAATGCAAAATATGAACTGGTGAAACATATCCAATTTCTTCAAGTTCTACAGGCATAGTGATGGACATCAGCTTGTGCTTAAAAGTCTGACTGAAGACTATCATGTCACCAGTGCACCAGAGCCAAGCAGAGGATAATATTCTTCAGGACTACATTTTGCAGTTTTCCAGAATTTCACTTTACATCTTGAAACAAGCAACAAGAGCATTTGGGTACAGAATTGTTCCAGACTGCTCAGCACTATCTGCCTAATACTGAAACAGCCCATAGAATAAGTATCAGTGACACATCTACCAATGTTTTGTGAAGGACAAGGCATGGTTGCATGCTCTCTTCCTCATGTTGTGACAGTGGCTGCCCAGTTCCTCTGTTACAACTCCTACAACCCTGTAATACCTCTTATGACTTCAGACCACTGGAGCTGCTTCAGTATATCCTGGCAGTGGGATGGCATTGTTGAGGACAGCTGGAACTGCAGCACATGAGCTCCATCAACACTGTGCACCATCGTCCTTCGTCACGCCCACCTGTTCCTCTGTATGAACACTAGGTAACCCGCCCATCACCCATGCCATGTGCATAGTGAGCACACACATAAAGAAATGGGCTTGTTCCCTTGTCCCTGCCTTTCCAAGGAACCCTACATATGTAATTTCACTTACGGTAGTGAGATTGCTTCACTGACCTATTTGAGACACTCCCTACCCTTACTGTTTTATGTCAGGTTTTTCATTTCCTCATGGTGTACCAGACCAGGAAACTGAATATGCTGAAAAAACTTTTTTTGTATTTCATTTTTCAGCTGGATATTTCCCAAACCCTTGGACCAACAGAACCCAGGAAGTGGGAATGAACAAGTCACTTGGGCAAGCGTGGAATCTACTTAAATGGACATTAATACCAAAGAAATTCACAGGAAACACTGCCAAAGTGCGAAAACAGCTCCTCCCAAATACTGAAATCATAGAGAAATCAATGCCTAGACAAATGGATGTGTCAGACGGCTGTGAACCTTTGTTGCTGGTTACTCACATCCTCCAGCTTTACCCAGTGATCGTTCCACCCTATGGACTGTCACCACAGAAGAAGCAGACTTGAGCAAACTGATGCATGAATTTAAGACAGTATAGTTATTCTAGCATTGCCTTCTGGGTGGTTAAAGTTAACCTACGTTAAAAGTTTATTGGTTTTTTTTCAATTTAGCATATTTTAGAAAAACATTTATGTTAATTTTTTCTGTTCTAGAATGAGTATTTACACCCAAAAAACCAGATACTTCCATAGCAATGCTGAGACTTTTTCTTGCAGACACAGTTGCTCTAGGCACAGATCTGCAAACACAGAACAAAAAGCTGGTATGCATCCCAAGAGTTTTACAATTGGATCCCAAGTCCAAGAGGCAACCAACTGATAGATGAATACAGGGAAACAATGACTTAGCAGGGTTTGATCATCCTCGTATTAACTGCTAAAACTTCTGCTGTGCCAAAAACTTCTCATTTTGAGTTCTTCCTGTTGGGCTTTCTTAACTGAACTGCATCTGGAAGGTTTGTGCTGCAAAATTTGTTTGTGTGTTTTTCCCACAAATACGCCTTTTTTTTTTTTCCGCATACAATAAAAACCAATCCAGCCCTCCTCCAGTGTGATGCCAAAGACCAGATCCAAACCTCTCGCAGACTGATAAAAGGTCAAGCTGACAGCATCAGGCTTTGGACCTGACCCAGACAAAGGGGTAGTCCAGATCGACATGCTAATTTAGGACCTGATCCTGTAAACTTTGATTACACTGGAATTTTATTACAATGACAGAGTTGCACAAGTCGGAGATGGGAAAAATCAATTAGGTCATCTAGTCTATTTGTTGCCAGTGAAGGATTGTTCTCTGCTGCACATGTCGTTTGTGTTCTGCCATTAGATATTTTAAATATCTGAAACATAAAGACATTATTAAGGAAATTGGGACTGGATCTTTAGGAATCAGTTTATTTTTTAAAAAGTATACTTAAGTGCAACTTGTGAGTAAAGAATTTTTTGTCACTCACTTTTTTTCTGTATATTTAGACTATTCAAATACAATCTTCTCTTTGTGGTATTAACAGCTTCTGAGAATACTCATGATGTTACAGGAGATTAACCTCCTAAACTGAACATAGCTAAATAACAAATGGGTTATGTTAGAAAACACAGAGAAATGTAACAACTGTCAGATTGGGAAATATGGAAAAGAATAGTAATACACACACAGGAACACAAATACTTACAGATATGTGTGTATGTGTGAGTGGGGGTGTTTTCTGGGTAATTTCTTATATATTGGTGTCTTTCTGTGTTCCTTGCCAACTGTGCTTGCCCTTAGTTTGTAGAGGAAAAGAGAAATCTGGAGCAAAGACTGTCATGATTTGGGGTGCTGTGTGCTGCCAAGAATATTGTGGGTGTTTAACAAATAGTAGATGTGTTGGGTTGTGAAACAGTTACTCAGGACTCCTGCTCCAGTCCTCCAACCTTTCTCCCTTCTCAGACATTACTGACCTAGATCTGTGGGGAAGCTACCAGGAATGACTCCTTTGTGGTGAAGTCTGACCTATGCCATCTACACCCTGATCAGTACCTGAAAAATAAGGATATGTATCGGACACAGTATGCTTCATTTTCAAGTTATGTATCAGAAGTAATCCAAGGCCTTTATTTCTTTACTGTTTCCCAAGTTGAAAAGGCAAATTAGTGACTCTCTTGTTCACTTACACAAACTATTTCCAGTCTAGAGAAGAATGACAAAGGGTGAGCATTCAGCTGTCCTGTTCACATGGCTAGTTTTTATGACTAGAGTGCCAATTTAAGTAAACACAATATCAGCTATTAATCGAATATTAATATTTTATTTGGGATATAATCTGAGGATCCTGAGGCCACCTTTTTTTCTAATACAATGTATCAGCTATTTGGAAAACTGAAATCAACGTTTACTAGCTGTGGGAGTTTGCACGGAGAAACCGATGGGCAGGAATTACAATAGTGAAAACACCACATACTATTACTCTTTGACTAAAGAATTACTCTACTTAAAAAAAAAAAAAAATATCCACAGCAAAACACTACCTAGCTGATTTTACAGACTCCTGCTGCTGGCTTCATTGCAGCTCAGTAAAAGAGACATATTTGACTTTCCGGCAACACACAGACCATCAGCCATTCTTTCCCTCCCCACCCTCTTTAATAAACCCCAAAAGAGAGAGGCGCATAAAACCACCCTGGGAACTGTTTCCGATTCATCTGTTTCACTTGCAAGGAAACACTACATCCAACTCCCTCCACAGTGTGTGCTGCTGCTGGCTCCTCACGTCTCCCGTCCCAGTGAGGGGAGACCTCTTGCGTGCTGGATCCCCCCAAAACTGATCGTCCATCGACGGTAGCCCGACACAGCTGTGCAGCCCTGTACAGCCCAGCCCGGCCACTGGCTCTGCCTCCCCAGGGCTAATGTCAGCCTGAACTTTGCTGCTGATATCTCATCCATCGGGATGAGCGACATAAACAGAGAATTGCACGCCAGAGTTTTGCTCTGGAACAAGCTCCTTCCACACATTTCAACAATATAAATCTTCCCCTTTTATCGCAGAACAGCAGTAACTGTTTATGGGTTCAGTTTGTTATTGTTGTTGGGTGGTTTTCTTCCCCCCTAATGGGGCTGGTTTGTGGAGGCAATCAGGCTCCTGGTGTCCTCTCACTCTGCTGCTTTTTGGATCCTGTCTTGAGTCAAGGCACAGCTTTTGTTTTCTTTTTGGTCTTTGTCTCTGACCCTCTTCCGCAGCAAATAAGCCACCTCTTCCCCCCACTGCAGACCACTCATGCATTCCCTGCCCTACTGCTTGGCCCTTGGTTGGGGCACACTCCACAACTCAGTTTTGCTGAGGCTCTTGGGTGACCCATGCAGTCCCCGGGGCTGTCTCCCACCAACACATCTGTCCCATGCATCTCTGTTGGAGCAGGGACACAGCAAAGGGAAGAGGCTGGAGACACAGTGAGCAGAGTTTCTCAGTCGTGCTTTGTCAGGGCAAGGAGAGGGAGTGCACTCCCCATTTGTTTAATGTTTTCCTTATGTTTCTCGCGGAGCGTTTATTTTTTGACATGCTTTCTCTGCCCACTGGTGCTAATGCTGCTCGAGCGAGTTGGCTGGCTGGCTGCAGGTTGGCTCACATACGTGTCCCATCCTTTCTCCACTGCCTTGTTTATTTATGCCACTCGCCTGGCTTGCTCAGCTATTTATACACACACACTAGCACACAAGAAGTTTCAATCACCAACGAAACAAAACATCGAGACAAATGTACTTTCTACATGTCAGGGTAGCCCCTAGTTTTGTCTGCTGAATGATTTTTATTTTATGCCTCTCTGGCAATCCCACCCCATCCAGCTCAAGTATTCCGGATTAGAAAGACTTTCCCCAGAGTCCTTTTCAAAGGGAGCCTCCCACAGACCTTTAAATCCCCCACATTTTATGGTACCGATATTTAACAGCTCTGAGAGGGACAGCGGGGGGGGGGAGAGAGTGGGGAAACAGTTACAAATAAGAGTGGCCGCTCCTCACACCATTGAGGTTCTTGATGCGATCAGCGCCTGTTTACACGGCTCACTCTCTCATCCCAGCGATAGGCACCGAGATAAGAGGGCAAGCGAGAGAGGGCTCAGTGAAGTCGCCAGTTTTACCTTGAATCAACCTCACCACTCCCTTTGTAGCCTTTCCCCTCACCCCAAAAGGAAACCCCTGCCGGAGAAAAGAAACGCGATACCCTTCTGTCAAACAGGCGGCCTCGCTTCGCTGAGGTGCAGCTGAGCTGTGCCCTTGCTGCCGGCGCTGTGCTGAGGGTCCCGGCGGCACGGGCCGGAGGCTGCTGTATTCACCCCCGGGCTCACGGCTCCGCTCGACCCCAGCCCGGGGCCAGCCCCGTGTCTCCCCTGCCGCCAGCCGGCCGTGGGGACGGTCCCGGGCCCCGGTAGGACACGCCGGTTTGCTCTGTCTCGTCCCGCCGGAGAAGCCACCCCGGAAAACCCCTGCCCAGTGGGGAAAGGCCACAAGGGAGAAAATCCCGAGAGGCTGGACACCCATCTGCGCCCCACTCCCACCTCCCCACCTCCACTGCGAGCCGGGATGTAAGGGGCAAATTCGGGGAAGAGGGTGCCTCGCTGTGTCCCCCTCCGCAGGGAAGGGGCTGAGCACCCCGCCCCGTCCCCGGAGAGTGGAGGGGGGAGCCCTCCCCACGGAGGGGCCAGGGCTCGGGGGGCAGCGGCATCTCCGCGGTGACCCAGGGAAGGCCGGCGGCGGAGGGGAGGCGAGCGGAGACCTGCGGGTGGGGGCTGCCAGCGAGGCTGCCGAGCCCTGCCGCCCGCAGGCCCCGCTGCCGGAGGATGCTCGGGCACCGATGCCCCGAGGGGGCTCGGCCGGGAGCGGGGAGTCTCCTCCCGCCGTGCCGGGGCGCTGGGGCTCGCCTCCTTCAGTCCCGCCCCGGGGCCTCTCCCCGGGGGCCCCGCTCAGGAGCAGCTCCCGCATGACGCCCGAGGGCTCCTGGTCGGCGGGCGGGAGAGCCGGGGGGGCCCGGCCCACCTGCGCCCGGCGGCTGGCGGTGCCCGCGGCGCAGAGCGCGGCTGCTCCGGATCGGCGGCGGCGGGGCTGGGTCCTCCCTCTGCCCCCCCGCCGCTCCCGCCCTCGCACCACTCCTCTCCCACCGCCATCCATCCATCCGTCCTGTCGGCACCTCGCCCGCCCGGCGCACACACGGGCGCGCACAGCCGCACGCACCCCGGCACCCTCACAACATGCTGCCGGCCACCGGCCCGGCATGGACCCCGGCGGCGGCTGCTCGGCTCCTCTCCGCTGCTGACTGCCCTCTGAGGTTTGCGGCAGGTAGCGGGGCAGACTGCTGGAAAGTGCAATAGGAAAAGCGAAGGGGAAAAAAAAAAAAAAAAAAAAAAAAAAAAAAAAAAAAAAAAAAAAAAAGAGAGAAAAAAAAAAAAAAAAAGGCAAAAGCCATCAAGCCGGCCAAGCCCAGCTTTGGATCTCAGTGCAGGTATTTCTGCTGCTGTGTTCATCCCTTGCCGCCTACCACCCCGGTTTATTATTTCTTTTTTTAAGGAAAGAAAAAAAGGACGAAAAAGAGAAGTCGAACTCTCAAAGGGTTACTATGCAATTGCGACTGATTTCTTGGTTTTTTATCACTTTGAACTTTATGGAATACATTGGCAGCCAGCACGCCTCCAGGGTACGGCGACAGGGAAGAAGTAAGTGCGAAGACATTTATACTTTGATAACTTCTGATTCCTCTCGTTGTGCTGTTCACCTGTCCGGTGGGTTCCTTGTCCCCGGTGCCCGGCCGAGTGTGCTGGGAACTAAATCCCGCGTCAGCGGCGCAGCCGAGCGGATTTGCAGGCAGTTTCATTCAGTTGGAGGGATGAAGGAGATTTTTGACCTCTCTCTGCTCTTCTTTCTCTCCTCACCGGGATGGGCAGCGCGGGGTCCCGGAAGACCTGTGTCTGGGCTTTACATTTTAATGTTTGGTAAAAGGGAACGTCCTTTCTTAGGTCTTTCCTCTTTCCGAAGGGAAAGGGCGATACGACAGTTATCTGTGACGCGACAGGTAACTTTTTGCCGGTATGCCCTAAGCGCCTTTCTCCATCCTGGTCAAGAAGCCCCGTCGCCAAGAACGGGCAGCACAGATTATCGCTGTAGGTTAAGCCTGGCGCCCGGCGATGCGGAGGGGGGCTGGGGTGTCGCAGCTCTGTCCGGCCTGTTTGGCTTTCAGCCTCCGCTGGCCACTAGTCACCCATTGCCACCGTCCTGGGACTGTGGCCCCTGATTTTTTTTTTATTTTTTAATTTTTTAGTTTTAATCCCATGGGATGAGGCGAGTCCATCCCTTCTGATTCAACCGGCCCCGGTCCATCTCCGCCCGGGTCTGGGGCAGAGGCAGGAGGCAGGCGGGGGCCCGGTGGGTGAGGGGCAGTACCCAGGGTGCTGGCAGATGCCCCCTGGCCCCCGCGAGGGCTAGAGAGGAAAGCCCCCCGTCGTCGGGGAGGAAAGAACCGGGAGGCAGCAGCGAGTCGCCCCCCTGGGAAGTCGCTGTCCAGGTGGCGGGGCGCTGCTACGGTCGGGCGGTCTCTGGCTCCGGCGTGGGGTAGCGGCGCGGGCTCGAATCTGCGGTGACACCTCCAGCAGTGCCGCCGGTCGGAGCTCTGCCGTGACCCTGCCGCAAGGAGCCGTGGATGAGGCGGGAGGAGGCAGCAGAGGCCGCCGGGACGTGCCCCCGACCCGGCCTCGCCACCCCGCCTGAATCGGACCCGCCGCTGTTTCTGGGGAGGAGGCATTTTCTGCACACCTACCGCGGAGAGGCTGTTCATGCCTGTCCGCTCTCCCTGACAGCTTCAGACACCGAGAAAATGTCATAAAACGCAGCAGCCTGCATTTCATCAGCAAGAAGTAACTGAGTTACTTCCTCAGGGAGAGGAGGTACTATTATTTTAATTTTCTCCTGCTCAGCCTTCGCTCCCTTGCCCTGCTTGGCACAGCTGGCCCTTGAAAGCCTCCTTTGTATGGTTTGCCTCCTGCAAACAAGGTTTGATTCACCTAAAGTGCCCCCGAAGCAGAGCGGAGGACGAGAGAGACCGGGGCTCCAGCCCTCCGATCCCCACGGCCTCGCAGCGAGGGAGCACTAAGGGCTAAGTAAAACATGTCAGGGCATCCGATTTATTATCCTTGGCAAGGGAGGGCTCCGCAGCCTCCATCACTTCCCACCCACTCCTTTAACCCCTGGCAACCGCGGGCCCTCAAGCTGCGGCCGTCCCCCACCCCCAGCTGTAGGGGTACCCTTCGGGCGCGGCAGAGGGTCAGCCCCGGGCTGGGAGCACGGCAGGGTTCGGGGGCAGGACTCTCCCGCGGGGTGCGGAGCGGGGCCCCCTCCTCCCGGACCCGCTCGGGCACCTGGTGCGCTGCGCGCCGGGCCAGCGCCGGGCCGGCGGCGACCTCTGCTGTCCCGTAGCGCGGCGGGCAGCCCGCGGCCGCAGGTGCTCGGACCCGCCGCACGGCACGGCTCGCCGCCGCCCGGGGGCTGCCCCGCTTTAGGCGGGAGGAGGAGGCAGGTCTGTCTCCTGCCCCCGGCCGCTCGCGGTGTCGGGAGCAGGGCAGCCGCCGCTTCCGAGCTGCGGGGCAGACGCGCTGTACGCTCCAGGAGCGCGCCGTCCCACCTCGCTCGTCCTCAGACAACCTGCCCAGCAGGGTAACTTTCGGGAAATAGAGGCGGAGGTGTTGGCCGCGATAACTGAGCTGGTTGGTACACCGTGAAGAAGGTACCGAGCACTTGCTCGAACTTTTATGTTTAAAATGCAAGAGTTAAACTCAAAGCAGAAAAAGCGGCTGGAAAACCACAGCTAGAGGGTCACAATGGAAATCTGGCTCGTTATTTTGACAGTGAAGGCAAAAAGCCTTCCAGAACACCTCACCTGGACATGCTATACATCGTCTACCGGCCGAGGTCTTCAAATCCAGCTGGTTGTAAAACATGATTTGGTATAAATAGTTGTTACTTAGCTTAAAGCAAAAAATTAGAGTGAGTGTTTATGAAAGTTATTATAAAAGTGGTTATGATCACTTACACTAATCACTTTGTCTTTAAAAACCGATGAATCGCTGTTAGTGAATAGTGCATCTTGAAATAAATCATAGTGTGCAGATAAAGAAGACACCTGCCAAAGTCATGTACTGTGTTGAAGACTTTCCCTGGATTTCTGTTTCTTTTGCTCAGATAGTCTCCTTTAATCATAAATCATAAGCACATTTCTAGGGAAGTGTTTTTAAATTTATCTTTAACCTACTTATTTTTAAATGTAGTACAAATAACTTCCCATCAAGCAGTCAGTGAGCCCATGTTTCTTTGTTTTGTTTATTATCAAAGTCCTCCATTCCGTGTATTGTATTGTAGACTTACATATTTTAACATAAAGAAATTATAAAATCTGAACCGACTAATTAATGCCATGTGGGTATAAATTGAAGTTCCTTTGTTAAATTAGCCCATCAGAAGGATCTGGTCCTGAAGCATTATTTATTTTGTACCTATTGCCAAAGTAATCCTTACTATGAGAAATGTCTAGTTTGCGATCCTTTTGCTCTCCAAACTCCTACTGAATTTTCTAGTTGGGGAATCCTGAATTTCTGTCCCATGATCAGTAGTAAAGATATAGTTGGCTGTGGAGAGATAAAACTCCTCTGAAATCAACAACAAAGTGCAGACAGATGATCATGTCCAGAATTAGACATAGAACAAAATCAATAAAATTTTTAAAGCAAACATGTCATTAGCAGAGATACTTGTGGTTCTATTCTGATAAGAGCAACAAAGATTAACAAAGTTGCTTGTTTGAGTCTTACAATACAGAGTAATATGTGGCTGAGTATAGAGTAGAATACCAATAAATAAGAATTTCCGTGTATTGGCCAGTGATTGCAGCTTGCTTAGAAAAAAAAAGAGGATCAAGTCAATAGTTCCAAAATATTTTGGCTCTGCAGGCTACTACCAACCCCCAAAACTTAGTACTGACAATTATATGTATCTCTCACTGACCTTCTCAGAGACAGAAATGAAGTATTATTTGCTGCGGGTCTGTGAGTGACCAGCAGACAGTCTGCCATGACTCTGTGGACTAGCAGTGAGTCATGGACTAAATTTGGAAATCTAGAATAAGCAAAGTGATAGAAAATTCTGTATTTCTACCACACTCCTACATTTGTGCGTAAAATAATCTGTATGACTTTATGAAAATGCAATTTGGATGATGATTGTCCCATGATTGTTGGTAGCCCATCAAATTACCTCCTGCCTTTCACTATAACAGCATATCCAGGATACCCTGTGTTCCTTTGTTCCTTCATTCCTTCCTCCCTTCCTGCCTGCCTGCCTGCTGGCCTTCCATTGCTCCTCTGTCCATTCCTCTGCTGATGAGGGACTGCAGGTTCTCCAGCATCTGCTTCTGGTCACAATTACTAGTGGAGGGCTCCACTCTGCAAACACTATGCATCTCTGGCTTGGTTTTCATTCAACTACTTACAAACTCGAAATTAGGGAGGTGTTTAACAGCCCATTTGTATAGATAGCTATATATATTGAATCAAACCAGGAAAATACTGTCAAAACACCAACTGGTAAAATTATATCTTCAGTCTTTTTATACCCTGAGCAGGGTGTAATTCACATGGAGGTAGAATGTCAGCAAGAAAAAAGGAATTACATTTTTTGTTAAAATAACATTTCATTGTAGAAGCAATTCTTTTAATAGTTCACCACCTATATATATTATTGATATCTACATGTAGGTTTAGGGTTGGCACGTCACAGATGGCAGTACTACAGAGTTGGTGTGTAATATAGATGTTGTTACCAATTTTTAAAAATATAAATAATTTTGTATCTCAGTGCAACAGTTTAAAGAAGATGTTAGCCAAGCAAGCAGTCACCAAGTAGTCCCCCTTGGGCAAGATTGAATTACTGTTAGTTCTTTCTCTTTCAAAGTGTTTGTAGTATGCTGATGATAATTTTTTTCTGTGATGCCTTCATATTAGCACTATGAGGGTAAATGTTGGTAACAAGTGCATCTTTTTTTGCAATGTATCTGTATTTCTCATTTTTTGGATAAGAATCTGTCCATTTAAAAATAGACAGTAAAATTACTATTGCAGTCGCTGGAAGCAGAGGCTGTTCCATTGTGTTGCTGTAAACTGTGAACACAATTTCACTGTAGTGATATCTTAAAAAATTAAATGTCAGAAAATCACTGCCACTACTTTCATCACTAATTGCTGAAAGCTTTAGAAGCAGGATAGCGATAGAGTGTTTGTGTTATTACTTTTTTTAAAATATCTCTATATGTATGTAAATCTGTGCCTGATCATACCAGCATATGTGGAACAATAAGCATTGCTGACCCAGGAGGCTAAAGGACGTTACTGACCAGTCCCCAATGCATACCTGACATCTGAAAGGGTGATAATTTCTATTTTTTTTTCTATGACCTGCTGAAGAAATTTCTTGTATAAAATTCATGTTAGACTTTAAATGCACATATTACCACAACTTTTCAAAGACATTGATGTAGGATGGTATACCTGAAAATACATGAAAATTCCTATTTCTCTGGAGACAAAATAAAAATATTGCTATTAATAGTGAGATGGTTTTAGAGCTTGAACTTGCCTCCTTTGTTTTCAGTGGAGAAAGTCGTATGGACTATGCTGGAGATGGAGAGAGCCTTTTTCTGCAGGACCTCAGGATATGTTTTGAGTTTGGAAGAAATCCCATACTAAAATACTTGCAAAATTTCATGATTCAAATATGTACAGCCCCTAAGGAGGATAAAACAATGCCTCTTACCTTTCAAAACTATGATACTTAAGCTTCTTGGGAGGCAGTCCCTTTGTAAATCATATGAAAAGTACAACCATTTTATTACTTCCACCTATTGAGCTAACTGAAGCCAAACAAATTAATTGAGACTAATTTCGTCTTTTGAGCTTTGCCCTTAGTGTACCAAGCCTTTGCCAATCCCTATTCTGCTGTTTCTTCTTGCTATAAATTTTCCATTGGAGACAATGTAAGTTATACCTGATAAAATCTGAGCTAGAACTCAAAAATCAGACTTACTCATTTTCTCTTACTTAGCATGCTCATTTTGCTTTCTGGTTTGCAAAGCAAGTGTGATGGCTTGACCGCTGCACTTTATCACTAACATTAACAAGTTGTCTGTCATTTCACACTCAGTCATTTATAGACAGTGACTAGTAGCAATAATTAAAACTATGAATGTTCTTAACAACGATTTTTCCCCGGCACTGAATTGTCGCTTTTGCTCAAAAGTAAATTAGAAGTTGCAAAAGCTTGGTGGAAGAGATATAAAAGTTAATAAAAAATAATATTTTTGTCTCACTTCTAATTTTGGAGTCTGAACTACTCAAAATCACTTTGCCAATTTTTTTTACCAAAATAATTCTGAACAAAGCAATCTTATCAGATGACAAAAGGCAGCTGAAACCATGTACATTTTTATACAAAAGTCTGTCTGTCTGCTATTACCACAAACAATGCTTCAGAAAAAAATACTCAGAACATTTATTCATGCAAAACATGCTATGGCTCTAAAAAAAAAAAAAAAAAAAAAAAAAAAAAAAAAAAAAAAAAAAAGACGAGCTCCAACTTTTTTATAAATAATTGAATAACTGAGTTTTTGGTGACAGCAGAATGATTATAATTAGATGTTTTGTCATAATTTAATCTAACAGATTTTATTAATGAGTACTTTAACCTTACTTTTATTGCTAGTACAGAGCTCTGCAATGAACAATGTTACTTAAGGAAAGATTGTTGTATGGTTGTACGACAGCTGACTAAAAAGCATTTTTGTGTGTTTCAGTTTCTAGATTATGAACTATTGACCTTGAATGTTAAAATTTTAGTGTTACTTACTCCTTCGATCAAACATAGCAGCCACAAAACACATAAAGGAGCCACAAAGCACATCTTGCTCCAGTGTTCCTAGGCAAGAACTCATGTATGGGGACCAGAGTTGAACTGGGAGAGACTTTGCCTGTGGCAGTGGCACTGAGCTCCTGCTGTCCTGAAGCAGGACCCCAGCCTTGCACTGATATTTTGGCTCCACACAACAGAATAATTGGGAGGAAGAACATAAAGGAATGCTTATAGGAGTACTTTTAAATAAAAACCCAAACCACAGGTTTGCACCAAGTTCTCGTAGTGCTGCTATAAACCTTATCCTTTCAAGCTTCTTAATGTGTGTCAGTATTACTTCCTGACAGGTTTCATGTTTAAAATTGCATGGTCCTAGATTGGATTTCAGACATTAAATATTTTGTGCAGGGTAAAGAAGATTTTGGGGCACTGTGAAATGAAACAGGAGGTCATTGACAGGACAGGATTTAAATATGAGTCCCTCACCTTCAGTAATGCTTAATTACTGAAAATGTCACCCTTGAAATATGGACGTTTCTCAGATGCTCTGTCATTTCTGATGTGATGTTTCATCTTACTGGAATTGAGCATCTATCTGAGTTCAGGTCCCTTCATGCAGAGACTGAGATTTTCTCTTAAATAAGCCCTGTATTAAAAAAATGCAATGAATAAATAACAACAAATTATAAATATATCAATGCAAAGTTCCTCCACATGAAGCACACAATACTGCAGATGATTGCTCACTGATGTTGGAATAAAGTCACATGCATTCCTGCTCCATAAGCCCTCAAGTCCCTGCCTTTTCTGTGCAAACTAAAATTGGTGTGAGCAACAACCAGAGATTACATGCAAATCCAGATGAAAAAAATGTCAGTTTATTAGAGCACATCAATACAGATTGTCTACAATCATGTTATATGGAAGAATTAATTTATCTTAGGGTTTCAGTTCCTGGCCAAATGTTTTAGCAGTTAAGCTTTTGGATACATAAAGAGGCAGCAAGGCTGCTGCTCCCTTCTTGATGTGTTTCAGAAGAAAAAAAAAAAGTGAATTCTCCTTTCTTTCATTAAAGAACCTACTGGTTTGTAGTGCTGTGTAGTAGCGGCGGGGCACCTAAATTCCCTGGACATCCAGGTTTTGATACAGTGTCTGACCTCATTTTTTCAGACCAGGTTAAAACTCCTTTGTTCAGCCTGCTGGATTTTGTTCCTTTTGTAGGCACCCAACTCTTCTCACCTACTAAAAGGCAACTGAAATGTCTTGCTCAAAGCTGTCAGCTGTACTTTGATGGAGGTGTCAATGGAATACATCATGACACAAAGCAGGGATGTTATGAACAGCATAATTCCTCTACGAAGCACCAGCTCATCCACTCCACTCTCCCCAATAACTCCCTGGGTACACAGCTTCACTGGTAGTAGTGTTTTCATGGGAAGTCACAGCAGAGGTAGAGCTTGAGATATTTTAACTCAGCTTCCCTACAGGGGGAGGCTCTGTTTCAGGGGGAAGGAAGACAAGGTTCTCACATGAACCAGAATCGTAGGAGTAACCAGATGGTGGAACAAGATTCCATTGCATTCCTTGAAAAACTTTTATGAACATCCACATGAACCAGAGCTACTAAAACCCGACACTTTAATATGTTTACAAAGTTTATGTATGTTATCAGCACATGCAATACTCCCATTAGGATTTATTATAGGTTTCTTTAGCAACAACATTTTTTATCATAACAGCTCAACTGGTCAGAGAGAGGAAAACAGCCAGTTTCTCCAGAGTGAGCCTCCCACACACACTTGCCCAGCATTATTGAGTTGCTTATTCATGAAGATTACACAAACCAGTGTCGGCAAGTGTTTCATAACCTTGTTTCCTTTTCCTAGAATGTTCATAATTAATTTCACTTTTTTCTATGCCACTGAATAATGAGTTGCTGGTGTTATTTTACTTGATGCTACTGCCGAATGAAGAACTAGCCCTCCCAAATAGAAAAGTGGGAGCAAAGGCTATTTATTCAACATGGGAGTCAGAAGATGTTAAGTGCAAGTATTTCGCAAACACATGGGGATGGATGAAGATTCCAGAAAGTTTTAGTATAACACAGAACTAAAAATAATCACCTGAAAGAAGACCTCCTTGTGCTGGGCTTGCTGGCTGCAGATGTCTAATAGATAAGATCCTGAAGGCCTGGAAGGCAAATAAATGACATGATAAAAAAAAAAAAAAAAACCAAACACAACAATTTCTGCATTGCAGTCCAAAATGAAATCACGCATTTGCCTCTTGTGTTTATGTTTTATGAAGAGTTGGGCAATTGACAAGTTTCAGAGTTGAGGGCGTATTAAAAGAGAAAGCAGAATTCTCTATGAGAGTGTAGAATTTATAACTTGTGCTATGTCTTAGACAAGTATTTTTAAGACCGAGGCCCTGACTTTGGGAATGAAAGTATTTCAGTATGCTTTTTAAGCTACCAATTGAGGAGAAGTTTCAGATGTGTAAAAATCTGTCAGTAGGATGCCATTCCAAGTGAATGTCATCAAAAGGACATTCTCATTGCTGCTTAGGTCATATATTACTTCTGAAGAATAGACCAGAGTCATTTTGAGGAACAGATAAACATAAAAAACAAATTCCCCTAGACAGATTGTGAACAAAAATATTGCATTTTTTCTCCAATGGAGAAATTTTTCTGCTAAAAGCCTAAAAATCAATATGATTTGAAAGTGCTTATTCTCTTCCATGGCTGGGTAACATGTTCTTTCATCTGAGTAATTAACTAGGATACTAATCCTGCTTTAAAACCCCAGCTTCCTTAAAACACAGAACAAGTAAGCTGTCACACTACTAACTCCAAGTTCAGTATATCTAACAAGCAGTGACATATATTATGATCGTGTGGTCTCAATCGCTCTAAGAACGTGAAAAATATAGAGGAAGTTTCAAACGGGCTTTCATTTATGAGGTATCTACATATTGTACCTGGATACTCTACAAAACACAAGTCTTCCCAAGCTTTATGGAGGTTAGAAGCACTGAGTGGGGAGTGATCAGAGTGGGGGATCTTACTACTTGTTGCCAGGATCTGACTGGCCACAAAGGAAACTGTTAACTGTACCGTTTTAAGATGAGGACAGGCTACTGTTCTTTCTGAAATGACATCATTTCCAGCTACCCAGTGAGCAGAGAAGGTAATTTCTCCCTCAAGATAAATCACACCTGAGTCTGGATAAAAGAGATTAATCAAAAGAGTAGCCTTCTCTTGCATTTCAGTACTTTCTTGATTATGTGAGAGAGGAGGATTCTAACCATAGCTACCACTAAAAGACCACCAAGAATTATGAAAGTCAATCCATAATCCTTTCAGTAGCCTTGCATAATTTCTTGAAAAGTAAGTTATTTATCTATGAAACTTGTTGGTTGAGCCTTCTACTCTGGTTCCATGACTGGCTGTGGTTACTTCTGGGAACAGGAAAAAGAGCCTGTGTTTTTCATCTGGAAGTATGCAGAGACCTTGGACACATCTTGTTTAAAAGAGATTAGTCACAGAAATTGCAGTACTGCATATAAGAGAGTTTATTCAGAAGTAGAATCTTCCATCTCATCTGCCTTGACTTCTACAGAAACATTCTCTGGAATATATAGTTAATTCCCTTGGAACCCCCTGACCCTACAGCTGTTGTCCTAGAATTGGAAAAACTCATGCTCATGCATTGTCATCTCTCCCTTCTCCCCTACACATTAATATCTATAGCTGTATATGTACATTCCCATACATACACAAAAGTTCACATCAACACAAGCAAGAATTTAAGTATTTTCACTTTGTCTTAAAATATAGGTGAAATGCATGCTGACAACCTCAGGCAGAAGTTTTTAACTCCACGTGAAGTCCTTTGGTTTGTCTGAAAACTCCACCTGTTCTCCCACTGTCCTTATCATCTGCTTGGTCATGAAAAAAAAAAAAAAAAAAAAAAAAAAAGTTTTATGTGGGTTAAACCAAATTCTGAATTAAGGAATGCCACAAAAATTGCCTGGGAAACTTGGTAGAAGACCCTCTTTTCTTTCTGATGAGCATGTTTAAAACCATACCAGAAAGTAATATGGACCCTTCCCATTTTGGTTATGAAACCTTTCTTGCTTTTCAAATTACCTGTATCACTAGACTGGGTATTTTACTTAGCCACTTGGAAGGGAGACGATGCTCCAGAGGTTATGCTCCGGGCAGGGAAAATTGTTGGTGCCAGTGAAAAAAAAGAGTCTTCCCTTGCCACTGCTGCTAATGTTCCTGGGGTTTGCCACACATATGGATACACTTCTGTAACTGCATCTGTGCATGTACAAGGAAAGACAATATTCCTCTCTTTTATCAGCAAACAGAAATGTCACGATCATAAGACACATGTCATACTAACCCAAGGTTTTCAATTAGAGCCTCTGCATTGTTTTTAATGGGAGATGGTTTAGGCAGAATAAACATGTCACAAAGGTTAAGGGATTGATTCTGCTTCTAGTTACAATTCATGTCAGGAAGCAAATATCTCACAGAGCCCTGCCAGCATAAAATTTGCATGTGCACAGAATCCAGCCTAAATGTTTATACAGGCTACTAAAAAAACATGATAAATGGGAGGTTTTTGTTGCCAAGCACCAAGAAACGGAGCAGAAATGCAGTCTGCAATTCTCATTCTGAGTTGCTGGTACAGGACATGAGGGTATTCCACTCTGTTTTGTCAGAGAACAGCTGCAATTTGCCACTTAAAAGTGTAGGAGAGATATTTTTATGGCTTTCCCCATGTTGTATTGAAACACCCTTCCCAGCATTGTGTATCCCTGAGCATTTTCCTTCTTTGCCTTCCCTCTCTTCCTACAGATATTGAACCTGAGCACTATCTCTTAAAGTAGTGCCTGAAGTAATTCACAGAATGAGAACATGCAACAGAATTGACTAGCTAAATAAGTGAACACAGGAATAGGCACAAAATGTTGCGTTTTCTGAAGTGGCAAGTGGTAGAGGAAGTAATAAGTCTAGATTAGCTAGATTAGCCTGCTGGATTTAATACATGCATGATCCATGTCCTTCTCATAATCCACTCAACACATGAATCCATCCCAAGCCTACTGGAAATGAGAACTAGCAGGTGAATGCATTGAACCAGAACAGACACACCAGAATTCACATGCGATCATACATCCAACATACAGGATGTACAATAATGTGCTTTTTGTCAAATCAATTTTTTAATACTTATTTTCTCACAGTCTTGGAAATTTCTGTATATTTCTTAGTGTCACCCCAAATAAACCTGTTTTTAGTGTTCCCTCACTCCCTTGTTTGTATCTACAAGCAAGTTTCTTCCTCAACATATTTTTCCCTTTCAATGCCTCAACATACTTTTCCCTTTCAATTAAAAATTATTGCAACTTACATTGCTGAGACCAAGGTTTGGGGGAGAAATGGTGGAAACAGAAAGGATGCCCTTGAGCTGTGGTGTGAGGACTTGATAAGAGCAGTGGGCTTCTTGGTGAGAGAAAAGAAGCAGTGAACAACTTGTTTGATTTACAGAGACAGAATGTAAAAAACAAGCCATGAATCCCTGCATGTACAGAAAGATGTCAATCCTTGGAGCCTGTGTCAGACATAAGGAAGGATGGGAAGGTTTGCATAGGGTAACAGAGAATGTAGCCCTGAGGTCTATCAAATACAAGAATATGAATTGTGGAGTTTGTAAAGTGGTGAACTATTCTGAATTCATCAGCTGACATCAAACTATGGCTGTTTGACCAAGCACAGATACCAAACTATCCGTTCAGCTTGTCTACTGCTCTCCCCTTCAGGGACCAGCAGAAAAAAATTCACCTTTCGCAAGAATATTGAGGGGGAAAGAAAGCTTTCTCCACAATGTTGTGCTTTTCTGCACTGTTTTATCAGGGATGGTCAAGATGTGTGGCAGAGTTGGCCTCGACTCAGTACAACTTACAAATAGGAATTTGTTCAGATGTAGAATCCTCCTTCTCAGCTGCATTGTTGCAGACAGGATGGGCAGCAGAGTTCCTTAGCTGAACTGCAATGTGCAGGTCTGCTCACTGCACTCTATAAGCAATTCCCAGCTCTTGCAATGCCTGATGGTCCCAGCTTTCCCTATGCCAAGCCTTTTCTCCAACACATTTAATTCCTCAAAGTCCTGCACATCTCTATTCTCTCTTGTGACAGGAGTTGAATAATGTCCACGAATGGAAATATCTACTCCTCCTCTTGGCTTGCTGTGGAGCTATAATCCCTCTCCCCCAACGTATTCAGTCTAAGTAGATTTACAGTTAGTCTGAAAGTCTCTGAAATAGAAATCCTCTGTTTCACAGCAGAGTGCAAGCGCTGCTCTCTCTACAGGCAGGCCAGTGCTTCTTGCTTCTTGCTTCTCTTTAAGATGGATTCCCTCCGAAGGCGCAGGGACAGAGGAGGTACCACACCCTGTCCAGCCGTTGGCCTCGTGTTCAGACAGCTCTCTCAGCTGCCAGTTCTTCTTTAAGGTTTTACAATGAAAAAGTTTCAAACAAACATCAGATGAAAGCAATTTTGAGTCTAAACCAAGCATGGCCA
This sequence comes from Sitta carolinensis, assembly GCA_032173965.1. NCBI lineage: Eukaryota > Metazoa > Chordata > Aves > Passeriformes > Sittidae > Sitta > Sitta carolinensis. Next base: position 52,637,513 of record JAVUNC010000004.1, read on the forward strand.
GGTTTGCATTGGTGATTTATTGGTGCAAGTCATCAGCTCCTATTACCTTTTTCTTGAGCCATGCAATTCTCTGGCTTCCAGACATTTCTAGGGCCTGATTCTTTTCCTATTGAAGTTAATGGGAGGTTTTGCCACTGATTTCAATAGGAGGCCTCTAGCTTTCCAACTTTCTTCCTATAGAGTCTTGAAGTGCTTCCAGGTTTCCATCATAGTCTGCGGTTCCCCTCCTTATGTCAATTGGACATTAACAGATTGCCTGGGTCCACACCTTTGGACAGAGAAAAGCTCCAGATCTGATTCAGCGCTCACTCACACACCAGCTTTATACCCCAGTGATTTATATTGGCAGGACAGTGAGGTCCAGTGTTACTTATGCCTGGGTCATTGCCAGCATAACACGGAGAGAATTCAAGTCACTTGTTATCCCCTTCCCCACACCTCTCAATCACAGCGTAAATGTATGTACATATATGTGGATATATTAGAATCATCTGGACCCTTTTAAGTTATTTGCCATTGAAACTGACTTCAAATTCAAGTTTTAAAGTTGAAATAACAAAGAAGGAAAAAAGAGTCAGAAGTGAGCCAGCTGCAAGGGTACTCACAATTTTCATCAGTCTACGGGACACTCCTAACAACATATTTTACTACTTTGTAGTGAACTTTCTTTGCTTCTGCCATAAATATATTTCTTATGCTGCAAATGAATAGCTTGCAAGCTCAGTAAAGTTAATATAGAAGAATAAATCTTAACTACCTAATGTCAGGTCAGAAATATAAATCTTATCTAATATGCCAGGTCAGAAGGAAAGAATACTTTTCACTGAAAATAGCAAATACTTTCCAGTGCAGAGTCAGAACTTATTTTTCTCTTTGAAAAAATGTGCTGCCCCTAATAAGATGGGTTGAACAGTCCCTTTTTAGAATCTCCAAAAGAAAAATAAACACATAGAGCAAAGTTAATTTATAAAATGCTCCAAAGTTTATCTTGGCAGAACAGTTGTAGGCAGTGAGAGTTCTCTCCCTCTCACACATGCATTCATACACACACACACACACACACACACACACACACATACACATCTCAAAATTAAGACAAGATTTTACAATAGCAAACACTACAGAAAACTTATATATCTAGGTAAAGAAAGACAACAATCCTTGGTGCTTTTTTGTGTAAGTAAAGACCTGCTGTGTCACAGTGGGGGATACAGAGACACACAAGTACCTCGTGTCTCAGGCCCCCCTCCCATGCAGCAGCACTTCTGCCAGCTGTAAAGCAGCAATGCAGCCATCATCCCCTCCTCCTGCCTGCCCAAGACCCCAGTTGTTAGACACAGCTGGACAGTCTGGTGGGTGATCTGCTAGCCAGCAGCTGCTGGCACATGGGTCCCTCCCAGCAGCCACAAGCTCCCAATGCTGCCCATCCTCATGTTCTTCCTCCACACCTGCTTCACGCCACACACCCTGTTATCAGCAGAGCCAAGGTAACTTCAGAGGCTGAGGCCCACCAAGGGCTTTCTTTCTACCTCACAGTATTAGCTTTATTTATTTTAAAGTCCATATCAACCTGTGTCAGGGAGCCAGAACAACAGGGAAATACTGCAAGTTCCAGATCTACCAGCCAAGAGATTGTCCAAGAGAATAGCAGGTGCTATGCTGACACCTCCAGGCAATTTGGAGCTCCTCCATCTCTTGTAGCAGCCACTGGCCTTTCATACAGTTTATTTACTTCATTGTCTGCAAAGCAAACAGTCAAACAGTCATTTCCACCAAAATAAACAAGAATATAGGCAGTTTTACGTGACCAAAGCACGACTTGATGCTGGGATGTGCACAATCCTCTGGACTGTTCTTGCTCAGTGCCACCAAGCTACTGAATGCAGAATCTGTCTCACTAGGTTCTCTCTTCTCTTCTCTTCTCTTCTCTTCTCTTCTCTTCTCTTCTTCTTCTCTTCTCTTCTCTTCTCTTCTCTTCTCTTCTCTTCTCTTCTCTTCTCTTCTCTTCTCTTCTCTTCTCTTCTCTTCTCTTCTCTTCTCTTCTCTTCTCTTCTCTTCTCTCTTCTCTCTTCCTCTTCTCTCTTCTCTCTTCTCTCTTCTCTCTTCTTCTCTCTTCTCTCTTCTCTCTTCTCTCTTCTCTCTTCTCTCTTCTCTCTCCTTCTCTCTTCTCTCTTCTCTCTTCTCTCTTCTCTCTCTCTCCTCTCTTTCCTTTTTGGCTGCTGGGAAGCTGCCAGTAATGTCCAGCATTTGGTCTGACAACTGTTCTACTATAAATATTTAGAAGAATCCATTAGAGATTAAACAAAGTGTAAGTAACTGCTCCTAAGTGATAGCTCTTATTAATGTTTGCAGCTATAGACTCTTTACAAATGCATATGAAAGCCTTACCTCGGGACTGCTTGTAAGAAAGGGCAAGACAGAAGGCAGGAAGCAGAACATAGTGTAATTTGAGCATCAGTGTGTTATCATTACAAATATCAGCACAGAGACAGCATTCTGTAGAGTGTGTACCATGCTTGCAAATCTTCCAGACAGCAACAGGCAGAATGTGTTACCCTGACCAATGTATTTTAAATGATCCATATAAAGCCAAAAGAGTACTCAGAGTCCCTGCTAAGACATTGATTTTCTCTGGTCAGCTCCAAAAATATAACCTCCCCCCATCCCAAAAAAAAAAAAAAAAAAAAAAAAAAAAAAAAAAAAAAAAAAAAAAATCCACAACCAAAAAACTCCAGACCACCAAGTCCCCTTCCACCTCAAAATGTATCAAGAATTGTTATGTATTACAGGGGAAAGACAAGCACTGATCCAGTGGATTTTTTAAACTCTTATTGTATTCCAATATTATGCTGTTTATACAGTATATTAGATGTTCTCTTTGCAGTAGGATATTAGTGGCAGAGAAAGGATGAACACTAACACTGTCATGAAGCTTATTGCAAAATGCTTAAGAAGAATTCTAGCAGAAGTAACTTTCCAGTAGACATAATTTTGAGAATTAAAAATGCTGCTTTTGCAACTGAGATGAATGAAGATGTATAAACACATCTACATGTTAGCCAATTTCTTTGCTTAAAAAATAAATGATGTTCTATGAACACATTGAATAGCAGGTATGTCTATGCATGGGCATGCCACAGCAGACTTTCCTATCATAGGAGAGATTGGCAAAACAAATTTAAAAAATTTTAATGACTCTATTTATTGTCAGTGATCAGTGAGTAGAGTGGGTAAGTTCCAATAGAGAAGGGGTAAAATTTGGTTAGAACATTTGACTCCAGTGTCCACCTTGAACAGGTTAAAGTCCTTCAACAAAAAGGCCTGGAGCTTATCCAGCTTACTTATGATGCTTTCCCAGGGTGGAAATGTCTGGTAGTCACAAATAATGCATATAAGGCTGACCTCATATCATCACATCTAATTTTTGAGGTTACCAGTCTCCTTCTCATTTCCTGTCCCTTTACCCTAAATAAAATATCCGGATAGTGTTCCTGGGTTATCCTAGACATCAATCTGTACTCATCCTTTCAACTCAGGTTCATAGTCACATCCAACCATTCAAAATTAGTCACCCTTTTCTATAAGTGACTTTAGATATTAGCCTGAGAAATTAATAAAAACAACCTGGACAACTGGGAGGGTTGGGTATGAGCTACTGAGCAGGAATGCGCTGACTTGGTGGGTACTCCCATCTCTGATCGTGGTGACTTACAGAGTTGGTGGCTTCTGTGTCACAGCAGAGAAGAAGGCAGCATGTAAGGCAGTTTATCTTCTTCTGTACCTCTGTGTGTGCTTATATAAGAATTTCAGAAGGCCAAGCAGAAGAGATACTCATGCTCTAGAAAAACTGTAGAGGGGCAGACTCAGTGGTTTCTTCAAGAAACACTAGTAAGTAAGCTAGTGGATAAGACATGTGGCTAGGACACAAAAAGAGAAAATTATGTGAAATCAAAAGGATGCTTTCTTGATATTCTCCCATTCTCCATCCTGCACAAATATAAAATGGTAAAATCAACAAATTTCCCACCATCTGTTTGCTTACACTGATACCTCATTCAGCAGATATGCGATGTAGAAACCCTACTAGACATAAAATTCCAATTTTCTTCATAAGGCAATAACAATGTGGAATGTGGAGTTTGTTATAAGAAAATTAAAGTTTATTCAGTTTCTGAAATCTGTGAAACAAGTTGTTCTCAAATCACAAAGAAAATATTGGCTCATCACCTTATATTAGAAATATGGCACTTCTACTTTCTTTTATCCACTACTATTTCATTCTCTTTTTTTTTTTTTTTTCTTCTTTTTTAATAATTAGAATTAGATTGATAAGCATAACACAACCCACTGTGAGTAAGAAAACTGTGTTACTATCTTAAGGCAAAATGCTAACAACAAGCTATCTTGCCAACATGTACCCCTAGACAGGGGCACAGTGTAAGGGATGTCAGAAGGTTCCCAGCATAAACTGTTGGATCCACTCAATGATTTCATTTTCAGGCACAATAATTTATGGCTAAGCTACAGCATACTTTTAAAAAGATATCTCACCTCTGATTTGAAACATACATGTGACTGAGACTGTACTGCCTCCCTGAGACTGCTGCAATTATCTACTAAGGCTTTCTGAATTTTATCTTAATTAATGCAGTTGAATCTCACTGACGCTTATTTCCAACTGTTGATCAGTTATATCTTTACTTCCAGTGGTAGATATCATTACAGCATAGATATTTTAGGGACAATGTTTTGTTAGAGACTGCCTCCTTTATTTTACTGCCTAGACAAAGAACTGCTGTTGTGAAGTGTGCTCAGACAAGACTGGTTTTGGAGAAAACAGTCCCCTAAGCTAGTTACAGATTTTACTGTGCTTTTTTGTCTCTAAGACCAGGCTTGGCTGAGGCCTTGGCATGTCTGAGCTCAGCCCTGTTCTATGCCAGTGAAAACCTTTTGGTGATAAATATTCATGTTCTTTGCTTACAAAGTTGTTATGGGAGAGTTGGGGCAGGGTCTAACATACGCTGTCCCTATGCTGTGACCAAGAAACTATTTCTGCTGCAAGTGAAGACATGAGGACATCCCAATTTCCCTCCCTGCTGTGCCCTGCCTGACACCAGCAGCTCTCAAGCATTATGAAGCAACAAGACACTTCAAAGCTTAGAGATCTTCATAGGTGGAAAAGTAGCAGTGCAGTGATGCACTGTCCGTTCTGAATTCCTGGTACTGAACTATTGCTTTGGCATGGGCTTTGGGGTGGCTGCATCTCCTCCTCGCAATACAAAGCAGAATAAGACCAAAGGCAACCAACCTGGATTTGCTGGAAAGAGTCACATCTACAACCCAGGAGGTTCCCCAAATGTCAAAGTTCAGACTGGTTACAGCAGCCATTAGACAGGCAGCGAATTTCCCATTCTTCTCTAAACATGTGCTGTTAAAGGTAATATGGCCCCTAAAGCATTTACTTACATCATGGAGCTGCATCTCATTTGATTGTTATAAAGTGCTTTGAGAACCTCAGGGTGAAAAGTCCTACGGAACTGCATGTATATTTGGAGTTCCACTGTTGCTGTAGCTATGTGATTATATAATTTTCTCAGGGGTTTTAAGGCTGGTTGAAATCACAATAGTTTGCATTAATTATACTTATTCTCTTTTTCCTATGTACTTGATAAACTTTGCAAATGCTTTCCCTGATCATTTGGCCTCCTTTTTATTTAGCTTGCCTTTGAACAGCTCTTTCTAATTTTCTGTGAGAACACCTTTGTGGTACTGGCTCTTTTCCATGTGGAGTGTTACATACAATGTTGGTATGGAAAGTATTACAAGGCAAACAGCAGATTTAAGCTGAAAAAGATACTTTAGAGATTAATGAACAGGCTTTGAGTCTCTCCTTTTATAAGACACTGGTTTGAGTCTTGCTGAAATCAAAGCAATCTGTTTGCCTTCCTGTGAGGACATAGCTTAGTAGCCCCTTGTAAAACTATTTAGTAATCTGAAAGTTGAACACCTTTATATTAAAAAAGCACTGAAATTTTTATCTTTTTGAGTCACTTGCTGAGACACAAAGGAACAGGGCTGCTGACTCCAAACTGTAGGAATCTTACTCCCAAATATAATGGCAATGATTTTAAATGCATGAACATTAATTTTGAAAAGTTAATAAAGTGGTACTAGAAGCCTTTCATAAGTATTTTGAATTCACACAGCTATGCTTTCTCTGCAGTATAACAGAAGATAATTTTTTTCCAATCTTCTAAAAATAAGGAGAAAGGAAGGATTGTTTTGCTCTCCAGAACATCATGAAAACATGGTCATTACGTTGAAATATTTTATCTTTTTTTTCCAATACAAAATTACCCAAAACTATTGAGAAGCTAAAAACTAGAAATGTTTAAACTTTGAATTAGTTAATGACTGAGAAGTTCAAGGCATTATTTTCAAAGTTAGTATGTCAGGAGTTAGGCTTTGCCTACTTCAGGAAGATAAGTGTTTGGTCCAAGCACAAGAGCTTCTATTCAAGAATGAGTCCTTAATTTTAATCAGGTATTTAAGTCTAATTGAAGTCAAGGGGTCTGTAACATATACATGTAGGTTACAATATGTTGATGTGTTTTTTCAAATGAGGAGGAATTTAATCATGGGCTTACATGGTAATTGAATGGGGTTTTTTCCCAATTTAGTGCGGGTAGGCTGAAAGTAGCATAAAAGGGATCAAGAAACATTAAAGCTTGTTAACTTGGTACTCAGTGTAGAGGAGAAAAAGAGCCTTTTATTTCCCTGAAATTTCTGACCTTTTTTGTTATTTTTCTTCTCCCTGTTGCTCTTTCCTCACCAACCACAGCTCTCGTTTGCTGTGGACAATTCCCAAAGGGAACATTCCTCGCTGGAGTAACTTACCCAGCTCTTTTCCTTAATTTACAGTGAATACAGCACCCCTTGCAGAATCCATAGCAGACCCTTTGGCTGCAAGCCAGTGCTAATAGCATGTTTTCCAATAATCTAATCTCTTCAGTCACAGAGCAGAAATCAGAAAGTTAAAAGAACTGGCTTCTCAACTTGTCTCAATCTGCCTTTGAAATCTGTGCATGGAAATGTTGTGTGAATGACTACAATAAATTGTTACCACACTTGCACCCATGACTCAATAGTTGTGCCCATAACAATCTGATATATATGAGAGAACCCTCTATAAAGCTAGTTTTAATGTGGTGCCAGAACAGACTCTCTCATGAAGGCTTGCGTGTCCAAAGAAGCCAGAAATTTCAGCCAAAGCTGAGGACATATTGTAAATATCCATGAATTAAACACCTCACAATCCTAAGAGATAGCTATCATTTCTCCTTTGCAGATGAAAAAATTGAAGATCAAAGATAAGAAAGCCTACATTTCTAAGTTTGGCTCTAAAAGTGAAGTAACAATTCTTTGACTGGACTCCTGAATAAGTAGCTTCATTTTCAGACCTCTGACCATCTGCATCTTCTGCAGCCATTCTGAAAATGAGGGTATATACACAGGAATGAAGCAGATTAGTTGTCTCACTGGAGGTACTAGATTTGAAAATGTAGATTCTAGTACTTTACAATACTAGAAAGGGACCTTAACCAGCCGACTTTATCAACCTTCAAACCCAAGCCCACCTAAATTTCTTCAAAGGCACATAACTCAGTGGTATTGTTAGGGAATGACAAAGTAACTAGATGCTGAAAGTTAACCTATACCTTTTGCCTTTTTCCACATGGTTTCTTTTTCATGTGTTCTGGACTGTGTATATTTTTGTTTTGAAGGTGCAGAACTGACACCATCACAGTATTTTTTCTTGATTTCTAACATCATGCAGAGCTCCGGTATTCTACAGATTACAAGTTGATAACTGGGTCCATCATTCTACCCCAGGGATGGATCCCTTCAAGTATGATTTTGATTGCTGTCACCAGGAGCATGTGTTTGTTAGGGTAGCAGTTTGCTACCTCTGTGAGACAAACGCCTTGACTGGCTTTGTGCAAGTCCAGGAGATCAAGGAGCCAGTTAAGGAGGATGTTTTCATTCTAGGGCACAGTTCAGTCTTTCCTTTCATTTACTGCATTTTGGCATCTGCTTGTGACATTTTTTAGCACGACTTTTCTGTAGCAGCCCAGCATTTTGAGTGGTGGTGTTGCGGTCATCTCACATCCGAGCCCTGTCTCATGGCAGCCCGACTTGGTGGCAAGCCACTAGCCACCAGCTGAGCTGCCAAACATTCATCATATTGGATGCTTTAAAAATAACTGCTGTGATTTCATGTTTTTCTAATATCTAGAGGATGTTGGCTTTTCACTGAAGCCCAACTAATTGTTAGTATAACTTATATTAGGAAGTTCTATTTGCAATAATGGGTTCTACTTCTATCATTCTGCATCAACTTAACATAATTAAGTTACAGCATAACAGAACTGAACAGTCCTCTCTTCCTCATTACTAGAATTATTAGAAAAATGTTGAACAGAGCACATTGCAAAGTGCTAAGGGTATTTTGAAAGCTGGCTAAGGCATCCAACACCAGAAAACACAGCTCTGTTAGGCCATGAAATCATAAATGGTTCATTTCCTTGTGCGAGAGCTTGGTTAGGGAGATGTGTCTTACAAATTTGTACTTGAATGTGCAGAACAAGGTTAAATAAGCAGCCTCAGGATGCTGCTCTGATCCAGCCTAAATGATGTGACACCTACCATTGTTACCAGTGAAATACTTCAACAAAATAGATTTTTATGACCACTTCTTCAATCGTGCATAAAAAGTGTCAGATGTCATTTTTGATGTGCATCAGTGATAATAAATTATGTAATAGATAAATAAAAAAGTCATCCTTAAAATTTATGGTTTATAGTTTGCCCATTAATCTTTCCAAATGTGAGGGAGGGTTTTTTTCTGTTAAGGCTGGAGATAAATTTTAAAGACAAATTAGTGTTTTTTCCTATTTTTTCTATTGTACAGAAGCATTAAAATGGCTTCAAAATCATTGTCTTTGCAGCTCTTATTATGGAGTGTTTAACAAGGTTCAACACTGACCCAAAGTTTTCTAGATATTTAATTCTTGATTTTATATATAATTATTGGGCTGTGCGGCTTTGTTTTTCTTTACCTAATATTGTCAATAGGTGGCCTCAGTTTAATTTTTTTACTCTAGAATTTCTTTTTGTTTTTAAATTAAAATTCTATATCTTATAATTCCTTATCACCTTTACAATGTTGCTATTGTTATTTTAAATTAAAGCCACTCAGACAACTATTAATGGAATAAAATTCCACTAGAATATGACACTCTTCAAAAATAGAAATATTTTGTCAAATATTTTGACAAAGTTTGATGTGTCAGCGTTATGTTATTAGTTGTATTTGGGATAACAAACATAATATTAGAGATGTTACATCAATTTAAAAAAAAAAAAAATCATTTTCTTTTCCAATCAACTGACCTGTTTGGTGTGCAAGTCCTCAGGGAAGTGGTGGTGTACCGCCACAAAGAAAACGAACTGTTTCTCTGCTTTAGCGCAAAATGGATGATGGCCTTGATTTCATCACCAGCAGCCAATGATTCAGCTCAAATACTTTGTAGCACAGCTGTAGCTCAACTGTAAACTGCCTGCTATGTGTCACTGCAGTGATGTCAGATGCATCACTGTTTTGGGGAAGTGAATGATGCTCGGTGTGAGTGCTAAATTTCTTTCATGTGGGTCAGTGTGTGCGGCAGTGAAGCTGGTTGGGAGGGAATGGCTCAGACTTCAAAGGGAGGGCAGCATGCAGAAGGGGTGATAAAGCAAGCCCTAACTACGTGCCATTCATAGTTACTTCACTAGAAAATCCAGGCACACACAGCTGTTGAACTGAGTCCGTTTCTCGGGAATCGGATGCCTACTTAAATCTCACCCATCCTATTACTTAACCCCAAACTAAACAGGCCATCCAGTCACACTGCCCTCTAAAAATCAGATAACTATGCTCCAAACCATAGAATACACTAATGTTGATTAACAAATGATCCTCACCCTGTTTTCTTCACAGGAGTTTTACCATTGACTTTAGGGGCCCAGGACTTTAGTCAGTGAGTCCAAGCTGACTGGTGATGATGTCTCTTTTCTGTTTTCCACCAGAGTTGGTTTTAGTTTCACATCATACTGTTCATGTTTTGCAGTCAGAAACCTTCGACTTCTTTCTCCTTTAAACTAGCATGAGTCCCAATGACACGAGGGAAAAGTGAAAACAGTTGGATGATCTTTTGCTGAGTGTTGCTACATAGCACTACAGGAGAGAAGTGGTTGCTAGACTGAGTATTTTAATCACTAATTTCAACTTGGAATTTTGGACAGTATTTTGTGTCACTGGCAAATGGATGGTCCAGTCAGCCTGGAAAAGCTAGCCTTTTTCCCTCATGAAAATGTGAGATCAAAGCTCTTCCTTGTTGCAAACCATAGGACACAATTTTTAGAGACTTTCCAGCACTATGATACTCCTTAATACCTCTACTATGACTTGAAATCTTGATGTGAGTCTTGAATTTAAAGAGACATGTTCCATTTCAATGTTTACAAGTGTCAGCCCAGAACAGTTCCACTGTAAGCAACATACTTGGGGCTTCCAGTTAGCTTCAGTATGGTATGAATTTAATCGTTACACAGAAAGAAATAATTTAATTCAGTACAAACTTTTGATCAGTTCCACTTAGGAAAATACATTAAATTGAGAGGATATTAAGTAATTGACCAAAGGCACATCTGAGCACCGCCAAGGCAGTGGGCTGGCTTGCTGTCTGGCTTATTAATTTTTTAATGCTGTAAACATGGTAGTAGAAAATCATAGTTTTGACATGGGATTACAGGCTTTTGCTGTCTAAACCCTTCCCTCTAGTCCCCGGCATGGAAAGTAAAATCTGTTACATCCTGCTGTTCTTTCTGTGGTTTCTGAAACAAAACTTTGAGAGAAAAGCTCTGGTCTCAAAAGACCCTGTGGGAAATGGGAAACTTGCAAATGCTACTGTAGTTGTGTAATGTTGACAGTATGAGCTGAGTGATCCTTATACAGATTGGAAATACACGAGCATCTGTGTAACATGCAACAATAAAAGTCTCCAGTATGTTCGGAGAACGAACAGGAGAAGCAAATGGGGTGTGGGGGATACAGGCTCTGCTGCCACCAGGACAGCCTAAGCATTCACAACCTTTGTTAGAAACACAGAAATGGGAGATGGAAAGTGCCCATCTAGCAGGAAGACCACACATTTTAAAGAATGAGCCTGTACACTATACATTTTTGCTTCTTTACTCAGTAGAAGCATGCATCTCTTGTAGGGAAGAAATAGGAGAGTCAAAGGAGTCACAGTGATGTTGACAACTTTGTTTTTGGAGTCCTGTGTCCATATGAACAGTGTAAAATCAGCTAGCGATCTTCATGACAGCAACTTACAAGACTAGAGTACTAAAATACTTTTTATATGTGCATCAAATATTATCTCTTTACAGAAGTCACACCTCCTTTTTTATCTAAGCACAGATGCTATATTTGCAAGTAGCTGAATCTGACAACTGTCATAACACAGCTGGTTATAGAATTATTAGGTTACTACAATTACTAGGTTTCCACTTTTAGTAGCTCAATTACCCATCTGTAAGAGCTTTTTTATCTAGACAAAAAGACAGAGATTATGTAATTGAGTTTACATTTAAAAAAGAAATCATAATGTATAGTCTTGAAGGCTGGGTATTTGGAAACAACTACAGCTGACTCTAAAAGTAATATCTGTACTTGCTTATAGGATTTAGAACTTCATGTGAGAAGGTATTGCACTACCTGGTCCTACCTTCACCATCACTATCAGGGTGTTTAAGGCAATTTTCTCAGGGACCCTCTTTGGTTCCTATACTGGTAAAACTTCCTGGATCTTTGAATGCCAGTGGTGCTTCATAGTATGTGGGAGAAAAAAAAAGTCAATTTCCCTTCTCTCTCCATGAAAAGAATTTTTCAGTTTATTTACAAAACTCTCTGGAATGACAAGGAGCCATTTGTGGTTGCTGTGGCTGATTTCTGTTGTGCTGAAGATGCTAGGAGACTACATAAAATTCTGCACCCCTGTTGAGATTTTTCAGCCTGTTGATGCACTTTCTAAGCGTATTCAGGGGAAATGTGTTCTGGCTGCCAGTATACTTAATTTTCAGGATCACTCTGCCAGACATGTGTTTAATAATGATGAGGCAATCCCCAGTGAGGTCTTGGCCATTTGGGCCAAGGGCCTCCTTGCTCATAGACACCACTACAAAACAGTTATGGATACTCCCTGAGACTATGGAACAGTCCCATACACACGTTTCTGTTGTTTATTAGAACTTATGACATTTGGTGAATAAAATAGGTTGGTTTATTTTCCCTCAGACATGAAGTACCTCTTGAAGAAAAAAATATTGTCGAGCCAGGCAGATGTTTGGGGAAAATTTTTGTTTCATATAGGATCTTTTTCCTCTAAAACATAGAAAAACACTTGGGAATCCTCTTTGCTACCTGCTTTGTGTCAGAAGACAGCAATACTTTGAAGTAAAATAGAAGTCAGGCAAATCTCTGAAGGAGTTACCACCCTCCCAGAAAGAAGTTCTAAAATATTTGTAAAGATCAAATCGTAAAGAGAAGCAGAAGACATTAACCCTTTAACAGCTGACTTTCATATTGATTTTTCCTCTTTGCCTCTTTTGTGGGTGCCTCAGATTCCTGTAGATTCAGAGGAGGCTGAACAGAGAGTCCACATTCCTCAGCTATCACCATTGATTCGGTTGCATCCCAGAAAACTTATTGCCAATCCAACACAGTAATTGCCATGTCCAGGTTTATCTTCCCCAGATGCTCCCCCATCACAGCACATCCAGTCCCTTGCCTCCCTGCAGGTGATTTAAGGCCTTGTGATCAAGCAGAGCTTAGCCTGCAAGACTGAACTCAGGTTTCACTTTGGCCCAGGCTGGAAATGTATTTAGCACTGATAATATAAATTATCAAGCCCATGCATACTGGCTTTCCCAGGGCTGTCCTACCACTCCTGGGCTTTGTCCTTGCTCCACACTGCCTGTTGCCTACACAACAGTCCAGCATTTTTGTCCCACCATTGTGCGTCCCACCTCTAACGCATTTCCACACAAAGAAACACTGGCCAAAAAAGAGTCTGAGGAAATACGCTGTGGTTTGCAAACTGAACTCCTTAATGACTTTCTCATTAGAAGAGCTGACTGCCAAAAGCTCTTTGCGCTTGCCTAAAGGACAGCCTGCATGATTGAGAGTAGCTCTGCTTTACATGAAGTATTGTTTTCAGGCCACCACCACAGGCAGCTGCTTCTCACTAGGCAAGGGAAAGAGAAAGAAACATGAGTGAGCGCATGGAGCAATCGAATGACACGAGAACCCACAGGATTTCCCATCTCAAATCCCCACCACCTCAAGGGCTAATGTCCGTGCGGGTGCTGTGTGGTGGTAAAAGCTGAGGTGGGGTCTGGCTTTCCTGGCAAGGGGCAGCCCAGCTGGGAACACCAAATTCCAGAGCAGCTCTGCTGTGAAAATATTTCCTGTGAGAACACGCAAGCCTGAGAAACCAGAAGCAGCAGCAGAGATGGATTTCATTTGCCTAACACATCCATTTCAAGAGCAAGCCTCTAAATGGACATCTTGTTGTTGGAGAACAGCGATGAGACAGTGCTCCTCAGCTGTGGAAATGGGCAAAGAATATTCTTCTATCCTATGCTTTCCCTTGGCTGTCAGAATGTATGCCCAGCTGGATTTCTCCCACGTTTTCTTATTTCCATGTTTTTCTGATCCCATAAATTTTAATCTATACATGGAATAAAAACTGCTTGAAAAATGTCATTACAAAGGTTTAGAATTTATTTGCTGCATATGGCTAAAATCTAGCTTCTCATCCTTGAAAATTCCAATTCAAACCCAGCTCTTTATCCTTTCTATTTTTAACAGAGACCACAACTCATTGTTTCCAGAGTAGGGTTTTGGAAAATATTCTGAGATTTCATTTGTTAATGAGACTTAAAACTAATATCTGGACAAATGACTTTCACAAGAAGAGGTCTCTGGGAAAAGAAAGGGCTTAAGGCCAGACTGCAGAATGGAATAGTTCAGTATTCATCTGGGGTCTTCTCTAATCTCCAATATTTAGGTTTTACAAAAAGAAAAAGGAAGGGAGAGATTTTGGACCTACAGTCAGTCATGAGTCTGAAAACAAGTAGTTAGTACCACTTCTGGCTGATGTTTGTGTAAGAGCTGGGAGAGAACTTGTCTGTGGGTCTCTGTGCTCCCACCATTTGCTTTGCCCACTGCTATGCTGCATTTTCCATCTCTGAGAGTCTATGATTTCACTGTACTCACAAAGTGTTTGGATACTAGAGGGCAGAGCACTCAGTGGTTAGTAGGGTCATGCATAGAATATTTCATCCTCATTGAAACAGTTGTGAACATTGTAGAGAATTTGTTATATTTCTTTTTTTGTGTGTTTGTAATGGAGCAGGCTGCACCAAAGACCTAGTGGTTTCAAGCAAGTGTATTTAGTAAGAGCATTTCTTGGACATATTTGCAATTCTACAGTCCATACCTCCTGGTTCTGCAGCCAGTGTCTAACCCACAAGGCCACAGTGCCCGACCCTCTGCCAAGGCACTGAATCTCTCTTCATTCCCTCTTACCACACCAATAATTTGTGGGTAACAGGAGTGGTCTGTGCTCTCCTGGTCCTTTATCACCTTCTTTTTCACTTCAAAGTGTTTCTTAACATGGATATACATCACTTACCCATTTCTACTGTTGACCTAAGTTTAGAAATTTGAAGTCATGCTTACACCTGGTGTACCATGACTGGATTTCACCAGGTGGGGTTTATGTTTCCAGCTTCTTGTGGCACATCACTTAACCTCTGAGCTCAGTGTTTGATACGGGGGAAAAAAAGAGGTAAAACTTCTGGTTGCTTCCTTGGGATGTGGTTGCAGTTGCTGAAGCACTAGAGATCTGCAGGTATTAACAATTTGCTGCAATGAGAGAGGAAGGGTAAGGGCCAGTTCTGTACCCAGAAGACTGAATGGATTCATTGTAATTCATTCAATGTAATCTCTTCAAACCCACATAGCCTTTGAAGCAGTGGTAGGACTAGCCCATACCTTGCAAGGATATGTAAAGTATTTGGATCTGAACCAGAGAGGGAGCAGGCTGAGAGGTAACGAGATCTTCAGATGGAGCTTGGAGATGCTTAATTTCAAACACTTCATCTCATTCTCTAGGCACAAATATTTTTGCTCCACAATTTTTTTTCTCCCAGGTTCAATGACAAAGCCTAGTGCTTCCAAAGAAAGAGTGCCAGTTTCTGGAGCATGTGGCTTGTCTCTGCCTGCTTTGATTCTTGCCTGGGCCAGACTAAAGAACTACCCTATTGCAAGACAAATGAGAAACTATCTTATTAAACAGATACAAGACTCAAAGAAATGTCAGATGCAGTAAGACACAATCAAAAAAGTGTATCTCTTTAATAGTTTTTAAGAGAAAAACCTGTGTTTCTTGTAAAATGCTAATTATGACTTTTTAGGGATATTTTTCTTTAAGAATGGAAGAACTGGAGCTTATTTTGCTTCACAGATTTAGTTATAACATGGCACAAAATCAGTGGAGCTTGACTTGCATATTTTATCCTGTTCCTTGCTCCAGAACACTAGCAGTAACCTTCTCCATTTGGAACTACAGGCTTTCCTTTTTTGCTGTTATTTGCATGAGATGTACCTGGAATGCATGAAAAGAGAAATTACGAAAATGGCTAGGAATACATTTTATTTTATGCTTAGTGCTTCTGGAGTTAAAGAGGAGATGGAAATTTGCCATATCTTAGCTATAGATTTTAACTATAGAGAATTATCATATTTCAATAGTAAAATATTGCCTGTCTCAGCTCACACACACATCTTGACCTCAGAGCAGTTGCACATAATGCTTTCTCTGTCAAGAGAATCTATTCATAATGATGTGTCACAGGTGCTCACACATAATACGTTTCCCGTCAAAAGTGATCATCCATATTTTATATAGCAGCTTTGATGACAAATATTTTGTACTTCAGCTGCTTTTTCATCCAACTGTCAGACTTAATGAAGGAAAGTCACAGATAGTTTTTAAATAATGTCAGCTTCTTAGATCGCATTACTGTGTCTGCCTTTTAAAGTAGTTTCATACAAGGGCCACAAGACAGAGGAGAGAGATACAAGGATGTTTTCATTTACTTAAATTTAAAAAGAAAAAAACCACAAACTCTTAATTTCAAAGTCAATAAGCTCTAAATCTTTGAAATATTTTCAGGAAAAAAAAGTTATATTTATTAAGAACTCAGTATTTTGGGAGTCTACTGAAAGAAAGTATGATAACTGAATTGGGGTTGCAACTTCTCACTGTGCTGAATGTCATGTATTCTCATAGTGATGTTGTGTCCTCATTGTAAGCACACCTTCCTCCAGGTTGTGCTAAAAATGTTTTTCTCAGTATGCACAGAGACTTGAATTACTGTGGTCTTACTGAAATTTTTTGTACACAGCAAGGCCAAAGTTTGTAAATCTTATGTATGTTCAGCCCTACTGAGAGAAATAACAATCATTGCTCATTATATTAATGAAAGAGGAAGAGTGAATTTTAATTCCCTTTAAGGTTCTTCAGGTTACAGGATTTGTCACTGAAACCTCAGAGCTCAGAGAATTGCTTATCCTATTCATGGGACATGTCTTTTCTGCTGAAAGTGTAAGTGAACAAAGTACGGAGGTGTTCCTGAGCTTCCCTGCCAGGCCACCCTTCCCTGAGCAGCAGGCAGTGGTGGCTCTCAACATGTAAGCCATGGATTCATACGGACTCCTGGTCTTCCCCACGGGCTCCACAGAAAGGAGTTGAAAAAAACAAGTCAATTGTGTGTGCAAGCTATTTAGCAATGTCTGCTGATCAAAATAAAATCCAAGCACTAAAATAAGCAATCACACCATGGCATGTGCATATTTGTAAAATATTTGTTATCAATGATTTGTTATCATTGGCCTGAGGAGAAGGCAGTACAGGAAACCAATAGTTTTTAAAAACACAAGTTACAAAGGTAAATGTATATTTCTATATATGAAGTATAACTGGATGTGTTAGGCTGAGAGATTAAATCATGCACTTAAAAAAAGGCCATTATTTTCACACAAGACAAAGCCAGAAAAAGAGGGCACAAAGTGTCTGGAGTTACTTGATACATCCTTGTTTTTAGTTTCCATTTATTTAAGAAAGCAAGTGAGAAGGAATAAAAAGTAGGTAACAACTTCTAAAGTACAGGAGGATGCAGAACTTTATTCTCTACCACTGAGAAGTAACAGTGTAACTTCAGTGAAGTAACCTCAGTGTATCATACAGCAGATTAATGTCTGCTACTGAAAAGACAGTCTGCAGCAGCATCCTCTTTCCTGCTATCCCTAAGCCCCTAAAGAAGTTAGGCAGTGAGTGTAATAAATTTCACTTTCCTTGTCTGAAGAATTAGAACAATTCAATTGAAAGGCAAATATAATCCTACCTATGCTACATGCTGAGACTGGAACAGGGTAAATGCCACAGTTAAGCCTAAACATCAGGTTGTAATTGTTAGAGATTAAAAACATGCCAGAGAGAACATTCCAGGGAAAGAAGGAGGGTGAGAAGGATGGCGACCCTGTGTCTTTTTTTTAAGGCAAAGTATATTCAGATCTTACAAGGGCATATTCCTGCACAGCAGAACTCAAATAAAATGTTACTTAGTCAATGAAGGAAATTATGCACTAGATTGATTTTTAATCATCCAACTAGGAAAAGCAAGAATAAGTGAACATGAATTTATCTGCTGAGCCATGTGCACTCAAGGCAGAAAAGCCCCGGAAAATAGGGAAAAGAAAAATGAATGTTCTCTAGAATGCTGCTGTTCCATACAATCTATTTCAAAGATCATTTACTGTTGGCTATTTCTGCAAGATGTGAAGATGTCAGCTGAGCTTCTCATTTTTATGCAGATGAAATAACTTCTGAAATGACAAGTCAGGCCATAAGAGACACAAGAAAAAACAAAGGAATCTTTAAGAGCTGTCAGAGAGATGGGTGGTCCACCCTTCCAAGTGCAGAGGAACCATTATTTCATAGTGTCGTTTAATATATTGTTCTCTCACAGTTGGTTTTTTTTTTAATTCTTTTCTTCTCAGTGCATCCTAACGTGAGCCAGGGTTGCCAAGGAGGGTGTGCTACATGCTCTGACTACAACGGATGCCTGTCATGTAAGCCCAGGCTCTTTTTTGTTCTGGAGAGGATTGGCATGAAACAGATTGGAGTATGTCTTTCCTCGTGTCCGAGCGGATACTATGGAACACGGTATCCCGACATTAATAAGTGTGCAAGTAAGTGCTGGGGAAAGGGGAAGCACGTGGATTTGTTTGTTCTCTCTTGAATGCTGAGTCTCCTTAGGAGTCAAGTCAACAGAGAAGGAGATGGACAGGCTGTGTCCTTATTTGTTCAGTTGTTTGTAGTAGTGCAGTAAATATTAACCCAAACAAGAAGTTAAAGACCACAAAATGGCCCAAAGCTCAGGGATCCTGGTTCTGCATGAATGACCTGCTTAGAACCCAGGTGATGGCTTCCTCCTCCTCCTCTACATCCCCACATGAGGAGGAAGCACCAGTGGGCACCAGGCACTGCCCTCCAGAAGCAAGAGAACACTGGCAGCTCTGAAGAGAGAGAGGGGACTGAGGAATGCTCAATCTTGGTGGCTGGAGCTGTTTAACCCACTTCCCTTACCCACCTGGCCCCTGTGACAAAGAGAGAAGATAGCAGGTGGCACTCTTTGGAGATGTGGTTTGTGTGGTCTCTTCATAGCTTGTCTCATGCTCATTGTAGTCCTCTGAATGCCTGTAGAAGCTGGCCAGGCTTCAGCATGATTTGGGGGAATTTACTGATTTGTGCTGTCTCTGGGCTGGGGGACAGAGAAGCCAACTCTATTCTTTACTGCTCAGGCAATATTTTGACCCCACTATGGATTTTTGAACCATAAATGAACTGGAAAAGATTGCAATGTCCTCCCCACTCCTCTTTTTGTTGTTGAATTCACTGTTTTTATTCCCACAGGTGATATAAAAACATAAGAGTGATGGCCAAAAAACTCTCCCAGTTTTACCTGGTAATAAAAGTTATTTAATGAATGGACCCCAGAGTAAAGTCTTAGAGAGTAACTTGACACTGCAAAGTATTTGCTCACTTTTTAGCAGTGTGTGGCCTTGCATATCAAATATGAGCCATGCCATACACAAGGTTTTATGCATTTCTGTTAAAAATTTCTGAGAACTGGGAAATATATCAGCAATGCCAATTTGGGTAGTCATATAGAGAATACATTAAGTACTGCAGAACATCTGATTGAACATCAGGGAACCATTTAAAGAAAAATAAAGATAGGTTTATCAAAACGGCTCCTAAGCAGATTTTAAAATCTGGATTTTTTTTTTTTTCTCCTGGATAAATATTTTTCATCTCCTGTGGAGATAGGCAGCGTGAAGCCAACCCAGCACTTGTGTCCCATGGGGTTAATTAGTACCTATGTGGTGCCAGTGGTAGGGCAGAAGCAGCACAGTGTTATTGTCATGAGCTGTGCTCTGCCTGCCTTTTGCATAGGTCTCCAAGAAGATTAACAGTGTGAGGCTGTTCAGCATCAGGCCATCCTTTCCAAATTCTCACCCATGTGAACCAATGGGTCATTTATGGCTGTCCTCACCATGTGTACTGGCCAGGAAGAAGATCTAACATAATTTTCTTCCTTTGAGGATTGTCTGGCATTGCTAGAATTGTGTGATTTGGGAATATTGTGAGAGAGCTCATGGCAAAGAGCAACAATGCTGTTTACTGTTTGCATTTCAGAATGTAAAGCTGACTGTGATACCTGTTTCACCAGAAACTTCTGCACAAAATGTAAAAGTGGGTTTTACTTGTACAGTGGAAAGTGCCTTGAAAAGTGCCCTGATGGGCTGGAAGCCAACAACCACACGATGGAATGCACTAGCATCGGTGAGTCTGGTCCCCATGTCCCACCTCATTTTGTCAGAGGGATTGTGGGATCTAAGGAAGGCATGAGAAGTTACAACACCAGGGAAGTACAACTTAAAATGAAAATGTTCTTCATAACAAGATGTTATGAAGACATAACAGAAAAATACCCCAGCACAAAAACCCCAAAGTATTTCCCAAGTCTGACTCTTCACAAGAGGCACAAACTTGGTCATGTCCCACAAATACAGCCTTGATGCTAAGGGCAATTCTGCCAGAGGAAGGACAGCCTGTTTGGTCTGCCCTGAGGTAGCAAGATATACATCTCTTGCTCACTTACAGTGTTATGCAGCACCACTAACATCAAAGTTTCAAAAGCCCTGAGTCAGATCCCACATGTAGTTTAAAAAAGATTAAAATACTAGTGGCATTACTTTTGTTCCCTTGTAATACCTGAGCTTTCAAAGCATGCATGCAACAACATTTTGAAGCTTACCTTTTCAAAGGTGAAGGTTATAAACTAATATATTTAGGAAAAATCCCCCAAAACCCCCTCCAATCTCCAAAATGATATATGTGCATAATCACTTGACTTCAGAAAATGAGGATTAAAATAAAACACCAAATAGGATTTCATTGACAGTGAGGAAGTGAGATTGATGTCATTGTGACTCACTGGCTGTGGAGAAGAGACCTGCTTTTGTATCATCAGCCTCTGACTCAAAAGCTCCAATTATTCACACAAGGGCAATTTTGGTGGTCACCACACCTAACTGCTCCATCCCTCTGCCATCCCTCTAAATGAAAGAATAAGTGATATGTTTGCCTGCTGCAGTTAGCATCCCCTACTATGGGCACACTGAAGCTGTGGCAGTATGTTTATTTTATTTTAGTACTTCAGCTCTGAATTGTGATGGCTGAGGGCTATGAGCTATGCAAGCAGTAACCTCTTCAGCCATCAGCAACCAGGGAGCACTTAGGTACAGTCTGGCTGTGATGGAAACCTTCTCCACAGTATCGTGCACATAGCTGTCTCTGGCATTGAGTTTTTGGAGGGGAAGTACTAATGTGCAGTAGTTTTGCATTTTCTTTCTCAAATATTTATTAGTTCAGGTGCTTGTGTAGGTTGTTATGGTTTTATTTTCAAGCAAAGAATTTCATCTTTGAAAAAAATTCAAGGGATCACTTTTGCTTCTTGATGGTTTTTTCCAACTGCTGTAGACTCAGCTGCTTTAACAATGAGTCAGTCTCAGAGAAGAAAAGCCATTTAAACCTATGGAGTAAAAACAGAACATTTTTGTGCACATGAAAGCCAATTATTTTAACAGAAGAGCTCCAATGTAACATGAACAAAATGGCCCACATGACAATCCACAGGAGGAAGGCTCAGAGATTGCCTGAAGTCTGTTACATTTCTAGGTTTCGGAAAATTCAGAAGTAAATTCGGGATCTAGAAAAATGTTGACTTACTAATTCCTCCTTATAGAGAGTCTGGGAGTCTTTCCTTCTTCAGTGGTGACGTAAATCTTAAGCATGCAATTGTAGTTAAAGTAAATATATATAATCACTATCATTTTTCAAGAGAAAGATAGTGAGATGGCATAAGAGAAGGATACCTATTAAAAGCATTAACTGTCCATGGTTACTCCCATTTTTTGTTTACACTCTTTGAACAAGTGTGAAATGACACATGACTTCAAAACAGTAAAGGATGCACATTCACTTCACTTTGGTTTAGAAAGGGTAACCTGCACAGTTCTGAAAATCTTGAAACCTCACACTGACCCAAATTCTCCTCTGCTTTTCCTGTTTCCAGCTTGTGTATCCTACAGATGATGGCTCTTTAGATAGCCAAAGACACTTGACTACTAACATAACATCTTTTGATATCAGTTGGTCCTTTATAACTAACAAATTTCCACCTTTGAGAAAGGCTGCAGCAGCTTGACCCAATGACTTCACTCACCTTTCACACAGGCATGACCAAAGTTTGTCCAACAAAGCTGAAAGGATTTCCACCTCCATCAAACCAAAGCAAAGTCAGAACAAACATCAGTAACTGATTTCATTGAGACCAGTTGTGCTGCTATTGTCTTGTTTAAGGAATGGAATTACAAAATAGTGAGTAGAAAATAGCAACTGACATAATAATTTGACATTATTTTGTGCTGTATACCCTTAACAGTCCAATTTCTATCAATTCATTGCTGCAACTCACTACTGATTAATTCCATTAGTTTTTGCCACCTTTTCGCTGATGAAGAATGAAAATAATGTACCATATGCATTCTGTATATAAAAATGTATTGGTCAGGCTCACTTTGTTCTGTGTTTATTGCAGTGCACTGTGAAACTAGTGAGTGGAGTCCATGGAGCCCTTGCATGAAGAAAGGAAAAACTTGTGGTTTCAAAAGAGGAAATGAAGTAAGGGTCCGAGAGATTGTACAGCATCCGTCAGCAAGGGGAAATCCTTGCCCAGCTACAACCGAGAACAGAAAATGTATTGTACAAAGAAAGAGATGTCAGAAAGAAGGAAAAGGTACCACATTATCATCATCATAATATGAGATTAATATTGTGTTTGTTTAATAATTCATACCTGAAATCTTAGGCATCAGTTTCGGGCTTCACAAAGCTGCCATTAAAGTGGTGTTTTTTGGGCTGGAGACAATTGTGCCTTTGCCCGCAGTAAATAAAATCCTAACACTGCTCAAAAAATGTGCTTTGTGTGGTCTAGAGAGGACAGGGTGGGCTGGAAGGGAAGGCAATTTGTCTCCCAATTCTGCCTGTTGAAAGAGTTGCCCAGATGAAAAGTTGCACTGTAGCGCTCAGAAGAAAATGATCTGTCATAAAACATGTCATGGTGGGTGTTACCTGTTGGGTATCAGGCAGTCAAGTTCTATGCTTCAACAGAGGGATTCCTCCAAACCAATTCCTATTTCATGCTTCCCTACAAGTAAGATTTTAACTCTTGTAAATGCAGTGCTATGGCTTCTCTACCAGCCTGAACTCTTTGTACTAGCTCTGGATGAACAACACAGCCTGATCCTGCCATTTGCATCTGGGTCCTCGGGTCCCAGCATGGAAGAAAGTTCACAGCGTTGCATGGAAGACAAGGGAAAATCCTCTTGGTTTCATCCAAGAAGCAAGACTGCCAGCAGAACTGTCCCTTCATCCAAGGCAGCTTGGACTTTTTCCCCAGCATGGCAGTGAAGGAATGGCATCACACATATTAAGACTAGGAGATGCTTAAGAAGTCTAAGAAATAATAATTTAAACAAATTTCACCCAGTAGATACTGTTGTTTGATTATTCTCCCCCTCTTGCAGAGGGGAAGTTACTTGATCTGTCCTCAGTGAAGATACTCTAGTTGACACAGGACGAACTATGGAACATTTCCTTTTCTCCATTCCTATCATTTTCCCTGTCCCTTCCATTTCCCCATCTCATTTATTTCTCTCTTTCCTCCCACCCCTTTTGAGGGTGAGTGAAAAGAGGTGGAGCAGCTGCCCCTCCATGTGAACATCTGTGAGGTAGCAGTAGGTGCTGGTACCAAGTAATAAATCCCTGTTCCACTGTTAAATGATGGACAGGGTTGCTGCAGATGACTTATGGAAATGCTCAAGGGGCTTGGATCATGTAACCCTTTTGAAGGTTAGCTCATTCCCTGTGGATGTACTTCCTGAGAAGGGCAATAATGATATTAGAGAGTGTCCAAATGAGTGCCACAAGGATGGTGAAGGGCCTTGAGGGAAGCCGTATAAGAAGCAGCTGAGGTCATTTGATCTGTTCAGCCTGGAGAAGAGATTGAGGGGAGATTCCCTTGCTGTCTACAACTTCCTTGTGAAGGGGAAGGGCAGACACTGATTTCTTCTCTGTGCTGACCAGTGACAGGACCAAAGGGAATGGCCTGAAGCTGTGTCAGGTTGGATATCAGGAAAAGTCCTTCACCTAGAGGTGGCTGGGCACTGGAACTGGCTCTCCAGGGAAGTGGTCACAGTACCAAGACTGACAGAGCTCTAGAAACATTTGAATAATTCTCTCAAGCACATGGTGTGACTCGGTGTGACTCTCCTTAAGGCCAGGAGTTGGACTCTGATGATCCTTGAGGGTCCCTTCCAACTCAGCATATTCTGAGTCTTCAATTCTATGGTTAGAAGGAGGACCTTATGGACCAGATAGCTACAAGGACTCCTCCTCACCCAAGAACTGGGTAGATCTACTAGTCTATAGGGTGTAGATGTCACCTTCTCCTCCTTGTGTTAGGCAGTGTCCTGAAGGATAGGTAGGTGTACCTGCATCAAGGTCGCAGTCAAGACAACTTATTTACAGATTCCCTTTAGAAATCCTATAGATTTCCATGTTTAAAATGTCCATGCTGCTCCTGTTCCTACACAGTGGCACAACTTGAAACAGCCTCTCATTAGCCCACTGTAACTGGGGAACGAGTCCATTTATTTTTCCCTATCAAAGCCTAATCTTGACAGAGATGAAAATATAAGACTGAACTATAATTTTGGACTATGAAACTGGGGTTTTTTTGAGGCGATGATATTGTGTTTGCTTATAGCAATTTGGCAAACACTTCAGATTGAACAAGACATTTCTTTTTGAGAAATGCCTGCTGTTCCTGTGTAATAAGAACTTGAGAAGCAACTACTCACGTATTTCGCTATCCATTCTTATTTTATGGGATTTAAGCCAAACCATACTTGAAAAACACTGTGCACCACAAGAATTCATTCACAATCCTGAATCTATTTCTTTCCTTCTTTTCTTCACTATGCATAAAGGTGGGCTTTTTTCCTTCTTTTGAGCAAGTCACAGTCCATATTTTAACCTGTTTTATGCTCAGCAGATAATTCCTTCAAAAGAGGAACCTGTGTTCCCACTCTGCCTGTGCCCTTGGGATTTCTATGCCTGTGACTGAGAGCCATTTTTTTCTTTTTTTCTGTTCTGAGATTCACCTTCTCAGTATTCACAGAAGTCTTTCCTATTCCCATTCACCGCTTCAGGGAGATGAACTTATTTTTAAAGAAAGATAATTATTAATAAAACTGAGGAATATCACATATGAAACATCAGTTAAAAGAGCTTCAAGGGATAAATTATGGTGACAAGCTAGGAAGGTAAGAATTAAACTATAAATTTTCTTTCTACTCCTACTGAAATGGGGAAACAAAGTTTTCTAACTCCAAAGTTTTCTTAATCTCCAGGCAACACATCTTCCCTTCTGCTACTGTCCCTTATTGCAGAAAAAGAAACTTCTATTACCTTTGGAACAGTAGAATAATTGCCCAAGAAAGCAAGCCAGGCTCTGTTCTTAAGGTTAGCTGTGCCCTGTCAGTGAGTGCAGAAGGAGGTGACAACAGAAACACTTGAAAGGAAAGGGAAAGTCAGTAAGTTTGTATTTACTGTTGAGAAATATTTAAAAGGGTCTTTTGTATTGTACAACTCCCTGTGGCCACTCAGGCATTGCCTTAGAGTTGAACTTCCATGGCATTGGTTTTTGAAGTGTTGCAGCAGACCCGGCAGTGACCAACAGTGCTGCTAATCTTTTCTCCACAACCATGAAGAGAGGGTCAGCCCGGCCACTCTTGGCCATTTCCATGCTGGCTAGATGTCTGTGGCTGAGGGATTTAGGGCAAAGACCACATGATGACGGGGTGTGCTCGTCACAGATGCCTCAATGACTTTGCTCAAGACGTTGAGGTCAGCGGCAGGATGTTACTCAGTGAAGGCTCTGCTATCGCACAGCAGCAAGGACATGTCTCTGGAACAACTGCGCAAAACGAGATAAAGCAGAGGAAGAGGCATTTTTTTCTTTGTTTCTTTTCCATCTGCTGGTGTGTCACTGAAGGTGATGAGATGTCTTGCAACCCTCTTTTCCCCCTCATGTTTTACTGTGAGAAGATGCTAATATCTTCAGAATGGATGCAAACAAAGGGGAATAATGAGGATACAAATAGCTCAATTAGCCTAAAAGGTTCTTTTTACTTATTTTAGCACTAAATTAGTTGATCCCAGTGTGATCTGACATGGCAATTCCCATGTGTTTCATGAATTCTCCTTTTGTATTTCAGTCCCATCCAAACCTCTCTATAATTTATTTCATCATTCTCTTTTAATCCCATAATGGTATGTTTTTTTTAGTCTGCATGACTATATGATATTAAGTTCTAGTTTTTTCTTCCTTTCTTTCTCTCACACTTTTTGTTTTTTCACCCAGTGCAGTGTACTGCAACGTTTACCTTCCCACACATAACATGTTCTTGGCTCCTGCCTTTCACAGACAGATAAAAATGGAGACAGGTGTTTCCTGTAGCCATGTCCATTAATGGCAAATGGCAAATAGATATACTGGAAAAGCAAAACTTTCAGAGCTCCTCAAACACTGCATATTATCCATCAATATTATTTGTTTGCCTTAATAAATGTGCTCTGGCCTAATGCAAGTCCCTTTGGACTGCTGTCTGCAAGTGTATGAGATTGAATTTTGTTGGATGGAAGACAAGTATTCTGAAATTCCAATATTCTGCATACAAAAGTATTTGTGGGGAAAGGATTGCATGTTTTCATGACTAATTCTGCCAAGAAGAGAATATTCGCCATATGACTTTCTATTGAGTCCCAACTAAACCCCCCCCAGAGACCAGAAAACTTGAAGTATTTTCAGAGAATATGTTTTGATCAGTTTGAAGAGAATAAAAGCACTCAGCAAAATTAGTATTGATTATGAACAAGGAAGACACCTTAGAAATCTGGGTATTATGCAAGCTAATAGATAGATGACATTGATTACACAGCTGCATTATTGTAAGCAAATAAATACATTTCAACTGTTTCTTGTTCTTATATTGAAATTTTGCATGCTGGTGGTTTTAGATGTTCAGAGTACAGAGCAGTATTAATTTAACTGTGTCCCATTCTGTGCCAATACAGGCCAAAGAAAGTTCCTATTCCTGACAGGCAAAATTTCAAGTATTAGACATGAAGACATGGGAGGGTGAAGGTAGAATAGCATGTTTCTTTTTCACTGTGGAATGTAGCAATTCTCACCTTGTACAGTCTGAAAGCAGGATACTGTTATGAGAGGAACAGGGATTATTTTAGACAAAATTCAAAAGACTACAACTCCCTGTTGGTGAGGTATCTTGTCAGTTAACAGTTTAAGCTCTAAGGAAAATAGAGACACTATGATATGATTTTTTTTTAAGTTTACCAAAGGAAGAAGAGAGAGAGAAATGCCTTTGAGGTGAGGAGCTGAATTCTAGATGCAGACTGGTGAACAGAAGGGAACTAAGGGAACAGGATTTGTCACTGAGGAGTTTTAATGTGGAAGTGTATAAATTTTGGGTAAATAAAATAACCTTTATACTGTACAGCATATATGTGAATATAAAACTGCACATTCCATTAAATTGCCTAGAGAACTGAGACTCAGGTAATTTCTGTTATTTCTTTGTATTAGTCCTTCCACCTCTTATATGTCCACATAATGCTTCCAAACACATTGATCAGATAATGTCTGAAGAATTCTTCAATTGGCTGTGGTGTGAGGAGGGACTCCAAGAAAGATGAGTGTATTTCAGGGGAACCACAGGTCAGCCACAGTAGAACAAAAATTGGATTTGAAAAATACTCATGTCCAATACTAATTTTGCCTAGTCCTGGCAAAATCAAGTTAGAGCAGCATTTTGTTGTGATGATAAATGTGTAAAAATAGCAGTACATCTTCTTATTCAAAAGAATAGTCTGTCCCTATACACTCCATACTCCAAAGATAAGTCTCTTCCCAAGGCAATGGAGGCCCACACTACTTCAGTAATTTTTCAGAGTACTATTTTTAAACAAAATCAGACGATAATTCTAGATATTTCTGGTATTGACTACTTTAACTTAATCACGTTTAGGTCCTAAGCATGACTATGTGGGAAAGTAAGATATTCCTATCACAGCCCATTCCACAGGTCACATCCTCTTGCTCATATATAGCTCAGTGGCACTTGAAACAAGAGGCCTGGAGCATGTGAGCTGGGGAGACATCCCAGTACACAGTACTCGTGTAACTGTGAGAGATGGGGTGTCCTGTGTGAAGGTCACTAGTGTGGTTATGGTTAATGACCTTACTCTATACCAGGTCACAGGACTTCTGAAACCTCAAAATGAACATGAAGCTAATTACTGCATCCCTGTGTTTACATATTGCATATGCCAATGGGTCCTAATTCTGGCCTTTGCGAGCCTGAGTTACTATAATTGAGGAATCTATCTTGTGAAGAGTTTGGTTGTTTATTTTCCGTTTGCTGCTGCCAAGAGGACTTCTCATTTCCTTTCCTTGCGAGGGTTTTGACTCTTTAACTTTAACACATTTCCAGCCTCCAATAGTAGGGCTGCTGAGACCAGGAATCCACTAGCTGCCACAAGAAGGGAAATGGCATCCTGGGGATACCCCAAGCAAGGCAGAGCATGGTAAGCACTCAGCTGCTGCTGCCACTGGCCAGCAAACATGGGCACTACCTAGAGAAGAGATCTGGGTGAATAGGCTTCAGAAGAAAAAATAAGGCCAAAATGAGTCAAAATGATTTGTGAATCCAAAATATCTAATAATAAAGGATGTACTGACTAGAAATCAAGGGCTGAAAGGCTGTAAAAAGCTCTTTTTAACCTTGTAGCATTTACAAGATTTGATCATAGGCAGTTTCGAAAGTTTTACTAAGTTACAGCCTGAAAATAGAGATATCAAAATCTAAACTAATTACTAGTAATATTTCATTTCACTACAAATTATTTTGTTTGTGCTACTGTGAATATTAAATTCTCATCAAACCTCCCAGTTCTGACAGGCACACATGAACCACACAAGCAGGTAGTATATCCATGCTGTGTGCCTCTGTGTATACGGTGCTACACATGAATGCACTCCCTCTGTACACATGTACCATACCAAGGTTGTGATCTCTGAATAATATGCATCTTGAAGAACCGTCAGGTGAAAATGGTTGTGCCCTCAGATATAAAAACCAGTTTAAGCCCCACAGGTTGCTGGGATGACACTCTCCCTGTGCTCCTTGGAAGATGTTCTCCTATCTTGCTGCTAGCTCTTCTCTTGCCACCTTCTGCCTCTTCCCTGTCCTGGCGAGACTGGGAGCAGTGGCAAGGTGACTCAGATGCCCTGAGGTCCACTGGAGCATGCTATAAAAAATGTGCTGGGCACTCTGATGATAAAAAGCATCAACCTCATATTAACAGGAATAGTGTCAAAGCTGAGACAGAAGTATGTGATCAATTGTTCTTGTTAGGCAAGTGAATAAAAAAAAGCTGATTGCATTCTTTTATTAAAATGTGAACAATGTGAGAACTGTCCTCCTCAAATCACTAAACCAAATAAGGGATAGAAATCAGCTCTTTTTCTCTTCTGACCCTCCCTTTTGGTGCCTCCTTGTGCTCCAGAATTAGCTAGCTGACTGTATTTTAGATGCCTGAGCTTTGTAGGAAAAGGTGAACAGAATGCAAGCACCTCAAGAATCCTTCCTCCCCCTTCCAAAGTATCCATCAGGTATTCATTCATTTGGCATTAAATTTCCAGCACCTGCCTAAACTCTTCCCTCTTGAATAAAAATTTGGTATTGAAACCTCCAGCTTCAGAAAGTAAAAGCTGCATCTCTGTTTGTTCTGTGAAAGAAAAGAAGGCAGAGGTCTGCTCCTTGCCCACAAAGTCCAGGTCCACCTTCTGGCTTGCCACCAAACCA
Source organism: Sitta carolinensis (assembly GCA_032173965.1). NCBI lineage: Eukaryota > Metazoa > Chordata > Aves > Passeriformes > Sittidae > Sitta > Sitta carolinensis. The sequence goes on from JAVUNC010000004.1 coordinate 52,667,325, forward strand.
GCTGGGGCTCTTCCCTCCATAGCAGATTTGACTGGGGAAGAGGGCAGGTCAAGCAGAGTCCTCAAACAAACTCCCAGTGATGTTATGCAGACATGCAGGAGTCTGCCTAGTCTCTGATCTTCCTCCCTGGCACAGCTGGGAGCACTGTAGCACAACTTATTCATGGCACCTTCACCTTCAGCGATTTACCATTGTTTCAGGGAGAGGCACACAGGAAACTGCAACTACTCTCCCCTCTCAGTGCCACAGGGCAGAGACCAGAGTGCAGAAGAGCAGCATGTTGTTCTCTCCTACTCCTCATCCCTTCCTTCCTCTGCTAGAACATCCTCACGTACCCGTTTTTCTCCCCACACTGGTCTTTATTGCAACTCACAGTTAATGCTTCTAAAGTCCTTCCCCTAACTCCTTGTGATGTAAGGAGTTCTTTCTGAAGAAGGGTCATGTTTGTCACTGCTGGAAGAGGAAACGAGGCTCTTCCAGGATGTGTGCCACAGTGGGATACTGTGACAACTTCCTTCTGTTGTCTCTTCAACAGACTCCATGTCAAACTGTTTTCTCACTTTTGGACAGTATTGCTAGAAAGTAAATGTGAATGGATGTGCCTGCTGGAAGCAGGGCCCACCTGGCTCTCAACACCTGGAGGCCTAAACTCCTCACTATTTTGACCTGAGTGTCCTGGAAAGAGGAAAAAATGCAAGAAAGAAGTTTGATAGCACATCTATCAAATCTAGTCCAAGAATGCAAAACATTTGGGGTATGTGAGCTACAGAGTAAATTAGGCTGTGGATGTTTCAAGTCTAATGGCGACAAATGCAGCACTGTTTAATCAGCTAAATCCTGGGCTATGGAACACTTCCATGTATAGCAATGCTGTTATTACACTGCAGCCATGGGCAGCATGGCACTCATTCATTATTGTGTTACAGCTGCCCTTTTTTTAAAGGGCCTGATCCAAGACCCACTGAAATCCCATTGACTTCAGAGTACTGCGGATCTAACCATAAAGCAGGGATTTTCAGCATTCCTTTGCAGCAAAGTGAAAACAAAGGAGTACTTTTTTGGCCGCTGTTTCTCCTCATCTCTCTGGATATTTGCCTGTTCTTCCCCACCCAGACAGCTCTGTTTGTTTTTCCCCACCCAGGTCCCTGCATCTCTAGCCTCATTGTCTCTTCCCAGCTCACTCTCCCTGCCAGCTCTGACACCTGATGTAGCCTTTGGTCTGCTTTGGCTGCCACCTCCCAGCTCTCTTTCACCTTCATGACTTTGGAAAGGGTATGAAGTTAAGTTACGAAGTTCAGCACTTGCTATAAAGGTCCTGTGCTATAAAGGTCCAGGGAAGCTTCAGAACATTCCAAATGAGATGATAACATCCAATGTTATTCTCAGAGATCATAAAGATGGGGAGAGAGGTTGTGGGAACCTCTATGGAAGATTTTTAAGGAGGTTAGACAAACAAACATCAGAGCCAGCCTAAGTATAGTAGCTCATATCCAGAGACTAGTACTGGACTAGATAATTCCTTGATCAGCGTTTATAAAATGGCTACAAAATTTCCACACAACTTTTTCTTGCCTGTTGCTTTCTGCAGAACTCCCACAAAAAGACAAGCATACTGCCCAGTTAGAGAGCACAAATCCAAGTATTCCTGTCCACTGACATCAGTATAAGGCCTCCTGCTGTCATTTACCAAGCTCAGACTTTTATTTGGGCCTGAGTCAAAGAACTGAAATCAACTTTTCATTCTTTTTGTCCAGTTTAGTCCTTTGCATTGCAGAGATATCTGTTCATGTTTTCTTTGCATTCACCAGCTTTGAATAATTGTAACAAGAAGAGTACAGGCCTGGATTTTCTTGCTAATTTACCAGAGATATAAGGTAGTATACCTCTGCCAAGGAAAATGTGTCTAAACAGACCTGCAGATGCAGATATGGTACTTGAGAGGCATATCGCTGTAAGACTAAGTCTGAAAAGAAAAAATAAGGACAGATGCAAACAAATATTATTTTTCAGTAATTTTTGTTGAAGCAATTTTGTAGCACCAAATATTATTGGAAGAAAAAACCCAACAGTCTTCATTTAAAAATATGGTGGCCAAGCAAGTCTCAGAAAAAGCATTTTCTAAATTTTCTATTTTTAGTTCCTTGAAATTCAAAATGGTAGCAAAAGAATTAACTGGTGTTCCATGAGTGAAAGGTATACAGCTGACATTAAGGTCAGAATTTGACAATTAACTGTGGGTATTTTCTGTTGTTGTTTCGTTTTACAAGCAAAATGATCCAGTAATGAAATTTCTCAATTCTAATCTAATCCTCCCCAATATCTACAGCAAACGGTAGCCCCAGTGTAAAGATTTACAGCTACAGTTATGTCTCTGCTTTGTTCTTGAGCGTATATTTACTTCTGCCCATTTGCTTTCTGAAATTCTCCCTCATTTGTCATCTGAAGAACTCCGTTTAAAAGAAAAACAGGCTTCAGACATGAAACACAGCTACATTCCTGAAACATGAGATGAACAACCTTTAATTCATGCAACCTTTCATTTACAGTAATGTTTAATGGATGGACTGGTTTCATTATGGACAATGCCTCTCCCTGTCATTAGCTGCAGAAAGGTCTAAAACTGTTAAGCATTTAAAGGAGCTACATTTCAGGCTCTGTATTCCGTCCTCTGCTCCCTCCCCCACTCTCCATCACCCCTTGTGACTGCCCTTTTTCTAAGTGCATAATCTAAATGCTGTACTCTGCAAATTGCACTTTTTGCTGGCTTCGAGCTTCGAAGAACCCTTCTGAACACATTTTATACAAACCCTAACAAGGTCAAAGTTGGAAAAATCTCAGCTGGTGGACTTGGATCCCATGAGCTGGGACCATTTATAATTAATATTAATGAATGGCAGATGACAGATGTTTATTGCCTAAGCAGAAATGTGCATTGCTAAACCAGAAGGATTTAGTTTAAATCCAGAGGAACTGACTTTATTTCTTGTACGGATGTAGGGTGGTGCTGGGGAATGCCAGTGGGTGATCCAGCCCCTACTACCTTTAGGCATGAGATTGAAGTTATAAAATACATAATAAAATTTTTTTAAACAATAATTCTGTAAAAAAGGATCCTGAGCTCTTTATTTGAAGTATGACATTTGGTTCTTCAAAACATTAATTGAAGTAAGGAGAGGACTGTCTGCGCACTTTTGCAGCTCTGATTTGTAGCAGCAGTAGGTTTTATCCATAGAGTCTAAAGCACCAAAATTAAGGAACTTTTATCTCTGTTATACACTTGTGGAACCTGAGGAAGTCATATAGAGATGGTATTATAAAGAAAAAAAGCCTTTGTCACTGAGAGAAAGGATTACATTCCCAGACACAGCACATTTTTTGTTGTTGGATTTTTTTTCCCACAGTGGTCTTAAATTAAACTAAAGCTATGATGCATAAATCTCTCAAGTTTAAATGTGACACAATGGAAGATGTATCACGGAGATGGAAGAGCCTCATCTCTGTGAATACCTGTGAATACTTAAGGCTGATGGAATCTCTGGTTTCTATCTGAAAGAAACTTTCACAGCACATAAATTAACTTCCTGGACATAGTGACACCTTGGGTAACATTTTCAAAAGTACAAGAACAATTTTAAGTAACTTCTGGTTGAGATTGAAGCAAGAGTCTATTTGTTCTGAATCACTTGGACAAAACATCCTGCTCCTTATAGTACCTTGCTACAGTATGTGTGCAACAACTATCTGCTGTTTTCTTGCCCTTGAGTTTTCTACACTTCTGTAATACAGGAGTGCAAAATATTGTTTGGTTTAGCAGCTACAGGGTTGGTCTCGGGTTTTATAAGACTGCCAAAGGAATTGCTAACAAAAGCAGGTGGTACTCAAATCTGTAGAAATAGCGAGTAGTTTCTGCTTTTGGCTAAAGCAGAAGTTCTTGGAGCAGGCAAGAAAGTGATTAGTTACTTAATTTGAAAGAGAAGCATTTGGTGACTAGGGTACAGTGGGCTTCTTCACCTGGAGGCAGGAGGCAGCTGGAGACAGAGGCTGCTGATCTACAGTCCAGATTTTTCCCAGAGAGGCTAGACAGAATCCTGAGTTGTTGCAATACATTGCTGTACTGAAAATATCACTCGCTGAACTTTTGTATCAGGTTCCTTAGAACCTTTTTAGCATTACAACAGTTTAGCTCCTGTAACCAGCCCTGCTGTATGGGCTGCACACTCACCACAGGAACACCTAGGGGTGTTACCATTTTACCAGCACTGCTGTAACACTCTTAAGGCACCAGCCAAGTAGAAGAATAAAACATGCAAGTTGTGCTGAATGGCCATTGTGCATTGCTGGCAGGATCTCTGTGAGACAGGACACAGGGCAGATCTCGTGGTGGAGGTGGATCAGGGGTTGTAGACCTTCTTTAGAACTTGGGGTTGTTCTGTCACGAGAGCCTGTGTTCTCTTCTCAGTGGGGGCTGTATCTCCTCCAGCCTTTGGGCCATGTGGCCTCGCCTGCATCCATCTCAAGAGCATGGCAGTCAGTTTATGAAGTATCCTAACTGAAATGGGCTCCACTGATGCACTCTCACATGGCAAAATCATTCTTTACATTCCACTTCCAGCTACTCATAAAGCTGGCTGCTTACTTCAGTGTGTTACTACAAAAAGCTCTAAATGCAAACTACATCCTCAGAGGAATTTAAAAAGAATAAACTTATCACATTCTTGGGGAAGAAAAAAGAAAACCAAAAGAAGGCAAGACAGCCTGAAAAATTCACATGGGCAATTCCTATCTGTGATTCATGTTAAATTGAAGACTTACAGGCAATGTTAAAATATTTGTATTCAAGTTCCTTCTGTGCGTATCCACCATGACCCTTACTTAGAAATATTTTTTTTTTAATATTTTATAGGCGTTGATTTTCCAAAGAAATGGAAAATACCAGATTACCAAAGTCATCGTATTTCCCAGAAACTTGCTGATTTCAATGAAGTCCCAGTCGAAAGTAGGCAGGTTTCTGAAACAGCCTTGTGTTTGTGTTAGGTTTATGTCTAGTATCCTTCCAGCCTGCCCATTGGATTGGCCTCTGACAACCCACCTGGCAGGCTGACAAAGACTCAACAGCCTGAAAACCTGAGATCCCTTTGGTAACTTTGTCCAAGATTCCCTAGGTTCCTTGGGCTATATTCTGAATTCTTTTGTCATACGAATTCCCTGAGTCTTTTTCAGAGGCAACTCAAGAGTCTTGGTGATCCCAATGTCATTTTCTATAAGCTTCTCTCCACTTGGTAAACTGCCAGGTATTCTCTCAAGAGGTAAGAAAAATACTTAGGAAACATATGGACATGGCCAAAGCTAAATCTCATGTCACCCTTTTAGAGAGGGAATTTTTGGTATCTCTGATCTGTATGAAATTTAGAAGCCTGACCTGTCATTTTAATCAATGTGAAAATGTATTTGGAAATATTGGCACTACTTAGAGAGAGGAGGATCAATGCTTTGGCCAGCTGAAATAGTACACACACACTGGAGACACAAAACAGAAAGAGACAGTCAATTTTCAACACCTTGATTTGAAAAGCATCCTTGAAAGCAAATTCTGTCTTCAATTACACCAAACACCAACCTTAGTGACCTCTGTGCGTTTGAGCAAGTACAACACAGAGGTCAAAATTGGGCCTCTGGTGAATTTAGGTAATTACAGCCTTCTTCTGTGCAGATAGTTTTGCTGAGAGGATCCATCAGGAGCTGCTGTCCCCCTGTATGTTACCTGCTGCTGACAGGCTGATTCAGCTGGCCAGCTGGCCTGAGGTGCACAGGGACTCCTGTCTACCTGTCAGCACAGGTGTCACCTCAGGCAGAAATGCAAACAAACGATGCTCAGAGTGGAGGGGACAAGTGAACCGTGCCGAGAGGGGCCAGAGGTGCATCCTGCTGATTCCTCATCTTCCTTTACCTTCTTGGCATATCAGAAAACTTTAGAAAATGTAAGGAGGGGACTCCAGGGAGAAGGAATAGGTGCACCTATACCAGCAAATGAAATGGTGGAAGATGCCCAGGCTCCCTGGTCCTGGTGTGTAGTACCAGGCCAGGAACTGTGGGCCTGACCCAAGTGCTGGAGTCAGCACCTGCAAAATGCCTCCAGGATCTGTACTCAGTCAGAAGTATAGCCCAGTTCTGAGCCACGGTCAATAATGGAAAAAGGCATTCCTCGGGATGCACCCAGACATTGGGGCATATAAGTATCATCTGAATTACCAGGTTCCATTGAGGCAATCAGTTTAAACAAAGCCAAGGAAAACATCTTTTCTTACTTATCCCTCCCTTCAGAGCATACCGAGCACAAATTTGAGCACTAAATAAATAAGTTTCTTTGGGGTTTTCTCTATTTTACTATTGTACTAGAAAGAGTTTAAATGTCTGCTGAGGCACTAGCATCTGTCTCTTATCATGTATAACTTTTCTTGATTATTTCTAGAGCGGCAGACTAAACATGCAACTCTGACATAATGCAGCATCACATTTTTATTTCTGATTTGTTCAAAAGTCTTCACCAGCTGAAAAAAGTCTCTAAAGAGGACTATATTTATGACCTCAATCCAAGCTAACAGAGGGTTTGGATTATTGGTGACTAGAAGGAAAACAAGCTATTAGAGATTTCTCCCAATATCCTGATGCTCTAAGAACAGGGTAAGGGCTTTTGGTATCAATTGCTATTATTTGCAATCTTCGTGCTGGTTCCTGACTCTCCTAGTCTTAAAAGAGGCCTATCAAGTGGATTTGGACATTCATGGACTTTTTTGCCTCTTTTTGGAGAGCTGTGAAAACCCAATCCCATTCAGAAGCCACCATTAAAAATCTCAGGGAAGAAAATGCCAGTTTCCAAAATAGCAGCATGGTCTATGTCACTTCCTGTGCTAAGGAATGGCAAGTGATTTTCTGGTTTGCTAATTTGCCATTACTTTCCTGTCTTTGGAAGCTATGTTCAGACTGTATAATCTGCGGGTTCTTATAAGATGAAAACTGTTACGTAATTACAAAATTGGTGTTGTTAGCACATTAGTCCTCATTAAATAAGGCTGCTAACAAATTCCCTTAGTCCCAATAGACGAGCATGAAGGGAATAAATCCCCACAAGCGCTTGTTTGAAGAGGCAGCAGTAAATGTCTCCACAAACAGCAAACAGAACTCATTATAGGAATCCACTTTTTCTGGCTGCTTCTTTGACTGGAGGCAATCCTATTTTCAGGCACTGGCAATATCTCTTCTATGGTACAGGAAAGGCACATCTAACCAGTTTCTATTGCAAGAGGTCATCATAAACCAGGGACTTTCCATAAGCCTTGCTTGTGAGGTCTTGAGTGTAGAAGTGTCATTTCCTAACCATCCACAGAAGAAATTATATCTCCTGACTTCCCATACACCTAACAGGATGCAACTTTCTCCTTAACTCCTACAACAGTGAAAAACCCAGCATCTCCTGTCTTGGCATAACTAATCTGGTCAGCCTCCTCTCATTCCTCTCTGCCTGCTTTATACAAACAGCTATGGTGCAGGCCCAAGCTATTTCTGTATTTGGAAACAACATTCTCATTCTCACTAATGTGCCTCTTTCAGCGCCCTTTCTTGCAAGGACAAGCTAGCACACAAAATGTAAATAAGAACATTTTTCAAGTGAATTCAATCTAGTAGTCCAGATCCTATTTTCAGAGGTAAATGAACATTAAGGATCCTCATACAAAGACATTTAAAGTCTACATCTAGAGAAGTATCCACTCTTAAGAGGAGATAGGACACGTAAGTACAAGTTAGTCACCAAGTCCCATAATACAGTTGCTCATCCATAAGAATCAAAGCTTTTGAGGTATAGCATCATCATGGAATCACAGGACGGTTTGGATTAGAATGGGCCTTAAACATCATCTAATTCCAACCCCCTGCCATGGACAAGAACACCTTCCACTAGACCAAATTTTTTGAAACTCTGTCCAAACTGGTCTTGAACATTTCCAGGAATAGGGCAGCTGCAGCTTCTCAGGGCAACCTATTCTAGAATTTCTTCTTAAGATCTAATCTAAACTTACTGTCTTTCATTTTAAAGACATTCTTCCTTGTCCTGTCACTGCCTGCCTTTGTCAAAAGCCCCTTTCCATCTTTCTTGTAGGCTCCCTTCAGGTACTGTAAGGCCACAATTAGGTCACACCAAAGCCATCTCTTTTTCCAGGCTGAAAAATCCTAATTGTCTCAGTCTTTCTTCTTAGAAGAGGGCTCCGTTCCTCTAATCATCCTGGTGTCCCTCCACTGGACTTGTTCCAAAAAATCAGTGTCCTCCCTGGGCCTGGGATCCCAGAGCTGGATGCAGTGTTCCAGGTGGGGTCTTACAGGAGAGGAGGGGCACAATCCCCTCCTTCCCCTTGCTGGCCACATCTCTTTGGATGCAATCAAGGACACCATTTGCATTCTGAGCTTCAGGAGCACATTGCTGGGTTATGTCCAGCCTCATCCATCAGCACCCCCAGATCTTTCTCATCAGGACTTCTCTCCATCTGCTCACCCCTCAGCCTGTACTGGCAATGCAAGTTCTCCTGACCCAGGTGCTGTACCTTTTCTTGTTACCTTGGCCTTGTTAAATCTCATGAGATTACCATGGGCCCACTTTTTGAGCTTGTCCAGGTATCTTGGATTATCTAAGATCACCAGATAGAACTATGGATATGACACATGCCTTAAGATCTGTATCCATCTGGACTGGTATGGAAACCAGGTGGGCTATCACCATGCATCTCAACAGCAAGAGAACAGAGGTTTGGCTAAGTACTTGCTCTTTGAATGTGTTTGGACCTTATCTCTGTTAAAATTTTATCCGTATTCTCTTCAGCATTTGGAATATCTTCAGCAGTACGGCAGGCCAGGAAATGCACTAAGTCATGCAGCATCTCAATTGTTCTAAAGTTGTTGACCCTCACATTCTGGTTACCAGAAATCTAGTGATTAAAAAAAAAGGGCTACAACAGCTAATGGGAACAAAAAAATAATAAAAAAGACTGCTCTGAAAAAAGTTATGCAGTTATGCTGTTTAAACTTCAAAAAGACATACTAGATGAATCAGCCACTTGTGGCTTGGGAATGAAAGGAGAAAGTCCATTGCATCACTGGGCAGGCGGGGGTTTGGAGGATTGTTATCTTGGCAAGTAGTGCAAGTACATGCTACAGGCTATGTTCCAGAAAAAAAATGTGTCACTTTTCTTGAAAATGAGACTGCTCATTTGCATAATATGGAATGACTGTATTGTTGACAGAGCTAGAGTAAGGGAGCTCAGAGCCTGGGGCATGCTCCTCTTCCCGGTTTTTTTGCTCAGCACTGGTTTCTTTGCGTCATGCTGTTGCTGTCCAGGCCACATCATGAAGAAAGTGTGACAGACTTTTAGTTTAAGAGGACTAAAAATGCCCCTGAGAAGGGTGTGGACAGGTGGGAAGGAGAGCAACACAGTGTGGTGGCACTTAACCTTTAGGTTTTGTCCCTGTACCTTATGAGCTACAGAGGGATTGGAGCACTGGTACTGCAGCACCAGTGCTGACAGTGCTCCAGTAGCCAGAAAAGTGCCAAGAGATCAGACAAGGCTGGGAGGGGTGTGAAAGAACACTGCGGCACATTACAGCAGTGGCTTGTGGTCTTTTATTGCAGCTCTTCAGCTTATTACAGTGTAGTGGGGAGGATTTGTGGTCCGTGGTGACAGTCACAGTAGGAGCAGTGGGACCCCTCCAGAGAGGGGCCTGTTACATCAGTGCCTGCAATCCTGACAGGAGCAGTTCCATGACTCCTTTTGCTCTCCCATAGTAAATGTCTTCATTGGAGTGATGAAAGAAATACAATTCTCACAAATGTCTGATGCCAGATTCTCATCCCTCTGGGACTTCCATGAGGCCTACCCTGTAATACTTCCCCCCCATCAAAGTGAAGCAGTTTGCACAGTCAGATTTTATGTCTTCCCATGGTGTTTTGGGATTTCAGCACCCAAGTCCCCTGTAATAATTACAGCTGAATATAATAGGTGGAACTAAGAGACAATGCTTAAAGCATAAGAAATCTGTCACCTGTGGTAGTTAGTCCATGTCAGCCATGATTTTCTGAGTAACTGTCTGTCATATAGTATCAAGCTTTTGAGTACCAAGGCCTCCCAAGTCATGGCCAATACTTCCTCCTGCTAATCCATAAAATACAGCTATAGACCTAGTGGAAATACCACATCTGATGAGATAATGCAAAGGCTTCTCTGAAGTACCCTGGCTTGCTTAAATAGATGTATTCAGACATAGACTTGCATAAATACAGACACAGGAACTTCTTTGGCCCAGGGCTATAAGATATATTACAAGAACTCAGCACTCTGAATCTGATTAGACATGTAATTATATTGTTATCCAAACTAATTTCATGTCTGCATTTAATTTGAACTACTGCACTTTTCAAAATTATAACAAATTCTAGATTTTCATCAATATAGGAATTTTCTATTGTTAGAAGGTATCTCCTATGTACCAGAAAACTCGCAGTGCCCAAAGATCAATTTTTCCAGTACAGTCGTCTGTACAGTGCTTTAGTTCCAACATAAAAACTATTTTAACACAAATTAATTACTTTATTGTAATATATGTTGTAAGTTTTATACATTCATAATACAATGGCTGTAATATATAATATCAGAGATGTATTAGATTCTCCTAAATACTTCTCTGATATATATATTCTCTTCATAAGCAAGACACTCTAGTGGAAAATGTTTCATCTCCTGCCCAAAAATACCTTAATTTATATTTTTAAAAAATGTTGAACGGTCGTATTGAATCTATAAGAAGAAATAAACGTTAGTACCGTTAGTGCATCTCAGTAAGAATTCCGCGGCCCGCCGGTACCGCTCAGCCGCGGGCGGAATGAAGCAAGGACCGAGGGCAGGGCGGCTGGGAGGGACGGAGCACGGCACCGCGGCACCGCGGCGCCCCCGCGCGGGCCGCACGGGCACTGCAGCGGCAGGCGCCGGGAGCGAGGCACGGACAGGCCGAATGCGACAGGCTTCAGCCCGGGAGGACTTTCTAACAGGAGCACCCTTCGGAAAGGAAATTGAAATTCCAGGAGAATATATTCCTCCAGGTCATGTTATGGTATCGTTCACTTCTTCGCTGAGTTCCAGTTTTAGTAATGGCCTTGCCTTGTCGTCTTCTTCAAAGGCAAAGTAGGTCATAGAGATATAGAATGCTTTGGGTTGGGAGCGGCGTTAAACGTCATCTAGTTCCAGCACCGCTGCCGGGGGCAGGAACACCTTCCAAAAGACCAGGTTGCTCCAAGCCCCATCAAAACTGGCCATAAACACTTCCAGGGATGGGCCACCCACAGCTCCTCTGGACAACTTGTTTCAGTGTCTCACCACTCACCACAACAAAGAATTTCCTCCTAACATCTAATCTTAATCTCTTCTAGTTTAAAGCCTCTCCCCCTTGTCCTATTGTCCTATCACTATCTGCCCATATAATGAATAACGATTCATTATTTAATTACTTCACCTTTTTTTTATAAGCCCTCTTTAAGTACTGAAAGGCCAACTCTTATTCAGAGATGAACTTCTAAACTTAATGGTCCATGTAATTTTTGCAGTTTTCATTTCATAGAGAGGCAAATGCCCAAATTTCCAATGAATTTCCAATATCTCGTACCTGGTTAAATGTGCTGTTATGAAGTGCGTTTCAGCAAGTAAAAGAAAGAAGAAAAAATATTCAGGAATAAATCTCTGGAAAGAAGAGAGAAAGGATATGAACAGGCAGGGTGATGTATGCGAGAATGGGGCTCCAGCTATATCCCAATGCTAACAGAGAACTGCTGGTAGAATCTTCTCTTGGGTCTAAACTGAAACAGACTGACTAGGAGTAACATTACATTGCCATATAAAAATTCCCGATTTTAAAAATAGTAGTGAAAATAACTAAACCAGCAAAGATGATCCTTCTATGCTATATTGCTTTACTGTAACAGTACAGGTCTAGAGGGCAGATCTTTTCACAAATGGCAGCAGAATGGAGGTGGCAACATTCAATCATGTACAAAACTGCACAGAGGACTCCAAACTAGCTATCCTCAGAGGAGAAGAGAATTAAGACTCAGTTTTAAGTATTTTCCAGAGATCAGTTTTCCTTGTCATTTGTAACGATAGCAGTCTGATTAAAACAAAAACAGTAAAGTTGTGCCTAGATAAGTCCCTAGCTAGACAAAGATATCTTATTCTTAGTATATCCACACACATATAAATACATATATCCTGGTTCATGACTGAATGGGAAACCATTACATGTCATTCCAACATACTTCAAGAGCTGTGGCTGGGAAGTCACAGCTGAACGATTTTGGCTAATCACCAAGTGAGTAATGTCAAACACTGAATGTCTGGACAGTTTCCATTCAAATAACATTTCATCTTGGGCCAGCAGTATTTACAAACCACTGGAATGAAATCCCATACTCTCATTTATCCTTTAGTAAGAGACAGCAAGACAGCATTACAGCTGGGTAAGATGCAGCCTTCTGCAAGGAAGTCTCCCAGTTCCCCCAGTGGTGGTAGCTCTTTCTGAGCCTCCCACACCCTTTCTGCAGGTTTGTGGATGTATATTCAGGTAATCTCTGACTGGTTCCCTGAAATTTAAGGTGTCGTTTTTAATTTAAAGTTTTACTGTTTCAGAAACAACAAATGATAATGGCAGATATTGGTCCCTACTTGACTTAATGTGCATATCTAAACCTTCCCTTGATCTCCGATCCCAGGCAGTGATGGTAAAGAATGGAGAAGCTGTAAAATATTCCCATAATGCTAACAACAAGAAGATACAGCATATTCTCACATCTTGATCTTGCTCCTTGCTTTCTGAATTCTCTTCACCTCCTCTGAATCTCTCTTTCTTTATCTGACCTGCACCCTGTACTTCCTTTGATGGTTTTCTGGTCTCAGTATAAAACCACTTCCCCTGCACCTGCTCCCTCATTGTGACATACTCCCACAGAGCTCAATGAGGCATCAAAAAACATGTCTTTGGCTTTGAGGCAGAAATGGGCAAAACTGATAAAAATTTAACGCCCTCAACAGCAAGAGCTACTGCCAGATTTGTGTAACTCCCCATACACTGGTGTAGGAAAGCCTGGATTATCTCTGTTAAAATTTAAAACCGAAAAGTATTCTCTCTGTAACAGAGAAGGATAGATTACTTTCACTAGTATCATTACTGGGATATCATAAAAGAGAGTTTAGCCAGATGTTTTTCAATACTTGTCCAGAAACTTCTCCATGTAAGAAGGCATATGGATCAGTATGGCATTCTATCAGGAAAGCCTCCAGAGAGGTTGCCTTTGAAAATATCATTGGGATTCATCTAACTACAGGTGAATTTCAGCTGCATACCTAGTAGTTCCACACAGACAAAAAAACCTATCTTTTTTAAGCTTGTGAGTACTTAGAAGATTAAGCTAATTGATTGCACTGCTTTGTAGAGCTAATAGAAGAAATAGAATCACAGAAATGTTTTGGTTGGGAGGGATCTTTGAAGATCATCTCTGCCATGGATAGTGACATCTTTCACTAGATCAGGTTGCTTGGAGCCCCATCCAGCCCAACTGTGAACAATTCCAGTGATGAGGTATCCACAGCTTCTGTGGGCAGCCTGTTCCAGTGTCGCACCACACTCGGCATAAAGAATTTCTTCCTCACATGCAAGCATAAATGAACTCTATTATATCATCTCCACAGACAATATACAAAATTTTAATGTTCCTAAGGGGACAGGATGCTTTATACGAGAGGTCTGTAGCAGAAACAAATTCCTCAACATCTTACCTTATCTAAAGCAATGAAATAGTTGAATACCTGCTTTTGTGACAATGGTTTAGGGTTTGATTTGAGGCACATTTTAGTCTGAAGACCATCATACACCTGTTCTGGAGCAGACACTTTGCCATGGGATTCGTGTTGCAATACCAAGAATCCCCTGGGATGTGGGTGTGATTGGACATTTCCAAATACTAAGAGTAGTGTCCAGCTCCTAATGGGAGAAGCTAATCCAGGCTGGTTTCAAAGGCTATGGCAAAATGAGTGACTCAGAAATTGCAATAATCTGAGCAAATCTTCTAATGTGCCATCATTTTTTTTCAGGGAAAAAAAATAGAGAGGAGAAAAGAAAAAATTCCAACAAAGATGAAAGCAAGGAGACAAGACAGGAAAGCAAAGGGCGAGCAGCCCGAAGACAAAACCGAGAACAGAGGGAAAACAACAACAAAACGCAGCCGAAGAAAAGGAAAGCCCCAAACAAAGAACAGGACCTGGCACCCGTTGACACTGCACATTAATGGCCCTCCATGATTGTTTAAGTCTTATGATGCTGCTATCTCCACCAGATCGCCCTGACAGGTGTTCCAACCATTCAGGCTGCAAATGGACAATGCTACCAGTTATTATTAAACTTTAAACAACATTCCAAATACTTCCTATATTCTCCAAGCAACAATAGTTTATAAAAGAGATTGACATGAGCCAAGGAAAAAAAATCTAAAGATGGGATACTTTAAAACTGTTATATTATATGCTTCCATGCATCTGTAAAAGGCAATTAAGAAATTTTGTATATATTAATAATAGGGTATAAAATATAGCAATATAATAATGAATGACATTCAGATGAACAATGTTCTTTTTCTTTGTAAAGTATTTTTCAAGTTATTGTTTAAGTATGAGGCAAGAGATATGTCTAAATCAAAGATGAAAATCGTATCCCTTCATATATTGTACATAATTAAGAGAAGGAAGAAAACATTTCTGAAGAGCCAGTAGGCACCCAAGGTTTTACAACCTCTGGTGGAGCAGAATGGGATTGCCCTGTTTTCCTGATCCATGCTCCAGACATGAGTGAGAAACACCTGGAAAAAGGGCTTCAGCTGCTAAGGGTAAGAAGCAGAAGCATCTGCAGCTTTGAAGACTGAATCCCTGAAGCAGAAGGAAACTGAGCTGAGCTTGAATAACGCTCTTATCTGTGGACAACACAATGTTTTCTGGTCTAAACAGTGGTACCGTGTGCTGTTTTATGCTTTTTATACCTATGTGTAACTTAAGTCTACATTTCAAATCTTCTGGTGAATGACAAATCATATTTGTAGGAGACAATGTTGAGTTAATAAAAACCAGAAAAATAGATCATGTAAGTATGTGTTTTTCACAGTGATGGTGTCACCTTTTCTGCTGGGGAATGGAATAATTTCAAAGTTTCGCAGACAGACAAGAACACAACTTACAGCTGCACTGTGCATCTAGCAAAAGAGTATCCATGAAAATAAATTAACAAACATATACAAATCACAAACTTCTGTTCAATTTACTTACATTCCTGTTCTGGTTCTTTTCTCCGACACAGCAGAAGTGAAAATCTCCAGTGCTCAGAGACAAACCAAATCCTGTGGTACCATTCTGGGTGTGTTAGAAGCTAGAGCAGCCCATCAGTGAAACACAGGTTATGTTACACACTGAGTTGCTGCTCAGAAATTGACTTACCCTTTACAGAAACATGTTGAGGAACCAGCATACCTCAGGATACGTGTTCTGTTGCCATGTTTTGCTCAATGACAGCTGTCACGGGGGTAGCAGCCCACCCACAGTGGAGTGTGGACTAGAACAGGTGGCAGGAGTCAATTCCCCTCCCTGTTTACTCTTTCTGTTTCTCACAGTGATTTTGACCTTAAAAAAGACCCTGTCCAACACTGAGACCTGTCTCTCAGGCTGAGAACACCTGAATGACAGGCCTCAGTGACTTTCCAAGAAATATCCTAATCATCCAGACAGCAATGTAGGATGGTCTCCTACGGTTTGTTTTGTAAGGCTTTGTCTCTAATGACACATGTAGATGCAGTAGTCTAACCGCACGGTGTTTAAGGCTTCCACAGTTTGCCTCCTACGTTAAAGAGAATTAATTAAAACTTTCTGTAACCAGTCCCTGATTTTATGCATTTATTATATTTTTGATTTTTTCTGAGATGAGCATCATACACATGTCCTCACACACAATGGGGTGTGAATGGGTGAGAGAGCAAAGTAGGGTGTGCTGAATGCCTCTGAGGAGCACCTAGCAGTGGGAAGCTGGAGCAGGGGTGACTATTTGTGATCTCCCTGCTCCATCGCATAACTTGTCTAAACCCTCCTCCAGAGTGGTCTGGTCTCAGCCTCTCACTATCGATCCAAGCAGCAACAGTCAATCCCTTCACCAACATCTTCCCACCTTGCTGGCAGCGGCAGCTGAGGAGGAGCTGGTCTTAGAGTAGTGGAGGGTGCAGAACCTCTGTGCAGCACTGAGGCTCTGGTTGATGCCGATGTAGAAAGAGGAAAGGAGAAATCCTCATGCTGCCAGACTCAGAAGCTGGCACCAGAGAAGGAGCACATAACAGTTCTGGGAAGAGAGGTGCTGGTATCACAACAGAAAGGGGAACCCAGTGCTTCAAACCCTCTTCTACAGCTGCAATCATTCATCTGTCTGTGGTGCTAGTGGGCAAACAGGGATGTTCAGCTGTTCAGAAAGAATTTACTCTTCAATTTCCTTCCTCCAAGGATAGATTTTTGGCCAGATGAAGCATCCCTACTTGGATTCAGTAAACTAGGTCAGCAGCTGGACCACATGAATAGTTGCACTCAGGGAAGATTTGTCTGCAACTCTTAAAACTAACCGGTAGGATTGTGTCTTTTCCCTGCCTTGATTAAATATAGGAGCTAAATGGCAAGGGGGCTTGGTATAGAAGAATAACTTTTGATGGAAGCACAAAAAAAATCTATAAAAATGAACAAGAGTGTTCAGAGAGGAATTTAAATAGAAGGAAAAAGGAAAACTAGATGTTATACTCAGAATGTCCCTGATCTCAGTTATTCTCTACTACAACACTTGGAGGAGTCAAAGGAATGCCATTTATCTGGCAAAGATAAACAGAAGACTGGAAAAGCAGAATCAAATAGTTCAAGAATTACAGACTGATGGAAAAGAAAGAGGGAGAAAGGAAAATAAGGTAATTTAGGATACAGAAGTGAGCTCGGTTATACACTGTCACGAAACCCGTTGTTACAAATTCCCTGCTTATGCAGGAGGCAGTTAAAAGTCTGTCTTACCAAGAGCAGAACTTGGAATGCTGTTACCTTTCAACAAGGAATAAAAATGTAAACAGAATTTGGCCCATGGCATTAATAATTTATAGCATTAGTACCTGAAAAAACATGCTACCTCTTTCCTGGAAATGAACGAGGAATTTGCTGTCATGCTGCTTCCTCCCACACCGAAAAATATCTGATAATATTGCTTATAGCCATGGTGAAGCACTAAGAGGTATATCCAAGTCATTTGGGCAAGTCCTGGTACAAAATGTAGACCACCCTTCTGGTAGGTGAACTACTCAATTGTGACTCCTAAGAAACTGAAGGAGAATATGGACCTTTGTAGGCCAAGTGTATTGCAATAATACCTTTAGCCCATCCAGTAATAAATGTGTAAAATCCGGAGTCAATGGTCTTACATGCTAGTGAGAGCTAGTGAGAGCTAGTGAGAACTCATAGGACTTTGCTGGACAAGATCTGATTAAGTAACAGGAGTAGCTGTGACCTAATCTGTGCAAAACTTCTTCCATGACAATTGCTTCCCAGTTAAAAAAATACCTCAAA
Source organism: Sitta carolinensis (assembly GCA_032173965.1). Lineage (NCBI taxonomy): Eukaryota > Metazoa > Chordata > Aves > Passeriformes > Sittidae > Sitta > Sitta carolinensis. Next base: position 52,685,033 of record JAVUNC010000004.1, read on the forward strand.
ATCTTAAGGGTCAATTTTAAGTAATTCCCAGAGAATTACGAAGAGCTTTTCTTAAAATGGGGCCTAAATTGAATGGACATTAATTATAAGCCAAATTCATTGTGTGCTAATTATTAAAGAATATATCTGAAATGAAATACTAAATATCAATTAAGGCCAGTAGATAAACACAAATTGAGTACTGTTTCTGACACTTAATCTGCTCAAGGAATTGTCATCAGTAACAAAGAGACAGAAAAAAGCAACTGTAATGTCCTGGGCTTCAGAGCTGTCTGACCAAGCTATAGCTTGTTCTCTCACCTGAAGATCTGAATAAGGGAATCCACTGTTAGAGAGTTTAAGTGCTAAACTGCTGAACCCTTCACTGAATTTATCCCAGCAACTTTATTCTGAGCCACCACAGCAGAGTTGTCAGGCTGACCAATGCACTAAATAAATGGCAGGTTTTCCTGTAGCCTGCTGAAAAGTGGCAGCTGAAGAACCCATCAGCAGAATGAGACCATCATCATCACCATCATCCCCCACAATGAAGGTCTTGTGTCTCTACTAGCAGCCTCTGGGTACTTGTGGTTGATGTGCTGACGGGAAAGCAGCGTATGAACATTGTTATTAATTCAGAAGAATTCCTCTATAGCTCTCATGAGTCACTATAATTATTTTTTGTTTCTGTGGTTTTAGACTCCGAAACTTATTGAAGGCTGAACTTTCTGATGCAGCATGAATTTACCATGACACTTGTACTTAATTGCTATGCATTGTTATTTGCAGAGACAGCACTGGGTTTAGTTCACATGGTTCACATGAAGTGGCACAAATTCAAACAAAAACCTCTGCATAGGATGACATAACAGCTGACCATGAGAGCTACTCTTCAAAGTGACATTCTGCAAGCATCAGCTGCAGAATCAGTCTTTCCTAAGTCCATCAGCAAGGGCTTGTCCACATTTTCAGGCTCAAATCTGCCACTTCACTGCTGTTATTTAGCACAAAACTTACTCATTAACGACCTTGTAGTCTTACAAGCAAGCACACTCTGTAGTTACGCATCTGTAAATAATTTTCTCATGTGGCTTCTTGTTAATGGGGGGTTTGATGTTTCCTAATATTTTGCAACGATTTGGCATAATTTAAAGAGAAGTTAAGTCAGCACGTTTGTTCACCATTTCAGTAACATACCTGCCTGTTACATCTTCCCCTCCTAACTTCACTGTGGTACTCCTAGTGGGTTTAGGCCTCCTAGTGGGTTAGGTTTTCAGATCTGGAATGCTAATTGCATTTAAAAAGCAAGAGTACCCATTGATTGGTTTGACACAGAAATTTCTGTGTTTTCATGTGCAAGTTCTTGTTGATATGTTCTATGCAGTGTTCCAGAGTGCTAACAATGTCCAAGTAAAACAAAGTGAAACTAAACAGGCTTACTAGCAGACTCACCTGTAATCATGGAATCTCAGCCTGGGGAAAGGAGGGTAGAGTAAGCAGCCTCTCTTGGATAAAATTGGCAGCACAACTTCTTCTGTAGTCACTACTGTGGAAGCAGAACAAATTCTTCAGGTATCACAAAAATATGAGGCAATATAGCAAGGACAGGAGAGATAAAAGTTGTCAGCTGGTCTGTCACCTTTAAAAGGATGATGTGAACAAAACTAAACCAGTAACAGCAACCACATTGTCTTGTATGAAGGGAATCAAGCACTAGGATAAATGATCCCAGAATGAAACCAATGGGATTAAATGAATTTAGTTCTTGATGTGAATATAGAAGGAAACCAGAGATGAGACAAATTAATGCAGAGAAGGGAACGGAGCGCTGGCTGGCTGCAGATAGGCAAGAAGCTGAAAAACATGCTGTCACTATTATTTAATCTATGCATGAAGTAATCTCTACTCATTTATAGTCTACTCCAGTACACCTGTGTCTAAACATGTTAATAAATTTCTACAGATATTCATACTGACATTGTCCAGAGGGAGCCAGTACAGTAACTAATACCTCGCTCTAGTAAAACTGCAATGTTTTCCCAGAGCATGATATTAAAGAACTGCTTTTATGATTTTTAGGTAATCTTTCTGACTGAAAAACAGGAGGGCAGTTCCTTTCCTACTTTAGGCTATAGCACAAAATACCTGGTTTTACTAATGATTCAATCCTTATTATATCATTCACATACTGTTTAAATATGTAGCAGTTCATAAAGGAAGCTGCCAAAGGAAAATATGCAAAAGGAAAACATGGACAATCTTTCTTATGGAAATCAGCATAATCTGTTCAGGGCTGTGTTCTTTTTTCATAAGAAATGATTGGTTCAGTCTACTGTCAAAGTTGAACAATGGTAGAAACTGAAAAACATCTCACAGCAAAAGCACAATTCCAAATGGTAAATAAAGGAGGTTATTTTTTCACAGTGATTCTTTGCTCATAAAAGAAACCTCCATTGAGTAAATTACAAGAGAATCTGTCCTATAGCTACTTTAATAATTCTGTTCTCTGGAAAGAGGGTTTACAGTTTCAGACAGCAGGAGTGGACTAAAAATGAGTAAACTATGTCCACAAGACATTGATGGATAACCGTGTATTCCTGATAGTTATTGGAAAAGTAATATCCAAAGTAATAAACTCAAGGCCATAATTTTATCAGCTCTTCCCCCACTGTTACTCCTAAACTAGCTGATAAAAAAGCATCTGGTTTTGCAAGCCAGAGACCAAATAATGAGCAAGGAGTTGTCAGTCTGTTTTTAAACCAGGAGATTTCTTGAACAGTGGCTGAAGAGCACAATTCTGTCATGTTTGGTGATAATGTCTCCCATGTCAGAGGCTTATGTCCTGCTGTCACTCTAATCACACTAATCACACCTGAGATATTACTGCTTTTCTAGTGTCATTTCCATTGAAGAGTGACTTTGACCATTCAGAGAGTGTGATGAGCTTCTATTTTTTTTTCAGATGCTAATTACTTTTTTTCTAAAATACTTTTCTACCCACTAGGCCCTGCCTTCTGTACTATAGATGTGCCTCATGTAGGATAACTAACCCAGCTCTGTTGAGAACGAGACTGAGTGGTTTAGATGTCTCGTGCTCATATGTGTGACTGGAGTCAGGGATGGAAGGACTGGTGGAGGCTTCATTTTAGATCAAACACCTCTAAAAGAGAGAGGATATTAGATGAGCCAAAATTATACTTTAAAACACCTTGAAATCCTGTGGGGGATAATTCACACATTTTAGTCTCTTGTAGTCATCTTTGAGATGAATCCCAAGGGTAGAGCCTGACCTCGTGAGCTACAGTTTTGGCCCATTTCTACACCTTTGGAACATATTGTGCTATTTCTGTATTATTCTCCTTGCTATGGATGCTCAGCTCACTTCCTAATGGGATTTGTAACAAACGAACAGTCTTCTTGAATGTTAATTAAGTTGTTTACGTTATAGTTAATGAATAGTGAGGGCTGAGCCACCTGCTATTCTCCATCCTGACAAATCCTCTTTGGAGTACCTCTTGCTGATACCTTCCCAGATAATCTTAGAGCAACAACACATATTCTACTCCTTATGAATCCTTTTACCTTGGTGTCATTATCTGAGCTCCAGTATGCTTCAAACTATGTAATTAGCATCCCTCATCTGTGGTTTCTTTTCACAGTCTCTTTCCTACAACCTTACATTTGCTGTGCCAAATGCATTACTGAAGTCTAGACATATTGTACTTGTTGCTTAGAGGAAAAGAAAAAGAAAACCAAGTATCCTCATGGCCGTAGAAATCTTGCTTGAGATATCAAATTCTTGTTTTGGTTTGTTTTCCTCTTTTATACAAGAGAGAAATGTCAACAGAAGAAAATTTCTTAAACACATGCACCCAGAGACTTACATTTTCAAAATTAATCCCAGGGGAAAGAAAAGAATGGCAATTAAAAGTAAGTATTTGAAAGTCAGCTGGGCACCTTAAGCTGAAATTCTGATGCACCATTAGGGGGCCATCTCAATATGAGATCTTAAGAATGAAGGTTTTAGAAAGACTTAGAAGTTTTATTCAGCTGAGGCAGACTTGCTCAGGGATAAGTAAGAATTATTTGCAATTTTCTCATGGGTCCTGCAGGATCCTAGGAGCAATTTCATATATTAGGAAATGCAGGTCCACTGCACTTTAGTGTCTGTCAGTGGGTGGTTAAGAAGCACAATATGCACATTGTACCTAGGCTGAAATTAAAGAGGTATCAGCTATTTTTCAATATAGAAAGCTTTGTCTTCTGACTACAAGAAAAATAATCCATCTCTCAGGAATGCTGGATAGTCATAATTTCAGGCCTATAAATCATACTTGGCATGTTTTGTAACCAGTTTTACTGAAACGTTAATTCACAAAATAATCTCAGTAGCAGCACCATGCATTGTATTATTTATTGCTACAAGGGGGAGCTGCAGAAGCATCCTCGTCATCGTTCAGCCATCTCCCCCTGCAGGAGAGCAATAACTGCCATGTTTTGAAGAACAGTTGACTGTATCAAAAGGAATTTCAATATCAATTTGAAGAGTGGACATTCTGTGCTTGCTACAAGGCAACAGTCAATGCAAAGTGCTCAGAGGATTACTTAAAGGATGCATTGACAGCACTGTGTATTGTTTTAAACAGCTTTTACCTTGATTTTTTAATACAATAACATAGAACTGTAGTCAAGGTGTCTTTGTACATGATTTGTGCAAGCAATAACGTGACTTACAATTAATTCTGTGTAAACAGAATTCTGTGTAATTCTATCTGTGTAAACACAAACTTGCACAAACTCTGCTGAAGCTGGCCTAAAGTTGCAACAGTCTCTTTCCTCAGCTAAGCACAAGAACAAATCTCTCAGAAGGCTGTGACCAAAGACTGAGAAGGTTCCTGTGGGCTACTGTAAAGCAGCAAGCTGAAAATCAAAGGGGAGAATGCAGAGCACCACATGAAGGCAGGAACATACAAATTCGTAGAGTAAGAAGAAAAGGCCCCATAGGCAGCAGTGGTAATTCACAGCTAAATGTAAACAGTGTCATATCACAAAGAAAGCAAACATCATACTGGGACACACATGCAGAAATATAGCCTGTAATGTATATGAAACAATTCTTCTGTTCTACTCAGTATTGCCAGAAGTATCAGCTGAAGTACAATGACCCCTTAAGGTACCACAGTTGAAGAAAGAAGTGGTATAATTAGAAATTGTTCAGGCAAAAAGCAATGAGAATTATCAAAACTTAAAAAAAATAAGCTTCAGAAAAATGTTCCCACTCCTACCTACCTATGTAGCAGATAATCTCCATACAGCAGCACTGCCAAGGATGAGAGGGATATGGCCACAAATGGGAATCAGCTGAAGGCAAAAGAAATAAATAATTCTTTATCTGTACAGATTTCTCCCTTTCTGGATATACTAAACAATATAACTCACTGAGGGCATTTAGCAAAAGCGAAAACAAAACACAAGACTCCCAGCACTAAAACTAACATATCTCTTCCATCCCATCTGTAGCCAGTATCTTATTTTACTCTTTCTCAGGATATGAATGCTTGCATTCCTAGCTCCCTCATTCATTATCTTAGAAAATAATAACACCTTTCCTTCTCTATTCCAAATAAAATTTACTCTCCTTTTTTTTTTCCCAGTGATTCAAAGAAACACTGGAGCCTCCTAATTTGGAAGAAAAATGCAAAACATAAATGTTATCATCTTTCTTAGAGGAACAAAACTTGTGCTATCACACTGGAAAACTGGTAGTGAGATGTCCTAGTGAATTTTCACCTTGATGGACAATTTCACCCTAATTTGGGGAGAAAAAAAAAAAAAAAAGCCTTCAACAGACAGATCCTGAGCTGCCAGTCAGCACATATATCACTTCCTGATATTGAAACAGTCCTCCCACTCCAAGTATATCCTGAAAATGAGGATCCCATATAGGTATCCTCAGAAAGCAGAGCAAAGAGCTATCTAATGTAGTCAGAATTTAAAAGTGAATTCTTGGACTCAGTCTCCAGGTGTGTGCATCAATGTCTATGACTACCCAAGCAAGTGATTTATTTCATGCATATGCTGTGATCTGCAAGTTAAACACAAGCAAAGGGACAGGGAGAGTCCTATACTCCAAATACCAGGGTCCAGGACAGTGACATTTCACTGGACTAGTAGACAGCTGGGCTGAGTGTCCCAATTTGGAGCAGACATCTGAGCAGAGCAGCGTTCCTGCTGTGTGACTCTTCCCATCCAGACCATACACACTAAAGCAACTAGGATCATATGGCCAGGAAGCAAAGGAACATCTATGAAAACAAAACCTGTTTTGAGATCTCTGATACCAGCCTCAGTGGCTGAGCAGAGTTACATCTGCTCATCAGCAAAACACAGGTGTGCAGAGCAGAAAGTGACATGGCTGCTGAACTGATCTAAGCACAAGGAAGGATCCATTTGAGGAAAGCAGTGGTTAAAGGAGTCCCTCCAAAGGCACTACAGGAGGTAGTGGTAGAGGAAGAATGAAGCTACATGAACAACTGATGGGATAGGAAATTCTGCCATAATATTAAGTCAGTAAAACATATTTTACCTGGAACTTCTTTATTTCTACCTCTGGAACACTTTTTTTCCCCAAAGTTTTCATTACAAAAAGAAAAAATCTAGTCCTCTGGCTTTTGTTTTGACCCTACACATCGAGACTGCACAGCTGGTTGCAGCCTTAAACCTGGAGATAGGATGTGAGTGGGTGAGTCACATTAAAATTGTTCTCTTTCTTTTCTGACTCACTGCAGTTTTGTATTTCAAAATTTGAAGTGGCTTTTGCACTGTCAGCCAGTTTAAATAATGTAGTAAATTCTTTAACTGCAATGTTCTCACTCATTTTCTACAGAAGATTAGGCAATACTGAAGATTTACCTTAAGACTTTTTATTGACTTTTACTATTTGTCACTGTGTCCGGACAGCCTGAACAATGTCTTCATTTTAAATTCAATGACGCATTAACAACGCATATGAAACATAAGACTTATGAAGATCTTGGCCTTAGCATACGGTAATAAGGATGTGACTGAATACACACACATCAGTATATCCTCAGCTGTAATTTAGAGAGCTTGTTTTGTGGTAGAAATCTTGAAATGCCACCTTTGTATTTTTTTATTCTACTTTCCACAATTCTCTTAAGACAGAATGATCAAGACCAAGACTCCCAGCAATACCCAAAAGAAAGTGGAATGCAGCTTGAAAAAGGGCATGAGAAGTGATTTCAGCCTATTTTAATTAGCTTAAAAAAAAATTCTGTGACCACTGTTTACCAGTGAGAGGCCTCCTATATAATACATAATTTTCTGGTTTCCAGTAACTAACAGAGCCTAAATTGCTTCCCAAGGTGTTTGAGGTACATCCCTATGAGACTTTGCCTTTCTTGGCAATATCTTGCATAGCAGGTAGGTAATGAGAGAAGCATTTCAGTGACTCAGACCATTGGGTGATGCTCCATAACCAACAGAGAGTCAGGCATGAAGCAATCTTCATGTGGGAAAAATCTGAACCCCTGATTCAGGGGTTGCTAATTGGGGATCTGAGACTCAGAGGGGCATAACACTATCATTTTCTTCATTCTTGTGTTGTGGACTCATAATAATAGGTTAATTATGGGTTTAATTTTGGAAATAGAAATCATTGTTCTTCAACACACAGGCCAGACATATAATGGTTTCTTTGTTGCAAGTCTGGCAGAACACAATGCTTCTTGTTTATAACAGCAACTGAACAATTTATTTGCATGCAGGAGGTAGTTTGTTCCACTGGATACTCTTTTAGCCTTTACTTTTCCTTTGTTCAGAAATAACACAGCATACTACAATTACAATTATGCTACAATAATCCTTCAATTATTGGGTAAACAAATTTAATCAAACAAGAGCACGGTTCATAATAGTTACAATTACCTGTAATGTTATGGATACTGGCAGACAACAGTACCGTCTTTCACTCCATCATGAGAAATGACATACCTTAATTTAAATATGCTCAACTATCAGTAAGACTCCTATTGTTAAAGAATATTATGTTAATTATTCTATTATGGCATTATTCCACCTTACTATTCACAGATGTACAGTGGAAAGATGAAAACTATGGTGGTCCTTGAATATGTTGTCTCTTTGCTGCCATCGCACAGTGGGAATTTCCATGTATATCTCATATTTTAAGAAAAACACAAGTGCAAGCTCTTGGGATCCAATTTTTCATCATTTGTCATCAGGACACAAAAGCCTTTTCTTTGACCAGTGCAACAGCCTCTCTGTTCCTAACAGATGTCCTTAAAACCTTTGGCTTCTATCAACACATGGATGCTTAGGTATAGGCAAGAGCGATCCCCAGGAACAAAGAGCAGTTCCAGGGCAGGAGTCAGTGATCTGCTGGAGCACAACTCATTGGCCAAATCAGCCTCTCTGCATGACCCTCTGTTTCAGGGCTGAGGCAAACGACCGGGTTCAAACCAATTTTCACTGTTTCTGTGGAGGTTTCTGCACAGATTAGGTGTCTAAAATCCTGGTTTTGTCAAAATTAAATGGGTGAATGCAGTAGTGGAGGCTGAAGGGTAATGCAGTTGTCCAAAGGTAGGTGATCAGGGCCATTTTACATCCCTTACCAAGCCTGTGCTAACTTCCAAACGGAACATCAAAAAGGACATATCTCCTGTAAAGCTTGTGTCACATCCAAAATGATGCATGCTGTCACCTCCCTTCTAAGTTACTTTGGGACAAACTGAGTTGATCCAGTGGCTCTTCTGACTGTACTGCCCAGGAGCTCAGTGCAGCTTCCTGAGCATCTCATGCATTACCATCTGAGACGCCCTGGGACAGCCTGCCTGGAGTTCAGATACCACTGCAGACATGAGTGTCCCAAAGGCTCTCTGTTAGATGTTAGAGGGTGTCTCAGAAACTCCACAACATCTCAATAGTCCCAAGACACACACACATAGACACCTGAAGCCTACTTACATTTCCACAAATTTAAATGGGTGGCACATCTGTAGACACTTAGATAGAGAGGCTGAAGTGTATTTCATATTGAATTTCCCAGTGTGACCTAGTTTTGACCTGCTCCTTTTGGTTTAAAAGTTTATACTAAGACAGTTACGGGCACTCAGCTAAGAGCATCAGCTCTTAAGCTGTCATAACTGGACCATTTGTCTACTCTAAACAAAGTTAACAATTTTAAATGAGTTTAAAATATGACTCCTCCCTTCTTTGCCCTTTTCAGTCTACTATCATTCCAGGCACCTCTCCAATATGGGTTTTCATTTTTTCCTGAGAGATTTTGACTGCTACTGCATTTTAGCTGGGTGATCAGTCAAAAATATTCCTTTAAAAATTCATGTTCTGTGTAAAGCTGTAGGGTTTATCCCACTCTTATTTTAGTTACAAGAGCTTTCTATCCCATTGTTGGAGAAAATGAAAAAACAATGCCATAGAATCTGGGCTCATGAAGATTCAGCAGCTCTTCAGCTAATCGAAGAGGAACAATGATAGTTACTATGCACCTCACTGAAAAATGAAGCCTGATAATATCAGAGACTAGAACTATAGAATGACTAATCATACCACTGCTAACTTTTTCAGCAGAAATATCCAGCTTCTGCACATACCCAGCAATCCCCAACTGTCTATCACACCTGTCCAGATACCGAGTTGTGAATATTTGAATATCCTCTGCAATTCTTGCAAAGCGTTCTGCTTCTCCTGCAGAGTTCTGTAATTTATTCCTCCTGCTGTTATTTTAGAGCAAACCAGAAACTGAGGTGGGAGTAATGAGGTGTAGTAAGCTAGATGGTGCAAATAATTGTTCCATCAACATAATTAGTTGATTTCTCGTCAACCTGAACCAAAACCACCAGGACTAATTTACCTGAACCTACACAGAATATCTACTTTGCTGGGCCTAAGCATCACAGAAATTTGCCACAAAACACAAAGCACAATGTATAGCCAAGTGTATATCTGAGGATGTATACAGCTGCACAAATTGATTAAAAACACCATGGAAATTCAAATGGAACTGATGTCTTAGAAAGGCTGACCTGGAACAGAGATTAGACAGAGCATAAGGATAAAGTAGATATTTATTAAAAGGCTTCAGTGAACCACTTGGGCACTACAAGAGCCCAGCCAGGCTACACCCAGGATGAACCCTAAAACGGTCCAATTATAGCTTCAGGTTATGAAGTTCCATCCTCCTTGTTTTTCTCCCTTCAATTCACCATTTTTTATGCTCTTGGGCCTGAAATTTGTATTGGCTGTCCTTGGTCCCAAGCTAGAAAAGGAATTGGTTTTTTCTACCTCCTCTGTGAAGACAGCTTACTAACACTTAATATGAAGCCCAGAACTACCACTAACATAGCACAGAATCTGAAAAATATAAAAGCTAAAACTTAAGGCATCAGAAGTACGGATTCATTCATCATCTCTGTTCAATCTAAGAAACCTGCCTCCTGTAAACTGTATGGCCTCATCTTTGAAATCTATAGTCTTGCAGAGTCTTTAATATGAATCACAACTATGTTTATTCATTCACTCATTCAGTCACTCATTCATTCATTCATTCATTCATTCATACATACATATCTGGTCACCTTTGCTAGTGTTCCTGCTCACTCTTTAAGCCATTACATTCTGCTTCAAGTTTGTTTCACTATCCAGCTGTGTTGGAATCTTGGATGAAATCACACAAATGAGTCTGTGGATGGTATAAATCAGTGTCACTTCAACTGAACTCAAAGAGTGAGTTATATCCTCTTACAACAGCAGTGAATTTAATCCAGGATCAACGAAATAACATAGTTCCAGCATCCTGGCCAAAATGAGTAATGGGGACAGCCTTGAGGCCCCAGGTAAATAGATGCCATAAATTCAGGCCTCATATAAATCCAGGAATCTATACAATTGGAAGATACAACCTACTCATCTTGCTGATCACATCCTTGTGTACCTTAAAAAGCTACACTTTACTCATTGCTTATGTGAGTAGCTGAAATTTTGCTAACTCCATGGAATGGCACTGAGCTCTGCTGGCTGTGAGTGAGCCCCTGTGACATTAGGCAATACACAGCTAAAGGCAGTGGTGCTCAGTGGTGCCACAAAATGGAGAAATGCAAAAGTGAGATTTCGCAGAGCTCATTTCAAATTTACTGGAAATAGCATAGCCATTTCCTTTACCTGAATTTTAAAAATCCTGGCACAAATTCCCTGAAGAGAGAATGACAGTGAAAGAAGTGATCATCATACAACTGAATGACTTAACTGAAATAATTGAAAATAATTCTAGAGTTAAGTGCTACTGAGCAAGAAAAATGGCCAGAATTGAGCCCAAAGTGGCATCCTACACAAACCCAGGAAGAGTGGTGAACTGAGGCTTCTCATCTCTTTCTAATATGAACCCCTTGTGGACTTTTATCAGCACTGCTGGAAGCCAAGAAGCAAGAACATCTTACTCCATTGCTTTTCCCCCAGCTTTCAATGCTCTGCATAATTAGAACACTTCTAGAAATGCAGCTTATGTGAAGACTTCAAATGAAATAACAAAATACCTGATCTATTTACTTATCACTTTAACAGAATACATACTCTTGAAAATTAATGACGCATTAATACATCAGAAGCTTTTTAGGATTATAAAACAGACCTAAACCACAAACAAACTCCAAGCTAACATTACAGATGTACTGTGAGACCTAATTCATGCAACAAAAAGCCCTGGAATAGCACTTTTAAATTCCAGTGAGATCAGTAATTATACACCAGTGCACACAAAGTCTCAGGTGAGTCATCCCCAGGGTAGCCTCACTATGAACTAAAGAAATTAATTTCATCTTGAGATCCTATCAACCAAACTGAAGAGAAGAAAAAATGCATCAAAGAAAACCCAAGCAGATATAAACTCCAGCATACATAATAGATACAATAATTTATTGTATGCACAATAAGTGATACATAATTGCAGTTTGAAAACAACTGCTTTCCCTAGAGAGTCACCTACTGACACCTTAGGAACCTGGAGAGGATTTTGGGGTCAGCAGTACACTACTGCTTTGTAGTTTCTGTCTTCAAAGGACTGTATCTAATGAATTCTAATAAGATCCCTGTGAAACAGGTCAGTGTTATAGCTCATTTCATATCTAGTTAAAATGACCGCTGATCTGGCAAATTTGGGATCCCAAAGGTCCTTTTGGGATCCTTTTGTGAACTTTCTTTTCCTACCTTCCATTTTCCTTTGCCTGCTGTCTTCATTTGGGTTCACAGAGAGAATACAGTATTGCTGCAGCTAATTTTTGTCATCCTATGAAATCCACAGCACTGATATGAACCCAATCAGAACAATGAGGACTATTAGAGTTAACTGAATGAGCAGGAAATGGCTAAAGTTAAGGGATTAAGCATACAGAAGGAAAGGGCTTTGCACTCTAGGCTGAAGAAAACGCACCCTTTCTCTTTTAAGATTACAAGTCATTTATCTTCTCTTGGAGCACCTCTTCCTGATAAATGGTGCTATCAGGGCAGCCTGCTCATGCCATTTCTAAACCAATCTGGCAGCAAATTAAACCAGGACGTAAATTAGTCACTCTCAGTCCCTCAGAGAAGATTTACAGAGGGGTTAATTGCACTGTCATGTTTTCAAACCATTCCCTTCTATAGGAGAAGGCATAAAATTTTCTGCATGTGCTCAGGGCCAATCCAAACAGGTTGCAGGTAGCAGACAGTTAAGCACACAATGATGTTCACTTGGGCAGTCTATCCTGACTGACCTGTGAAACTATTTGCAAAATGTAATGTGTGTATGTACTGGCCTGGGAGTTATGTGGGTTATCAGAATTATTAATTTTTTACTGTATTATTTATTTTGCAATCTATGCTGAATGTCCCTGTATCAGCTTATGGATGCTATTTCCCCTTAGTGAATTTGTTATTAAATTCTAAGATATAACAGGCAGTACAACATTACTGATTAATGCATGCATCCAATCCTCAATGAACTCCTGTCATCTCAGAGTTTCATGCCACTAAGAAAGTTCTGTGCAATGCTGTCATACTGTCTCAGAACACTTTATTAGACAGATGCAAAAGCAAGTGATAGTGTTTCTTCCATCTGCAACATCACCTTTGTATTAACTGTCTCACTCTGTATGGCTCCTAGAGGTGACAGTCATCAAAATTGCAATTAGAATAATTATTTAGGCATTGATTGAAAGTACTTTCCTTCCAAGATTTTGCCACAACAATTTTTGCTCTTTATGGAGAAAAGCCTGGTGGAGCCACAGAAAGAGACTCTCAGGTGCAGTGCTGGGGGATTGCACACCACACAATATGGCTCTGTTCCTCCCTCCCTTCCCTCCCGAGGAACCTCCCACACTCTGCAGAGAAGACCAAGGGTAGCAAAGTCCCAGCAGGATCAGGCTGTAAAGAACAGAGCCCTGCACTCTGAGTCCTTCTCCACAACATTTCCTGCTGCTGGGGAATCTGGTGACATGCTGAGAAATGGTTATGAAAGCTTCAGATGATACTGCCCATCAAAATGGGCCTCTCACGCAGAAAGCCACAAAGTGTAAGCATATGAGAGACCAAGGGAAGGCAAAAAGCACAAGCCACCAAACAGCAAAGCAGCTGGACACCTTTTCTTCTGAAACCTGGACACCTTTTTTCCTAAAAAGCACTAAGAAATTTTTGGGTCCTATGAAACAGGAGAAATAAGATTTAAGTGTGGAATTGTTTCTATAAATTTTGCTTATGACACCCTTTTCACACAAGTAAAGCCCAGAGGACAGTCATCCAGGAAAGTTTTAATTTCGAACTGATAATTGATAATTTTCAAACAACAGTATCATGGACTACTACAGCAACTACATGGAAATAGCTACATTTAAACTGCTGAACTGTTAATCCAAATGGAACAGCATAAAATGTTCTTTTATAAAACTCTAACAAATATTTTATACCAGCATACTTTTAAATATATATATAATTACTATAGGAGATGGTGTTTTGATTGTGATAATGGAGCATTCAAAAGTCTTGTCTGAGAAAATAAAAATATGCCCTCTAGTGTAAAAAAAGTCCTTGCATGGAAATTATATGGTAATTCATATTGTTATAACTAAAATTACAAACCTAAACTTCCATTGGTTCTGTCTCCATATGGACTTGTACACCTATTGAGCACTCACCAGCAGGTAGTTCAGAAGGTCTGATCCACAATGTTTGAAGACTTTGCTAACTTTATAATAAAGCATTTTCAAGCATTGTAATACAGATTTCCCCTTTTCAAAAATCTGACTCTCAGTTTGAGGCCTAAAAACTGTGCAGCTTCCCAGAAAATATTAACACAGAATCAGTAAGTTTTGCCACTGCCTGCAAAAGAACCAGGGGTTTGGTACAACAAGGAGCAGTTTTAGGTGTCAGGAACAGTTTTGCAGGCATTCCCTCTGTAAGCAAGGAGTCTGGTCAGTGCAACATCTGGATCAGGAGAGACAGCAGTACCTATACCCTATGAATTTATGTTTTTTAAGAGCTCAGCTTCCCCACAGTTACCATATACCATCTAGTGATACAAAAGGAAATTGCAATTGCTCATTCACCATTTTTAAAATGAAAGATGAAGATGACAACAGATTTTTTATAGTTTGCTTTCCTTTTACTAAAATAAAATATAGTATGAGTTCACTACCTCATCTTTGTGATTAATTGTTTTTCCATATATCAAGAATCTTGTAACTCCAGCTAGTTTTCAAGGTTTCATTTCTGAAGATGCATGATTATGCAAGAATTTCAGCTTCAATAAAGTTAAAATAAAGTCTGCCTTATAGCTACAGATGGACATTTTATGTGCATTTGTAAGTTATTGTTAAGCCCTACTGATGTAAAACTTGGGGCCAAATTTAAAAGAAACCCAAAATCTAACCCTGTAAATTTAGTAAACATCATGATTTAGAAGATCCCAAAATACTTTTTTAATGAGTTTAGTTGCTCCCCTGGTCGATGGGGAAGATGTCAAAGAGAAAGAGATTCAAGTGGTCATGAGACTAAGGCACAAGATTTGCTTTTGGGAAAAGAAGGCTTTAATTCTGCAAATTCTCTGCCTGGAAAACTAAACTATTTAAACACGCTGTATTGTAATGCAATAACTGTTTTGTGGTGGGATTTCTATGCTCATCTGCATCACCATATGGATGACTTCAGTTCCACGCAACATATACTGTGATATGATTTTGACAGCTGGGATAATGGAAAAAGTCAATGTTTACTTATTGGCAGAAGAAAATGTTACCTTGCCTGCCAACTGGGGCAGTAAAATAAATTTGTTTAGTATGCTGTGTGGAATTTTTTAATGCCACTAAATGAAAACAAAAGAATCAGGATCTCTCCTTGGGAGTTCACACACAGAATGGGTACAGATACAGCAAAAGTAACAGATTGAGAGAACTGAGAAAAAGAACTTGCCCTGAGCTCCTCTTCTCCCACTCCTCCTCCTCAGCATCATTCAGCTTCCTGTTTTTAAAGCAAAATGGGATTGTTCTCATGACTAACCAGCACAATCCTTCCAAAGCTGTTAAATAACAGCATTTTTGGCAGAAATTACTACATATCTAGATTATGTAAGCAAAATACAGTCATTTCATGTGATACAGTAGTTACATTTCCATACACCAATTTGGCCTTCAAACTGACACTTTGTTCTGGACCTACAAAGAACAACTGGAAATCAGTTTAGCTACAGTGCAGCAGGACTGTAAGTGCAGACTGCTGAAATGGGCATAAACCTCTGCAGTTTCTAGATAGTCGAAATGAAAAAACACTTGCAAACCCAAAGGGGCTTTGGACTTCCATCAATCATTTTACATTTCATACATCATAGGCAAAACTGCAATTGCATTTCAAGAGAGTTCAAGTGAATGTAATTTTGTCTCACTAACACCATCTTAAAACACTTGTAGCACAAAGGATAAGCTTGTTTCTTGGACTGTGAAAAACTATAAATATAATTTGTAAAAAGAAATAATCCTGGGGAAATTGTGCATCTTAGTCTTTGACGGCTGTATGACATTTATTACTCCAATGAAAATGGCACTGTAACATGGGGATCTCCTGCGTTAGAACCGCTTAGAGGAAGAGGAATGCAGGGAGTGATAAGCAGCAGGGGGTTCATAAAGGAATGTGCCACTCAAGCAAAATCAAGATTTGTCTTTAGTACATTTACACATTGTAACTTGATTATCAGCCCCTCTCTGGCTCCCTGCAAGGAAGAAACAAATGCAGTGCACTGCCAACTTTACACCTTCTCTGGTCTTTACAGAGGGTTTGCTGAAGGTGCAGGAGAGTGGAATTGGCATGATACCACACATCATCCACTCTTTTGCTGATAGTGTTAGCTTGCAGCAGTTTTGAGGTTCTCCATACCAACTTCCCAAAGTGTTTTGATATAAACTGACTCAAAACCACAGCAGAAGGAAGCTGCTTTTTTCCCCTTTCATCTCAGCTGTACCAAGTGCAGCAAGGATTGAGCTCTTGAGGAATATAAGACATTAGCACACCTGCAAAGATTTATATATCATATAGATTTGAAGAAGCAGAAAAAAAAATGCTTTATAAATAGAAACACATATGTTACTGTGACGCAGATAGAAACACACAGCAACACACAGAACAGGTGTTCAGGCAGAGAAGAAGAAAGGAAGTCTCTCCTTTATTGTTGACTTTGTATATATAAGTTTCTGGACAGTGATCAGAGATTGGACAGAGAAGTTACCACCTCTCCATCTCCACTGGTCACTTGAGAAGTCCATCAGGTGATATCTTTTCACAAAGGAATGCAAACATGATCCTTGTTTATCTAACAATTCATGAGAACTGACTCCACTATACTAAAACAAACCAGAAGGCTTATTTTCAGGAACAACACACATATGGATTAATAGTTCTCCATCATCATAGCGTCAGCAAAATATTAATGGTGGGACTGTAGACACTTAGCAGAGGAAGTGATGTTTTTTAAAAAGTAGTCTGGCAAATCTTTTCTTTTCAAACCAGTGTATTCATTTATAATTTAGTGGTGAGCAAAAGACATAAATTTCACAGTAACAACATTGTAGACAACAATAAAAATACACAAGGAGAAACATAGCAGACAACAGAAATGTGAAGCAAGTAGATGAAGAAAAGGTACAACTGAGGTGGCTTCAATTTTAACAGACGGGTACAAAGTAATAGGCATAAAGAAGGCCATCAGTGGAATGGATAGGTTGTGTCCATGCCAAAAACAGAAACACAAAAAAAGATATTTAAATAATACCTGTTCTGACTAAAATAGGAGCTGGTAATAAGGATTGAAAACCATGTAGGAACATTTTAGAAGGTATATTACTAGAACTGATCCCCTTATTGCAATCTATTCAACTAGATACCTCTTCATGCTCCTTATTCCCTTAGTCTAGTAAGGTGCTATGCATTTAATTCTTTGGTTATTATCTTTGGCACTGTCTGATATTCCTTTGATTGCCATGCTTGCACCATAACTCATGGAGTATAAAATGAAATCATTCACAAGCACATTTTCTCAGTCCATCTGCAGCTGCAGTGAAACTCACAAGCCTATCCATACACAGCCACAGACTTTTTTTTACTAAGTAATCTTCCCAAGGTGTTGCCTTTCTTACAAAGCTGCATGCAGTCATAGTAGCTTTGCTTGAACTCTTTAGATCCATTAAGAGCACAAGCCTGCTTTCTTTTTTTAGGTCAGATTCTAACAGAAACTGACAGGAATTTGGCCTCAATAGCTTCCACAGGATCAAGGTCTGGTTCAGTAAAGGATTAAGGCTATTGTTGCTGAGCACACACTGCCAGTAAGAGACCTTTCCTTTTCCTAACCTCTATTCTTTGACTCAGCCTCACACAGAACTATCTAAATAGAACATAGGTTACCACATAAATGCTTGTCCTTGGATGCAAACATGTCACATGTATTAAAACCAGTGCTAATTTTGGGTAGGCTTTTCTAGACTTTTAGAAAATAATAAGTGATTTAACCAAATGCATTTCCTTTGGTATTCCTGATGACAGATAGAATTTAATAATTTTAGAGTTTTCATCTCTTATGTTCTCTGATGCTTGTGGTTTCCATGTGTTTAAAAATCAAAAAAAGAAGCCAAACAGTAGCTTTAGTTCTAACAAGCCCTTGGGTAGACAGTCTTCACCTTGAAAATTTAGTTTTCCATTTAGGTGCATTTAGAGGGACAGAGCCCCTCTCCCCCATCTAAATACCATTCCAGCCTAAATGATGTGTGGATTGTTGTTTCTCATCCTGAGTTATTAAAATATTAACACAGCAGGCTTCTCAATTGATAGCGGAGGCGGCACAGATCTCTTCCCTACACCTCATCTACAGGAGCAGCTCAGCATTGGGATAGTCTGACTCCCTTCAGTTCCATATTAGGTCTTGTCCAGGTCCTTCTCCACCCATGGATGACCACCAAAGCAGCCAAACCTCTGCAGCCACCCAAGCATGGCCAGGCAATGCACAGCAGCATGAGGCACATGTCCGACTGTTAAGTCACCTAAATTTTCAAGTAAAAAATGAGCTGCAGGTTCCCTGAGCTGCAGAATATGCCCCTGGGACAGCCAGGAACTGTTCGTGCCTCCTGCTGAATCCACTGTCTGGCCTCATCGGGGGGAACAGGGGCAACTGTAACCCTCCTTCACATTAATCAAGCATAACAGAGTTGGGCAAGTTCATCTACCCCAGCACTGCCACCAGGCACTTGGACAATGAATCTTAAAGAAGCACCGCCTGTCTACTTTTTCTGGTCAGAAAGCTTCAGGGAGTACGCACAATGAGCCTCCCACCATTCCAAACCTTTAATCTCTGGTATATTTGGTTTGTGTGGCAAGGTTTTGGTAGTGGTGGGGGCTTGGGGAGGGGGCTACAGTGAGAAGCTGCCAAAAGGCTTCTCTGTGTCTGACAGAGCCAAAGCCAGACATCTCCAAGCCGGACCCATGCCGGCCCAGGCTCAGCCTGTCACCGATAGGGGTAGTGCCTGTGGGATGACAGATTTAAGAAGGGGAAAAAATCTGCACGAAACTTCTGCTGAAGAGTGGAATGAGAGTGAGAGCAACACCTCTGCAGACCCCAAGACCAATGAAGGAGGAGGAGGAGGTGCTCCTGGCACGGAGCAGAGCTTGCCCTGCAGCCCCTGGTGCAGCCCATGGTGAGGCAGCTGTGCCCCTGCAGCCCAGGGGGTCCCTGGGGCAGCAGAGATCCACCCACAGCCCATGGAGCACCCCAGGGCAGGGCAGGGGGTGCCCAAAGGAGGCTGTGGCCCTCTGGAAGCCTGCACTGGATCCTATAGGGATCTGTGGACCCATGGAGAGAGGAGCCCACAGCAGAGCAGGTTTCCTGGCAGGACTTGCGACCCTGAGAGGGCACCAGCTGGAGCAGGCTGTTCCTGAAGGACTGCGCCCCACAACTCAGCAGTGGGAAGCCAAAAATCAGTCTGTCAAGAAGGGAAGGCAAGGATGGTGTTTATTTGCGTTTATTTGTCATGATCCTGCTCTGACTGACACTAAATTAATTTCCCCACGTCAAGATTCTGTTGCCCATGACAGCAATTGGAGAGTGATCTCGTCCTGTCCTGTCCTATCCCGACCGACGAGTCTCCCGTTATATTGCCCCTCCCCTGCCAAGCTGCGGAGGCAGGGCGAGGGCGGCTTTAGAGGGCACCTGCCGCTCAGCCAGGGTCAGCCCGCCACAAGGCAGCACGACCTGGGCAGGGAGGCCGGGAAGGGGACCCCCCAGCTGTGAGGCAGGGCCCGCCCGAGAGCCTGGCAGATTCCCCCGCAGAGCAGCCGCCGGGGCCGGGGTCGCGGCCCCCTTCCCCTTCAGCCCAGCTGCCGGCCGGGCCGCGCGGGGCCGCCCGCACACCGCCATGACACGGCCGCGGGGCCGGGGCGGGGCCTGCCCGCGGCATCACGCGCGGGACCCCGCCCCCACGGCGCGCCGGCCCCGCCCCCGCCGCCGCGGCGTCACAGTGGCGCGTTGGGCCGCCCCGGCCCGCGCGTGACGTCGGCGCGTCCCGCGGTCCCGGTGGCGGGGCCGAAGGGAGCGGCAGGTGGCGGCGGGCGGAGCGGAGCGGGGCCGAGCGGAGCGGGGCCGAGCCGAGCGGCGCGGGCCGGCCCGGCGGGTGAGTCCCCGCGCCGCCGCGGGCGGGCCCGAGCTGGAGCGGACGGGGGGAGGCGGTGGCGGCGGCGGCGGCCTCGGCCACCAAAGGCCGCTCCGACAGCGCCCCCTGCGCGGCCGCCCGTGGCCGAGGCGGCGCTGCCTCCCCTCGCCTCTCCGTCGCCGACCGAGCTGGAGCGGGTCCGCGGCCTCCCCGCGCGGGTGAGTGCCCTGAACAAAAGGCCGTCCGAGCCGAGCGAGGGGCGGCCGCCCGGCGGGCAGAGCCGTGCCCGGTATTGTTTTGGCGGCGGGGAGGGTTGGGGGTGTCGCCCGCCGCCCCGCCCGCGGGGTCACGTGTCGGGTGCCGGGGCCGCGGCGGCGGAGCCCTGCCGGGAGCCCTGCGGAGCCCTTTCCCGGACTGCGCACGGGGAGGCCGGCAGGGAGAGCCGGGACCGCCGACAAAGCCTCCTGGTCCCTCCTGACGGGCCAGGACCCCTTCCGCGGGGCCGTGTCCCTGAGGAGGCGGCTTCCCGGCGCTTGTGCGGAGCGAGGTGCGCGCAGAGTGCCGGACCGAGCCCGGACTTAGGCTGGACTCGATGGTCCCGGAGGTCTTCTCCAACCGAATTGTTTCTGTGAGTAGGGGGTTTCGTTGTGCCGGGCAATAAAATAGGTCAGGAGCATTAGCCGTGGCGGAATCCCCTGGCCGAGGCGGCGCAGCGCTCTAATTCCCAGGGCGGTGTGCAGCGCTTCATGTGTGGCTTCGCCCCTGCGGTGTCACCGCCGTGCCCGGCCGACCTCGGCCGCTGCCGCCGGCCGCATGAGCGGAGCGCCCGGACAGGAGTAACTAAGTGTTCCTAATGGAAGTGCTTTTGTTTCTTTGTGCTTGACGGCCTCGGCTCAAGGGTTCGCACCGCATCCCTTCGGAGTGTTGAAATGTGAAAACAGGTCCCTCTTTTGGCGCGGTATGTGTTGCCGCCACTGAAAAATTGTTGTAAAATATTAACTAAATGCGAGGTTATTGTACGAACAAGACGATCTGAATGGTGCAGTAGTTAAACTGAAACTGTGGAGGTTTTAATCTTAGTACAGCTTTTCAGTGATATGCCTGAGAAACGCTGTGGGGTTTGTTACTGGGGTGTAATATGCAGTTATACATGAACAATTACAAGGAGTAGGAGGGAGCAGAGCTTTAAAACGTTTTGCTTCTGTCAGGTTTGTAATACTAAAAATCCAGTCCTTCTTGTTTTGTTAGCTGCCGCCTCTGGATGGTGGGCTACTTAAAAACAGATTCTGAAGCATCTCTAAAAATGCAATACCAAAAATTAGTGTGTAATAATATTGAAGACATGGTGAAATCTGAATTTTCATTTGGTTATTTTGACTAAATCTTAAATATTGAATGATTTTAACAGAATTTGCTTTATAGTCTTGTGCAGTTAATACTGTAGTTTCTTTCCAAGTCTATTGAAGTGCCAGTTGTTTAAATTGCTGTCATATAAAATCTGTAGTGAGTGAAAGAGAAAGTTTGTTCTTGTTTCTTTCAAAATATATTGCATCAATTTAGATGTAATTGAATTGTCATTTATTTAAAGAGATGGAACTGCAATATTTTTATAGCCTATTGAATAGCGAACCCTTGGAAAATTCCTCATATTGAAATTGATTTTTTTCCTCCCTTCTGTGCATGTTAATCAAGTCTATATATATACACAAAAAGATGTCCCTATACTTATTTGAGTTTCTGAAGGATTGGTAACTTAGGATGAACCAGTTTGTGCTTCATTTTTTTGCACATTTTTGCTTTTGAGTGAGAAATTAATAATTTTCTTTGTTAAATAGATTGAAATAGGATATATGCTCAAAATTCAAGATCAGTGCTCCAGTTGTAACATAGGGAACAATCTCATTTTCAATACATGTAGCATTTTAATGCTGAAATGGCTGACTGTTCTACACTTGACTATTCTTCTATGATTAAGTTCCAAGTGTATATATATAATGTTGGGGGTTTACTAATATGCAATAGCCAATGATAAGGACTGACAGACAACTTGAAGCCTCATCACAATCTGCAATTCTGAGAACATTCTAAGTTTAAGAAACAGATATAAAATAGTAGGTGAGCACAGGAAACAGTGAGGTTATTTATCTGTTGTGCTATCCAGTGCCAGGGACAGTTTTGAACATATCTGATAAGACTCAGCATCTTTGAGCTGGTAGTGTATTGACAGGAGCAGACTGTCAGAAAGGAGAGTGATTTTTCCTATTAAATACAACAGCCACCTTATTTTTTTCCCACATTGTCTGGCTTATGGTTACTTGTGGGGGAGGGCAGAATTCAGGGGATCTTTTGCCTCTTCTACCCCCCCAACTGAGTTACAAATTAGGGAGCTGATGGAAAAAAAATCCAAGTATTTAATTACAGAAGGGCATTTACTCTTGTGAATTAATACTGTAACTGTGCTGAGTTTTCAACGGGGGAAACGATGAATTTGTGATAGCTATTTTAAAATAATCTGTATGGAGTTGCAGTATTCCTAGATTTCTGTCATTTGAAATAGGACTCATATAATAGTCTTTGGTTGGTGTTTGTTGAATTCACCAGTGTTGCACTTGTGTATTTTAAAAAAGCTAAGATTTTAATTGTGCAGGAAGCTTAAGACTGTAGGTAACTCTTCATCAATATACTGGAGCTGGCTTCCTAAATATGTATGCTTCTGGTTTTGGTTTGGGTGGGTTGTTTGTTGGGGGGTTTTTGTAATTGTTGCTGGGTTTTTTCCCCCAAAGGAATAAGTGTGGAAAAATTGTGCTGGGCCTGATAATTTACTGGGTCTTGTAATTTAATGAGCACAGCTGACTGAACTGGCAAGAAATGGTTTCATTCCAACTTGGCCTAGTAAAAGCTTAACACTATTCTTAAGGAGAACCTGAAGTCATTTTGGGAGATAGGTCTGGTAGGAAGTCCACTTCAAATTCTTAAAGCATGGAAGAAATGGACATGACTTCTTAAAGTAAGCATCCTGAGAGACTTTCAAGGGGACAAAGAAAACAGTTTCATACTGGCTGAGCATCAGTTTGGATGGGGATGGTCCTGGTCAGTAACATTGTCCTTCTCTCTGTTGCATCTTTAAAGTTTCAAAATCAGTATGTGATAGGATGGATGCAGGGATTTAGGAAGGGATACCTGCAGGTTGATGCAGGCAGCATAACTCCTCATACTACAGGAAAAAGAGAAAATTAATTGCTAAGTATAGAACACAGCCCTTATTCAGGTAACTTCAAAGGAGGAGTCATCATCCAAGAAAGGGCGCCTGTGTAACCATAAGTGTTTGTCAGACTGTTCAGTAGAATTTTCAAGACTGGCTTGTTAAATAAGTAGCAGTGTCATGAAACCTAGAGGTTACCTGATGTCAGTGTGTGAACTAGCTCTTTTCAAGAGCTTTGTAGCAGTTGGAAAGTTGTCTTATCACAGTCCTATAATTATGCCTTCCTTGGATTCTTCTAGGTATAATTACATATCTTGAATATGTGTATGCATTTTTATTTCTTAAGAAATCTCCCAGAATTGACCCAGCCTTTTTCTACCATCTCCACATAGCATTTAGTTTTATGATGTGCTACCTCTAGTAGTGGTTTATGAGAGGGACTAGATAAAAGGCTTCAGGTGATACCTATTGAAGTAACAGAAAGCCAGCTCCCAAGATGAAGGACTGAATCCCACACCCAAAGCATCAAGCTTGTTGCAGCTGTCTCTTTGATCTTAGAAAACATAGTATCTTGTCTCAGTGGATTAGTAGAGCCACAATTCTAACGCGATTGCCGCTCTTGGTTTCAGATTGATGTGTGAAGAAAGGAAAGCTGCTAGAACTATGAGGGGAGAAAAGGTGTGGATAGGCTTGTTAATTTTTGCATTTTTCCTTTTGAGCTCATTCTAAAAATAGCTGTACAGAATGTTACATGGAGCTCAGCTATAAAGAAAATAACATTTGAGTAATGTTTCATGCACTGAAGTCATCTGAACACTCTGATATTAATGATAAATGTTCGATCATTTGATGATGGACTATAGCACAGAACACATAATGCTCCATGTTCTTTCAGGGACTTACTACTCCTTGACTTGACTTTTATATGTCTGCTTTGCACTATATTTATGCTTAAATGATTCTTTCCTTGAACAAATTGAAATCAAAGAGGTGACATTCTCAGGTCTGCCTCAAATCTTTCCTATATATAATGTTTTGCAGCAACTGGAAACTGTAGTTCAAGATGTTTGAGAATCATCCAGAAAGCTACAGACCAGAAGGCAGAGGCGATTCTGTGGCTCATCAGTCTTTTTACAGAGGATTCACTGAAGGTTGTTCTCCTAGGTCAAGACCTTCCTGTTTAGATTGTGAGAATGCAAGAGTGATGGTCTCCCTTCCCTTTTCAAGTTTGCAGATTCCTACCTCCCTGCTAGGCACTTAGTGATTATTACATATTTGTGAAATGACTTGGCTCAGATTCTGGTTGGTGGCATTCACCAAGTGTATATTGACTGACATTATCTGCTAGCCTGAAAAGGGCTATATTACCTCTGAGATGTGGAGGTTGAGTTGCATCCTTGTCCTCTTTTTTAAAGATCATATGCACTCTTTCCATTGTTGAACCTTGGAGCCCATCAGGATATTTTAAAGAAACAGAGGAAGGTCCTCATTAATTTTTGTTGTTGTTTGTTTATCTTGGTAAATATCAAATGTAGGTCATAGAGTTTGTTTATAAGCTGGTATGAGGGCATACAAATGTAGATTTGTATAGAAGAAAGTGCTGAATGGTTCTGAGGTTCATTCATTAAATGGATGCTGTGATCTTTGTAAAAGAGGATGAGTATTCAATGGTCTGAGCCTTGAAATATGAAGAGGCAAATTTCTGTTTGAAATATGGAGAAGACCTGGGGGAAATCAGCTGTTCATGTGCATTGCTTTTCCTCAAGCATCTGATGCTATTCTGTGTCAGGGCAAGACACATGGCTAGATGGTCCTTTGGATTAGTATGATACAGATAGTTTTATAAAAAGCTTTAGGAAGCCATTGTGACTTTCTAAATTTCTGAAATATAAGGGATCATTTATTAGAGGTTAAATTTGCATAAACATAATATGCTCCAAACTTCGGTCTTGTTACTCCTTTTGTGAGGTCACTGTATGGAAATGAACATTTAACTTACTATAGTAAAAAAATAATTGCTTCTTATAATGCTTAAAAAAAAGATGATTTGTTTAAGCCAGACATCAAAATAAAAACTGTGGATCAAAATTGATGGTTACAAAAAATGAAACATAATTCCAGTGATAGTTTTATTGAAAACAACATGCATGAAGTAAATAAAAGTGTAGTAATTTCCTTTCTATAACGAACTGTGGCATTGTACTTTGCTTGCTTGTACCTCAGAACAACATTGTAATGGTGGTATTATTTGCTTTCTGTTAGTTTGCAGAGAAGCTGAAACGGTGTAGTGTACCACTGAGCAGGACAAGTCAGGAATGAGCCAGCCTTGGGAAGGAGGACCTGCCATCCTAACTGGAGACGTCTGAAGAGAGGACATTTCATTCTTGTGGCATGCTTCAGTAGAAATTATTCAGAAAAAGTAAGCTGTTGATTTGTTAATGAACTTAAATATGTCAGCTCCTTGATGGACTGCTTAGTTGCAGTTAGAATTTGACCTGAAGTGGTTTTGTGTGACTTTTCGTTTTCTTCCATTAGAGTCCAAGAAGGCCTGGGGTCTTTTCATGTAGTAGTTACCCATCACCTCTTCCATACTTCATATACTGATGAAGGCTCCATAGCTTAGAAATTAACTGTATTATTTAATATTAAAAATAAAAAAAAAACATAGGAGGGGGATCTTGCAAGATTTTGGACTATTTCAGTCAGTTTTAGGCTGTATTTATGTTAAAATGCAGAATTCGGGTTCCTATTGTTCTTTTATTTATACCTGCATTGAGGATCTAAATACATAAAATTATTTTAAAGAATTATTTTAGAATATTTAGAATTATTCCTTGAGTTTAGTAGAATTTTAGGCAAGTAGTCAGTAGTCAATCCTCCAAAAAGTAGAGCTTTCCTATTTGATAACAGTTTTGATATAAAGCCTGTTTTGATGGAACTGTGTTATAAAATATTACTTTTCATTTCAGAAAAAAAACTGTGTGGTCAATTTTGTCTAATTCTTAATATCATGAAGTTGCAGTGGAAGTGCTTCCACAGCCATAACATAGCAGAATAGTCTGAGATTTTGTCCTCTTTCCTGAAGGATTACCTCTTCAGTAAAAGCCTACATGTACCTCCTCCTACTATGTTATAAACAAACTCCGTGACGTAGATTGCATATTAGAAAGGTAAATTAAAAAAAAAATGAATTAGCATCATGCTTTAAAAACAAAAAGTGAGACAGCATCAGTATAGTTGATATGAATCTTCAATTGCATAATTGTCCTGCATTCTGAGCACATGCAACTGCAGTTGTGCTTATCGTATCACAGTTTTATGTTCCTTTTAGCACTTTTAGAGATAAGGGTTTGCTCCTCCAGCTCTGTTCATTTTATACATAACATTTTCCTTAGAGACATTAAAAATCAAATAGGAATTTCAAGAAAAAGCATTTACTCATTTTCAAATCCTGCATTATTATCATCTTGATCTAGTAAGGAATCAAAAATTCCTCAAATTAATGGGTGACCTATTGAGCACAGTTCAGACGTTAGCATTTTTTGCTTTCAGTGAACAGGTGAGAGCTTTTAATTCTTCTTTTAGTTTACCTCAGGGTAAACTCTCTTTCGTTTAGCTCACGGTATCACAATTTGGTTTGTCAAAGTGCATTGCCTTTTTAATCCCTGCATTGCATTTTAGTCACCTCCAAAATCTTAATTGTGATAGGTGACCTATATAGAAATTACTTACCTGCAGGTTGTTTTAATTTTTTCTTGGACTCTGAAAAGTATAACTTTATAAAGGCTGTTCAGAGAGAAGGACCCTTTTGTAAAACTGTAGCATGAAAGTAAAAATCTCTGTTGCTGTGCTTTTTTGCTCATTGCGGGGGCTCTTGAAAATTAAGATCCTTTAACTCAGCCATGGTTAGCACAAATTAATCAATAAACGGATTTCTCTTTCAGCTCTTCTGTTGTGAAATGATGGTTGGGTTGTGTTTGTGGGCATTCTGAAATCTCAATAGACTTTTTTCTCCCCTTTTTCTAGTAAGTTTCTTGGTATAAACCCATACGTTTGCTGTAAAATTCTGTTGCAAAATACAGTCTCAGAAGTGTGAGGCTTCCGAAAAGCAACTTGTTCACAACGTTGTTAGAATGGATCTCACAGATGTGTGCTGTGCAGTAAAAACACTATTGCCAGCTGGTAGGTAATGCTGTATCTGAATCTGGTATGCTGATTTAAGAACTGTTAGACAGATTTGCCATTAGTCGAAGAAAAAGAAATTCAGATATGAAACTGAAACATAGGTGGATGCAATTTTGTGCTACTTCCGGAAAAAGTATTTGAGCCGTAGAGCTTTTAAAAGAATTATTTGATAAAAAAAGGATTAAAGAGGAAATTTTAGTGATAGAATGGAACAAACAGCATAAAGATAAATATTTTAAGTAAATAGTATTGTAAAGATAAATATAGATACTGAAGCATAATATTTTTTTAATCCCAGCATATATTTATAAGATTTTTTGAACAGTAGAAGCTTTTGCAGTACTACTAGGCATTTTCTCTTGAGGTAACACATTTTGTTAGAAATGGGTATAACATTAGAACAGGCTGTCCAGGGAGCCTGTGGTATTTCCATCTTTGCAGGTTTCAAAAAATCTCAGCTAGACAAAGCCACAGCTGGTCTAATCTAGTATTGGTGCCTTGTGGAGCAGAAGACTGGAACTGGACTAGGTGACCTCTAAAAGGTCCCTTTTGGCCCGTGTGCTTGTGGTAATTTTACATGAACTACTCAGAGCTGCCTGTACAGCAAAGACTACTTTCACTGAAAGGTTGTTTTGTTGAATATCAGTGTTGAAGTTTCTTGGGGATTTTAAATAAAAAAGGCACCTTTTTAGGCCCCATTCCCCAAGGCCCATTCTCCTTCCTCATTTGGTATCTGATATTTGGGTTTGATTGTTAATAAATAAAAGGAAAATTACCATGAAACAGACCATGAAAGATTGCCATGGTAAAAATGTAGTTGAAAAGGCATTTGCATATTTAAGCTAGAATTTTTCAGCTACTTAAGTCCTACATGATGCCAAAGTGATGCAGTTTTGCTTCCCCATTCTCTTACAGTTACAAAATCATCTTTAATAACAGAAATGATATGGCCAGAGAAAGTAAAGGCAATGACTTTGCAAGCCGGTCAAGTCAGAGTTGAGTCTCCTGCAATACACTGATGGTTCTGCTGGTCTGCAGTGACTCCTTTTGAGAGGCACTCGCCTATATCAGAGAGTTCACTTGATGTTTAAGAAAAAGGAGTCCAAGGTACCTTTTGAAAAGGCCAGCTTAGTTTTCAGATCTGGTTCTTTCTGCAGCCCTGTGATTGTCTTGAGCTCAGTTTGAGGGTTGTGTACCATGGTGCATGGGAACTAAGAAAGAGAGTGGGAGAATTCATCAGCTGCTTGCTGCTGTCAGGCATATTTTCTATTGTGTAAACCTAGTCTGAGATACTGTTCAGGCAGTCCCTTAATCAAACAGATAATATCACCTGTAGTCTGAAGAGAGATTGTTTAAGTTCAATTTGCAGTCATGTCACCTCTTGAGGAAAGAACCATAATTTCTTTCAATTTCCTGAGGAGGCACCAAAATAACTGGTTGGCTGAAGATTCATTAATAAACTCTACTTCAGGGAATGAACAGAGGAAATGCTAAAATTTGTTTTCTGTTAACATGCTGAAAATTAAACAGATAAAAAATTGGTGATCAGCAAAAGAAATCTTCCCCAGAACTCAATAAAGCCTGTCACCTCAGGAAACAGTAACTTACTTTAATTTGAAGTAAGCATCTCATTGTGTGGATGTTGAGGTGAAATGTGATGCAAGGTGCTAATATAAGTTGACATAATAAACTGATTTAAATTTCTTTGATCCTCTGCAGGATGGCTGGCTGTGGTGAAATAGATCATTCAATCAACATGCTTCCCACAAATAGGAAGACAAATGAATCATGTACCAATGCAGCACCTTCCCTGCAAGTCCCTGAATGTGCTATCTGTCTGCAAACGTGTGTCCATCCAGTAAGTCTGCCCTGTAAACATGTTTTCTGCTATTTGTGTGTTAAGGGAGCTTCTTGGCTTGGGAAACGATGTGCACTCTGCCGCCAGGAGATTCCTGAGGATTTTCTTGACAAGCCAACCTTATTGTCACCTGAAGAACTCAAAGCGGCAAGCAGAGGCAATGGAGAATATGCTTGGTACTATGAAGGTAGAAATGGCTGGTGGCAGTATGATGAACGTACCAGCAGAGAGCTGGAAGATGCCTTTTCCAAGGGTAAAAAGAGCACTGAAATGCTGATTGCTGGTTTTTTATACGTGGCAGACCTTGAAAATATGGTTCAGTATAGGAGAAATGAGCATGGACGTCGCAGAAAAATAAAACGGGACATAATAGATATACCAAAGAAGGGAGTGGCTGGGCTGAGACTGGACTGTGACACCAATGCTGTCAACCTGGCACGAGAAAGCTCTGCTGACGGTGCAGACAGCACACTGACTCCAGGGGCTGCAGCTGTGCAGCCTCTAGCGTCCATTTCTGTGAGGCCCCTACCAGCACTGGATGGTCAGCTCGTGAGCCCTTCAACGCCATCACCTGATGCAAGCAATTCTCTAGAGAACTCTTTTGCCCACTTGCAAATAAATGGAGACAGTATGGCTGAAAGGAGTCACAGGGGAGAGGGAGAAGAAGACCACGAATCATCATCTTCTGGTAGGGTGCCAGCCCCTGACAGCTCTGTTGAGGAGACCAAATCGGATGCTAGCAGTGACAGCGAGGATGTGTCTGCCCACCTTCAGCAACGCCTGTCCTCCGGTCAGCAGAGACACTTGAGTGCTGGTGCAAGCCAGGCAGGAGCAGATAGGGCAGGGGCTGGGGCTGGGGTGGCAAACACAAGTGTAAGATCTAGAAGGCCAGATGGACAGTGCACAGTCACTGAAGTTTAAATCTAGAGCCATGCAAAAAAAATATAGTTGTAATTTTCTGTAAATTTTCTGTCCGCGTTGGCATTAGCAGCGTGTTTGGTGGGAGGGTGGGGTGAAGGGGAAAAAACAGATTTGGCCTGTTTTAACTTAAGACTCTTTAACATGTTTCAGCTGGAAGACTCTTTAACTCTAGGAAACTGGGTTGTCCTGTTAATGGTTTGAAAGCTGTCTAGCAATGCCCAGTTTTCTTGAAAATGTCTTGTGTTTATTTTGTAGCATTTTCCCCTTGAAGATACTCTATCCCTTTTTGGCCAATGTATATCTACTGTACAACTTGAATTGTCTTCATTATCTGACTGTTGCATTAAGTGTCTTACTACTTTCTGCATGGATTGATGTACGAAAAGAACATTAAAGCTGTGTGGAACCAGGCAAGGTGTTGGGTGTGAGCAGGATGCTTAATTTAATGTGAGAAAATAGATGTGAGTTTGGAGTTAAAATGTGTTTTTACTAGACAAGAGCAATCATTTACCTTCTTTCAATGGAAATGTAAAAAGCTGTTAACTTGTGTTGCAAATCCTTACCTTTACACGCTCCATGGCTTTTTCACTGGCTTTGCCATTTAGTACTTGTAGTTTTGTTTTTTGAGATCTTTCTTGATCTGTCTTGTTTTTGTTACAGAATTTATAATTTAATAAAATTACATTTTATCAGTAACAATCTCAGATATGTTTGCAGTTTAATTGAACTTCATGAAGGAATGTCAAAGAAAATTATTATAAAACAGTTTCCCTTGTTTACCAAAAGGGAGAACTAGTTCTGAGTGGCATCCTGAAGCTCTTGCATCCCTGACTGCCTGTCTCTCAAACACAATGCTGTAGGAGTCTCATTTTTTACTGAAAAGTCGTGAGTTGCAAGCTCAGTCCTTACACAGGCATCTGAAGAGCTGATTAACTCGCTTCACTGTTGATGGCAGGCAGAAGTATCACACAGAGTCTTATTTTAACAGCAGAAATGCTGAAATAAAAGACTGTTAAGTTGTCCAAGTTGACCCTATAACAAAGGACATGGATATTAAGGACTATAGTTGTGTTCATCTGTTCATAGCAAAACTGGTGCCAGCACAGAAAAGGGTATCTTTGTGCTTGTATTAGCAGTGTAGGAGCTGCATTTCTACAGATTTCTGAATGTTAGAAGCAAGATCTTGAGAAACACAGCTTGTCTTTTATCTCTCTGACAGTTCTTCTCTTTTACATTTTTTCAGATTGAGAAACAGCATGAGTTGATTCTGGACTCAGTCTTTAAAATAAAGCTAATTAAACTCCAATTCTTATTATATATATCTCAGAATAGAAAGGGACAGTAGCTGATACATAGGTACTATTGATCTTAAGAAGAAAGTTGCTTTAAGCAAATAACAATTTGAAAGGAATTAAAAGGGCTGACTTTTGAAAATGGTGGATTTAAACTTCTATAATGTTCCTCTTACTGTAATGATGGATGACATGTCTGATCTTAGACAAAGCTGTCCCCCCCTTCCTCTGCCTACAGATGAGATCTGTGGGTCAGAAAAGTGCAGACAAGACTAGGATGGAATAAGGAAGATTTCCTTCATTCTTGGCTAGCAATAGATGCTCTTGATCACAGATCTTCACTATTACCTTCCAATCCCATAAGGAAATAAGCCAATTACATGGACTTCAGGAAGGAAACAGGATGGATTGCTTTTTTCTCTGTTAGTTGCTAGCTGTCTCATTTTTCTGATTTGATTTAGTGTACAGTGGCACTAATGAAAGTATGACTTTGTGTTGCAAAAGCCTTCACTAAGAACACTTCAGCTATGTGCACGCACTTCATGTGAGAGTATGGGTTGAAAAAAAAGCAAGAAACAAACAGAAGAACATGGCTCACTATATACTTAATTTTAGGATTTGTAGCCCAAACAGTATGCAAATAATTCTATCAGTGATTATCCTTAGGGTTTTTAACCGAAGTAGAGGGTTCAGTCCCACACCCATAAAGCTGCTTTTGGCTCCTGCTGGCTGACTGCAGCTGTGGAGCACTAAAATTAGTTAAAGTAAGACTGGTGAACACTTAATAGCCAGCCATCAGAGTAGCAAATGCACTCCCCAGATCAAGCTAGGGAAAAGTAGTAACTGGTAATTCCCATCTTATATTTAAACCATTACTTTCAGTAGGAAATATGTTCTCTGTCCGTTTTAAAAATGCCACAGCCACACTACATTATGTGGTTGACTGTAATTCCATGCACTAAGTGATTTTCAACTTACACAGCATTGACAGAGAAGTGCACAGTGGAGCAGAAGATAAAATGAAAGAGGAAACTTAAATACTATAAAATCTACAGCATCTCATCATTTCCAGGACAGATAACCACAAATACCTAGATAGGAATCCTATTTCATGGTTAAAAAACATATAAATTAAATAGGGAATGAAGCATTCTGGAACACCTTGCTTATCTAGATTGACTGTCTGATAAATATATTTCTATGAGCAACAAATAAGACTGAAGTATCTGTATTGCTAAAAGTGATCTCCAGTATCCAACCTTTACAAGCTTGGTACAGAATCCACACTCCCATTAAACCCTTGGGTTGTCCCAATACACAGTGGGAAAACAAGACGACATTTCACAATGTAATAGGAAACTTAGTTTGCTGAGGAGGAAACTGGCAAACTAGCCCCTAGGAAGTACAAAAGCTGTCATGCTATTTATTAGAAGACTGGGACTATCAATTTTGATGTTTCTAATTTATTTTGCACATTTAGTGCTTGTTTGTTTTTAAGCCATTTCAGAAGGAAAACCAAACACCCTGAGATGAAGCTTGACATCCTTAATCACTGTAAAGAAAATACAAACATTTATCAACTGCTGATTAAAGGTATTTGTCACTTTAAGATGGTAAGAAAGTATTCTGTGAAATAAAGCATTTAGCTTTCTAATGGGTAAAATGGGATTCCATTTCATCTCAGTCTGGAACTCTCATCCTAGCACTCATGGTAATTTAGCTGGGCTGGTTTTTGTATGAAGGACTCTATTTACTTTTAAAAGAAAAATAAACCAGAGAATACAGTATTAGACTACTCACAAAATCCTTGATCAAAACCTGTAATGATCTTCATAATGTCTTGTACCTATGCTTGGTATATTTATGATACTAAAAAAATGGGTTTCTATAACCCTCTCTGAAACTGTTCTAAATGTGTCTTGGTGTGTGCTAGTTAATAATTTGTCCTGTTTTCTTACAAGCAAACACTGACCTTTGATACAAATCAAGAGAGAGTGGCTGGGGAAAGACACTTGCTGAAATGAGAATAAGCTTATTTGCTATAAATCAAAATGGAAAGAGATCCCCCACAGGTGTACTTAACATTCGCTAAGTGTCAGCAGAGATCTGGTTCAAAATGTGAAAGAAACCAGATTCTGCCTTTGTCCTACAATTTCTTCCCTCTCAAATGTCTATAACCCAGTACACAGAATATACTTAGGTGCCTAATATACTAAAGAAAAAAAGATTCAAGGGCCTTACTCAGGTTCTAAGTAATTTTCACACCAATTTTAAAAACAATAACAGTATTAGTAATGCCACATTCATTTTTTGCTAAAAGCAAACCATTTTCTCTTTAAAACATAATTATTTTTTTGACTCACAACATTATGTGCTATTGCTTCCAAGGCTGGATGAGTATGGACTGGAATGTGCCTTGAAGGTTCAGTGATCTGTAATCCCTCCTGAGTCTTGAGAAACTTCATGAAAAGCAGAACAGCTTCACTACTATACAGTCAAGTGCTGCCTGGTTATACTAAAGCATTTGCACTTGTGAAGTAATGGGTTTAAAGTTCTTTAGGGCATGGGAAAGAATCCAGCTACACAGGAGTAACAACTGGGCTACTGGATAAAAAGGAGCCAGGAGGAGAAAGGCACAAACCAAAACACTACTCTTTTCCCCATGTTCTCATTCCTGTTTCTTCTCTAACCTGAAAGGAAAAATTGAACTTCATTTTTGGGGAAGAGAGATTTGAAATCTTCCTCCATTGGTGCTTCAGATATTAAGGCAAAGGTGCGGGATCAACAGGGTAGAGGTAAGTTCCTTATCTTCTCTGAGATGCCAACTCAAAACATATCCCTTTCCTCAGCATTTCTATTCTATATTCTTTGCTGTGAAAACCATAGAGTAAAACATCCCCATCAGACCACAGAATCTGCTCAAACCCTGCAGAATCATAACAGGCAATCCAAGCCTAATTCTCAACATTGATTTGTCCTCAAGTCATCAAACATATGTAGCTACCTCGCTGTCTAAAACTCAGGACTCCTGCCACACTGCAAAAATTTTGTAACTTTTTTTAAATTTCATAAAATTTTCATCCAAGATACTGCCTTCTTTTCTTCAGGGAGCTTGTTCCATGATCTCAAGCTAGTTATGCCTAGGCAGAGCAAGAATGCACATCAGTGGCACACAGCCCAGAGCTTCCTTCTTTACATGCCCCCACAGAGTACTTAGGTCCTTGGCTCAGATCTCAGTCCTTGCTGGATTTAGAGACAAGTGCATCCTAACCAACAGTGCAGGAAACTCTCAGTCATAAATATGTCTATATGGTTTTGCTCTCACAGATGTTTATTTTTAAAGCAGGCACTCTGTGTGAGTCTCTAATTTCTAAAGCGAAACCTTTCCTCACTGAGTTATCCAATTACTTGCATAGTCACTGGCATGGAGACTTCAAACCTTCTAGTTGGCCCATATATACCCTACCAGTAAAAATGCATTGAAGAAAGACATAGACATATCCACTCCCATCTTACCAGAATGCTGAAGCACTCACATCACCCAGTCACCTAAGGACAAGCCATTTCAGGGCATGATACATCATGGCCTTCCAAGATTTCAGCTCAATTCTATGTAAAGAACCAGGCCAGCAGCTTTGCACAGGTACAGGGTATGGGAATGTGCAGATGCATGTGTGGGTAGTTGATTCCTTGAGCAGTGAGAAGACACAAAAATACATTTAAAAACCTGAATTAGTGATAATGAATGAGTGCTAGAAGCTTCTCACTAACTCAAAGCCTCTCCTGTAAAAGCACCATTAAAATTGAAGGATACTTTCTCAGCAATTACACAAAGAACTAACTAGAATGAAAAAATAAAAGCTATCCTCCCACTAGTAATCATCTTTTCCAAGCTGCTTAAACTTGGTCTCTTGCAACTGGTCTCATGCTGGGGACTCATATTTTGCAGCTTTAGATGCACCCGTTCCACAAATGAATAAACCTCATAACTTTCAAGTAATTAATTTCCATACTAGTTTTTTAAAAAAACAACAACAAAACACAAATAAAATAATCTTCAGCCTCATTTCAAATGAATTACAGTTCTATTTTCAGCACGGTATTTACCTTTACATACTAATTTCACTAATCTCGATTCAGCGGGTGATTAGGACAGTAGAGAATCTGCCTGGGATTTCTCTGTGGTTGCACACCAAATATGCCTGCCTGACCTAAATGACAGGAATTTTAATGCCATTTTAAATGGACAAGTCCTTAAATTATTCAGTTTAATGGCTGCTTTATTGAAAGCTTTGTTTGCAACAAGGTCAAGCCCATTTCTTACACATAAACCATCATTTATGTTTTGGTCTTCTAACCAATGCCTGCAAATTGGCAGGCCCACCCCATACAGTCCCAAAAATGTCCTTCTCTGTCCTTAGGGCAGCTTCCAGCGGGAGCTCTCTTCCTGCTGTCACCACCTTTTTCACAGCCCGGATCACGGTGGCCGGCCCCTCCGTGTACTGACTCAGCCAGGCCCGGGCCTCTCCTAGGGCTCCGGCTTCGTCTGAGGCTGGCAGCGTCTCCTGGGCGAGCCCCAGGCTCCGAGCTCTCTCGGGGCACACCCGGGCAGCCCCGGCCAGCAGCTGCAGGGCTGCCCCGCTGCCCACGATGCGCACCAGCCGCGCGCCTCCTCCCCAGCCTGGCACCAGGCCCATGTGCTTGTGGACAAACCGAATTTCACTTCCAGGCGTCATCAACCTGTCAATGAAGAACACACAGAGGTCAATCCGTGCGCTGACTTTTGTTTTCAGCTCGATGGCCCTTAATTTTCTATTTTCTCCTCCCCTATGCTTCCAAAGGCTGATACAACTTGACAGCACGCTCATTACAGCTGGTGCTGGAGTATCTTCATTTTTACATCATATAGTGCCAAAACTGCAGCTGTTGGCCCTTCTCAAAATTAGATACACATGCTGCTACACCTAAAGATTCTTCATGGCCATACTGACACCTCTAGTCAGTTCTAAAAAGTGTTGAAAACAGAACTGCAGACAGAAGACGTTACATTTATTTGAAGTGCGAAACTGCCTTGCTAATTCATGCCTAAACTAAGAGGGTATTGGGTAAAACCCAAGCAAACTAATGTACTAAACCCTTCTCAAGAGGATGGATGTGGTCCTAGTACTGATCTGAACCGGGCAGGTTCTGTCATCTGTATTGACTGGTGATTACAGCATGGGTGGGGTCTTTTTGTTCCGTATTTTAGAGATCCATGTGAGTTTAATTTCTAACTGGTCACTACAGAGAGGGAAATCAGGATGGATGCTCAACTTATGGCTCACAATGCCCAATAAAACTGCTTTCTATTTATGCTTGCAATGTGTAATAGAATTGTACCCCTCTACAAGATAAGCAATACTCCTCTTTCCAAAGATATCACATCTTTCTTTTCTGTGCTTCTCTTCTACAGCTTCTCACCTCCTTTACTTAAGAACCCATCCTAGGGCTCGTTAAACTATCTCCCTGGAGGAGTTCTGCTGCAGCAGATTGTTCTGTCTTCACACAGTGGTCACACTGACACACCTTAGGTTAGTGGGAAAAACCTCTAGAAACAGAAACACACAGAAAAGATGTACAGAAACTGACCAGAAAGACTTGCTCTTTCTCAAAGTGATGTTTAGCACTGTGGTTGCTTGCTGCCTATTGTAAGGCAAAGGATGGAAATTACACTTGTGAAGTAGATTAGCTTCTACTTCAAGTACTAATTGGCTTTTTGAAGACAAATCTTGTAATACTGAGGTCTACACACAAGTCAGTTTCCCATAGTGAAAATACCGAGGTGAGCAGCTTTGAAAGAGATAAGAAAAAAATCTTTAAAAAATGCAACTACTTCTAGGAGCTCACTGTTCTCACATCTGCATAGTTATTGTTAATTGTGAATTTGCTTGGTTGCCTTATTCTTAACCAGAGCACCATCAGCATTCATGCCACAATGTACAGCATCAGAATTGAAGAGCTTAGGCTTTATCCCAGATCCAGCACAATGCACAAAAGCAACAGCTGACAGGCCAGATTGCATGAAAGCCTTTTTGTAGAGATAGTAGAGGAAGGCTGTGTGACAAAAGGAAGAAAGCAGAGTATTGCAGGGGAGGAGAGGCTTTAATATTATCAAGTGCTTCCCAGACCCAGCAAATCGCAGGGAGCTCAGGTCTCTTCTCTCAAAAGAATGATTCTGCAAGTGTTCCAGAACTCCTTTACTGGCTCAGCTTACTCTGCAATTTGCTCATACCTAGTGTCTTTCTGGAAAAGCAATAATGAAATCATTATTAATGGTTTAATTCTAGCTGTGCCGAGTGATGTGAGGCACTAGAAAAGAAAGGGTCATTGGCCGCTGGGCATCTGATGCTAGACAACCTGTAGGCAGTCTCACAGGACAGCCACAGGTCAGGGAGGCCATGTTGCACTTGTATATTGAATCTGAGATTGTTTCAGACAACGTTTAGTATGTGGAAGGGCTCTGCTTCCCTGCAGAGTCTTCACCCTCCCTCAGAGAAAATGGAACCAAACACAATGAAAGGAAAGTAAACCACTGACAGCTTAACTCACTGAGAGACTGCGAGGCAACAGCTTCCAGAACCTCACTGGGATTCATCTCTTCTTCACAATGTCCTTTGAACGAGTTCAACAGAAAATACTGAGACAGCTGTTAGGTGTAGCTGTAGTACTGGACTGCCTTCAGGCTTAAGAAAGGTATCTTTGGTTTTTCAGACTTTTCAACTATGAATCCTCTCCTGAAGCCACACCATTTCTTACACAAACCACCCATCTCTGTTAGATTTATCACTCACTTGCAGCCCCCATGCCCCAGGAAGCAATGGAGACCCGAGCTCATGTCTGGAGGGTCAGAAGCAGCTGCCAAGCCAGCCTGTGATCAGCCCCTGAACACCACCAGCTGCAGCCTTGCATACATATTTCCCTTTTTACTGTATGAAATTAATTGAGTCTACCTTCTGAGACATGACAGATCTGACCTCCCATTAAAGGAATTTATGTAAGAAAAGCACATCAAGCATTACTTAACATAAAGAGGCAGACAGGAAAAAGCTGGAAAGACCAAAATACTATTACTGAGCTGTTTATACCTTATTCATCTAGTACTGGCCCTGCCTGAGACAGAGCAGTAGACGAATACAAAATCAACCCCGATTACAACAGTATGCCTGTTCTTGTCTTTCATGTTGAAGCAATTAAAATCTGGGCCCCCTGTATCACAGGGGAAGGTCATATTGCTATACTCCTAGACATATGCCTTCCCTGCCTTAATAAAGAAAATCTGTTGCATGCCAATACTGAAAAAAAAAATTTAATCAATGTAATTAATGTACAAAGTGACAGAAGACCTTGTAGTAAGCAGGGGAACATCCTTAGAAAAGTGAAGCGTAGCAAAATCCTCATAATTTAAGTTGGAAATAAGAGGTTAAGGTAATATAAGCCCCAAAGTGCAGCTAAAATCTTTGAGAACCTCTTATTTCCATGTTATGAACACCACAACCCCCCCCCAGGAAGAAAACAGTCACTATGGGCCACATCCAATTTTGTGTTAGTCATCTAAAGCAAAGGAGCTACAGCAAATGTTCCTGCTGCACATTTTAAAATGTTCTGAGCTGCACTAAATGTTACAAATCCTCCCCCTTTGATCTGAGGTTTCCTCCCTTCTGTGACATCCCACTGTACCCACAAACAACTGTCACATTGTATCTCATCACATCACTGACAATGCATGCAAAAAAAAAACTTGTTTGTTATTAACATTTCAGCCTAACAAATCCCACCCTTAAAAAGGTACACTTGCTCCCAAAATGTTAGCTCACTTGCTGTGAGCTAACAGCTATGCTTTCCTTTGCTGAAGTATTTCCCAGCTACTTGAAGCCAGAGCATATACAATAAAAGCTGAAAATGCAAATAAAACTTTCTCAATTTTTCATACTTCCTTATTATAAATACTAATGTTACTGAGCTGTTCCAATGGATATAATCAGTTTCTTGGCAGAACTAAGATTATATTAAGATCTGTGCTGGCGCTTACCTCATCATTTCCCAGACTTCGAGGTTTGAGTTGCATTCAGTATTATGACAAGGAAAATGTACTAATCAAGTTTACTAGGGAGGGAAAGATACTACTTTTATTTTACCACTTATTTTATGCTTTTTAAAAGCTCCTACAACTGTGCTTTTAAAAGCCATTACAGGAGAAAAAAGACACCTAAAACATTATGTGCATTGTCGGCAGCCTGAATTTTGTTCCCATTCCCTGTTTGACTCCCAGTGTCACATAAGGACACGGCTCCTGACTTCCTATCCTCCCCTTTTAGCTGGCATGAGGCAGGCACACCATGGAGGCAGGCAGCCGGCATCACGCAGTGCTGCAGCACCTGGTTCCCAGCTATGACTGTACCCAGACACGGCAGACAGAACTGCAGGAGATGACTTTTTTCTCCCCCACAAATACTTTGGCATGCTGCTTTCAAACCACAAATATTAATATAAATAATAAACAGAGCTTACACCTTTGGGTCACAGTAAGTTCCCTCATGAAATCTGCTACCACCTTCTATAAATTTCAGTAACACCTATCGGCAAGGCGATTGAACCAATACAAAGTGGAAACTTCTCCAAAAACAAGAGTCAAAGGCCTTGGGGTACAATTAAAAGACATCCATGATTTTAGCATGCTGTAGAGCAAGAGTTAGAAAAAAAAAAATATAAATATTCAAGTAGAACTACATATTTTGCAAAACACAGATCCAGTACACCTTGACAGACCAAAAAAAAAAAAAAAATGTCTGTGGTCAGCCACTTTGGCCCAGGGAGATGGGGAGTGAGGGCTATGGTCAGTTCATCACATGTTGTTTCTGCCACTGCTCACAGAGAAGAGTCCTTCCTCTGCTCCCGTGTGGGGCTTCTCACACAGAGACAGTTCTCTGCAAACTTCTCCAGTGTGATCCACTCTTCCACAGGATGCTGTTCTTCAAGAACAGCCTGTTCCAGTATGGGTCCACAAGTCCTACCAGGAAATCTGCTCCAGCATGGGCTCCTCTCTCCACAGGTATACAGGTCCCTGCAGAACCCTGCTCCAGCACCTATGGGGCCTCCCACAGGTTCACAGCCCTCTCTTGGGCATTCACCTGTTCTGGTGTGGGTCTTCTCCAGGGACTGCAGGAAGATCTTTGCATCACCATGGTCCCCCATGGGCTGCAAGGGCACAGCTGCCTCACCATAGTCAGTAGGGGAATCTCAGCTCTGGCACCTGAAGCACCTCCTTCCCTCCTCTTCCTCCTTCTCCACTTGTGTCTGCAGGGCTGTTCCTCTGACATGTTCTCACCCTGCTCTTCTCTAGCCACAATTACAACTGCACAGTCACTTTTCTCTCCTTTTCAGATATGCTATCACAGAGGCTTTACTATAATTCCTGATTGGCTCAGCCTTGGCCAGCAGCATGTCCATCCTGAAGCCAGCTGGCATTGGCTCTACCCAACATAGGGGAAGCCTCTGGCAGCTTCTCACAGAAGCTGTACCTACTGCTACCCCTGTAGCTCCCCTGCTACCAAAACCTGGCCAAACAAACCCAGAACACCACCCAAACCACACGCACAACTACTGCACGCACAGGAAAAAAGAGCTATTTAATAAAAAAAAAAAAGGAAACTACTGGGAAAATGGTAACAGAAGGAAGGTTATCAAGAGTCAAATGCTTGGTTTAACCAGCAAAGAACAGAAGAACAAAGTTGATGTACAATGCTGCCACACACTTTGCCCAACACGTATGCCTTTCTAATACACTCATCAATATGGCATCAGCTTAATTAACTCTTTTAAAATTAAGTAACAGCAGTGTTATGCTGACACATGGCCAAAAGAGCTTTTTAAAATACACACTGCTGGGGAGTGCAAGTTCAAGAGTTTGTTGAGAGGTCAGGTATGACATTATCTGCAGATGGTGTTTATCACGCAAATTGAACCTCCTTTGCCAGGTGGACATGAAAATGTAATGATCTTGCTGGCAAGGGGACAAAAACTCATGTCTAACTGGTTTAGGATTTTGTAACTTTTCTTGGTGAGTGCAACTATGTCAATTTGCAACAGCAGCAGCTCTCACATGCATGCTGGACCTTAAGTAAGCAAGAATGCCAGTGCATTGCCCACTTCCCTGTTTTCCAGCTGCACCTTCTCAACACTAAAAACATAATCCCTGTCCCACCACTTCACGAGCAAACTGCACCTCATAATCTCACTCCACTGTCCTCCAGGGGACAGACACAGCAGATCCCAGTATTGATGGTGGGTTCCTGTAGCAAGTGAATGGGACTCAGGCGGCAGAGTAACACAGGTACTATCTGTAATCTGATCTCACTTCTCTTGCTGAGGCACACAAAACCCACCAAAAATAAAGTACTGCTCTTACACACAAAGTGTTGCTGAACATATGCAGTGATGGTATGCTTTCAGTCAATTGAACTGTTACAATACATTAAAACAAAGCAAGGGAGAGTTGTGTTTGTTGAATCTGTCGCATCAGAGCAAGAAATAAACTACCTGTTCTTTTATCTGTACAGCAAAAGCCTTGGTTTCAGATTAAACGGAAGTCCTTTATTTCAGGTTAGATCAGTGCACCACATAAATCAAGTAATCTTTTCTAGGCTGCATTCTAAGCTTCTTAAATAGGAAAAAAAAAAAAAAAACCAAAAAACAACAACCCCAGCTTTAAAGTGAATGGCTGAAATGCAATAAATGTTCAGATAAGGCAGAAGTGGGTAGTTGGATGTGAAAGCAATTCCATAAGACAGAAACATCACCTTTTCTGCAAATGCACCCAGATAGCTCTGTAGCTTCAGTTCCTTGGCTCAGGCAGGGATACTAAGGGATCCTGCCACAGGCAAGCAGAAGCTCTGACCAGAAAGCTGGAATATAAGGAGCAATTAATTGGGATTGCAAATGGTGTCAGCCTGAGGTTTGGGCAGTCAAGCACTGTGGAACTTCACACTACTTTGAACAGTTCATGTTGCACATACCAAGGGGTTTAGAACCTTCCAAGCTCACTGCCTTCTCCCCATTTACTTTAGCATGGCATCTGGATTTGCAAGGTTTGACTTGTACCTAGCAATCCACCTCTGGTATCTGTATTCCAAACCTCAGAGTCAGAAAGATATACCAGATATCATGCACGTTCCCACCATGGAAAGACAGATATTAAAGCATGTGTAAGA
Source organism: Sitta carolinensis (assembly GCA_032173965.1). Taxonomy (NCBI): domain Eukaryota; kingdom Metazoa; phylum Chordata; class Aves; order Passeriformes; family Sittidae; genus Sitta; species Sitta carolinensis. Next base: position 52,727,923 of record JAVUNC010000004.1, read on the forward strand.
AATTACAGAACCTCCTTAGCAATAAGATACAAATTTTTCAGGCACTAGATATAAATGCTCCTTGGCAATTGCTGCAAAACTAATCCTTACCTTCTCCAGAATGTTTAATAACAAAAGTAATTCCTGAGTACAACCTTGAAAACTCAACCCGAATATAGTGTCTTGATACTTTCACAAAGCCACAGAAAGCCTGAAATGACCAGAGGTAAGACTGCAGTCTGTGCCTGCAGAGACCTGACCTGGAAACATAAACACCAACAAGTTAATTATATGACAACACTGTGTTCTGGTAGTGACAACTTGTCTTGTGTAAGCCTTGTTCAATATTCCAATACTCAAGCCTTCCACAGTTATTACAGAAACTCATCTTAAAACAACAAATCTATGAATCAGTCATTTTTGCAGTAAAAATTAATTTTGAAGCAGCAAGATACTGTGGGGAAAATATTCTGCAGAAGAAACATGCAATACTATACTAAAATATTTTAACCAGTCAGCAAAGTTGCTGATTAGCAGTTTCCAGTCCTTACTTCAATTTTCATGACAGATTGTTTTTAGAATTTTAGAATTAGACCCTTAAGAATAAGACAGTCTCCTCCAAAAAGCAAGCTGGGACTAATTAATCTCTCTCTGCCTATCCAGTGCAGTGTCTCAGCAGTCTCTTTATCACTACACCATCAAATAATTACCTAGATACTGTGTAAGGGGATTTTCTACACTAAATGGCACAGATTTTTTCTGAAAGTCATCTTACTACAACCTTTACCACCAAAAAACCCCACCCTAGATTTTTAAAAATGTTAACAAGTGGATTTATCCTGAGAAGAATTAGTCATAATTTCACTTGTCTTTCAATCTCGCTTGATTAATTTGATAGGCTTTAAAGAACAAAAAAGACACAGATTAAATATTTAATCAGTAACTCCTTGCTAATTCTATTTATCAGATCTTTGAACTGGAGCAAGGCAGTGAATACTGGCAAGCCATAACTGTTATATGCTTTCCCAACACAGCTTGCTAGTATTAGCTCCCTCTGCATCTCTCCCGTATCTTCTTTCTCACTGAGAGCTTCTCATGTTTCTGCCCTATTCAGAGAAATAATAAGGCAATTAGATATTGCAGCAGTTGCTACTTCAGCCCTGTGACAGCACAAAGTGAGACTTCCAAAGGGAAAATACTGTAAAACTGATGAAAGTAAGGATTTGTGCTACATGCTTGTGGTGATAGTCTATGCAGACCACTATGGCATCATAAAAGCAAACCCCTCCAAATGTTTGTTTTTTAGAAAATCTGTGAGTCACAGATACTCACTTGACAGATGACTAAATGGTGGTAACTACTAAAGATCATAAAAATGAAGATAAAATAGTTTAAAGATAGTCTGGGGGAACTGCACACCTTGTGCTTATCTTAGATACAGTTGCTAAAAGATGCTCTGCAATTCCAAGTTTCAATAGGCTAAAAGAAGGCTGTGCACATTAATAATATTTCCTGTTTATCAGCTTTAATCCATAACCTTTTCTACAAGAAAGCAATGGAAAGAAGTAGGTCCAGCTACTATTTTTAAAAGCCCATCAGAAAGTCACCCCTCTCAAATCCTTTCAGTGGTTTAAAAACACCCCATCAATTAAAATCACAAAACAGTACACCTTCTTTATTTGAGGCTTAAATAAATTGAAATGATCCTCAGGAAGCAAAACAAAAAAAAATCCTATCAAGCCTCCCAAGCACAGAGTATTCTAGGCACACTCTAAATCGCAGTGTCAAAGGAGTAGGCTTGATGGCATCCTAAGAAATTTCACTAACACAAAAGCTTACTTTTCTCAGAGTTCTTCTCAAATTGCTTTACAGAGACTATATGGACTTTTATTTATAGTTATGAGTTATTTTGTAACTCTCTTAGTGCATCCATTCCCACCACCACCACCACAAAAGCTAAGAATCAAACTTTACATAAAGTAGCTCAGAAAAATCTCTCATGTCTCCCTAGCAAGTACTGCCTTTACCTCCTACTTTTGCTGTCCTCCAGTCAGATTTTCCAATGCATTTTATGGAACTCTAAGGATCAGGGTAAAAATTAGATCAAGTAAATAGATTCCTAACAACAGAAATATTTTCTTAAATAAGAGTCAACATTCTTCTGAGTTGCCTGGGAAACCTGAGGGCAGTTCCCAGAGGGGAGCAAAAGGACCCAAACAATGAGAATTGCATTCTTCAAAGAAGGCCTTAAAATAGCAATTTATAATGTGACTCTATCACACTTTCTCACATCATCCAGAGTCAAAGGAAATGCAGGAGGAACAAATGACAAAGTCATACTTTCATCTAGAAGCCCAAAACATTTGGTTGATGCTAAAATTCTGAAAGGTGGAGTCCTGAATCTAAAAAATGGATTACGTAGCAACGACAAGGGCTAGAAGAAGAGTTGGAACACTAGGACACCAGTGCAGAAATTGCTAAATGGACATGAGCTATTTTAGGAGGAATGTTGTCTCTAGGAATAAACAGAAACTTAAAATGCAGATAACCACTACCTATTGCCCAAATATTGGGATATTTAATGTAAGAGGAGCCTCCAAAATCAACAAAGTCAACTCAAAGAGGCTGCAAGATTACCAATTCTAAGGAATCTAAAGGAAGCCATTCCAGGGAAGAAGTACAAAAATAACACTGTTACTAGAAAAAGATCCCTTGGATAACCAGAATTAAATTATGATATGCAGACGCAGAGAACTACATGTCCCCCAAAAAAGAGCATCTCTTCAGTAGCAAAGTCTGCACTGAGAAAAATCAAGAAAAAGCTTATCAGCAGCATGAAGGAAGGATCTCAGTAAGGCAGCAGAGAAGACCCTGGGGGAGAGTGCCCTGGCAAGACTCAGATTAAAACTGGTCTGGACATGATTGTGTAAGAACAACCAGAGAAGTAGAATAGGGTTCATTCCTGAAACACTTCTCTGTTCTAAGGAAAGGGGCTAAAAAGGGCCAGAAAGATCATTAGTTTGAGAAAGGGATAATAAAAGGAAAGAAACACAGGGGAAGACTGCTGTTAATATCCTGCAAGGGGAGTAGCACAGTCTCAATCAAGACAAGGTAGGTAAAGCCCCCCCAAAGCCTCCTGCAGGTGATGTCTGCTGTCACACTGGCTAGCATCCACACAGACTTTCAATCTTACTCTAGACCAGATCTCCCAGGAGTCAGGTACAGATGGAGGCCCACACAGCAGACCTTGATTAGGGGGTTTAAATTGAATTTTTTTACCTCAGGCTTAACACTTTTTCACCCATGGCTTCACAGAAGCCAGAGAGAAAAAAGCATGCTATAAAAAACTACATTTCTTCTAAAAGGGATAAATGAAGCTGGGTATTGGAAATTGCAGAAAGACACTTTCTGCAGCAGGAATGAAAAATTGAATTAGACAGCAGATCACAGGGCAAGAAATAAGGGCCCAAAAAAAGCATGACTGATTAAAACTCCACAAGCAATATTAAAAGAAGTAAGATGAGCCTTTTTTTTTTGTTTTGTTTTCCTCTTCCCAGTCATTTTTCAATAAACTGACAGGAAAGAAAATTATTTGGCCAAACCAAAAAGTGAATCTGCCCCATTTTCCAGGATGATACTTTAGGCTCCCATGCAATTCCCACAGGTTTCATCCTCACCATGGTGCTGGGGGTGGGCAGCACCATGCTGGAGGGCTTGCTGGAGATGGGGATAGGGCTGGCCAGAGGGCTCATGCAGCCCTATCCTGGCTCATGCAGCCAGGCGTGTGTACACACACACATTGGATAGCCCCTTCTCAATCTGCAACATGACACAAAAGCTGTGGGAGTCACACATCACTCCCTCACCCCATCTTTTGCATAAGCATCCAAGTGAGCAGAGTAATTTCAGAAAACAGCAGAAAAAGTAAATTAAAAGGTCTTTCCTAGGTAGGAGAGACAAACTTTTCACAATTATCCAGACAGCAGTAAAGACTGCCCTGTCCACAGGTGCTGCCTTGGACCTGTTTAACACCCCATGTGTGCACACTGGCGAGGAGCAACATGGTTTTACAAAGGCTTATTGAACACACACAGGGTTTAAATTGCAACTTAAGAACACACAGAAACAAGAGAATAAAGCAAATAGTTACACTGGAGAGCTCTAATTCCCCTGAAGTGTGCAGTATAAACTCTAAAAATAGCATGAATCACCTAGAGCCATAAAGCTGGACTGATGTCCCATTGTTCAAGATGCAGTGCCTGGATCCTCCTTACTACCTGCAGTTGTACAACAGCAATTCATGGGCCACTATCCTATTTCTCCTTCCCTAGTAATGACCAGTATCTTACTAACACTCTCATCTCTAATTCCCAGTTATGACTATATTTGAATTACTCTGGTGTCAGTGGGTCCCAGGCACCCCAGCTACCATACAATTATTTTCAGAGCAGTTTTCATCTTGTCATAGCACTTGGGCCTTACCCATGAAGCAGGTTTTAGCTACTCTTTACAGGCTGACAAAGCCTCTGTACACAAGTGAGTGAACACCAAAATAATGCTCACAGAAAAATTACTCATGCTGGAAATCTGAAATGTTACACGAATCTTTCCTTCCCAAAAAAGAAACTAGAGCTCTTTGGATTCTGTTCAAGTAAACATTTCCAACAACAGATATACTTTTTAGACTAAAGCAAAAATTTCTGTCATGAAAGACCCAGTGATATTTTACCAGATTCTTTGATAAGACCAGCTGAAGGCAAAGGTGTTTGATTATAAACACTTTAATCAAATTTAAATGACAGTATTTCTCTAGAAATTAAAAAAAAAAAAAAAAAAAAAAAAAGTACAGTGGAGCTTCTTTTCAAAGAGGAAATATCGTATTTTTTAATTATGTGCACTCTTTCATACAGCACGTGCAAACCGTGTTTATAACTTTGGCTTCCCACAGCTTTATTTTCATCATGTATGTTTAGCAAAACCATAGAAAGCAGAACAAAATTCTCCCAGACCAAATTCAAGAATCTCTTAAGGCTAGAGCATTTCAATCACATTTTCTGCTTATCTCTACTGCAGATACACAAAGGGAAGGAGAGGCTTCCCAACAGTGGCTGAGCTTGGCATCTAAAACGTCAAAAACACAAGGATCACTTCAGTCACCTGAATTTACCTGACAGGAAAGAGACAACATTTCTTGACATCAGCCCTGAGAGATGCAAGATTCAAGCTGTTCTAATACTTTATGATGGATTTGATGTATCAGGTTTCTGCAACTCACAGCACTAAAGAACTTAAAATACAATGTAAGATCACACTAACAACCCTTCACAAGACACAGGGTAACAAGACACTTTTTGAAATTTAGCTCTCTGCACACAGTGCTACCGATGCTGCATTTGCACTTCCTACACAATTTCTGACTAAAGCAAAGAGAGATCATATACTTAGCTGAAATCACTGGTGATTCAATTATAATGGGATGTTGCCACTTTGTCAGAATACCATGTTAATTTCAAACAAACAAAAAAAAAATACTGACTGTCATGACAGTCATTGAAAAAATATTGACTGTTTGGGGTTTTATTAAAAATTATCACAGTGACTTTGACGTAAGTTTTCCAGATATGACACATGTCTTCAGAGACTTTTTCTGGGAGAGGGGAAAGAACACAATTATATAACTCAAAAAGGCATAAATGAGATAGATAATTTAACATTAAAATTGTACATTGAAGCAGTAACCTGCTGCTTCTCCTCTTTACATTTTAATATACAGTATTAGTTTTACTGATGGGGATCTCAAACCAACTTCAGATCACTGATGTCATGTTCAGACTACTTGGACAAGAAGCAGGCACATTTTCAACAAACTGTACAGATCCCCCATAAATATGCCTACGAGGGTGACCAATTATTGCCAGAAGTATAATTTCCCCTGCTATATTTTTATTTACAATCATTGCCTCTTTCACACATACAGAAATCCATGCTAATTTAAATTATTGGGGTTTCCTCATTCTATATATTTGCTTTTTGTTTATGAATATGAATCATCAGCACACAAAACAGACTGGAAGTTAACACCTAGTAACAGACCACGGATACAGCAGAAGTACTTATACACACAACTGTTTAAGCACAATAGGAACCTATTTAACATAAGAATTTACTATTTGATTTATTCTTACTGAGACTGCCGAGTCACAGCATAGTACTTAATTTCTTACTGACTACAGAATCCAGGAAGTAGGAAGCTGAAGCCACCAAGGTTAACAAGTTCAAACAGTTTACAGCCTTGTTTCACGATTTCACATAAATATGGAAAGAAGAGGAACACAGAGGTTCAGTCTGCATCGCTCCAAATCTTCGCTAAGACCTTGGGTTGCTTTAGATCAGAGACAAAAACAAAACTGGGGCTGAAGAGGAAGACTGGAATTTGCAATTTTGAAAGCAATGTTTACAGCAAAAATAGGTTGCGATCCATACAACGCCTGCTTACATGCAGGGAAATTGAGTCATTTTGGAAACATCTGGTCATTTCAATGAACATTTCCCTGATGTGGATGATTACCCTTCAGAGATCTACGTTAACTATACTGCTACTTGGAGTGATAAAGAGAGAAAGAATTCTTTTTGTAGTCCTTCAATAGCACATGACAGGGCTGAAAAATGAAAGAGCTAACAGGGACTCAGGAAGACATTCCCTGGAAGCTGATCTAGTGCAAAGCTAGGCAGTTGAAAGCTGTGGCTTCAATGGAAACTGAGGGTATTTAACATCTCCCTAGAGCCAAAAGGAGTAGATTGTATTCTCACCCCCTACAGTTCTTTGCCATCTCCTAGAGACTTAGATTCCTTTACGCTGGCTCTAGACAATATTATATTCCCTTACAAGTCACTCTAGTTAACTGTAAATACAGGAAAAACCCAGGCTTTCTGTTGCTTTTCAGTGATTGATTCACTCAGGCATCTTCATTGGTGCTTGACAAACCACAGGTAAGAAGTAAGCTTGCTTCTTAGTAAGCTGGGAATATGCAACATGGACACTCTCTTCCCATATCCAAGGAAGCTGCTTAGGCACTCTGTCCTCATGAAGCCACAGCTCAGTACAATCTAACCTCAAAATTATCAGACTGGAATATATAAGTGCTTCTCACGCTTCATATTATCTAATTACTATTTGTGGACCTATTTGATAATAAATAATAAATATATATATATATATATATATAAATAATAGCATATATATAAAAATAATAGTATATATATATATAAATAATAGTTGTGAAGATCAGAAATGATGCATCAAACTCAAACACCTCAAATATCAGTTTATCTAAACTAGGAATCGGTCAATTCACAGATGTAAGCAGAATGGACAATTCCAGTGCATTTGTACTCTTTTTCTCAAATTCTCATTGAAACTTAAATACTTCTCTATGGTGGATTAACAGCACCGTGTATCAGCAAGTATCAGAATGGGTCGAGACCTGTATTCTCTAAAAATCTCCCCAGTCTAAGTTTTCCATTATCTGGACTATCTCTGTTCATTATTATCATGCGGCACATTTTATCAGCTGCAGATAGGATTGTTCAACAGAAAGGATGTAAGATTGCATGGTACAAGTGGTCTAAAACATAGACACATGCTGATAAGAAAAAATTCACTTACCCAGGATAAGATGGTTTGGCCTCCCAAAAGCAAAAAAAAAAAACCAAAACAAACTAAAAACCTAGAATTAAGTAAATACCTGCAAAAAGACAACTTCAGAAAGAAAGCATCAACTCAAATTCACGCTTTGTTGATGTTATTTAAATTTCTACTAAAATCAAACAGTGGTAAATTTGAATTGTAGATTACATCTAAAAATCCTCTGCCTGAAAGACTGTAAACACACAAAATTCAAACCCAAATGAAAATTGGTAGAAGTCCCACAATACCAGCCCATAAATATAAGGCAAATAACACAAGCTCATTTCTAGCAGTGCTTACTTAACCAGATATCAAATGTACCATGTCAAAAATAAGCACGACCTTCTTAAAGGCAGGCAATGTGAGACTTTTAAAATCATAATCACGAACTTGCAGTAAAAAACCCTCCAGGGCTCTAAAAGTGCAAAGTGATGTAGGACTGCATTGAAATTCTAAAATTGCCAACTGATTTGAAGGAGATTTTAAGTAAACACACACACACACACCTATATACATAAGACCAAAATTCTATATAGTTTAACAAAGCAATCTATGCCACACAGCAGGCACGTGAAGCTGTGAGGATGTGCTGTCCCACCCTTAAGTAGAAGGAAGGACCCAAGATTCGTAGATGCTCATGGTTGAAAGGAACAGCAGAAGTCAGAAGGTCTGCAAAAGCTTATAGAGTTTTGTTAATAATTTACACACTTGGTATGGACACTGTCATTATCCTGACCTCCCAGTATAAGCACACAGCAGTGGGTTCTGGATAAGGGGCAGGTTCAAAGGCAAGAACCAGAGAGATGAATGAGAGTGTGAGAGAGAAAGAAAGGAAGGAAGAGAATTAAAGAGACATCGACCCAGCTGAAGTATCCAGGGTCCTGGGGCACACACATACCCAGGATACCTTTGTGAGGGTGCCTTTTTGTAGATATGTTTACCCTGTCCTGGAGGTAAGCTTTTCACTTTCTAAGTAAATCAGTTACCACGCACAGTTCTTTCTTCTAAATCTTTCTGGAAATGGGTTGTAGGCTTCATGGGTCTTGGATAATTTTAATTCCCCACTACAGTGAATGCCCACTTCTCAACCTCATTCCTGCACTTGCCCTGTACTGTGCTGTGTTTATCTCCAGGTGCCAGAACAAGGACCTTTGTCCCAAAAAAGTGCTGCTCTACCTCCATATGAGCACCTGCTCCACCCACATCCTGCTCATTCTCACAGTGTCTTATTACCAACAATCCTTAGTTGGCTCCATGGCTATCCAGCTACAAGTTTTTGAAACATACACATTTTAGTCCCTTATCTTTTAGGCTTCTACTGAGAACCCACTCTCAGATTTGGCTACTGATTCTTCTCTGATGATGTGTAGTGATGTTACAGTCACATGAATGAAAAGTGCCTTGTGAGACTGGAATCTGCAAGATCTCATGAATATGTGAACCCCATCCAGCTACATGCATATCAGGCTCTGCCCAATGAAAAATGCTACTATGTCCTGAGGACCCTTAATTCAAACAGCTGCATCTTGTGCACCTAAATGCTCCTCCTGATAAAATTAAAAGCCCAAATCCTTGTACAGAGTGAAAGATTTCCAAAGCTCATTTTCTGTGCTCTGATGTTCTGAAACCTATTTTTGAAAAAGTTTACTGTAGAATACTAAACAGCTTCCTCCACTTCTCCTTTTTGAAAGGTGAAACAACTGAAAAATTGGTCATAGTGAAGCTATGTCTATGCAGAGATTATTTATCCTCTGCTTCTTTGTTTTCCTATAAGTTGCATTTAATGCACCAAAGACAACTTGAAGAAGCAAAAAACCATAAATATCAAAGCAACACACACCAAAAGCTATTTAATAACATTTAATTTCATTCTATCTCTTGCTAATTGTTTCATGGAACATATTTAGCACCTTAAAATGTAATACTAAGGATGCCTACATATTTCACAGAAATGTAGAAAACACACCACTAAAATGAAAGAAGGCCAACTTGATAAATGCAGTATTATTAGCATAAGCAATAGTTAGCTCAGCACTTACAACAGTAATGAAACTGGCCCTTTGCAATTTAACATCAACTACAGATGAAGAAATTATAGTTCATTAATTTATTTTCTAAAGAAGAAAAGGAAATTACGAGCCCTTTCTGATATCAGTGGTATCAGAAATGGGCAGTTTTCCATCTCTGCACTCTCATCCTCTGTCTCAAGACACCACCTTTTAAATCTGATTGGCATGGCAGGGACACACCTCTACTTGGACTGCAGCAGCATTAGAGAGGAAAAAGGAGGTAGGAGGAAAGAGACTCTATGTCTCAGAAGCACTCAGATACCATGGAACTCCATTTGCTAGGCAATGGTATGACCAAATTTTCAAAGTCACACGTGTGTAAAAGACCTACACAGACATTGTCCCAGACAGATTTCTCAAAGGCATCAACACGAAATAGAAGACAAGAAAGCTCAGAATTCAAAGTTAGTTATTCTAGCTATTGGTTGGTAGTGCACTGCAGCAACTGCACTCAGAGATTATTGTGATCTGCTAATTGCACAAATGAATTCTCTACCACCTGTCTCTTCCCTATATCTGTCAGCTTATTGCCAACAATGCACTACCATTCTTGTTTTCCTGTCCAAAGTCCTCAACCAATCCTGCCAAATCTGCTCTCCTTACCTTCACACATTGTGTAAGCACAACACACAATTAAAGTTTCTGCATAAAGGAACCCAAAGCAGGTACTTCAATTATTTGTAAAATTCCATCACTAAATCCAACATCACTTTTGCTTCTGCACCTCACTGAAATGGCAGCAGTGTCATGAAGAGCTGTAAAATACATTAACATTTGGCACCAGAAAACACAAGCCACTTTCTGGCACCAGAAAACACAAGCCACTTTCACGTGCTCAACTGTGGCCCACTGGAAAATATCAGTATTTCTTGAAAATATTACTAAAATGCTCAGCTGTCTGAGCAAGTTTCATACTTGTACTCTTCTACATTACTCAATTTTGCTGTAATAATTGAGATAAATAATTATAGTGTCAGAAGTTTTACCTTTCCAATTTTCATATCAGAAAAAGTCTGGAAGGAAATTAATTACCCTGCCCTTGTCTGGATTGGTCTGCTTTCTTTTCCCCTAGTAACATGTTTATGATTTTTATAAGGATGCTGCTCTTCTGGTGAGTCATACTGCAACGACACATAAAACAGCTAAGACTGAAGAAGATATTTTGAGAAGACCTCTTCCTCCAGATTAAAGGTTGGACTGACCTAAGATGCTTTCACTTTTCATCATTGTCCTTGTGTCAGCAAATAAATGTGGCAAAGTTGACACTAGCCCCCCCTAATCCAATTTAAAATGAGACAGCTTAAAACAGAGTGGGACAATTAGCCGGATAACCGTTAGAGGAAGAATGCATCAGTAATATCTAAAACCACCTCAGCTATTTTAAAATTGGATTTGTCCACACCTCTAGTTTAGTAAAGATGTGCATCATGCTGCCAGACCACATTTCAGAGGAGGTACCTAGGTCATTTTGGCTCAAGTGAGTTGCTCAAACTATATCAGTATAGTTAATGTAGTACAAAGTAGTACAGATAAAAATAAGAAAACATTTCACACCAAAACCAAGCAGTTTGGTAGTTTAAACAGAGACTGAATAACAGAACTGTATTTGAAAATCTAGAATTAAAAGCAGCCAAACCAAACTCATTTTGTTTTTAAAAAATAAAATATCCAAACAGTTTATTCAAGGAAGAAAACAAATCTCTGATTTCTGTCTCATGTTCATCTTTTATCATCAGTGACTGAGGACAGAATACCTATTCCACTAATATTTACTTATAGTTCTCAAAAAAACCCCTGGAATTTTGTCCACCAGTATTAAAATTCTCAAATTCAAGAGCAGTAACAGCACAGAGTATGTTTCTCTGTCTTGTTGCTGCTATTAATTAAGTTCCCATTTGCTGCTCCTGAATTGCTGTTATTTAGTTGCACTGGATGGGTGTGTAGAAAGTAATGGAAGATGGATCAACAGCTGTAGTTATTATGAAAATTATGACAGTGCATGAGAGGAATTGCAGCTGCTCAATTCATGCAAATAAGAGCTACTTGATAATGCCTATAATTACACAGCATGTCAAAACAGCATAGCTGGAGTGTGAGTAGAGACTACATATTTTAGAAAGCCAAAAAGATTTCCATTTCATTATATTCCCATTCCCTAAATGCCTATTTAGAGATAACAAGAAACACTTTCTGTCTACAGGCTCACAGATACAGAAAGGTCTGCTGAGTCTCCCAGGTGCACTCTCCTGCCAGCACTGCAGCTGTCAAACACAGACAGAGTCTCTCTGCTGTTTCCCAGGCATTTGTAACACAGCCTGGACTCACATCACAGCTGGGGCTTCAGCTCACTGCGCTGAGCAGATATGAAAGAAGATCCAGCCACATCTACTTTCAAAGCAAAGGAAGATTGCTTCCAAGTGGCTAGACAATGCAGATATCATCTCCTCTACCCAAAGCCTGTTCATGCTACCTGGAATAGCACTGTTATATTCTAGTTTACTTTACTTTTGAGTGTATCATATTTCAGCTTTGTTCGGGGCAATTCCTTTCCCACTTCAGGCACTAAGGCCCTCTTCAAGAGCATGTTTACTTTTCTTATGATGAAAACTTCACTAAAAGTTCCTCATTTTCAGAGATGCTGTGCTTATCCTGTACATCTGTAGACTGTTTGCATATTAGTGATGGTTTATATAAAGGGACATTTTATTACTTTAGTGTCTTCCCATTCCTGATCTGCCTGTTTAATTAAAGCCCTTTTTTTTCCCAGTTGTTTCATGTAGCAAATACCTGCACCTGCATGGAAAAAAAACAAACCAGGGATAAAACCTCATTTGTCTTCCTCTGCACCTCAAACTCTTCTTTCAACAGCTGTGCAGCACAAAATTATGTTACAAATAATAAACCCAGAACAATAAATACAAGATTAATGAAGAAATTAATTTATTTTTATTTATGACATTCACATAAAGAGACACAGGGAGATATGCAATTTTGAAACTCTTCTCACTCAGGGGTGAGTTGGACCCACTTGTGTGCAATGCAGTCCGTTGCTAAAGTTCCTTACTGCTCTTGTTTTATACAGTGATCCAAACTACATAACCTGGCAGAAAGCACAACTTTTCTTTTCCTGTAAAGTCTGATGACAAAATCTCATTGCAAATGCCTTGGAACCCAGGAATGTGACTCCTGGTAAAAGTGGTACCTCAAGCTTCTCACATTTCAGTTGGACAATCTTTACATCACTGACCAGACATAACAGCTACACAATTTGTTAGCTTTACCTGAAATCACATGCTGTGGTAAGTTCTGCTCCTCCTCCAAAAGCTTTTCCTTGAACTAGCGCAACACTGATCAAAGGCAACCTACACAAGAGAGTTTAGTAAGCAAAATTCATGCTTTTAGCCTTTCAAAAATTACAAAACAATTCAACCAAACCATTTCTACAGTAAAAGTTGAGAAAAATATACTGCTCCAATTTATTCAAATAACTACATCCTTGTGGGCACTCAGCACAATACCAATTCTACGTATGTCAAAATTACTGTTGCATAATTGATACAGAATCCCAAAATGAAACAGCAACACAGATATTTAAATGGAATCAAAATAAGTATCGGGTACTGAAAAACAAGTTACAAAAAATACCTGCTATAGAATATATCTAAAAAGACTACCTGTAAGGCATGACAGGATAGCAGCACAAGTTTCTACTCTAAGCCAGTGCACCACAGAAAGCAGCAGAAAAAGACAAAAAGAACTGAAGGGCTGGGTTATCTAAAATTAATGAGATTTACCATGACAGCTTCAGCAGCTTCTTCAAACAGAGTGCTACTATCTCAGTCATCAACAAAACTTTTTTTTCAGACAAAACCTTTTGAGGAAAGCAGCAATCTGTTAGCTTTGTTGGTGTTGTATTTAATCATGTTCAAGGTACTTAATCATGTTCAAGGTAATTCAAAGGATGGAGGGAAAGAAGAGTATGTTTCCCCACTGCTGATGTGAAATGAATACTAATGAACAGTGACTTAGGATAAGGCAAGTTTCCTAAGAAATGAAGACAGCTGGTTAGTCACAGAATTTGCACACTAATACAGCTGTTTCATCTTTTACTATGAAGAGACATTTAGCTTTTTAAGCAGTTTACTAACCACATTCAGACGTCAGCATTCTAATCATAACCACATGTCTGGTTTTAGTTTTCCTAAACAAAACAGAAGCACCAACACTTTCTAACAGCCCAAGTTCACTTACATGCTGCAACACATATAATACATGGCACAAGAGAACCCACTGGAAGAGGGCAGTCTCATTTTTCCTGTGGTTTATGAGAAACCAGAAGATGTGGGTCCAAGACAGCTACATCCACACTCTAATCCATTTGAGGCACCTCTTTCAGGGTCTCAGTCAGCCTCAGCTTTGAAGGAGACTAATCCCATCTACAACAGATGTCCCCAGACCGCAGCTCAGTGCTCCCCCTGAACCACAGCTTAAAGATACACTAAGTCTACATGCCTGAGGTAGGGGCTTAATCTTCACACATATTCCCCCTCCTAGCTTTGCCCCATCAATTTTGATTATACGGAGACCAGCTTATGGAAATGGCTTCCAATCCTGAGGATTCCTTACAGTACTACTAATATAAGTCTCCAATTTCCTGGGTAATTTTACAGCAAAAATGTTCATTCATAACATTTTCTCATATAGATAATTTGAAAACAAAGAGTAATCATCTTCAAAGAGCTCTGAGCAGAAAAAGACAGACTCTACCACAAATGGATTTAATAGAAACGTGACTTCTTAAGGGAAGCTAAGCCTAAAGGAAGGGTGTTTTTTTCAAAAGTACCAGATGGTAGAACTGACTACACTCCTCTTGTGAAGTGGGAAGATTAATTAAATATATCAAATAAATGTTACCTATGTAGGCTGCATAACCTGTTGCTGCTTGTTATTTAAGAGCTACTGACTTCCACTGAGTTACAGAGGTCAAGTTCAAGAAAATGTGAAGGCCTAAATTTCCTTATCTCTGAGTATCTTGTATCTCTACACATATAAGCCTAGAGGTTTTCTTCCTGTTCCAATCTCTGGAAAGTCTAATAGTTGCAAAACGTTAAGGTCTAATTTAAATCCATAAATACCTACCTGATTAACATGTGTGAATACAAAGTCTGGGATTCAAGATTACATATGCAAAACTAAGTATTTAACTTTAAATATCTCGTTAAAGAACTAGCCAAAATACATTCCGATACTTATAATTACTTCATAAACATGTAAATAAAATATATTACCTCATAAGTCTGGTTAAGGTGTTTTGCATAAACATGCACATATTCATCCCATCCTACAATGAACAGGAAATTAAAAAATGTTAAGTGATCATAATTTGAACCAATTAAACACATAGATGGAGCAGACAGGAGTAAGCATTCTTTATATTTACTTAGCTGGGTTTTGTCTCTTTGGTTCATGTTGCTCAAATTCTAGCCCAACCCCACTATGAACAACTAGAAAACCTAGTACAAATCAGGCTAAAAAAAAAAAAAAAATAAAATCGGAACTCAACCTATAAAAATTTCAGCTATAATTAAGGCACCATTAAAGAAATTGCAATACTGACTTTCTGTGTTGTGAAATTTTAGTGTTTCCTCTTAATTTCCTTTTCCCACTTCAAGTTGAGCACCCATAAATCTGAGTTTTTAAATTCTGTGCAAAGCCATAGTGTGCAACATACTTTTTACTGTCCCAAATCCATAAAGTTTTAGACAAGATACAATGTACCAATTTAATCTTTTATTGTTTGGGCCAAAAGCATTTCAGCTAAAAAAAAGAAAACAAAAAACACCAAACCACAAAACACTGAAGCAAATTAAAAAACCAAACCAGAAAGAAGAATTCTTATCTCTTTCATCCTTTATGTTTTACATCTTCTTGCAATCAACAGTGAAAAAGATACAATTGTTTCCTTCTAATCTGGTACAAGAACTAAAAGGTTCCAAATAAATTTGTTTACAACAAATATTTCTTCCTACAACATATAGTTAGAACATGGAGCACTTGGCAGCAGGGCTTTACACCTCAACATGAATTCAAGAACAACTACATAAACTCACAACAGGAACAGCAACAAAAAGTTATTACACAGAAGGCAACACCTCTAGCTCTAGAAGGCTTAGTCACAAGTTGCTGGGGGCTAAGAAAAATATTATGAGACAACACCATTATCTGCCTGCCTTCCCTGTTATTAACCTCTTTCTCAGACATCTAGAATTAATCAGGAACTTGACAAATAACTGGGTAAATGAACAAGAATCACCATGTTTATATACATACTGAATTGAACTACACATATTTATCCCAGATGAATTAAAAAAATTATGTTTGGACACTGTAAAATTCAAAAACAAGTAGGTAAAAATTTCAGCACATCTTTCAAACAATAAAGAAAAAAAAATCCAAACAAACCAAACCGAACACCTCTTTACCGGAATTTAGTAATTTCTAAAACACAGAAGTTGGCAGGTTAGAGAATCTGTCTGAATAAAAAGCCACTGACTCATACCTCAGGGAAAGAAAAGATACGCATTAAGTCTCCAGTACATCTTTGGAATAGGACCTTGAAATAACAGCAGGCCAATTTCAGGTGATTTATTGTCCATTTAGTCATGTATTCCCAAGAGCTACTCTGCCCAAAGACAACCACCATTATGATGTTTAGGCACAGATCTCTGGCAGATTGAGTGCCATGACAATTGCTACACAAGAACCAGCATATTTAGTTTTATTACACTAATGGGCTGCTTGAAAATTTTAGCACATGTCGATTTATAAAGAGGATTTTAGTTATCACTGTAGCAATCTCCTACACCCCCTTAGAACAGTAGCAATATTTCCATTCTAAATTAAAGAACATTCAAACCCTTAATGATAGCTGCCTTAGTAGCTAAGCTCAAAACCTACACAAATACAGCAGGTACCAATTCTCAGACACAGACTTGCACAATTCCTATATTACAACTGTCAGGATGAAGCTGCACAAAAGCTCTTCAGATAACATAATTTTTCACTTCATCACAGCAGAATCCTTGCATTCAAACTGGCCTTCTCAATTCATGACAAAATCCAAAATGGTAATTAAAGATTCATTCCAGAACAGACAAACGTGAAAAACGCATTTATGTCATTCTCTCAGGTAGTAGAAAATGTCTATCCAGAACATGTATCCCAGTGAAAAAATGCCTGCACAGAAAACACTCAGGGAAAAAAAAAAAAAAAAAAGCAATTGCTTGAGTCCCAGCAAACAAACCCTTCAAACCTTCCTGACAAGAAAAATAAGGCTACTATTCAGATAAAATACTCTGAAATAAGAGGTGTTTGCTACAGTCTAGTAGAATAATTATATTTGCAGCTCTAATACTGTCCTTGAAGTAAGAACATATCTAACTAGCAAAAAGGGAGGTAAAATGCAGTAAAATGCACTGCATATGGAAGAAAAGGATTAATAGCTTGGACTGGGCTGAGGAGACACAGGGAAGAACACAGCTACCTTCTTAAAGTAGAAAACTGTAATGCTGGTCTTATTGCTGCAAGAGCTTCAAACCCATTTTCACCACAGATAGAACAATATTTCCAGATTATCTCCAACTGCTCCAAAGTCCTCCCTCCCAAACCTCTGTCCTAGAGGTTCTAGACAGGGACCAAGGAAAGCAAAATTCTCCTTTGTGCTTCTTCCTCTGAGCTGTTGTTTCAAGAGCTATTCTTGCTTTTCAGCTAGCCAACTTTTCCGGTCTCACTCCAGAATGAGGTTCTAGCTCTGGGAACAGCTTGCAAAGCCTTACAAAAACAGAAGGAAAAAATCTCTTTTTTTTTTTAATTTAAATTCCACTATTAATTCACCTTCTGTGATTTGGTTATGTAATGTTAGCACTCAGGAAAAAAAAAATAGGCAGGAGACCTAGGTTTTCTTCAGAGTTAAAACAACTGAAGACGGGAGAAGGCGGACTAAGAAAGAGGGAAAGGATGAAGTGGAAGAGGAGGACAAAGAGCCACTAGGGGGCGTGGAAATCCTTCAGCATTCCTGGCCATTATTTTGCCTATTTTGCACCACAGGGAAAAGCAAACTCTACCGAAAATTATGAAAAATACAGTCCTCCCGCAACCAACTGGCTGGATAAAATAAAAGTGTTTTTACAATTACTAAAAGCTACGGGCTAAAGTAGCCTTGGAAAAAATACATAAAGAACAGCTCAGCTGTTTGAGCATGGTGCTCAAGGTTGTGAATTCAATCCGTTCACTTGAAAGTTGGACTTGATCATCCCTGTGGGTCCCTTCCAACTCGGAATATTCTGTGATACTGTGAAAGATGCCATTTCAGGTATGAAGCTATTCACTACTTTTTTTTTTTTTTTTTTTTTTGCCTTGAAGATGCCTGTGGACAGAAAACCTGAAACCAGACAAAACACTCTCATCTCTCTCATCTGCATCAAGTTAGAGAGTAGAGTTCTGTAAGGCTAAAGAACAGCAAATGCTATTCCATATTCTAGTAAAGCTTTATTTAATAAAGAATATTAAATCCCACCAAACAGATGGTTTAGAAGCTATTATAAAGAAATTCTCAGTAAAAGATAAATAGCTTGAACTCTCCAAAGGAAATAGAAAACCAACTATGTTTAATTAGTCTTGGAGCATTGCTGGTATAATGAATCTTAGGCTTTAATTTCAATACTACCATGAGATCTAGATTCTGTGCAGAGAATTCTCAACAAAGTTATAACTAACATGTATATATTTCATTTTGCCCAGTATATCGGTTATCAAACCTAATCCTTGCAAGAGCTCTCTGCCGTTGCAGTAGCTCCAAGTAATTTGTATAAGCATACAGAGAGAATACAAAATGTATGGAAGCTAAATCACTGAGATTTACTGAATGCAGAACTCTGAAGGAAAGCCTAGACTGCAAATAAGAAAAGGACTAACCTTGCTTGGATTCAGCTCCTTTTTTGTATAACGTTCAAAGAAGTTGAGAATTACAGATTTAAATTTTTTTAAAAATTAATTTAGAGAAAACCACATATACATCTATATTTTGAAAATCACTGGCGCTTATAAAATATCCAGATAAAAACTTCCCCCAAATCCATTTATATCTATAAAGCATGATATTTCTGTATTAAGAAAAGCATTACTCTCATGGTGTTCCTGAAAGAAAACAAAGTGTCCTATACCCTTTGAAAACTGGACTGTCCTATTTATTTGACCAAGCCACAAATAAAATCTAAGACACTGAGTGGGGTTATGACATTTAGTTTCATCAACAGAAAAAAAAAATCATCACTAAAGACAAATATCAGATTAACCAGTTTTTGTGCTGATGTTCATATTGGAAGGGCCAATTAAATGTTGCATTTATGTGGTTAAATCCTGAAACTTGAAGTAGCCACAAAAAAGCACCAGGATTGGCTCTTACCACAACTGCAAACCAGGTGTAAGGGCAGCACAGGAAGAACATCTTCCTGGCAGCTGGCAACAAAGCCCTATTTCACACATTCCCAAGTTCACTTACAAATCCACAGAAAGAACTATAGCACTGTGAAAGTTGTCCAAATGGCTAGCATGAGCAAAAAATTGCCATCAAACCCCAACATCTTAATAGTCACATTCAAGATTCACATGACCCAAGTACAGCACAAGAATTGCATCTGTTCTTCCATTTCATGCAGGTCCAAGCAGAGTTTTGATAAAACGGAAACCTTTCTGTACTAGCAGCCATGCTACTTAAATTGCCTTTTTACTTTAGAATATGAGAAATTATTACTTTTATCTGTTTCTAAAGGTCAAACTACAGAAGCACAGCTTATCTGATGTGCAAATTCACCATATACTGCTGTGAGAAACTGAAATGACATTTTTAAAAGAAAAGGCTAAAAAGAACATATAGTGCTGGAATTTAGAGCTATGAATCACTTACAATAACACTTAAATCACAGCTTGAAGGGGCTGACAGCATTTTTTTTTGACCATTTAAGCTCTATTCAGTGACTTGCCTGTAATATTGCAGCAGAAGTACAGTGCAACACCTCTGTCTAAAAAGAATCTTAAAAAACTAATTTTTCTCCAAAACTTTAATGTGTACTAATACTTGCCTGGGAGTTGGATATTTCTTTGACAGCATTCAAATCAGATCCTGAGCAAAAAGTGTTTCCTGCACCATGGATTATAAGACCTTTACCATCCTTCCAGTTTTCCAGTTCAGTTACCCTCTCCTGGAGTTCTACCATCATAGTACCTGCCACAAGAGGGGAGAAGCAAAATTTTTAACAAGAAATTATTATCATCATCATTTTTTTGGTTACATTTTCCACCAGCAAAACCAAGTTAGAGTTAATAAGTGATGGGCTTAAAATCACAAGGGAAAGTATCATCTTAAATCCTGCACACAATCACCGACATGCATTTGTTCTCCAAGGATGCATCTCCCAAAATTCCAAAGGATGTTCTGTATGAAGGATATTTGTGTTACAATAAAAAAGCCACAAACCAAACCAACCAACCAAAACCCCTCTAGCTGATTTATTTCTGTTTGCAATTGCATACATTTAAGACAGATGAATTTATATGTATCCATACAGATCTGTCCAACTACTCATTCTGAAGTTACTGACATTCCTCCCTGCCCAAACAATTGGCAGAGAATAGAAAAGAATCATGTCCAAGGGGGACTCAAGGCACAGCCAGTTAACGTTAACAAAGGTTCCTTTCTAAAAAGACACTCTTATAAAGTATATCGTCAAACAGTACTAGCTTTTTATTTCTTGTTTAAACATCCAATTCATCATAAAACATCGTATTTGCTTAGGTACTCTTCCTGACATGGAACTCTACAGACTTCTGTTTCTACAGCTCATCCTAGACAGCAGCATCTTCCACAGCAATGGAACGTACCTGCATTAATTTAAAGCTGTTCCTCTCTGAATACCTATGACTCTGTCCACTTATATACTTCAGAGAAAACATTTACAGAAACTAATTTCAGAAAGCAGGATACATACAGGCTGATGGCACTCTCAGCTTTGCCCTTCTTTGACAAGAATTTAGATGTACAGGCCTACATACTTCAAATAGAAGTGTGCTTTCGATTAATACTCTCAAGGGCTCTCTCCTCTACCAACAGTGTTGCTTTTTTAACTCTACACCTGCATGCACAGGACTCATTCTTTTCTGGAATTTCCTATTAGTAGCCAATCCATGGGACATTTATATTTGCTTCCTCAGTTTTTTTCTTACAGTTTATTATGAAGTAAGTTTCCCAGTACCACATCAAGAGTGAACACTCCAGTCAAGCACTTACCCCTTAGGCTTGGGCTCAGCCACTGAGATAACAGTTTGACAATGCCTCTGAGGTGGTCGATAATTAAGTGGACATTACATATTATATGCCAGAATAGCATTGAGTTGGGGCTTTTTTAACCACTGTCAAGTCCATACTATGATCCTCTAAAAAATCCCAGCAGTTTTGCCAGTTGCTTTCCCTTCTGTATTTATAATTTGGTCATGCTTTTCGTATGTGGCACATTACATTTGCTTTTACTGAATTTCACCCTGTTGATCTACGCCAAGATACAACGATGCAAGCTCTCCTAACACAGGGTCATCTGACAATTTCAGCCTCTCATCTTCTGTTTCATCATCCAAGTCAGGAATGTAAATACTGAGCAGAACTAGGCCTAGATGAGATTTCTGTGGGTCTTCACTTGAAATGCTTCTCCAGCCTGATGGCATACTCAACAACTTTTCTGCAAATCCTGCTGCTGTTCAAGCAGGTGTGCATTAACCCTGTGGATTTCACTTACTGCATATTTGCCTTCTTAAGTCTTCTTGACAGAAAGGTATTTGGGTTGGCATCCAAGCTTTGTGAGAGTCAAATGCAGCAGAACCATTGTTTGTGGTTCTTTTAATAGGCAGAGCAATGAGGTATTGAAGGTATCTTTCCACAGAGTACTCCGAGCCAAAAATCCAGTTAACTGAAAAAATTCAGGATCCATATGAGCTTGTTACATGCAATAGCAGGGACAAGAGACACTGGCCAGAGCCTGTTCTATCCTCCTGTGAGAGGCTCTTTTCCATTCCTGACAACACTGAATTATTATTTTACCGACAGATATAGTTCCTGATGTTTAATTTTATGAAGAGGGCACAACAGTAAAGCAAATCCTCATTCTGCCAATCTTAGTGTTTCAGCATTTGATACCACTAAGTTCATGCTCTTTACAGAATTAATAATAAATAATAATTTGTTTGCATCTTAATCTGAGAATAAATGTCTCCAAGTAAATGCTAGAAAATAAAAGTTATCATTATTTTCTAACTCCTACAGGCTGGCATTCTTCTCTTTGAAACTACATTCAAATTTAGTTCAGTGAGAGGTTGGGTTGCTGAAATTGGTTCTACCAGGCTTAAACTGAAATTATTAGCATTTGTTTCCAAAGAGACCCTTTCAAACAGGTAGCTATCAGATTCCAATTAAGAAGAGGAAAAAAAGTCACAACGATCTCCATATTGCCCATTTGCAATTTGCCAACAATTTTGTTCTGTTTATTATTTCATGAGTTGCTCAAGGTTAGAATAAACATAATTCCTTTGAGATAAAAAATTGCTGGGTAAAGTAAATGCCTGGAAAATAGAATTTCCCACAACAGATTAATAATGTTTTGCAGCTTTCTAGAGGGAGCATGCATATAATATATATATATAGATATATATAGATATATATATATAGATAGATATATAAATTGACATCTGCCAGTATTCAGAAGTTCTGAGACACAGAATCAACAGAATTTGATGGGGAGGTAGCTGTACCTACAGGATCTGGCTGATGAAGTCAACCAGGTTCTGCTGAGGCAATTTGGGGTAGCACACCCCATCCTGCCCCTTGAGGAGCATTATTTGATACACAGCTGAAGGCAAAGGATTAAGTTCTTGGTAGTTTCTTAGTGACTGCATTTTAGAGACAATATGTTAAAAATTAAATTAAGATCAGTATAAATTAAGTATCCATACCATTCACTGCAGCAGTGAAGGGGCCAGCCTGATGATGCTTCTACTCTCCCTCCCATAAAAACAGAAGTCTCTAGCAGAGGTGTACAGCATAAAGAAGCAACATCTCTTGAACTCACAGTAAGATTTTTCCAGAGCAATTTTTTGTGGCTATTGCCTAGCAAAATGGAGTACAGCTCTCTACAGGGCCCTACACACTGCTATAAAACAGAACTGCCTGATCCCACGGCTCATTTATTATATGGTAATGAGGATGCACAACAAAGAGCTATTAATTTCCTCAATAGTTTTTGTAGCTCCTCTCTGCTACTAGAGCATCTAATTGACATACACTAATAAGTTATTTTCACAGCAATTCTGTAAGGAGAGATTATTTTACAGAAAACTAACTGAGCCAGAGAGAAAATGTCTGCTAATTTTGGGTGCTCAACTGCACATGCGTGATATGATTTCAGCATATTAACATTACACAGAACATTGTATAGGCAAAGAACAGCTATCAGTTGCCTAAATGGCAGCTGCACCAGCTCAGCACTGCCACTACCACTTCTGAGTCCCTCCTGCCAAGCACATAGAAAACACAGAACCTATTTGCAAGTTTCTATGAAAGTTTGGTTTAAGCAATTTGACTTTTATTACTCCGGATCTTCAAAGAGCAGAAAAACCCAGTCTGCTCTCCCCTTTTGCTGTTATAGCTCGTTTCTCATGCCCCTTTCAACTTCCACAACAAATGAGCTAAATGCACACAGTCTACAAGGTGTACATTGCACAGTTCTGTTTCGAGTTAAAAACAGAAATCAATCTGTATAAAAAGGAGAAACAACAATGTAATTATGATTGCATAACAGCAGGTATGCTGGCAGGGAGACATGAAGAAAGACAATCCCTATGCTAACATCTTTTAGCTACAACTTCTTAAGTTAGGTAATGATTTTATATGTGAGTTTTTAAAGTGAAACAAAAGAGAATGGAGAAACATCTAAGTGCATTAACACCAATTTTGCTGCTCTCTTAGGTTCCTTTCAGCTAACAATTACTAGTGGAAAGAGTAGATTGACATTCTTCATGTAAAGAGCATGCTTTGCTAGTGAGTTGCATAACGTTTGCCCATGGCAAAGGAACAAGGAGAACTGGGCAGGAAAACAGAACAGCAACAAAGAAATTAGCAAGATGACACAAATGTATCCACTACAAAATATTAACAGATAAAAATATTCTTACAGTAAAGGCTTATGCATAGCTCCAGCTCAGGCAGATTCACACCCTGAACCTGTGCCAGTCATATCTGAAGAGAGTACCATAAATTGGAATAACATATATAATTAAAAAGAGACAGCAAATATACTCAACTTGGAGAACAAAAACCTCTGATAATACAAGATTAATAAAATAGGGCACTTAGTTTTGATAGCTAAGTATTCTCCAATGTAAAAGCATATTAAACAGATCACTGACCTGTAACAGCTGAGAATACCCAGCTAATCTGATCTTTAATTAACCAGACACTGATATTTAAGGCATAAGGTAAATGAAGAACAAAGGAAAGACAATTTGGATGAGTGGAAAAGAACAAACTACAGAAGTTTAATGTACAGGGAAAGAAAGTCTTTCTTTCTACATCACCTACAAAAGAAAGGTGGCAATGTGTCATGCCACAAAGATGCCTTCCATATTTCCAGAGCAGTGATGATAAAATGAGTGGAGATGCAAGAAAGAGCTCAGTGGCATATGTTAATTGTGTCAGCACTTAAAAAACATGGGGAGAAACACATTCTGCAAGACATTCCCTGTGTCATTGAGAATATCTTAGATTCTTATGACATTTATAGCAAAGTTACTATGCAAAACACTGGACACATTTGCTGCCCATCTGAATAAAACTTACACATTCCTTTAACTAAGGCATGGTAAGGCAGAGCATTTCACTTTCTTTAGGCAAAATGTCAAAATGGGTAACTGAACAAAAGAAAAACCAAAATCAACCAGCAATCCCATCAACTCATTAATACCTGTAAAGGCATTCATTAGCTTTGGGTTATTCAAAGTAAGTATTGCAATGCCATTTTCTTCTTTGGAAAGGTTGATTGATCCACCAGAAAACTGCTGAAGTTTCTCCTTTATCAATTCTTCCTCATATCCATGAGCACCATTATACAGTGACAATCTTCTCTGTTGTAGTACCCTTTTCTTTGCAGACTGAAGTAAGTTCTTCCACAGAGCAAGGGCCATTTCTGGAAATACATGGAGTGAGAGGGAAAAAAAAAATCAGGAAATTTCTTTTGAAATCCACTTCACTCCCCCAAGAAAGAGGGAAGTATGACAGCAGTACCTAATATAAAATCGATACAATCACAACAGTTGACAGAAATCATTCCAAACTATATTTGCAAAATTCTCGGTTTGAATCTAACTTCACAAAGTTACCAGGAGTTTTACTGAGTGATTTTAGTAGGTAAGCCAGATATTAGTACTTTTTAAAACACTTATTTGTAAAATTTACCAAAAAAGTGTTTGTGTACAGAACACAAAAGAGGCTCAAAAACTACAGTAAGACTCCTATGTATTCCACTAGACCAATTTACTCTGTATTAATCTTCCAAACCCTCCTTCACCCTTCCCTCTAAAAAAATACCAAGACCCCCCAAATGCCACACCTAAAACAGAGGAAAAATCCTATCACATCCCACAGCGTTCAAGATCTGGATGTCCTGCTTTTCTGTAAGCAACCATTAGAGCAAGACATTCCCAAGAGAAATACTTGAGGAACTTAAAAATTAAGAACAGAAGATCATTCTTATATCCAAGTCTGTTTCCCATCATGTAATTCCATTAACACAGTTGTAACACCCCATCTGAAAACTAATTAGTCTGCCTAGCCCCTGATTGCTATATGCTTTTCCCAGTCATCCCAGCAGCACTTTGAGTTGAGCTCATTGGGCACAAAATCTGTACAGTGCTCCAAAGGATGAGAAGTGTGCAACAGTATTATGCATTGAGAGCCATACTTGCCTTTTATACAGCTAATAATACTTGTAAACTATTTCTGTGTACAAGTATACCCATGGCTTATTCCTCTGCTATTTCCACTCTACAGTGTATGGCTGTAGATCAGGAAATAACAAGAAGGTAATTATCAAATATTACACTTGATCAGCATCTCTGCCTTAATTTATTTACTTTGGAAATGTAGACTACCGGAGAAAGTGGTTTACAAGTGACTTGAAAGAAAGTGAGTAAAGCCTGAATTAGAAACAGCTGATCTGGAAATAAAAAAAAAAAGCTTGTTATTTTGCAATTTGACAGAGTGGTCCTACCTTTGCCCAAACCTACTTTTTAGTGGGCTTGGCCATTCAGAAGAAACAGTAGATGCTCATATTTTGATAACTGGGAAAAGACCTTTGTTTCTGAATCATATTTGGCAGAAACAAGATACTTTCAAAATTGGCAAGTAGCTGTTGGAAAGTTTTTCTAAGGTAAACTCAGAACACAAACACATTAACTGAGACAGAATTTGGTGACAGCTATATTGTATGCTCTGTTCAGGGTATCTTATAGTTTATAGACAACATTTTTGAAAACCTTGATTATTTACACATGATCAAGTAAATGCACATCAAAAACCACACACAAGTAGCAAATGAAACAAGTGAACAGCGCTGTCAAGCAAACACTTATCTTGTCACTGGCTGTACCATCCTACAATAAACTCGAAAATGCTTCTGTTGGTGCAGGTATAGTTCTCATTCAAAGGGAGGATGAGTTTGCAGAGCAACCACATTAAGAGATGTGAAGGAACAGGCAACTGTGAAGAGCCATCTATGCCAGTAGATTCATACCTGTCCTACCAAATTGCACTTACTGATACAACAGGATCTCACAAGCTCAACAAAAAGAAACTAGTAAGGCCTACACAAATCTATGCATTACAAAATCATCTACACAACAAATTGTAAAGGAATGATTTTTTTAATATCTGTTGACAAGCAAGGCTTTAATCTTTAGTCATACAAAACTTTTCCAAAGTATAAACTAATAAAACTAATTACAAATTTTAATCAAGTTTGAATACAAGATTCATTATTTCATAAAAAACATTCCCTGATTGTTGCTGCACCCAAACACTCTCCATCTATGAACATTCTAGTAGCCTGCAATACTTCAGCTACCACCTTTCAGAGCTTTAAAAATTTTATTTAAAGACTGAAAATGGGTTTCTAAAGCTCATTTCTCCTAATTGATTCTTTTTATATTCAGGCTCGAAAGAGAGAGAGCCTTCCCTTTTCTCTAAAACCTCAGTAGTCATTCCTCAGCATATATTAATGGAATAAAACTTTCCATCCAGCTACTAGCTTTTGCTCAGGAGAGAACAAACATGAAATACATGGACAGTGCAGCCTTTCCTTGTAAAATGTACCTTGAGCAATCAGGTCCCAATTTTTAATGGATACAAAGTGTCTCCAATTCTCACAGAAAAACAGACTAGCTGGAATTCTCTAGGAAGCCCCAATGACTGGCTTGAAAGCAAAGAGGAGGGGGAATAAAAGGCTGTTCTGCTAACTTAACCACTTGCTGACTTAAACTTTTTTCATGACTTTTATACACTACAGAAATTCTCATAACAAGAAATATATTGAGCAAAACAGACTTAAGATATGGAAATTTTATTCCTATGAAAAAAGAGTCTGTCATTTTCAGCTGCGTGGTTATATGCATTAACAGCTCTTTAATATTATCACTATGGTAATAAAGAACAGCACCAAGTGCAGGATTAGAAAATAAATTGGACACCACTGCCTGCTGATTATGACTCATGATTAATGATTCATGCAAGGCATAATCTTTGAATTATTTTCTTCACAACCATCTCCTACAGCACTGGTCAGTATAGCCCAATACTATTTTTTAATAAAAATAAGATTATTTTACCAGTCCAGTCTGACTGAGCTAACCACTCAGGAAAAGCATGATAGGAAGAGCTAGAGCACTCAGTCCAAAGGGATTTCTGCTGATATCTGACAAACATCCAAACTTTCAATCAGTACAGAGCACTCATGATCCAGTACATGACTGTAATTGATTATTTCAGTATTTTGCATGAAAGCAGTGAAAGAAAGATGCTGCAGTAACATTTACAATGTTGTAGGACTAGCCAAGACATATTTATTAACACTAAAATTTTCAGATTTTCAGTTTAACATAATCACATCAATTTATACATACTTACCAAAATGGCATCTTAATCTAATTTTAAAAAGGCAACATGCTATACCCATTACCATCTGTAGCAAAGGTAGTTTATGCACAGTTCCTACAATTAAAAAAAAAAACAAACCAAAACCTGATAGTATAGGAATAGCAGTGGTCAATTATCAACTTTCATATGTTTTAAGTGCTACAGCTTTATGTATCACTATATAAACTTGGTGACAACTAAGAGAGAAGTCAACAGTACAGACATCAATAGTTGTTCATTCCACAGCTATTCTACCGCTTACATAAAAGAACAGTTTAAATCCCATTTGCCCCTCAAGTGATTTTGTAACACCCTTGCCCATGGGGTAGCAGACTGTGGGTTAATATGAACACATCGAATGCCAGCACTTCAGTACAAAGGACTAACACATATTATGCAAGAGCAGCACATGTATCTACAAGAACAGTACATGTATCTACAAGCAGGCACTCACAATCTACTTATTTCTGTGCATGCAGATGTATTAGAGGCCTTCTGAAAGCCTCTGTAACTGCCTAGGTAAAATTCAGATCTCACAATGTCAATAAAACATAGTAATAATAGGGACACTAACATCAATACTCCCTGAGTGGATTCTTTGGGAAATCAGTAAATCTTCCAAAGGGTTATTTGCCCTTGTCATTTACCATTACTCTGTTGCAATCCAAATTTTTCTCGTAACACATGAGGTATCAAACAGCAACCTCCAGCAATGCTGCCAGCTGCGATTGTCACTGAACATAAAGATATCTGGTCAAAACAAGGTGAGGGCTGTAGGTAGCAACTTTCTAGAAGAAAGGGTAGAAGAACTAAGGGAAACTAGAGAACTGAATCTTAGGAACTGCATGCTCAAAAACTGCACTATAGAGCAAGTTAAAATACATGAGCAAGGAAAATTACAGTTGAAAATTGGTGCCTGAATTATTGACACGAGTCAGGGAAAAAGAAACTGGGTAAAAAAGATGCAGGGATGTGTTTTCAATACATCAGGGAAATACGCATGTCCTTTCATCTGGGGCAGGATTTTAAAGGTGTGATGTGCAGATATAGATAATGGAAAAAACCCCTCCATCGACTGACTTTGGGTTTGGATGAAGGTATACTGAGATTAAGCATAACAGAAATACAGAGATTCAACAGACAAAATCCACAAAATAAATCTCAGGGAGGAGAAAATATTCAAATGGCCTTAAAAAAAACAATCATAAAGGCAATTTTGTGACATTGAGCAAGGCATCAAGGGCACTTCGTCAAGAAGAACAAGAGAACCTGACTTGATGAAGACCTTTGGCAGCTGCATTTTCAGGTGACAGGCACAGAAGTGCAAAGACAGGGAAGAAGAGATAGAAAATGTGAACTGGAGATGATGATGATGAGATGATTCACAATTCAACCCTGTGTGGGTGTCTTATCAGTCACTTTAGAAGGCATTCACCTGTACTGTGGAGCAGTGACCGTGACTGGCAGATGCTTCATCAGGTTCCTGCAGAGGCCAATTAATGGAAAGCAGGGGGTGGCCCAGTGCTGAGGGCTGGCACAACTCTGACCCTGTAGCATGAAAGCAGATGAAAAGGCAGTGGTGGAGAAACAAAGCATCAAAATAGCCCATTTGTAAAAAAAAAAAAAAAATGAAAAAAAATAAAAAAAAAATTGAAAAAAAGTAGGTTGAAAATGAGTGAAAATAACAAATGACTATAACCCTGGACAGTGGGCTGGTATGTGATTATATGAAATAAAAAATTCTGCTGTTGGATAAAGAAAGGAGATTCAAAATCAAAAGGAAGCCAGCAAAATGTAGTATGGAGAACTCTCACATAGGATTCCTCTGTTGCCACTTGCTTGTCATCACCCCTCACCTGAAGGTTAGAGGCCTCCACCTACCTAATCCACTTATCCATCTGTCTAGTTTCCTTCTAGGATGTGTGGGTTAGGTTAACTTAAACACCTTGTCCAACAGGTTCTCCTGCTCTAATAATTACCAGATGAAGCAAGCTGAGGGCAGTCACTTCTCCAGCTGGCTTTCTCACTGCTGAAAGCAAGCAGTGAGCAGATCATAAGCATGCTAAGGGATCAGCAGCAGAAAACCCACTGACGAAACAAAATTTGCAAATACAGAAACTAAACACAGCTGGGGGGCTGAGGAGATTCAACTACAACTAGGGGACTGATCCTTCATTCCTTTCTCAGAATGTCTTGGCTCTCAAACTTGCTGAGCCCTGTTCAAATTTTTAGTACATGGTCTCTGGTACCTGCATTGTAGACAAATCAGATGGGATCAACAGTCCCTCCAGTTCAGCAAGTTACTTTAAAAGCCTTATGACTCCTCTAAAAACAGGCTTTAAAAGAAGCTGGTATTTTAAAGGACAGTTTTTAGCCTCTGTATTACTGTTGAAAGAACAAAATATTTGGGCCTCCTACTTTCTAGCTGTCAACATTAGAAACAAAGTTTATCCATCCTGAAGCCAAGAGAACAAAAAGCGAGAACATGTCCAAATTAACTAACTGAAATGGCATCAAATAATGTACATGCAAAATAAAAATTAACTGGGGGAAAGAAACACCTTTTAACACTGTAAGTGAAAAAAACGCTTGTCTATAGTTTCAGTTTTAAGCTGGCTAACGATTTACACCTCATTTCTGCTTTTATCTCTCTTTTTTTGGTTGTTATTTTCCTTGTTGCTAAGCAGCTCAATTCTGGGCATAGCAAGTTATAGCTTTCCAAACTATCTGCTCTTTGTTTAGTTTTGTATTTTTTAATGATCCCAGTAGACTAGAGTTTAGATGTGAATTGTCTTTATATTCCTAAACAATTACATTCTCTTTTAATCACATTTTAATTATTTTGAAGAATAGTAAACAAATCACAAAGATACTGAAGTCCACAGGAAAATAATGGCATTTAAGGATGCAAAACATTTGGCAAAGTAAGTGTTTCTATAAATACAGATGACACTACCTAAAAGCATTTGATTTTGGTCCCATGATGAGTAAAAGATTTTGAATTTCATGGCAGAGGGCAAGAATCTGATATCTTCTGCAAAAAGAAATTGGGCCCTTTATTTTTTAATGCTTTGATCCAAAGAGGTTCTCTTCACACCCATAATCAAAGGAGCTTTTACAACAGTGACAGAAAACTAAGTTCACTGCCCACCAGGTGTGTTTTAGAGACATTTAAGAATAGCAGAGGCACAACTTCACAGGAATGGAAACAACCACGACCAACCCACCATTTGCCTTTCAGTCACCAAAACCTGAACCATAAAAGCATGCGTTCAATTCTAGCTGTAACCACAAGTACTGATGCTTTCCCAATGGTTGCCTTGAAAACTGTAACTTTTGTACTCAAGAAGTATTCTGAATTCCATATAATTCACTCTGCTTTACTATTCTCCCCTTACCACTACCAACCATAAATGCTCCTGCCGAGAGCAACACCAAAAACCATACACCGAGGTCTGAATTAGCCACACGATTCTCCTTCCCCCTGTAACTGCATGGGGAACTAACAGCACCCCACTGGGAGTGACTGTCACCTGCCTCCTTGGCTCCACACACTGAGTTTCGGGAAGCAGCGGCAACTTCCCTGCACGGTACTACCCTGGGAAGAATGTGAAAACTCAAGGGACCGAAGGGTGAAAGCTAGCTACTTCCCCAGCAGACACTTCTTGCTGCTAACCTGCGACGCCAAAATCCCGACCAGTCCGCTGTTGCACGTGATCTGACCTAGGGAAGCTTTTCTGATTTTGTTTTGGTTTGTTTTTTTCACACAAAATTACTTGTGCTAGATCAACCGTCAAGGCAGGGCAGTGGCGAGCAAGGCCGAAGCGGGCGATGACCGGCTGTTCCGAGCGAGACCCGCGGTGCCGGGGCGAAGAGGAAGCACTGCCGACCTCTCCAGCACCGCCGGAGCCGCCTCGCCTCTGCCCCGGGCACCCCGAGGCCTCGCGGGACCGGGACCAGAACCGGGACCAGGACCAGGACCGGGACCGGGATCGGGACCGGGACCAGAACCGGGACCGGGACCGGGACCGGGACGCCCCGCGCCCGCCCCGCCCCCGGGCGCTGCCGGGGCCCGGCGCCGCCTCCACAGCCCCTCTTCCCCGCAGAGGCCCCTCTTCCCCCCGCGGGCCGCCGGCGGCCGGGGCAGCGGAGCCCCGCGGCCGGGCACTGACCTGGCCCCGGCGGAGCAGCAGCGCCGGAGGCGGGCGGTGCTGCGGGGAAAGGGCCCCGCCGGCAACCGGTGCCGCGACCGCCGGGCCGGGCCCGCAGCCGCCTGCCCGCGCCCCGCACGGGGCATTAAAAGCCCGTTGAGCCCCTTGGAGCTGGGGGCTGGCAGGAGAGGTCTTCATAGCACATCCACAAAGGCATAACCTCAGGCACAGAGAACTCTGCCTGAATTTAAGCAATTTTGAAGCAGACGATACTTGTCGGCTCCAAGGTTGCTAAATACTGCATAAGCAGGTTGTCGTTATTGTTGTTTTCTGCTCCGATCGCCTGCATCTCTAAAAAGCAAGCCCCGTGGTTCTATCCGCGTCAGGGTAATTACAGATCCTCGTTTCTCCGCTGGTTAAGGACAAGGTCTCCTCAGGTGGTCAGCATTCGAATCGCTGCTGGGAGGATCCAGCCTGGAGCGGCGCGGTCCCCACTTGCCGTGGCTGGTGTCGCGCAGCGGGCAGGAGAGATGTTAGCTCCCTGTCCCCGTCGCCACAAGGAGAGCCTTGGGCTCCCCATTTTCACATCCATCTATTTTACCTGTCAGCCTAAGTGGGAGCTCTTTCCAGCTGTTCTGTTCCTGGCCGCTGTGCCTCTCCAGGTGCCACTGACCTGTACCCAGCTCTCGCAGCTGGGCCAAAGTGCTGAGCAAGCCGCAAACTACCCTGGCATCAAACTGTAATTGTGAAAACTCGAGGCTGGCATGAAATGGCACTGTTACACACAGCCCTGCCCTCGGTTTCGCCGGCAGCCAGATCAAGGGAAATAATAAATAGTTTCAATGAAGATCACCTAGTGCTTTCCATATTCAAAATAATATGCAACTATAAGCCGGTCTTTCTTTCTGTGTCCTTGTTGAGACATACATAAGATGACTTAGTTTTAAGTATTTGTAGCATGGCTGAAAAATGCATCTGGAAATATATCTCCATCTTTATTAAAGATGTTTTTCAACCCAACTATCAATACAAATGTTCCAAAGTTGGCCTAGTTCATTAAAAATTATGATTGAATATGCAGGGAATTTCAATTAATCATTTATGTGGAAAAACAAAAGCTTTTCACGCTGGACAGATACTTTCAATTTTTTATTGTTCAGAGAATCGAGAATATGAAATAGTCTCGTCCCAGGCAGTGCTATCTTTATACAATAGAAAGATTGTCTTCTGTTCCTTTTTACAACACTCTCTGCAACAAGCGGTCTTGCCTCTTATTTTTCCTCTTGGGTTCACAAAGAATTTTTCCAGTAAGATTCGGCCCTGCAGTCGTGTCTGGAAAACCTCAGTAAAGATCTGTGCGATTGAAGCAGCTCTCACCAGGTCCTGCTCCAAGGGCTTGTCCTCTTTCGCAGCGGAGCGATGCCCAGGCACGTCCCGGCTCGGTCGGAGGCAGAGGAGGGCGACGGCGGCTGGAAGCTCGTGGTTTTCCAGGTAACATATTGCCACCTAGCAGCGCTCGGTGGAAGTAGCACAAACCGCGCCGGCAGCTTCCTAAACCACTTTGCCTCATTTTTGGTTTTATTGCGTTGCGTCATACAGGACATGACGAGAAGACTAGGATGCGCTCAGAGTGAAGAATGAGGACTATAGGAAAATAAATAGGTGAATGGGATCGTCTTTGAAAATAGACATTAAAGACCAGACAGGCTGTAACTTTCAGCAAGATGGTGACTAGTCCCCTGGATGTGACTGTACAATGAGAGAGAAAGAGAAAAAAATGTACAGCCCTGCAAAGTCACTTAGTATTCTTGAAAATAATTCCACTGATTTCTATAACACTTTCTCCTTGCATTGCTGAAGCAGTACTGACCTAGGAGAATCAGGTCACCACCTGAATTATATAGAATGTGCCCATTCCCTCTTGCCGACCCAGAAGCTGGTGACAATGCACTGGCTAAAAGAGCAATGCTTCCCTCTTGGTTTCAAGGCTGCCAGACTGAAATATTGAATTCCAATAGATAGAGAGCTCCCGGGTGCTATTTTTATGAACTCTTTTCAAAGCAATGGAACAAATAGATGACAGATCTGGGCTTAGATCTCAGGAATTATTGGATACTAACCAACACAAAAACCCACAGACAGTTCATAAAGGGTCTCTTGACTGTAATTTTTAGGAAGCAAATATAATCAGCTTGGTGTGGAAGTGTGGCAGGCTAAAGGATGGTGTAACATATACTCCAAAGACTAGACCCACAGAAAAATGTGGACACATGCACTCTATTCTTAAATTTCTTAAATATTTCTAAAATTTAGATTTCTGGATCCAAAATCATGATATTCAGTTTCTCCTTACAGCCTCACCCTAAAGGCTCCCAAATCCCATTGGTGCCTGACAGCTGTGATTCATGGGAAGAGACAATTTATATCAGGTTAGCTAACAAGACTACCACCCCAGCTGTCTCTCCTGTCCTCACTGCAGATATCTGAAATACCCCAGAGCTTCTGCAGCTTTCTAAATGCAGCCTCACATACCAAGTTACATTTGGTTTGATTTTGTTAGGCAGGGGCTGGCTGGAGCCAGGGCAGTCACCGTGAATATCTTAGAAATGCAACCGTATCAGTACTGGTATGTCAATCCGTCCTCCACTTCATGCACCAAAGTTGCCATTGTGTTATTTCTCACACAGTATTTGGTCACTAGATGTGTCTGCAAAGGGCTCAGCTCTTCCCAGGTAGCTCCGTGCCCATCCTATCACAATGTGTTGATTTTCTGTTCTCTGTCCATGTTGTTTAAGTATCTCCTCCTGCAGAGCTGACTCTGAGCTCCAGCAAGGTATGGCTGGAAGATGAGGTAAAGAAACACCTGCCTCTGTAGCACAGCATGGGAAGTGACCCATGCCCTCTTCTGCCAAAGCAGAGCAGCTCATTTCTCTGGGGAAGCCTCTCTGATCACGAGGCTGTGGTGTATCCTTTGGAAGCTGAGGGAAAGGAGCCCTGGCCCCCTAGCCAAAAGCTGTTTCTTTTGATATAGCATAATGAAATATTCATCAGGCCAGAGAGCAGGAGATAGGTTCAGCACAGCCACAGCTTGGTGCTTGCTCACACTCTCGTGACCCAGCAAATACTCAGTATTCAAACATTAATAGCCACTTAAGTTAGTGTATGACTCTATGGACTTGAAGGTCTTTTCCAACCTAAACCAATCCATGTTTCCGTGCCTTATAAAGCAAAATGAATAGGTAGGGCAAAGTATGTTCTTGCTCTTCAAAGTCCTCTCTCTGGTTGCAGCTCACCATGGGATGGGTGGCCTCAGTCCAGTCAGAAGGGCCATCAGGTCCCTGGCTCATGCTCTCACCTTTCACTTCGCCAACACTGTCATTTGATTTTCTGATAGAAAATATATACAGTACAAAACCATGCTTGTGTGTGTGGTGTACCGTCCTACACAAGATAAGGTCTGACTTCACAAGACAAAATACCAGCCCACTTCCACTTGGAGGTGGTGGTCCCACGCTTCTTCCTTCTCCTTCCTGGGGTTGAGAACCAAGGGTGAGCCAGCTGAGCTTACTGAACTGTCAAGAAACTGTTTTAGCACAGCAACTGATTTCTCTTTTGATTCTAGGGCTAAGGAACTGAACTGGCTTGGCTTGCTACTGGTGGAGTCTGAGGGACACAAAGCAGGGGAAAGATGGAGGAAACTAGAGGAGGAAGACCATCCTGTTTTACCAGCATTGAGTCATCAAATGGGCTCTGTTGTATTATTAGCTCTGACTCTCCCAATGGCACTCAGGACTTTGCCAGTTTGGGGAGAGGAAGAGGGTTAGAAATACACGGCCTGGGGCAAAGCTGAGAGGCGCATGAGTGGGTCCCCTGGGTTCCCCTCTTTTGAGGGGGCAGCAGCACCTTTGGGAAGGGCTAATTGTACTGGAAAACTCCACTCTAAATCTTTTTGAAGATCTTGCTTTCTTTCCTTCATTTTCTTAGGTCTGTTGCTACTCTGTTTTGTAAAACTTTCAGGGGAAAAAAAAGTATCTTTTTCTCCAAGAGCATTTGAATCACACTGAAGTAGGCCAGGTGATAATTGCACACCACTTGTAGTGCTGCTTAAATGTCAGATGTTAATTAAAACCTTTCCTGAAAATGGGGCATTAATTAGGGCAAATGCAGCCATTCTTTATGGATACTGACTAACCAGTGAGTAAAAGCATTATTTCAACATTCGTATTGAAACTGTTAATTTTTATTTCTCTGAGGTGTGTTGTGTACTTAAAAGAAAAACAACTGAAAAAAATTACAACTCCTTGAACTTATTGTTTTCTTTTAAGGACAGTTTTAAATAAATATTTTGGCACAAGAATATTCACGAACACACAGATTGCAATAGGAACATTTCAGTATTAGGTCCAGATGTCTCTAGCAGTTGTATAACCTTGGTAGGAATGCTTAAATGCTGTAGATATTAAATACAGCTCTGACCTACAAAAACAGCCTGTTGTGGCACTTCTCTTGTGTTTTTCTGTTCTTAGGAAAATGGCACCATCTGCATGAATAAAGGTACACAAAAATGTTTGCTAAGTCAGGGCCAAAAATTAAGGCATGTGTTTCCTTTGAAACTTTTCTGAATGTCTGTGAATTATTGGGGAGAATCATAATATTGATAAAGGATGTAAGTGTTCAAGATTTAAGATACATATCCAAGCTTTGCAGCTTAACCATCTTGCTTTTTGTCTCCTTGGCCTGGATTCAGCAAAGCAATTAATCCCCTAAATAGCACCATTGATTTCAGTGACACATAAGCAGTTGGTTGAACCAGGCCCACTCTGCCTGCCAAACTGCATTCCTTCTTGCCTCCCAGTGCATTAGAGCTTTTGGAAGAGAAGTTCCCGTTATTATCAGTAGCTGCAACATGAAATCATGGCCTACATTGGCACTTCTGTGCCTAGATACCTCTGCAGGTGGCCCACATATGAGAAACTCTGCAGAGATCTAGCTGAAGATTTCAGTCTGTAGCATTGCCGCATTTCCACCCAGCACATGGCTGAGTACTCTGCTGCAGACACCATCCATTGCAACATCTTCATCCTCACAGCAACTACATCTCTGCAGCTATAGCAGAGACAAACCCTCGATTTGGGACTGACCTCTTCAAGTCTGACCATTGGAAAGAATCCCCTGTATCTGCCATGCCAGACAAGCAACTGCATGGAGACCATGAAGTGGTGAGGGGCACAAGTCCTGCAAACATTTCGGGCACTGGGGCATGGGTGGGTGACACACTGACTGCCAGATTCCCAGCTCCAGTTCCTATGGTTGCTGGTGACAGAAACACTAATTTGATGTTTGTTTTTTTTAATACATTGTTATAATGCCCCTATTCACATGAAGAGATAGTGGTTCCAGGTAAAATGGAAAATGCTGTGATGTGAGGATTGTTGCAAAATGAGAAGAACTAGAATATTTTTAGGTACCTCTTTAAGATAGCATTATCCCCATTCTCATTTGCTGTTTTGTATCTATTTCATCTTTCCTGGACACCACTATATTTCACTCATGGTATTTTTCTAGTTTACGCTTTATAGAGAAAAAAGAAATTTTGAGAATTAAGTGGTGTCAGGAAGTGCAGATCATTGCTCTTTAAAAGCAGAGATGGTTTTATTTTTCTCAAGTGCATGTTACATAAGTGTATCACTTCCACAGCTGAAATATTTCAAAAGATGGATAATGAGCTTGTCAGCTGGGTTGAGGGAGAGCTGCCTGTTGAATCCTATGACTCTGCTTTCACCAGGACTACTGGACTTTATATGGGAAAGTTGACCAGCTTAGAGCTCATCTTGTAGTAGCCAACATTAAATAGAGGCACAAACCATGTGAACATATTGCAATGGTAAAAGAAGTTATTAAAAAAAGAAACTTCTGACTGTCACCTGAAATTTCATGGTATTAAATATGGATATTTTAAAAATATTAAAGTACAGTTGATAGCTGTGATCATATCTCTGTAGTAGTTAATTAGGCTAAATTAATTTATATCTACATGCCAGTGTTTTTAACTATTGTAAAAAGCTAGGTTTGTATATATTTCTTTGTTTTCACAGAAAAAAAAAAAAAATTAATGTCTTCTACTATTCTTAAAGCCATTAAACATTAACCAGGTCCTGCACTTTTCTTCATTGAAAGCATAATCCTGTACAGATCTAAAGTTCTAATCCATTGCTCCTTTTTACAGTTTCAAAATTTATTACTTTTGTGGTTCAGTTCAAAGCGAAAAACAAATGTAGAGAGATTTAGAAGTGCAATAAACGTCTAGAGATTTTTGTTTCCTGTCATGGCCCATTTACCCCCGTCAACATAAGGTAACAGGACAAACCACATACAAACCCATCAGTTAAGTGTTTTAGGTCTTTAAAAATAAATAAATACAGCCTGAAGTAGCACCTAACATAAATAACACTGGAATATTGATATCTTTGAGTCACCCCATTGTTCACACTATGTTTTCTTTAGCAGTGCATTCAAATCTTATTTTATTCAACTTGATCTAGATAGATGTATGCTGGTAGCTGGCCTGAAGAAACAGGGGTGCAAAATCCCTGGACTATCCAAGGTAACCAGGGGACGGCAGTCTGAAGTCAGCATAACTTTAAATTTACACTGTGTCCCTGAGGCCGGGCTGCTCATGCTTGCATTAGCTGTGCATAATGTGGTTGCACAGTCAGACAGCTTTATTTCAGGACTGCTGCAGAGTACATCTGAAAATATGACCAGCCTATGCTGAGAGGAAATAGCATAAAGAAATTAATGCTTCATCAATTTTATCATCTCTCTTGCCACCTTTCAGATACATGTGAATAAAATAGGATTTGAAATATTAACAAAAAGCCTGAATCGTTACAGAATTCCATTCTGCTTTCTGGTGCTTCAGCAAGATGTACTTCCCAGCAATACACAAGAAAACAAAGGGTATAAGCTTTTAACTGCTGAATCAAGTGAATTAATCACAGTTAATAATTTAACACAGACAAATTTATTTTTCTGTTCCTATAAGGCTGGTGATGAAGTACCAGGACAACATTTCCAGAGGTGCTTAGGATTTCTGTTGGTCTTCTCTTTACACTCTCTAGCATCAATCAGCTCGCAGGGCAGCTGGCAAGTTGTGTGGGTGTGTGGGGGTGTGTGCATATAAAAGGGGAGTCTCCTGCCTTTCCCTTTACCTCCCCTTCCCGTTTGCAGAATGAGGGATGGATGACTAGACAGACATTCTCTGTAGTGTGTTTTCTAACACTAAGTGTTGGTATTATTGTTCGTTGAATGTAATCAGACATTTGTGGCCATGTGACGTGATGTGCAGTATTCCATTTGCTGTTTCTCATCCAAGCAGGAAGAGATGGGTAGGACGCAGAATCTCATATTAAACAAACAAACAAACAAAATGCAAAACAAAATGTTGCAGTTTATCTGCATACCTTAGTCCCAGAAGTACCCCAGCCAAATTATTTTGGCCAAATTAGGTATGATTATCAGAGACTCTGGAATTCATCAAGGTTGCCGAAACAAGCATAGTGCTAAATCTGGAGCTAAGAGACCGAGAAAGTGACCACAAAGAATGAAAGCAGCAGATAAAAAGCACGCCTGGGGACTGACCAATCATGGTTCCTGGGACTCTTGAGCTAGGCAGGAGAAAGTGCTGAGTAGCCAATACGGTATTGTGTTAATGTGTGAACAGTAGTCTTAGAAGTGTAAAACTGGAGTGCAAATGTAAACAATAAAGTTCTTCTGCATAACCACATTGGCTCATTGTCCAGGAGTCCCTACACCCTGCAACAAAGCAAAAGCCCCGCTGCAAAAAAAACAGCAGAAATTAATCTTCCTACAGACTTAGCACAAAGGTACTGCACAGTGTAGTAGCCTCATCTCAAGCCCTAGGTGGTTAAAATCCTGCTTGGGGTCCTGGCATGCAACCTGTCTGCAACTGTTTGGGAGTCTCAGAACAGCTACTGTGCTCCAAGTGTCATTGAGGAAGGATTAGGCAACCAGAGAAAGAGTGAACCAGGAAATTTGTCTGGATACAGTGCATGAGACAGGCTCTGTCTGTCACCTGCCAGGTAACAGCAAGGTCAGAGTCCCCTTAAGCAGCATTAGCACTCACATGTATTTATGCCAATCCACAGCACTTTGGTCTCTTCCTGTATTGCTCTCTGGTGCATCTCAGCTGTTTGTTAGACAGCAACAACAAATCTTTTACCAAGTAGAAGAGAGGCTGAAATACCACCTGAAATGCATATGGTACAGGTCTTTGAGATGAAGGTGGAAAAAAAATTCCATCAAAAATGCAGTGATGGCTGACTGATCCCATCTCTTGGTGGGCTCCAGTGCAACTGGCTGGTGGGTCCCTGCATTAGCACCTGGCTCCAGCTACTGCCCTGACTCACAACCAGGAATGACTGCTGGCTGAGCCACTACATCTCACAAAGGTTTCTCAGAAGAGATAAAGGCTTTTTCCATGCTGTAACTAAAAGTTGGTCCTATTGTAACTTGTAAAGCCTTTGTCAATACAAGATAATATGAGTGTTATCTTCTGCAGTAGAAAATAGAACAGCTGGGGAATATTTATTTCAAGACACCTTTTTTCAGGACTCTTCTTTTGTCAGACATGAAAAAGAAAAAGTAGAAAACTCTAGAAGTGATTCTCCAAAGTATTTTTCTGTATTAGCTGCCATGTGAGCTCATTCGTCTTCCTATTGTGCCCTTCCAACACATAACAACCTGAGACTTTTCAGGTCCCTGATATACTACCATGCCTCATATTGCTTTTGGAGTGGAATCAATACCAGTTCAAACAGCACAAAAATTCCATTATTTTACTAATCATAATGTATATTTAGGGCTGTATGGAGGAAAAAGATGATGGACTACAGCAAGATCAACATTCATTACCCCCTCCAAACCGATGAGACAGTACTGGGACTGAGTGGACATTTTTTTCCTGTGAATAAGAAAAGCAAGGCGATGTAATTTCCTATGTATTTGTGCCTGCCTGGTGGCTCATCTAACTCCTTTGCAATAGCACAACATTTCCCATTGGCCACCCCAAGGCAGAGGCAGCAAACTCCAAAATACATGCTGGCTGGCTCCCGGTGCAGTGGGTTACCAATACTAGAAAGAGGAAGTAATAGTTATTTTGCTTAAATTTCCCTGGAAGGGGAATTTATTTGAGTCCATTCAGCTGATTTATCTGGAACTTTCAGGAATCTGATTACCTT
The DNA here is from genome assembly GCA_032173965.1 of Sitta carolinensis. Classification (NCBI taxonomy): domain Eukaryota; kingdom Metazoa; phylum Chordata; class Aves; order Passeriformes; family Sittidae; genus Sitta; species Sitta carolinensis. Next base: position 52,769,355 of record JAVUNC010000004.1, read on the forward strand.
TGAGACCTGGAGACCCCGTCAGAGCTGGCTGACATAAAACAAAGGCTTCAAAAACTGTAAGGGAAGTGACTGATGGGCAGACAGCATAATTTTCATTATAAAAATCATAGTAAAAAATGAGATGTTCACATATACATTGTACTTTATCTGGATTCTTCAGATCTGAAGAATTTGAATAACATTTTTAAGAGTGCTAAAGGAGTAAACTGAACTTTAAAAATTAAAAATGGATAATCTCATACAATTGTTTGATTTATGTTTGGAAATTTAAACTGACAAAATTTCTTGTATATGTAACATTTCCTGCTTTCCATGTTCTCCAGCATATCAAAGTCTTTTTGACATTTTATTTGCACTGTCCTGTGCTCTGAGATCCCTTCCCAGGTGCACTCAGTTTGATCCATGGAAACTTGTAACTCACAGTAGTTCACATCAGGGAAAGCCTCCACTTTTTCCTACACAGGCAGCATTTGTGGTAAATATAGCTCCTCTGACACCACAGTTACATACTTAAGGCCTGTGCTGCATCAAAGGACTGCATCCCTGTCACCTTGCAGGCAGGATGAGCTCAGAGAAGAAATGTATTGCTGTAACAGGTTCATCTGCCCGAGATATCCAGGACTCCTTGGCATACTTTCCAGGATATTATAGCTTGTATGATATGGGTAGTTTAAGGATTTTAGCTGCCTTTTCTGGCTCTCCCAGAAACACAATGGCAATGTGGTAGCCTACAACCCAGGAACAGTGTAGTTTTCATCCCCATGTAGTAATAATATTTATTTCTTTCATGTGGGCTGCTCCTCTCTTCTTACCTTATTAAGTCAAAGCAGGAAGGAACAAAGAACAATGCATTAATAACAATGGCAAGTTTATACAGTGAAAGCAGAAGGAAAGTGTCAGGAGAGAAACAAAAAAGAAGATGAGGGGAAGAGGACGGACGAGGTGTTGCACTCAGACTCCTTTCCTGGTCTCACCAAGACTGGAGACAATTAAATCTATTTGCAAAGATGGTATTGTCTGGTCAACACTTTTGGCACAAAACAAAAGGATCCCTTGCTGTGACCATGCTTTTTGTGGTCTCAGCTGCAGAACTTGTGCTGATAGGTAGACACTATGTCATGTATCAATGCCCAAGTGTCATCCTCTCTGTGACAACTGTAAGATAGACGTCATAATCCATTTACCGAGGCTTGGGTGAGAAAACCAAGATTAATTTCTCTAGCATGTAACACTTCAGAGTGACCCAGCTGGAAAAGAAGGATAGATAGATAGATAGATAGATAGATAGATAGATAGATAGATAGATAGATAGATAGATAGATAGATAGATAGATAGATAGATAGATAGACAGACAGACAGAGAGGTGTGTGTGCCAACAAATTATATTGGCCCAGTTTGATCTCACCATACTTTTTGAAATATTGGCATATTTTGATAATCCTGAGGTACCTACTCTACATAGCCTTGCCTCAGCATAAAACAAGAATGGAAGCTTAAACAGCAGGACCACCTTAGCCTGAGACTCTCTTGAGTTAAGGGTGGGTGCGGAGAGTAGACACAGAATTACTGATCAGGCACATCCTTTAGACTCATATTCAGGTGCTGCACTGATTTCCTAGAGGAAAGTGCAATGTGGGGCTGTTCTTAGTCCTAGGAACTTGAAATTCATAGAAACAGTGTGATTCATAGGAACATGCACCATGTGATTCAGCCTACATTTGTCCCAGAACAAAGGTGAAATTGTCCTTTCTTTCCCAGGAAGAGCCACTGCAACCCTAGCAGTCTGGGTGTGAGCTTACAGCATGACTACCCACAGCTCATGAGGGCCAGAAACTGAGGCTGCAAGTTCTGGTGAAGTCAAGTCCTGCTGTTATCTGGGACTACCATGACCTAGGTCTGGAACAATCATGGGTTTTCTTTCCAAGAAATAATGGAGGAGCTTCTAGGCATCTCAGAATTTCTTTCAGATTAAACAATATTATTAATCCTTATTAGTAGTTATATGCACTCCTGAAGTAACTGAGTAATACTTCAGCAAATTAAGGCAGAAATACAGGATTTCTACAATCGTAAACCAGTTCAAATTCCCTGGAGAGTCAGATAAATGGGGAAACCAATTTTTACAGCAGGACAGAGGAACATAGAACATCATAGCTGGCACAGTGTTTATGTTTGTGATAGAGCCTCAGGGAAGACAACACATCGATCAATATGCATTTTAGTTTGACCTGGTATTCCAAGGACAGACTTTACTTCAAGAAGTAAATAGAATGAAGCATTGTACCTGAAGCTTGCCCCAGAGTGGAGACTTCTGGAGTTGCAGCTTCTTGATAGGAAGAGACCTCAGCTCCTCATTTACTGCTGCCTTCACCTCTCTGTGGGGGCTGGTCACCCTTTCTGCAGCTGAGATGCCAGAGCCATTGCACTGACAGGCAGGTCCCTGGGGGCAGGTGGTGCTGGGCAGGTGAGGCAGGCAGCAATTGCCAGCAGCAATTGCCCACACTACAGAAGTTACACAGAAGCCTGGCTGAGGCCTGTGCATCACTTATGCCTTGGCTCAGTTCTGTTATCCTCATGCCTGCACTAGGAGGAGGTACCAGCTTCTTTCACACCAACAGAGAAAAGGTCATGATGTGAACTAATATGAACCAGTTAATATCATGTGAGAAATCCTTTGTGTTTTTGGTGAGAAAATAGACACCATTTTTTTAAGCACGGGGTGGAGTGGGGAAATAACCATGGGAATAAATGCCAAGAGAACCAGTGGGGGTTTTATCTCTTCAAGTACATTTGCTCCAAACATATTCCAATCAAGTTCTCAAATAGCTACAGTCAGTGTGGGGATAAGTGGGTGAAATGCAAGGTTTGTTTTGTCTGACAAGGTAGTCCCCACTGTCCTGAACCCAGAGCTTATAAATCAGTGTCTAGTACCAAATGCCTTCTTAAATATGCTGTTTTACAGAAGGATAAAACCAAGCATTTTAAAGCATATCACTGTGAGTGAGAAATGTGTGATGCTATATCCTAAACTTCAGGCAATGGTGTCCCAAACTGCAAACTGTGACTGCCCTACAAAGCCTATGTACAGCTGTAGCTGCCAGAACAGGACCTGCCAGCTGTATCTCTGTAATCCAATTATCCACTATCACCCCCGCAGCTGGCCTGCCTCCACTCACACCATCACAGACAGCAACAGAAGCTACATCACCGTAATTATGAAAAGGCATGGACACAGTCATCAGACAGAACCAGGTATGTCTCCATCTTACTGGAGGTAGGATATTCCAGCATATGTTCCATGAAATGTATTTTCCTGTGTCTCACAGGTGACTATTTCCCAGTCCAGTTGTGGGAAGGAGTCAGCTGTCTGCTGCCCATGAACTGCTTTTCTAAGGTTATATATACACAAGGTGATCAACTTTGACCAATAGCACAGGGAAACTGGTGCTGTATAACCCTGACAAAGTTGACTTTTATGAGGGATTTGCAAAATGACCATGGTTCGAGCATCTGCTTTCACCACCCTGAACTGTACTACCTCAGCCCAGCCTTTCCCTTAGTGATCCACCTCCTCATTATGCCTAAGTGATTTGACCAGAGAAGGTGACAAAAATATGTCAATTTTCTAACATTTTTGTGTAGAACTCATATATCTGTCATTTTAAGCTGCAGTTTTATGAGCTGCAGTGTTGAGTCCAGTTCCTCTGTGTCCTCAGGTATATTCAGTTAATGACCTGAGACTTCTACCAACACGCAACAGCTACAAAATGCATTTCAGGTTTATAGACAGTGTGTGTCTGTGGTGGTGCAAAACAGCAGACTGATGGATCTGACCAATGTGGTAGTCAAATACGTGGGAACCCTGTGGGAGCAAATAGAATTATGTAAGAAGACTTGATTATGGGTTTTGGGAGAATTAAGGAAAAAAATATCCTGCAGTGGTGAAAACAAATGATATTTTGAAATTGCTCATCATGAAATTCAGTTATTGCTCTGCAGATCTGTGCCAGGGAGTACTCTACTCTCTTCCATACAGTTACCAGGGAAATTAAATAGGAGGTTGTAGCTATTTTAAGACTCAGAATAAAAAATAAAAGTGCTGGTTTACTGCCGCATGAATTTGTAGGGACTCTCCAGGCCAGGCTTTTGAAACAGACCAAAAAGTGTGTGGTGTTTTTTTGCTTGTTTTTTTTTTTTTCTTCTTTTTTTTTTTTTTTTTTTTCATTTGTTTGGTTTTTGTTTTGTTTTGTTTGGGATTTTATTTGGGTTCTTTGTTTGGGTTTTTGTTTGTTTCGGTTTGATTTTTTTGTTTCTTTTTGATTTGATTTGGTTTGTTTTTCACATCAAAAGTAGACTTAGGCTCTGATTATCTGAGGAGGAAAAATTGTAGTGGAAATGTGTATCACTTACCTTGTCTGCAGTGTGAAGTGAAAGGAAAAAGCTGTTATTCAGCTCAGCCTTAGTTAAAGTTGTTGCAAACGCTTTAATGGCAGGAGTACTTTTCTGCTCTTAAATTACTCAATGCCCCATTTCTAACACCTGGTAGTTACTCTGACAGCTACACACTGATACAGTGAAGTTTCCAAGAGAGGATTACAGCTGCTCACTAGGCTCAAAGATGTGATGGGGCTGATCAATCAGCGCTTCAAACAGGAATTTCTGTGACATGAACCAAGAGCATTGCCGTCCCTTCTTTCCAGGAAGTCTGTTTTCTTTTTCATTACAAACCTAAAAAAAGCCTAAATCTCAGTCAAAAGCAAGATATTAGTATTAAACAATGAGGATAAATGTGGAGAAGCAGAGCTATTTGCTGTACAGATTTGTTGCTCCAAGTCCCTACATGAAAAGCAGTGGCAAACAACACCCTTCCCTGAGTTATATTTTGATAACTTCATGAAATGAATGACATATTATTATAACCTGAAATTCACTTGCAGTTTCTCTGAAACTTGTTCTCTGCTCTGTAATGGCACATTGAAAGCATTATCCTCTGCCATTGCTGCTCCAAGTCACAGGAATGAATGATCTCCTGGGGATCCAAATCTCCATTGCTTTGACAGCATATCAAATGCCAGAAGTCTTCTGTGGGTTCTGTTTAAATGAAAGTCGAAGGACAAGGGTAAGAAGAGCAGGTTGTTTATCAGGCACTGCTGAGGAGTGACTCTTCTCTGCAGGGACATGCTACCTTGGCTGACTCCAGCATGGAGTCAAATGATGTCACTGGCAGAGCACAAGTCCCTTGGAAACAGAATAGCCTCTCAGCAGAGCCAGACGCTGCCCACCAAGCCAGGCGCTGCAGGGCAGCTGGTGCAGCCGGGCGCCACCGTATCTGGAGGTGTGGCACTGCTGTGCCCTGAACTCTTGTCAAAACTGACACAAGTCATCTTCACATTCTGCCTCAGACCTCTGCTGTCCTCCTCTCTTCCCCTGCCTGTAGCTATAAATGTAACACAAGGGCTGTGCCTGTCAACTTTGCAAAATATTTACCATAAACATCTCAAATTGTGATTCTTGCTAGAAATGCCACAAGGGGGAAGAATTGGGTTATTTACAGCACGGCATTTACTTAAAACATTTGGTTTACTCAGTCAAATTAAGACTGAGATTGCTCTTCAAACCCTTTTTTATGGGAGGTGGGGAAGGAAAGAGGAGAAGGGGTAGTGTGAAACTAATCCCTAAAATCCAAGGCAAACTCAGTCAAAAACCTCTAGTTTTGTGTCTAGATGGGGCATACCGAAGTTTTGATTGTATTGGTTAAAAAAAAATCTGGCCCATGCCAAATCAATCCCTTTCAAAAGGGCTCTTAAGCAAACTTTTTTTTTTTTTTTTTGTTAAGCTTTCCATTAATGTGTTCATCAATGAGTTTAACAGACTGCCTAGCTCTACACTTGACAGTACTTCCTCTGGCTTTAATAATAAACCACTGAAACCAGCCACAGTACGGTTGGGCCATGGCAGCACAGCTTATCAAAGTGCCTGCAGGTTCACTGGGTTTAATTCTTGTTTAAAAAGCTTTTTTCCTCATCACTCTAATGGCATCTAAGCATCTTGGTGGAAAAGGGAAATCCCAGTCACCCATTTCAGGTTCATTTCAAGGCAGCAGTGCTTACTTTGCCAGCAGAGCTGTGCTTTGTGCTAACATTGTGCTCCTGATCACATCCACATCACGATGTGGTGCTGGGTTTTTACAGAAAAGAAGCAGAGGCCAAAACAACCTGCTTCAGATTAGCACATTGACTTTATAAGCACAAAGCCATAAGTAATGTATGTGTGGGTATGTGAGCACTGTTGTGCTTATGGGTTGGCAGAATGAAGACATGCTTCCATGACAGTGTTTTTGGATGCTCATCAATATCTGAGCAGTTCAGGAAGACAGTATAATGAAATACAGAGTGTAAATTGCTTTAAAATAACCCTGGATGTTCCCAAATTTTTGCCTGAGTGGTTTGGAGAGAAGTACTGGACCAGCATTCCTAGGAAATGAATAAAATGCTGCAGCCTGATCAGGAAGGCAAACATAACATTTTAACTCTCCTCAGGAAGTAACGAAATCTGACTTCATACTGCAAAACATAACGAGGGATGTTTGTCATAAGTTAAAAATGAATGAACTCCAGCTGTTCCCCTAGTCCTGGAAGCTTCATTTTTCAATGAAGAAAAATTTTTTCTTACAGGAACATTCCAGAAAACAGACTTCACCTTCAGTGATATTTGTGGAAAGTCAAATTGGATGGAGCATAACTTTCCAAGCTAGTAGACAGGTTTTCTGATGAACCCTTAAAATAAATTGCTAAATGAGAATTTAGATTAGTTTTTGCAATTAGAAAATTAGCAAATGAGACTTTCTTCTTCTTTTGAGCTGAAATTAAGTCTCTGTTCCAGAAGCTGTCTTTTGGACTGCCAAGGAGCACTTTCTCTAATCAATGCATCATGCTGAGATGCAGGAGACAAACCAACCTCTGGCATGAACCATAGTAGCCTTATGGTGTCTATCAAGTAAAACATTTACTTATTTAACCAAGAAAGTATCTCACTAACCAGAACAGATGGAACATTTACAGGATTTGGCTTCTCCATCTTCCAGGCTGGATCGCTTCCTCTTTATCTCTCAAGAAAGTCTTCTAGTTGTCTTTCCTCATTAAAGAGCCTTTGAGTCCCCTTTGAACAGAAAGAGTTGCCTTATTGGTAGAAGGCATGTTAGGGCTATGGATATGCAGTTCTCCTGTTTATTCCATATGGACCTTGCAATAAACCTGTGTGATGGTGAAGACTGGAAATTAAATACTAACTGTGCACCCAAGCAATCAGTCTGACAGAATTCAATTTACTGTTGGAAAAATGTCCCACACAGAGCCTATTTGGGTGGAAATTAAATGATTTCTGGAGTTTCTTTGATGTCAACGTCTCACAAGGGAAAAAAAAAATATCAAAATTCAGTTGGGTTTTTTAAGACAGAGCAGGAGCCTGCCAGCCATCAGAATCAGTCACGTCAACCTCCTGAGAGCAAGCACAGCAAGAAGCAGTGTGAGGGAAAATGGCATATGTGCCCAGCTCTAATAATGCCAGCACATGGGTGAGTTTAGCAGAGGAACACAGTAATAGAGACTCACCTGTAATGCAGCAAATAAAAATCAAATTCACAGAGCAGTTTGGTTTCTAGCAGTTATTCACACATTGTGAATAAATAATTGTGTCAGCAGGAAAGAAGACAAGGGAAGTTGCAGTTAAATCTCATTTTCACATTTTTTAAAGAAATGTTAACCCAGAATAATTTCTTAAGGACTAATCCTGAAATTTCCTTAAATATTTCTGAGATTTCCCTCTATCTAGCATTTATTGGAAGAATCCACAACTGCAAATTTGAGCCATGACTTTTCAGCAGTGCAAGTCTCATAACAAATTAAAATGTAATGTTTCGCAAGATTTATCCTCTTCCAATAGTTGTGCAACTGAAGGATTACATGTTTTCAGCTACAGTGCTGAATTTAGGTACCACATTATCTGTATTAAAGGGTAAGTGTAGTGCATTGATTTGCATGGTAAAGCTATTAAAAATGGAAGAGGGTTTTTTCCCCTCAGTTTCCTTAGGCTGCAGCTTTCTTGTAAAGCTAATCCTTGTCACAAGATGCAGTAATAAGCAGCACTTGCCCACAAAAACATTTTTCTGATGTCGTGGATTTGTATTTAGTGATCCTGCTTTGGAATATACTGCTATAACTGAATTCAATTTAGGAAACTAATTTAAGATGACTAATTTTAACAAAGCACAACAATTTTGCAATCAACATATGCTCAAAATGTTCCAGAAAATAATAAAATAAAGTATTTTTTCTTAAAAAGGTTCAAGTAGGATTTAAAAGCATCCAGATATGCATTACATCCTGGATCTTGAGAGTTTTCCTCCAGGAGTCATAGGGGGGAAAAAGCAACAAAAATCAATGGCCTTCTGTCAGTATCTCTAAGTCATGGTATACTTGAGAAAATCCCAAATCTGGAAATATTTAAACAGAACACAGAAGAAGATTCAAATAATGATAGGCTATCTAACCTGATGTCACATTCAATGTGGTATGCGTGGGTGGTGTCAAGTCATGAAAAATATTTAGTGTAAGACAGCCGTGAGTTCACCCACTGAAGAGTTTAGTTAATAAAAGTAGCTTGCACATACAGAATCTTAGAATCATGGATTCATTAGGTCAGAAATTGCCTTTATCAAGTCCAACTGTTAACCCAGCGCTGCCTAGTCCTGCATAAGACCATGTCCCTAAGTATTACATAGAAAGATGGAATGTTTGGGTTGGAAGATTGGATTAAAGGTCATCTAATTCCAATCTCCCTGCCAAGGGCAGGGATGCCACCCACTAGACAAGGCTGCTCCAAGCCATCCAATCTGTCACCAAACACTCCAAAGATGGGGCATCCACAACTTCTCTGGGAAACCTGTGCCAGTGCCTCACCACCCTCAAAGTAAATAATTTCTTCCTAATATCTAATCTAACTCTACTCCCAGTTTGAAGCCATTTCCCCTTGTCCTATCACTAGGGGAGAGTCCTTGTAGATAGTCTCTCTCCATCCCTCTTGTATGCCCCCTTTAGGTCCTGGGAGGCTGCTATAAGGTCTCCCTGGAGCCTTCTCTTCTCCAGACTGAATACCCAAACTGCTTCAGCCCTCTGATGATCTTTGTGGCCCTCTTCTAGGCTTGTTCCAACAGGTTCCCCTCCTTCTTATGCTGAGGGGCCCAGAAGTGCAGGCCGTACTCCAGGTGCAGTCTCACAAGAGTAAACTAGAGGGAGAGAATCACCTCCTTCAAGCTGCTGGGCGCACTGCTTTTGATGAGACAAGATGCAAGAAATACAGATCATGCTAAGATTAGTAACCATAATGATCTTGAACTCTTGGTAAACTGGGACTATTCACTGAAAATAGCTTCAATGCAAACTTGCAAAGTTCCTCGTTAAGGAAGAAGAGATACAAGCTAGGCACTATGCTAAGGAACAAACAAACAAGAAAACAAACAAAGTGACCTGAAGAGTTCAATCATGGCAAAAAAGTTGTCAAGGTTTCATGGTGACACTTCATGAGAAAATACATAAAGTTTGAATTATCTTTAATTGTGTAGACATAGTTCTACAGTAACAGTAGCTGGAAAACGAAAACAAAGTAAATAATGCGAGAAATCAGATACATACTTATAACTTGCCTTCGTGTATGTGCATGCGTGTGTATGTGCATATGCTAACATAAGCCAAACAATTCAGAACTCACTGAATGGTAAAACAGATTCTTCATCTCTGTGGTCCTTAGTTTCTTCCAGAAGCCTGATGTAAACACATTACTTTTGCATCAGAAATGAATTATTGCACTCAGTACAGGAATAGTACTGAGGAATAGTGGATGAGATGTAATGGCCTGTTGCTTTACAGGAAGCCAGTTTTGAAGATTTAATGATTCTTTTAAATCACTGAAGCAACAAATTAGCCCTGTAAGTAGGTGTGTCAGCAACCTTTATTCAAAAAAGCTGATCCCAAGCTAAATATTCAGCTTGCATAAATGGATGCCCCAAAATTATTCTCTGGAAACACCATGATATGGGAAATTGTGGTCACATTTTTAGAGACCCTCAGTTCCTCTGTGCCCAGTGAGAGATTAACTCATGGATCTACCATTGTATTTTTGTCCATGTGTCTTTTTTCCTGTGGCTGATGAAATAGCTTAGATAGGTAGTGTGTACTGAGTTAGTGACTGCCTGCTGCATGGCAGAAGGCTGCACAAGATTTTTACAAGTGTTAATGTCTTACAGATTTTATTTGAATATATTGATTCAATAAAAAAATTACATGTGAAAATACAAATGCACTTTGTCAAATCTAAACAAGTTTTCCATTTAAATGGCCAAGGAGCAGAGATGTGGAGAAAGGCAAGAGATAAAAATCAAAGAAGGTAAGCTATAAACTGCATTGTCCTCAGTGTGTTACTAAACAGTCCTGTCAGGGAGGGTTCTTCTGCCTATTACCTTAATATCTTGCAACAGCAATGGTAATCCTTAAGAATAGAAATCATCATGATAGCTACTAAAGAGCTGACAGAGATGATGGACTGAAAAATGTTGAAATGTAAGCACTAGGAAATCACAGGTGCAGAAGGAGACCAGAATCTTTCTTCATGTAGGCGACATGATTGCAACTGCAGCAGCTGACATCCTCTAAAGATCCAGGCCATCGTGCACTCATATCTGCTTGTGTCCTTGTGTCTTCAAATATTGCCTCAGCACTGCTTTAGGTTCGACAGTGCTAGAGGGGCCTGGTTTGATGGGAGTTCCAGAGTATATCACCATTTTAAAGAATACTTTCACAGGGTAGGAAATTAATCAAAGCCCAGGGCTGAAGCTGGATTTCACAGGCAGGTAGTATAACCCAACAGCCAGGAGATGGAGCAAGTTCAGAGCCAGTTTCTGTCTGCTCCTGTTTTCCTGATTGCTATATGTAATAGAACTGCTAGTGAGGAAACTGAGCTAGACATTCAAGGCAGAAATGAGCAATTTGGACTGTGATGCAGCACAGGTACATGGTAAAACTGTCAAACTCCACTGAGCTATTGCCCCTCCATTGAATCCCACTTAATTTTTATATTTTATTTTGCAGAACACATAAGTTCACTATAATTTTACAAACTTTTTATGTCAGAAATTCTCTCTCTTTCGAGAGCATTTTATTCAGTCAATGTAAATGTCAGATGCCAGTTGTAAGTATTATTATTTATATGGAGGTGTCAAGGAATGAGGGGGAAATGGTGCAGGCAGCTCACTTCTGTCTTAGCTCTCAGGAAAGGTCAGCTGAGCCTTTCAAAAAGGACTGTCAAAGCCAAACCATCTTTCAAAATCCATTCTCTAGAAACAGTGCAATAAAGCACATGCTTTAAAGCCAGCCAAGGTAGGGCTGAAGTGGCCTTAGTTAGGGCTGACTTTTCGTTTTCTGATGTCAAAAAGCTCCATTAGTGACTGCTAGTGGTATAAGAACCCAAGGCAGCCAGAGAATGGACAGAGTTTACGCCAGTAATTGCATCCAGCTGCATTTTGTTTGCTTTGGGGATTGCATTTTTTAGCCTTCTGTTTGACCTAACTTACATCTGAGCAAATTTCTTCCTCTGATGAACATCCCCACATATCCCCATTTCACATCCTCCCTGAGCTGCCAGGACATGAAGCAGCTCTCACCCCATGACCTGGATGGGAATAGAGGAAGATCAGGACGTACAGCCTACAGCTCTAAGAGTGAGGGGTAGATTTTGTCCTGGCAAGCTTGGCAAAGGAATACGGCATGTATGACTGACAGCTCTAAGATTCAAGGCAGGTTATGGCTCTTATGTGTAGAGAGACTGAACAGAAATTTTATAAGTGCATAAAGCAGATCTCTCCACAGAAGTTTGGCTCAAATCCCAAAAATACTTAGATGCCTAATTCCTGAGGATATCAATAGCAATCAAATGGCTAAATGTTCTGCTAATTATATAAAAGAAGGAGAAAGAAATTACCTTAGCTCTCCTATAGGAATTGCTCATGCAGTTCTGTGAAATTCTCCCAAAGGCGATAAGATTAAAGAAGGAAAGGCAAATTCTAGATGAATGCCATGAAAAATTTCTAGGTATCCAGAAGAATTCTCTCAAGAATATCCCAGCCCAGAAATGCTCTGTTTCAAGCATGCTGAGTTCCAGACTAATAATTTCATCTTCCATTTTTTTCCTTCATCCAATTAAAACAACAAATCAGGAAACCATCACATCTCCCTGAAGATGTCTAAAAGAGACAAGAGACACACTTACTATTGCTGCTGTATAATACTTCAAGAAACACAAATGAGCAGGGCTTTATGAACTCTGTCCACATCAATATCTACTGTTCTGGCTCCTCTTTAGCCAGATTCTCATTATTAAAGAAATGAGCGCTCTCCCCAGCAGGATATCAGTGAAACCATATAGGAGAGTGAGTCCCTCCCTTCTGCTCCCAGTTTCCTGATCTAAGGGGAATGCTGAGCCAGACAGCATGGTTGCAGCACTTTGTCCTTTCATCATAACTACCATGTCTATTTTTAGTTTATTGGTGTGCTCGGCTGCTCTTTTTCCCTTTAGCCCATGCCATTCTGGGATCTTAGTTTCTGAGTCTTGCATACAAAATTCAGACAGAAAACACCGAGATGGAGATGTGCTAATTGAAAAGTAGTTTCATATAAATTTAAGGCAAGTGTTGCTATGGGACAAAGTCTTAAGGAACAATGCAACGTACTTAACTTGGAGACTGAAGTTTGTTTTCACTGCTGGTTCTGATTCTGCCATAGGAGGTCCTCAGGAGCAGAAGTATATGAAGAAAGACAAAAGACCACTGCCAGAACACATCTTGCATGAGGATATCATATATTGGAAAGTTCATGGCCTGTTTATCTATGAAGCTCTTTACCCTTTGACACAGATTTTGTCTTTGCTAGCACATATTGAAAGCTGGGAAGACTTGCCAGAAGTTGTGCTTATGAGTGAGACAGAAATGCTGATTCTTTGGTTCCTCAACCCTTTCCTCAGCTGTGCCCCCTCTGGCTATCTAAGCAAGTTGGACAACTTCCTGCAGGAAGCAGAAACTGGTCACCATGGCTCCTCGTTTTCCATCTGGAAAGGGGACACCTGCAAGGGCTTGAGAGAGCTGCCTAGAATTTGCCAGGGCTTCCTGCAATTTTTTGGACAACTCCACCATTCACCTATGCCAATCTTCACCCCCTCACCCATAAAATGGGATGATGAGCATTTACCCACCTCATACCCTGCCTCTTTTTAACTCATCTTTGTGTAGGAAGTACTTGAGCTTAAGGGTTCACCCAAATATCAAGCCTTATCCTTTCCCCTTGCCATGACTGTTTTGGATACTTATCCCCAAACAATTTTATCTGGAATTCAGTGGTCTTCTGCCTTACTTTTTCCCTGGTAACATAGAGCATCCTTATCTCCTCTGTCCCTCTCTTTTTTTTTTTTTTTTCATTCCCTTATTCTCCCTTTCAACAATCTTGGGCTCTTACTCTTCAGTCATAGAACATGACTTCTTTCGAAACTGTGGTTTCACGAAATTAGTACCAGACCTGAACACTCCCTGTCCAAAAAGGACAAAGAGATCAAACAATCACATTCCTGCCAAATTAGCCCAAGACCATAGCAATGATTTCTGGCAGCCTGAATCTTTCACATGAGCTTCATATGAGGGAGAACAGGCAGTTCCTGATGTGGTGTGAAGTTAAAACAGCTGATAGAAGTTGAACTTGTCAATTCCTTTGAATGAATGCAAAATGGAGAGTTTTTTATTGTCAGACTGTTTCAGGGAGCTGGAGAGAGCTTTTGATCCAGTGCTAGATTCCCAAACTTTCCTAGTCTTAAAGGTTTTCTGCAGACTTATCCATGTAAACTCACTAGCACCTTCCTTCTCTTCTTCCTGCCTCTTTCTACTGGTGGGCTGCACCCATTCCCACATCTCTACCTGGCAATGCTCATGTGGGGGTGAGAATGGGTGATGAATAAAAACAATGCAGGGCAGGGAGCAATGGAAAGACTTTCACTGACAGTGAAACATCTGAAATGTTATTTAGCTGTTGCTCCCTCTATAATTAAGGAATAAATGAAGAGGATCAGGACATTGAATCCAATGGCACAGGTCAAAGCAAGAGCTGTGTTGGTTCATGGAGGCAAGTGAGTACATAAAGTCTTTGCCAACCCTGGGGTAATACTTTTGTAACTAAAAGGAAAACCAAAATTGCACAACCTTACAGCTCCAATTTATTGTAAAGATGGATTTTTAGAATTAAAAAAAAAAATTTAGGGGAAAGAATTATTACTAAGAGAAAATTTTCATATAGATTAGTTCTGTGGGCAGTTTTGTAAACCTGTTTAAGAAGGGAAATTAATCCATTCATGATGCCCTCTCAGCCTTTTCTCACAAATAAAATGAAGCATCCGATCCCATTTTGACAGTAGGAAGCCATATGTGCGTTGCAAGCTGGTCTGGCTGAGACCAAGTTAATTTCTCAGCTATTCCCATGTCTTTCAGCTGTTCTGATACGCCTGCCACAGTAAAAATACTGCAGACCACCACTTTATGATAATCTGAGAGAACAAGCCACCATTTTACCTGGTCCTGTGTGCTCTCTCCCCATTTCCCTGACCTTGAAAGTTGCTTTGCACATTTTTTGCAAAGAATCCAAAAGCTAGCAAAAATGTGGCTTGCCTTGGTAGAGGCTCTGCAGTGTGTGGGGGTGTGTGTGCTTGCACAGAGAATATCCTGAGCAGGCAGTTTTTATTTTCTTCTGGCTCTGCTTGTGCTCTGACAGCATTGATGGCATAAATGCGGTAAATAAGTCTGAGCAATGATGTCTAAAGTTCGTGCAGGACCTTTCTACAGCAGGGACCCTCCTGATCATGATTTTCTGCAGAGAACAACCCAACACGGGCAGGACTCCCGTGGAGCAGGATCTTTGGTGCAAAGGCCAGGTAGACTTGTAAAGCAAAAGCTGCGGGAAGAAAGGGAAAAACAATTCTCTGTGACAATAACAGGTAAGACAAAAAGGAAGTGGTTTAAAAGAAGTTGAATTTCATATGTCCTCTTTAGCCTTTGGAGAAAAATATCCCAATATCAATAGGGATAACAAGGCATGGGAAGGGAGCACTTTGAGCTCAGTTCAAGTCTGGCTGATCTTGCCTCAATATTTGAGATTCTTCCTGAAGCTGCTCCCACTTCTATTTCCTATCATTTTATGAGCTATTGCAGAATGCAAATAGCTTTTCCTGATATTAAACTAGCCTGAACAGTGAAGCTATCCTCTGTTTCAGGCCTTGTGCTATACAAATAGAGTTTTTCTTTTATTCAACCTCATAGCATCTGGGAATTACCCAGGCTGTTCCATGTGCAAATAGTTTTTGTGTTATTCACTTATGCCTGTACTTCCCAGGGAATTCCTGGTTTGGCAGGTAGTCATGTATTAACCAACAAGCAAAAGTCCACAGAAAGTATAGCTAAGGTCCATGTCACCCATGTATGGCTGTGTAGCTCATACAAGCTATTAAATTAATAAGAGAAACGATGACAACTTTATAGCACACTCTGGCAAAGTCAGCATGTAAACTCACAGGCACTCCTTTGGAAAAGAAGCTGAGCTAGCCCAGTTCTTTCCAAGTTAATTTGTGTTCAGAGCAGAGGTATTTCCCACAGTAAAAGGAGACTTTTTTTCTCATTTTTTCTCTCCTTAGCTTGCTTTTCCTTCTGTGAACCCCTCAAGAATGATGCACATAGTTGACCCTAGATGCTGACATGGGAGACACCTGTGAGACACACACAATTGTTCTGAGATACATTTAGTTGCAGTGAAAAGGACCCATTCTTGCTAAAATTATTCCTATTGAAATCCCTAAAACCAGGGAAGAAAGGGAAACAAGGATACAGAGTAGAAACAGAGGAAAGGAAATTTAAAAAAAATAATAATTTCCGGACACATACTGTAAACCAGAAATGTGAATGGGATGACATGAAGTGCAGGAATATGGACCAAAGCTTGCCCAAATGATCCTCATTGAATTCCCAAGATTTCATTCCCTTTCCTTTCCCTAGTTCAAATTACATTTATGAACGAATTGGAGATACCAGGATGCAAAAGGAGAAGTGGCAGTTTCCATGGCAATTCACTAGTATATTAAAAATAATCACTACAACTCTAGTAACGAATAGCAACTTGTTAGCACAGAGCAGGGAAGCAGGGAGCAGGTTCATTATGTCCACAATGTACCAACCTGGTGCTCTTGAGATACTGAAATGGAAACAACAAAACAGAAAGCTGCATTTGACCTGCCTTTTAATTTTAAAAATGTTTCTGCATCCAGAAACATTCCTGACGTGAGAAAGAATTTATCGTTTTCAGCATCCCTGAAAAACAAGTTCCTAATAAGCATGTGCAGGAACAGAAATATCAGGACATGGGCCATAACAAAGATACAGCCTGGTCATACACAGGGTTTACAGTCTGTTTCAGTCACTACCTCTCCGTTTCTAATAAGATGCCAGAGCTCAGACTGTTTTCCAAAAATACTTACATCAGTAAGGAAATAACTATAAAACTAGATTAATATCTCAGGAAGTTTGTTTTATGACATTATAACCTTGAGGTAAACAAAGCTGTTTTCACATCTGTAAGCGGAGATTTTCAAGAGCTAAATATGTTGAGAATTTTTACTCTTAGTATTCATCCTACTTTTTTCTTGTTCCATAGGGCTCATTAGATCCATGCTCTGTTTTAATATTGTTAAGCAATTTTCATTACATCTTCATGGAACAAATGCCATTTCTTCCTGCTGGATATCCACAAGAGCTTGTTGCTTGGGTCGTCTGATTTTTACAGAATTTTACTTTCCTGCTGTCTTTAAAGGAGTCACTGCTGTGGGCAAATGCCTCCCCATGCACCACAGACACATACTCCTTTAGTATGTTTGCAGGACTACCACAACCTTGCTGGATACTGGCATATATACCTCTTTGAACATGTCATCAAAATGTGGATTTTCAATGTCACATGCCATAAACAAGATATTTAAAATGCAGAGAGAGAGAGTACTTACTGTATTTGTTTTTTAAAGCTTCCAACGTATTTTAGAACAGAGAAATTCCTTAGGAGAAGAGCTCCAGTGCATGTTGTCAACCTGTGCCATCTGCCAAACTTGTTCAGCAGCAGCCTCTGCTCTGGGGTGCTAAAACACAGCAGCTTTTGTTAGGGATGTGCATTCCCATGGGCAGTAGCAGGAAGGCACTGGCACAGCTGGCTGTGGCTTTCCATACAGGCAGCAGTACCAGACAGGGAAGGGTTTGTGCAGCCTGTGATCAGCCACACTCACTGCCTGTCCTTGGCACACATTTCAGGGCAGATGTCCTCCCATTGATGGGTTGGGGGCATGGACAGGGTGGGTTGCAGGGTATGGGATGGAAGCACACGTGGCACTGACTGAAGTCAGTGGCAGAACCCCTGCAGCCCATCAGGCTGACTTGCCTCTGCACTGTAACCATGGCTGTGCCCTCCTACCACCCACCTTCTCCCCTCTGGGCTTCAGCTGGGGGCCTCCAGGGACAGCAGCTGTAGGAATGAGCCAAAAAAACCCACCAAAAATGTCATGTGCATCTCTTTATTTTGTGTGCAGCCTTTCCTTTCCTGTGTGAAGAATGGGACAAGCTGTGAACTGAAAAGCTGGAATTCAAACACTTGGCTTAAGGAGCATGTAAGAGATGTAACGCAGCATCACACCATCAGGTGAAGCTCATGCCAGCAACATACCTGATGGAAAAAGTTCCCCCCAGTGTCAGCCTTGCTCTCACGACACTGCTTGCATGCTTTAAAGTCTCTGCTCCGTGAATTTGGCAGTGTCAGTGGATGCAGAATTGGCTGCTTTAGGGGCTGAATTCCCTTGACTTGGTTCAGCCTGTGAGGCAGGAAAAGCCAAGCCAGTGGGTAGTGGCTGGAAACCAGCCCTTTTCCAGCTGGCCTGTGCCTGGCAGGGACCTCTGGTCACCCGGGCAGGGTGGGGAGATATTACTCCCTGCCCAGGAAGGAATCTCCTCCTCTCCTCAGCTCCCACTCTGGGAGTGCTGCCCATCCAGCAGCACTGCAATACCACGCTGGCTAAATCCACTGGAGAAACCGCACCTTGGCTCCCTACCTGCTACACAGTGATGTACATCACAGGCATGTATGTACAGCATCCAAGCACAACTCCATCCATCAGCAGGCAGTACTGCAAACACAGCTTGGTTAGTTCCTTATCACACTTACTACACTTTTCCTCCCCAGTGACAGTCAATAAACAAAAAGTACTAGAGTAATTCTTTAAAAATAATTTTGCTATAAGAGCATGTGGTTGTAATTACTGCCTTTATGGACAAGCTATTCTTTTTCTTTCCTTGAATCTCTGTGTAATAGGAAATGTGCCAGATTTCAAGCATTCTGCTTCATTACTGTTGGAACAAAGTTTCCAAATTTCAGAGTTTGCTTAACAGAGGTTCCTGATTTCATCCTGAGAGTCACCCTCAAAAGCTGGGCTGGAACAGATCTGCATGAATTGAAGTTTCTAAAAGTCCTGGGCAGTTCCTTGCTTCTCCACTTTGCTTCTTTATCTATTACACTAATGTGCTGCATGTTTTCTTTCCCTTTTTCTTTTTCTGATTCTTCTTATACAAAGTCTAGCATCCCTTCATTTTCTCCCTATTTCTTTTTCTCTTTGCCCACAACTTTCCTGTCAGTCCTCATGTGGTTTCCTTTCCAATTCCGTTCCTTTCTCAGCACCTCTTCTGTGTGTTTGAAATCATCCTCTTTCTTTATTTCCCCTCTTCTGTCATCCTTTCCATGGTTTTCCATGCCACCATTTTTTTCCCTTCCTATCCTCTTCTTTACCATGTCCCCCAGCTCTCTATCCCTCTGCTCAGCTACCCTCCAGCATCTCACTTTATGCCCATTCATCTTCCTGGGGCCTTCCCTGGTGGAGGTCCCTCTCTCCATTTCCTCCACCCACCACTTTACGCCCTCTCTTCTTTGGTTGCTTCCAGAGCTGGGGTCCCCATCCAGTGGTGCTCGATCACTCTCCCCCTGCATTAGCTCATGCTTTGATGGGGCTGGCACCAATGTGGCACAAGATGTGAGATCCATGAGATCTGAGTGGCTTCCCCGGGGGCTGCTGCTGTGCTGGAGTGCTGGCACTCACTTTCCACCCCCACCCTGACACAGGGAATCGTTGTCAGAGCCAACAGACAGCACAGGCTCCAGATCTACTGGGGGAGGTTTGTTTGTAATGGAAGTAATCCTGGTGGATTAAGGGAAGCTGCCTCTTCCAAAAACACACACGACATTTCAATATTAGATGGGGAGAAGTGGCCAAAGTAATATGACCCATGAAATATTTGGAGCTTTTAAGGTTTTGGCACAATGGCAGTGGGCACAGCATGTCATACAGCCACCAAACCAGTCCCTCTTGCATGGCTAAAACCACTCCTGCTACTGCTGCTAGGGGTAACCACACAGCCCTGCTTCCTGCCACAGTATTTTGGAGTGCAATGCAAATAATGAATTATCAGAACACTGAGGACAGACACATGTTTTCATTATTTTGTCACACACAAGGATTCCAATCAGGCATAGTATGCATTTCCTTCATTCCCATATCACATTTTTACAAGAACGATGTCTAGCAGTTTGGTGTGAGGCTTGATAATGTACAAGAGGGGAATGCTGGGCAGGCACAGAAGAACATAGAAAATTAAAATGCATTTTTTGTACCAGTATTTTTGGTTGAGGGATTTGAGAATTACTATTTTCTTCTTCTTTTTCTTCTCCTTCTCCTTCTCTTCTTCTTCTTCTTCTTCTTCTTCTTCTTCTTCTTTTATTATTATTATTATTATTATTATTATTATTATCATGAAGACTGACAAAACCTGAAAATGCAAATGTCTGTATTTATGATATTTCCATGTTCAATAACTCAACCATTTTTTAGGGGAAACCTGATCTGATAAAATGCAAGGCTTGCATCTGCCACCTTTGGTGAAACCACATTGTCACATGGCTGTCACATGCTTAGACACATGTACGCACACTGTCAGAGTGCTCCGCTCAGATAATGCAGTCAGTGCACCCCATGAACTTAATTCCTAGTATTTGCAGGGCCAGAATTGGTCATTAATTTATACATTTATGCCTTTCTAAAAGATAATAGGAAAAATTGAAAGCAAATGGAAAATATTGGAAGAGTAAATGTACATGCTTCTAAATTTCCAATATTATTTTTATTGACATTATTTATTATCAAAAGCTATTGGCTCAAGCTGGTTTGAATTTCTGGGAAGTTCTCTGGACTCTGACTGACCATTACTGGCAATCTCAAGTCTGTGTACTGATATTCCAAATGTGAACACAGTGTTGCTGCAGTTCAAAACAGCTTCAAGAAACTGGGTAACCAGTCAGGGCCAGGGCAGTAGCAAATGAATGGGCATGCAGGGAGAGGGGTATGAAGGGCTGCACATGGAAACAGTGAAGGGAGCAGTAGGAAACGACACATCCCTGGTAGACAAAAACACAGTGGAAAGAAACAAAGTGTAGTGTAATGAGAAAATTATTTGAACAGGTATGTACAAATGAAAAAGAAAACTGGAATATAAAAGCTTGAAGAGCAGAAAAAATACACAAATACAAGTACTAAGCACAAGGATGCCCAGAGCACACATGAAGTACTTATCACGAACATGCTTGTGGCATTAGAATGAATTTCTGCCTTTTATATGAGAGGGAGAGAGGTCTGCTCTTCCTCCCATAACAAGGTGGTTATTCAGGAACATCAGGAAATCAGCCTCTGGAAATCTATCTTTGAGAGTGCGTGAGTCATGACAGTTTTGACCATCTACTACAAGACTGCATGAGAGACATGACTGCAAAACAGAGATGTGGTGGGCACTTCTCCTGACTCCGTGGGAGCTGATACCATTAGCAAAACCTCATGAAAACAAGAATAGCAACCAGCAAAGGCTGTGCAGTATGTTGTGATGCTGAAGTCTGCTGAGTCACAAGCTTTAGATGAGCATGTGGGCTAAAGACAAATGTATGTTGACAGCAAAAACCAAAGAGAAAGATGATGGGTCTTCTTGGAAGGCACAGAAACTGGGCAAAGAGCTTGCTGGTGTGGCAGGTATGGTGTGACAGAAATAAGACTAATGCTTATTTCTATTTCAGTCTAAAAGAATAGTCCAGAAAAACAGTCTCCTTGAAACAAACCCTTGAATGCTGGTCTAAGTCTGACCTTTATGAACCAGTCTGGGATTTCATGTGCACAGATCTAATTTCACACTGTCACCAAAAGAGACAAGACTGGCCCTGCTGCGCATGTCCAAAGCGTCCCTTGCACTGTCACAAGCAGAAGTACAAACCTGTTGCAAACTGAGTCAGGGAGTGTCTCAGGCTGAACATGAGTCATTATTTTTCCTTTGGGTTGGTTTTCAGCTGCACCTTTCCCCAGATCCTGCCTGCCAGGCTGGGACACAAGCATTAGCCCTAGGAATGTGTGGCTGGGAGTAAAGTCCCCTTTGGCAGCAGCACAAGCTGCAGACTGAGTCAGCAGCACCATCTGATACTGGTGGCATCGCAGGGCAATGAGAGTCTGATGCACTTTGGGATGTGTGTGCCTGGGCTGAGCATGTGCCTGTGCCTGTGTAACCATGCCCATGGGTAGGTCCTTTCTCACAAACACAGAGCTGTCCTCACAAGCATGAAAACTGGCACATGCGTGACTTTTGTACTGACTTGGCAAAGTTTCCCTATCTTGCTGCCATTAGTGCATTTTTTTCTTTTCAGTGGTCCAGCCCTGGAGACCACCCTGAGCTCTTCATGGGATATGTTTGGCAGCTACAATGTTTTGCATGCCAGCTGGATTATATCTTATATATCAGCAGCCATGCCTGGAACAGCGCCTGATCTTTTGGCTTCCTTTTGTGGTGATCTCCCCTTTTGTTCAACGACTGTGTGCTCTGATGTCCACCAGCCTGTTGTGTGCCAGGGAAGCAGCAGCATGACAGAAATCCCCCAAGGATTTTTGTTTTCCCTTTCCACATGAAATCAGGCACAAGGAGATTCTTGAAGAGCACTTTATGAACAATTCAGCACTTGTTGGACAATATCCTCCATGTCAAGCACTGGCTGGCACTGGTACAGAACCACATGTTCTCCTGAGGCCCACAGGAATCTGATACTGGGCAATCCATCATGCTCTACCCATTCCTTCACTCCCTCCTGCACTTCACCCTGTGCATTGGAAACAATATGCATTCTTTCCTCTAGATGTATAATTCACTTACTTACAGTCTGGAGACACCTGAGACACCTTAACAATTAGAAGCTCATGGGGGACCACTGCCACTAAAAACGTAGGATATAAGTTTTGCAGGGAAGAGGCAGAAGCACTGCTGCACTGCCACTGCGCCATGTTCTGTTCACAGGCACCACTGAGGCTGCAGGGAACTGAGGCAGGCAAGCACATCACTGAGAAATACATTTGCCTTTGGCACATTTTACCCAAAGCAGAAAGTGTGAAACACCTTGAAGTCGACATAAATTCTGTTTCAGCTAGATTGGTGTTTTTACTGCCCATTTTACTCAAAATGACAGCCAGACCTAAAATACCCAAGTTAATATATCATAGCAATAGAATTTCCTGTTGTGTCATACCATGAAGGACAAATGAAAGATCTAGTCTTGCAAAAACACATTTAGTACCTTCAGAAGACTCTCAAACAACCTTCAGTGACTATTTATAACAGGTACACCTTGCTTTGTGGTGCTCTGAGGTCCGGGATCTGCTCTAGCAGAAGGATGCACAATCTGCAGCAAGCTGTATTTGTTCATAGCTAGTAAACAGCAGCATTTATTGTAGATCTTCTTCCACTGCTGTTTGCTACTCACTTTTAAATGCTACTCACTTTCTCTGCCAGAAAACTACACAACTAGTTCCAGCAATCACTACTAACAATCCCAATAAGTTATACTTTTAAGACAGTTTCCATTGAAATAGAGACCCCTCCAGGGTGAATTGCTCCAACACATCATGGATGTGCTAAGCTGCAAGCAGGAAAAAAAAAGAAAGACTATATTGGTATTTGTAAGGATTGTCATGTTTCCAGTAACATGCTGGGGTTTTTTCCTGCTTTTTCCTTTGACTGTTCCCTTTGCTATCACCTTTTCCATTCTTTGACTCCAGTTCAGTAAACTAGTTGGGCACATATTTAACTTCAAGCAGTTAACCATGTACTTATGTGCTTTGCCCTGTTGGGTCTCTGGTTGCTAGCTACCTGCTTCCTATCAGGAAGGAGGGCTTTGTATGACAGCAACCTCACCCTTGGGGGTGTGGGACGTGACTCCAAACCCTAGAACAAAGGGACTTGTTCAAGAGCACTACAATTGCTATTTTTCCTGGGAACACATCATGCTATTAGCTATTAGCATTGGTCTTTGCCTATATAAACCTCATTCTTGAGATGGCCACTTTCTGTGCCCCTGCAGAAAGCAGACTTTAAATCAGAGGCTTCCTGCGGTCCTGCACTATTACCACCTTGCAGCAACAGCTCTGAAGGCAGCAGTCTCAAAGCTGAGCCCTCTATGGCACTCAAAGGAAAGGGTAGGAAAAGTGTTTTGCTAGCACGGTAGTTCTTCTCTAGTTGTGCGTGCAGGCTGCACTGCATTAGCCTAAAGGTACTTTCCTGCTTACGTGCCTGCTAGCTTGCACCTCATTCAGTTGACTACAGTTTAAAGTGAATTGGGTCTGGCAGAGCATAAGCCTTGCTTTCCACTGCAAATCTCTTTAAGAAAGGTTCTCCTGGGACTGCAGATTCCTGGAGGGACTGGAAGAAAAGAAAGACTGCAGAGCTGGGCACAGAGCCACTTTTGCAGGGAGAAAATACTGACATAGTGCCATCTGTCCTGTAAAAGTTTTTGGCAGTGTAAACATACATACCACGTCTTCAACGTGTAGCACACCCCATAGAAAGAAAGCTAACATCCCTTGCAAAATCACACCCCTTTTCCCTTGGATTTCACTCTACTTGCTTAGATTCTTACAGAAATGCTTAATATTGTATTGTCTGGCTGACTTTACCCCTGTCACTTCTGACAGGATCAAGTTAGGGGGCTGACTGAAATGCATGTTTAATGCTTTGTTCATGATTGTGCAATGAGGATGGAAAAGCTGTAGCAACCGTTCCATGATGCAGGGCCTATAAATAGAGTGCATGGAAAAGGGTGCTCTCTAATGCATTATGTTCTAATCAATAACAACAAGCTGACTCCAATTATATTTTATTGTCTCTGAGAAAAGTATTTACATGGCATAACAGCTGTGAGTCACAGCAGTGGTTTAGTTAGGAGTCAGATTCACTTAGAAATATTTGAGGCTGATGGCTATTGTTTTCTGCACTCAGGCACTGCACAATTCACTGCTCTTGCTGCAATAAATATTTATTTCCTTCACTGGAGCTGCAATACTTACCTGTATGTGTGCTTCACAACAGTACTCTCTAATAGGAACAAAAAGGTTCATATCCTACCTGGATGCAAACCCTAACTACCTTGTGAATTCTTTGTATGAGGAAAGTGTAGAGATACCAGGTACATAAGATCCTTCAAGTAAATGAGAAAGAATAAAAGTAATAGTGAAGAAAGAAAGATAACAGGTCAAAGTGGCTTGTCCTGAGTTGCACAGCAGATGAATGGCAGAGAGGGGAGAACAACCCAAACTCCCTAAGCCCTGCATTGTTAGGTCTGGCTGTAGGCCTTGGGTTCCATTTTTTTTTTCTCCATAGTCTAACCTGTTTTGCATTACTTTGTGGCTGTGGAAGACTAGCAACAGGTACAGAAAGGACTACTAGAGATACACAGGTCTTGTGGGTCACAAGGCAATTAACCAGCAATTCAGTCATGTGGCAGAGATCTCAAGTCCATATGAACTTGAGGAAAACCTTCACAAATCAGCAACTTCAGATACTCAGAACATGAAGAAATAAAATCCAAATACGGTGTACTTGATGAGAACTGGACCAGAAAGAAGCACATATTTTCAAATTTTAGCCATTTTTCCTCTCCAGAAATGACAAAAAGATGTTTTATATCTGTTTCCTAACAGATATAAAAACATAACTAATGCTTTTAAAATAGCCAAAAAGCAACCCCCCTTCAATTATATACTGCAATATGGTAAGTTATAATTGTTATAATTTGATGCATCTATTTTTCACGTGGCATTTACATCCCTGGTTTCTCCAGAGCACTTAATGCTTTCTGACAGCCAATGAGGATGACTTCTTGAAAGGTAGAAAGCTGGGAGGCAGAATACCTTTGGTGTTCCAGGAGAGCATTTACATCTATGTGCAGGTTGCCTACAGCAACTAATAGTATGAAGTTCCTTTTGTCTCACAAAAGAGAATCTTTCAAGAAACTTGCTTGTGCTAGCTTGCTTTTTTTTTTTTTTTTTTTTTTTTTTTTTTTTTTTTTTTTTAACTGCCAGAGAAACATGATGAGAGAGAGAACTGAGATTCAGTGAGGGTAATAGGTAGCCCCAGAGATCAACCAGAATCATTTATCTCTTGGACACAACTATTCTTTGGTGACAGGAAACACACTGCTCTCAGCGACTTACAGACATCAGAAGCCAGGACTTGGAAATACCCGTTAGTACACTATTGTCAGGCTGAATCCCAATATAGCTTTGCCTTTGAGAAAGGTGAGGTTGGCTTGCTCTTGCCTGTGCCTCTTGGCTGTTGAGATTTTGGACTCTGACAGCACCCTGGGAAGTTGCTAGTGTCTGGAGCCTGATTTCCAGAGAAACTGGAGTGCATTATAAGGATGTAAATTTTGCCAAAAGTCATGTGTCTTTCCCTTTTGTAATGTCTTTGTATCGTTCAAGTAGCCCAAGCAAGCACCAGGTACCAAGTCACATTTGTATTTGGATTATCCAGTGGTTATTCTGACACAAAATGTGAATTCACATTGCCAAATCACTGCTTGTCCAATGCTTTGGGGATGTAACACTTCACATAGAATCAGGTGTACTTGACTCTCATGGTCAGTTGGTCACATTCTTCTCCTCCATTTCTGACAAAGCTATCTGGTTTCATACGCCAAACTGAGGCCCATAGAGAGAGAATGACCACTGCTGTGTAAATAGCATCACCAGGGCAAATCTGTAAACAGGCAATGTGAGGAGGTGGTCAGACCTGATACTTCCAATACCAGACCATAGTTAGTACCTCTGCTATGATCTAGGCATGCAGAAATGCGTCATTACTGACCTTGAACTTGGTAAGCCCATGAGCTCTTGAAAGAAGACTTATCTCACTTTGCAGTAAAAAGCTTCTTAATATTTGCACAGTCACATGAAATGCAAAGTGTAGGATGCCTCTTGTGATAAATTGCACTGGAGCATTTGAAGATTCAGTAGTTACACTTGTTTTGATTATAATAATTCCATGCACACAAATTATGATCACTGTGTGTGTTTATCTTTACCACCATGCAGTCCAAATCTCCCCTGATGCCTCCAAAAAGTAATCAGCTAGATTTCTTACATTAAAATGCATGTCTCTTAGCATTTTGATGTTTTTAAACAATCACCCAGCAAATGATTACCCTCCTACTTTATTTCACCTACCCTATTTTACAGGGCATCTTTCTTGAAACCCTACCTTGGCAGAATACGAAATATATACTCTGGTATATACTCTGGTAAGCTAAGACAACAGTTCACTTCTGGAAACAAGTTTATCCACTTAAACACTTCTCAAATAAATCCAAGGATCAGGAGCACTAAACAGGATAAAGGTCTAAGCAATAGGATTCTGTGTACTGCATTTGCATAGTTTAATTATCATCTTCTTTAAAGGGAGAGAATATTTTGATAAACAAGATAGCTGGTAACCTTAATGAAACTGTATCATATGAATTTCCTAACAGTTTGGAGACTGCTCCTGGGAAGATGTGCAAGTCCAGCCAGTGAACTTCTTATGAGCAGGACTTTTACATATGTTTCAAGGGCAGCTTTCAGCTCTTTTTTTTTTTTTTTTTCTAATACTGTCATGCTCTTTGTTTGACCCTAAGGAACTGCTAGCATTTCCACTAGTCATTGGCAAAATTCCCATAGACTTCAATGCAAGTTAAATTTGTCTGCAGAAAGAGACATGTCATTTAGTCGGTGGTTTGGTCTCACATTAACTTGTGCTGCCCACCACTATGCAAAACAAAATAACAAGTTTCTAAAAGGAAAGTTTATTCTTTTGCATGTGTGTTTTTTAACCGCAGAAGTAACAAATAAACATGGTAATTTCACTGTCTAGGAGTGTCTGGAGCTTCTTGAAAATAATATTTCAGAGGGACCACATGAACCTGTAGGGCTCACTGAGATCCAGGTGTTAATTCAACATAAGCTGTTTGAAGTGACTCAAAGACAACTGCAAAGTGACATTCAGTAGCTTACCATCTCTCAGGTCAGTGAGTGTCCCAATTCCTCTTTGTTGTGTGGATGTGCCCCAGGGCATCTGGAATCCATATTGGGAATTAACTTGGTATTGGCATAGGGGACCACAAAAAAACCCTCTGCCCAGCCTGCAGCAGTGATGAAAAGGGCTGGTTTATGTCAGAATACCAAAAGAAGGTGATGGAGAACAGTATGAAATATGCTCTGTGTCATTTCATAATTCAGAGAAAGTTGCTTATGCAAAACACATTTTTAATCATATTTTGAGAGAACAGGATGGTATTGGAGACAATTCCAAAGCAGAGCTAGAGGCAAAGCAAACTTCCCTTTAATAGATGCTTGAAAATTTGGGATATTAAATGTTCGGGAATAAAAAATTTTGAATAAAAAGAAACAATATAAAAGCATATAAAATGATGCAGACAGAAGTTAATCAGGAAGACAATGAAGGCAGCTTCTGGAATGGAAGTATTTAACCTGCTTTTTTTCTTTTTTTTCCCAAATGAAAAAAAGCAGGTTAAAAAATTCATATTTTCACCATACGCACAGCTAACCTATTTTTCCATTAAAGCAAACTCCCCTTAATGCAGAAAGGCAAGTTAAGTATATTTGCAGCTTAAAGCAGTGTCCAGAGTTGTAACAGGACAAAGCACGCAGGGCTCAAATCCCAGTCTTGGTGGATATGCAGCTATAATGGGGGATGTGAGAAGTGTAGGTTCAATTTCCTTCTCCATATAATCTCAGTTTGGCCAGGGAGGGATGAAGAACAATAGCTGGAAAGATGCTGGAACTTCGTTTGGAGACCAGAATCCCACACAAATTCTCTGGAATTACATAGTTCAAAGCCTTTAAACCATAGGCCTCTCTGTGTCTCTGCTCTCCAGCTACAAAGTGGGAACAATGTCACCACACCCCAAACAAGACATAGGAAAGAGGCAACCCATCAATGTGCATAGATACATACTCCCGTGACTGAGAATCAGAGAAACATTATCTCCAGAATGAATTAACTCACGCTCCTACTTCTAGGGATTATTATCGTTATTTGGTTGTGTTGTTTTCCTTTGTTTTTTTCCTCTCCCTCCCACAATGTACATGAAGCTGCTGACTGCTGCCAAGGTCTAGCTGGGCTTCTACTGCAGCTGCAGCCCTAGTCCTGGAGGAGTTTAGTCAGATGCCAGAGTGTCAGGAGGGCAGAAGCTGTGCTTGATGACTCTGGCCTGCAGCTCAGCATACTTCTCTTCTGCCTCTATTCTTTAAACTTCAGCGATTGAACACATTCTTTTTCTCCAACATGGGTCTTCACTGACAAAGCATCAGACAAGGTAGCAAAAGTGACCTCAGAGTGTATCTAAGAATGAACTATTGTCAACAATATGTCATTCTTTTTCTTCCATACACTGCTACAGTGCTGAAACTACAAGTCCCAGTGTGCAATAGCACAAAATCTCACAGCAAATATCAGAAGATACAGCTTGGCATTAAGTCTGACCACGCTCAAATAATCAGGTCAGTCTTATTTGTTGCTGTTCCAGTCTCTCCCAAATACTATCCTCCTTTTTTTATTCTGATTCACGCAGGCCCCACAACCATCTGTGATTTGGCAGCTTCTACTGAGACAGAAAATGTCAGCAGGAGAGGGGAGGGGTGATTAATGAGAAGAGACAGAAACTTTTCCAGCCCTCTGCTTGCCTGCCTTTTTAGCGTTCTCTGTGTGAGCTCTGCTGGCAACACCTACAATTCCTTTCTTTCATTAGAACATCTGATTGTGCTAACAGGGGCTGCCCAGCACTTGATTAAAGATGTGTTCTTAACCAAGAACAGTGCAATTAAATATGAGAGTTGTATGGACCTAAGACCTTCATCAGGGGCAGGAGAATAAAGTATTGCAGATTTGGAACATGGCAACTGTTAAATCAGACTGACAGTCACAGTGCAGTCCAGCTTGGAACCCAATATGCCTTATATGGTAAATTCAACAATATTTTAGTAACTATCCACTAGCTTGATAGTAAGTTCTTTTCCTGAAAGTGCAAGTGCAGTTCTTGTCATGCACTGTCACAGCCAACCTCTCTCCTGTTTCCCAGATCTACAACTAACATTCAGGAAATTTTACCAAAGTGTAATTGGGTGATATTTGTTAATCAAAGAAAAGAATTCTCTTTTAGTCTGTTCATGGCTCGTCTCTCACAAATTTAGTGATAGGAAATACTAGCTAAAAGATTGATCTTAAACACACAGGGCATGATCCAAGATAGGACTTCTAATGAATGCAGTGGATTTTGGATTTATTACTATTCCTTCTGGGCTGAAAAGAAGTTCCTGTTGTCTCTCTGCTATGTCTGCAGAGTGACTAATTTAACCTAAAAAGAATAGTCAGCCAAAGAAAGCATTATTATAACCATTGTTTTGCACAAGATGAACACAAGATGAGGTCCACAGAACCATGAAAGTGGTTCTCACTTCAGCAGAAATAAGCAAGCCCTAGACATCTATTTGAAAATCTTACCCAGTGGTTTAAGCAAGATCAGCTAAGGCAGGTTCTAGTAGATCAAAAATATGACAGCAGGTCCCCAGAGTCTCAGTCCCATGATCCATCTTGATACTGTTTTAATACTCTGGATTAAGACAGAAAATTCACTGTAACATGCAGTCATTATTAAACCAGACATATACATACAAGGAGGTGCCTCAGGAGAGCATACATCCATTTTGAAAAAAGACTCTTAAGATTGTAAATTAAGATTTATAGAACTATTTGTCCAATTGCTACACAGTTTGAAATATAGAATAAGCTTGATATAGTTATCAAATTACTTGTGATAATTACCAATTCTCTAAAAAAATTATTTCCTTGCTAATCTATAAAAGCAAATACAGACTGTACCCAACCAGTAATTACTCCCTGTAAACTGAGCCTAGGCAGAACAAAAAATACCTCCTCAGTGTTCAATGAGATCTACTGTTAATACAATGTAGTCCTGATGCTGGGGAGGGAAAAGAGAGAGGTCTAAGAGTCTGAGGTCCCACATGGAGGAGCATGATACAAAGCTCAAGCAGGTCTTGTCTCCTCAGCACCTGAGCCAAAGACCTGCCTCTGGGCCTTGGGTAGCCTGGTACATCTCACTGGGGACAGGTTTCTGACCTCCCCTGCCTGTGACTGTAACAAACCAGCCGGTTGCAGTGTGTCCCCAGGAACACCTTATATGCTGTTTCAGGCCAGGCTGGAGCATTATCACATTTGACCAATTTTGTGGGCAGTGGTGACAAGAAAGTCTTCAGCACCACAGCAAAGGCACATTAATGGCAGAGTAATACCTTTGGACTGGAGAAATGCTGTGATATACCATAAAAAGCACAATTGTTCTGGTTTAGAAGCTGAGGTCACCTCTCACCAGTTGCCTCCTTTGCCACTGCAGAAGGCATCCACCTTCCCAGGATGAGCTTTTGGAAAGAACCGCAAAAGTTCCTCACCCAATTCAATGCAAAATCAGCTGGGTTTTCCCTTCCTCAGCACTAGGTGCATTGACATCAGTCAGAGTGTTTGGCCTGTAAGGTGGATGCAGGTTTCACCCTTTCCCTCTTCAAAGAGCAGTAGGAAAGATCATGGCACATTTTACATTGCTACAGCTGGGTCTATTCCAAACTTCTGCTAAAATTCCTTCCTCCCACTTACCCCCAGAAAGTCAAGGGCTCCCTGCTATTTCTTTTTATGCTTCATTTTCCTGCACTTCAAAACCAGGATTGTTAATGCTTTCTCCACAGGACTGCAGAAAACACTAAAACAGCTCAATGCTCTAGCATCTTGTATCTAGCATGTCTCACACTGTAAGCTGCTTGTGAAGAGTGGTCTTCCCAACCTCCAAATTTATGCCTTAGCTGGAGCACAATCTTTTATTCTACTTCCAAACAAAGTGTAGTGATCAGAAGTACTTATTGTGTGATAGCATTAAAGAGTTTTGCAGATCAAAGCCTGTCTGAAGTGATGGAGATGGTGAATACCCCCTCTTCTAGATCCAACTTAAAAACAAAAGCTGTATGTATAATGAAAACCAAATTGTCTGTGTCTCTGCCAAAGAAATAAGAAAACCAAGAGTGGCATTTCCTTACTCCAGACCTGCAGCAGCTGGCCTCTCTTGTAATATAGAAAATCACTGGTGGGTAATACCACTGTCATGAAAACAGTTTTAGTCAGCAGTGAATGGGTGTGTACACTGTTCCAGACAGAGAAGTCAACTGTTGGGCTTTTTATGGTGTTTAGGACAAGTAACATTGTGCGTTTCAGCTTCAAACAACCCTAAACTTGCTGTGGGTGTCAAGAAGACCCTTCTTCCTCCTGCCTTTCTTGGTTAGTAGCAGCAGCAAGCAGTCCTGGAGTAAAGATGATAACTAATGACATCAGTACCCATTTTGGCACAAGAGCTATTTCAATTCAGCTCTGACACTTGTTGCTTGTTTAGGAAAGTTAGTGCAAACCTTGGAATCCAGCTATGAACACAGAGAAGTTCATCTAATGGTCCTCTGTACAGAGGAAGAGACCACTCCTTTTTTATATTTAAGTCATCAGAGTTGAATCCTGTGCAGCAAAGCTGATGGTATCTGCTTCCTTGTTTTAGTAGAGTTGTCCCACATGTGGCTTTTATCTGCAAGGCGGGGTTTGTTGCGGTTTGTTTTTTGTTTGTTTTTTTTTTTTTTTTTGGGGGGGGTGTGTTTATTGCAGTTTCCCCTGTGAGTTCATGGCTTTTACACAGCTGGACTTACAGGCTAGCGATCACAAGTATGAAATATTAGCAGAAAATTTTGAGCCAGCATGAAGTGCTGTGAGATTCATTACAGTCTCTGTACATTGCTAATACTTATACACGCATGTAAAATTTGAAGTATCTCTCTTCAGTCATTTCAATGTCAAACTCTGTGGAAAGCATTAGGACTGGCAGATTAATCTGAGATTTGATTTTGGATTTTAGGTAGGTTCAAGTAGCAATTGAACTAATCCAAAAATCTGAATTTGAAGACTCAGTTCCTGTCTGATTTCGATACATTCCTGTCAGACACAGTTTACATTTGACCTCTGTGTGCCAAGCGAATGAACTGAATCCAATCTTCCTGAATTGGGGAAATCTTCACTGTTAATCAAAGTCCTCTTGACACCTTGAGAAGCTACCTAGAACAGAGGCTAGATAGTATTAAAGGAATAAAGCAGGTATTTATTAAAAATGCCTTCAAAGGATGCACCTTGGGTGTTACAAGAACCTGGCTGTGGCTCTGCCCAAGATGGACCCAAGATGGACAACGGGTCAGGAGTTTTCACACTTTTAGAAGTTCTGGTCATTTTACATATTTGGGTTAATTACAGCTTCAGGTTTTGAAGTCACATCCTCCCAGTCTGCTCTTCTCAATTTGCTGTTATTTATACTTTTTGGGCCTGAAGCTGCAACGGTGTCCTTGGTTCTTGGGTTGGAAAAGGATTGTTTTCTCTAACTAAAGTGGGAAGAGAACTTGCTAACACTTTCTATGAAGTTCAGAGTTATATACTAATGCATTACAGAATGTGGATAATATGAAAGATAAAACATAAGGCATCACTTTATCTACAGCCTGTCTTTCTTCAAATCACAGGACAATGTAGGTAGGGAAAAATATAAATATATTCACAGGATATGGTCCTGTAAAGACAGATGCAAACCTATAATGTTGGAACAAAACATTCAATCCTAATCCTTTGAGAAAGTATTAGGACTGCTTTAGCTGAAAGAAATGATAAATTACTTGTTTCAACTTTCCACCCTAAAATGTCTCAACAGTTCCTTTCATTGGGATTTTGGTTGGGATCCAAAGTCCAACATAACACCCTTGCTTGTTCCATTTTAGGTAGGACAGACTGTAATTATGTACAGGCCCCACTCTTGCTTCCATACAGCACAAAACCAAGAAGGAAGCAAAATCCAAATTGATCAGTGTATATATCCATGTGATGTGTACATATCTCTGTGTATACAGATTTAAAAGGAGAGCAGGCACTCTGAATTAGTGAACTTTGATTTTCTCAAATGTTTCTTGAATGATGACAGAGGTGATGGCTCCAGCATTACATGAGCCTGGCTCTCCCAGACATATCTAAGTGTATACAACCTATGGGACAGCAGTCTAAGCCAAAATACATGTGGGCTGGCACTAAATGGCTTTCTAGGAAAAACAGAATATCTAACACATAAGCCATAGACTTTGCAAGCAGCATAATGATACTTAAATCACCAGACCACTGTTATCTTCATTTCTGAATGTTGCAAATTACTTTTATCATCCACTTTCCACTCACTACAGGAGAAAGAAGTTGGAGCCAAGCTTAAAAAGACAGTTCACTTCTAAAAACCTTGGTGGGTTGACTGCAGATCACTTTGGCAAGAAATTTTTAAACAGTTTTAAATTTGTCTTGGCCCTTTGTACATCTAGTTCAGCTTTTGGCCAACTTCCAATAGTAAATGAGGAATTCTTCACTTTCTGTCCCAACTGCTGTGAAATTTTGCTGTAAAATGAATTAAAATTGCAGAAATTCATCCAAAATGTGGTTGAAGGGAACACAGACTCCTGTCTTTCCTGCACAGAAAAGAAAAAAGCTTTTTCCACACCACAGTAGAAAAAAAAGAGCCAAGAAACTATTCAGCTCCCAAACTAGCTTCTGCAGTGTCTGCTGCAGGAAGATAACAAAAGCCATCTTTCTCTGTTTTTTCTCATCTGGTCTGTAGACACATCATGTGTTTTGCAGGTCTGGAGGGCTGTGGAAGAAAAGCTGGAAAGTGAAAAGAAGCCTCCATAGAGCTGTTTTTACCAGGCCTATTTCTCTTCTCCTTAGGTGGTTGAATGGTGTCCTCCTGATAGGAGACATAGGAAGGAGTAAAACTACAGAGAGGAAAAATGGAAGACCTTTGCATGGAAAATACTGTTAATCTTAAACTGTCAAAGTCTCATCCATGTACAGGAAGACCAGTACAACCATTTTTCAGTGTCCAAGCTTGAGAATTTTTCTTATTATGCCTATTTTCACTTCCTTTCTTTCTTTCTTTCCCCCCTGCCCCCACCTCACAGTACAAGAGGCAAAATCATGATGAGAGCTGTAAGGTAGGCCTGTAATAATTTAAAGGAAAAGATGCATAAGCACATTTCTTTCATTAAAAGATTTGATTGCATTTACTTACATGAAATTGAGCTTTCAGAAACTGCTGGATCCCATAAAGTCACATGATATTTTTATGTAAAGGTTTCAGTACCATTTTTGGGAGGAGTCTATTTACATACAATATTAGACATCATTTTTCTGTACATACTGTGTCTGACTGTGGTGCTCATATATGCAGTAAATAGTGTCTTACAGCAAAAACCAGTTGCACTGGATACTGTAGGATTTCCTAGAAGAAAAAATCCTAAGATATGCGTGCGTGTGCATGTGTGTGTGTACACAAAATGTAAGAGTGTATAATCCAGTTTGTGAACTGGTTTATTCAACTCACATCTCACAATCTTACCTCCTTTGGTAGCCAGCTACTTCTCTGAGTAGATATTTGGGCTTCAGAAGAACTCCTATGAGACTTCCTACCAGCAACAGCATGGGTAGGTAAAGTGTCTTCAGCTGAATTTGGGTAAAAAAAAAAAAAAAAACCCAAACTCCAAAACAATCAGAATATCTTCATGGAAACTAGAAAGATCCTGCAAAGAAACAAGCACGCCATATGTACACATATATCTGGCTGTGATGTTCTTCCAACAATATCTTAAGCATCTCTACATCACATATGGTACCAGAACAGCTGACCTGCTGCAGACATCTCATGATACAGAAGTAAAATTCAGTATGATTTTCTGTGTTACCATGCCAGCTGGCAGTGTCATGTTTGTAGAGTTCACATATGAGTGCAATTTTCTTTAATGACAGCCCTTTCCTACTGTGAATATGATTTAGAAATTATTCTAGCTGCAGTAAACTCATTTAGGGAAATTTGAGGGCACTGGCACAAGACTATGCAGGCACATCTGCCACAGGCAGTGGCCTGCCTCCATGTGGAGGGGCAATAAAAATCAGACTCATCAGCATTACAATCTCTGTGACATATTAGCAGGTTCGTAGAAGTCCATGCATCCACTGAGATCTGGTATAAAAGAACCTCTGGTTTTAATAAGTTGAGTAGTCAAGGGATTTAACTCACCTGGTAATATCAGCCAGCATAGCTTGGCCATACCTGTGCAGGGCCTGCTCTCTTCCCACTGATCATTTTGGGATTGCATCTACTCCGTAGTAAAGGGAAAAATTATCTCATGTGATAGACCAGTATCTTTTGGACTCACACATCAGATAACCTGTTTTAAAATATAACATGTATGGCCTCCCCTATAGTGCCATTTTTCAGTGAATCTTTGCCATACACACACACAAACATGTCCCACTAGGAAGAAACAAATTCCAGACCCTTTAAGAGGAACATTGCTGACAGCAGGTATTAGAGAAAAGGCATTAACAACACATTCACTTTGATCATGTTGACCATTCAATCTCTCTTATCCCTTGGAAATTCTGGTACAATTCTTTTTAGAGCAACATAGTTAGCAAGGCACCCTTAGGTACGAGCTGCCACACAGTAACTGGATCAACTGGACACATTGGAAACACAGATGCGCAGAAACTTTGTCAACAGAAGAGGTCCAAGGGAGAGGGCTAGAACCAAAGCAGGTGAATTGTCATTTCAAAAAGCAAAAGCACAAGTTTTGTATAATGTTTGCTATTAACAGTGGATGAAGAAAGTGCATTTTCAATGATGCAAAACAATAGATCAAGATCTAATATATTTGTGAATGGCAATAACAATATCAGCACTTTTTAAAACAGCCTGTCCAAAAAATATTTTGGCTGCAGTGTAGAGAGAAAGTCCTATGGTATGGCATATACATACAGACTAACAGCAATAAACCACATAAAAGTACACACTGCGAATCAAAGAGGGGTGGGAAGGCCAGAGGCACAAGGGGCTTTGATTTAGTGCCTTTAGAACACCTCCCAGTTGAAAGAGCACATACACAACTAAAGACACCATTACAAATGGGAATACCATTACTGAGAATATCAGCAGTATAATGGCTAGTTGTATATTACACATCTGAAAGCCAAAGAAATTCTTTGCATAGCAGCATTGTGAAAATTGCGTAAGTTCTTGGGCCTGCCTTGTAGATTGCTGTAGCTCTTTGCTAAAATGTTGTTTAAGACATTTGGATGCAAAATCCCTATTTAAAACCCCAGTTTTTTAAATAGACAACTGGAGAAATAAATTTGTGTTCTGAATGCTCTGGAAAATTCTATTACACTAATTGCCAATCCTTTCCTACACACACAAAAGAGCCAAGTCCCTCACAGTGTGTAATAGTGAAAGACAATTGTGTTGTTGCCGGAAAACAAAGTTCCCTCCTTCAGCCACATTTTAAAGATACGTAAGTCTGTCACTTAGATTACAAAGACAGAACACCTAATGGAAGTGTACTCTG
Organism: Sitta carolinensis; assembly: GCA_032173965.1. NCBI lineage: Eukaryota > Metazoa > Chordata > Aves > Passeriformes > Sittidae > Sitta > Sitta carolinensis. The sequence continues at coordinate 52,806,439 of JAVUNC010000004.1, forward strand.
AGTTTGAGCAATGATATGCAGAGGTTTTGAAGGGAGTTTTTTTCCTCTAAGTCTTCTCCCTCCAGCAGAGGGTCTGAGTCAGGCCAATTTTCTAGCCTCCAGGTGGCCTGCTCTGTTACATATGCAAGTGAGATCTAAGTGATTCTTCTCTGTATGCTGCTACCCTGCCACACTCCTCCATAAAAGGGTCTGGTAAGATTATGCCTCCATGCCCTGGCATGAGGGAGAACGATCATTTCTGTCAACTAAGGATCAGACATCTGATTCCTAGTGATGTCCCCATTTCAATGGGCAGCTGACTCTGTGTCTCCAGGGAGTTACTAAGACCCAGAAACATGCAATAAAGAGAGACTAATTCAGAGTGCAAGTAAGAAAAACATATATCTGCATTAAGACTTCTGACAGGGTATGGAGGAGTAAAATAATTAAAACCATTTTAGAAACAGGCTTACAAAACTCACTTCCACAGGCGACACTAGGATTTAATAGGATGGTCAGGTTATGCTTAGATCATTCATGTTTCTTGCAGAAACAGGTGTATATGTGTAATTTCCTTGTCAGAACAACACAGGGGAACCCCAAAGCCTAACGGAGCTTTTCCCACTACAGCAAATAAGTGAATAAAGCCTTTACTATGGTTCAATAACCACAGTTATAGGACCTAGAAAAATCACCACAGTCCACTGGCCCTGTTACAAGTGCAGTTGAAGAGAATATTCAAACAGTGACAGTGGCAATTTTCTAAAGTTAGGCTTTACAACTAGCTGCCTACAGACCAAAATCACCAGTTTTGATACTTTTAGGCACCAGAACCAATGTCTAAAATTAGACAGACACAGAAAATCTTGACAAAATGGACTCATCCTTGACCTATTAGTTTATTTCAAAAACCTTCTGTTCATTTAACTTACATACACCAGGGAATGTTGTTGGTATTTGATCCTTTCTCTGTGATTCAACAATGTGGTCTATGTCAAAGGCAACCAAAGAAACTGAAAGGAACTAAAGAAACACCTTCACTAACTAATCAAGGGAAATGATTTTGTAGTTACATACTTCAAACAAAAGTGCATCACAATTTCTCAGAACAAAATTGCTCAACTTCACCATAAAGGTAATTTAAATAAGTGTTTTTGCAGTCAACAGTGACTGAAGTTAAGAACCACATTCTTTTACAATTTTCTCATATTACCCTTTCCTCAGCATTAGGTGCTTAAAGCTAGTCAGCTACTTAGGCATTTAAAAGGTCAATCTGCAAGGTATTTTATTTTGCTAATTTCTAGTTAGATAGAATATTAAGCCATGTTCCAAATTTACCATGAATCACGTCTAATTTTTCTAGTCCTGAGGAAGCTAATGGAGTGCAATCTCTAAATTAGGGCAAACAGTCAAATTTATAGAACTCTTGATTTTTCACTTGAACACGCAGATTTTTGTCTCTATCCAAACTGTATGAATTTTCTTCAAGATTTTCTGTCCTTGTATTTTTTCCAGCAATAGCTTTGCAATAATGTCCAAGCAACTTTTGATGAACTGTTGATTTGCTTGAAGTCTTCGTGTATTGTGGGATAGACCTAGAAAGGTCTAGGAGAGCAATTTATTCTAGATAGAGCAAATTATTCTGAGTGTATTTTTTGCCAAGCAGACAGCCACAATGGCAGGATAAACTGAGGTTTATGGCTCTAATGCCTGCTCACTCCAATATTGGCAAGCCTGAGCTGTTACCAATACTACCATACAGGCTGTTGCTCAGAACATATGGCTTCCCATTTTCTCTCTCTTCAAAGTCAAAGTTGTGCAGAGGAAAGAAGAATAAGGTCCTTAAAGGAAGGAAAAAGGTGTGAATTCTCAACATGACTGGAGTAGAGCAACAGATCACTACCAAAATAAGCACATTAAATTTTCCCTATATTGCCACATATACAATTCACTAGGACAAAAGCCTATACTCTCTCTGAAATCCTTTTTATATTCACATAAGAAGATGTGCACATTAATTGATCCCGGGATGACTTTTGAAATTCCTTTGAACACACTATGTTTCTCCAGAAGAAGAAGAAAAATTGCCAGACAAGATCAGGCTGATGTTGAAGAAGTGCCTCTTTACTCCTTTTGACCTAGACATGCTGTTTAGAAGTAACATTTATCATCATTACTGCACTGTATATCCAGCAACAGCCTAACAAAAGGTGCAAAAATTCCAGGATGAAGGACACACTTTCTGAAAGTTCAGAGCCTGGACAGCATCCACACTTCTTTCATGCTGTGAGAAGGAACAAGCCAGGCTCTGTGAATGTCATTCAGATGGCAAATAATACCAAGTCAAGTGATGGCAACACCAGAGTTGCAATGCCACGTGTCAGGATTTCGGGCACCATTGTGATCACTTCTCAATGCAATATTTCCCTACTAGATGCAGCTTGTTGCCAGAGTGCAAGTAAACTTCATAACTGACTGCCACGAGTCAGTCCAGGACCAGGGAATTAGCAAGTGGCTCAGGCACTCTAGTCTAGAAGAGTAAAAAAGGAGTGTGGCTGCAGCACTGGGAACAACAGTGCTTGTTCTCCTGCCTTGAGTGAAAGTAAACAAGTCCATTGTTATCTGAGTTTGCCAAACCTCAAAGTATAATGCTAGAAGGAAAAATAAGTTTTACAGAATTGAGCATATACAACTCTTTTCTTCCCTTCATAAATTGTATGTTACAGTAGCTGAATCTACCAAAGTGTTTACAGTATGCTATATATATAATGGCACATTTAAGCTTTGTAAAGGGTTTGAAACATTTCAGAAATGTCTCTGGTGCTGAAAAAAGCTAATGTATTACAAATCATATAATATTTTAATTCAGAAAAAATATGTTTGGGAATTTTGACCTAGCATTAGGGTTAGGAAACTGAACAAGGATGCCATGAAGCATGACTGACAGATCAGTCAAGCTAGTCTGCTTCAGATACATATTGTGCAAGGCATTATCACTGCGATCGGTCACAAAAAAATGCATATTTAGTTTTTTTACATTAAATACTACACCTGTGAACCTATGTAAAAGATATACAAAATATAAATGTCATCAGAACTGTATATTTCAAACTTCTTAAAATAAACACGAAGTATATATATATGTAGGCATATAGGTTGTAATTTCAATGTCAACACTAGCACAGTTTGTCTCTTCTAAATACAGGCCTGTATACTTTCTAGTCCAACACATGCACCTACAAACACATGATCATGCATACAGCTTTACGTTCTGCTGTTTGCAGAAGAGTCAGAATATACAGCACTATACATTGTTTCAACTCAAAACTGATTGGCAAATTAAGAAAGGCGCCGTTCAAAAGAAATTCCTTGTGAATTACTAAAAAAAAAAAAAAATACCCAGAGAAAACCAGGGATACCTCTATTTCATCTCAATAAAAACACTGAAGACCATGGTGATGATGACCTAAGATTCAGAACACTTTGTCCGGCATGTGGTGGGGGTCACTCTTGGACAAAACACAACAGTGTGGAACTGGTTGCTACGACACATACCAAACACTGTTACAGTGAGGCATAGAGCTTTCACAACACCATCCAACCCAGCTCTGGGTTCAGACTGCTGAGGTCTCTGACTGAAAGGAGACAGAGCTGTACACTGTTCTTCTCACAGCGGGTGGTGCTGATGGGGATCTGGATGCCCATCTGGAAGGTAGGCGTCGATTTGCTGGCCGAGCGGGACGGGAGAAGCCCTTCTCACTTGAACATTTAGCTGGCACACATATCTAGAACACAAAGGCAAGTCCTTGCTTTAACAAGTTACAGCTTTTGTGGAACGCAGTGGGAATGCAGGAAGACATTTGCGGTGACCCTAGAACAGGTGGTTGGAAGCTATTAAAAGGAGTGCAGCAATGCACAGAATGCAAAAGAACAGCTATTTCTATGTACAGGGATTCTCACATCAGTTGTGGTTTAAAATATATGAAGACAAGTGTCAGACACAAGGAAACGTATAAAATGATAGTGCAAGACAAAATTGATGTTTTCCCCTTTTAGTTTCTGAAAGTTATTTTGTCAATGAATGCTGTAAAATATTCCAATTGTAGAACTCAGAATATAATGTGATATTACTGGAGTAGGATCTACATACTTCTCAGGCATTTTTTGATAGATCCTATTTCAGGAAACTCTGTTTCCATTAGTTCAGTGTGAAGCTGTTTAACTTGGTAACTAATTCAGAATGGTTATATGTTAATACAGTGTCATGTCTAGCAGCAGAGTCATAGATGCAGAGGAAACAACAGATTTTGATCACAGCTACATTGATGTAAACTAGAAATAATGAAAATAAACCCAGTGCCTCATGCCACATGTAGTTCTTTACATCTCTGTGACATGAATTCTGCTGGACCTAAAATGGTAACTCCTGGTCAGGCAGTATTCTACACTTAGTTTCTACAGATAGAAATGACAATATAAAACATGAGCCTGTGGAAAAACTCATTATTCTTTTCCTCCATATTAACTGATGAAAATTTGTTTGCCTGCCAAAAGTTTATTGGATAAAAAAGAAATCAGAAGCTTCATGGCTTTTTTCTTTCTGTGCTGAAGCAAAGACGTTCCTGTTAAGCAAGTCATTGCATCATAGCAAGGCTGTCAGAAAGACATGCAGAAGAAAATCTGCATGGTCAGATTCTCAGCTGCTTAAATCCATATAGCTCCACTGAAGTCTGTGAATTTGTGACAGTTTAAGGCATACCAGCTGACAGCCTGAACCCATTTAAGTTTTCCAGCTCAAAATACACCTACCTTATCTTTTCTGAGATTCCAAGAGGCATACCTCGTTGTGTTCTCTGTGGACTTTTACAGAACCTGCAACTTACAGAGTGTTTTCCAAACCAACTCTTTGCCTTTTCATTAAGAAAGAATGTGGCAAAGGCAATATTTCTAAACTTCTGAAAATAAATTTTAAAAAAATCAGCCAAATATAAATTAATTAGTCATGGCATGCTCTTCTGTTTCTGTGAGCCTATGCTTGAATATATAGGAGAAACTGGAATTAAGACATGAGTAAGGGAAGGTTACTTGATTACTGGAAACCTTATGGAGTCACAATACCCCTTGTCATAGGCAGTTCCAAGGAAATCCTGAACCAAGCAATACTCTGGATACTGAAGAATGTTACCTAAGACCTCTAGAGTCTGGGGCATGGCCAAGTCTGCTTAAGCCCTATGGGAAGTCTTATGACAACACACCCAGTAAAGGAAGGACAGAGGGTGTTAAAACCTGGCTCAACTCACTAGTTCAATCTTAGCATAAATGCACTGTAGTAAAAAACTAACTTTACAGAACACCGACAAAGATAAGAATTTGGCACATGCCTTCACTATTCATTCTTACAGTTCATGCTCCTGCCCTCCCACAACTCTATAATCTGCAGAGAAAATGCTCCTGATTCATCCAAATCCTGGCCTAAAATATCTATTTTTACATATTATTTACAATATAATGTTACTCTGCCCCATTTTAGAATCTGAGACTTGTTATGAAATGGAATAGTTTTGTTTTTGTCATTCTTATGAACCTTACCTCTGGTAACTTCTGTCTCTCTTTTCCTTGCTTGAGTTGCTGCCCAATATGCCTGGCTGAATTCCTTGGAAATTCTTGCTTTTCTTGCTCAATCTGGAGCATTTCTAAATACTGACTCTGTGTCTCACAACCCCCATTGGTGAATTCAGAATTTGCCTGTGTCCACTTATCCTTGCAGCATTTTGCATTACACGGAGAAGTCACTGTTGATTTTTCATAGGTTTTCAAAAGCTTTTCAACAACACCATAGTTCGACCTTGAGTCAGCTGAACGCGGGCGACCGGATAAATTACTTGGTCTCCAGTCATGCTCGTAAAGCATGTGCCTATAACCACTAGTATTTGGAAGTCCATTCATGTGTTTTTGTTGCTCTGCTCTTCTGACAGCTTTGCTAGGGTTGTTAGTTTCTTGCTCCTTTGCTGCAGAGAGCTTGGGATTTGAAACACAAGATGTATTTACAGTTTCTGCCCTGCTAGTAGCAGAGTCACACACTGGACCACAGGGTTTGTGATCTTCTGATGGTGTTTGAGGCACCTGATTTTCCTGCAAAGCACTGTTATGTTTATCTGTGTGAAATACAGTCCGATTAAACTCATCAATCTTTGCTGCTAGCATTTCATTTCTTTGTGTCTTTCCCAAAGTATACCTGGTGTCTTCCAAAAGATCATTGTGCAAGGTAGCAGGGGCATAAAAGTCATTACTGTAAAAAGGGCTGCTGTGAGACTTGGTGTTTTGTTTCTGATGCATCTTGTTGCTTTGGACCATATTTCCATCTGAACAACTCTTTTGGGCTGACAGTGGGGAAGGCTCATTTTTATTGTCTTTTCCAAGTTTGTCCATATCATATGCCCATGTGTTGTGGCAGAAACTTTTAGGAACATTGCACTCATTTTTGGTTACAGGTATTGAAGCAGTTACCATCACAGGGACCTTCACAGATTGCCCTTCATTTGCACAGGCTACTGCAGATTTGGTTTTGTTTACAGGTGAACGATTCCGCAGTTTCTCCCCATTCCAACAAACCTGAGCCTTGCAATTGCTTTTGATGCCTGGATCTCTTATGGGTGTTTCTGAAAGCTGTATGACTGCAGAAAGCGAGTTTGTTAGGTGCCGAGAAGTGCTCCGTGGAGGAACTGGTGGAGCTTCTTTCTTTTGCCAAAGTCTGAAATCTGTTCCTATGTCACCAGTAAGACTACCATAAGAAATATTCTTCAAAGCCTTGGTGGAGCTCCTCAGATTCTTCCTATTATTATGCTCCTCAGTTTCAAAAGCAACTGAAGTCTGTGATTCATTGCTGGACACATGGTTCATCTCAGGCAGAATAACTGTGTTTTGGGTTTCCTCAAATTCCCCTAGGAAAGGAAGTGACTTCATTCTGGAAATAATAGAAGAGGTGTTTTAGGGATGAGCAATAAGGAACATTCCAAAGGACTTCAGCATGGATTAATTCTCCCCAGGAGCAGGTGTTTTAACACTGTCTACTTCGGGGAGAAGTTCTGCTGCAGCCGATATACCCAGCATAATCAAAACACATGTGAAAAATTTGAGGAAAGGTCAACAAAAGGAATTTGTATTTCTTTCCTTTGCCACTAAATTTTTTTAGATGACTGTCTTCTTGTCTATGCTACAGAAAGTACAGTAGGATCTTGTTCTAATGACTCATAGGAGTCTACTTGACTATGAACTGAATGAAGAAAGCTGTAGGACAGTGTATCCCTTATTTAGGTTTCATAACCTTACACATGAGATCTGTCTCTTGATATCTGAAAAAAAAGCACCTTTAGAAGTTATGCATCAGCTATGAGTCCATTTGCTCTAAAGACAAAAACAGCAGCCCAGCTAAAATAATGAATTAATGATACAGTTTTAACTGATCGCATGGTGGAGTGTGAGAAAACCCTCTGATCTTTGGGAGCATCTGAGAAGGTTCAGTTTTGCCTGAGAATTTCTGCACAACTCAGGAAGCAGACTAGTGTTTAGCTTGCTAGAGAAGACAATCAAAATTGAATTTTGAACATATGATGGAATGTTCACTTGCAATACTTTTCAGGGTCTGACTTTACATCTTTCCGTTAGTACAAATGTATGGTGGTTCTTCCCTCTCTTCCTTTCTTTCTACTCTTGGATCATCAGTTCCCGACACATCCCCATGATTAAGACTAGATTTGGGCTTTAAGTAAGAAATTCCCAGCCTGCAAAACCCATACAGTGTTGTGTAAAACTACATGGAAATGAGGCCAGAGAAGACAGAAGTATCTCTTCACTTTCCCAATTTGTTAGAAACAAATACAATTTCATTTCATATAAATGCTAATCTGAATTTGTAGGTTCTGTATATAAAATCCATTTTGCTAGTAAATGTGCCTTTGTATTATGATACCTATTTCAGCATATTTCATTTGAAAGTTTTATGCTGAGCACTGAAACACTAGGAGAGTAGGAACTGCCCAACTACTAATAAATCCAAGAGCAAACCTGCCTTGAAAGTGAAAAGCATAAGGAGCATTGTTCATTTCCTTCCTCTAAGAAGTCCAAAGATGCTTTTACCTTCTGTGATTGGACTTCTTTCGAATTTCCTCTTGATAGCTGCATAATTCTTCACTGACTCTGGCAAGTTCTTTAAGAGCCTTTATAAATATAAAAACAGTCCTTTAATATATGCATTTCAAATGGTATCTCCAGAATTATTTTGAAGCTAGTGGTCAGATGCATTTAAGATTCACAACAGAGGCAAACAGTATGAGACAAGATACAAAAATGCCCCCACCTTATGAACAGAGGTAAAGAGCATGCTATTACCACACTTAAACAGTGAGAAGACACTCACTGATAGCAAACCTAGGAGCAAGTAGAGACAGTGACTTGTGGAAAACCAAAATCAGGGAGATCAGCTCTTTAGCTTAACCTGGCAGGCCAGAGTCCTCAGTGTTTTCCTCCCCCTTGTAACTGAAACACGCTCATACTTACTACATTGAGATCACCAATATAATTCTTGGTATTTTGCTCAGAAGTTTTAAGGGTGAGTCTATCTTCAGGTTCCTTGTGGTTCTCAAAGGCCAGATTGTCCATTAACAGAGTATTGTTTCTGCTTTTGTCTCTGGGTTCCTTCCATTCGTGTCCTGTAACACTGAGCAGACTCCCTTTCTCCTTTCTCTCATTTTCGACATGGTGTTGATGGTTCAGCTCCACTGTGTCACTCTCTTGCAAAATAGGGGAATGCATGGACAGCTGCAGCATTTTTCTCTGAATGGCCTTGCTATCATGGACTGTCATATTGCTCTCCCTTCTAAGTTTTACCTCCTGGTAAAGCTGAAAAGACAATAGAACCTTCTATTAAATCATGGTATTCTAATGAACTTTGTGGCAAAGCCCCCATATTTATCTTCTGTTTTGAATGATGCTTCACCCAGTAGCACTGATTAGAAAGATTCTACAGGTGTTAACAGGAAAGTGCTGAGTCACCCAGTGTGATAATTTAAACACCATGCTTTCACAGGATAAGGCTGTTACCATCCTCAAACTCTCTGCCATCATTTTAATGCACGGCTTCCACCCACGGTTGGGACTGGAAGAGATCTCATAAGATAACTGGCCCTGCCTTGAGCTGAAAGCTGCATGGTTGTTTTCCAAGTAATATCAGCACATTATGTGGTGGACACAACTGTGATCTGATGGATAGGGAATGTGGGGGAATGTGAGAGAGAGAGTGTTCTGGCTATGTTACAGCCTATTAAAGCATATTATTCAAAGGAGAGGAAGTGAATTCTCATCGAATACAGTGCCATCTGCACTAGAGCAGATTCTTTCAGTTCTCAGACAAGTTGAACTCTTCCCTAAGACTGGAGTGATAAATCAGAACTGCAGAGTGGTATTATTTGGCAATGTACTGTCACCTTCTTATTTCACGCTATCTGCTGAGTGGCTTCATTAGTAAATGAAAAGGTGTTAATTCTGGTCACCCATCTAGTAACCATGGTAAATTATAAATTAGAAAAAATGGCAACATCATAAAAATCTCTTCTGCTTACAGTATAATTTCCAGTGCCAAGAACCCCACAGCTCTTTATAAACATTCATTCTTAACATGCTTTCACAAAGAAAGCACACAGGCACCTCTGAGCAGCCATCTGCCTGCCCTCTCACAGTGCACAAGGCCATCACAACAGCTTTTGGAAGGATAGTGGAAAAGAATAACAACGTGCAGATCATGTGGCCATTTCATGGGTAGTGCTGTGGAGTAGAAGTATTCTCACGTTCAGAGACTTAACACTTGACCTCATCCTGGGTTTTCAGATTTCACTCTCAAAGCCCAGCTGCTCATGGAAGCCGAGGGCTGAACTTTGCCATTTCCAAGAAAAAACAGCCTCATACGGATTCAGCATAGCAGTAAGAAGGAAGGATACCACCCCATAATATCATCTCCTATGCCCCACAAGTCTTCCTGGAGGAATTAAGTTAGGTTTGGTGGGCTAGAGAAAACTGACAAGTTAAAATACAAGCTGATATGTGAGCACAAGTTTTGTTAAGGAAATCCTTTTACAGATCATTTAAAAGATATCTATCCCTCCTTTTCTCCAGCCATGTGACTTGTGAAGAAGAAATGTTAGGCATCTGAAATCAGCTGCAGGTATAGTCACAGCTTAAGAGGGGGACCTTAGGATTCTAATAACCTTGGTGTATAATCTGTAGTTTTGTTTGGCCCTGCAGCAGCCAGCAAATTGCTTCGTTCTCTCCCCCTCAGCCCCATTCCATTCTTTATCTCTTTTTCTGTCTCTGTCATGCTTTCCTAATCTCTGCTAATAAAAAATATGATGACAACAGTCCTTGCTGACATTGTCAGGCCTACTAATAGCCAGAATACCCTTTCATTACTGTCATTCCAAATCAGCTCTTACACCTAAGAAAATGAAATTCAACTACATGTACAGATCATATTACTAACTTTTGAAGCAGTCTCACAGCTTGGCAGTGAAATTAGGGAAGACTGCACAGAAAAGTCCTAACACAAAAACCAAAATGTGGCGAAGACCCAAAGTCTGCAAGAATTGTGGGTAAAATATAAGAGAGCTGACATTATGGAGTTCTGCTGCAGGCAGGTTTACTGGGCAGTGTATGGTTGCAGTTCCTTTGGCTCTGACTATTTTCCTTCTCAGTTTCATGTGAGCAATCTCTGCCATACATTCCTGTGTTGCTCAGCCACAGGACAGCACTGGCAGAGAGCAAGCGAAACTACTCCACGTGTATATTAGATGAGAAATGTGGAAAGCTCACTAATGAGAAAACTTGCCTCTATAAGCTGCCAAGCAGACTCAGTTAATGCATTAGAGAGTGTCAGAGGGGTTTGGCTGCAGGGACAATTTGGGGAAAAAGGAATAATAAATAATTGCTGTGACTATTTATGGAAGGAGATGCATTGCAAATAGCAGGGACTGTTTGCTGGAATGTGTAAACACAAGTGGTTTCAGAACTTTCATGCTATTTACTGTAACTGTTTTCTCTCCCAAGACTCATCCATAAAAGGAACAGGTTCTAGTCAGGATAATTCTGAGTATCATGCAGTATTTCATATATATATAATTTTTAATATTACCATTTGCCCAGCAGGCCTATGCCACCTAAAGCCTTTTTTGCTAGATAATTATGATACCTAAATTTTTTGTTACTAAACATGCATTTTTCTAAACCCCATATTGTTCAGTATTTACTTGAAAGAAGTATGTGTAATATAGGCAACATGGCTCATGCCCAGTTGAATTGGCAGTGGTATGTACAGCAAATAGTCTCACAGCTCACAAAGCCACATTTCACTTCCTACTTTGTATTCACGACTATTAAATGAGCAATTGCAAATACTGCTTAATTCCAGGATTTTCAGCCTACCATCAGCTGTTAGAAACTTCCACTGAAACATAAGAAATAGGATAAAATACAGGAAATAAAATTGAAGCAACTCCACATCACTTCATCCCAAGAGAAAATGGTAGTGCTGAGACTACCATTACCAGATTTTTTTGTTTAAAAGTACCTCTTCTATTTTCTTCTGCATGACCTTCCATTGACATTCCCATTCTTTCCTTTCATTGTCAAATCTCTCCAGCAATTCCATTTTTTCTTTATTCCAGTTCCTCTCAGTATTCTCCAATTGTTCACGCAGGTCCATGGCTAAAGTCTCTGCAACAGTGAAGTCAGCTCTGCTTTTTTTCTTTCTTCCCTGAAAGTTTCCTGGAAGTTTATGAGAATAAGTCTTACTTATGTTTTATTCTAGGTTTCAGGGAACAAATACAGTCAAGAAAATTCCCAAAATTAATAACTGAAATGAGCTTGCAGGAGACAGTATTACATGACTGCTTGATACTTGTCTGGAGTGTGCCTCAAATATGGATGAACAAAGCATGATAGGACATAAACTGAAAGGCAGAGATGCCCAGTCTGGAAAGGGGAGGTGGAACACATTCAGCATCACAGAATTCAGTAACATCTCCCACAGCAGGCTCTGTACCATGATCGCTTTACATCTTTGCCATTACTCTTCACTATAAATGTGTTTTCAATGAAATTGAGTCCGTATAATATTGAATGGCATTTCAGAGCCTCAGGATCCTGCAATATCTACCCTAGAGGGTGAAAGCTATTTTTATATTTGTTCAAAAGACAACTGCCAATGTAAAAGTATCATGTTTGCTCATGCTCTCCTTGCACCCATTGCAAGAAGCATGACAAGGACTGGTACATTCTTTTGGCAATTGAAGACTGCAAACTTGATATACACAGGGAATTCTCATGGATACATGAATGCTTTGGGATTCATGAAGACAGGATGGGAAAGCTAATAACAGGTACAAACACATATACAGTAGAAATCATTTATATAGAAGGGACAGAAGATCACCAAAAAGGGTTCAAGAATTTTGGATTTACAAATCTGAATCTACAAATGTTAGTTTCAAGACCAGTGTAGGGAAAACTAGAAAATATTCTCCAATAGCACTAGTTCCAATCTAGTTCAAAATCTCTCTCAGAATATTTGACTAATTAGTGCTTCAGTTTCTTCTTCCCCTTCAGAAGTCTTTAACATCTCAGTGTTTGTAAATGAAAAAAATATTAAATGAACCACTAAATAGGCAAGTTTTAAGGGAAAATTTTTAGATCTGCTTATCTGACTTTGGAACAAAGCAGTTGCAAATCTTATGGGCCTGGTGTTCCTCTTGTTTTCCTAGGCTTTACACTAGAAACCCCATTACCATCAGCACTTTTACTATGCCAGCAAGACTGAAATAACATTCATCCAGTTATGACAGCTCCTGTGATATAATGCCTGGACACACAGGTGTTGATACCTGAGTTTATTAACTTCAGCTCTCAAAGTCAGTTGTTGGGTTACCTAGGTCATGGAATCTACTTCTAGTAATAAAATGCCTCTGCGTTGCTTTCTTCTCCTGCCAGAAATCAAATAGGTAGGCAATTGAATTATCAGAGAGCTAACTAGGAGTAAGCCTAGTTTACCTTTCTGCAATTACTTCATTTCCCTTACTGATGAGCAGAGATTGTCAACTCACAGGAACTGCTGATTTTACTGTCCGCATTTTATTTTATTTTATTATTTACTATGATATAGCAAAAATTCATTCCTGAAAAATGAATGCTGTATGCTACTGGCAAACCTTGTTGATTTAGCTGTGGCTACCATGTAATCACCATTTACCAGTGTCTGCTTTATTTTAGTTGTCTGGGGAAGACGATGCCAAACTTGGAGTCAGCTTCTTTTATGTACAAGTAAGCAGAAGAGCTCAAATGAAACCCAACAGGTTACTTAGGTCTTTGGGTCATAGGAAGTCCTCCCACAGCATCTCCCAAGCCTCCATGGGCCCAGCCCTAACTCAGGGCTTGCAGAACAGTTTACCCCAAGCACCTGCCTTGGAGCTCTGAAACAAAAATCTGTCCCTCAACTACCTACAAACAGATTTCAAACTTTTCTTCTTTCCCCTGTCTAAAAACATACAGAGCAACTTCATAAAACCACAAAACTCCTTGAAACTAGGAGCTGCTGAAAGACAGCACAGAATTCTCATCAAAAAAGAAGCCAAGTACTGGTTTGCTCACAGCCTCTTAGGGAATGCAGCCAGACTACAGAGACTGCATCTCTCCAGGCCAGTGTTCCAGCTTTGTGCCAGACTCCAGTAAGAATTGACCAAAAACAACTTGAGAAAAAATTCTATTACGCTTAAGACATATTGCAATCTAAACATCTGTTGCTAATGAACTTTAAGAATATTGAAGTACTTTCTCACTTTGCTAACAGTTGCAATTTTTAGCACCATCATTTGATTTATTTTTCTTTTTTTGCTACATTTATGTCTTTATAACCCTTTCAGGCTACCTCTGAGAAATAAACAAAAGTCAAGTCTCTGCTCCACTATAATCCTTATACAAATACACGTCAGAAAAAAAAAAATTAAAAAGCCCCATGTGTAAATGCTGTGCAGCCATGAACAAGGACAGGCAGACATAATCTGTCAACAACTTGCACAAATGGTGACTTTGTTAGTACACTATTAGTAATAATGACCATGCTTTAGTCAGCCACATATTAACAGAAAGGTCAATAGCATATAGCATATTTGTTTTACATGCATAAGAATAGATAGATGTACTCCTTTCAAGCATGAATATAGCATTGAAAAAGCCTCTGGTGTTTCCTTAGTGCTGGAAACTACTATTGCCATGTTGGCATTCATCTTAATAATTTTCAAATTGTTTCATGTGGAACTCTGATTATAAAAAAAGACTGAAGACAGTCAGAAGGAAATCAAGTCCTGAAAGAGGATAGTAACAGAAGTTACAGATGGTCAGTTGTAGCTCTGAGATCCACAAAAGGCTTGTATTGTTTCTTAGGCTCCCCCGATTTCCTCTTGACATAAATTCTGAGAAGAAAACTCATGTTTATTGATGTTAGCAGCTGGATATCTATACAGCTTTGCTGCTATTGTACAGTGGATCAGTTCCTCAGAGACTTTGTCTCCCACTTCTACTTCTCTTTCTCCCCACTTTCTTTTTTCCTTTGGGTTTGCTTGGGGTTATTTTGGTGGAGTACAATGTGCAGTCCTGGTAATAGACCCTCTGTGTATAGCGCAGAGATTTCCCCACGGGTATTTCACATGGCTAAAGCAACCCAAGGCATGCAAAATGCCACATTATCATTAGCTCTGTGGATCAGAACAATATCTGTGCTCTTGCAGTATTGGCAATTTCTGCATGTCCTAGACAAGGTCAGAAGCTCATTACAGCAATCAAAATAAGCAAATAATCAATTTTGTCTGCATCAGCTGCATTTTCCCTTAACTTTTCCTTTAGCCTTCCTCCTCTCAAGCAAAATTGTTTTAAGCAACTGTTTGATGTTAGTCATTATCCCCCTATACCTTACCCTTTCTAGCCAGATATTAAAAATGCAAGATAGTTTGCAAACAACCTCTAGCAACTTCTGAAAATAATCTGCTTGACATCAGCTGAGATGTTATTTTTAAACAGAATTTAATCAGATTGGATGCGCATAATCATTCAGATACACAAATCTTCCCTTATTTTTACAGAAAAAAATGCAATCAAATTATATTTCCAAATAAGTGCTGTATTTTGGATGACTAAGAAAATTGTAAACATATGTAATTGTTCAATTATAAATGTGTGCCATGTGTCATGATAATGCATTTTATACATTAAAAGAAAGTACAGCTGAGTGACAGAAGGGAAAGAAAGAGGGAGAAATGAGAGAGTGAAAGAAAAAGAAGAAAGAGAGAAGAAGAGAGAAAGAGAGAAAGAGAGAAAGAGAGAGAAAGAAAGAGAGAGAAAGAGAGAGAGAAAGAGAGAAGAGAGAAAGAGAGAAAGAGAAGAGAGAGAGAGAGAGAAAGAGAGAAAGAGAAGAAAGAAAGAGAAAGAGAGAAAGAAAGAAAGAGAGGAAAGAAAAAGAAAGAAGAGAAAGAAAGAGGAAGAAAGAGGATTCAAGTACACACAATGCAATCTGTCATTCCTGTTAATATATTTCTGCCTGCACTGAAAAAAAACTAACGATAAGAATATAACCCATATATAACATATATGAACTTCACATTACATAAAAATAACATAAGTAGGAATGTTTAATAACTGTTTGCCACATCAGAAATTTGCCTTCTTTTTTAATCTTAACTGTTCAAAAACACTGATTTAAAATAAACTTCAACCATACCTTTCATGGAATAAAAAATCCTTTAGTTTTTCAGTCCATTTCCAGGCAGCAGAGAAAGCAATGAAACACACAGCTAGCAGGGATCCTGTTCTGTGAATCTTGATCTTTAAAAGAAGTAAGAAAGCTAAGCAAGACACAACCTTTCAGCCGAGGTGGCATTTGAAACTCTCTGAATAAATCCTCAACTTTTGCAAACTGGAAAACAGTTCCGTTCAGCATCATCCCCGCAGCTGGCTTCCACGTGACGTCAGTGCACGGAGCATGGGTTTAAAGCCATGTCTTCCAACCCCCAGCTTTGTAACTTTATATCTCCTCATATTTTGTGTAAACAACTCCAAGTTCAAGGCATTTTTAGGTTTTATAGTGCAGTCCAGTCTTTAAAGCTTGCCAAAGCAGCTAGCGTTAATATCAAAGCTATGACAATGGGCAATTTTAGGCTTCTTTTATTATTGTCCATGCTGTAAAGGATGATTTTTTGCCATCTTCCAGATCCAGTTTTCAGGGTTATACTTTTTAGTATGATCATTTTGAGCTTTGCAACTTGATCCTCCTTAACTGCTTTGTAAAAGGAGTTTTGTTTAAAAGCAGTGGTTTTGTTGGTTAACAGCTATCTTAAAGAGCTAAAAGCAAACCATTCCTCCCTAAAATCTTTTTCTGTATTCTAAATACGCTCTCACTTATGAAATGCAGAATTGTTGGGCACCATGTAATCCTACTGTCTTGCATTCTGGAAATGGCAGTAACGGATTCTTTGGGATATACCCAAATATTCCTGATACTTTATAATGCTTCTGGATCAGATTCCACGGTCTGTTAATTCACTTTGTATCTCAGCAAAGCAAAGCACTTGAAATTGGATGAAAAATCTCCCTTGAACAGGGAAACTCATCTCTGGCACAAGGCTGGTAAAGAAAGTCCAAAAACACCTTGGGCTGGATATAAATCCCTGGGAGTGTCCATAGCAAGTGTTGGCATGGGACAAGGGAAGGGAGTGTGACAAAAGCAATTCAGCAAGAGATGGGAGATCCTGAAGCCAGAGCAGGAAAATTCAGCTGCTCCCCCTGCTGAGCTGCAGGCAGGAGGAGCCCAGCTGACTCCTCAGGTCTCTGACCACCACAGTAACTCTCCCTCTGCACTGCGAGTTAAACTGCTCTCATTTTTTGGCACCCCAAGAGAGACCCCCAGGAGAAAGCTTCACACATACGGCCCTGCTGGGTCCTTGTGCCTGGGTGTGTCTGCAGACAGCAACTGAGACAAGGGACAAATTCACCTTTCAGGGAACGTTTTGCCCCATGTGTGTTGTCTCCGAAAATAAGCCTTCTGATTTGTTTTAGTATAGTGGAGTCAGTTCTCATGAATTGTAAGATAAACAAGAATCATGTTTGCATTCCTTTGTAAAAGATCTCACTTGATGGACTTCTCAAGTGACCAGTGGAGATGGAGAGGTGGTAACCTCTCTGTCCAATCTCTGGTCACTGTCCAGAAACTTATATATATGAGATCAACAATAAACTAGAGACTTCCTTTCTTCTTCTCTACCTGAACACCTGTTGTGTGTGTTACTGTGTGCTTCTATCTGCATCACAGTAACACATGTGTTCCTGGCAAAGGGCCACAAAACACTTGATTCAGGCAGCATAAAACTGGACAAATCCTGCTGTCAGACGGATGCCTTGGAATGCCGTAAGCAGGAACATATTTTTGTGGGCAGTGCAGCTGATTACAAGAGAATAATGAGAAAAAGGGCACTATATGAGGATTCACACATCCTTCACTTAGTCAGCATTCTCCTCGTTAGAACACTAAGTTTTTATCTGATAAAATCTAGTATAAAGACTTAAACTCTGGGTGCATTTTATAGTAAATACCAAACCAGGTTTCAGGGAAAATACATTTTTCCTCCTTATATGGTTTAGCTGTAAGTCTCAGTGAATACATTAATTGGGTGCTTATTCTGCTTCCATGTAACTTAAATAATGGGACTTGGGCTATTTGTGAAAATTGTAAAGATGATCTAAAAACTGAACAAATATGCCTCAAGTACACAAGTGAATGTTCCTGGAAAAAATCTCCAGACTCTAAGCTTTGAGGATTTAAATCTGAAGAAATAGTATGGCTTTCTTTTGTGAGGTTAGGTCTCAAGTGCCAGCTGACATGGCTGGGAGTGAAGCTGGAGTGCTTGGGAGCAGAACTGAGCCCACAGCTGGAGGCCAGGCATCACAGCACTGCCTCCTCTGTGAAGCCAGCACAGCCGCACTACTGCACATGAAGGCAGACTCTTCAGACATATTTTTTTACTCTTATCCATCAACATAGGCTATTATTCTTGTGTCTTTAATATTGCTAACTCCATGTCTCTTGTCTTGCTATGTGGACTCTTTGAAGTAAAAACAGTAAAAATAAAACAATGGGCTAAATTCCAGGCTTGATTCTTAGTCAGGCAAAAGCCTACACTTCTGTCAGTGTGAGGAATTATAAATGTGTGAGACTCAGGGGTGCATTAGGCAAAAAGCACTGGACCCACCTCATAGGTCAAAGGGACATGTTAAATTCATCCTAATATGGAAAAGGTGAGACAAAGAAAACATGGAGTTGTAAAAACATGTTCTATATACTCTTAAGTAGAGAATTCTGCTTTTGAGGATAAGAAGGTATTCAACAGAGACGATCCCTACTGTTCCTCTTCCAGCATCAGTAGACAAAGCAGCAAATGTGGCTTCTTGATACGTGGCACAGTCAGGAATAATCAGGAAGACTAATGTAAACTAATTACATCCAACATATTGCTTCCACAGGAAAGCAATATCTAGTACCAGTACTGCTTGGATCAAGTCAGTATCTCAACAAAAAAAGGTGCAAGGGCATTTTAAACAAGACCCCTGCTAAATTTCTCTTTATCATGCAAGACTGGAGACAAAGCAGCATGAGTTTCAGCATGAGCTATAATCTGCTCACATGCTCAGGGCAGTGGCTAATAAAATGCACTGAAGATCACTTCAGGGCATTTTTGGTTGTGCTGCACCAGCTTGGTTATGGCATACCCATTCTGCTACGTCCACAAAAGATAGTGACAAGAAGGAAGAGCACTGCTGCCACTGCAATCCACCCAACCTCACCACCAGATTGCTAAATGATGTACACCTTGATAATCCTGGTATATACACCTTGGGAATGGATATATATATATAATGAGAAATGGGCAGAAGGGAATACAGGGAATATCCTCTTACTGTTGTGTGCTTCTACAATAGGATATAACTCAGTGGAGAAGCAGAACCAACTAAGTGTTATGTCATGTCGCTGCTCCAAGGTTACATTGGAAATAGGTGGCAGATACTTTAGATGTTTACTTTAAATAGAGCCACTGTAATTTTCCCCATAGGCAACTGCATGTGTAATGGCAAAAGTTGGATTTGAGTATCACTTCCCCTGGCATTAAATCAGAGACAGAAATGTAAGCCAATGGGAACTATGTCCCTGATACTGATGCCTTTAGATGTCTCCTACTCACCTATCAGATCCTGGGGTGACTAAGGAGAAGGGCATGTAATACCCTGAAGCTCTGCTTGTTTTCGTAAACAACTCCTGAAGTTCATGTGCAGTTCATCTCTTTTTATAACACATATCTAGACAGCCATGTTTTTGGCAATTTTCTATTTTCCGACTGCCAGGCATATTTCTGCATTATAGCACCTGCTCTCTTCTAGTTTTGATTCTGAAGCACTGATGACGTGTCAGCAGACACTTATTCTATCTCTCAACTGGAGCTTCAGGCATGAGTATTTTTGGTTGAAAGAAATATCTCTGAGCCTGGAGTAAACGGTCATTCTAACATAATGGGAATTTTTTGGTAGCAGTAAAAGAGAATATCTATAAAGGGATTTTGTCACGGCATTCAAAGCCAGCTCTAAACAGGAAACAAATTTAATTGAATTTTTCTGGTAGCATTAAAGGAAAAAAATGCACCAATTCCCTAAATTGCATTAAAATTCATTGGACATAGTGTCAATTTCCACAAGTGCAAAAATATCATAATTAGATCTACAGAAGCAAGTTCTTTTCCTTTTAAAAGAACACTGAATAAATCTCCTGGGAACCTAGGAAACAGAAATTTAATATTTCAGGGAAGTGAAAAATTAAGGCAATCTCGTGGTTCAAATTCAAAGACTTTTTTCCCCTGGAACACAAATATTTCACCAGAAATATTCCAAAATGGGATCTGCTAAATGAGATTTCAACAGATAGGTAACCTGGTATATCCAGTTCCTTGTCACATGCAAACAAAATCTATATCCTTCTTACTATTTCTCTTCAGAACTCCGAGCTATGCAGCAGGCAGTGAATCAGCAGTGTTCTGTCTGTCTCTAATCTGCCTGACTCCAATGCAGTCCTGCTAGAGGATGCTGTATTCAGCTGCATTTGCTCACTCACCTGTGAGATGGTGTTTGCCCACAAGGCCAGTAACTGAGTGGGAAGAATCTGCTTCCTTTCTTGGCAAGTGTAATTACTGCATTTCGTAATATCAAGCTATTTCAATGTAGCAAGACATAGAACACTTATTTCTTTGTCTAGATCATATCTTCTGGCTATGGATAAATGTCCATACTCATTCTATTAGCTTTCTCAGCATCTCTTAAAGTTGTGCGATATCTGGTGTGAAACAGATCAGCAGCTCAAATCACTCCCTTTAACCTGAATGCAAATCGACAAGACAAACACATCCCATTTCTCACTGAGATTTCTCTTTGAGGCTCCTCACATTCTCCTTGCTCATTCAAAGACTGTGGGGAGCTTCTAAAATAATTTTGTATGCTTTAGTGTGCTTTAATTTCAGATTGCTGCCTATGCAATAGCTCTCTAAATGTCCCAAAAGGTCTCAGCTTTGATTTTGCTTTGTTGATGCCTGATGGAAAGCTCCAGCTTTTATGTAAGAAAAAACACTGAGAAATCAATGGGGTTGTAATTGCCAATGCTGTGTAGAGATTATTTCCACCTCTCATCTCAGTAATTCATTCTTACCTTTTCTGATTTCTGAGAAAGAAACAAATCTTTACCAATTACTTTCCAAGATTTATTCAATGAATGAATTTAGTATATTACTACTTCAGAGTATTACTGTTACTGATACACTCTCTGTAAATCAAACCTTCTCTACTAATTTTCATTACATACAACACAAGAAAGGTATAAGCACGTGTGGGTAAAAAAACTAGAAGCCCAGAACTTAAGATCTTAGATTAAGTATGACTTTTTCTCTCTTACGGAAAATGAGTCAGTAAAATTTAAGAAGACAAATGATTGGTCTTTCCTCCACAGGAGATACTAAAGCAGAAAGAAACAGAAAAAGTCAGTCTTGGTATGACAAGTTTAAGCCTCAAATGATTGTATTTTTTAAGTCCATATTGCAAGTCCATGGGGAAAAAAAAACCCTAGTATTTCCAGCAGCTGCTGAAAAACAAAAGGCCTTTCCCAGTTACAGTAGTTCACTGTGAATTATTGTGTGATCATATCTTGCCATAAGAGGTTTTATATGTGGAACTTAACTTTAGGTAACTGCATAAATTAGAGCATCTTAGAAATGCCTCAGAATTACTTTGAGCCTGACTTTATCCCTAACTGGAAAACCAGTCAAAGCTATCTGGTAATCTCACATATATTGATTATAATTTCCTTTACACATCTCACTAACTATAAAAAGGATAATGATGACAACATCCCTGGTAGGAATAAGTATTTGGATTAAATCAAGGAGTTGAGTGATTTAGCTGATCAAGGTACCTGCACCTGCAGAGTATGTTGACAGAAAGCTAGACAAAGAGAAAAATACAGTATTTTTCAATAATTTAATTTTTTTTTTTTCATTCTCTTAACAAAAATTTTATTGCCCCATCTCTTGCCGCTCTCTGAGGATTTTCCCTCAAAACAGTGTCTCAACTATTTCAGGTAGCAGAGCACAACCTACGCATGGAGATGAACTGTTCTCACTGGGAAATGAATTAAGTGAACAGAGAGCTAACATGATAAATCAAAGGGAATCCTTTCCACTAGCTGGAAAAACAGCTGCTTTATTAATTATCACTCTTTACTACTACATTATTCAACATGGAAACTGCAGAAAAAGAAGTGTCAATTATACACATACTTGTTCACATTTGGAGAATTCATATTTGTGGGACTCAGTGGTTTCAGCATGGATTGAATAAAACAGAAAAGTGAACTCCATTAGGCATTTCAGATGAGGTTTTCATAGTGGGTGATCTGCTTGTAGGAACTGCCTATGTAAGTATGAAAGAAAGAGATGAGTCACCTGAACTCTTCAGGTTGTCCCAGGCAAGATAGGAATATTCAATGACTATTGATGCACCCCTATGTGCACAAGCTTCCCTCACTGTGGTCACTGGCTACCAATGGCACAGTTAGACAGGCATCATTCAGCAAAACAAAAGTTACTGGGTCCATTCAAAACTCATCCTGAAATCTGGGGAGAGAATGCAGAGCCATGGTGCCCACAGCCTGGGAAATGTTACCTGACAAACGACACCAGCCAAGGTGATTTACACCACTCCCATCAGTTCAAGTCAGACTGTAGCATGGCCATTTTTCTAGAGCACAGAAAGAATGCAGCTAGCCTGTGTCTCTCAGAAGACTCCTCAGCTACTCTGATACCTTCTCCTCATGTATCTCATTCTCAGAGGCTCCAGCTCCTGGCCACAGTTCCAGATATAGTGCTCTGTATAAAAACCATTCTGATTTTGTCCCCTCTGTGGGGCCTAATCCACATAATACAGTGCTGAAAAACATTATCATAGCAATTATGCAAAATATACATACAAGCTCTGACATAAAACTGCAGAATACACACAGAATGTGGCTTTACTATTCGTATGTGGATAGAATACAAATTCTTTTCCTAGGAGTGGGAAGAGGAAAGTAACAGAGTCCTCACTCCCACTCTGCATATTTCTGCTTTGTTTCTGATTTGGCACAAATTAATGAAAGTTAAATTGGTTCCAGTCCTCAGGAAATTTTTACTCAAAAATTATAAAACCAGACAAAATGAAAAATACTATTTTCTGTTTGCTTACCTGGAATACTGTGGCGAGCAGGTTTCCTATTCAACAGGGTGACTTTTTGGTTTGGTTTTTTTTTTTTTTGCAGGCTTTTTGGTTTGGCTTTGGTTTTGGCAAACAAGTAGTCTTCAGTGTTTTTACAGCAGTGGCTATTACAGAAACTATGTCTCTTGCACTTCTTATCTTGGAGGGTGGACAAAATAAACAAACTGAAAATAACACTACAATGAACAGTAAATGATGAATGACTTACAGCACAAAAAACAGTGTAAAAAGAAAGACAAGTTTAAATATTGTCGTGTATGAAAGGGATGAAAATAATACAAGGATGAGAATAAGTAAAATGATAGGCTGGAACATCTGGGAAAGTAAATACAAAGACAAAGAGAACAGTCAATTAATGGAATAGCAAGTCCAAAGTTTCAACAAAATAAATAGTGAATCAGACTATGCTTGTGGAGGGACCAAGGGCCCATCTCCCATTTACTTCAGTAGGAGTTCTGCATGGTCAAGTCCTGAAATGTCCAATTGTTAAATGTTCAATTGTTGTTATTTATTTAGAGAAAATACTAATTAGTTTGTTTTAAATTTGTGTAAGTCCATGCAGTGCTCTGCCTTTAAGCTAATGGGAGCTCTACAAGCTCAGAACTAGTGCTAGATCAGAAAGTGAGCATGCTAAATGCCATCTCTGATTTCATGCAATACATGTATAGTAATTGATTAGCTTTAAACTCACTGCGTCTGTGACTTTCTGATACAAGGAAACAAAAGACTAATTAGTCAGCATAGGAATAAGAATAGCTTTCAGCTTCACCTGGCAACTACTTCGGCTGTAAACTAGCAAGACAGCACAAAGTAAATTAACACAGCAAGAGACTTACAAAACATCGGATAACTTCATTAGCAATAACAAGATATGCCAACTATAAGATTGCATGATAAGATAAGGGTAGGTAATTTTCATTTTTCGTGGCAAAAGATCTTGAGTCAGCAAGGAATTTGCTCCCCAAAACCTCTCTGAAACAATTATGCACAAACCAAACCACAACAAAGATGCTTGTTACTGCTGCATGCAAGCAGTGTTTAACAGGCCTTCAACAAGATGCAACCTATTACAGCAATTACAATATTCACATTACTGTGTGGCTCTGTTACTCCATAAAGTAGATTTACATGGTTTCTTTTAATCTGTGGTTTGCCATATTCTCTACAATTTTTGAAATTTAGTATTTCCTCCTGTTTAAAATTAATAAAATTTTCCTTTTAATCATTTAATAGGAACCCATCCACTAAGAAAACAATCATGGCTATTTATGAATAATATTAATATATACCAAAAATACTGTTTGCACTGCCTTTAGTGGCAATGAAGGCCCAACTCTGTCAAGTGCAATTGCAAAGCCAGAAAGGAGTAAAACGTTCTGCCTCCTAGAGCATAATTTTAATTTCCAGGAGAGCAGATTTATTCACTGTTCACAAACAACCCTACTGGTAGAATATGTTTTCACATGGCCAAATGAGGATCTTAGTAATAAAACAAACAGTGATTTTTGTCCACTGCCTAGAATAAAGAATTTTCTTTTTGTGCCATAAATCCAATTTGAGGTTTAATTTGCTTGGCAGAGCCTTTTTACCTGTAGGCCGTAATAAGTAAAAGTCTACCTGACTCACTGACAAAGGTTCATCTGCACTTCGATCGTCCGAAGACTTTGGAACTTCGAGTCTGTCGATGAAAGCCTGGAGCTCTTTCCTGAAGGCCTTCATCTGCGCGTTGATGCGGTACAGAAGCTCGTGCTCACGTATTCTGCTGCCATCGTCTTCCTCGTCCATCAGTCCAAAGAGGTCCCCGTTCGCTACATAAATTCTTGCCTCTGTGATGATGGTGCTCGTGTCGGCAATTAGGCGATCTATTGTCTTGCCCAGCCGCTCCGCTTCAGAGCGAATGTCCTTCATCTGCTGCCTGTCAGTGAAGCTTTTCTGCCACCCAGACGGCGTAGGATAAAAAGACCTCGTGGGTGTCAGGCACCGAATGTTGCGCACCTCTTCGGAGTCGCTTTCCCCACCAATGGGACCTTCCCTTTTGCGGTGAGGGGGGCGGGAATCATCGTCGCTCTCCTTTTTTCCCGCATCGCTTTCCGCATCGCTGTCTCTAGGGCTGCCACGGATACCAAGATGAGAGGCCAAGTCGTAGCGCTGCATGTTGGACATTAAGACTCTGTTCTCATACTGGAGCTGCATAACTTTGCCACTCAGCTCGTTGATCTGCATTCGTGCAGCTTTTAGCTCCTCCTGTAACGCTTCTGTCTTGGCATTATCATGGTGCCTAGAGCTCTCATGGGCCCCAGACTTGTACTTGTATTTGTTCAGCTCAGCAGTTATGCGTTTGTTTTGTTCTTCTAAATCAGCTACATTTCTCCTCAGCAATTCTGTTTCATCTTCTACTAGCTGCAAATGCTGTCGTAATTCTGACAGGGATTCATTCTGCTCTCCCAGTAGTGGGTTAGTGGTCCCTGAGAAATCATCTCCTCTTAAATCATCAAGCTCTGCTTTCAGTCCTCTGTTTTCTACTTCTAGTTCCACTATTTTCCTCCCAAGAATGTTAGCTTCCTCCTCCACAAGCCTCAATCGCAGCTTGAGTTCAGCTTCTCTTGTGGTAGGTGGCCCACCTGCTTCACCTTTTGGCAAGGGACTGTCCAAATCCCCATAAAATGATCTGTATTTTTGCAGCTCATGCTCAAATCTGTCTTTCTCTTTATCAATTTTAGCCATTTTCTTCCTCATCAAGGCTGCTTCTTCTTTGACAAACTGTAGCTGGCATTTCAGGTCTTCATTGTCGTCCTTAGGAAAAAAAAGCAGTATTTGAAGAAACTTGAAGTCAAACAGGAGACCTCCAGTGGATTGCTTTAACTTACAAGATTAACAATCACAGGTACATGGCTTTAAGATACTAAGATATTTTCCTGCAATATTTCTTTCACTGATCAATAAACTAAAAAGAGGGGGAAATATTATTTTACTTATGACTAAAATTTTCACAGTCCCCAGAAGTACTTTGGGGGATGGGAAAAGGGAGGCTCGTAAAAAAACTTTAATTTTCTATGCTTGCAACATTATCAGACTTTACAGGGTTCAAAAATCCTGAAGTCAGCACAAATAGAGCCTATAAATCTTGTTTCACTGCTACTGCCATTTACTTTGCCTAAAATACAGAGTAGGCAAAAGCCGGTGTTCTGAAAGTTCTGTTGCATCACCAAGTTTGTTCAGGTGGTCCTTGAGATTAGTGGTGTCTGACTGCAGATCTGGGGTAAGAGCTCTTCCATTTCACAGCATACAGGAAAACAAAGGGCAATGCAAAACGCAACCCAAGTGCAAATATGTAAACCATGTATCTCATTTCCATAGCTTCCTGAAGTCTCCACATAAGAATCGAGGCTACAGTTACCACAACTTACCTCTGTTGGTGTCTGCTGTGACTTTTTTTCTGATTTTGGTAGGTCTTTGCTTCCTCTCCTTTTCAGTGACTGCTGCAATTATAACAAAAGCACATGCACTGAATTTTTCTAAAGATAACTAAAGATGTATATAATTTGTCTGTCATTAATTTTAAAACAGAGCAAATCAAATGCAACAATAAAGGAATTAATTTCTTGTAATTTTTGAGATACCAAACGCAGAGGAAAGATGCCATCACACAAAAATGAAACAGCAATGACACACAGATAAGGTTTTAGTTTAATCAGTCTGTTGCCTTTTTTATTCAAAACATTTTAAGACTAGTGCATTACGAATGTTTAACACGTGGTAAGAGTGGTAAGAACACAGGCATCGCAAGTGGTTTCTTACAGATGGGAAAGCTGAGGCAAGCGGTGAAACCCAGCTTGCCCATTTGACATTAACCCGGGTGGGGCCAAGACACTTTAAAAAAGCCTTAGTCTTAGACTTTGTGGTAGGAGAGCTACACAAAACAGCGTCACTGAGATCTGTAGCTGACTCCAGCGTACATCTACAGCACACCTTGCTCTGTGTCCCACCGTCAGGCTGCAGGCTTGCAGAGTACTGCTGTCACAACTCCCTAAGTGTACACTAGGGACAAACCCACTCTGGTCATTAGGTTTGCTTTGTTTTCAGATCATAGTCAAGTAAATGCCATTTAAAACTGCTTGGATTGCAAAGTTCTAAAGAGAAACAAATCATACCAGCTCAAGAACAGAAACACAAAAAACACACAAACACAGGTCTGTACTACCATAAGAGTGAGATTCTTTGGTGTCCTCTCATCTGCTATGTAGGCCAAGAGAGTAGAAAATAAACTCCTGCTTTCAGAGCAGGATGCACTAGGATTGAAGCCAACTAGTGTATCCAGCAAAAATCTTGCAGCTGCTGAGAGCAGAAACTTCATTATGGAAAAGCAGCAGCAGTGGAAAACACGTGCCACCATCCCACTGGCAGCACTCAATACTGATCATCAAAAAACCAGCAGGAGAGAGCCAAGTGAGAGAATATGTCAGTACGTAACACCCCACTTGCAGCTTTTCCCACTTTTTGTGTTCTCCAGGTAAACTGTAGGCCCCAAGGTGGGACAGTGATATAACCAACACCATCTCCCTCTGAGACTATGCTCTAGAAGAAATGTCCTTAGGGAAACATACACTTCCCTGCAACAGCCAGGGCAGAATCCAGCTCTATCTAAAAGCCATCCAGTTCCACAGACTGGGAATTAAAATATGTTCATAATCCTCAAGAAACAGAGTACAGTGGGTGGGTATGCTGCACATAACAATCCTGTGCACCATTTGTCTGCTGCTACTAATCATCTTCTTTCTGTTAAAAATTCCTACACTCATGGACTTCTCACTCAAGAGAAAAAGTTAATGCCATAGAAACATTCACGCATAAATCAAATTTTTATATCTCTTGCAGAAACATTGAATGCTCTCAGTAGACCAAATAATAAAACAAATCAAAGATCATGGCTAGTTAGCTAGATAGCTGTAAAACACAGCCTTCTAATGGAATCCAGAAAAGACATGAAAATAGTGCAATTAACTCATTTTTTTCCTTTTAAGCATAAACCCAGCAACTTTGGGATCCAGTCTACAAACAAAATGTAACTGACTTTTCCAGAGACACCCACAAGTTAACCTGTTGTATAAATGGTACATGGGTTTTTGGAAGGGTTATTTTGTTATTTTCGTTTAGAATTGGCAAGTTTATAAAGCCCTAAACTTGCAAATAAGTAGGTTCCTCCTCTGTATTACACTAATTACACCACTATGTATCACCGCTTTGAAAAAACCCTTTTCAAACCGGTTTACATTGCAAACTTTTTCTTGCCCTTTATTTATCCCAATACCACCCACTAATTAATAATATAATAATATAGATAGATAGATAGATAGAGATAGATAGATAGATAGTATGATTAGATGTGAGATAAGCAAGCTATAGTTAAACTATATTTCTGCTTTATTACTAAATGCCTTTTGTTCACCCTGTGAGCTCAGCACCACTCAGAAATAATGAAGTTCTGGAATGCTGGATTGCAACATCTTTTGTACCCTATGACTTTTTAGACAATTAAGAAAAAGTATTTTCTAGGTTTGATGCAAAACAAAACCCCCTGCTTTTCTCCTTTCTTGCTCTATTTTTTGGTGTTCCTTTTAGTAATTAGGATAGCAACATTCTAATTACAACAGTAGTTGTGGCCATGTATGATTAGGCACTACTTTCTATTTGCTCTACTTGAATTACAACCAACCCTCCCCAGAGCTTGTATTGTTCACCAATAAAATCCCAGCATTTAGCAAAATATTCATAGCAGAAAGCAATGAAGAACATGCACAATTCAATTAGCAGGATGATGTGGGTAAGCAGATTAGGCCCAGTTGGAATTGGTATGATCTCTTTTCATATGAAAAACACCATGAGACAATTTCTGATCACTAGAGGTTAAGATCTCCCACGTCTCAGTTGACAGTATCCTTACAATTACAGTGTCCCACATCATGTCAGGGCACTGAGGCAATGGCAGTATCATGCTAAACAAAGAATACCATACATCAAGAAGTATATTCTGCTATAAATATTAAATTTTGCTACAAATACTAAATTTTAAGAGTTTCTTCCAGACATGCACTTCACAATTTACATAAGAGTGGCTACTCTTTCTATCAATTCTCTCAAGCCTTGTACTACTGCAGTCTTCCAGTTCAATTTTCAACCTTGATGAAAAAAAATTTTAAAAATATTGCTGCTAATGAAATAAGCAATTAAATTCATTGCAGCAACATAGAAAAAGGAAAAAAAATGTTTAAACTAACATATGGCAGAACCAAAAAATAGCAACTCAGACTCCCGCACACAAATCTTCATACTAAACTGAGACTGGACATTACTAAAATTGTTTTCACATTGCTTGTCACTAAAAGCCACTTCTGCTGCTTCCTCAACTGTAGCAAAAGCTCTGCCCTTCATATGCTATGACTGGTTTTGAGAGTTTGTTATGAAGGACAGTTTGTAGGCTCAGATAATTTTTTTTCCATATAATTAAAAAATCCTATTCAGAAGCATCCACAGCCTAGCGAAGACTGCAGATAAGGTTTGTATTAGATGCAAACCAGATCACACGCAAAGGGCAATTCTGTTGTGGTGCTCAGCAGCATCAATTCTCCAGTGACTTTCACTGGAGTTTGTCCAATGTCTTGCTGGAGATGCTAAGCACTTCTCAAGATGGCATAATCCTTCTCTTGCCAGCCCTAAATTGCAAGCCAAATTCTAGCATCACTTGTCATGCTCAGTGCTTCTCAGGTGGAAAGAGACCTGAAATCTGCTCTGAGAATAACACAATACAGAGATAATTGCATCACACTCCATGGAGGAAGAAAGCTATAATATGAACTCAAATTCTTCCTACTTGATTCTAAGCTAAAATAAGTATCTCAGCAATTAATAAAGAATCATTAAGCAAAACCTACCAATATTTTTCAAAATGCTTAGGTTTGATTATTTCAAGTCTGATATAGAGGTATACTACCTAAAAATCATGGTAGGCAACCGCGGGAGGAATTCCTGACACATCAAGGGATTTCTGCATGCACAGAGGCCCCATAACAGCCTTTATCACTCCTTAAAGATCAGGGCAGAGGGTATGCAGCTCCTTGAATCTCCACAGCTACCACAAACTTTCTCATCTGCACAAAACTCTGCTGTACTTGTCAGCTGACTTCCAACTGCTGTGACACATCTGCAGAGCTTTCAAAAATCAGAGTGAACCTAACACCATCTTTACAGTTTTGAAAAGTCAATGAATATTGAACAAATTTTGGCTGCACAAACTTGCCTCTGTGTGGCACAGAGTGGCTGTGACCAGGGAAATGTAAATTTGCCCTAAGCCTTTCTCTGCATTTTCCCTCTAATCAATATGGCTATGTAACTCATGGAGCTGGATCAAATCAGACACAAGACAGATTTTTTAGTTTTCTGCCACTGGGTCTAATGGAGTAAAAACTAAATTGACACTATGCATATTGGCAAATTAAAAATTTATATTTTCCGACAACAAAAAAATAAGTGTTTTTAAAATGTCTTCCTTATTCTGCAACTCTTAGTGCAATTTGCCAGCAATTGGCCAGGTCAAGACCCTGGCTTTGTCTGTCATTGGCACAAGTACACAGCATGATACAATACTTTACTCCTTCCACCAACATTCAAGAGCAGAAGTCTTGATTATTCTACATTCTACTTGCTTGCAAAATTAAGTTGCAAATGAAAAAGCAGAGAATAACTGAGATGCAAACAGCACAGCCTACCTGTGCATCAAGCAAACACTAAGCATATCCCTATTAGCTGTACCAACACTCTCTTCATATTTAAACCAGTATATTTCAAAACACTGCTGAGAAGCAATACAAAATGAAAACAATCTTTACTACTTCACTACAGAGGGAAAAATAGTTTTCTTGTAGTTGAATAACTTCATATTATAGAAAAGAGGAGCTGACCTCCAATATTTTTATTATTTCATTTGCATTCAGTTGTCACTTTCAGATCCTTTACCATTATTTATTTATCAATTAAATAAGAAAAATATAAACAGAATGGAAAATATATGCAATATTTTCACTTTATATAGAGAAACCTTTTGCAGTTTGAACTAAAACCACACTGTTAGAGCATATCATAGTAACTCTTGTGGTATAACTAGGTAAAAGCATTCTTTGCAATGCATAACTGAAGCAGCATATTTATGCTGCCATTATATTTGTTTCCTTCTTTTCCTTATTCAAAAAAATGACAGAGAATGAAAGCCACCTTTTTAAAGCTATCACTACAGCCCAGTCAAACAGCCATCCAAACTGGTACTTTGCTTTCTGTGATTACACACTCCTTCATCCAACAGGATATCACAAAACAGTGAAAGTAATTTCTCTGAGGAGGAAGAGGTCTTCTGCCATGTGAACCTTTCAACACATGGAAGAGCTAGACATGCTTATTTCCCCAATTCTACCCAACCAGGCTTTGTTATAGATGCAGAAATCACAATCATCTTACACTTGGGCTCCCTAATCCTGAAATTAAAATCCCAGAACATCATGAATATTTTGAAGTGCAGGAATAAGGTATTTTACTGCATAGTGATGCTAATTAAACTTTTCCTAGGGCTTCCTAAGTTTGTGTTTATTTGCCAGCTCTGCTATTTGTCTGTTCTGAGAGAAGAGATTCAGTCTTCTTGTCAGGGTTTGCACAATGCCTAGTACAATGCACTGCTCCAGCCTTTATCTGGGACTGACAGCATGACAGACAGCACATCAACATAGCTAAAACCAGTACCACATAACAATGGCAATAATCACAGGCACAGATATGTATATGGCAATTATTAATTAAATACATATGAGATTTCATCAAATGTAAAGTGTTTTTTCTCACACCTAGTACCACATGCAGAGTTTCTCAGTCTTCTTAGAAGGATATCTCAGAAGAGATTCCAAACAGATTTTTATGAGAACAGGAAGGAGCCAGCAACCAGATGAGGTTCATTGCCTTGGTTACACAAATGCATATATATTAACCAAAGTGTAGTTACAATATCCTAACAAAAAAAGATTTGTGTCAGAAAAGTATTGAGAAATAAAACAAGAATGATTCTGAACACAGTGTGTACCTCAACACTGCTTATTGGAAATGTATAGAGAAACCAGTTCTGCAAAGTTGTGGGCTGATCACACATGTCATGCTCATTTGATACTCAAGAGTTACATTAAATGCCCAAGACAACACTAACAGTCCCTCACCTGGATTCACATGGTGGAACAGCATCAAACACAGGCACATCCATGTGCATCTGTAGGCACACAGCAGAGAGAGGAGCTTGGAGCTCGCCCTCTGAGACTGTGCCCCTCTGACAACTTCCACTTATGGAAACATCTCACCAAAAACTCAGATTTTAGAGTTCATTTGAAAGGATGCAAAAATTGAAGATGAATTCAGGTAGGAAAAAATTCTGAAATCAGCATTTGGTCTTGAAGCCTGAACAGAGACCAGAAGATTTTCTGTTAACAGGGGAAAAAAAATCCAGCCATTACTTCTCAGCAATCACTACTCTGTCCTCTGACTGTAAGGAGGAATCTTCTGTTACTTTAGGTCTCTTATTTTGTCTGTGTTTACTTGGGGAAGATCTTTTGTAACGCTAACTCTTTGTAAATAGGCTGAAAAATATTTTCTGTAATACAACATATGGGGAATTTTCAAAGGTGTTAGGAAACTTTGGTAATTGAAAACAGCATCAGACTCTGCAGTGCTCTGAAGTTATGCCAGTGTGATCCAGTCACAAATTATATACATTTTATTGAGCAGCTCATGTAAAGAAGGTGCTCTAGAAAAAATAAACCATGGAGACTAAAAGCTTAAATGGAATGAAGGTGTTTTATAAGTTTGGACAGTACCACACCTACTTTTCTCAATCTGGTACCAGTCTGATCTGACATAATCTAAGACAGCATCCAATACTTTTCCTGGTGTTTCAACAATGCAAAGATGGAGATGAGGGCAGGTGAGAATATTGCAGCCTGGGCTAGAGCAGAGTGTCCAGCTGCTTCACTAACTTCAAGAAGTTTGTAAGACCCATCACTTGATCTCCATGTCTTGTCCTCCTAAATAATGACTTCCCTCTCATTGAAACTTGCTCAGGCTCTTATGGAAATGCTCATTCCATCAAGGGAAGGGGCTGTGACTCTTAGGCTGACTTAAAACCTCAACAGAGAGGTTGACCTAAAACTATGAATTAAATGTTCTCTTTGCTAGAAATGTGAAAATCTAATTCTGAAAAGAAGCTTGACAGTCTTCCACTCATTATAAATATTTGATCACTGGAATGTATTTTTAATTAGCTACCATGAACAAATATTTGACTCTTCAGCATTTATCATAAATGTCACTGAACCAGCAAATCACCTGCAAATTAATACCACATTAGCCCTAATGGGGTTATGCAAGCATCAATTCTAGGTCCTACTCTAATTAACATTTCTTTTACTAACTGGAAAGAAGACCCATAAAGTAATATTGGCTAAAGACTGCAGGGTAAAGGTTGGAGAAACACTAAATATTGAAAAGGAAGGTCACTGATACAAACCTTTGTGCAATCAAATAATATCAGTTTTAATATGACAAAATATGAAGATACAGATGTAAGAACAAGGAGTAAAATCTATGCTAAGACAACAGGAGAACCATCTAGAGAACAGAGATGATCTTTTGAAAAGCCACATCTCTGAAAAAAACCTGCAGGGTCATAGACAATAATCAGCTGAAATTATATCGAGGTGTAATTTTGTGACCAAAAGATTTATTAATATGGGATGTAGATATCAAAACTGAGGTTCGCTGTACAGTAACTAGAATGGGTGTGCTTCTCTACAGAATCAAGCCAGCCTCAGACAAGTGGAAAGATTCACTTCCAAGTAGTGTCTACCTTTCTCCTTTGAGGGAGGTCAAATTTCTAACCTCAGTTAAATGCTTAGTTTTCGCATGACTAAATGATATCAACCCTAAGCATGAAAGTTTTAAACAAAGGAAAAAGCAAACACCAAAACATTGATGCCAGACTCTTGAATTTAGCAAGGCAGAAAGAATGTTTCCTGCCTGGTAACTAACTTTCAGCTAATTCAGACAAAAAGGGAGGTGCACATTTTTACCTGTTCCTGAGACAGTTTAGGAAGAACTGTAGTAGACTATTCTTAGCTGTCAATTTTTAACACAGACCAGTACCCTTTTCTGAAAAGCAGGCACCAGTTTGACTGAGACAGCTGGGGTATTTTATGACCTGCATTATTCAAAAGACCAGACTGGTTTATTGTATAAGACAGTTCTGTCCTTGTCCTCATAATTTCTGAACACATGAAACTTGACCAAAATTTGTGAATTGAGCAAAAATACTCCTAGAAGCCCATCACAAGAAAATAAACTTCTGAATGTATTTATATGTATCAGCCAGGCAATATTCCATTTCAAAAGTTGGGCTGGAGGACTGTTACTGGTGCTTCTAATAAATCACTTAATCAAAGAGTTAAACTGCTAGCATCTGTAAATTTAAAATAATTTAGACCAGCCTGTAATTTAAATGACCGATGGTAATCAGGGCAGTTGGATGTCATCAGTCATGCTTTGCAGGGATGTAGAGTCGTCTCATTAAGGACAACACTGATGGAAACAGTTGCATGGCAAATACCTTCCAAGTGCAAGTACTCATCTGTGACCTAAGCAAAGTGCTTTGTTGTTATCCTAACCAGGATTCATTGCTAAGCTAGCCAAAGTAAATTAAAACAATCATGCAACCAGGATTAGGCAAAGTAAAACAGACTTGATACCCTCAGGTTTTATTCTACACATCTTGACTCATACATCTGTTAATACTAGCAAGGGAGGGGGGGGAAAGCAGGGATGTTATATGTGAAAAAATTGAAGCAGAAATAAACACTTCAGAAAAGCACACTTGCACATCTAAAAGGTTAATCCATTGCCTTTTATTTCAAAATAAGGAATGCAATATTTGGAATTCTTAGCCATGGAACATTATCAAAATCTGAACTTATCAAATGCTAGGAGGCTGCATTTCTTTGTGTTATGAACACTGAAGTAAGTAAGTAGAAAAAAAATTCCAAAACATCAAAAGCCTGGTGCTCTTGTTCCTGGCTATCACTGATTCCACATGATTCAGAAGCACTGCTGAGTTGATCCCAGAACGAAGCACACCTATAGCTGGGTATTCTCCCTATCAACTGACATACACTATAGCATATAAGTGTGTGCAAATGACAGAGTCTAAAAGAAGAGGGTCAGAACATACCGTTCTGCTCCCTAAAGTGTCATACTCTTCCAGGGCAGTTCAGAGGTAAAGCACAACCAGCACACTGCCGGCTTATGAAGAATCAGCTGGCTGCCTTGAACAGTGACACACAGAAGCCTTTTGTTGGGCAGTGTTGCCCACCACTGTATGTGTACAATACTTCCCTTGTTGCACTTTGTTCTTCCTACCGCACTGCATGTGAGGGATGTGCCTGATGGAGGGTTCAGTACTTTGCACACAGACTCACACACGTACAGTGGTATAGCACAGGATACAAGCAGAGACACAAACCACTCTGCAATATCAGTGCCACAGGGAAAATGCCCTGCTTGGTAGCATGTAGCTGCCTCAGATCTCCTGTTCATTCACTGTGTTTTGCCTCAGAAAAAAAGTCTGCTTTGACAAACCCTGAGTTCTCTTGTTTAGCAGAAATAACCTGGAAACCAGTTCCTTTCTCCCTAGCCAGAAGTGACCTTTTCTACCCCTTGTATACTCTGTTGCAAAATGAGAGAATAGATTCTGCTTAACAAGTTCAGATCAGAACACTGGAGCTGAAAGAGACCTCTGTTATGACCAGCCCCCACAACTGGCCTCAGCAAAGCACCCTGGCACCTCCAATAATGGGTAAATGTTTCAATCATAAATCTTTTAATAGTCCTGTCTCTCACACTCTCCGAAGATCTAGTCCAGTTCCCCCTGTTCAGAGCAGAGACAACTGAAGAAGGCTTCTCAGGGCCATGTCCTGTGCATTCTTGAATTTCTCCTGTGATGGAATCTCCTTTCCTCTACAGGCAATGAGTTCAGTTTTTGAGCACCTTCACACAAAATTTATTTTTGTCCTGCAACTGAACACCACTGAAAAGAGTCTGCCTCCTTCTTTACATCCTATCAGATATTTCACAGAAACATAGATCTAGTGCCTCCCCAGAGAGCCTGCCCACAGGCCCAGGAGCCCCATTTCAGCTCAGCCTATGCTTCAGGTCCTGCTTGAGCTGTGTGAGATGCAGTTGCTCCTATCACCAGTCATGGACTTTGTTGATACTCCTGTGCATTGGCTTTCCTTAGAACCTTAGACCTGATTCATCACCTTGAACCCGGCTGTTAATCTGGACTGCATAACCTTTTATTTCTAAGTGGTCTGCAGGCAAACACAAGTGACATTATAAAGCATTTGCAACAAAACATTAAGTTGGGTTCATTTTTTTAGGGGTTGAGTTGGGGTGAGGGCAGGGAGAAGGGTGTGGGAAGATGGTTTTAAAGGAGAAGAATCAAGCCCCATCAAAAGGCCAGGGTAGCATACTGCATCTTTTGTATCCTACTATGTGCCATTAGAATACTAGTTAACAAACAATATCACCTCTCCTTCAGGAACTACATACCAGTCATAGCAGCAGTACAAAAAGAAGCCTTGCTTGCTTCACTCAGCCCTTCTGATTCTGGAAGTACTGGATAATTTATGACAGCCACCTAAATTCTCAGAACCATTATTCTGAAAAAAGTGATGAACAATTACTATCAAATAGTAAATTTATAAATTCTTGTGATAGCTCTATTGTATGTGTCTCTGCTGCCCATGTTCCATTTGAGGTCTTGCCAATTTGTTTCACCTGTTTTTATACTGGAGACTGCACTGAGGCCACTCCCTGAGGACCCATGACACGTTCCAGAACAGCCGTCTGTACTGTGACAAGACAAAGTTCCCTTCCTTACGCTGACAGCTGAGTTCAGGCAAAAAGCAGAGCAGCATGTACCTCCATGGGGCTACTTCCTATCTACTCTCCTAAAGCCAGGACAAACTACCTACAGCTGTGAGGCTCTGCCAAACTCCTGAGCACCTGAAGGATACATTGGGCTATTCCATGTGCAGAATAACTGAAAAATCTATCAAGCTACAGAGTTCTCTGGAGGTTTTTTAAATTGTACATTCACTAGAATATCCAGAGGATGCAAAGACAGAAAACTGTTTCTGGTGGGGTTTCTGAAAAGTTTACACTATGAGAAAGATAGCCCTGAAACTAGCAATGACCACATACACTAAAAATTATCAGAGCTATGGCAACTTTTCTTTCATTCTAAAACCTGCTCATCTTTGACCTGTATCAGCACATTGCAAATACTCTGTTATTTCTGGTGTTTCTTTGAAGGGACAGGTGCACTTCAGCAGGACTAAATACAGTGGTTAAGGGACAGAAAGCATGCATAACTATTACTCATCAAAGCCTTGGTGGAACTTCTAGTTATATGATGACATTTGGTGCACATTGATTCCATAAAAAATCATCTATCTAGACCTCTGGTTCAGCACCTAGAAAATGTCTCTATTCTGCTTCTATAAAGCCTTCCAAGTAATAGAAAGCAATTTTGCAGTCACATGGATTTCCTCTAAATCTAGAGAATCCTAACCTACATCTATTTTCCCATTCATGTTTCCGTACCAGTACAAAGATATTGAATTTGTCCTCTCTATCATGCAAATCTCTTTATTTAAGATCTAAAGAAATCATACATAGTGTCTTAAAACAAAAAATAAATTTTCAGAGACCTGCCAAAAACGACAAAATGAGCAAAAATAAAATGTGAGCTGGAATTTGAATAGCACAATGTATTATTAAAAAAAACCCAATCAAACAACAAAAAAACCCCAACCAAAACCAAAACTGAGGCAAAACAACAACAAAAGAACCAGAGTGGATGATATACTGTTTATGGATGCTGTGAAAACTTCACGTTTAAACTTTACTTTACTGTGAAAAGTAATGTCATAGAGCTATTTAAGAATCACCCAAAAAAGGGAGCTCATTTTTACCCTTTTAAGTAACCTGGCAATTTTTCATTTCAATTGAGCAGTCAAGTTGGTAAACTTATTTCTAAATTGCATATAGGGACACGTGATTGTCAATTTGAATAAAGCAATACTAAAATTGTGAAGTCACAAAATAAAAGCTCTTTTCTGTGGCTAAAGACCATTAAAGAGCCCTCTAAATACTGTATTTCCCAGACTTTCCTCCTTTTGTTAATGTGGTATCATATTTTGGCAGCCTTATATAAGTCAGTAGTGAGATTGCCTACTCAGCAAAAAGATATAAAAGGTTTTCTTTCTCCTTTATACCTCAAGAAGTCATACCCTAAAGTCTGCATCAAGAGAAAAACATCTTTTACAGCCTGCCCTATGGTGATGCTTACAAACCATTTTCTCTGACAACCAGTTACCATCTACCAAGTGATCCACAGTTTTCCCATCCTGTCCATTACTTCCACAGACAACTGGTCATACCAGGGGATCGCCCTTTGCCAAGTAATTCCCAGCAGTAGGAAATCACATGGTAGCAACAGACTGGACTTGCTGTTCTGCTTCTTATTTGCCGTCTCATCTGGCTCCATACCAAGTCAGAGAACCTTTGCCTAGTTTTTACATTTGTAAATGAAATGGTCAGAGACTGTTCTCAGGACCTGATGCCAACTGGCTGTTCACAATTCAGGTTCCTTTTAGCAGTGATGACAATACAGCTAAACTTCCCTACAGCTGCCTTTCAAACAAACAGGATCACAGCCAAATCATCAATTGGTAACAAAGCTCTGACCCAGGCTAGACCCCAAATCATGCCCAAGCACTGAAGCAGTGGTAGCTGACCCAGGTCAAAACCATCTAAGGGACATGTTAGCAGCTGCCCCTCAGTATGTGGGCCCTTCCTTAGCCTGATTTACTTTACATATATAGTTTTTGACTGCTGGAAGCCATTCTGTAGCATGAAAAAAATTATATCTATATAAAAACAAAAAAAAACAAAAAAAAAAAAGGGGGGTTTCAGGTGCTTGAGACCAGAACGCTGGGATTGATGTCCTTTCTGAAACATAGTTTCTATGTGTTTGGAAGCTTAGGTTTTATTCTATGCTTCCATTCTAGTTAGGTTTTGTTGGTTTTTTTATTTTTATTTTAAAAATACACCTTACTGAAAGAGACTAATTTTACCTGAAGACTGTACGCAATATCAGTAACTCCTTTGAGAAGAGAGCTTGCAAATCTAAGGCTACTGATATCACAGAGATGAAGCAAAATAAATTAAGATTCTGACACAAGAAAAGAACTCTCACGACCCCATGAAATCAGAGTACTAGCATTATGTTTACAGATTCAAAAGAACTGGTGAGTCTTTATTTTGTGATGGCTAAATTAGTTTCTGTTTTAAACCTGTTCCAGATATACTCCTTCACTACAGCTGCCACTCCTTCATTATTACTTCCCAGTCAGACATCAATCCTGCCACCCCTTTTACACATCCTTGTAAATTTTCAGACTATTCAGTAGAAATTCACAAAGCAGCACACCAACTTTAATGACCGAAAAATACCCCTTCCAGGCATCTTCACTCACAAAATCTCTTCACAATAATATATTTATGGAGCTTTATTCCTTTGAAATCATTCCCTATTTATTACTTATGTTTTGGAATACATTATTATTGGCCATCAGGCTGTTTATATTCAATTTTGAGTAACTCTATTGAAGCAAATGGCTCATGTGAATTGTTGATGGCTGATACATAATTAAAATCTAATTTTACGAAGCTTAAGTGTCAGCCGCTTCTCAAATGCGCTTTTTTTCCTGCTTATGGCACGACATTTTCAGAGAATAACTATAACAGATTCTGTTAAAGAGATTAATTTCTTTCTCCATTATGATTCTTTTCTCATATTCAATGAACTAAACCAAAGCAAACTCTGCTTATCCCAGTTCCTGTGAAATCACAGTGTGCTCCGAGCAAGTATGTCAGAATCACACCCTCACAGGTTATGAATAGCATCCCTGCTGAGTACTGGTTTTAAAGCAACAAAATAATTGGGCAAGCTACCAAAGGTAACAGGACACCACACAAGCAAGTCTGACTGCGGGTTATGTCTCTGCTGGGACGTGGTGCTTACAAATCACTGAGCTGTGCTTGGAGACAGAGGGCTTCTTCCCTTCCCTGTACAAACCCAGTCAGACATCTCTCATCTCTTTTTGAAAAGTCTTCTAATTATCCTGTTCTCTTCATCAAAACAAATTTAATTTTTCTGAGAAAACAAACTCAGAAATCCCAGATTCTAGAAACCCTCTACTAAAAGGTACTGTTGGTAAAAGTGTTGCTGATAGACTTAGTACTGGGTACTCCAAAAGACACAGGAAGGAACTGGTCTTGTGACGACCCTATTAAATCCTCCCCTGCTGCCATCTGGTGCCAGGAGCAAGTAAATTACTGTAACTCTCCAAAGACTTCCACTTAACTGCACTGAGCCTGTGAGGATGAGCAGCTACAGCAGCCTCTCATCTTACTCTGGCTTAACCTTCCTCCCTCCATTACCAGCTGTTTGAAATGAGGCTCTAACTCTGAGGAAAAATGAAAATATCAGGTGCAATTATGATGTGCGTGGGAGACAGCATGATGGAGGAGACTTAAACTTTCTCTTTCAAATCAGAACAACCAAGTAGTAATCTCCAGTAATTCATATGCATGCAGCATGGACAACAATCAGAAGCTAGAAATCCATGAACATCCACATAGTCATGACCCCACAAAAATCACAGAGACCTGTGAGGACAGCTCACATGCCTGGAGTGCAGCAATGGATTGATGAAAACTCTAAAGGTGAGGAAGAAGGGTTGTGCTCTACACAAAATACCAGTTCAATTGTGTTTGGTGTTGTCCTGTGACTGGTGATGGGTCAACTGTGAGTTATGGGAAACAATCAGAGGACAGAGGAACACCCTCTGGAGTGTCTTCTACCGATCATCTGATGCACAAGGGCAAATAGATGAAGCATTTTTCAGACAACTAGCAGTCATGTGATTTCTGCAATGGATTGAGGACAATTTTTGCCACAGGTCATTAATAAGTCAGCTGGGGCAATTACTTTGATGGATCTCCTGCAAACAAGGAATCACTGGTCAGAGGTTTCATGGTCAATGGTAGCACTGGCAACACTAACTGTGAGATGGTGAATTTTAAGGACCTGAGAGAAGGGATCAAGACAAGTACCAGGTGAGGGTTCTGAAAGCATCCAAATATGTAATATTACTATGTATATGTAATATAAAATATGCTTGCCTTTCCTCTTGGAAATGCTGCAAGCCACCACTCTTTATGAGACTTGTTTCCAGTTTCTTGCAACCTCATTATATTTTAAGCATTGCAGATTTTCCACATGAAGCATCTGTCCTGGGATAAGGCAAAGCTAACTAGGACTGCAATTGTTGTTCCATGAGGGTCTGGATAAAGCTCAAGCCAGACATTTGAACCAGAAACCTTTCCTTCAGGTGCTCACAGTGGTACAGCTGCTGTTTCTTAGCACAGCGAGTGATCCTTCACTGCACTCAGTCCAGATGCAAAAATGAAGTGCTAAGTCTTGGAAACAAGGAAAGGAACAGAACCAACCAAGGAAGCTGACAGATTTGCATGAGGGGGTGGAGGAACCAGGGGAAAAGTAAAAATTTCACAGCAGATAGGAGCTGTAGCTAAGAAATGGGGATAATATATTTCAAGCAGAATAAGAGCAAAATGAACTAGAAAACTCTTGAAATCCAGAGAGGAGATTGGACACTCATCAAGATTTGGAAGGATGAAGGGAAGGAAGGAATGGTGCGAGAGAAGAACAAGGACTTAGAAATCAGAAGACAGCAAAACAACCACTACTATCAGACAAAAAAGAAAAAGAAAAAAATGAAAAAAAAAAAAAAAGAAGAAAGTAAAAGAGAAAAAAAGAAAAATTAAGAAAAAAAAAAAAAAAAAGAAAGAAAGAAAAAATAAAAAGGAAAAGAAAAGCCAGACACAGGATCTAGACTGGATGAAGAATCTGGAAAATGTGAGATTTTCTGGGTTATAAAAGAAAGACTTGAAATAAGTGGTTGTGGTTAAATGGCAGGAGAAGGGGCTTAAAGAAAGAAGGGGTTACGAGAAATAAGACAGACTGGATTTTCATCTGAGAAAAGCAAGGCAAGCTGGTATTGGTGATCAAGGGGACTGGGACAGGAACTTACCAGATCTTTCTCACTGTGGGTTTTTGGTTCAGCGTGTTTTTTGGTTGGGTTTT
This sequence comes from Sitta carolinensis, assembly GCA_032173965.1. Classification (NCBI taxonomy): domain Eukaryota; kingdom Metazoa; phylum Chordata; class Aves; order Passeriformes; family Sittidae; genus Sitta; species Sitta carolinensis. The sequence goes on from JAVUNC010000004.1 coordinate 52,848,710, forward strand.
ATTCTTTTGGAAGCAGGGGTGGATTTGGAGTTGTTTGGGGGGTTTTTACAGCAGATTTGGGGTGAAATTTCCAGCTATCCTTCTATGCAGCACTCAGAGATGTCTAAAGAGCTAATCTGTACTTAAACACGGCTGTCAGAGATTGCAAGACTAAGCAGAAAAGTGTAATTATTTCCCTGTGGTCCCACAGCAGGTTAGTTTCAAAATAATGAACAGAATTCAGATTTTCCTGAATTCTGCCCATGCGCAGTTCCCCCGATCCTGTTGCCTACCTCCACTTCTATGCAGTGTACAAATCAGATTGACAAGACAACAGGTTGACTACAGCCAAACATAGACCCACGTAGGGAGGATACACTCCCCTGCCTGCAGTCTCAAGTGAAGGGACAGAAGACATCCCTAGTTCATGTGCCATGGTTATCACAGGTTCTGTATCTGAACTAAAAGTCTGTGCTTAGAAGAAGAAAATGGTGGCTTGACAACATCACCCTAAAGTGGCTATAAGAACTGAGCTGCCTGCCCAGCTTGGAGCAGTAGAACAATCTACACCCATCCAGAGAGACAGGACCAGAAAACAATGTGCTTCTTGCAATATCTGCATTGCAACAAGGATTTGTAAAGCCCAGGGTCCAGTACATCTATCATATTTCCCCTACTTCATTAGTCTCACAACAAACCACTAAAGCACAGCTAACTGGGTGTTTGCTACATAGCTACAGCAAACTAATTTTTAGTTCATGATAACAGAAAGGTCTACAAGCATTAGCTAGGCTTTACCTGTTTACAACAAATTAATGAAAGTTAATTAATTAATGAACAACATGTTCATTATTAGTAACATGTTATTTTTTTTAATATCTAAAAAATTATGTCTAGCTACTGTTGGTTTCTCTTTCCTGCTAGGAAACAATTCCTCTACTTTGTTTTTGCCTTCCCAAAAAGCATTACAGTTGATAGCAACCAATATCAAAGAAATATGATTTCTTAATCAGCAGCAGTTGTTACAAATAGAACCAACACAGATTAAAAATTTTGTGTGTCTGTGTGTGCATATGCAGGAATAACTTTTAATCAAATAAGCATAAGTAACTGATGGAAAATGCATACATTGCTGGAATACCTTCCAAATCCTGGATGCGTGCAAGCTTCTGCTGCCATCAACAACAATTTCTAATTTGTTGTGGAATTGATCATAATTTTTTTTTCCAAAAGCTCCAAAACAAGAAGGCAAACAGCAATTACCTCTTTATATTAACAGACAAATACATTCACATGTCTACATTCACCCAAATGTTCACTGGAGAACTCCAGATTTGACTCTAAACCAACACATCTGCTAGCTTTTATCTTTTCTACATGTTTTCAGTCAAGTCTCCATGCTTTTTGAAACAACAGAGAATCCATACAAAGAGAACTTTGGCTTTAGTCCTGCCCTAGAGACTACCTATGTAGTCAAACCAAAACATTATGCTTTCTTTCTTTCTTTCTTTCTTTCTTTCTTTCTTTCTTTCTTTCTTTCTTTCTTTCTTTTCTATTAAGTCTGATATTAATTCTCTGCTATCTCACACTGTTCATTATAAAAGACTAAGAAATTTCACATGGCAGTTGTACATAAATAGGTTTTAAGAATGGAAAGGTTTGGGTTTCTGCAGTACATCTGATGACAAAAGTACATCAATCATTACATCTCCAAGCATTTTTACAATGTTGTGAAAAAAATGTTTCTTTGTCTTTAAAGAGATACTTTCCCATTAATTCTAAGCTCAATAAAGCAAAGATCACCATCCAGACAAAAGGTCTTCCTCATATTTCAATTTAAGCTAAGTAGAACTCCCTTAAGCATGAGGTTCTATTTGTTATAATGGCTGTATTGAAACGAGAAAGGGTTGTAAATCCATGAAATTAGAAGAAATACTCACAAGCAAACAGAAAATTAACATTATGACTATCTCACAATGACATCTAAAATGCATGAAACCTTCAATTGCCAGAGAAGAAGAAAAATTATTTGTCACAGAGAAATTCTAATGCAGACTGCTTTTGGTTTTTCTCAGGGTTTTTTCGTATTAACATTTTCATAGCTTCTTCACAGATTTTAAATTTCAATTCTCTAAGATTTAGCATTCTTTACCAGCATGTTTCCATGTGTCCTACAAGCTATAGTATATTTGCAAAGTGAATAACAATTTGGCTTTCCTTCAAACTCGTTTTTCTCTGACTTGCACCTCTCCTCAACTATCTTCCAACTTCCCCATGCTGTGCTGAAAGTCCTAGCCTGAAAAGCAGCATTCACCTGCTGAAAGCAACTCAGCAGCCTATCTGAAATACATAAATCCTGCCTAATTATGATGGCACATAATAATGACTGTGCAAGGCAGTTCTCCCCACTTCAGTATAAGGATGTATTTCTGACTCTTTGTCCACTCCACCCCTACTAGGGTGTCAAGTCTTACTTCACATTTTCATTCTGGCTCAGTGTCCCCATTCTGTGCCACTGGGACTCGTCCATCTGCTTCAGCTTCATGAAAACCATTATTGTGTAACAGAGACCCTAAACATGACACCATCTTTTCTGCAGTCTCCAGCACCCTTTTACTGGCACCAACAGCAATAACAGAAAGGGCTAAACACTTAAGCCAAAGAAAGAAGCGGAGAGCAGTGTGGGAGCAACAGAATTGTAGTTCCACATAGTGGGACAGAGGGAAAAATCACGATAAGGAGAAAATGACTAGTGGTAACAGGGATGAAGAAGTCCATTAACTGGCTTACCATCAAAGAACACAAACTATTAAACTGCCACTAAACATCACTGTAATCTGAAGATGCTTCAAAACAGCAAGGCAAAACAATTTTACAGTAGCATAATCTATTAGAGAGAAGGAGGAACCAGACATGGGAACCTAAAAGAAAGTAGAGTCTGAATGGACAAAAATAACAAAAAATTTGAAGTAAACCCAATCTTAAAGACAAGTTATAAGGATAATTACAGAAAGATAATGCTCTCATCAAGAGGCTAGTCCAGGAAACCAAGCTCTATTTAATGGCAGTAACCAGAGAGAAAACAGAAGGTGAAAGTCTCAGAGAGATGAGGATAAACCTGACTAAGGCTCAGATTTTTTTCATGTCCTTTTAAAATCAGCAGTTATCTGGGAAAGCAGCAGAAGGTGGAACAAACCACCTGTTTAACCTCTACTAACATGCTTGAAATTCAGTTCCTGTAAAGAAAACATTTTAATATTTTTAATACTACATCACTTAAAGGATTCATTTGCAGTTCCTAAAAATGCTCTAACATCATACAACTGAAAATTTCCTGCCTTTCTTGACAACTGAAATACGTGTCTTCTGGTTCATACAAGATCAAAGAAGACACTGGTGTTCCTACTAGGGTATACTCCTAAAAGTTAAAATTGGGGGCATTAATTGAATTTTAGATCTTGAACAGGAAACAGGAGAGCTGTTTTTAAAATCTCTACTGAGAAGTCAACGGTTTCTTCTTTTACTGCTGCTTCATTATCTCTGTCAGCCCAGCTATTACTGCTGTAATGCAATTTTCTGCTTACTTAATGGCACAGTATCTTGCATCTTTATAATGGCAGCTGGAGTAATTTTGAAGATTAATTAGATACAGAAAAATTATGCTTTGATTGAAAAGCCAGGTAGAGTCTCTCACTTTCCAGTACTCCAAAGAGCATGACTGAACAAGATGGGGAGGTGGCTAGGTCCCCAGTCCCAGTATGCCTCCTAGTCCCTAGTAGAAGTGAGCAAGGGAAAAACTACTGGTCTTTGTAAAAACCTGTGGGAAACATCATCTGTAAAGTTAGATGCCTCTGACACACTTGAGCACGCTTCCAATATGAATATTTATGTAGGTACAATGTATCAAAGCCTTTGAACTCTTGTTACCACTGGTATCACAGAGACAAAAAAGGCACCACTAGGTTCCTGTCTTGAATAGAAAACACCAAATATTTTAGTTTCTTTTCAGCTCTGCAATCATCAAGCTATACTTTAGCACTCCTTGAAACTTTCAACTTTTGATTGCCATATTGTTTGCCCCCAAAACAAGTTGCAGAAGAAAAACAATTCATCAGTAAGAATCTAAGATGTTGTAATAATAGGTGTAGAAGTAAATAGCAACACTAACCTCTTTCATTTTTTCCAGTTCATTCTGTAGTGCTTGTTTGGCAATTTCAACTTCTATAAGCTGCTGTCTTAATTTTTCATTTTCATCTTCTGTTATAGTACGTTTTTCTTCCACATTTTCTAACTCGTGATGAAGTCTCACAGATACATCTTTTGCAACCTAAATGAAATGGTGTATCAAAACAAAGGTTAAAAAAATTACTGCTGCAGTGCTTAGTGCCCAAGCAACCATTCAGAAGTTAATTCTGGGTGTTTTGATGGAAGAGGTATGTGAGGAAACAGGTAGGCAAGAACATCCATAGACAGAATTCTAAATAATTCCAAATTCATGCCAATTCCTTCTGAAAAATGGTACATTCTCCCTATGGACTTCACTGGAAACCACATTAGACATTAAATCCCAACTCCTTCTTAGGTTCTGTCACATCAACAGTTAAACAAGACCTTCACTATTCCTGGAGACAGTGCGCTATCTATCTTCCCTCAACCACAGCTAGCTTATGCTTTTCAACGCACTAAAGCACATGACCTTCAAATACTTGACATGCAACAGTATCTAAAAGCAGAGCCCATCTTCTCCAGGCCTTCCCTACCTGTGTATACCTGTGACCACAAATGGACCCATGTTTATTTTGACTCTGCTATTCTCTCTCTCCTTGGTGGACAATTAATGAAAATATTTACTGCTATTGGCTCATTTTAAGATTAAAATACGAACTAACATTTTTACTGACATGGTATTCACGTAAATGATGTCCGATATTTTCAATGAAAGTGAACACTAAGGTTTTTGGTTGTCTGGTTTTTTGGTTTTTTTTAATGCAGTTTCACAGGAATAGACTTAAAAGGCATATGACAAGATCTAATCCTCTTCCTCAGGAAAAGTAATGAGAATCTTGCCCTGCAACTCACTTGCACTATATTTTGTGAAACCATCAGAAATTATAATCACACACAAAAAATATTTAAATATACACTAATCACTGTGTTGATGGTGATTTAGACACACAGACACATAGCTTGAAAAGCCTCATTTCCTGCTTTTTTTAGAACACTGGAAAGCATAATTAATGCTACTTAGCATTAGCTACAGGAGTTCAGTGAGCTGTCCTTCATGGCTTTCACTCAAACCATCGTTATATTAGTGTGTCAGAAGTTGTTTGACATACTAAAACTCTGTAAAGAAAAAAAAATAACTGTAAGCAAACATCTAGAAAGATCCAATCTATCAGAAATTAGCAGCAGCTAGTGACTCAGCCTCCCTTGACAAGAAACCCAGTGTGTGTGAATTACAGATACAACACTGCAGTGTAGCACAAGATCATTCAATAACCTCCCCCACTGCACACGCACTCAAGACACATAATGCCCAACAAAAAGAGGGAGTGGAGGGGAATTTCAATTATAACCATAGTCCAAAGAGACTGCAGAATGAGCTGAAAAATACACCACAGGGCTTTAGCTTGATGTCTTTTCCTACACTTAGTATTAAATTGCTCATCTGGTTGTCCAACCAAAGTAAATGGAAAATCACGGGGGATATTTAAAACAGCACCCTAACGGAACCTGTCTTCAATCTATAGACACAGTCTGGATCAATAAAAAATCCCAAATTGTAGTATCATTACTAGTAGCTAATTTCTTGAGACAAAATTTGGTGGAATAGCTATTAATGCAGGAAAAAATACAGAGTATTCTAGATCCCATGGAAAATTGGACTCACTTATGCAAGATACATTTTAATACAGGCATATGCAAGATACATTTTAATACAGCTACTTGCAAGACTGTGTCTCTGAAGGATCAAGTTCCCTAATACGTTGCAAAAGGAACAATGCAAAATGAATGTTCAATTTGGACAGTCTTTCTTCAGAAGAGGATTTGCAAACACTACAGAAAACTACACATGAGTTATAATTATGGTTAGCCAGCACCCAGAACTCGATTAGGCAGAAATTTGGCATTAGACATTCATCTGTACTCCAAAGCAGAATACATTCACGAATGGTGAGAACACTCTGCAAGAACACTGCTCCTTTCCAAAGAGCTGGTCACACTGGGAAACACATGGGAGAAACCCTAATTAAAGCAAGCTTTTTGTCCAGCTAAAACCAAGGCCTTAGCTTCTATCTCCTATATTGGCAGACAAGCACCTCAGCAGAGGAGCCCTCAACAATTCCCTCCCCAGCTTTCAAGTGTATGACTTGCAAATAAAAGTAACACTGAGCCAGCTAAGAAGCCAGCTCTATAGACTAGATTCAAAATTCACTTGGGATATGAAGGCCCACCTTCAAATTCTGTCTGCATATGTGTGTGTCTCAAGTGATCACCTAAGCATCATTCTGAGCATGTAAAATATCCCTTGTTTCAAATAGAAATCCCCATGAAAAGGGAGTGATTTTGCTTCTAATCAGGAAGACTCAATTTTGCCAAGAACCACATGGGCAGCTGTACTTATAGAACTGTCACAGCCACAACAGAAAACATGGGTTTTGAATATGCACTGAAAAGGAATATCAAACAGAAAATTTAATAAGAGTGATGACAAGTTTGAAAACTTTCAGAAAAGATGATCCAAACCAAGCCTGGGAATAACATACTCTCGATCGTCATATTTATCAGAAAGAAGACAAAAAATAACCTTGTTCATAATCATGTATTAAATTCACATTTTAAACTGCAGCCCACAAAGTCCATGTGCCATAGGTAACTAGAGTCCTAGGCAAAAGTGTAGCCAATAAAGCTCACATTTGTTATACAGAGGCTTTCACTTCCATGAGAAAAGTCAGTTGACTGGGAGACCAGCCAACTGAAAAACGTTTAGGAGTCCTGATTCAGAAGGAGTCCTTCAATATCTAGTGAACGGAAGCAGAAATTAAACTCCCAACTATGTCAAGAAAGGGATTTTTTCTTTGTAATTGGACCAATCTACAATGGAGAATGATGGGTATTTTACCAATGACAATCTTTAAACAAGGACTGAAACATTTCCTCAGCAAGAGGTTGTAGCTCATTCAGATCTTATGGATGAAATGCTGTTGATGACACACTGAAATTTGATGGGTTTTGTCTAAGGTTTCAGGTGGATGTGAAAAACCCTGGATTCATTGAACATAACAGCAGATTTTTACTGATGGCAACAGAGTAAGGATTTAGTGTTGTGACTGCAAGTATTCAATCAGCTTGACCCCTAAAATATCTCACTAAAGAGTGACAAAATCCCTCAAAGTCATTGGGGCTGTTTGGTGAGGTTGGTTTAATTTTGCAGTGGAAGTGTATGTTTTGCATTCATTGTAAAGACTCCAAAGCCTTTAGCTCTTAATTTGCTTTTGAATAATTCTTTGCACATTACCTTTACAAAAACTGGTGGGATGAAGCTGAAAATAGCCTATCTACAGCAAGGGCTCCTACTACCTAGAATAGCTTGGCCATTGCTATTCCATGAGCTGCACACAGCGGAATGGATGGAAATGCCTGAGTCATGAGGACCAAGAGCATGGTTGTCTCCATCTCAGACGCTCCCTTCCCCTTGACACCTGCTCACAGCTGTACCTTGAGGTCCTGCTCCATGCTGCGTATGAGCTCGTTGTCGATCTCGCCGGTCTGGGCGTAGCGGAGCCTCTTGCGCTCAGCCTTGCGCAGCCGGTACTGGAGGATCCGGCAGTTCTTGTTGGCTCGCTCCAGTTCGTGGCGCATTTCTTGAAGCTGACAAGCATCCTCCTCGAAGAAACTGTCCCTCATCTCGTCCATCTCTGTCCTCAGCTCATCTATTTCGTTCTGGCACGGGGCAAGAAGGAAACAGGGACGCAACAGGTGGGTCAAAGGCACAAATGTCAGCACGTATAGGGGAAGGCAGCCAAGATGGAGCTCCGCCCCGCAGGGACGGCATGTAAATACAATCCAGCTCATTATAAGCACCGCAACGAAGCAGGGAAGTGGCACTGCCCGCACGCCCCACGACAGAGCCATCTTAACGCTGCCTCCAGCGCTCCTGCCTCGAGAGAGGGAGGCCGGCGAGGTCCTCCCGTCGGGAGGCAGCCCGGCCCCCACCCGGCCCTGGTTCTCCCCCGCCACCGCCCCCAGCCCCTCACCTTGAGGCTCTCGTTCTCCTCCCGCAGTTTCTCCATCTCTTCCTGCATCTCCTCCTGCAGGTGGGGGCTCAGGGCGCCTTCGGGGCCGCAGCTCTTGCCGTCGCCTTCCGTCTCGCCCTGCCGCAGCCCCTCCGCCCCGGCCGCCGCCATGGCAGCGGGGGAGGAGGCGGAGACGGCCGGGAGAGGCTCCGGGGCGGCGGCCGCGGAGGAGGCAGCGGAGGAAGCGCCGCCGCTGCTGCTACTGTGGTTGCTGCCCTTGGTTTGCATCTGGGCGGCCGCTGCCAGCCCTTTCCTGAGGTGGAACTGGATGAGCTCACTTTGCAGGCATCCCTCCTTCCAGTACCCGCCGCCGCCCGCCGCCGCACCGCGGCCCTTCCCCGCGCCCGAGGAAGATGGAGGCGCCGGGGCCGCCTCCCCCGCGCCCTTCAACGGGGACCGCCCCGCTTTCCCCCGCCACTGCTTGGGCGGCGGCGCCGCCGCCCCCTCCCGCTCGCCCCCGCCGCCCCCTGCAGGGGGCGCCTCCTCGGCGGCGCCCGGCGGCGGCAGCGGCTCCTCGGCGGCGGCGGCTCCTCCCCTGCCGGCGGCGGCGGGCGGCGGTTCAGCACCGGCGCCGGGCTGGACAGCTCCCCGCGGCGGCTTCTCGGCGGCTCGGCCGCGGGCGGCGCGGGGGGCCTGGCCGGGGGGCGGCCGCGCCGAGGCGGCTTTGGCGGCGGCGGGCGCGGGTTTGGCGGCGCCGGGCGGCGGGCGCGGGGCGGTGTCGCGGGCCCGGGCCGGCGAGGATGCCCGCGGCTGCTTCCTGCCGCTGCTGCCCTCGGGATGTAGGCGCGGCTCGGCGGCGGCGCCCCCTGCAGGCGGCTGGCTCATGGCGGCGGCTATCTCGGGGACGCGTCCATCACCGGCGGGGTCCTCCGCCTCCGCCGCCGCCGCCCCGGGAGCTGGGGGAGGAGAACCGGAGAAGAGGTCGCGGTGAGGACGAGGAGGACGGGGAGACGAGCTTTCCGGCCACGGCGGCGGCCAGCCTGCTCGCTCCCCGCCGGCCCCCAGCCCTGACCCGCGCCCCCCTGCGGGCGGAGCGGTCCCCCGGAGCGGCCGGGGAGAATCCGGCCGCGGCCGCAGACCTGAGCAAGCCGGAGCGGCACATGGAAGGGCCCGAACGGCTCCGCTGGGGCTGAGAACTGTTCCCACTCCGCCTGCACCTACGGGCGTTTCCCCAGCCCCGATGCCGAACCTTCCCCCACCTGGCCTCCACCCCAGGGATGAATTATCTTCTTTACACAAACTTCCCTCTCACTTGTCCTCACCAAGACTGGGTTGTTAATGCATCTGTCTGCCTGCTAAAAGGCCTCGTCCCAGCGTCTATCACAGCCGAGTGGCGGAAAGCTACTGTACAAAGGGCTGCACACGTGTAAGCAACTACAGATTTCCCTTCAGCTTTGACAGCGACTCTTCCGGGGCAAGGTGACTCGGGAATCGAGGGTCAAAAGGAAAGGGGTTCTGCAATCAACTTCTAAACACAGTTTGTTATCTAGATATGCTGTTAAGATTTAAGTCCGATTCACATTTGTTACCAGTTATGCAGATAGATAGGTTATATAGGACTCAGACATAATCACTTCAGTAGATTTTCAAAACAGAGGAAGCAAGGAATACACCCTCACCTAGAACAAAATGTTATGTGGCACTCTCTGAAGGATGCTCACTTGTCAATTTGCCCCTATAATGACACAACCAGAGTTTTCATGACCACGACAGATTATAAAAAAGGGCTGTTAAAAGCCATAGCATGCTGCTGATGTCCCCAATATATTCTGAAAGTAATGGCTATGATCCACAAACTGTTTTCACACAGCCTTTATTCAACTCTCCTTAGGGAGAAAACATGAACAGCAGCAGAAATGACAGCAGTCCTAACATGGCCTGCCCATTCCCTCCTATGACATAGCTTAACCATTGCCTGCTAGAACAGGGAATAAAGAAAGAAGCACGACTGGGCAAAATCAATGTAGAGACTATACCATGCCCTGACAATTGGTTTACTCCCTGGAACATACTAGACAATGAGGCTGTGTTTTCTCTGCTCTCACTGGCAGGAGTACATCATTTCCTCTCAAATGCACTGTCATTAGCAACCTGATTTAAACCAATATTCTGGAAATTAATGCTCAAAATTACACAATTTGGCAGACACTTCTTATTAATTAGTGAAAAGAAAGCATGGGAGTGTAGAACTATAAAACTTGTATGACAACACTTTTTAATACATTTGCTTTGCATTTCTATTAGCCACCACAAACAGAATTCCCACCCTACCATTGTTTGGAGCTATACAGGTATGAAATATAAGAAATGCAAATTCAAATTAATTATATGGAACCCTATGCTGTACCTGAATCTTTTAGGGAACTTTCACTGCAACTAAGACATCAGACTCAACCGCGACCTGCCAGAACACAACCCCTACCCTGCATACCCCAAAATCCAAGATCGGCTACCGCCTACGGTTAAGTTGGCTGATTTTAGACATTATATATATATATATATATATATATATACATACACATGTATTTATGTGCATTTTTAACTGGCACAACGAAAGCCCCGTTTGAAACCAAGTCCGAAATCTCTGTCCTCACAAAACTCCGCAGCTCGACCTTCTCCCCAGAGGCAAACCCACGTGGCGCCGAGACGCGGCGTCTCCGCAGGTTTTCCTGTCGGGAACAGCTGTCCAGGCGGAAGAAAGGGTAAATAAATGGAAGCAACAAAAGGGAGCAGTCCGGTGGCTCCACGCGCCGGCGCGGGGCCCTCCCGTGCCCGGAATTTCGGGCACGACATCCCCCCGGCCCTGGCCCTTTCGTCCCACCGGGCGCCCGACTCTGCCCCGGCGAGGATTCGCAAACGCGGCTTTAAGATTAGGAAGTGCTTCTGCCTTTTGTCCTGGTTTAAAGGAGCGGAGGAGATTTTTGAAGGTACTCCCTTATACCTGGCAGGTTTGTTGCATCTGGATCAGGAGTAATATTTCATTTTTGGGAAAAAAAAATTAAAAAAAAAAAAAAAAAAAAGAAAGAAAGAAAAGAAGAAGAGGAAAAAAAAAAAAAAAAAAAAAAAAAAAGCTTGGATCTAAAGCATCTGCATTACTCACCACCACTTTGTCCGCTGCCCGGCTAGCGAAATGCATGCACGGAGAGCCGGGCACCGCACACGAGGTACCCGCCGCTGCCAGAGCCTCTCAGGAGAATGAAGCAGTATTCATGAGCTGACCTCACTGGGCCTGGGAGACGGAAAGGGAGGTGGGGGGAGGAGGGAAGAAAGCAACGAAGGGAAGAGAAAGGAAAAGATTAAACGGCGAGAACCCCGCCCAGGCCTGAAGGCTGAGTTACGTCCCTTCATCTATCTGCACATGGTGGAATAGGATTACAGCGCAAATGGGGGAAGGAGCAGGCTGCAAGCAAGGGATGCGCCCGCATTCGCTTCCCAATGCATGCTGGCAATCGATTATGATCAATTATTTAGCGTCCCCTTCAGGGGAGCCGGGCGGGGGTGCCGGGCACCTTCGGTACAGGCAGGGCTGCGGTGACAGAGCTTTCTTTCCTTTGTTCGCCGCCCTCGCCTGTGCCCCTTCGGCAAGAGCCCGCTGTCGCCTGGAGGAGTAGAGACAAAGGCTGAGCTGGTGGAGATCATTCCCTGGGGTTATTTACGAGCCTCAACCCAGGGACTAACGGGCCGCTGACCCTTTCTTTACTCGTGTCGCGGGCAAATCTGTTTTACCTCTCTGTTCTATCGTGAGGTGAATTTACCTTTGCCTTGAAGCACCTCAGGAGGCTCTTAAGACTTTGCGCCTGAAGACTTTCCCAATTACAAACAAAGAAAAACGGGGAAAAGGCTTGCTTTCTTTTCTTTCCCCTCCCCTTCCCTCCCTGCGAGGAGGGACCCTTGCCATGTGATAGCTGTGTGTGGGAGTGTCCCGGACCCACCTGTGTCTGTGTGAACCCCAGCAAGAATAGACTCAGGGGGAGCAGTGCTCCATTTGGGGTCCCTCTCCCTCCCCCTGAGCACTGACAGGGCCGGGGAAGCTCCTGGGCTCTGCCTCAGCCCCGGTAGCGCCTTCGCGGCGGGAGAGGCGGCGGACGCTTCCCTCCAGCCGTGAGGAAACTGCGTTTCCGGGCTGGAAACTCCTCCCGAAGGATAATTAAGTGATGATCTAGTGCACATAGGTATACCAGCACATACGTGCATGCGTATGTCTATATACGAACTGTATGTACATATACACTGTGCAAAGACTTCTGTACAAATGTGTGTACATACACATATACATATATATGTATGGGTTTGTATATAGCATGCACATGTATACTTATCTCTGAGGTTCTTGTGCAGTCCTTGGGTGAGGGCAAGCTCAGGGGAGATAGGCTACCCCCTTTCCAGCTACACCTCTCCCGACAGTCCTCTCCACCTCTCCTTATACGTCAAGCAGGACTCAACACATCTAAACCAGCATATCTGGCATGCAGAAAGGTACTCTCCCCATGCAGGTGCATGTCCTCCAGACTTGAGCCCAGGGACTGCATGAACAGGATATATATAGATATATATAGATAGATAGATATATAGATGTGATGAGTTGAGGACAATCAGAAAACAGGAAATGAAACATTGAAGCTGAATAAGAAAATCACTGGAACGATGAAAAGCTACTTTTAAAATTATTAATATTTAATGATTTTTCTTAGGCCTCTGAAACCCATAAAAAACAACTGCAATCATACCAAGTAAAGAGAATAATTCGTTGAAAACATGAGGAATGAAAATAAAAAAAATATTTCTGGAGTTGGACTTGAGAAAATTTATTAAGAAAGAATTAGATAAGCAGTGCTTACCTAGTAAACACTAGATTCTACTAGAACATCTAGGTCCTGATCTCATTGAATATACAGAATAGAAGTATTAAGGTCATCACAACAACATAGCATTTCATTTATATAATATCATTCAGAAGGGCAAGCACAACAGTCCCTACTTTTAAGCACTGGACATTATTGACCATCCTTTCTGCTCCCTTGGTGGGTGAGTTGCCTGGATAAACTTTCTACAGAAAACAATTATGCGATATGGCGGCATCTTATACCACCTCCAACAAGTTTGATGATGCTTTTGGAAAGATACAGATTCTTATTTTTTCATAGTATTGTCCAAATTAAAACCAGGTAATCAGATTATTCTCACCTATATTGTCAGGCCATATGTCTGATAGTAAAGATTAATCTTACAGTGGTTAAAATTGCCAGTTTCTCAGTGTGGCTTGGTACTTTTGACTTAATTCTCAAAAGTTCCATTCTGTCTAAACATCAGTGCTGACAGAATTATAAAAATTGACATGGGCACAAAAATTTTCTCATATCATATAATTTACTTTTCTGGAAGAAATGGATAAAATCAACACAAGTTAAAGTAATCTTTTTCTATTATAAGATGTGTTTCCACTAGGAAAATTTCTGCCGGATCTCTGTGGGCATTTTCTATTACTAACAGATCCTGATATAAAAGATACAATAATTATATCTACCCTTGAATAAGTGTAGTATGAAGAGACCCATATATACAAACTAATACAGTAGAAATTCCATTTATGAGAAGATTTTATTGTAGAGTCTCTAAAAACCTGTGGATTTAAATAATACACAGAAGGAAAGGTCTTCACACAGAAAACAAGGGGCTCTCAGATGACTACTGTCATTCAGAAATGAAACACTGACATGGTGCAGAACAGTTGTACAAATTCGCTGACACAAATATCAGGGAAAACAATGGAAATAGAATACCAGAAATTATTTAGTGAGAAGTAGAGAACGAAACAGAAAATATAATTACTGGTCCCATATAATTCAATGGTGCAGAGATTTTTTGATTACCGAGAGTGGTTCTGTTCCCCACCTCAAACCAGACATGGTGGAAAGGCATGAAGTGTCTCTGCTCAAGTTATGATGAGATATGGTAGGAGGCTTCAGATTGGAAACAGGGTGATTGAGGACAAATGTGGTGCAAGTCCTTACAATCTTAGGTAAGGAAGGTAAACAAGCATAAAAAGTTCATCGTTACTCACTGTCACTTCCCACACAAATAGTGCAGAGATACAAACATGAAGGAGGGAACAAGCAGGTAATGGATTCCAAAAATCTAGAAAACAGTTCCTGTGCTTAAGCTATTCAACTCCCAGACACAGAGTGTTGTGAATATAAGGGTCTATGTGAGTCGAAAAAGTGATTGAAGAAAGTAAAGGAAGAAAAATTAGTTGGAGACAAAAAAGGGCAAGCATTCTCAAAACCCACCTCTCCTCTGACTACTTTTTTGATCTGAAACATGGTATTAGCATGGGAGAGGTATTAGTATGTGTTTTTGCATTCTGTTCCAATATCAACCATTGACCACAGTCAGACCACCTATCAATAAGATAAAAATTTTTTGATCTGGCTCTGTATGACAATTCTTATCCTGTTAGCATCACACTCTAGCTTTGCCCCTCTCTCTTTTCCAGCTTATTTTGTTTTCTTCATTTCTATTTCATTCTTCTGCCTTAGATTTATTTTTGAGCAGGGCATAGGCAACCTGCTGCATCCTGACTTTTTCTTAACTTTTTTGCTTTCAATAGTTAGAATTGTTTTCACTGAAATTAGAGCTGTGAATACCTTGTTTTCTACTCCCCATTATTGCTTGCTCATGTAGAAACACAGTTTTGTGTTCAGCCTACAACTGCATTAAGTTGTATTCATTTATGCAAGAGATGAAAGTAGAGGTAGAGGAAGGAGAGGAAGAATTTCTCCTCCAAGCAGGGTTTTAAGTCACGTATATTTCTTTTCCTAAGTTAGGAAGAGAATCCCTTTACGTAACACTCTAAAAGTGTGACCGAAGCATGACCTCCTAGCTTTCAGTAGAGAACACTTTAATAACAGATTTCAGAAGTGGTTTGGAGAGGAAGCTTTTCCAGGAAAATGCCTGGGTGGCTCACAATTGCTGTACTTTCATCACTTGCTTACTCACCTCCACTGCCCTCTTGGGAATATGTTGGGTTATGCTGGTGCAGAAAAAGAAGCTTCTGGAGCATGCTGTGCTAATTCATGGTACTGGCACTGACCCAGCTGGCAGAGGCTGCAGTTTATCTCCCTGCCCAGGAGGATGTGCTGGACATGACTAATTATACCCCAGGCCAGAGCCCATTCTCTCTATCCATAAAAAAATAAAAATAAAATTATAAGTTTGAGACTTTAATTCACCAATTTCTAATATGTTGTCTAAGCACCTCAAGAGGCAATTTGAGAATAAACAATGAATACATTAGACCTTTTATCTGTTCTTATTTATTTGGAAATGGAAAAAGCTATCCAGATATACTGTAGAGCAGAATTGTACAGCGCCAAAACTTCGTACTTAAGAAGAAGAAAACTTGATGTTACATAGGAATAATGCTTGGTTAAAAAACCAAAACTAAACCCCAAATATTTTAAGTTCATGCAATTCAGTAGTACAGAAATAACAGCACCAAATAATTTGCTAAAAGACACATAGTTAGACATACCTGTTTATCCAGAGCATTATATAAGATCATAGTGATCTGACTGCCATTTCTCCCTCCTCTTTCCTCCTCCTCTTCCTTAACAGCTGCTTCTCAGCCAGAGACAGCTATAGCATGGCACACTGAGGCTGCACCTTCTGTTCTTCAGCAGACCCTACCTACTAAGGGGACAGGATGCCCCACCAAAGGTACAGCAATGCCATCTGCACCCTCCCTGGCAAATCATTCCAATGGGAGAAGTAAGTCATGTTGCCTTTTATTGCTCTGTAATGGAAGCAGCTTCAGCTTCCATACCTGTAAGGGATTCCCTATATCCCAGTTTGGGAAGTTGGGATCTCATGCACTGTGTCATACCTCTCTTGGTTTAATCCTTGCATTCAACCACCTCACTGGATTCTCAGACACAAGATTGTGAGAAGGCACAAAAAAATTCAAATTGTAATGAAAATTAGAGGCATCTTTTATTCCACCAATGGAGAATAAAGCTAGGTGAAATTAGGTCTGCTGCTTTTAATAACTAAATTCTTTTAAAATAAAGACTAAGTTCTAATTTTGCTATCACACATTTCATTCAGCCTTTTCAAAGGCTTCAGGAAGTTTCATAATCCTGGTTTTTATTTCTACAGCAATCAATTGTACTTATTATTCAGAGATAATAACAAAATCGAACATGCCCTGAAACACACCGGTTCTGCTCAACTGTTTTTAATGATAAAAAAATTTCTGTCTCTTTCTCTCTCTCTCTTCTGGAATTGCTATACCTTATGTTACTAGAATGGTTAAAAAAAAAAAAAAAAAAAAAAAAAAGTATCAATTTTGAATTAAAGACACTGAAAAAGGTCTCTGTATTGCCATGTTTGCTGCCATTCTACTTTCTCATACTCTCTTCAGAGGATGAGTTTACAGCAAACTTGCATTAATGCTATCATGCATGTATATATCTGAATAGTCTATATATTGCATTAGCATCTAAACCTCATTGTTTATTTAATGAGGCTAATGGTAGAGGAACAGTGGAGAAAATTTTATAGCTAAGACTGTGGGAATGAAAGCCAAAATATGGAATTCCACTAGATTAATCAGTTTCTTAGCCCATCTTGTTGCATTTTATATAGCATGTTCACAGGCTGTTGAAGGGAAACAATATTCCCTTGGACACTAACACAGTACCAGTATGTTCAAACAGCAATTCCAGGAAGAGATTTCAAATATAAGGTATTTTTGTTGCAGATGATCAACTGCAGGTTACCTCAGAGTTAAAATGGGTGGACTTAAAAGAAATTAGTTGTGAACAGGTGGTATTCCAGGGTCTGGCTGCTTCCTACTGACAGGGAAGCTGTGCCACAGTCTGTGCATCGCACCAAGAGGTGGCCCACAACCAGTATGAAGGTTTTATTGTCTATCTTAATCTCTGAAGTCCTCATTGTGACTTCCTTGAGAAGACTGCAGAGCTTCTTAACCCCATGGTGTTCCACCACAGCTTAAAGCAAGTGAAAACAGTGGTTCTAACATCTTGGGGGGTTTTCAGACACCTTCCTCTGTGCCTAAAGAGAGTTTGGGAGAAGCAGGACCATCCTAGTCTCACACATCTGGTGACCAACAAAACACAGTACTTTCCAGGGGTCTCCACAGCAGGGGATTTTTCTTTATTTATTCGTAGGCACTAGAATGCCCAATTCCCTTTGAATGCTAAGGATCTTAGGTCCTTATCTTGGGAAGGCAGGGAGCATGTGAGGAAAGAGGTGAATAAACATTCTGCATTTTGTTAGCAGAGAGGCTTGAGAGTGCTTTATGTTTTTATTTATTCCTCATTTAACGTTAATTAAATGTTTATTTCCTCCCTGTTAATTTGGTATGCTTCTTTTGATAACTTATGGATATATATAATTATTTAGGCTGGGACTGTATCTTCCTTCTCTGACTTCCAAGTGGCATCACATTACCATATACATAAGTCTCCAGATGAAAATGCCACCTAGATTTTCCAAGATTTGATGTTAGATAATTAGTCACTTTTCCACCTGTGATCCTTCCTGAATTATTCGATGCCTTTTTGTCGTCTTATGGATAATCTCTCTTTTTATTTTGTCTTTGGTTTCTCTGTTATTTTTTTCACTATAACCTGCATTTTAGGATTAGTGGCTTTTATTTACATATCATTTGTGAGCTTAATGCAATTTTCAGATATAACTCTTGGACCAGGAACTTTCCAAAATGTAGTCAAATTTATTTCTGCTCATTTTTTCTCCTAAACACCTCTCTGAGACCTCAGCATAATTCTGAAATAATTCTGAAGTAATTCTGAAAATAATTTTTTTGATTTCTATGTCTTAATGGATTTTGTGTATGATGACTGGGTATTTTATTTGTTAATTCACACTTACAACTCCTATTTAAAAATCACTCTATTTAGGCAAGCTGCAAATTAATAAATCAACAGTGAATGAGATCCTTTGTTCAACAATTTGCTGAGCTTTTTATCAGCCCTGTTATGCTGCTATCTACATCCTGGATCATATCCAAGCTTCTTACATAATGCCCTAGTAGTTTTAGAAAAATTAGAGGACTCTGGCACACATCAAAACAATAAAATCAGGATATCAGGTTTTCCAGCTGGTGCATGTGCACAGAAAAAGCTCTGTAGGTGTATTGAGAAATACACATGGCAGATTTGTTGTGAGGCTTTGACTCAGGGACTGAATTTTGATTCCGATTTAAAGAGCAAGTGAGAAAATTATTTTCTCCAAATTTGCTGCCTTGTGTTCGCTGATCTTGCTTTAGGTGGTTTTAAATGACAGACAGCGTGGGTCAGCCGTGACTGTGCCTTCAACAGCTTCGGTGCTCTCTCTCTGCGGGCTGCGGGAGAGCCGCTCGCTGTGCCAATGAGCCAGAGTCCCTGTTTCTATGGCGACTTTACCTGCCGTCACCCCACCAAGCAGCCCCTCTTCGATTCCATGGAGCTGGCGCCTGCGAGGGAGAGCAGGGGCAGGCAAGGATGGAGTATTTCCAAGGAGGAGCCTGTGAAATCAGTATTGGTGTGTTGTAGTGTCAGTGTCAGGGAATGGATAGAAGCAATCCCGCAGGGCAAGTTCCAGGGAGATGCTGGGCTCCTCCACCCTAACCCCCTCCTGCACTCCTTGCATCTCACATCACTTTCTCAAAGTGATGATGGCCTGATGTTGTTTATAATCCCTGTGGAGAAATGTTTTTCAGCACAACACATCTACCCCGGTGTAATTCTATTACGAGAAAAACAACACTCAAGCTTTGTGGAATAAGGGCAGTCCCAGTGACACTGGAGTCCTGCGACAAAGCTCTGGGTCGCATTGCCATTGCAGTATGTAAATCCTGGACAGCTGATGCTGCTGCCCACAGAGAATCAGGGTGTTGTAGGACAGATATGAAATAATCCTTTGTTGATCTGAGGTGCAAGAGACCATAATTGAAGCATAATTGACCCTTAAGGTCAAGGTAATGTCTTTGTGTTGAAAAGGGTGCTGCAGAGTGAGTCTTTCTGCTCCCTCTGTTCTGAGTCTAAATGTGAGGTTAACTTGGTATCTATCCCAGCAAAGTCAGGAATAAATCCAAGTGTTTCTGTTTGGCCAAGTTAGTCAGTTATTAATGAGATATACATAGAGGAGAGGATGCCCTCCAGGTTTCATTCATTATTGAAGGAGAAAGTCCAAGGAAGGCACATAAACTTACCCTGCCATATAGTCATGCTTGCTCTAAAGAGCTGTGATCTTCTTTTTCCAAATTCACCCTCTTTTTCCAAAGTCCAAGTTGTCTTGTAATTGTAGAAGAGGACGTGTAGGAAGCAATAAATCCTTATTATACAGAGATACTCCTTTAAATCTTCTGTGACTAAATCTTGGCTCCATTAAGATCAATAGCTAATCTCACATTTTTGTCAAAATTACCATCGTCAGTGTTTGGGTTCCTTGGGCATTTTGCTGCTCATTGTCTTGTGTAAGATGGCACAGGATTATTCACACTGATTTGAGTACTGACAGATTTAATTTAGAAGTTTTACTAAACCAACTGCTATAAAGTAAATATATTTTAAAATCACTGATTGCTTCTTCCATTACTAGAAAAAAACAGTATTCTGTTCACTTGAAATACTTCATATAACCTGAGAACTTCTGTGAATCATAATAACAAATTGCAATAATGATTTTTATTAAAACATAAATTGTCTTTGCATTTACAAAATTTTTGTACGACATAAAAAATATAAGGAAAATAAAAATCATTTAATGTAACAAAATAAATGTTCCCAGTTTTATAATAAAGCTTTTCTTTCAAGAGGAAAACCGTAGTTACTGGAAAGGAAGACTCTTCTGAGCTGGAGTTGTGGATGCTCAGGCACAGAGCCAAGCAGTGTGTCCCAACTCCTATTTGATGCTGGCCATGTACCTTATGACTTCCAGTTACAGTCCTCCAAAGCCATGATAATATTTGCTGCCATGTCTTCCTCTCCTACCCTTCAGATCTAGTTCTGGAATGAGATATGAGTAACAGACTAACTTGATTAGTCCTTTTCTCAAAGATGACCAGGTTAATTTCTTTTAAGGAAAAAAATCCTAAAACATTTTTACCCACTTTCCATTTACATGCACTTTCTCATTAATCCGTCATAATTTTAAAGATGCTTAACTGAGTTGAAGCAAAATTTCAGCTTTCATTTTGTTTACCATACTTTTAATAGCTTGAATACCAGAAACTCTAGTTCTGAAGGTTTCATTGCCATTAAAGCCCACAAAAAGACACATGAGAAAACATTCCTTGAGCCCTCTTTAAAGAACAAACGTTTTCTTCAATGAGTGCTTTGGTGACGATCTCATTACAGGATGTTTTGTGAGCCATTGGGAGTCTGTGTGCATCTTGTAATTGTTATCAAAGCTTTGGCAAAGGGTCAAACTATTTCTTCAAGCAGTTTTAAAGTGTAACTCAAGCCCGTGTGCTCTCATAAACTACCCTTTCAAATAGCCTGATTCAAGCCATTGAGATAATGATGACCTGCACCACTGATGTGAGAAGACCATGACACAGAGTTATTTCCGTGGCTGCCTGGTGAGCACATTCGTGCTTGAGCACTGCCGCTTGACCAAGGGCTTCTGGAAACCACATAGATCAAGTGGGCCAAGAGCAGCTGCTAGTCCACTTCCCAGACAGCAATATTTGAGATTCTCCCCTTCATTCTGCAATTTCTGCAAATTATGAAAGATTCACCATGTCTGGACAGAGAGGCTTGTTTGTATCTGTAACTGCTTCTATCCTGAGACATGGATTCACCACTTGGTTAGTGTTTGAACTGTGTCGTAAGGGTATCACACATACAAGGGTCATTGAGATCAGAGGAGCTGTTTCTTACAGGAAAGACAGAAGCCAGAATGGCTTCAAAGCCTTTGCTCTGAGCCAAAGCCCTTTTTTGTACACTATCACATTACCCGGTAGCTCAGGTTTCATCTGGACCAAAACTAAGCTAACTTAATCCAAGTACAGCATGTGATGTTTATGCCAGTTTAAGGAATTATTCTGACTGCAGCAAAAGAGTTGATACCTGGTCCATATAAAAACTGCTGGGCAAAGGGGCTTTTTTGCCATTTTTTTTTTTTTTTTTTTGCAAAGCATTTG
Organism: Sitta carolinensis; assembly: GCA_032173965.1. Taxonomy (NCBI): domain Eukaryota; kingdom Metazoa; phylum Chordata; class Aves; order Passeriformes; family Sittidae; genus Sitta; species Sitta carolinensis. The sequence goes on from JAVUNC010000004.1 coordinate 52,870,154, forward strand.
GAAAGCATCGTTACTATTGAGTGTTTGTTTAAAATCTATCTGTAACACTTTGCCACAATGTCCGACACAAGGAGCCCTAAAATCAGATATAACCTCACTTGGCATCTGTCAGTTGAGATGGAGACAACTGACTGGGAGAGAAATGTAGGTTTTTTACTTCAGTGATACGATTTGGTGTATGTGCATACTTTCCACCATATTAAAAACATGTTGTAGTCCAGTCTTCTGATTTTATGTAATTTTTATTTCAGCTACGTGTTAAAGTAAGGGATAGGGAGATTGAAAAGTTATACAGCATCATCTAGTGTTCATATACAAATATACAGGAGCCTGCAGTTTCACCACCGTCACTTATTCAGATTAACTGGCACCAGCGTTGACTCCAAAGGAAAATGTGAGATAAATTCCTTATTTACTGCTGTTGGCCTGTGGACTCTAATGAAGGGAAAAAAAAAAAATCTCTGCTACACCCATACTGTCAGCAGTCACAGAAGTTGGACAATAATATTAAGTATTTTCTTGCAAGTAATTTTGCAGATAAGGTGAAACCAAAGAATTTTGGTGTGTGATTTTTATACAAGGACAGTTGAAGCCCATGATCAGAGTCTGCTATACTCACTCTGGCTTGACAAAACAAATTAGAATGCTTTTTTTTTTAAGTAGTTGTCTAAAAAAAGAGAGAATCAAAACAGGAATCCAAATCTTCCATCTCCGAGGCTAAGCATATTAAATTAAATTACTTAAAAGGAAATGCAATAGAAATCCAGGAGGACATCGCAGAGTTCAGAAACCTGCCTTCTATAAAGCATGTCTGCTTATGTTCAATTTCTGGAGAGGGTTGTCTTCTCCTTCTTAAAAGCTTAAGATTTCAAAATTTTAGATTGTTTTTTCGTAACTGTGTACTGTGTTTTTATGTGTAGAATATCCAGCAGAGAGGTCTATGATAATGTAAAAAAAAAAAAAAGAAAAAAAAATTAAGGGTAAAAAGTACCCATGGTCTTTCATTTAAATCTAGGCTACAGTGTAAGACTTTCTTGTATCTGTGTCAATGACACTCCTAAGCATCTCCAACAGGTCTCGTCACTCTGGAAAATAAAACCTCTGTGCTCTGAAGGGAGCACAGCAGCTCCCTTCACCACCCAAACAGCAGAAAAAATGCAGATCAGATCTCCCCAGGTTCTTCTGCTGGATGTTTTCCCATGGTTTGCCATTCCCTGTAAGTAAGCATCATATTGTGGCTCCCTGCAAAGAGCACAGAACATGACCCAAGTGCTGGTGTAGGCAGAAAGAGACTGACAGGTTGTACTGGAAGACAATGTAGAAGCAGGACAGGCAGCCAGATGGAAGGCTGAGAGAGGAATGCCTTTTTACAAAAACACTTATTCTTGTTTTTTTGACGAGAATTAAAAGGGTCAATAAAGTATGACTCAAGATGAGTAAGGTCATATGACACACTCATTTGAGGAAATGGCACTTCAGAACAGGCCAGGAATATTTGGGAAGTTGGACATTTTTTCTAGTGAAATCAGGGAGTCCTCAGAGGTTCTTGTTTGATAGGAACACCTGGGGGCTGAATTAATTCCTTTCAAACCTATTCAAAACTAAACACGTTTCACTTGCATCCTTTTGATAATCCAAGACCTAATTTTTTGAAGACTTGGGACAACAGAGTAGAAATTCCTGTCCTGCAATACCTGCCCAGTTGTGTGCCTCAGGGATTTTTTTATGGTCTCAAACTTAGTGGCTTTTGTGGAGATTAGTCATATTTTTGTTTGGTGTATAATAGCAGCAGGTGACTGTCAGATACAGGAAATGAATCTTTATGCATTGGACACTTGCATTATGGAATTGATATTGATATGTATGAAATCATGTCATGTGAGAATCTCAGAAGCAAAATTCTCAGCAACACCCAGGTACTGGAGTTTTGGGTGTGCTCTAAAAAGAAATAAAAGTTAAGGGAAAGAAAAGCATGAAAAACTGGGCAATGGAAATATTTATAATGTTTTCCAGAAAAAAAAATATTCTGTTTGAAAAAAAATGTTTGTTTTCTGTCATCTTTCAACTCAGTGATGTGACATTTCTCCATATACTATCATTAGGTCTCATTTCAGGGTTAGTTTTTTTGTGGAACCATCTGTGAATACCCAGTCATTTCTGTGTTTTAATACCTATCCATGCACATTTGCTCCTTACAAACCTTTTCTGGGTTTATAGTACCATAATTATGTTTCAAAAATGACTGATTTGGTTTAGGAATTATCTGTTGAATATACATTTTAATTTAGTCAAACAGGTTTGGAATTTGTTTTTTGTGAGTTATTCAGACTTCTCTACACGAGACTGAAATCTATTTTTCTTGAAAATCACCCTTATTTCTTCTCTCATTGCAAATGAAACAGCAGAAACAAAATAGTGTGTTGTATACCAACACAGAATATCAATTAGAAACAACAAGAGTGTTATTCTTCTCCATGACAGAAACAAAATCAGGCAATAAATGAGAGGCTAATTTATATCTCATGTTTTATTTTACAACATTTCTTTCCAGATGTCTTGTGCTAAAATTTTTTTTCCTGCTTACACAATGAAGACTAGTTTATTTCTTTGAGAAATGTTTTTGTTATTTCTCCTTTCCTTTCTTGAAAGAAAGCTTCTCCCCTCCCCCTCTCTCTTATTTTTCAGTCTAAGGAAAATGGCTGCATCTGGAAGAAGAAAATGGTTGGCAAAGATCTTAAAATTTTCGCTGCAGTCTCTGAGTTTCAAGAGCTGATTTTAATTCCTAAATTAATTGTTCACTCCTTCCAAATGGCAAAAAAAAAAATCTGTTTTGGTCCAAGTTTCTAATTGATGCAGTCATTTTGCATACTTCACATTAGTAAATCTGGGCTCTAGCACCGAGCCACAGATTTGCTGCTTTGGATATTTGTGTCTTTCTTTTAATGAATCTTTTCTAATTAGTTATTCTCATTTTCATCTAACTAAAATGTCATGCTAAAATTATAAGTGAAGATTCAGTTTATTTGTCTTATAAATGAATGCATAAATAAAGACAGACTGAAAAATAAACCCAATTCGCAATGTCATTCCAGTAATTTTTGCTGCCGTTTACTCTTTCCCTGGTAATATACAAACAACCAAAAGATTTCCTAGGATTCATAAGCAGTCTTTAGGGCTGTATTTGACAACAATTCCTAAGAAAAAATAGACGTATTATATTAAGAATTTACTATAATCTTCCTCCATTAAACAGGTGTTTACAAGTTAGATGCTCTCAGGAGTATATCTCTCTATTTCGGTTATATCAACTTTTAAGTACACGTTTCAGTGAGTGGAGCTTTTGTGTAGTGACTCAATGGAATGAATTCCATCACTCTGTGAAAATAAGGCTGAAGTATTTTATGGTAGGTGTTGAAAAGGTGACGCTGAAGGCCATGCTGTAGATGCTGAATTCTACAGATATCTGACTCCATGATCAGCTTCACCTTCAAGCTGAATGTAAAAAAAAGCAGTGAAGATTATGGTACAACCTGAAATAACCTCTGAGGTAAATATACCTCCATAATACCATTACAAAAATAAAATTATAGGTTAATTCAAATTTTCCTAGTTTGGGTCTGATAAATATTTTTTTTAATTGGCGGTTTGCTTTCATATGTGTGTGCATATATATATATATTTAATGCACCAATTAACATAGGTCCTGTAAGCAAGTCTGTTCAGGAAATTTGAGTATGGTCAATAAATATGAGTATCGACTCCTCTAGAGCACCATGATCTGGGCAGTATACCCAGGACACCACCAGGTACCCATTACACATCCTGTGTGTTTCTTAATCCTCAATCCATATTTTTACCTTGATGGTGATTAATCTTCTTTTACTATTATGAACTGGAGCTCTGGAAATGTTGGATTTTCACTTGCCTTTGTAGTCATTTGTCCAGCCATGCTTCCACCTATCCAGCATCATGGAAAGAATATTGCTTTGTCTGGGAAAGAAAAACTGCATGTGGTAAAATTCCACCACAGATATGAATCTGGTGTTTATCTGTGTGCTGTTTAATCACAATTTATAGTCTGAATTGTCAGGATCTTCAGCACAGGTTACTCTTTTTGGTGAGGCAAGATCAGCAGGGAGCACAGGAAGGCTTTTGCAGAGGGGAGAATGGGATTAATAGACAACACAAGAATGATGTTTTCCAAAGAAGGAGATATATTAGCTTCAAGGCTGTAGGAAGGAGCCAGGATATGATGATGCAACACCTCCTGCTAGATCCACTACACACAGAGTATAATTTCCCCTCAGATACCAGATGCTCCTACCACAACATGTCTTGCTGCATTAGTGGCTGTGTCCATTCATGTGACCACAGGGTTTGGCTGATGACCTTTACTCGCCACAACACCAGTAGCAATTTATAAACTCTTTTATGGCCCTGTTAAGGTGTTTTGCCAAAGGATACTGAAGCCAGAAAGATCCTCCCTGCCAAATATTAAAAACAAATACAAATACTAAAGGTTTGTGACAAAAAGAAAGTCTGTTCAAGACAATAGCTGTGAACAATGAAAACAGCAACTAGCAAGAAACCTAAATATACTGCTTTAAGCTTATTCAGTGAAATGCATGAAAAATACTTTTAGCTGCAGTGTAGTCATTTTTCCCTGAAACAGATCACAGTCAATGGTTGCCCAGAACTACTGGTGGAAGTGTCAGGGCATGAAAATAGGTGCCATGTGATAGGAGGCTCATGCCAATATTTCATCTAGATGAAAACTCCTTATTCTTCCTCTTAGGACTGTTATCCTAAAATGAAGTGGGTGAACCCTTCCTTTCAGTGCTGTTTTATGTGGCTGAAGGATAATGACATCCCCAGTTTACCTAAAAGTTTCTCTGTGTCCATTCTGAATTAATTCCACTGAGAGTACTGATGCCCCGTACTTCCTGGCTTTCCAGCTCCTTCCTCAGTGTATCCAGTCAGGACTAAGGAACCTTATGGTTTCACTGAGGGCTTAGAGCAGCCATTTCTTCTTGTGGTCACCTCAACTAATCTGATTGATGATTATTAACTTTCCTGCAGTTATCTTGAAGCAAAATCTATAGCTCACTTGAAAACTGCAACATTCTCTCTTTTGATAACTTGATCATTAAGTGTCAGACCTGAAACTACCACCTATCATATCCTACAGTCTTTTCCAGCACATGATTCTGGAACACATCCTTACTGGGTAACTGGGAAGGTACTTGCTGACAGGGTGGTGCATAGTGGTGTTGGCATTACTAATAAACTTCCTTAATCTCCCCTTGCTTAAAATGGTGACATCCTGGAGGAGTGCTATGACTGAACACCCAACACCAACAAGTCCAACTGACATGTATCCTCCCCTCTCCCTCCTCAGAATAGCCAAACCAACTGGACTGGATTTCAAACTGGAAACACCTGCTCAGATATTTGTCAAAGGAAAACTGCTGTCTTTAAAGTCTTATAGAAACTTCAGAAACTTGTTTGCATACACGGATAAGTGCAAAAATTAAGTAAAATCTATAAACTGAATTATTATATTTTTCAGGAAGATTTTTTTATTATGTAAATTAAAACTTGTTGTTGACTCTTTAAAGATTATCTGAGATACTGAAGTCTTTTTATTACCAAAATAGGGCAAGAGGCTGAAACTTCTTAAAGTGAAAGGCATCAGCAGTTTGTCTAAGTAGATGTATTCTTGTTCATTATTTCCTATTTAGTATATATCACAGGTTTTTTTCTATCAAGTAGCTCAAAAATTGATACAAGACAAACATTATGTCATTAATGTCTCTCAATTCTGTATTATAAGTATTTTGAGAAAGTGTGTTTTTGCATTTACACAAGTGATTAATATTTTCATGCCTTCCCAGGTCAGTGTTAGTAGGGTTTGCCTTTCTAGGTGACAGAGCAGGAGAACAGTTTTTCCTGCACAATAAATTTCCACACAAATATGGAACCCGTGGTTCACTATGGGGTAATCTGCCATGAGGATGCAAATATATGGTATCTCTAAAAGAAAAAGTGAAGGTTTTAATTCACCTCACTTTTCTTTACAAACCTTAAACAAAATCACTCATGCAATGCAAATGTCTGGTATCTTTCATCAGAAGAATTCAAACTCTCCCCTTTGACTAAAGGAAAACAGATGTTTAGCTTCCCAATTTGGACATTTCTTCCAGTGATAGTAAAAAAAGAAAAAAAAAGAAAGCAGCCAAACACTCTTACTCATTCCTTCATGTTCCTAAATAAAATTTCTGCCTTAGTGCAATTACGAACTTTGTGCCTTTTCTTTTCGTGCTTTTTATTTCATAAAGTCACAGATATCATCCATATATCTTGTACCTTAGCTGATGCTTCTTATCATCTTTCTTTTTTAGGTGAGCCTTACTGACCATTGCCTCAATTAGAGACTAATATATATATATATTAAATCAGCACAGTTCTTGGCATTTGTCCTCCGGATTATTTAATTGAATTACTTATTTCTAGAAAAAAAAAAAAGTACTTTTTAAAACATTTCTGAAATTATTATTTCAGAATATAGATCAGAAATTATTTCAGAAAAGTAGTACAAAGAATATTGATTTTATTTAATCTAAAAGTATTTTTTCTATGTCTAAAGGTAAACTTGCAATTTCTACTCCCTCTACAGTCAGTCAGGAGCAATATATCTCTTAGTGGTGTGCTTTAAATGAGTTACATTCTGGATATGTCTGATTATCTGATTTGGTTATCAAGGGAATCTACATAGCTAGGTTAATGTTAAAATGCCCGCATTTGGATTAGATAAATCACATCCATAGAAGTTAATGAAAGAACAACTTGATTTTTCGAAACCTCTTCAAGGCAACATGATCAGATCTGTGTTAATCTCTGTTGAATACTGTATTTCAAAATACTTTGGGTTTCTTTCTCAGTAGCAGGCAAAAAAATTACAGGTGATCATTGAAAAATTCTACTATTTACTAGAAAGTCTTCTTAATAAATAGGGTAAGTGAAAAAAAATTTTAATTGAAATTATACATTTCTTTTGAATTTACTATCAGAAGTTTGCAGCCAGTTTTGGCTTGCTCCCACCCACAGGTTCAAGGTACTTTATGCACGCAGACCCCAACCAAAACTCACAGAATTACTTCAAAGAAAAGGGGCATTTGCTATTTTTCTCACACAAATAAAAGACTACAGCGATAACAAATCATGTGTTTGTTTGCTGAGTGTTCTTTTGCAACCATTGCTTATCTGCCAAAAAGCAGCTGAAGGTTATAAAGTCCTAAAATTCTTAGGTGAGATGAAGGCAGCTGGGCAGTTTCACTTTTGTTGGAGTATAACTTGGACACCAATTTTATCACTGGAGGCATGGCCTTTGTGTTCTCTTTGGAGTCTACATGATCATAGGGGTTTAATAGACCTTAGAACTTTATAATGATGACCATTTCCACACAAGACAAGCCAGCCCTAAAAGTACAGCTCGCCAGGTGCTGTGTGGCCTGAAGACAGGCTGATCCAGCTGCTTCCAACACTCTTATGACCTGAAGGCTGCAGGCAGTTGTCCCACTGCCAAAACACAAAGCTGACAATGGCAACACCAGCAGCATGTCACTGCTGCTTTTTTGTCAGTGCCTGGAGCCCTCCTCAGAAAACCTCAGCCATAGCCTGTGCGTGTGCTGAGGTGAGATCTCTGCCACTGCTGTCCCTGCTTTACCCAAAGGAATTGTGCTGGGAAAGGGAAGATGACAGCTAGTAAGAAACACAGACACAGAAAATCTGATAGCACAACTGTACAATCAGTATTGTAGAACCTTAACTATTTGGAAGTGTGTGCATATGTCATGGACAGCACAAATTTGGACATTTTCTGATTAAATTGATTCCTTTAAAATGTCTGCTGGTGCTCCCTAGATTCCTCAGAGAGGACAGAGCATTGCTCACAGTTGCAAGTCTGGCAACTCCACCTCGGGGTAATGGCTGGGAAGGGGGAAGGGAGACAAAGGCTTGTGTGTCTGAGTCAGCCTGTTTGCCCAGCCCTCACCTTTCCCCATAAAAGCCCTGCAGCACAATCACCTGGGTCACAGACCTTCACAATGTGGCCCTGCTTTGGCATACATGCTCTTCTTGTGGTGGCTGTTACCCTGAGTCCAGTGACTGTCGCGGCACAGAGTGAAAATGATGTCACTGGAGAAGATGCCTATCCCCCCCTGTGGGACCTGGCCCCTGAAAACCTGCTGGGTTTCCCAGTAAAGGACGACAAAATTGTCATCAGTGCTTGGAACTATCAAGATCGACTGGGAGTGTATAAGAGCTTGCTAAATGCTTCAGCCAAATATTTTGGTGCCTTTGGACCCCAAAACAGTGGCAATATTCTCTGGGGGTTACCATTGCAGCATGGGTGGCAATTTCGTACAGGTATGATTTATTTCCTTAAAATGCTGGATTAGCAAAATGTTTACCAGACCTGCTTAGAGGCTTCCTTTCCAAGGTTTCTGCATCACAAGCCCAGTATATCCTCAGATGGTATAAACTTTGACAGAGCTGCCAATTTGGAAACGGAATGCTGAGTGAACACCCTTACCTTGCTGAGCAATAGCTATTAAAATTCCTTATGGCAAGAGGTCAGAATATAGATTTGTGGTATAGATGGGCAATATCTCAGCTAAAGATCTTTGGAAAGGCATTCCCAGTTGCTTCAGTTTATGTAGACAGATTTCAGGGCACACATTCTACGGTTTTTAAATTGTTAACTAATAGGCTTTTATTTTTGTTAATACACAAGCTTCTAGAGTTGGTTTGAGTTTAGTTTCTAAAACATATATTTGAAAGTCCACCTCTGAGAACTTATTTTCATTTATTCTTCATGATCAATTTAGAAGTAGCCTCCTTGTTTTCTAAATATGTTTTTTGTTACAAAAATTAAAGCTTTTCCGCTCGTTGGAGTTTTTTTGGGTTTTTTTGTTTGTTTGCTTGTTTTGGGGGTTGTTTGATTATTTGGTTTTGTTTTGGTTTAAATTATGTCCAGTTTCTAGGCTTTATCCCCTAAAAGCTGATTGCTGTCTAGGGCAGCCATTCTGATTTGCTTGTTGTCCCTGCCAGGGGAGCAGACGCAGGAGCACATGCGAAAGGTCCCGTAAGACTGGGGCAGCAATATCTTACCAGGGGCTTTATCACAGAACCCATTCTCTCACAGATTGCTTCACCCATTCTCTCACAGACTGCTTCACACACAGCAGTCTGTGTAGCTTTCCATTCAAAGCCAGAGTTGACTTGCTTTGTTCTAACAACAGAAAAGGGGGAAAGAAGGAAATAAGAGTCAATGAGGTTTTCAGAAACTTGTGCCTGGTGGTAACAAGGGGTAAACAAATGCATCTGTCTGCCTGTTGTTTTCTTTATAGGATGTAACCTGTAGTTACATGGGATGATGGTTTGGGTGACACTGTAGATTTGAGAGAAGACAGAGGTCTTGCAGCTGGCGGTGAAGGAAGGCTGCCAGCATTTAGTCACACCTAATGGAAAATTTACTTCTAAGTAAAAAAGAGGAAAACAAGATAATAAGGAAAATCCAAGCAGGAAACTAGCTGGCAAACAGATAGCAACAAAAAGAGTTTAGTTTGAGTTTATTCAAGCTTTTTCTTCTTTCCCTTCTTTATTTACACAAAAAGAAGTGCAGATAAAAAGGATGGCTGGTACAGCAGGAGAATTGACCCAAAGTGGTGCAGAGGCAAAGATGACTGGATGCAGCAGCTACAGTTGAGTGGTTGCTGGAAAGGAAGAGTTATGGAGTATGGCCACACCCAAAAAGTGAGGATGTGCCTTGTTGCAGTGACAATTTCCAAGTAGAGACAAAGGGGGAAGATTTTGAGGGGAAGATTTGCCCCTGGTTGCATAGACAGGTAAAGAGGTACTGTCACCTGCTAAAGAGTCAGGACTGACACTTAGACAAAGGAGATATATTTTTAAATTTACATGACCAAATGGTTTAAAAAATACTAAAAGGAAAAATATCACTTAGCTGGAAGTAGTTTTACAGTAGAAAAAATATGATAGGTTGAAGGATAAATGGATAAGGGACAAAGAATAACATAATTCTGGTGCATACAGCAGTGAGGTTAGCAAAGGGCTAAAACTAATCAGATAGGTGGTGGGATAGATTATTGAGGTATGACTGAAACATTTGTATATCAATATAATAATCTTGGGAAAACAAAAGCAGGATTTGAGTTCATGGTGTAAGACAACAGAACTTTGCAAATATTACAAAATTTGTTGGATTAACAGTTCTGTCTGGTCCTGAAAGTTATGTTACTAAGAGAATATTTTTATGGTTATGGTTCTGTATAAATGATAAAGAACAAGTGAAGTTGTTACTTAACAATTTGGTACAAAGATTTGCGATAATCCACTCAGAGACAAAAAATGAAATCAGTAATTTGTCTAAACGTACAGCTGAAACAAGGATTTTGAGACATCATGGCTATTAGGAATGAGATTGTGGAAGCAGAAATTGTCACTTGGGAGGTGAAGCTAAGCTGAGAGTCCTACCTACAGAAACAAAGGAAACAGGATAGTCTCTACCCCCACTTCACATACAGAAGTACAAATCCAGGATCAAGAACTTTAAGAAAGATTCATGTGGGATTGTATGTCTGAAGAGCAGGAAAGGTTGTGCCTGTATTTAGGAAGAAAGAAAAGGAGGTAAGGACACATATATTTACTTGTCTTATATCAGCAATAAACAAGATATTAGAATAAGTACAGAGGAAAAATATTTAATTACATGAAACTAGATAGAAAAAGGGATAAAGCACAAGTTATGTGAATCAAAGGTAGATTGTGTCAGGGTAATTTGATATCTTCTTTCATGACATAAATGTTGGGATTTTTTCAAAGTTCAGAAATGCATTTACTCCCTTTAAAAGCAAAGCTTAGAGTAGAATTTTTTAAATGATACTTTAGAAGACAAGGGAACTGCAAATCTGGTAAAGGAGCACCTGAAGGAGAATTTAGTGATAATTGTTGCTAAAAGAAGTCTACAGCTAAGTGGAAGATGTGCTAGGAGTTCTTCATTAGCAAGATGAGAATAACTACATTTAGCACTTTCAGTAACAACATTTCCACAAAAAATAGAGGAGAAATCTTGCTGATGAGGTTGCACATAGTTACCAATAACACAGCTGGGAGGCACTGTCAATACAGATTAGCCTGGATAGACCTGAAGACTGAAATAACAGTCACATTAAACACAGGGAATAGGAGGGAGCAAAGACAACAAAAATGGTGTGGAGACCTGTAAGTGCAGTTAATGCTTCCAGCTCCAATTTCTACATATCTTATAATTATCACTGATACTTCCTGGGAAATCTTCATTTTCCCAAAACACCAAGGATAACAATATTTGGTAAACCTCATGTGCAATTCTTTTGCAATATTTTGTCTTCTTTTTCTTCTTAGCCTTTGTTATTCCCATTTATCTCCTTTGCACACCAGTGATATATTGCTGCCTATTTTTTGGCAGTCTCTGTTGAAGTAAAAATCTTGAAAAATTGAATCTTTCTGTAAATATTAAAAATATAAAAATTTTATTAAAAAAAAAAAATAGGTTGAACTGCAACCCTCATCATTGCAAGTTCATGTTCTCAGTGCTTGGCTACTGAAAGATACAGGTTTGTGTAGCCAGCATGCCCCAAAGCACAAGCTCTGCCCAGTCACCTAGAGAGAATAATTAGGATAATTTGTATGCACATTGTTCACACTCGTACCTTCTTGAGTAAAAGTATCAGAAAATTTGGTTTGGTAATGAGGTTTAGTTCTAATCTGACAGAAATGACACTGCCATTTTTCAGCTGACTTGTCAGAGAGCAAGTGCTCTGCAGGGCAGAGTTTGGGAGCTTCTGGAATAGCTCAAGTCATTGCACAAGGCCATGGTAATGGCATGTCATGCACTTAAAACAGACTTCCTGTCACTTTGCATGACAACACAATGTACATGTATGGTATTCTGTTAGGCAATTTCTTCATGCCACGTGCTTAAAATAAAATATTCCATCATGAATTACTGTGAAATGTCTTGCATGTTTTCCACAGCACAAATGCTTGCAAACTTTGCAAATTAGTTACAACAATGTTTACATGCTTAGCTTCACAGTAAGGCCACGTTTGCCTGCATGATTAAACTGGAAGTGATTCTGTATCACACAACCCAATTAGGTGAGACAATTGCTAGCACATTTAGTTTGTGTTATTTTGCTCGTTAAGCAGCTCTCCTGAACTAGCAGCCCTACATCTATTAGAAATGATGCTTCAGCTATGCATGCGTTCATGTCTTTATGTGAAAGTGTATTTATATCTCAGTAAAAACATTGTGATGTCCCAATTTCAAACAGTTCAATAAATTCACAGAATACATTTACAGCGAAGGATAACTGAAACTGTAAAACGCAAATTACCATGTGCTGAGAAACTCAACTACTCTAGGAACAGTAGTTTATGAAGCACAGCAACAGTAATTGTTTTGCTTCTCTAACCTAAAGTCTGCGTGCTTTATTCTTTTATATTTTTTTCATCTTAGTGGGATTTCTTGTGTGAAATATTTAAGAAGTATTTGTTGTATTATTTCGTTTCATTCATTCAGGTAGGTTAGCAGATCCTTCTGGTGTGACTTCCTGTGGCTATGAAAATGGAGAGCTCCTGTGCCAATCTGTGAGAAGCTGGTGGTCCTGTAAGTATATGCTATCACACTGTTCTTCTCCAAAAAAAATTAGTGTCCTAGAAGACCATCTCAAAATATTTTTCCTCTTAGACCTCTATTACATTATCATTTCTGTGCTATGTAATTCTCCATCACAAACTTGCAGCAAGACACCTAAGTGTGAGTGGGTAAATGAAAGTTAATTGATTTTTAATATTTACTTGAGGAAGGAGAAAAAAAAAAAAACAACCCAAGTTTGCAGCCTTAAAAATATTTACATAGCAAATATATATGTGAAAATGTGCGGGGGGAAACTATGACAGGTATATATATATTTGTAGATATTTGTAGATACTTGTAGATATTTGCAGTTTACAATTAGTCCAGAGGAGATTTCTTCAGTTTAGGTGCTTGCACTTCAAACTAAAACTTTGTGAGAAAATGTCAAGCAGGAATCTTTGTGGTTCTTATACCATCCTTGGTTCTTTTTCCCATAGCGTATTTTCCCTCCATCACTGCCCCTTGCTCCCTCAGCTTCCCCGATGTCCTGTTGTAAGTTCCCCTTTTCCTCAGACCTGTGTCAGACCTGCTGATGCAGGTTTGAGCAAGCAGCTCTGTCCCTTCCTTCAGTGATCATTTGGATTAAGCTTCTGGCTGTGAATCAGCAGGTAAATTTATATATCTTCAAGTGAACAAAGACATAAGCATAGATAAAATTTAAAATTCAAATCTAGGATAAAACTGACTGTGATACTCACTCCAGCTTTGGTTTTCCCTCTCTGTGTTCAGATAGCACTAGGTACTCTGTGGGATGGTGCAAACAGTGTCAAGTAACAAGAGTACTGCATAGTCCTTTGCAAGCAGGGGATCTTCCTGTAGTAGAGACTACCACCTATATTTTCTCAGTGTTTGAATTCCTGCTCTTCATTTACTTCTAAATATTGCATGTTTGCTTGATATCCATTTTGTTGCCTCCAGAAAATGTATGAACTCAGCTTTGATTTACCCTATTACAGCAAGAACATGCAGAGTCTTTGAGACTGTGTGGAAGTGTCTCTTGGTGTTCTGAGGATATGAATGCTTTCAGGTGGCCTTCAGAACAGCTCTCTCTGGCATAAGTAGTCACATGAAACCAGGAATGAGTTTAAACCAGAAACTCACATTTGATATACCTGTATTGGGTGTATGAGATAACTATCTGCTTAAGAACATTGGTCTTTTTTGCCTAGAATAATATTCAGTATAGTCCTGTCCTGCATTGTTTTCTGCCCTCTAAGTCACCTTAGCAGGCGTAAATATATAATATAGGCAAGAACACTTAAAACTATACAAGCACTTTGTGATTTGAAATCAAGGTTTCAATACTTCTCATGAAAACAGGGAACTGGCAAGAGCCAGTTCAGCAATGAGTCTCAGTGAAACATCGTCTTCTCACCACTTGAGATCTTTCCTTTGTTCTTCTGACTGGCCATACATTTCCTCCTGAATTCCCAACCAGGTCCACATTCAGGAGGTGTGTCACATGAGACAAGGGGTTTCTCTTTGTATATAAATTTGTTCAATCAGCACCCCAGGGAAGTTGAAACCCTTGTGCCTGACCTTGACCTGTTAGTGCCCTGTTATGGGGACCCCACTGAACAGTCCACTCTATTGTAGCATGGTTTGACGAACCTGTACACATCAGCAATGTTCCCACATGGAGTTAGTAGATAATTCCAGATTATCTGTTGCCAGCCACTCCTCCCTTAGTGCCCTTGAAAGAGTCACGCTAAACAGTCTATTGAATAACACTCTTTATTAAAAAACACACTGATAGTCAAACACTGCGACAGGTTAAGGTTCAGGGATTGCTGTTGATAGTAACTGATTGTAAAAATGAATTTGAAGCAATAAATTGACCAATTCTAATCACCAATTAAAGCCAGCTAGAGATAATAATTTAGCTTGCACAGTTCTTACCCAATAGGCATCCCTATGGGGGAGAAGACAGGTTCAGCCTGTTGACTGATCCCAGAAGTTACAATGGAGTCTTCTCTGACCTCCCTCCCCACTTTATATATATTTGTGTTACTTCCTTTGAGGGAAGAGAAAAGGTAAAATTACAGTTGGCGATGTTTCATGTTGAAGTGGTGCTTGAGTCATTAGTATACGTAGAGTGTGAAAAGCAAGATGTATTTTAAAGCTAATGAAGCAAAGGCCAGCTTCTGGTTACTGTGTGGTTCATTCCTTTGGCTTAGTTCCTGCTAGCTGCATGCTTTCCAGTGGAGCATAACCACAACACTGCTGTGTAGCTCCATCCTTTGTTTCATATCTGCATCGGCTTCAACAGACCATGTCCACAGCACTTCCATGCTGCTCCTTTTTTTTCATCTCATGCTCCGAGCAATACATTGCATTCCCCCAGTATTCCTGCTCCTAAGGTGTGCAGAACCAGTTCCTGCTGAACTTCAGCCAACATACACACTCCTGCTTCATGAACTTTGTTTTGTGATCTTCTCCCATAAAGTGGAGCAATGGCTTCCCATTAGGAGGACATGGATGCATGGTAGGTGTTCAAGTTTTGATGATTTTGGTTCTCACTGCTGGGATTTTTGTACAAAATATCAGGGCAGTCCATGGCCCTGAGACCAAGTATGAGCAAATGACTTCTCAGCATAACAGCTCAGAGGCACCCACTCAAGAGGTAAAACGACTGATCCCCAGGCTTTTCTTCACCCAAAACTATTAAACTTCATTTCTACAAAGGGGACACAATTAAGAGAAGAACTTTTAATCCTCCTTTTAAGAGAGGAATATCAAATAACCCTGTGGGCACTCTCAGTGGGGACAAAATTTGTTAACCATGAGAACTGAGCCTGAGTTTTCTATATCCTGGATCTGACTGCTCCAACTTATGGATGAGACCAAAGAAAGCCATCATCATAGAATAAATCTAAACAGATAAACTGAGGTAATAGCCAAGCAATTTTCAGTGAGTGAAAAGTTTTTTAGAAGCAAAATTATTCTTTTCCAGTAACATATCACATTTTCCTTTCTCACATGTCTAGGATAGAAGAGGGGTTTTTAATGGCAACAATACTTGTGAAATACCCCTTAGTCTTTCTATACTTAGTTCTCAGTTAATATTTGAAAGACTTTTCTGTTCCTGTACATGACAGCCTACAAAGATCTAACTTTTTGCCATTAGTTTTTTTCATCTCCTGTCAAGTAAACCACAGTGTAAGCTCATATAAGGCTCTTAAAGGACAGTGCATAAATTGTCTGCACTACATAAATTGAACACTACAAATCATGTCTAAATCAAAACAAGTTTCATCACTGTTACATTTCCATACATATATTCCACTGTTGAACGCAGTTGCATTTGTGGCAATTTGAAAGAGTTGCATTTGGTGTGGGAGGGAGATCATTTTCTTATGTGGGAATTTTTCATTTGCTTGTGATTTAACACCTCCTGCCTTTTCATTATTGTTACAGGTATGAATTACTATCTGGCTATTATACCCTTTCTGGGGGCAGTGGAGGCTGGCCTCTTTGGGCAGCTGCCATATGAAATAGAAATATTACCACCAGAGGAGCAAAAAGATGATTTCTGTTACAGCGTTAAAGACTGCTGGTCTCAAATGCCCAAGCTCATGGATGACTGGAAGGCCTTTTTTGAAGTAAATAATTCTTTAAAAATTTTTTTAGAAATTATACCAAAATATTAGCTTTAAAAACTGTTATTACCGTGATTTTTAAGATTCAGAGAGCTTAGTTCATTTTCAATAGCAGCTTCAGAGAAAAACAACATGCAGGAAAAATGGAAAGCATAACATATAGAGAGGCAGAGATAAGTAGGATAGGATTTTTACAAGTTATGGATTTTTTTTCTTCCTTTGAGGTGGTTCTGTATTTTGGCCTCTGTTCCAAGGCACTGTTTTATATTCAATTATACTTGTATTATTCCTATACTGCTTATGTTAACAATGCAAAATAAGACTGTGAGATGGAACACTGCCCTTAAGAAGTGGCCTTTAGTTGTTTTTATAAGATTAATTTATTTCTCTAAGCATCTAAAAACTTGAAAATGCTGAAACATCATTCAGAATTACACCTATTTATGCAAGTAGATATTCTCTTTCCTCCTCACTCAGCTGTTCACTAATCCCAAAAATGTAAATATTTCTTACTTCATAGATTTGTTTGCTATTTTTTGTAGCTAGAGTACTGCAGTCAGCATTTTTTATTGCTAGTCAGACAATTGAAAATTATAAAAAATATTAAACTCTAAGTCCCTCTTGTGAGTAAAGGTAGATAGTTTAAGAGTAAAACTGCATTTGTCTTCATAAGATCATTTTCCCCCTGCATCACATTTCAGAAGTTATTATAAAATATCTAATCCTCAAATAACCATAATGATAACCAGGATAATTTTCTTATTTTTCTGAGAATCTTCAGAAGGTTGTGGTCAAAAGAGTATAGGCAAATTTTCTAGGAGTTCCCTAAATCAGTACTGAATCTTCCATAGCACTTAGATATAAAAGTCCACTGAATTTTTGTGACCAAATACTGAAATTACATGGATAAAACCCTTGCAATGTTGAAGCCAAAGAACAGCAACTACCATCAACAATTTAAAAGCAATTTCCTGTAGCTGTCAAACTTATAATTTTGTGAGGTATGTGCTTATATTAAAAAAAAAAAAAAAAAAAGGGTTTAAACCTCCCTCTCATTCTCTGCCCTTTTTGCTCCCTGTTGCTGCAGTATCTGTTATCTACAGAACACGAAGCTATGAGCTCTGCCAGCTTCTCCTCCTTCAAACTGGATGATGCCCTTGGCCTCATGTGGAAGGCACACACCACCTCCATTGCTTATGCACTCCCCAAATTCAAGGACCGGTAAGAGGAATAGAGCAGTGTCCAGGGAGGATCTTTCCACCTCCGTGCCTCTTTGGAAGGATGGTATCCTAATAAATTTTGCATGAGCTTTCTTACCTTAGGCATCTACTCTTTGGGCTCTGCTCTTCCACTCTCTCAGAGTGTGGGATGACCAGTGAGAGATGGCTACCCAAACTGCCATGACCAATCAGGCTCTGGGCAGGTTTGCCAGGAGAAATTAGGTATAAAGTACTTAAGGAGGCTTTAAGTCACAGTGGCACTTAGACCACTTAGGATTTTATACTGAACAAAAACATATGGGATAAATGATCAACTTTTTTGTTCTACAGGAGAGTTCAGTTATCTGCCACATTTTTTATTTTCTTCTCTTTCAGCTTAAAATATCTCCCTGATCCAGAAGCAAATTTTGGTGAAGACTGGGCTAATGCTGTAGATTTCATTGCTGCCACACACTTCAGTACAGACTTACTGACCACAAACGACTTCCAGGCTTTCTTGCCTCAGAGGATGCTTGTTGAAGGGGATGTCCCCCCATCCATTAGTGACTTCAGTCCAGAGCAAAATAATGTCCTGGTGTCACTGAGAGTTCTTCCAAAGCAAATAAATTGACAGGTATGAGCTTGACCTACAGATGTTTGCTGTCCATAGATATTTAATATCTTGTTCTATCTACATACTTTTCTCCATATGAATACAGTGAATGTTTGATACAAAGTAGTATAAACACATCATAGAGAATAACAGTAAAACAGTTAAAAATACATCCATAAGCAAGCAACACACCAGACAGCAAATGCTGGTGGATTTCAGTGAGAAAAAACCATTCTGGGAGCAGATGATCTTACTCTTTCTTTTCCCAGTTTCCACAGGAACTTTAAAAGCAGAGACTTTTTTTGGTGTTTCAGAAGTTGATTCTGAAACCATTAAAGCTGTAAATAAAATTATTGGGCCAGTTAAAAAAAAAAAAAAAAAAAAAAAGAAAAAAAAAAAAAGTAAATTATCATGAGCAACAGCTTTTGTGTCTGTGTGGTTTCAGTTTTCGCTTTTATCTCAGTCCTTGATTTAACAGAGATCTAGCCCAGCAAAATTAAACTGGATCCTTAAACAATACTGGCTTCATCGTATCATCTAAAATAAGTCTTGCATCACCATCCAGTGGTGCGACACAGAATTGCACTCAGTCCTGAGGATTCGGCTCTTTCATAGATACTGCTGGGTTGGTTATTTTTGTTTGACCTTTATGAAGCAAAGTTATTTTGAATCTTTAAATGAAAATAGAATGCAAAAATACACTGAAAAATTAGCATGCCTGGCTATGGCATTTGTGATCCTCTTCTATCTGTACATTTCACTGAAAAATCTCTCACCAGTTTTATTTAAAGTTGAAAAAGTCATGAAAAAAAGCTATTCAGTGCAGCAAAAGAGCATTCTCCCATCACAGAGTGCTTCCCTCACATTTTTCACATAGCATTATTCTTTGGAATCAGAATAACGGTCTGAACAGCTCTATCTCCTGCCTGGCAGTCTGTGACACAGTTCAGGGTTTCTTGACATACCTCCAGGAAGGGAAGGAGGGACAGCAAGGAAAATCGTGACCAGAAGGACAGGAAGGAGGGAGGAGAGCACCAGGGCAGTACATCAGGTGAGGACAGCATGCAGGGAGAGAGGAAAGAATGTATGTATGGATGTTGAACACCATAAATGGAAGGAAAGAGAGTGATTAAGTTACATGCAGGTGCAGCCATAATGAATTTCATAGCTGAAATCCCTTGCTTTGCAGGGGGGAGATTTCTCTGACTTTGCTCTAAGGAATGAGCTTTGAATTCAGCTGAGAATTAAATGCCAGCTAATTCAGCCTAGTAACTGATTTGCAGATCAGAAAAACGAGCTTTAAAATAAATTTGACTGCATCTAAATCCACAGCCTCAGGAGGGACCCGAGACCCTACCTCAGTGCTACAAAACACAGGTGACAAAATATTCTGGTTTTGTAGATGCTTTTCAATACATCCTGTGGGATACAGGTTCTCTACTGGTACTGCAAACTTCAACAGCAGATAGAGGGTCTTGCTACCTTCTAGGATGGGACCCTGTCCAACCCAGAGTAAGATTTGATTTTGTGATTCAGAGTTTAATTACTCTTTATTTTCGTTTAGTTGTCCCTGCTAGTCCAGCAGGAACTGCATTGAAAGAGTGCTCTGTTGCTTCTAAAGCTTTTCTACTCACGGACTGATCAACTTTTTATGCTCTGCCCCTCACTGATACCAAAAGGCAGAACGGGAGGAGAATAAATTCTTCTTAGTTTTCCGTCAGATTTTTTACCCTCAGATTTCCCCTCTATCCACTCTAAAGATGAGCACTGAGTGGGGTGAGGAGTAAGCAGTGACTACCCTGCAAACTGGTGCTAGTGTTAGACTGGGCTGGTCAAGACACACTTCCTAGAGAGCCGCTGCCTATCACGTGGACGAAAGTATTTGGATCATTTGGTTCTTTAGCTAGAGGTTTTAGCCGGCAGAAAGTGAACACTATGTTTTAGAGTGAAAACGAAGATAGGCCTGATTATCACTCCCAGGCTACTGCTCCATAAACCACGAATCTCTGTGCCAGAGCAGACAAAGACCTTCCCGTAAGTATTCAATCATTTCGACCTGCAACACTGGTTACAAGGGAACAAGCCCCGTTGTCTGTCAGTACAAAGGATCTTGAGCTGAAAGAATGGTCTGCGTCTCCCTGCACATTTGTAGGCAATTATCCCCCATCGGCAAGCTCCAGCTTTGCCTACATTTCACTGTCCCCGGGAGAGGGGCGAGTGCTCGCTGCCAGAGGCGCGCTTCGTCCCTGGTGCGCCGCGAGCTGCTTGCGCTCCACGCTAACTGACAATGTCACGCTGTGTTTCTTTCCAAGGAGGATTGCTGCTGAAGCTCTGGCAAAAAGCTATGTCCACCGAAGCAGGAAAAAAATCGGCCGAAAACTGATTGAAAGCCTGACTTCACGCCAGGTGCTCGAACTACTTGACCCAGTAGGAAATTAGAATTATTTGGAAGATGATTTGAAAGTTCCCTGTTCCTTGAGAAGGAGCGGTTCCAACATGGATTGATTTAATCTTTTAGCAGACGTGTGTCTGGTAATCTGGCCGTGGTAATTTCTTACAGTGGGATTTCCTGAGTAGCCATGCATGTCTCTCTCTCATATGGAATCAATATTTTTAGCCGTAATTTTCCTAATTATCTCATTTGTTTAAATTAATTCCTTATAAAAAGAAGCTTCACAGAAAAATCTTACTTTACTACTTTTTGTGACTTTATAAATAATGTATCATAATTAGAAACAAAATTAAAAACAGGCAAAATATATTCTAGTTTGGACTGGGATTTTTCCCCTTTAGGTAGGGATTCCACTAGATATGTAATTACTCAGGTCCTTGATAGTATAACAGATGATCATGAGAAACTTTTTTAAGTTTGGATCCAAAAGCAATGCCTTGACTGTTTCCCACCAAGGCTCTTATTTCACAGAGCAGCTGCAATCAAACTGGAAGCTTTCAGGCTTTTCAGATAAAATATTTAAGTACAGATAGATTCCCTTACTATGCTGCTTTGCAACAAGTAAATGCCTCACGTAGTAGAGCAGAGCCAGCCCAGAGCAGTCCTGAAGCAAATTAACTTACTCCTTAACAGGTATTACATGACAACTGAGATTTCTTGTATTTGATTAACTTTACTTTCTTCAAGAAAACTTTCTTGATCTATATATCAATTTATGTGATTATGTGCCCTGTATTACCCGAGGTTGCTTTTCCATTCCCCCATGTCTAATCCACTCGTTGCAGTGTCATATGTTGGATTTTATTACTGTGGAAGAGGTGAATTTGCAATGTTTGTACTCCCGGTGCCTGGAACACTCCGATCCAAGTGTTGATCCCAGTCTTCGGGGTGATAACGCACATTTGGAATCAGTTATAACTTGAAAACAGAGGTTGTGGGGAGGTGGGTCAGGGGTCCTGCATGCAGACATGAATATAGGGAAGGGAAATGAAGGGCATGAAGGTTATTGGGAAAGAAAGAAACGAATGAAAAGTGTCTTTGCCCACAGCAGTGGGCTTGGAACTAGATGACCTTTAAGGTCCCTTCCAATCCAAACCTTTCTGCAATTCTATGAAAAGAAAATTATTTCTTTCCATTCCATTTTCCCGGTTTGATTTGTCCTTTCTTCCAAAACTTGCATGATATTTGCACTGTAAATTGAGAAATAATTATCATCACATTGAGCAGTTAAGCACCATTCTGTCCTTTAATGTCCCAGGACAAAGGTGTTAATTATTCATTGTCATTTAATGGATAAACTCCTAATGTACGATCATTAGCTAACAATTTTCAAAGGAAATACATTAATGAGGTATAAGAAAATGTGGGAGTTTTTACCTTAATTACCTGGTTCACAGATCACAGTAATTAGATTCCAGCAGACTTTAGATATAATCCAAAAGTAATCACCACATCTGCCAGCTGCTAAAATATTAAGTTAGTTGTACTCCAGAAAAGTTTGAGAATTTTTTTAACCTTTTCTGTGGTTAATTTAGATTTAACTTAAGGTGTGTTTTGAGAAAACAAGAAAAGCCATTAAAACAAACTTATAAACTGCAAACTGTTGCACTTGAGGGAGTATTTATAAAACACATCTTTAAAGGGCAAATAACTCCTTACCTGAATTTATGAAACATTAGGAAATAATTCAGAATTTTGAAAAAGAGTCATGTTTCTTCATGCAGCATCAAGCATTTATGTATTTCACACATTTTGTCCTAATCCAACAAGATAACCAGTCAGATAAAGACTTTAGAAATGGGCCAGTGATTGCTCTTTGTAAGCTGAGAAATGTATAAAAGTTCAGGCAAAATATGGGATGGGGGATTCTTACAAGTAAAGTAGAGCCAGTAATCTTGAAATTGAATAGATGCATACTTGCAGGAAAACTTCTGAGTATCAGAAACTAAACAGAGAGAAAAGCATTAAGAGAAAGCTGTCGAGATGTGATAGGTTGCTTTGGAGAGGAATGGGAGAGCACTGGAGGAACCTGCTTGCTAATAAGAGCAAGCAAAAACTGACTACCTAAGCAGGGGTTTGCCCAATGAGAAGGGCTCACAAAGCATAAGGATTTTTCCTGCTCGGCATTAGTCTGGGGTTTGCTGCTCCGTTCTCATGCCTTTTACATCTGTGGTCTATCTGCTGAAGAATGCCTGGCAATAAGTAGGGCTAGCTCCTATTTGACAGAGGAGGTGCTTAATAAAAGGAAAGCCACGGCTGGCTTTGGAAAGCCAAGGGTTACAATTCTGTACACACTTGCAACCAGTAAGCCTAAGGGGATTGGAACAAACAACGTTTGGGAGTAAAGAAGGGAAGTCTAGAAATTATATGTGGCACACAATAAAGGAAGAACTTGGGAGAATAAAAACACACCAGAAAAGAGCCTGTCCCTCCTCAAAACTCAGACAATAGTGCTGAATACTGTGCAGTTCCCTCTCCACAGCTCATTTTAGGCAGGTCGTCTCCTTATTTTTGAGGGGTGTTCAGTTTTCGGTGCCTTTGCTACAGGAGTGATCACATTTCTGAGGAATGGTCAGAAGTGAGGTTCTTGTCTTTGCCCACATATTTGCAACTGGGCATACAGCTGCTGTGCCTTATCAAATACTGTCCTAAACTCACATCACAGAAATACATAAGGGCTGACTTTTCCACATATTCTTCCACAGGGGAATGGCAACCTTGTCCTTCTCTAGGAAAGGTGTCTGTGTCTTCACAGAATGACAGATACAGAAGTGTCAGCACTCTTTAGCATTATTAGACATCAAGACACGGAGCTTACAGGGCAAACACCCAAGGAAGTCATTAGCAAAGATGACAAAAACCTTTTTTTCCTTCAAGTAAGAATTGGATTTCCAGGTTTTCCCTTCCCTATGATCCCTAATCTTTGGAGAATTGGCTGTTCCTTTCCAGCCTGTGCTCCTTAATGAATAATAAAGTGCTTTTTTTTTTTTTTTTTTTTTTTTTTTTTTTTTTTTTTTTCTGGTGGGAAAAACCACACTTTGCAGGTGTGGAGGGAAGAGCAAAACCATTCTTGCCCAAGGCAACCTCTAATGTGGCAGATAGGAGGTTTTACTGGGAAGCCGATGTAGATTTGGATTCTGACAGATAGAAAACAAAACTAACTTAAGTACTCTAACTGTTGCACAACATTAAAATGCATTTCCCAAACCCAAATTGTTCAGTTACTTTCTCTGACCAAGGTATTTTGCCTGCCCCTCTCAGCAGGATGTTGGAGGCTGTGGACCTTCAGTTCCTGCTAGCAAAGGAAGTGAGATTCAAGATGATGGAGACCTGTTATAACATTTCTATCACCCTAACCTCAGTGGCCCCAGGAAGAGCACATTGCCTCTCTGGTTTCGATATAATTTCAAAATATGAATATGGTTACAGATTGAGTCTAAGCTCATTTTTTATTTAATTCTCTTTTTCACAATGAGACACAATGCCATGAGGTGTTTTAAGAACAATGTGCATGGCACGAACTGCTGCAGGCATGGGCTGTCAAGGATCCCTAGGAGGGTGTAGAGGAGCCTGGGGCTGCAGACCTGCCTAACTGCACCAGCTGGAAAGGGCTGCTTGGTTGGGAAGCATTGACAGTGGCTCAAAATGGGGTTCAGAGTATGAGGAATGGAGGCAGAATCACATAAAGATTTGTTAGAAGACATTCATACCTACTTAAAACATGGCTAGAAAAAACACGATAATTTAAAAGTGGTTTTTAACTGATTCATGCCTAATCAAACTCTCCAGGACAGAAAGAGCAATAAAATAAAATCCTTAATGTCTCTCACTTCCTTCTGCAAGCTCTTTGTAGCTGTGGGAAAATTTGCATGAGCTCTCTATGTGTGTGTTTGCAGGAAAGGGCTGCAGCAGGTATGGTGGACAGATAGTGGCAGTATAAACCAGCCTTCTGGAGCAGTAAAGTCTTTTCAGAAAGAAAGGCTCTTTCTACCTCTTCTTTGACACTGAGTCCCAAAATACTAAGAGATGTGATCACTGAACCTAAGAGATCAGAAACTAAATAAGAGGGAAAAAGGAAGAGTCTTTTTAGTGAAAAAGTAGCTGCAGTGCCCCATGTAGGGCAAACCTTGGCCCTGCTCAGATCCTTTCTCTGTGCCATGAGGACCAGAGGAATTACAGAAGAGTGGTGCATTTGCAAGAAAGGAAGATCATAATGTCTGAGGCTGCCCTGGAAAGGGTTACTGCTTTTTGAGGCTGGTCTGAGCCTCTGGCTGCCAGGACTGCTGTATCCAGGGCCTCAGGGGCAATATCACAGAGGACATGGGGATAAGGCACATGGATATATAGGCATTTCTGAGATCCTGATGGAATCAGACCCTTGAGACCCCATGCAACTGTTTCCACATACGTCCAAATTTTAACAAATATGAGGAATTTAAATTTACATGAGAAAATTAAAATGGTCAGACTGAGCTATCCATCCTGGCACCCTGGCATCTGGACAGAGCTGGCAGCAGTGGACTGAGACAAGAGCAGCAAAAGCAAGGCAAAGGCAAGGTAATCTCTCTTCCTACTCAGCCTGCCAGCAGCTGGCAGTTGGCACCTACATCAGGCCCACACAGTTTATCAGTCCCAGAGAGTTGTGAAAGGTTATCTTAGAAAATACAACATCCAAAGAAAAGATACAGAGTAAGTTTATTCAAAGAGATCTATTATTGCAAAGCACAAGAACATTTCTACCATGCAGATACACTAAGAAAACAAAGGAGGAAAATTAACAAACAAGCAAACAGCAAAACCTGCCACTAATATATGAAACAGAAGCAAGAGAACATTCTCTTCAGAGACTATTAGTTTTAACATGGTGTCAGGAAGTTGAAAGTTTACATGGTAAAGATGCATCAAAGTCTAAAAATGTAAGGAAAACACCTGAACAGTCTTCGAAGGAGTAGGAAAGATATCACATGTGTTAAGAGAAGAGATAACAGTGGTTTCTAACTGGGAGCATTGTGGTAGGTAAGTGTTCCTGTGGCACGTGTCACTTAAACAAAAGAGTTTTGGTGTTTAAAGAAGAATGCAGGGAGAAGATTCTTCTTATCTTCCCAGGCACAAAGGCTGGATATATAAAAATATGTGCATGTTGATCATCCAGACAGAAAATTCTGTCTCACTAAGGGCTTATGCACACATGGAGTGCTGTGGAAGCAGCTGCTTCTGATCAGGCCCTCAGTGAGAACACACTAGAAGTACTTCTTAGCATTAAAAGAGATAAGCCTTTAAGCTAACAAGTCTGTGCAAAAGCTTATGCCAATCTTTTGCAAAGCAAATATCTTATTATTTAAATGTACTTGTATTCTCTTCAGGCATAGCAACTGTGGTCTGTGTTCAGCTAAAAATGGCTTTGCCTTCCTGAATGCAGTCTTCTTGAGCATTAATGTCTGGGAGTGATAACCATGTCCCTCAAGGATTGCCATGACATTATAGCTTTGTCAAACATGTATTAGCAAACAGTAAGAAATCACTGTGGTCATCTGTATGCCATAAGGGAATCACAATTCTTATTAAGTCTTTAATATCAAACACAAACCTTTTATTAGGATCTTATTTCATGTCTCCTTCCTCCCTCTGCTTTTCCCAATAAGACTGGGTGTCCTTTCTTCACAATACAAAAGACAGCACCATATTCTCTCTTCCATCCAGAACTGAATGTAAATGGCATTGTCCTGCTGTGTCATGTAAACTGAACAGCCAGGACAGTTCCCATTCCTGTCACAGGACATGATGTTGGCTCATGTGCCTTAGAAAGAGTTGTGGGAGACATCTCTGCTACTAATATGTTTACAGAGTTCATAAAACTGCCACCTTTACTCAGAAGAATGAGTAAACTTATTCGACTCAGTGAGGCTGAATATACAAGAAAGAATTGCATCACATGACAAGGGCACAGAACCAGGCTCCTTACATGAGAGGATCTATGCATAGAAGAGAAATTGCTTTTTTGGAAGCATTTTAAAGGGAGGAATTTCCAGAAAGGGCTGATAAGCCTTTGTTTTTTTTTCACTAGATCCCAAATGCTGATGTAGGATATCCAGAAAGAAACTTAGGTTTGTTAGGAAAGTTACTGCATCCCACTTTGCTCACACCCACCCGAATATTTATAGCAACAAAATAGAAGCAAATAGAACAATATATAGCTACAAGATAGCCTTGTTTTTTCTAGGCTATCTCAGCCTCTCCTTGTATGTCAGACTCCCCATGTCCTCAACCATCCTCATGGGCTTTTGTAGGACTCACTGTACTACATTTGCATCTTTCTTGTACCAGGGAGCCCAGGATTGACACAGTAGTCCAGACGTGGCCTCACCAGTGCTGAGCAGAGAGAAGAGTTGCCTCCCTCTGCCTGCTCGCACATCCTGCCACTGCAGCCCAGAAGGCTGTTGGCTTTCCTCTCTTCCTTTTTTCTACAGAAACCTGGTACTTTACTGAAGGAAATCATGGCAGTAACATATCATACCTTTCAGAAGTTCAGCAGATGACAACAACACATTCAGTAGTAAAATAAAAAAAAAAAAGAAAAAAAATCAGTAAAATAAAATAAAATAAAATAATTCAAACACCAGGCTGCCAAAATAAATGGGGCTGTTCTGAGCTGCCAAAAGAGATATACAGATTTTTTTAATGCTTAATATGTATTTAAAATACCCACAAGTGATGTGGCAGCCACTTTTGTACACACCTGCAAGCTGTATTAACCAGTGATATGCAAAACATTGTATGCTACATATGCATGGAATCAAAGTACTCTGAGTGATATTCTTAATACTTAAATTGTAAATTATTTTAATGAGGATGAAAATTTATCTTGAATAAATTAATGTGAGACAATATTAAGAAATCCTAAATTAATTTGCATTAGTAAAAATTAATCATTCAATAGAATTTTAATAGACAAGTCTGAAGACGCTTTACTGTCTGCTTGAAAAGACTTTTAACATATACTAAGGTATTCTTGGAGTTTTTGGTTTTTTAACTCCTCTATAGAACTAAAAATAGGATATGTCCAGGCTTTCTAAACACATTTGCTCTCTCCATCCTGCTGATTTCTGGATATGCCACCCTGATCAAGCTGCTGCTGACTCTGGAAACCGCTGGCACATAACTGTGTGTTTACACATCCGTTCTTGATAGTTTCCCCTGAAAGTCAAATCACTGCCAGAGGGTTATGCATCTATCTTAGGTGGATAAGGATGGCATGGACACTAATCCTTCAGATCCAGCTTTTGTCTACTGTTTGTGGCTGCATTTTGAGTAAACTGCTGAATATAATAGTTTTAGCGTGATTCCATATATCAGCAGTAAAAGGAGTTATGGAGATGGCAATGCTACATAATTTAGGCACTCCTGGGCCTTGTGAGAAGAGTGGCTTTGCTTTCCAGGGCAAATTACATGTTGTGCAATGGTACTACTTGTGCTTTGTTCATCTTGTGAAAAGTGGCAGAATCTGTTCATTCCCAGTTTTGAGCCTTAACCTGAAGCACGTAAGACTGGCAAAGAAATGAATGCCCACCTTAGACAATCCTTTATTACCATTCCTTCTCAAAAAAATACCCCAAATCAAAACCCAGAGGGAGCAACGATGCAGCTGTTTCAGTAAGGGACGTTCCTTTTGCATATGCCCTACAGAGGTTCAGGAAATAACCGGAATTTCAGGTACAATAACAATGAAGGATTGGACTTGGCATCAATCTCTGAATTCACTAATAAATATGTACAGAAGAGCTTTGTCCCTTCAAAGGGTCATGAGACATTAGCTGGTTTGACTTCTTATTTAAGACAAGTAAGCAGTTTAGTTTCACAGGGGATTATTATAGCTAAATTACAGCCTTGTATACTCTTCATGAGACAAGAAGGACACTTTCATAAGCAGCTTTTTCTTACAGTTGTGGTCAGTCTTGATGTGTGAAGGACACAGCTTCCTACTTGTTTCCAGTTAATTTCAGAATTATTTTCCTTCAGATGTCTCTGAAAACAAACAAAACAAAATGACAGGGTGAAATGGGAAATTTTATATTTGGATTTAAAAATTGCACGGGGAGTACAGGTGAACGAGCTCTTGAGTTAAATTAATGGCTGCAAGTTAGGGCTTGTCTGTGTCATAAAATGGTTTGTCAGTACAATTACACAGCAATCCAAAAGACTACAACAAAAATAAAGCTAATATATGACTCCAATACAGCTATGCCAGCAACTTTGCTTAAGTATGTGAAACTCTTACCAGTAAATTTTTCTTTTACTGGTATAGCTTATGCAGTTTAGGGAAATATTTAACCTAAACCCGGTGAAAGAGTTCATTTAGTCAGTATAAACTGTGATTCCATCAAAAAAGTTTTCCTGGTGTATCTCCAGTGTGATTGCAACCATGGTGCCTCCTGTGTCATATTCTGGTCTGGTGGACATAGTAGAAGTGATACCTTCTTCTTGGGGAGAGGCTTTCCAAAAGATGTACCCTGTGACTGATGCAACAGAGCTGCAGGCCTGGAGGGAAGTTAATTAATAATTTAATTAATATTTAATGGCAACTTGCCATTGTGCCAGACTTCACCAGTGGGCTGTGTTCCCAGCTCTGCCAACTATAAAAACATGTTTCAATCTGCCCTGTGGGGGAATGGCAGGGCTTGTTGGAGTAGGAAGAACATCTGTAACATCTAGATAATCATGGTAGTCTTCCCTGCCCTAAGGGTCTCTGATCCTATAACTGCTTTGAGATACGTGGTTTGAAGCCTTGCCTGAGTCAAAGCTAAGATTTGCAGCTTTTAGAGCAGCACACTATTTATTTGCCCCCTCTTGACTCTTTCTTCTCTCTGTAATCACCTTGATCACAGCCTGGAAAAAAGCTTCACTTCTCATATTAGAGAAAAGTGAAAACAGCAGGCAGCTGAAAAATTATCTAACCATGAAAATTAGCAAGGTAGATGATGCCCCCAAATCTGCATTGAAAGTTAATTAGGAAGGGGACTTTCAAAACTGCTGAGAACACACAACTTCAGTCATGGATTTGAGTTCCTCACTCCAATATACCCAAGGCTACAAAATCTGCCTCAACCTTTCACCCAGAGGCTTTTCTATGAAAGAAACAGCTCACTCAGAAGGTCAGTGGCATGACAGCTCCAGAGAAACGTCCTAGAAAAACAGTACAAAAGGATTAATGAAGATGCACTGGTGTCAGAAAGGGTGATTTTCATTTGTAGCACTGTCTCTAGATTTCAAATATGAGGTAATCTGCATCTCAGCACAACCAAGGTGAAAAATAAAGAAAAAAAAATTGCACCTTAATCTGTTTCATACAATTAGTTTTAAAAAATTGGTACAAATTGTTAAAAAAGAACACTACTTTGTCCAAAGAAAACCACCTCAACTGTTGAGTTCATGAGAGCAGGAAAACACAGTTGTGTAGCTTTTTCATTCCTTACTGCATTTCTCTCTCTCTTTTTTACTTTTCCTTTTTTTTTGGTGTCCTATTTAATAACCACAGAAGCTTAGTGAGATGAGACCATTCTTTTTCCGGCACTCGTGTGCAGTTTGAGTCCAGAAAGCAACCTCCTGAAATAGCCTGACAGCAGTACTCATTTTCAGCTCTCCAGGTGGCTGGACCACGTGGTTTCTGTCCTTTTCCAGCCGTGAGTTATAGGAAGCTATCAGCACTGGAGTCACTGCCTTCTCCGGTTTTGCTGCTGAATTTTTTGTGGTTGTTGCTGTTCCTGTTCCTGCATGCCTCCGTCTCATTTTTGGTGTCAGGGATATAGGAAGAGACATTACGGCAGCACCAGAGTTATTCCAATTCAGTGGTTGCGATGGACCTTCTATCTTCCCATTTTCTCACACCGAGAAAAGGCACTGTTGGTATTTGTAATACCGTCCAAAAGACTGTCAAGCTAAGGGCTTTCCTCATTAAAAGGGAAGTAACAGCTCATGGTAAAAGGAGAGAAACTTCTCATGCTGAAAAGAAAGCCAGACATTTTAAATGCTTCCAGAGTGGTGTGGGTTTTTTTTTTTTTTTTTTCTTACTTTCTCTTGTATCTTTAATGAAAGGTTAAAATATGTTAATGATGGTTGTTGCTATAGCAAGCTCAGGCATCTGTACTGAAGTCTCTTGCTTAATTGCTTATTGTTCTGGAGTGATGAGGTCATGTTAACATCACTGACCCTCTGGGCACATTTATTCTATCAACATTAACATAGTAATGACCTGAGGCAACTCTCTGTTCTTTCTTTCTCCCTCCTGCTTAGGGTGAGGAATAGCTTTTTATTATTTTTTACTGGCATGCTTCAGCTCCCATCATGGAAAGATTTTGAGAGGGACACTGGTGAAACACTGCAAATAATATATACAGGGTTGTTGTTTTTTTGGTTTTTTTTTTTTTTTGGTTTTTTTTTTGTTTTGTTTTGTTTTTGTTTTTTTTTTTGGTTTGGTTTGGTTTGGTTTGTTTTTTTTTGTTTTTTTATTTTGGTTGGTTGGTTGGTTGGTTTTTTTAAGGTAGACCTCCTGACTGGTTTTCCTCCTAACGATTCTATTTAAAAGTAACTTATATCAATAGACTTAATTTTGATAAATCATATATACCAAATATTTAAAAGTAGATATTAATAAACTGCATAAATGTCCTGAGGAAAGGAGGCACTGTGCGTGGCTAACTGATGAATTCTTCAAGAACTAGCATGATCAGATATTAGGTATTTGACACGGGGGAAAGAGACAACCTATTTTGGTGCATTATTATCCTGTATATAAGCCTAAATCAGCTAATTTGATTATTATATCTGGCTATATATTTTTTAAGATTTTGCCTGTATTAAAGATAAATTGCATATGCCCATGTCAAATCCATATTTCCCAAAAAGCTCAAAAGCACAAGTGTGGAATCTTGTCAGAAACTTTATGTGCTAGAAAAAAGCCATAGTACAGATTTCTGATGGCTGGGGGAGACAAGCAGGCTGGAGGAGCCACGTGCTCCTTGGCTGGCTAATGATTTCAGAGAGTGGTTATATCTGTCAGCAATTAAGGACAAAAATTTATGGGGTTGCTTTATAAACCAAAGATTATCCAAAGAGAGTGATCTCCCTCAAGGCAGCAAAAGTCTTTTTCTTTCATGTTTTGCTAATAACCTCAAAGGGGACAACTAATAAAGTGAAACCTTGCTTCCATTAACAGGTCAGGTGGATAAAGACTTAGAGGAACTGATGCCACAAGAGTGGTATAAACAGATGCTGATCCTCTAGGCTGTGTTGCTTCTTGAAAGTATGCTTTCCCCTTAATGGTTATGGTCAGAAGGGATATTTTAGTCAGAATAAACCTTAGTTTTCTCTTTCTCAACTTCTTTACATAATAGAACCTCAATAGCATGTGGACTGAGGAAATAATGTATTATGTGAAACATCCTACTTAGTTTCATTTTTAGTCTTTTCTGTAATTTTGTAGGCTCCGTGTCTGTGAGCAGGGGGAGATATGGCCAGACACTGCCCTTGTTGTCCTGTTTTTGAGGGGTTTGAGCATTGCAGAAAAAAAAAAACTACCTTACTTCATATTCACTATGTTGCTTAACTCAAACACGATATGAGTGTTGCACATTGTTTAAAAATAAATACAAAGTACATTTTGAAATTAAATACTTAATAATAAAATATTTTTAAGTCTCTGAAACACAATATTTCAAGCTTTTCCTGTGTTTTCACGGGTTTCTTGTCACAAAAGAAGCAATTCATCCAAACCAAGTGAAATTCATAGAAGGTTCATCTATAAGTGAAAAGGACCATGTGGGACCACGGTTCCACTCATATCTAGAAAAATTCTCATCTGTGTTTAGCTGGAAATGACACCTAGAGGTATTTAGAAACAAAGGCCCTCTTCACTGTCTCTTAAAGTCACTGCAGACTGCCAGAGCAGAACCTGGCAGATCTAATGAAAACTCAGGTAATGCCTGAAAGCATCAAAACAGTCATGCACAACAAAGCATCCACTTCCAGAAAGAGGAAAAGGGCTGCATTCAGAGTTCTACAAATTCAGAACAAATTGGCACAAACCAGAAAAATGCCTGTGCACTTCTATCCCCAGAACAATGATAGTTAACAGAGGTGACATGGCTAAGAGGTCACAGGTGGCAGCTCAGAGGAGCCTTTCCTGCCTTACTAACTGGAAATTTGCAGCAACAGTGGAAATTCCCAGGGGAAAATGACTCTTGTTTTGGGAAGTGAAGGCTACCAGCCAGTCTGAAAAGTCACTCTGCCTGCACTTGTTTGCATCCACAAGAGATCCTGGCGTACACTCACCTTCTTCCTCCGGAGAGCGTACGCTCATTTCTAATGCTGGTGTCATGAAATACTTTCCTTATGTTTTCAACCATGTTTTCATCAATATAGCTGTAGTCATGCTCTTCTTCCTCTTCCTCTTCTGCCTCATAGTTTCTTGCTAGGCCTGAAAAATTAGCAAAATATAACTCTAAGAAAATGGAAGACTCTGCCCTTGACCTGGAAAAGAAAATTGGTATAATTCAAAAAGACAACCACAAATGCAAAGAAAACAATGTTGTCTTCACTTTCATATTTTTCAGATCCTGAATTACTTGCTCAAATTCCTGAACAGTAACTGTGACAATAAAAATGAAAATAAGCTGAGCACTTTGCAAGAGAGTCTTCACTCAAGAATTCCTATTTCAGTTTTTGCATAGGCTTGTACCTCTAAGGACTGCTATCTGCTATCTATGCATGAATAACTTGAAAGTTTATTGAAAGGTTTACCTGGTGTCATCACTAACAGCATAAAAGCAGGTAGATAAAATTATCTGACCATATCAAGAGAAGAGCAGTCCACCTGCTGTGAGTTGCATGTACCATCCTTAGCACAGCTGTACTCCCATGCTTTTGTGTTTCATTGCCTGACAAGAGGAGCCCTGCAGCTAGGGAACCACAGCGTTACCGTGGGATTTCCTAGAGCCAGAATGCCCCCATTGCTTCTTATTTAGAAGGTGATATAAGAGAGACACAGAGTTGAGAATGGCATGAGGTTAAACTAAAACTTTTGAAGTGCATTTCTTTACATCCACCTAGACTGGCCTGAAGCAGCACTGAGGACAAACCTTTCAGAAAGCAACAGTGTTTTCCCACAAGAGCAGAGACCCTCATTGGAAGCCTCTTAGCAGCTCCAGTGCTGTGTCAGGCTCTATTCTGCATCTGGGTACTGTAACAACTTTACAGCTCACAGTGCTGCCAGGAGGTCCCAGGGTCTCCTTTCCTGCTTGGGGTCCACCACTTCCCTGAGGCTAGAGGAAGCTCTGCAAGACATGTGGGACCACTGACCTCACGGAACTAAACTCAGTAAGGATCAGTCCACCTGTGCCCTATTTCACCCCTCAGAGCCATCCCTTAGCCCAGCCTGTGGTGGGCAAGAGCCAGGTGGCAATAGGACCAGCTAGAGCTGAGATGATGGTGGTGATATCATCACAGATCCCCTGCCAAGAGCAAATCACCCTTAGAATTTACCAGGAAGTCTCATGGGTTATGGAGCTGAGAGGATACAGTGTTTTTAAAACCAAAACTTTCACCAGAAATTGCAAACCAGTGTGAAACACTTTTGTGGGTACAGCTGTTCCTGGCTGATTAGTTTTCTAGGATCCAACATGAAACAAACTACCATAGTGTACTATCTGACCTGGCAAGCCATATTTGTCAAACAAGTTCTTTACGAGAACAAACTTCTCAAATAAGAATTCTTCCAGTCTTACACTTTCAATCACCATGTGCCCCTTAAACAAGAGAATAACTCTGTGATTTCTCAGCAATCTCCAAATCCCACTTGTGTTCCTCCCGAAACTCTCCATGTCTGAGGTGTCTTCCTGAAAATTGGGTAATAGTAGTTTCTTTCTGAAGGTGTGATCCTTTCCTTTATAAGTCTTCTAAGGCTAGAAATAAATATGAGTTTAATCAAGTGTCTATCTGGCTACACCAGTGCAGAGTTTATCACATACCTATATAGCAGTGAGTCTCCCACTACTGAATTAGAAAAGTATTTCCAGATCTAGGCATCAAAAGAAAAAAAAAAAACAAAAACAAAACCAAAACCCCATGCATATGATTAGAAATGCATGGAAGATCTCACTCACACATGTGGCCACTATCTTGTTAATAAACATTTCCTGGTTTGTAGTTCATTTGCAATTTGGCTGTGCTTGATATCAGTAAAAACAAACTAATGAATAAAACAGGCACTGAAAGAATAAGCTAATCCCTGTGATTCAGTGAGGGAAATATTGTTTGTGCACTTAGACTTGCTAATACGGATATAAGGTACAGATTGCTCATGGATGGCATAGCCAGGCTTTCTTCTTTCCCAAACACATGTAAACAAACTGATACACTTCTAAGCAAGACAGCTCAAGGAGAAAGAACATTGATGTCATCCGGCCAGACTAAACCACATCTGTCCCATCCCAAACCTGCTCAGAGTTCCTTTTGAAAAGTATATATTTACACTTCAATAAAGCATTAAGCAATGAACAAGACAAGCTGAACAATCCCAGGGGGATTCTGAACATTGAAATCAATGCAATTTTCTTCCCTGTTTGAAAAAAATCTATTAGCCTCAACACTGAATTACTGAATCAGCTAGGCCATCTCAGTCTGCCAAGAAAACAAAGCTTATGTCATCATGCTGTCCATCCATCAATCTCTTCAATACTTGCACAAGTTTATTTCTGCCAATTTCAGTCAGATTTGAAAAGGGGACAGAAGTCTCACAGTGGTTACAAAAGGTAGAGTTGAATTAGTTCCTCTATTGAAAGAGAAGCATGCAGAACACAGCTGCTATCCACTCCATTTGGCAGCAGACAGCAGGATAAATCAGCGTGTACATATTGGTTGGCCAGTCAACACACACATAGCTCCAGACCTGCTCTTTTTTTTTTTTTTTTTATAGGAACACTACAAGGAGAGTTTTGGTTATTATCAGGAAAGACAGAGAGAAGCAGTAGGGGAAAACAGTCCTGAATACTTATTAAACCAAATTTCATTAATTCTGCTCTTCCTGGAACAATTTGTATAATTACATTTGCCTTTATAGTGGAAGGCTAGAGCTCTGCAGACTAAAAATTTCCATTAATTTCACTTGTATCCTTGAGTGAGTAGGATATATTGGCATTTTCTCGGAATATGCTTGCTGTTTTCCACAAATTTCAAGGTCAGAAATGGTTGTCACTAGTCTCCATTTTGCCTTTCTTCAAAAGGTAGGCAACAGAAGTAACCCAACTCATCAAGACCCTTGCTGGAATGAAGCAAGTGCTAGAGGCCCCAACTCATGCACATGTACAGCTTGGCACACCTAAAAGCCCCTAGCTGTTTGTGAAGACAACACAGTTTTGTAGCTACAGTAAATATTTCAGATCAGTTTTAACACTGCATAAATTAACACTCAATCACACGGCATTTATTGTTTCAAGATATTTGTGCATATCTTGAAAAAAGTAGTTGTGAAATATTCTGCATAATAATATGAACTCAACATGGTAGAACCACATCCTTATTTCTGCACATCACTTAAGTGAAAATGCACAGAACCAAAGATATATGCATAAACCAAGCATTTTTATGAACAGCAGCATTTTATTTGCTGTGAGCCTGGTTCTGATGTTCCTCAGTGCTAATGAGAACTAACTCCTTAGGGAGCGCTGCTGAAAGCCGATAAGTGATAGAAGGATCAGAGCCCATAAAACTAATGGACTGTTCCTTGAGCTGATATTCATCAACCATTACTTCATGTGATGAGGTAGCATTTCTTTAAAAACTGTTAAGTGCCACAATCAAAATATATCACCTAAACTGTAGGGTTGCATTTAATGTATGGGTAATATTTATCTCCTTCTAGAATCTCCTGAACTAATGTTTGGAAAAGATTAGTCCTAATTTCTTTTAAAAAATCTTACATTTCCTGAAAGATACAACTATTGACTTCTTTCACTGTCCTTTTAAATTTTTTTCCATTGTCAGTTTCTTTTCTAGTCTGTCTTGCTGGTTTTATTGAACTTTTTGAGACCAAGTTTCCACTGTTTCACTACTGCCTCATATTAAATAAATCCCCAGTGTAACAACAGCTCTTGCAGATAAAAAATGGTTGCCACAAGTTTTAAACAATCTCATATTTCTTGCCTCATCATAAGTTCCTGCAAGAGGATGCAGAGTGGGGCTCAGAGCAGCATCAGAGAGGTTCAGGTGCTGCTCTGCACAGGACGGGGGGAGCAGAGCCAGGCAGCACTGCCAGAGAGTGGGAAAGGGCACTGACATGGAGTGCCCCTTGGTTTAACTACACATAACGCTGTCACACCTCCCCCTGGCAACCCCTAAGCTCCTGCCTGAAATCTCTGAATAGCACTGCAATTAAAATCAGTCATATCTAATAAACCAGTGAAATCAGAAGTATTCAGAGTCTGTGCTTTCTTTCCCCTGCTGTAAAACAAGTTAGTTTGGCTGAGGGAAAAGCTGATTGAGAGCATTTCAATATTATTTACTAAAGTGTACTCACATTCTATAAAATGGTATGATATCCATATTTTAAGTAATTTTCTTGCCTTTTTTAAAACTTACCTCAGAAGATGTGTCAGCCAAGGAAAATTTTGTGTTTACAGGTGAAAACACAAAAGGATTTTTTTTTTTAAGAAAATTACGAGACCATGGGAGCCAAAGAAACTATTATCAGTTTTTCCCTAGTGGAAGACCAAGCTGAGTGGGGAAGCTGGAGGGAGTTGGCACACACACATACAGAAGAGGATTGATAATTCTTATTGCTTATTCCCATGCACCTAGTTCAGAACACTAATACAAAATCCCTGTCATGTCATCAAAAAAAGAGCATATTTTTCTTTTTTTTTTTTTTTCCACATAATTCAGAATTCTACATTTTGCTTTAAGTTTTTGGGGTTATTATGTTTAATTAATTTTAAAATTTGTTTTAGAACACAGTGCCAGAGTCAAATATATTTTTTTAACTAACGGGACAGCAAGCCACAAGAGCAGAAATTTCTTAAACCATCTTTGAAAATATAGTAGACATATGTGCATCCTAAAGCACAAACAGAAGGCCCAATCCTCCTTTTCTTTCTCCAGCCCACTAGCCTCCTAAATCAAGTGCCTAAAGACAGAATATATAAATACATTCCCTAAAATATCCTGACATCGATGAACAAAATCAGCATAAACTCTGTTTTGTTGCAGACTGTAACTATTCCCAAAACCTATGTCATGAATAAGATTACATAATGTTTTAGGGACTCCACTTAGAATAAATTTCAAGAATAAAGAAAAACTGATACAACCAATTTCTGATGAGAGTTATTATCCTGCAGATATTGCTACCATTTTTAATTAATTCAAACTCAGTCAAATAAAAGAAAATAAGATAATATCTTTAGTGGCTTATTCAGGTTTAATTGCAACAGAGGAGGAAGGTTCCATTTCTTAGAAACAAGGATGATAAATCCTATCTTTACTAACAAGAACTCTGTAAAAAAAGACAATAGAAACTTTAAAAAGGAGAAGAAAAACATTGGTTTTCTTTTCAGAACTATCTGGCCTTTGGTAAGAAATAGCAATTGTCTTTGTAACTGGGGGGGTTTTGAGAGCGCAGATTCAACATCCTTATTAGGAATTTGAAACAGGCTGGTGTTTTGGAGGGTGTCTTAACATTCATCAGTAGAAGTTTAAAGATTAGTCAGTGAATGGTGCATTTCCTCCCACTCAAAACCCACAGGAGTATGTCTGTGTGATTAGTCTTGACATATTTTCTAATCCATTATCTTTTAAATTAGCAGAGCAGAGTACACCCTCTGGAACAGGCAAGCTTGCTGCACGCAGCAGTGGACTCAGGGGGATTCCTTGGCTGGCCAGGAAGAACTGTTCCATAATCTAATCCACTCTCCTGTATAATTCTGCAGTTATCTTTTAATCAAGCCAAATAATTTTGGACTGTACTAACATACAACTTTCAGAAAAACTTTAACTTTAGATTTGGGTATGTCAGTGCACAATCCATCACTGTTTTTTGGACTGGGTTACATCTGCCTAGCTCAAACTCATACTATACTCCAATTTGGACAGAGTTGGTAAAGGAATATACTCCAAGACAATTAAATAAGAAGCAATTCTAGTCTGGAAAAGAACTATCATTATGATACTATTTTGCTATTTTCTGTGTGTATACTAAGAGAGGTACTAGGAGTTTGTTTGGAATCCTCAGTAACAATTCTCAGTTTATCTGGTGTTCCATGAATAGCCTAAGCCAAAAGAGTGAATAGGATGAACTCCAAATTAACTAATTGCAATTTTCATGAGAATTGAGGCAGGAGAGCCATGACTGATGAGCTCTTGAATCAGATACATGGCTAAGAACTCAGATAGAAGAGTTAGTGCTGTAAATCTTTGCAGCACCAGTCATGCAAGCCTTCAGCAGTCCTAACACCATTTTTTTTTTTTCTCTAATACTCGGTCAAACACCCAAAGCTACCTGCAAAGCACGTGTCTCCAGCCATTAACTTGTGGAAATACATAGAAAAAATAAGCCTGAGGGATAGCTTAAGTTTAAAAAAATATGTCTACTAGAAGCAGCAGGAGTTAAGCCATCAATCTACCATGACTACTGGTATGTGGGTCTCAACCAGAAGAAAAGTAGACTGCTTTCTCAGAAGGGATGTCACACCAAATATTAGGATCTCATGGAATGAGGGCCAAAGGAAATTGATCAAGAACAATCAAGAAAATATATTTTCAAACCTGAAAAAGGCCCTAGAAAAAAGCATTTTTCTCAATTAGATTGTTTCAGAATTAAGAACAAATGAAGAATTGGCTAAGGAAAACAGAGTTGTGCTAGAAACTGGAAAATCACAATAAAAATCAAGTGCTTTTTTGAGATTCTGAAAAAAGTTTATCAATGACATACAAATAAGGCTTCTTGGGGTGGACAAAAGACTAATGCTACTATCTCTGAATGAATAAAGAGAGAAGGCAGACAGACTTCAAGCAGGGCACACGGGACAGTCAGTTACACTGCGTCATTTCACCATGGTGCTGAAAATGTTCAGTAGAAGGTCCAAGCCTGGAACTGTTGCAAAAAGCCCAAGTCTGTTTTCTGGTGTCCAGAACCACAAACTGAGCTAACAAGCAATGTGAAGGAGAAGGAAAAAATTTTGCTGGTACCATGGTTAACAGAGGCAGCCCTCTGCCTAGGGACAGGTGTAGAGACCCTGAGAGTTTCTGGGTTAGAATTTAATGGAGAGACCAATATGAATGATTTTGTGGGCGCCTGCTACAGACAAAGTGATTCATTAATGGAACAGTCAATGGGAAAAAGCTTTCCTTAGTAAGCTAGCAATGGAAGGAGCAGCTAAGATGGTTGTGCAGCCATCCAAAGGGATCTGAATAGGCTGGAGAACTGAGCAGAGAGGACTTTCATGAAGTCAAGTGAAGGAAAATACAAGGCCCTGTACCTGGTGAAGAATAAGCCCATGCACCAACACAGGCTGGGGAAGAATAACTGGAAAGCAGCTTCACCAAGGAAAATATTGGGGTCCTGGAGGACAAGCTGACCATGCTCCAGTACTGTGTTCTTGTGGCAAAACAGGCCAACACCTCCTGGGCTGCATTAGGCAAAGTGGTGCCAGCAGAGATCCTTGTCCCCCTGATAACACTGGTGAGAGCACACCTGGAGTTTTGAGTCCAGATCTGGGCTCCCAGTACAAGAGGGACATGGATGTTCTGGAGCAAGTCCAGCAGAGGGTCATGAAGTTGATCAAGTGCCTGAAGCATCTGAAATAGAAGGGGAGGCTGAGAGGTCTGAGACTGTTCAGCCTGGTGAAGAGAAGCTCAGGGAGGATCTCAGTACTAGGAACCAGTACCTGATGGAAAGATAGGAAGAAAATGGAGAAAGGCACTTCTCTGTAGTGCCCAGTTACAAAAGAAACACAAGCAGTAACAAATACCCTCACTGTAAGAAAATGTAAAGACCAAGTGACCTCCCAGTCCTGTTATTGAGCTGAAGCCTTAGTAACGGCAGCTCCATAATGCTTCTGTCAGTCAAGGGATCTCAGTTTAGAAATTGCTGTGCAATTCCTGTAACAAGCACAGGAAGTGACTCTCTGACTTCACTTCTTTGCACAAACTGAGAAGCCGCATTCAGAAAAATATCTGAAGACTCTTCACCATAAAGGCATTTTGAGACTTCAGCCTGTGTGATGTTTCCTGCCTGTGAGGAGT
Source organism: Sitta carolinensis (assembly GCA_032173965.1). Taxonomy (NCBI): domain Eukaryota; kingdom Metazoa; phylum Chordata; class Aves; order Passeriformes; family Sittidae; genus Sitta; species Sitta carolinensis. Next base: position 52,911,066 of record JAVUNC010000004.1, read on the forward strand.
CTAGGCCAGTAAAGTTAAGCACCTACTCAAGCATTGACTTTTGTGTTTGTGAATAAGCCAGTACTCAGAATAAGTTTTATGTCTTCCTTCTTCCTCAAAGAAGCCCTGGTCATATTTTCTTCAGGTGTGTTCCCCCTGCTTCCATGTCTGCCTCACCCCATAGAGACTAACCTATACAAGAGATCCAATTAATCCCTTAGCAGGAAAATGGTTTTCAAACTCAAGCCTCAGTGATTTACAGGAAGTGCTCTTAACAAAAAATGAGTACCATGTTAACCTACGTTGGCATTCCTTTGTTTTCTGGGGTTTAAACTGAGGATACTGTCCTTTGTAGCTGCTAACATGTAAGCTTCACCATTTACCCCTATAAAACCTAATTAAATCATCAAACAGTGACAAATATGAGTTTGAAAAAGAGATTTTTCAAAGCCACAAAATAACAAATCTGGAATTTTATTTCAAAGCTTCCAGATACCAAAATATCACGCTGGTTTTGTCTGGGGCAGAATTAATCGTATTCACGGTGACAAAACATGGCCGGTTTGGATTTGTGATGAACACAGAGTTGATAATATGGAGATTTTCTTTTTTCTGTGTGCAAGGGCTTTTTTATGAGCAGGACTTGCACAGAGCCAGGGGTTTTTCTGCTTCTCATGCTGCCATTGCTGGCAAGGGAAGTTGGGAGTGCACTGGAGTTTGGGAGGAGACACAGTGGGGACAGGTGACCCAAACTGACCAAAGGGATAGAAAGAGGAAGGGAAGGACATTTGGAATGATCGAGTTTGTCTTCCCAAATCACTGTTACAGGTGACGGGGCCCTGCTCTCAGGGGAGATGGCTGACCACCTGACTGCCTGTGGGAAGCAGTGAATTTATTCCTTGTTTTCTTTTGTTTGTGTGAGTGGCATTTGCTTCCCCTGTCTTTATCTCAACCCACAAGTTTTCTGGATTTTGTCCTTCTAATTCCCCTCCCCTCCATCCTGCTGGTGGGGGAGTGAGCAAGCAGCTGTGTGAGGCTTAGTTGCTTACTGGGGTTAAACAACATCACTTTCAATAATCAGTCCCAAATAAGTCCCCAAATAATCAATTTCCACAGCAATAAGGATTAGTGAATATTCAACATGACACTGTAATTCTTTCCCAGAAATGTAGCTTTTAGAAGTTTCAATACACATAGTTTCAAATAGACAATCCTTTTTAAGAGTCTTACACACTGAATGGCAAGAAAAAAGAGAAACTTTATAGGAAGTTCTTCTATTGACTTCAATTATTAGTTAACAAATGCTGCAAGGATGAATATTCACGCTTTGGTCTTCCAAATATTCTAGTGTTGTAATTAATGTGATTTGTTCATATTTCAAATATAACATGTGACTGAGAGATTAATGAAATCAATCTTTTTACATTAAATGCAAAGCTAAAATATATATAATAAATTTGGATTTGTCCTCTTATCATCTAGCTTTTCAACTTCAGTATGGTTCATTTCTGATAAAGGAAAAATTTGAAAGATGAGTAGGAAAAACTAGCCATCTAGCAAAATTATGGGAAATATAAAAAAATAGACTTTAAAATCAATTATCGGTCAAGTAATTTGCTCAGTATTATTTAATTCTTCAAAATACAAAAAAATATGATTTGAAGACATTTCCATATCTTTAATGTAAATGGATTTCTCATCTTAAAACATTTTGGGATAGGTATTTTTTTAATAACAGATTATGTGTAAGCATCACTCTAAAGCAAGAGAACAGCACATGTTTTCCAATCATCTGTTCCTAAATACCTCTGAATATTCATGCTGCAGTGTCAAACAGAGTTTAATACCATGCTGCTGCTGAGAGCTTGGATGAATTTGCCTTATGGCATTTAAAGAGGAAGAACAGAAAAATTCACTTTTCATCCCTTTTTCACTAAGCCACAGATTCCAAGTGAAATTACACAAGATACTCCTGTATGTCAAATTTTCACTAGGGCTGGGGTTAAGCTTTGTTATATTAATAGTTCAAACCGTAAACCTTAACTGACCTTTGGTCATGGTGGTTTCCACTAGTGTCGTTTTTCCAGTCATGTCCTTATTCTCACGATGCACCAAATCATTTTGACAACTAACTTGCAATTCTGAAATATTATCAGCTTGATCTGAACACAATTTCCTGGTGGCGTCTATGTAGAAATTCTGAAATTAGATAGAATAGCACATAAACTTTCCATGTAAATTGTTATTCCAAACTGATGTGACATGCAAGAGCACCATTCTTTGGGTTATTTCTGTGAGTTTTAACCACAGATCTTTCTGTTTGTCAAAGTTGTCAATGACATTTATCACAGAGCTTGTCTTTCAGGAATGTATATCACAAAATAACATGACCAGGATGCACTCTAGGTGAAGAGATTACCTCTAAAACACATCTCCAGTCTTTCTTTTCCTTTTCAGTTTTGGCTGTATGGTGTCACACAAGCAAAAGGAGATTTATGTATCCCTTTTGGTTGATTCAGATTACTTTCTGATTAACTATTTTTATCGTATCGATTGTTCATTTAATGTGTTCTGTTACATATTACATCACAAACTCATATAAAGCCTGACATTTCAATTACATTTACCCAGTAGCATTCACAGCATAGTATAGTTAGATGATGGGAACATACAATTATGGCATTATTAATTATAGTTTTATTACACCAGAAAAAGTAAGTTATATGGCTGCAATATTTGCATTCCTTGAAATTCAAGCTTCATGCACATCTTTCTACAATTATGTTGCCTTATTTTTAATTCTGGGGTATTTATGTCATAAATACTTTCAGTTAAATACATATTTTTAGCTGTGTAAGCAACAGTCAATTAAAAGTGTCAAAAATATATCTCTGGTGAAGTTCTACAGTAGCTGCAGTGTAGGTACAGACCAATTGCAATCATTATACCAGAGTATATATTTTAGGAAATAATCAGTATAGATATTCCATTCAAAATCAAATGCAGATTTTTTCCTTAGCAATGACAAAGCCCATGCTATTCAGAGAGATAAGGTTATGTTGGTAAATCTGACAGTAGCTACACAGTAATAGGATCTGAACTTTTCAGAATCAACCCACAATTTGCAAAAGTGCAACACAAGCCCACCTTTTATAAAAATTTGCCCTTTTTGAAAAAAGATATCAGCTGGCAGCAAAGAAGTCACTGGTAATCAAAACAGAAATTTTGGAAGAGTATATTAAAAAAAAAAAAAAAAAAACCAAAAAACAGATAAGGATGGAATCTATAAAACATAGGGAAGATTTTGCCCAGTGGGTGGGTCACAGTACTGCACAAGTGGATGACCCTTATTTTTCAATTAGAAGAATGCATGGTACTTTTCTCCTTTTTTTTTTAAAAAAAAAAAAAACAAACCCAAAACTGCAAGATCAATCTACAGGGGTTAGCTGAGTTACAGTATTCAATGCATGTTTGTGTTCTTTAGGTTGTACAACTCTGGGTAGAGCTTGCCATGGTTGCAAAAGAACTTCTGAGGCTCAGCAAAGCTGTAAGCAGTGATGTAATTCACAAGAAACTCAGGGAACTGTAAAAAAGAAATTCAGTTAAGAAATATTTTGCAAAGAGGACAGAAATGTCAGAAGAAATTCTTCACAGAAGAGAGTTAAAATAACCCAATGGAAAAGACACTGTTCAAACTGGGACTGTGCTCAGAGTGTTGTGGAATAGGTTCACTGGCTACAGGGGCTTTAACTTTGTTTCACCAGGAGAGCATGGTCTTTATTTCATCTCCTTTTCTTGATCTTCTGCACCTAAACATGCCTTATACCCCACCTGTTTGTTGCCAAACTGCCCCAATTATATAAACATTCACTTTATAGGCAGTTATCAAGAAATGCCCACCTTCTGCTTGGGGAAGATACATGCCTAAATAGCCATATTTCAGAGCTGTCACTAAACTAGTTCCATCCTTGGTATCAATCATACCTCTTTTACCACAAATTAAAGGTCCTGGGAAGGGTAGGGTAACTATTTTTCACAGGCAGATTATTCCTGTGTTCCAATTGTTTGGCATAATAAACACACAAAAAACTTTCATTTAATGGTCAGCTTTCAGGGAAGAATGGAACCTTCCTTTAAAAAAAGGAAGGGTTTTGTTTGGGTTTCGTTTTTAGAGCATGAATTCTCTTATTTTCTAGTCAGCTCCTTATTTACCCTATTAATACTAGCAATCAATGTGATGTATGACTATGTTGAGTGTATTTATTTTGCATTGCCTTAACAAATTAAAAACAGGCCTTGGTATCAAAATAGAAAGATCCCCTCATTAAGAAAAATGTATCTGGAATTTGTGTTAATCTTATAATTCATCAGCAAAACCACACGCTGTGAAAAAATAGTTACCTGGGGCACCTTGTAAACAAATTAAAATATGCAAAACACAAACGTTTAAAAACAAAAAGGATTACAGAAAATGAACCATCACATCACTTTATGCTGAAATCTGATAGCATTATAGCATATTTAATAGCACTATAGAAAAAAATTATGCTAGAGACCAACAAAGATTTGTTGCTTTTTATAAAAATATGTAACAGAGAAGTCTTACAGCTGTCTTTCAAATACTTGGCAAACTTAACAGCACAGAATTTCTATCTAGGCAGACTCATTGTTCCACTAATTTAAAGAAGTAAGCATATCAGCCATGATTTTCAATATTTACTGCCAGAAAAAACACTAATTCAATTAAAAACTCATAATCTGAGCTTCAGTAATTTCTTATAAGACACTACTCACGAGGAAACTCCAAATCTCAGCATTGGAAAATAAAACCGACATCTACAGGTGCACGAACTAAAAATTTTGCAGCAATGGCTAAGAACTGTCCATTACATCTTCAGGGTTGTTTGTGATCCAGGAGACAAAGCACAAAGCCATAAAGGTAAATGAGTCTAAATATGCACAGTCCTTCTCAGGAAATAGGAGGTGTTATGTCAAACAGGATAAACACAAAAATAGTGTGAGAGTTAAGGTGAGGATAAAGGGCTGGAGGTGCATCACTTTCGTAAGAACGGAAGTGTCAGAATTCAGCAGAAGCTGCAAATGAGTGCAGTGTTTGTTGAAGGTGCACAAACTGAAAACATTGTGGAAGCGAACTGAGTTTCCGACTAAGGGGTTGGAATTAGTTTCCCTTGATCACCTGAAGAGTTTAATGCACTGCATCTGTGTGTGTGGGGGGGTCTGTGTGTGTGTCTGTCTGTCTGTCTGTCTGTCTGTGTTTGAGCTCTCTTCTGCAACAAGTCTTCCCTCTGCTTGTCTGCTCCCGAAGATGTGAAATCTGACAATAGTTCTTATGTGTTGCACTGGACAAATAGTAATGTTTTCCCCATCTACAGCTACAGTTGCACAAAACCTGTTCCTTAAATGCTGTTCCCAAAACATAAGTGTCTGCTCTCATCCTCTTCTCAACATCTCCAAGCTATGTTCTCCTCTGACTTAAAAAATTTGGGCTATCAACAGCTGTATCCATGTGAATATTTTTTCCATTACTGTGTCTAAATGTTTTTAAACTCATTTACATTTCCCTTATCAGTATCATGTGGCAATGAGTTCCAGAGTTTATTTCTGCATTGAAATTTACTTTGGGTTGTGAGGTTCGTTTTTGCTGCCTTAACTCATATTTTCATGCTGGTGCTGTAATTCCTCTCCATTAATTTTTCTTCCATCATTCAGATGTTTGCTCTTTTTCTTGAGTCACCTCTTCTTTAGGTAGAAGAGTTTCTGGTCTTTAATCTTTCCCTTCTGGGAATCAAATGATGCACTAACTCTGGAAATTCCTGCTCCTTTGCAAGATGCAACCCAAAAATACTGAAGGCAATCCCTATCCCACACAAGCTTCAGACAGCAGTATTTGATCACAACTTCACAACTACTCAATCAGCCCATAAAATAGCACAGAAGTTCTTACAAAAAAACCCCCAAAACCACAACCAACCAAAAAAATCCCCCCCCCCCAAAAAAAAAAAAAATCAAACAGTAACAAAACCATAAAACAAACAAACAACAACGTCCATCCTCCTCCAACTCTGGATGTGTCCAACAAATTATTGTAACCACTGAGATGGAACAGAAGCAGGAGGAGCTCTTAGAGCAAGTAAGAAAAAAGTCTTTTAAATCTGGTTTAAAAAAAAAAAAATCATATTTTGTTGCTTCTTTTTTAAAGAAAGAACACCTCAACAGCATCTAGAACATTCAGAGCAAAGAAGGAAACAACATTTGTTTAAAGTAAAGAAAAATCTGGAAGCAAATATGAAACCTACAGCTGTCATAATCTCTGAAAATGTGGTGAGGCATGTAGTGGTATAAACCAATCTGACAAAACTATGCTTTTCCAGACTGAAAGTCAAGCTGTTACATGATTACAAATGACTCTAGTGAAGAGGAGTGCTCATTTGCTGGAGCAATCAGTGCTGGACATGGCACTACACCTTTGGAGTACATTATTACAAGTCATCCATGCTAGTAGATACAGAACATAAACCTTTTACTACAACCTTTAAAAACAACTTGGAGTGGCAGTATTTACAGCCATCAGAAACCCAAGCCAAAGCTTCAGAAACATATTTATTGCTTTGGCATATACTGCATGGGTATATTTATCTCAAAAAAAAAAAAAAAAGAAAAAAAAAAAAAAAAGAAAAAAAAAAGAAAAAAAAAGCTTAATTGCTGCATGCACCTCTCCACCAAAAGAAAAAGTTGTATACATAGAATGATAATGTGATGAATGATTTCACTGTCCAAACACAGACAAAGAAGATAATTTATCCCCACAAGCTGCATAAGACAGTTCTAAGACAGTTCTTCAAGAGGGTCACACAGCACTGGGAAACCCAAACCAGGCTGGATGAACTTTCAGTGTTAAATATTTTGCAGACTATTTCAAGGAAATTGAGAGAGAGGGTGGTAGAGAGAGACATATCTGTATTCATAGTTGCTGATTTATAAAGAAGACTTCATGAGCTTCAGAACCTATAGAATTACAACCTACTTATACCATTTTGCTCTCACAGTCATCATATCTGCATGACTTTCTGCAGGGACAGTTTGGAACTACAGTTGGTCAGAAAATAATCACAGATTTTGTTTCCCATGTAGCATCAGCCACAGTAAATGCTATCACATTCAGATCCTTAGACCATCCTGAGTCACAGATCTGAATTACTTTTGGGTTGGAAGAGCATACATTGGAGTACATTCTGGAGTAACTAAACTGGTCAGATTTACACCAGTGCTCATCATCAGATGATCCCCCCTCTATTCCACTCTGGTGGAACCCCACCCAGAGTACTGCATCTAACTCTGGGACCCCCAACATAAGAAGAACATTGATCTTCTGGAGCAGGTCCAGAGGAAGGCCACAAGCATGATCTGGAGCACCTTTCCTATGAAAATAGGCTCAGAGAACAGGGGTTGTTCAGCTTGAAAAAGAGAAGGCTCTGGGGAAACCTTCTGGAAGCATTCCAGTACCTAAAGGGAGCTTACAGTAAAGAGGAGGGGCTCTTTATCAGGTAGCATAGTGATTGGACAAGGGGAGTTGTTTTAAACTGACAGTCAGTAGCTTTAGACTAGATTGTAGGAAGAAATTATTTTCTGTGAGGGTGGTGAGGCACTGACACAGATTGCCCAGGAAAACTCTGGGTGCCCCAAACCTGGAAGTGTTTAAGGCCAGGTTGGATGGGGCTTTGAGCAACCTGGTCCAAGGGAAGATGTCCCATCCCATGGCAGGGGGCTGGAACTGGAAGATCTTTAAGGCCCCTTCCAACCCAAACCATTGCATGATCCCATGAAAATATATTTCACCCACTGTATTACTAGAAATCTGAATGGGTGCTCTTACCAAACAGATGGGAAACACAAATTTGAATAATGGGAACACAGACATGGGAACTGCTGACATGTCTCAAAATCTGCATTATTATGGCAGACAATTAAGATTGATTTATTCCACTTGAAAAGAAACAATTACCTGGATTATTATTCACTTGTATCCCAAGGTAGCCTTCTTGTATGATCTATTGGCAAGCCAACCTACTTTGCACATCAAGGTAATTTTTGCAAGGGCACTGTGTACCCATAGCAAAAGGTACTGACAAGGGTCCACGATTTGTAGCAAAGAATTTTATAAGTCTTCCCCACTGCACTGATTCCAGTACATGATATCAAACCTTCATTTTCCACAGTCCACTGGAGTGTGGGAAAATGAGAAGAGCTAGTTAGAAGACACTTCAGAAAGGCCATGGGCAATAAAGAGGATCCTCATTTAGCCTTATTAATATACAGGATGAAGCACTTCGGAGAATTACTATTTGCCTGCAGGACTCGTAAGGTACTATACACTGCAGATAAACTATTTTGACAAAGAAAGGGTCAAGGTTATATCGTTTCAAAGACAGAAACAAAATTGTATGAATTTGTGAGTTATTGTCTGCCTAAAAGAGACATAAACCACATTATCAAATTAAGTTTTGTGATCCAGACTCAGGTGCTTAATAAATTTCTTCCTCACAAGGTACTTTCTCTACACACCAACAATATCACAATTAATTTGACTTTCATTGTCAGTAGTCTGGGTTTTATCATAGAATCATAGAATGGTTTGGGCTGGAAAGGACCTTAAAGACCATTTAATTCCACCCCCACTGCCATGGGCAGGGACACCTTCCACTAGATCAGGTTGCTCCTGTTTCTTTTCCCCATAGTAAGGGGGAAACTAAAAATAGAATCATGTTTGATTGTAGGCTAATGCTATTGTAGGTGCATTCTAAGGTTTCAAACACTGTATTTAAACTCTTATGTTTTCCTGTTAGTATGGACAAGATTAGTCAATCCCTGTTCAGAGTTTGAATTAGGATACTTGGATTTAAAACCAAAACAAACCAGAGCAGAAAGCCATGCTCCAGCCCTATCCATTTCGACCAAAATAAAAGAAAACAATGTAGCAAGCCGATTGGTCTTGGAGAACCCAGAGGCACCGCGCCCTGCCCGACACGCAATTTGTCCGTGAGCTGCGACAACCAGGACATCCAGACAAGGAGTAAGCGGGGAAGCAGGGGCGGTCACCGCTGGGGGGCTCCGCATCCCAGCGCATCCCAGCGCATCCCGGCGCGTCCCAGCGCATCCCGGCGCATCCCGGCGCGTCCCGGAGCTCCGCAGAGCGCTCCCCGCGGAACGCGCAGCCGGGACCGCGGCTCAGCGATGAATCCGGAAAGCCTGGCATCCCAACTCTCCTCCGACAAAGACTTCTCCTTCTGGACACCCCTCTCTCCCCGTTTGAAACGACGCACAGCAAATTTCGCGGCTATATCTGGGACTACGGGGAAAGAAAACAACGCTTGATCAGATTTGATGATTTTTTCGGGATGTAATGTGGTGAAACGTTAAGATCTTGTAATTTAACAGGCTGCGGTTTAATAATTGCCGTGGGCGCGGCGGGGAATAACAAACAGAGGGAAAAAGGGATCCAGCTGATAGGATGACCTTTAAAAAGGGCTGTTGTACGTGAACAGTACTCGCTTTCTTAGGGAATTTTGTGAGGGCTTTAAGGAGGTAAGGAAATACTGCCACTCTTCACTGACAGTTCCCACAGTTCAGGTAAATTTTGTGCAGCTAATGGAAACAAAATAAGTTGCATTATGTAATCAATAAAAAAACCAGACAAGAGTGTATTTCTATTGAATTCTACTGGAATTATTTGCTTGCTCTGGAAATTCAGAGTCCCAAGATTTTAGTTTTTAATCCAATGACTTTCATGTACTCGATCACTTCTCACAGTATTTGTTTAATCATTTATTGAATGAGATCTTTTTCTCTCCTTGAAAATTTTCCCGGAATAGTACCGATTGTGTCTCAAGAGAATGCAGAATTAAGATTTGCTACCAAAGATCTCTTATATCTCCGAGTAACTGAAGCTGTCAGCCCTTTTTCCCAGATATTTTTTCCCTTGCTTCGTGTGTGTACAAGCAAAAGAGAGCAGAAATTGATTTTGTGCACCCTTGAGTGGCCTGGGATCAAACAATGCTGTATTAGCCAGCATAAAATCACCAGGTTTACAACTTCAGCTTAGTGTTACAAATAAAAAAGGCTATTGAAAAATCTTTTAGCAATAGCTCAAATGCAAAATACAGAGCTGCAAACTGCCCTCCCAGCTCCACCTCTTCCCTCTTCTCTCCCTGCTAAATACGTAAAGTGGGGAGTGCTTGATCCCCAGTGCCTCAGAGCAGAGAATAGTTGTTTCATCTCTACTGTAATGTGGATGATATTATATTTTTTCTTGCAGTGATGCCTTTTTGTTAAGGTTTGGCATTTTTTTCTGAGTACTTAGTCTTAAAGAACACTTTGTCTCTTCAACACACCATGCAGTGAAAGAAAAGTATTGTTTTCTGCATTTTACATGCTGGCAAATCAAAATGTACTCTTTTCCACATTGCTTCAAAAAGTGGGTAGGAACCAGTGAGATGCCACTAGCTGTCACCTTTCTACACACTCTGAACTCTTCACCAGCCTGCCTTCCCTGCCATCAGGCACAGAAATTGCAACCACACTTGTGAGCTCTCAGATAAAGAAATAGGCTTGGGCTGTTTCAGACTGGGCAGTGAAATTCAGTATCAGCCTGTGGAAATCCTGGTTTCCATGGCACTCACAATAGCCCTGAAAGGAAGCAGGAAGAGGATGCCATAGTCTCATAGTGAATCTGATGATTTACCCCAAGGCTGGCTTTGCTTTTCTTGTGGGCTATCCACCCACTAAACAGTGAAGTTCTTGGGAGGAAAAAAGTATACACCTGAAGACCTAAATTAATGAGGTCTACTTCTCTATTACAAATGCACCTCATCTTGGCAAATGAAACTGTTTTGTTTGTTGAAAGACTATGAAATGTTGCATCTTGTGCTATCACCACTTAAGCAGAAGATGCAAATTCTTTTCATTTGTCTTTAATGGAACATTAACTGGAAATATAATTACAAGGGAGAGCTAATTACCTGCAGGTTTGCCAAACTGCAGATGGAATATATGCACCAGACTGCAATCTGAAGGCTGAAAATGATGTGAATGTAAGTGCAGTTTAGTGTGTGGAAAATTTGAATTGAAACCAAATGAAAAGAAGAATGAAATTTCCTGCAAAGTCCTGACACAGGACTCCAAAGGAAGCAGCCCTCACTGCACTGTTGTTCCACCTGTCTCTCCCTCAGTCCTCAGATCTTCTGTGCCCCTGAGTATTTAAATAACATCCACATTGGTTCAGGTCAAAATGCATCTCATAGAGTATTTTTGCTTCACCATTGCCTTAAGCAGACCCCAAGGAAGAGTAAGAACAGAGTGAGTCAGGATATGTTACATCCAAATACACTGTCAGCCTCTTACTATTTTCAGCTCAGGGAATTTCCTGAGTTTGACGTGGTTTGTCTATTAGTAACACTCAAAGGGTGTCTCTTCCTAGTATTTGTCCAGTCTCCCCTTGAACTCCTGATCCACTTCCAGCCTTGTTCTGACTCCCCTTAATCTGAATGAATCCTACCTCATTTCCTCTAATTGTGGTCCTGCAGAGACTGGAGGGTGGGGGCAGGGGGAGGGAGTGACACTTTTAAAATAAATTGTTTTCAAGTTCTTACTGCTGTGCTGGCCTTCCTAGCATGAGTCTGCAACTCCAGCTGCAGAACTCACCCTCTACTTCCCCTTACTGCTTGTCAGAAGACGCTGCGCGCAGCAGCCATCAGCCCCGGGAAAGCAGCAGGACACCGAGCTGGTAGGAATTAAATACTTCAGACTGGATTCGGTCCTCAGACCCTGGGTGTAAATCTGCACTCTCTCCTTGTAATTTGAAAGCATTATTCTGGATTTGCTCAGTCATGGCTGAATTCAGCATCAGGCTTCTTGTTTTTCAAAATCATCTGGTTTCCAGGACACAGCAGGGAATGTAACAGCAGGAGTGAAAAGAAAATGGGTTATTTTATTAGCAAAATGCATTGCTATTCTAACAGGTATTTCTGCAACGTTTCAATTCCTTCAAGAATTTTGCCTTCTCACACACATATGTACATATAAATGTACACAGACATATGAGTATATAAATATTTCAACCTGACCACTAGAAGCCAGCCTGTTTTGTCAGAAAGAAACTACTCTGCCCCATTTTCCACTTCTCTTTTTATTCTTTATTCTCTGACATAATCTCAAAGTTCTGACAATTAATTCCCTTGCAGCTGTGCTGAACTGCACACTGTTGGTTAGCAAACCCAGCCAAGTCACAGTGGTCTTTGCTTTGTTGGCAGCATTGAATGATGTCCTGTAAAGGATCTGAACTTTTCTTCATCAGAAAGGATGTTCACATCCTGATACTATTGGAAAATTGGGAAGTACCCACCCACCAGATAAAAAAATTAATTTCTGATTACAATTACTTATCGAAACTATTAAAAGAAGACATTTTGGTTTGTTTCTGGCTGTTGGCATTTTAGATTTTGAATTTCCTCAGTTCATTAAAGGGAGCAAAAATTAAGGGAAAGAAAGGCTTTTGAGACCATTTACTTCCAGATATCAAAACGAAACTGTGTGATGCATGTGCCCACTTCTGCCTCCTGCTCCCACCCTGAACCACCCTTCCCCCTAGGCACTGACTCTCTGGAGGCCTGAGTTCTGTCCCACAGAAAGGCTGTAGCCAAATCTGCCCCAATACCATTAATTTTCTTCTGATGTGAATATTTTCTTTTCAGGACTTTGAAATTGAGATGTCTCTAAATGAGTTCACAGAAGGTTTTGAAAGAGATTTTTATTACATCAATCTTATGCCAATTTTGAGAGGCAATATTTGCAGTTCTAGTAATTGCACAGGAAAGACAGTTTTCAAACATGCAGGCTAGGCCTTCCCTCAACAACATGAATTATATGTCAGATTATCACTAGATGATCATGCCCCATATTGCAGAAAAGTTTGCAAGCAACCTTGCAGTCTGCACTCCCAGATCTATCTACCAACTTGGTTCTTATGCTTTGGCTCTGGGAGAAAAAAAGCAAATATGTCCAATCAAACTGGCAGCTTTGGCAACAACAGGACTTTTTTCCTCAGCTGACATCATCTCTTTTCTCCAACCTTCTATAATTTCCTTTATCTGGTTTGCAAAATGAGGGCAGGCAGGAGAGGAAGAGGCTGCGCTCTTGACTGCAGTGGCAGGAGTTGGTCACTCCCTTTGTTGCCTGGCACTGCGAACCAGAAACAAAGGGCTTGGGGAAGAAAGATTCACCAAGCTGGATGTGAGAGACATTTCTCTCTCCAGAGCTGTTCTTTTCTGTGATTTTACCAAAACCACAGCTGTGGAAGTAGAGTGCTGTATAAGGGCACAGCATTGAGCAGATGCAAAAATGTTCCAGCTCCAGGAAAACAAGGTTGCCTCCCATCTCTGCCTTCAGCCAGCCACCACTAGCGTATCAGGATTGCTGTAGATCATGCGAGCAAAGAAACATACAGCAGAAGTGAGGTTGTCCCAGCTGAAACAAAATGGCAAACCTGCAATGAGCCTAGCCAAGTTGCAGAAAGATTAGGTGGCTGGTGCTCACTTCAAGCTGGTTGAAAAATGGCTTGTTGAGAGTTTAGTGAAAGCAACACAATTTCTCAAAATCATTTGGCTGGTTTTGGCTGTTGGTGTCTTCTTGATCAGGTGAGAAACAGATCAATGCAATAAAAATATCTAACCAGTTGAAGAAATCAGTCTGTTAAAAATGAGTGTGCATCCTTGGGCGAGTACAGCTATGCACAGGTTTCATTTTTTACAGGAGCAGAGCCTCAGAGACCCACACATTCACACATACTGAAATTTACTACGGTCAACAATCCCCTTTGGTAAGTGAAAAATCTCTCTCTGGTCCTGTACAAGGCTAACAGCTGGCAAAGTGAAGACCTTGGAAACAATGTTTTCCACAGCAGTGTGGGTTTTCTGTCACAAAGGAAGCTGAATAATCTATCAAATATATAAATCTCATGCATCTTAAACCAAAAGATATTCAGGGAACAAACTGTACGTTCCCACATATGAACACAGTGCTTAACATATTGTGGGTGATACCAAAATTCAAATAAAAAACAGAGAAAATAAATTGACATAATTTGCTTCTTTGTCAATGTATAAGAAAACTGACAAGAATAAAAGAACATACACTTTGTTGTCATTAATTCTTTGGTTTAATAGCCTTTTATTTACTTAGGTGTAGAACACTTCAGAACTAATGAATCCATCTATGCATTCTGGGTGCCTGTGACATTTGAAATCTTATAAAATAATGCAGATCTCAGGTTAGTCTCACCCTCCAACACCTCAGCTTCTTAGACAGCTAATAAGATCAACAGCAGGTGACACTGCATGTGACAACGGCTCTAGGGAGAAAATTCTCAAATCTACCTGGAGCTGGACTGAAATCTCTCATTAATTTCACATGGATCATCAAAGAGCATCTGTGAGGTAGCAAGTTTGTGGATGGCACAGTCCTGCTTGCCAGCAGAAGCCTTCCCTTCAGCACTATTTATTTCCAAAATAAATAAACTCCCAAATTATTCAATCCTTTTTAATTTTATAATTAATTCAATTATTAAAAAGCTGTGTCATAGGCAACCTGAGGGCACCCCCGATGCATCCTTTCAAGACAGAATTTATTGGGTCAGCAACTTCTGACTCCTCCTATCCCATTTGGCCACCTCTATAGCCAGCAGGTTAGCAACAGGGAAACACACCTTGTGTGACAGTAACTGGCCCCTTTTTGAGGTCCCATTTTGCACTGCCAAACAGAAAAGAAGCTTTAACGCAAGTGAGAGCTAGACCAAAGGAGGAGAAGGAAGCCACATTTAAAGCTTTTTGTAGTCAGTGAGTTTTACTGTGTTCTGGCTTTAACAAACCTTTGCAGGAGGTGGTCTGTGTGGTTTTGTGACCCAAAACGTTCATTATAAGTTTAGGGGGTTGGGTGAAAGAAGACATTTGAGAAGAAACTGGGTGAAAGATTCACACATATCTTTGAAAGCTCCATAAAGTTTTCATTGAACTGCATGGTTTCTAGTCTAAAGTAGGATTTCCCTGGAATTTTCCAGTAAAATTTCTAAGAGCTTGAATTTTTATTCATCAGAAATAAAGCAGAAATAAAAGATCTTGTATTTTGAACCACCTTATTTAATTATTTTAGTTTATAAAAAAGTTTTATAAAAATTTCAGCAGATTGTAGCATCAATATTTTCTGATATCTTAGAACTTAATATAAGTAAGACTGCAGTTACAAAGTTTCATACTCCCCCCTTCCCCCTCAAAAAAAGGCTCTGCAATATCCATATAGAGAAAGAAGAAAAGCAGAGACCATTAAATATTCTTCTGATAAAAGCAGTACTACTGTTAGAAATTTCTAGGTTTGAATAGTCCTCATCACATTCCTCTTACAAACTTAAGAATATACTTTATAGCAATTTCATAATGTAGCTATCTAAAACTTCTATATTAAGCCCTGGATTCAAGCAGGTTTTTTTTTTTGGTTTGTGGTTTTTTTTTTTTTTTTTTTTTTTTTTTTTTTTTTTTTTTGTGACTTTACAGGTACAATTGGTACATTGCTCCTGGCAGACTAGCAAGATAGCACACAGGAATTATCTCATTTAACTGTAGATCAATGCCATGACTGCAACGATAAAATTGTAGGAAAATTGTACAGTAACTACAAGGTTATTATCAATCACTTTTAGTTCTGCAATGGCACAGGAGAGAGGACAGATACTGTAATAGGCTCTCTGCTGAGTACTTTTCATTAATATACTCTTGTTTTCTTACAGTCTTGCACATCCCTTACTCCCAATGGTTACTTTTGTCTTGCTTGTGATAAAAGTAGGGAAGTCAACCCAGGATCAGATAAATATATCAGGGTGTGTTGCTTTTCTTCTTATGGACCAAAAGGCTTATTTAGTTATTTATTATTTGCTAGAAATGTATCACAGGGACATTTAATAAAATCAAGATGTTTCTTTCTCTTGTTTGGTAATTATTAGGTCAAAGCCTTAAGTGGAAGACAAACTAAACTGAAGGTCCATAGCAGATTTCCAACGTAGGCAGGTGTTCCTTTACTGAACATGGTAGCTTTACAGAGGCCAAATCAAATCCCAGTCTTAAACAAGTGATCAGATTTTAACAGTCAATGTGTGCATACAGGCAGGAATGGAGCCATACACTTTTTCACTGTTGTGAAAGTGATTTATTAATGAAATTCTATTTATCAATTGTTGCAAAATAATTTAAAGGTTCAATGCAATAGTTGAGAAGTGTAGGCTTTACTCTTTGATAAAACAGATTTTTTTGCCCATCTCAAATTTTTCATTTCAAAATTGCCTCTTTAAAAGCACTTATTTCACACCTGACCAAAATTCTTTACTTCAGGCAGTCCTCTGACTTCAGCTCTGTCACAGTCATGGTAGAATTCAATGTTTTGGGCCAGGGAAACAGTAAAACAAAAGTGTCAAGGATTTTGTTCCAAGGGCAAGCTAAGTACAGTAGTCAACTGCCATAGTATTTCTTCTTGCCTGCATAAATTTCATTTTTCCACTGTAAAGGGAGGAAGAGGAGGGACTTCCTGCACAGTAAAGTGGCAAAGTTATTCTGATTGTCAGTACAAAAGTGGGTGTCATTCAAGAAAGAGCTTCCCAGTGATGATCTCCAAATAATTCAGAATAATTTTTCAAAACTCATACCTAACATTATTTCACAAAGCTATTTTAACACAGAATACTTCCTAAGACTTGATGGAGATGTATAGGGATACAATAAAAACTCATAACAACTACATCCTTAAAAAATACTGTGGTTTTTGTGAATTCATTTTGTAGGCTGACCGTTTGACAAACTTTGAATCTGGGATCTCAGGTTTTTTTTTTTTTGTCAAAAAATACAAAGAAAAAGTTCTGCCCAGAGATTTAGTTCAGGACAAAACAAGTCTGCTAGCCAAGAAACCTCACCACTAATCTGCTGAGTGACTGCAGGCAAGTTGTCTGCTGTCTATTCCCTCTGACATGTGACCTCCACCTATTTAGAACACAAAGTTATCTGTTAGGTTTGCCACCCACCGTGTGTTTCTGTAGGGCTCAGAGACCTCAAGACCCTCATTCCACATGGCCCTGTAGGTGATGTGATGACTATAAAAATCTGTTAAATGGATTTTTACCATCACACCATTTCCTAGTGGAATTTTGTCTCAACCAAATATCCATTTCCAGCAATGAGCCAAGGCAAGTCCCCAGGTGTAAGAAGCTCTCCAGCTGCCTAGAAACTGAAGCTACAGAGAGTTGCAAGTATTAAATACCTCCCCAGGATCCTTATAGCCTTTTGTTCCCATCTCTTTTCTTATTACCCTTATACAGTTCTCTTGTACAGCAGATAGAAACATGAAAAATGTAGAAAAAAAATCAAGCTTGCCTTAGACTTGACAAAACAGGCACATTCACACATCACTAATATTGATATATTTATAAAATATATTTTGAACACAGAATGATGTAGCTGTTCTAAACAAAGCAGAAGTCTGAGGTCAGAAAACTTCCCCAAAGTTATGATTAAGGATGTGAAGTTCAATTGATTTGCATATAGTCGGCTGATAAAATCATCTCCAACAACCAACTTGTTTATCATAAAAAATGGCATCCTTACATAAATGTGCTCATCAGAACCCCAATATCCTAAACCCACTGAAAAATGCAAACCTGATTCCTCGAAACAAAGAGCTGCCCTTTGTGAAGGTCCACCCTGTATCTGGGTCACCACAACAATAATTACAAAGCTGCTCACACACAGTGTTATCTGAGGCACCAAGGGGACCTGCCTTGCACAAAATAGGAAGCAGAACACAGTACACTGTATTCCACAGGGCCATAAGGCAGGTAAGCATCGATGAGTATTGAGATTAAATGACAGGCACAGAAACAAATGCTAGTAAGCAATAGGATCACTTCATAATTTGCCTCACTGCCCATAATGTCTTTTCAGGCCACATAAGCTTTCCATTTCAGTTACATCAACTATAACACCAGCCTTAACCTTGGTACAGGCTATTTTTGCAGGTTTATTTTTTTCCTCCCCAGATGGCAAGTTCTTTCAGCAAGGTTCCTCTCTTCTTCACTGTTTGCAAACAAGGCAGCCCTCTCATGTTTAGAAACATTTATGTATGTTCATGGCTGTCATGCTGACTTCAAAATAGATTTGTTGCAAGGAAAGGTTAATGTGTGGCACCAGAGCTCGAGGAGAGCTATGTGGAAGCATGCCTCAGGTACCAACCACTAAGGCAAATAGTCCAGCAATTAATGCAGAGAAAACTGACTGTTGAATACAGAACACAGCCTTTATGGAAGTACTAACAGGAGGCTTGAAAAGTAGGAGCACATGAGCTGCTTTAATCTCATGGTTCCTCTGAAATTAAGTGCCCCATTAATGGTTACATGTCCAGTGTGCAGGTGAGACTGTTATCAAATCCATCACTATTCAGTCTAAAACCCCAGGGTGAAATTCTGTGCTGCGCAACAAAAAAATTACAGCTGAGGAAGAGGGAGCTTTGATGGCTTAAAACAGCCTTCTTATCATCCAACTTTTATCTGTCCCAGGAGCTATAGCTGGCATCGACCTGTTTTATGCCCTACCACCTCATCTTTTACTAAGGCCCTTCAGAACAGAGGGAACATTGCAATGAAGTACAAGAGCTACTGTCCAAGGATGTATTTATTTCAGTCAGATGTAGTGAAGAAGGCATGCTCAGTAGAGGAGAGATGGGAGATAGAACAAAATTAGGGAACTGAAGAGCAGCTGTTCAAATTAACTCATTGCATCTGTCTAAAGTCATACAAAAAGATATAATTTCACCCAAGAGCAATCCTTCCAATTGGCAATTTATTTTCTAGAAATAATTTAATGACACACAACTACTTGAGTGCTGGTACTTTACATACAAATAAAAATGGCAAGTCTTTGCACTTCAGTGTTGTCATCTAAATTAGACTTTTGAGACCAAGTCCTCTGTGGGTATAAATTAGCATAACTCCACTAATGCTAGAGGAATTATTTATGCACCAGAAGGGGAAATAGTATAGGGAAAAGACATTTTTTGACTATAAAACACTAGCTCAGTCCTGATTGTTTTTATTTAAATTATTAATCCTCTGGGCATCTCCAGTGAATAGATTTTACAACATTTGTAGATCTGGAGGATGCATAAATAGACTCATGAACTGATAGGACAAGCCTTTTAGCTCTCAAAAAGATGAAGAACAGGACTGAACCATGTAGGACAAGGGAAATATATTTATATTATAAACATATAATATAAAGGTTTCTAGGTGGCTTATGCAAAACTCCTGCAATTTTGGCTTTAAAGGCCACAATTGCCAACAGGGAAAAGGGTCATAAAAAATAGACATCCTCACGTTTAGAGAAAAAAAAAATTCCTTTACTATTAATTATTGTCAGAGCCATTGTATTCTCTGAACTTCCAGTTCCCTTGGTGGAGAACTTAAACCTTTCTAAAGGGAAGGGACAAGCAGCAGAGCATGTTCCTCATGCCACTGGTATGTACCATTGGTATCCACATATGGGATGTAATCCTCTGCAACAATGCATATGAATCACAAGACAGCAGCAAAAAATTAAACTTTTTTTTTTTTTTTTTTTTTTTTTTTTTTTTTTTAATTATGGGATTTAAATCCTTGTCCAAGAAAAATTTAAATGGTGCAAGTAACAAGTAGAAGGAATCATGCCTCTGAACTGTCAGAGAACCCAGGACACGACACATCAGGATCTCTGGACTCAATCACATGGCTGCATTCAGCACTGCCTTGAGGCTAAAGCATTTGTACTTTATTGCAACTGGCTATGATCCCTTCAAACAGAGGCACTACCACTGGGCTAGTCATCTTTCTCTGGTACATTGATGGTGCTTAAAATACATTGTTTTGTAGGTTTAGGGTTTTTTCCTTTCCTTTTTCTTCTCAGGAGACATTAGGTAATGATACTTTTACCTACTGATGTGCATCAAGACATTTCTATTGTGAAATGTTCCTTGGGAATGCTGGAAAGCCAACAATTGTGCTCCTATTTTCACACCTCTAATTCCATTTATTTCAAAGTAGTGTTGACGCATTTTCTCTTCTCAAAGACTATCCAAATGGACCCCCAAAAAGCAAATAAACAAGAAGAAGGTGGTGTTAAAAATACACATTAAAGTATTTAAAAGGAAAAAAGATTTGTGATAATAGGAGGCTAGGCTTTTAACAGAGGCATTAGCAAGGGCTTTGTCCTCTGAATTTCTACTGAATATGCTCTACAAGGAACATTTTACTCATCAGTTATGTTCTACAAGTAGAATGACAGCAATGTTTATCCAGAATGTTGAATTTCTTAAATGGGGGTCCTATATCACCCCTTTTATTATAAAGTGTTGTTATTATAACCTAAGTGGCTTAAAAATTTTTACAGATGAATAAGATATGGCATTTATTATTAGTCTAGGCAGTAGTAAACAAAATTCTAATGTGAAAAGCTGTGCTTTTTATGGGTTTGGTTTCTTTCTTTCAAAGAGGAGGGATGGCATCTTTCCTTAACTGAACAAGGTTTTAAATGCAATGAACATAAATGCACAAAAATGCTCTTAGTGGTTGGATATCAGTAGATCATTTTCTCAGATTTAAAAAAAAAAATCATGTCCAAGATTATCCGTCTTTAAACTGTGACTATATAAGGTAAACTAACAGAAAAAACATTTACTATGATTTGGGAAAGGGCTCCAAATATTGGTATGGTGCATTTTAAAACATAATTCTCCATAAATTCAATCTATTCACATATATCTGCCAGATGAAAAAGAAATGTTAGTGAGCTAAAAATCAAAAAGTAAAATGAAAGAGAAATAAATTTACTTTACTGCATTTATTAATGAAAATATGAACCCTGTGAGATTAGTAGGTGGGGACACATTTATTAAATACTGATGAAATAAAAAGAATTTCAGTACAAAATTATTCTGTGGATGATTTCATTTATCTGGCATTGAAAATTATCTAGGACAGAAGTTTAATACAGTGAGATGCTTGTGTAATAAGTGTGAATAAAATGGATTCATAAAATTCAAAAAGAGGAAGAAAGCTAAAAAATTGTGTGCTTCTGTTATGCTGCATTACCAATATATGGTGAGGAGGGAGAGGGAAAGGGAGAGGGCGAGGGAGATGGAGAGGGAGAAGGAGAGGACCTACTTGATTAAACAACCTTGAATGTGTGGGGTAGGATTTTAGCACATTTTTACAGTTTAGGTACCAGTAAGGAAAGGAAAGCCGTGACACACGTATCTGTTCTTTTACCTGAAAAGGAAGCTGAACAGACACACTCATGTGTACAGTGTTTCAGTATACAGAAATCAAAATTTATGGCAGGACTACAAATCATATGATTTTCTGCCAATGTATATGGATTTTCTACAAGGAAAGGAAACTAAAGTTTTCTTTTTCCCAACAAAAGTATTAAAAACTTATTGAAATAGTTTTTGGGGTTTTTTTTTGGTTTTTTTGTTTGTTTGTTTGTTTTGGTTTGGTTTTGTTTTTTTTGTTCAAGCTGATAATTTATATCTTCATCAGCAGTAAAGATGAAGTCTTCAGAAATCCCCATTATTCACCTTGTTGTAAGAAAGGCATGGGGCATGCTCTGCGATTAGACTGTCAAAATAACCAGTTTTCATCTTTGTGACTTGTGTGTTTGCAGAGGGCAAAGGACAGTCTTCCACAATTTCAAGACATCAAACAAAGAATCAACCTCTAACCAAGCACAACCTGTTTTAAATAAAGGTTTGAAGAAAAAAAGGCTGTGACTGTTGGCTTTGATGGTCCAGCATTTCTTATGTCTCTGAAACGTGTATGGATCTTCTCACCTGTGCCTCTGGTTCCTGTTACAAAAAATGTTAAAGAAGCAAAGTGGTTCATGAACAAGGCTCTGTTAGAGATCCCAGAATACAGTGTGCCCTTCAATTACTGGCATTGCAAGAGCTGTGGAAACAGAAGGACCAGTTTGCAATTGAATTTTTACTTTTCTCTTTGTCCTGAAAGAATTTGCATGGCAATATTTAGTTTTTCTAAATTGAAGGAAAACAAAATTTCCCCATCCATACTAAGTAATTCCATTAAATATTTACTTATACCTTTTTTCCTGAATATGTTTCTACTTCAGTAGAAATTATATGTACACAACAGAAATGCATGGATCCCCAGACCTTTATCTTGGGGATTGATTTGAAAATTAAATTGTGTTTATACCCATTTCTATGAAGGAATGAACTTCATCCTTGATATGTATATGGCCAAATTTCCAGACCCCATGAGATTCCTGAACAAGGTTAAGAGACTGGCACATGCCACATACCTGGGGGACCCAAAAAGGCAAACACTAGAGCAGATTGTAGGCCAGGGATGAAAACAGTTGTCTGAGAGTGTTGGTTTTCCTCTAGGCTTTAGGTTCCTGGATGACACCTAAGCTCCAGCCTTCCTTGCCAAAGCATTTCCTTCTGATCCAGGGCTGCACCTCATCCTTCAGATCTTGTACCTGTATGGCTTTGCAGAGTCCAAGTCAAGACATCCATGGCCCCAGAGTTTTACTGGAACTGCTGATGGGTGTTGTCTACACTAGGAGCTACAGCACAGTGACCTTTTTCCTACACAATGCACTAATGACAGCTTTATTGTGAAAAAAAATGTCTATCATTCGCCTTGGGTTAATTGCTATGTCACTGGTGGAGTTCAGCTCCAGATTAAGGAAGAAAAATGTACATAACTACATGTATCTGTCTGCATGTTTCACATGTCCTTGCTCTGATTATAGTCAGGAAACCTCCACAATGCAGCTAAAAACTGCATCCAGCTAATCACAAAGTGTCTACTTGGCTCTCTAGGCACCACTGAGAGTAGAGACCAGAGTGGAAACTTACAGAGAGAGGTGTAGTCCACATCTCTAATATGTGGCTACCTAAGCAAAGGCACCTCTCTTTGTGGCTCTGCTGAACCAGGCCATCCATCACTGCAGCATGCTGGTCCAGCTTTGAAGAGACACGCATGCCATTTTCCTCTTCCCAAACAAATATTCTGAATTTGCACTTCTTGGAAATAGTTTCAATTCCATTAAAGCAAATGGAGCTGTATTTCCTTAAACCATGCCTGCATGTGTCCCACAAGGCTCATCTGTCCCAGCCCAGACATTTTAAGACAGGACACAGGAATCAAAAATGTGTACACAGGGGAGGAGCTGGGCAACAGCAGAGCAGTTGAAAGTGTGCTTATAGTACAGGTTTCAGAAAGGAAAATACTTAGCACTGCTTAATGTGCTGGCTAACTGAAGCCAGCTAAAAAGACCATATGCTCTGTCAGGAGTCTTCATACAAGATAGGAGGTTTTGTGGCTACATCTGAATGACACGACGTGTTGAGAGAAACCCAAGCATGATATTTTGGTTAGGGGTGCATATGATGTATATGCAAGTAAAACATTTGTAAAGTTTTTTTTTTTTTTTTTTAAATCAACAAATTAGTGTCTCAGATTGTCATGTTATTACAATTGTGCTGTACCTGCAAACAGTGTGAGAAGCTGCATTTACATTTGAAAATTGCAAATTACATTTGTACATTTGAAAATGTATTTACATTTGATAAAGATATGAAAAATATGATGGCAGCACTTGGCAATGTGTCTTTTGAAATAAGCTGGAAGAGCCCATTAATTTGAAGTTAGTTAGCATAATGGTTTATGCCATTAGGTATCAAATCTCTTTTTGTAATTACAGAAGAGATCACAACCAACAAATAACAAAATTGTCTAGGTGCTCAGGAAAAACAAATTAGTTTAATCTACAGTCCACAGACATTTGAGAGCCATATGTTACTGTTGCCTTTGTTATTTTTGAAAGCTGCTATGATTTATTACTCTAAACATATAGCGACAAATTGAAAACATGGATTAAAATGTCTCCTACTTGACCTTTTCAGAGCTATCCCACGAATATAAATATTTATTTTATGGATTCAACAGCTTCTGATCAAGTTATATATTTTGAAAAGTGTTCTTAGCATTATTATTCCACCATTCAAATTACATAGTTCCACGATAAATTTTGTAGGCATTTTATGCTAATATGCTCCTTACAAACCGTTCCATAACCCCCATGAACTCACACTGGATGAGTGGTTGTAGAGGCATATGATAGTCTGTAACTTGGTGATCTTTCCACTTTAACAATACAAGAAATCCCCTCTGGCATCAACCTTTCACCTGAAACAAATCTTAACTTCTATTTATTCATTCAGAGATGAGAAATCAGTCAGCTATTGTAAATAAAAGAGGAATGCATAACAACAAAACAAAAACAAGCAGTTTCCCCTTTCCCTTGGATTTTTATTCCTGTTTACATTTGTAATATTTTCATTCTTAGCCTTGCCCTTATTTCTCTCAGGCACTGCAATCTCAGTGAGGATCTGGGTTGTCTTCACTTGGCACAAAGCAAAATAAAAGACAGTGCTAAGATGCAGTGATTGGAGACAAATAATAGAGGAAGCATATTGTCCCAATGCAGCCACCAAATAGTCTATTCTCCCATCTGTGCCTCATCTGGTTGAGCCATGGAGGGAGAACAGATTACTTAATTGTTTTTCAGTGTGCATGTCTGCTGTAGGATCAAGCACAAAACCAGCAAACCTTTACACTCATAAGAAGAATTCATGAGGTTATCAGATTTTTTTACTCCTTGTCCTGCAAGGCAGAGAAAACAGTCTGGTGTCTCTGTGCTGGTTAGTATTATATCACTCATTATAAAACTAATCTAAATTCCCATTTATTGCAACTACACCAGTTTACCAATGAACAAGAACAAGAACACATTCTGGGAATTCTTATTTCAGCTGCCCTAGAAAAGGGATTTATAGAAAACCTTTCTTTTTAAAATTTGAGTCTAAGTTTTGCTTACACTGTGTCTTCTGTATCCTCGATGAGTTGTGACCTGCACAGAATGCACCACCTCCCCCTGTTACTCCCACAAATTTGTGGCCTCCAATATGCAATTTACTGATTTAGCCCACAGAGTGTCTTCTAAATGACATTTATCCAAAATTCTTTTCCAAGTGCTTTCAGTCAGCCTGAATATTCCTCTGCCTTGATAACCACCTCAGATGCTTTTGCTTGTTCTGTCTCTGGCCTTGTTTATAAAGATATTGTGCAGTAAGTTAGGGAATGAATTTACAGCTCCTTGCCACTAACTCTCTCTGTAAACACCCCTACAGCACACTTAATTGCCTTGGTTTGAAGCAACTTAATCTCCTCTCAATGCCACATGAAATATCTAATACTTTCTGCAAACTGAGTAACCACAAAAGAGGGCATGCAGGAAACCAAATTAGCTGCAAATTCACAGCTGAACACACTGCTTTCTGTAGAAAAGCCATCTATTTAAGTTAATTCTTTGCAACTATGTCGTGGTGATGATACACCAGCATCCCTGAGAAGAAGTTTCATTTGCTCTTCCTGCTTTCACTTTCACTGTCATTACTGTAGAGCTGGTGTCTAGTCAGTGAGAGAATCTTATTATAGTAACACCCAAATGTGACACACAGCAAGGATTAAAGTGTTATCCAACTTGTAAATGCATAAGCAGGCTCCCTGGAAACAGAATTCAGACTGATATTTTCATTTTCAAACCTGTATTTTTCTCCATCTGAGCAGTCAATTGAGCATCTTCCTTTCTAAGTAAGATCCAATTATAATGGGAGCTTGGATTGACAGGAAACATTATTATAACTGAATGAGCTGTCAAATCCATGATTAATAAGGTTTCTCATTTAGGTTCAACAATAGCAGCATTAGACTACTGCCATATCATTATTCAATAACTCATAGCATTCATAAAAAGGTTTATTTTCTGTTTCAGAGGGTAGACTGAGATGTTTCACATTCAGCTATTCGAATGGGCAGAAGTGGTTTCAATATTTCATGAGATGATTTTATCTCTATTTTTTTTCTCAATATGCAAACTAATGAAAAGCCTTATGCAAAATCTAAGCCTGCTGTTTGAGGATTTAGTTTCTGTTTTCCTTCTAGCCCCCGTGTTTTTGTATCCATATTCCTATTACTCAAACCATGAGAACAGAGAGGGAGTATGAATCGTGTAGGAGGTTGATAGCTCAGGTGTTCACACCATCCAATGCTGATGATATGGAGTAAGAGTAGGAGGCAGACCAAGACCTCTCTGGTCTGTGTGTTCAGCAAGGTACAAAGAACAGAAAAAGAGCAGATATTTCATGATAGCCACTATGTATTTATGCATTCAGCTGGCTCCAACAGGGCAGATTTTTTTTAAGTTACATGGCTTTTCACTTTTCTATGAGAGGCAATGAGGACAGGATAGTTATGAATTAAGATAGTCACAAAGGGAAAAGAATATTTTTAGAAAGAAAAGTGCTCAGCCTCAGCCTTTTTGTAAGAAAAATGCAATTCCCTCCATCCTATATAAATTCTGTTTTCCAATCCCATTTCACAGTTTGATAGAATGTAACTGGATATTTTGTTTTTCTGTTTCACTAGTTCTCAATTTCACCTTCCTAGGTTAGCTCCTTAATCTGCTCTTCTACCCAAATGGAGGTGCTGCTCCATCATTGCAAGTAGTATAAATGATGTGTCAGGATGACTTCAAAAATGACCTTTTAGTCCAGCATTTATTTATACATCATCAGTTATGTCTAACTATTTATAAAAGTATGATGTATCAATCAAAGATACAGATATATATAAATATATATAGAGATAGAGAGCTAGTTAGCAAGCTAGCTAGCTAGATGTAACCTATACAGTAGCTATCTTTTTTCCTCATTTTCTTCCCTTGCTGACACCTTTCATACCTGCACAAACTAATCTTTAACAAGCAAGACTTAGTTTAGTGTTATCATCTGTCAAGATCCCACAAGCTGGGAAAATTTATGGAGGCATTATAAGAAATGTCTGACTTTCCATCCATAACTCTTTTTGTCTTGAAACTGTTACCTTCTGTAAGCCAACTGGTGAAGACAAGGCTAAAGACATCAGATATACCACAGCATATGCAGAAGACAAGCACAAAGACCTGTGTCTACTATTAGAATAAGCTATGAAGTGGTTAACAAAAGACTGGTCCCCCAGAGGTGTTAATGAGCCTCAGGGTTAACACCTTGCTATGGTATAAATTCTTAAATAAGTTATTCTTTCTTGTTTCTTCCTCTTTCAAATATGCACACTTCAAAATCCATCTGTCCTAGACAACTGTCACTTGGGGTTTTTTACCTCTTTTGTAGATTTACTTCCAGCTAAAAACTTTAAACAAAGCTAAAATGTACTAATCTCCAGTAATTCCTTTGCTGGTATTATTATTATGATAATACTGTTGTTGCTGTTGCAGTAGCCAATGCACCAAATGCTTCATACATTAAAAAAGATCCTTGTATCACAATCATCACAAATATCTAAGATGTGAAAATGAAGCATTGTGTCCCATTTTACAGACAGAGAAGGCAGCTACATGAACAAGTTGCCACCTAGTAAATGAGCATGGATTTACAGCTCATTTAATATTCCATGGCAACTGTCTGTGTGGTTACTGCTCCAGAGTAAATGCGAGGTAGCTCTGACCCTTACTGAAAGTGAGGAAATGTATCTTGTATTTACCTGAGCTTTAAGAATCCATAAAAAGTAATTAATGAGCTGTAAATCCACAATCCCTCTTCACACCTGGCAGTTTCTTCATGTATCTGGAGGCAACGATATTTATGTGATTTGCCTGTGGTCACTGAAGCAGCACTTACAGAAGCAGTGATGTAAACCAGACCAACTGAGCTCCTGAAAACCCCTCTCCTCACACAGCCAAAATTGTCTTGTAGAGCTACTGTTCAATTGCTTGGCACATTTCCCTTCAAATGACAGTAATTCACAAGCAAACTCGACCACTTTTTCCTCATTAATACTGCAGAACATGCATTTACCACTTATGCAAAACAGATGGATCCCTAAAAGTAGCTTCCAGATACGGTTTCTTCATTCCACACATAAAATATTATTTATTTTTCAAGACTCTTAAATTTAAAGTTTAAAAGTGGTGCTTTGGGAATAGCTTTATCCTGGTTTATTAATCAAATTACAACTCCAGGTAATTAAGAGTCCAAACTAGAGCAGGGTCTAAGCAGAGTACATCATCTGTGCTGTCCATCATGGTGGTCCATGGCACACCACACACTAACAAAGAGCTTTCTTTATTTTCCTTTCTTTTCCCCTGGTGACTCCTATTAAATGATCCTCTACTTAGACTCTGTCACACAACTTCAAGTGGACTATTGATACAAACCACTGCCTATAGTCACTGCATACCTGGGATCACTGCTCTGATTTTTCAGTGTCACTACAGGAACCACAACAGACTTGAATACCCACCAAAAATGCACAAAAGAGTGCATTTTTACTCCTCTTGTTATTCTGTATAAAAAAATATATAAATCTGAACCACTACATCACAGCATATTGCCATGACATCTACTTACTACTAAAATTGTTTCATGTCCTGAGGCAAAACAAGATCAAAATGTTCAAATACCTTGAAAAAGTTTGGTGTAAGTTGTACACCTCTATGCATAAAGAAAAAAAAAAACAACAAAAAAACACTTCTATGGTAGAGACAATAAATACTTCATTTTTAGCCCTTAAAAGCTCCCTCATCATACTTTTTCATGCCATGTCTATGGACTAACACATTCAAAAAGTAAGGAAGGCCCAGGGCTTGGGCAGTCATTACAAATTTCAATGGATTTGATGAGTCTCTCCACAGCACTTTCTGATTCTTGATAACCACTCAATTCCTCACTGCAAGGACTCTCTGTAAAATGTGAACCATTGCCACAGGTCTTTTAAGATGCAACCCTGCTGTCACACTGACAGTAACTTTCTCATTTCTTTTCATGGGACATATATTTCAAAGCATAATCCCAACTTTCTGGATGCCTTCATTACCAGAATGCTCAGCTGACAGTACTGCCAAAGCTTGAATTTCATGAAAGAATGTCGAATGTGAATAGGAGATGTCACTGCTGTCCCTCACACTGACCTCATACAGCACTTAAGTGACTTTAGTGAAGCTCCTTCTTTTTCTTTTATTCCCCATCATTTTTTAGCAGTGGCTATATCAACATTAGTTGATTACACAGTGCCTGGAAAAATTCCCCGGACTTCATTTCAACCTGTGCCAACTACCCCTTTCCACACATTTCCTAGGCATGATCTGGTGGTTAGAGTACCCCAAGGTCCATTCCCACAAATAAGGAGACCAGAGGGTTACTAGCACGGCCACCATGCCAGCTGGCCTTCAGAGCCCAGAAAAGTTCCTGGAGGTGTTTGAGCAGAGAGGCTGGGAGCTGCCCAGAGCTCTGGCAGCTGGCTCTGGGGCATCCTGGGGCTGCCTGGCAGGTCACTGCCACTGCTGCAGACGGGCACTGCAGGAGTATGGGGACTGTGCTTCCTGCTGGAAATTTGCTGTGCTTTAGATTATCTCTGGCCACTTTCAACTGGAAAACTCTAGTGATTTCCAAACAGAAGTCCAAAATACAGTCCATAACAGGTAGTCCTTCAAAAGCTAATTATCCACAAATTTAATTTTCCAATTTTCTTGCTGTGAGGAGAAGGGCAAACATTAAAATGCAGCCTGCAGAACAGCTTTGTGGGAAGTCAGCCTTCTTGGAACCCCAGATGAAAAATAAGACATTCCTGTGTCCCCATTCCCCAAATTCTATTTTTGGAGAGTTATTCTGCTGCAATGGTTCCTGGAATTTTAGATTCGTTCTTCTACATTTTTTGTCCTGCTTCATAATTATACATAATTATATAATTTTGTTATGATTTTGTCCTAGTTTAGGGCAAATCTGGGAGAAAACCTCCAAAGGAAGCTCCCTCCGGAGATCAAACCCACACGGCCCCTCCCCCCAGCCGGTTCGGGAATGATTCCTCGGAGAGAAGTGGAAAGAACCTGTTTATTTAACAGGCACAGCCTCCCCCCCCCAGTACACAAAATGAACAATACCAGATGACAACACTTTTTCACAGCTCTGAAAAAGAGATGACAAATGCAGCGAGTCTCTCTTGGGGGTGGTCGCCCTGTTGTCACTCCCTCCGGCGCTGGGGATGGCTGTTGCCGGCCACAAGGTGTTCTCAGGTCCCAGTCCGGAGCAGGTCCCAGTAGTTACAAGAAAAAAGAAAAAAAAAGGAAAAAAACAAAGCAAGAGCGAAGCGAAGCAGGAGCAGGAGCAAAAGCAGCAGCCAGAGCTAGAGTCAAGGAGAAAAGAGAGCAGCAAAAAACAACAGCCACACTATGTACTGCCCCGTCTCTGTGTCCCGCCAGTCGTGGGGGGGGAAGCAGGCTGATAACAGAACCAAAACAAAACATTTGTCCTTCAGAGCCCGTCTCACAGGCACAGAACATAACATCCAACATAGCAGAACACACATAAATGGGGATACAAACATCACCCTAGGACATTCCACCCCTTATCCCCATATTATACTACCACACATCATACATTTTAAAACTTCCATCTGTCACTTGCTCAGACCTTCGACACTTACATGTTTCCTTCTCCATTTTTTCACTTGCCCAGACCTTCGACACTTACACATTTTCCAACAAATATTGATCATCTTCACCCCACAATCAGATCTCCCTGAGGTACACATCGTGTTGATCCATCTCTTTGCATTACCCACCAGGTGCAACCTGGTCCCTGAGCAAAGACAACCCCGCGGATGGGTTTGTCTGTACTCGAGGCAGACTTGATCCACACCGTCTTCCCTAACAAACCTCTGACATGCACCACTGGGACTTTATCTCCGTCTGCTGTATTCAAGGACTCAGACTGGGCAGGACCTGCTCGGTTGGTGGAACCCCGAGTGTTAACTAACCAAGTGGCCTTTGCTAGATGCTGCTCCCAATTTTTGAAAGATCCCCCACCCAAGGCCTTCAGCTGGGTTTTTAGTAATCCGTTGTACCTTTCTACTTTACCTGCAGCTGGTGCATGGTAGGGAATATGATACACCCACTCGATGCCATGTTCCCTAGCCCAGGTGTTGATAAGACTGTTCTTAAAATGAGTCCCATTGTCTGACTCAATTCTCTCAGGGGTACCATGCCTCCAAAGGACCTGCTTTTCAAGGCCCAGGATGGTGTTCCGGGCAGTGGCATGAGACGTAGGGTAGGTCTCCAACCATCCTGTGGTGGCTTCTACCATTGTGAGCACGTAGCGCTTGCCTTGACGTGTTTGGGGCAGTGTGATGTAGTCAACCTGCCAGGCCTCCCCATACTTGTATTTGGACCATCGCCCCCCATACCAGAGGGGCTTCACCCTTTTGGCCTGCTTGATGGCAGCACATGTCTCACAGTCGTGGATAACCTGAGAAATGCTATCCATGGTTAAATCCACCCCTCGGTCTCGAGCCCACTTATAGGTGGCATCTCTACCCTGATGGCCTGAGGCATCATGGGCCCATCGAGCTAGGAACAACTCTCCCTTGTGTTCCCAGTCTAGATCTATCTTGGACACCCCTATCTTTGCAGCCTGATCTACCTGATTGTTGTTTTGGTGCTCCTCATTAGCTCTACTTTTGGGGACATGGGCATCTACATGGCGGACCTTCATAGGTAGCCTCCCTACTCTGGTAGCGATGTCTTTCCACTCTTCAGCAGCCCAAATTGGTTTTCCTCTACGTTGCCAGTGAGCCTTTTTCCACCTCTCCAGCCATCCCCACAGAGCATTGGCTACCATCCATGAATCAGTGTAGAGGTAGAGCTTTGGCCACCTCTCTCTTTCAGCAATGTCCAGGGCCAGTTGAACGGCTTTGAGCTCTGCAAGTTGGCTTGACCCACCTTCTCCCTCAATGGCCTCTGCGACCTGTCGTGTGGGGCTCCAGACAGCTGCTTTCCACTTCCGGTTCATCCCTACAATACGACAGGAACCGTCAGTGAAAAGAGCATAGCGTGTTTCCTCTGGGGGCAGTTGGTTATATGGAGGAGCTTCTTGAGCCCGTGTCACTGGCTCTTCTTCTTCATCTCTGACATCAAAATTCTCACCTTCGGGCCAATTTGTAATTGCCTCCAGAATCCCAGGGCGATTTAGTTTACCTATACGGGCGCGCTGTGTGAGAAGAGCAATCCACTTGCTCCATGTAGCACTGGTGGCATGGTGGGTAGAAGGAACCTTGTCTTTGAACATCCACCCCAGTACCGGTAGTCGGGGTGCCAGAAGGAGTTGCACTTCTGTACCAATCACTTCTGAGGCAGCTTGGACTCCTTCGTAAGCAGCTAAGATTTCTTTTTCTGTTGGAGTGTAGTTGGATTCAGACCCCCTGTAGCCTCGACTCCAAAATCCCAATGGTCGACCCCGAGTCTCCCCAGGCACCTTTTGCCAAAGGCTCCAGGACAGACCATGGCTCCCGGCTGCAGAGTAGAGCACATTCTTTACCTCTGGTCCTGTCCTGACTGGGCCAAGGGCCACCGCATGAGCGATCTCCTGCTTAATCTGGGCAAAAGCTTGTTGCTGCTCAGGGCCCCAGTGGAAATCGTTCTTCTTGCGGGTGACCAGGTAAAGAGGGCTTACGATTTGACTGTACTCAGGAATGTGCATTCTCCAAAAACCTATGGCGCCTAGGAAAGCTTGTGTCTCCTTCTTATTGGTTGGTGGAGACATAGCTGTAATCTTATTGATGACATCCGTAGGAATCTGACGCCGTCCATCTTGCCACTTTACTCCTAGGAACTGAATCTCACGAGCTGGTCCCTTGACTTTACTCTTTTTGATGGCGAAACCAGCTTTCAGGAGGATTTGGATAATTTTCTCTCCTTTCTCAAACACTTCTACTGCCGTGTTCCCCCACACAATGATGTCATCAATATACTGTAGATGTTCTGGAGCCTCACCCTTTTCTAGTGCAGTCTGGATCAGTCCATGGCAGATGGTGGGACTGTGCTTCCACCCCTGGGGCAGTCGATTCCAAGTATACTGCACTCCCCTCCACGTGAAAGCAAACTGAGGCCTGCATTCTGCTGCCAGAGGAATGGAGAAAAATGCATTTGCAATGTCAATAGTGGCATACCACTTCGCTGCCTTGGACTCCAGCTCGTACTGGAGCTCTAATATGTCTGGCACAGCAGCACTCAGCGGTGGAGTCACTTCATTTAATGCACGGTAGTCCACCGTCAATCTCCATTCTCCTTCAGATTTGCGCACAGGCCAGATGGGGCTGTTGAAGGGTGAGTGGGTTTTGCTGACCACCCCTTGGCTCTCCAGCTCTCGGATCATCTTATGGATGGGAATCACAGCATCTCGAGTTGTTCTGTACTGTCGACGATGCACTATGGAAGTAGCAATTGGTACCTGTTGCTCTTCTCCCTTCAGAAGTCCTACTGTAGATGGATTTTCGGACAGTCCAGGCAAAGTGTTCAGTTGCTGGATGCTCTCTGTCACTACAGCCGCTATCCCAAATGCCCACCTGAGTCCTTTTGGGTCTTTGAAATACCCACTTCGAAGATAATCTATGCCCAAAATACATGGGGCCTCTGGGCCAGTCACAATAGGGGTTTTCTTCCACTCATTTCCAGTCAGGCTCACATCAGCTTCCACCAAAGTGAAATCCTGCGATCCCCCTGTCACACCAGCAATAGAAACAGATTCTGTCCCCACATGTCTTGATGGGATTAATGTGCACTGCGCACCAGTGTCAACTAAAGCTGTATACTCTCGTGGTTCCGATGTGCCAGGCCAACGAATCCACACGGTCCAGAAAACACGGTTTTCCCTAGCCTCTACCTGGCTAGAGGCAGGGCCCCTCTAAGCCTGGTTATCCTTCTTTCCTTGGGTATATGTTTTGGAGGTTCCTTCAAGGGGATCGGACATGTCATCATTATCATCATCATCCACTGGTCGATCGGTCTTGTCTGTGCACTTCCCACTTCGAGTGCTAGTAGCAACAGCCATTGGTTGAGGCTTATTATCTGCTGTAGCTGCTGCCTTAGGCTCACTATCTGGTTTGGCTGCTGGCTTTGAGCCCAGGGTGTTTGCTGTAGCCTGAGTGACCGGGATAACTGCTGATGTATCTCCCTGCCCCCCTTCCTCTGTCTGCTGTCCTACAGTATCTAGCAGTGTGCGATAAGCATATGCCAGGGCCCAGCTCACTGCAATGATCTTTTTCTCCTTAGGATCATCATGGTACTTCTCTTTCAGGTATTTCCCTACCTCAGCTGGGTTCTGAATTTGTTCATGGGGAAAGTCCCAGGCTATAGGGTCAGAGAATTCCTTCAGGATTTGGCCCATATCCTCCCATTTCCCACACCACTCAGGATTTTCCACACCTGGGTCTACTCCTGGGTCAGGGGTCTCATCAGCCCGTCTAGAAATCTCAGCCCTCATTCTAGAGAAGCTGCGGACTGTATAATGGAAGCTTACTAGATTAAAGACCAGAAAGATAGTCTCTTTAACATTCAGGGGAAACTGAATATTCTCAAACAGTGATGTGACAAACTCAGAGGAGAAG
This sequence comes from Sitta carolinensis, assembly GCA_032173965.1. Lineage (NCBI taxonomy): Eukaryota > Metazoa > Chordata > Aves > Passeriformes > Sittidae > Sitta > Sitta carolinensis. The sequence goes on from JAVUNC010000004.1 coordinate 52,945,699, forward strand.
AAGGAAAGCAAAGACTGAAAAGCCTCATCCCCTACTCCTCCCATAACAATCTGGGTAAATAACCATAGCCATGAACCATCCATACCTGGAACAGCCCCCAGCAGATTTATAAACTTCTTACAAATCACCACCACCAAGCCCAGCAGTATGGCTATTCTGGTCACTGCCCCTCTGCTGTAAAAACTACGTATTAGGGACAATAGTAGAACTATTTGAGGATAAGCAAATAAACCTAGGGACCATAGAAGTATTATGATCTCAAAAAACCCTAGGGACCAGAAATACAGGCAAGCCTTCACCCCAAGAGACATTATAAATTGAAAGCACATGACTATTAAATGCTTTATACCACCACCAAGTAGTAACAACCAAAATATACTCAAAACAGGGTTTTTCCACTCTCTCTCGAGCCTCGCGTTGGGCGCCAAATTTTGTCCTAGTTTAGGGCAAATCTGGGAGAAAACCTCCAAAGGAAGCTCCCTCCGGAGATCAAACCCACACGGCCCCTCCCCCCAGCCGGTTCGGGAATGATTCCTCGGAGAGAAGTGGAAAGAACCTGTTTATTTAACAGGCACAGCCTCCCCCCCCCAGTACACAAAATGAACAATACCAGATGACAACACTTTTTCACAGCTCTGAAAAAGAGATGACAAATGCAGCGAGTCTCTCTTGGGGTGGTCGCCCTGTTGTCACTCCCTCCGGCGCTGGGGATGGCTGTTGCCGGCCACAAGGTGTTCTCAGGTCCCAGTCCGGAGCAGGTCCCAGTAGTTACAAGAAAAAAGAAAAAAAAAGGAAAAAAACAAAGCAAGAGCGAAGCGAAGCAGGAGCAGGAGCAAAAGCAGCAGCCAGAGCTAGAGTCAAGGAGAAAAGAGAGCAGCAAAAAACAACAGCCACACTATGTACTGCCCCGTCTCTGTGTCCCGCCAGTCGTGGGGGGGAAGCAGGCTGATAACAGAACCAAAACAAAACATTTGTCCTTCAGAGCCCGTCTCACAGGCACAGAACATAACATCCAACATAGCAGAACACACATAAATGGGGATACAAACATCACCCTAGGACAGATATGTTTTATTATGTTATGTGCTTTCTGTGAGACAGGAAAAAAATGTGCCAGCCAGTTATTTCCTTACTGACATCAATGGCTTTTGGCTCACACACTCTGTTCGGGATTTTCCTTCTTATCAAGGGTTCCATATTTTTATGTGGTTCAATTTTTTATTTCTTCTGGGCATCCTCTTTATTTTTATGTTTTTTTTTTTCCTCTTTGTTCTCCAAGTAATTCATTTTTAGCTCTAAATTAAGCAATTTGCTTTTAACCAGTTGGCATTTTCATCAGTCAGCAAACCAAATGTTCATCTGTACCTTCCTTAATTCCATGTACTATATCAGCATTTCCTGTATCACTAATGCCTTTCTGCAATGAGACTTACACCTCAGATTGCCCTGCTGTTTCTTCAGGCAATTAGGTACTGCCTGTCCTTCTGGCAGGCACACTGGTATCTTCCCCACTCTATTTCAGTTTAGAGATTAACATCAAACCACAGTAAGTGCCTACTGCAGACTTGATGATTCTCTGTGGAAATTTTAAGCTTTTAATATTTTTTAAAAGAAAAAGTGGATACTGAGAATATCAGGAAAACTTCAGTCCTCTATTAGCTTGGGCTTTAGGGTTTCCTGTTCCTCTAACCCCTTCCTGTTGGTTCATTCAGAGTCCATAGGGTACCCAGCAGTCCTGATCTTCAAGCAGCATTGCTTGGTTTCTTCTGCAGAAAACCCCAGGATGTGAAGTGGGATGGCACATGTGTAGACTTCAGCCCAGCATAGTGTTAGGATGTGGATAAGTTTTCCAGAAAATGGTCGCGGGCCCCCAGATCCAAACACAGCTATAAGGATCTCTGCAACAGAGCATCATTACAAAATCCTTCAGCTTGGACTGTCCAGCCAACAAAAAAATTAAACTGCTTGACACTTGTCAGCACCTACACCCTGCTCCAGCTTCCTCTAAGATCCTAGCAGGAGACTGAACCTGTGCTGAGGTTTGGAATACATGCTGCTGGGGAAGGCAACAAAAGCCTGTGTGTAACTTGAGATGTCCCTGCAGCTCCTACTCCTTTATGCCTGTGACTTGACTTCAGCTCACTGCATGAGAGAAGAGCAAGAAGTGGAGACATGTTGGGAAGAAGCGAGGAACAGGAAAAGGCAAGCCTGTTGAAAGCAGTACAGGGGACTGGGGAACTGATATCATATAGGTTAGGGGTGGGGTGAAGGGCACATGAAAAGTGTAGCACGAGGGGACCCAAATGCATGGGCCTGGGGGAAATCAGGCATGCGTGCCACAGGATGGGTTTTAGGAGGGAAAGGAACCTGTGGCACAATGCGGACGTCATTTTCAGGGAAATGAGAAGCTGCAGCACAGGGACTTGGAGGGAACTGGGACCTGATTCACCTGGTGAGGCTGTGGTGGGGATGAGATTTTGAGACACTTTAGGAAATTGGCCGCAATGACAGTATGGGGTAGTCCTCAATTTGTAGAGCTGTACTTCCAGCCTTCACAGGTTATTTATTAGGACTTACAAAGCTACTAGAAAATGACAGGGAGAAACAATAGATAGAATGTGGGGAAGGAGGGGAAAAGAGAGGGTGGAAGGTGACATCTTGGTGAGTGGGAAACATCCTCTTCCGTGGGGACAGTAAAAAAAGTGAGGAAGAGGAAGCACAGGTGCAGCATCAGCAGCCACAATGCTGCACCTATCAGAGAGAAACCCTCCTCCTTATGTTTGCATATGCACATTTCTGCATCTGCTAATGAACCTCTTTTTTTCTTCCTCATTTCTAGAGCCAAAAGATTGTTAATTCCTGAAGTCTGTTTTTACCTTTTCTTTCCTGGCTGTCCAGGGTGCATTTTCTAATATGCTTTTGTTTAAGAAGGTTAGTTTCTTACTACACAGCAGAAATATTTGTGTTAAGTCTACTCTATAAAGGAACCAAAAATTCGAAAAATGCTCTGGAAGCAGAAAAGAAATAGTTATGAGGAAGAAAAGAAGACACTACAAGAAAACTCATTTGCTGAGAAATGCAGCTTATGTCTTATCAACTTAATTCCAGATAAGTCCTCATTTTGCTGTGAAGACAGATGTGATAAATATGTTAATGGCAGATTTTGATAGCTCAGTTTGTAGAACTGCAAAGCCAGATGGAAGTGATAATTTTTCTTTCCTTTTAATTTTGAAATAAAAAGCAAGAAAGTTCTTGGTATCTTAACACTGTAATGACTTTTGAAAGGACAATGGACCTTAGCACAAAATGACGATTAACTATCATGCCCTGATGCTCCTATTTTATTAAATTCCAGTTTCCTTGGCTGGAATTCTCTCAGCTTTCTTGCCAGAGATGGGCAGATTACTGCTTGTGACTGATTTTTCCAGTTCCACATTCATAAAGTTATTTAGCAGCAATGCAGCTGGTGGATATTTTACTGATGCTACCCTTGCTTAGGTTAGATAAATGACTAAACAGACCATTGATAACAGCATTGGATGGCACTAACCTCTTTTGCTCCTTATCAGGTGCGATATACTGACTTTTTTGTCCTTTAAGCAGTGCCTTTATGGTCTTAATTTTGGCTTTCCATGCATTGATTAAGATTGCATTCAGCAATATTTGGTGTGGACCCTTTGTTTCAATTTAATACAAAACCATTGAGGGACATAGATTAACACCTTCTTAAATGTGTAGGATATTCACTGCTTGAACTGATAAGCAAAGAGAAATCTAGAAAACTTCCTGCTTGAATGGTTTTGAAGGGGAAGAAACAGTAGGCTTCCAAGCAGGTAAAAAAGGAAAACTTGTCAAGGAAGTTACTAAGTGAAAACTTGGTTTGTCGTATTTGCAGTGGTGTTTCTAATGTGTGAAAAAACCCAGACACATATGGGTTGTTCCCTTTATATGTATTTTCAATTCAAGAAAATGAGGTCCTGACAGGAATTTCTCTCCAGGAATGACTTGGCAAGAGGGTAAGATGCTCTATTTGCAAATCAGTAGCATTAACTTCTAGGGTTTTATTAGGTCATTCCCACTTTCTTGATAAGCTCACAAATCAGAAACTGAATGACCATTTAATTCTACATGTCAGTTAAAACCCCCTCTGAAATTCATTCCAATGATTCTAGCAAAGAGAATGTAGATTTCTGGTGAATTTTATAATACATTTTATCATGAGACGAAGGATACAAGTTGTTATGTCATTCCTGTCCTCATCTAGGGGTGCTTGTGGGTAGAGGTATTGGCTATTGGATAAATATCTGCTATTAGTTAGTAATATTAGATAGATATCTGCTGTATGAAATCTATGATTATTTTCATCATTCAATATAAGGGTTTTTTGTTTTTTTCATTTGTTTAGTTTAAAGGCATTTTCTTTATGTTTGTCTTTTTTAATTAAATTAGCAAGTAATACAAAATTACAAACATATGTGGTCTGGATGTTTCTTACACAAACGAAATGTTCATATGTGAGAGGGAAAGGGAATGTCTATGCTGTGCTGTGGAGGGGAGAGATCCCAGGTTCTGGAAGTGAAAGCTGTATCAGCAGGAGCTGAGCCAACTTAATTAGCCCTGTGAAGAGACTGGGCAGAGTGCTTGCTTAATGCAGTTGTATCACGTTTGAGAATTGATCTGCTATCTCTGAACTTTGCTGAACTGTGCAGACATCCATGTCTCTGCAGCACTGACCCTTGCACACAAGCAGAGGCAGTTCCTGCACTCGTCTGAGGTTCCACTCAACGCTGGATGCCAATCTCATACCATCCACTGACTCACGTGACCAAAAGTATGCAGTTAAGAATGCAGTCCTGCTCCTGGGTCCAGAGTTTCCTTACCAAGGTCAGAGAACAGCAGGAAGAGACAGCTGGAGGCTCTCTGCCTTTACACCCTTGCTGCAAGCTGAGGCGATCAAAACACAAGCTGTTCTTAAAGGTGACCCATCGCAGATAATCCTCATGTACTGGCAAAAAACCAGAAAGATCTTAGTCTTATGTGGACCCATGCAGCAGCTGCATTTCATCCTGGTGCTGCAAACCAAGCAGAGCTTTCCAACTGGTGTGCAAGGAAACCATTCACCCCTCTCCAGCAAGCAGAGTTCTCCAAGTACCAAGCAGGGAGCTGCCTGCAGGAGGAGCGTGGCAACTCATGCAGCATTAAAGCTTATCCCAGGCTGCCACCTTGTCAGGCTCAAGTTCAGCTCATTAGGACTCTCATCTGTTATTTATGCAAATAAGCTATGCATAGTCACAAAATATGCAAAGATGGCTATTTATCAGTTTGGCACAGTTTCTGATTTTCTGAACCCTCAGACATTCCTGTTACATTTAAAAAGAAAACACAATCTCCCCTAGCACTGCAGAGGGGCCAAGGCAGAGCCTAGCATCTACCATGCACGTCATCTCAGAGGACTCATGGTGCTCAGGATAGAAAAGATAATGCATTCTGTGTGACTTTAAACACAATATGTTGCAGCTCAGGATGTTTAATCTAGTGAATAAGGGTTCTCTACTTGTTTCACCTTCCCAGGGGAGGAGATTTACAATATACATAACTCCAAGCATTCTGACTGTAGTTTATTATTTATTTATAACAAGCACCTGTCCCCCCAAAATTAAAAAGGGACGTCTGAAACAGTGCTTAAACTATCTCCTTTTTCTGGATGGCTGCAGTCTAAGGCTGCTGTCACTCATAAATGTGCAAAAGAACCTCAGCTCATCTCTCTTCTGTCCTCACTGCTCTCTTCTCACTTTAGGAGAATATTATCTTCTACATGAGCCTGATTCGGAGTCAGATCCACCTGCTTTTCTGCATACACAGCCATCAGTAACTACAGTAACCGCAGGAGGTTTGAATCCTCCTAACAAGGGTACAGATTGATCAGAAACACAGCTTTAAGGAATTTTCTACCAGTTTTTTTACACCTGGCCAGTACCAGGGTGATTGCTTGCCTGTTAGCTCCATGGACAAGTTTCTCATGTCTCCTCATGTTTCTCGTGTAACAGGATGTCGTATTTAAGCTGCTCAATGTTCATTGTAAAAACTGTCCTGTAGTAAAGGCAGGAGAAAATGACAAATCTTTTTTTTTGTAGTACCCTTATCTTAGGTAGCCACCTTACCCATTCAATTCTCCTATAGATTGTTGTAACCATCTCCCAGGATCTATGTGGAGCTTTGGACCTGCAGTGGTCTTGGAATTGGGGAATGAGAGGAGGAACACCTCCAGCAGGCAAAGAGAGGTACTCACAAGTGCTGTCCTTTGAGTGGCTACAATTCAACTTTAGTTTCATACCTACATGCAAAAAAAAGAACTTCCTCTGAATCCCCCAAAATATAATTACATGAGTTACATTGTATTTAAAGCATAGCAATCACAGCATAGGGTGCTCAGTCCACCCTGACATTAGGATGATGGTCTCATCAGGAGAGAGAATAGTTAGAGCAAAAGCAAGAAAACCTGTGAATTCAGATAAAGACAGCTTAATAAATGAAGAAAAGAGGGGAAAAAACCACCAAAACAGTGATGCAAAGGCATCACTCAGCACCTCCCACAAGCAGACTGCTGTCTGACCAGTGTCTGAGTTATGGCTGCCTTCCTAGACAAATAACCTCGTCAGTTTTTATTGCTGAACACAGTATTATGTGTGATGGAATATCCCTTTGGTCAGCTGGGGTCAGCTCTCCCATCTGTGTCCTTTCCCAACTTCTTGCTCAACCCCAGTCAAATTCCTTGGGGAAGCCTGGGAAATCAAGTAGGCCTTGATGCTCTGGGTGCATTGCTGTAAAATAGCCAAAAGTGTGTTATTGACCCCGATTAAACCAAAAATTATAGACTGGTGTGAAGAAAATTAACACCAACTCAGCCACATTATATAAAATAAGAAGATTAAATAAAGATTAATGAACAAATGCATTAAAATGAATTGTCTTAGTTAAACATGAAGAAAATTGTCCTAGAAAGGGCAGTTCTTTTTTAATATCAAGTTCTATTCTAAAAGGGCTGCCTTGTTTTTTTCTTTTCTTTTCTTTTTTTTTTTTTTTAATTCCAAACCCATTTCCCACTTAGGGGAGTGCAAAACAATTAATTCAAAAATTTCAATACAACCTGTCTCTCTGTGAACTTAATTCTGCAATTTCCTGCTGAGCAAAATTATCTTTACATCATGAAAACATATGCTCCCCCTTAATAAAGATTTAAATACAGGCACTTCAAATGTCTCCCTTCACTTTTACAATGGTGCAGTACAGGATTATACATGCAAAATTATACAGCCAGGATTTCTGCTGTGAGTCGGCATGGTTCCGTTGTTTTTCATGGATCAATTAACACACACTGGAGATTTTAGCCATTCCTGTCTGTAATGGCTAATTTGCCTATTACAGGGAGCTGAGAGCCATCTGTGTACATGCCGTAAGGATACAACAGTGAAATGAAGATTTTAAACCCACAGAACATGACCTGTGATTTTAAGACATTCAAAGGCAAGATGGAATACCTTACCTTTGGAGCCTCCAGTACATCAGACACACCTTGCCTAGGCACTGCAAAAGTAGGTGGTGGTGCTGTAGTTGGCTTTTTGGGAGGCCTGGGTGGTGGATGAAGGGTTAGGTTTTCATATCTTCGCAACATGTAGTATTCCTCTTCACTGACCTCTTCCACTGTTGTCCTAGTCACAGGCGGTACAACTGTCTGGACATCTTTGCTGAGCAAATGGACCAACATGTTTAAGCGATACACAGGAATCTCCCAGCTCTCCACTGGACTGCTGGCACTGCTGATCAGCAAGTAAGAGTCTGTGATTTCTTCTTCAAACTGCAGACCAGGCGCAGCAGCCAAGACATCTTTGTCAATGGAAAGGTCCCTCACGGACACTTTGACATTAAAAGGCAACTGGAATTCTTTGCAAACCTCAGAAAGGTGGTACTGTTTTTTGTCATGAATCACTTCCACAAAGCCACCTTCCATGTACATAGGGAGGAGCACTTTTTTATATGAATCACTTAGTATTTGCTCACAAGCTAAAACATCTATGAGTTTCTTTCTTCCCTCATACAGAACTTCACTAGTCTGGCATTGCTGAACTAGAAATTGATCTCCAACTGAAACAGAAAAAAGCTCTTTATGAGGGGAAGTAAAGGCTTTAGTTGCTACAACATGAAGATGTTCTTTTTCACTTCTTGCTATCTCTAAGTCATAGGCAGTTGGAAACTCCCGAGGTCTTCTCTTGAACTTTCCTTTGTAGCTCATAGGGATTAAATAACGTCTTTTGAAGGAATCACTTCTCATCTCAGAGGCTAGTACTCTTGCTGCCTGGTACTTTTTGTAGATGACAATCTCTTTCCCTGTAGACAATAAGTTATAAGGTTTTTGGCTTCCTGAAGGCCCTTCCATTATCTTAGCAACCATAGGAAATTCTTTGCTTGTTCTCTCAAATATATCTTCCAAAGAAAGTGGCTGAAGGAAAGAGCTAATATCATAACAGTCTGTTACATCCTTGACCTCAACATCCAGTTCTGAGAGGATATGAACTATGTCCTTTCGAGCTGAAAAGAAAAAGAAATATATTGGGTTTTGTTTTCAAACTGACATTGAAATAAAATACACATCCTGTTGGTCAGATAATAAAAGTACCTTCCTGAGGTGTGTGTGTCCATCTGTAAATGTGCACCACTAACAGGGCCAGACAAAGTCTAATTGTTGTAATTTGAAAGACATGGTTATCAGATATGCATGAGACCACACAAATGAAGAGAGAGAATAAGGTGTGAAAGTGAGCAAAAGATTTAAGAAAAAGAAAAGTCTAGTTCACTATTTTCCCCACAGCAAAATTCAAATTTAATCAGTTGTTCATCTTCTCAAACTCTTGGGTGTGAGCTGTATTTTTATTCTTTTATTTCACAGCAACTTATGATTTCTCTAAAGAAATGAGTGGGGAAACATTTTTAATAAATAAGTAGCATTTGGATCCATTAACAATATGTTGCTGTTATGGTCAGACTGAGAGAAAGAAGGTATTTTGATATTTAAAAGTATAATTAAATTATCTGTAATTATCAGGAAATAATATCACTTAACAAAATGGTAAAGCCTTTGTATAACAAAGTTGTGTTTTTGTTTTTTTTTTTAATTTAGACATTTTAATGTTATGTTCCTCTCTGGTACTGTTGCATCTTTTTCTGCATGACGTGGTTTTATTCACTATCAGAACTGAGCCAGTGAATTTAACAACCTGACAGGGAACAACAACTCTTCTACCACAACTGAACTTGCAAAATTTTGAATGCAAACTTCCAAGAACAAAGCTGACTATGTAATTAAGGCCTGTTTTAGAATTTGGCTCCAAGCCAGTGACACCACAGATCACTGACCAAGGCAGTAAAATTTAACAAGCAAATAATATTTAATGACTCTCTTCAATAAGATTTATTCTGCTTTGACCTACGCAAAGGGATGGTATATTCTGGATTCACACTTCTTTGTAGCAGGACATACCAATATTTTATAGTGAAAAGTTGGTATCAGATTTATTTCACATGACAGAGTTCTATGACAGGGATTCAGGGTTTGTTTGTTCCAACTCTGCTTTTATCACATTGACACCTTGAGATGATAAACATCCTAAGCACCACAAGGGAAAGACAACAAAGGAAAATGACTGGTGAAAATGAAACTTTCTATGAGCCTATGTGAGAGTTCCACACACATAACTTGTTCATTATTAATAATGTGAAGTATAGAGGATTCCTGCTCACAGCCTCTGAAAATGTAATCAGTTATCCCAGTTATCAGGAATCTTTTTTTATAATGGATAGTATTTCTCATACTTTATCTCTTTTCTATTTATAGGTCTCCTCAAAATGGTGAAAATCCATTTTTCATGGTCCACAAGAAAGTAGTTATTCATGTACCATGAAGCCTACTTTTCACATTTGTATTAAATGGTTATTTGCAACATATGTAATGCTTCTTAAATGTTGAGATCACCCTGAAACTTAAAATAAAACCAACAAATACGATCTTTACTGGAATAACTGATTGGAGGACAAATGAATACCAAATGTTACTGAATTTTCTAAAGGTTTTCAGGGATATTAAATTCCTATTGATTCTGCACATATATCTAAGTGGATATAGCAATACACCTGAGTTAATTGAGCTTCAGGAGATGAGCTAGATCCCTGAATCTATCTAGAGTTATAGCATATGGAGTACTTTATCTTGTGGAGTTATATTTTCCAAACTCACACATTAAATCACATAGCAACACTGCTGAATATCTTATGATAAGTATATAACAACTATGGTATATTGTGTTAACAGACTCTGCCCACTTTTATTTCTTTCTCTTTTGTCCATTTGCTTGCATAATTCAACAGAGAAATGATCAATTGTAAAAAGATTTCCTGCTTAATATCCTCATGAAAGGCATATTTCTGTTAGGATTCAATTTCTATGGAGCTCATTGATTTGCTTCTAGTAAATGCAACAAGCAGCAAAACCTTCCCAAAAGCTAAGCTACTATCCTGCAATCAGAACACATTTGTATCAACGTTTTGATGGAACAACTAGCAACATAGATATTTTGGAGTTTCTTAAAATAAAACTCAGAGCACAAACTTTTAAAGATACTGGTTTTCTAATCTTTCTGTTTCCTCAAACCCTACAGGTTTCAGAAATTGTCCATCAGTTTTTTGTGTTTTATATTCAGTTGATATTTGTTTCTGTAACAGAATAGTATAATATGATTTTCCTTTTGGTGGCATCCTCATTCTGAAAAGTAAATGGCAATTAAGTGTATTGCAACATGTATGTCCCTATTCTTTTTCTACCTCCTAGACATAAATGATCGAGTGGCTTCCCCAAGGCTGAAGTTTAAGACACAAAGAAAGAGAATCTGGGAACTGAACAGAATTCCTAAGCTCAATCATTTTACTATGCAATATATTTTCAGTGAGGATTTAATTGTAGTGATCAACGAAATGGCAACAGGAAGAAATGATCTGACCTAACAGATGATCAAGAAATACTAGAGAAAATATTATTTTATCTTTCTTCCTCTTGAAACTAACATTAGTGGCAAATATGGATAAGGGATTTTTAACAAACAGGATATTTCATGGCTATTTTAAGAAAATGCTGTGTATTTAAGGGTACTTTTGTACTTTGTTACACCAAGTTTAACAGAACACTGATTTTAATTCCTACTTACATTTCATTACTGCCTGCACTTCATAGACAGGCATGAGAACCAAACAGCCATCAAAATTCTCATGAAGTGGACTAGAGGAGTCCCACATATGTAAAGTATTGGAAAGTTTAACAATCCGGCTCCTACACTTAGGAATTTTCCATTCTGCAATCTCTTTTAGGGTGTATATCTGGTCATCTTCACATTCGTAGAATTCTCCTTCTTGTGAAAGAGGCAAAGCAAAGCAATGAGGCTGATTATTTCTGACCACGACACAGTTCACAGCCATTGTCCCATGAACCTCTTCCACTGAGTTGAAGGTGATCTGCTCATCACGTTTGATAGTGAAGTTTGCCAATTTTATATCCTCTGTGCTGTAGAAACAAGGATGGCCAAACCTTGTTGGCCCAATTGAGACTTTTCTTGCAATTTCTTCAATGCTGACATACGGAGTCTTATCTGCCACAACCTTAAAAAGACCTAAGAACAGAAAACTGGATTATAAAAAGGGAAATACACAAAGCAAGTCATGACAAATTTTAGACTGTGAAAGTTATAAAAATGGGGAGCAAAGCATATTAAATAATTCATAGATGATAATTCAGTTGCTAGAAATATGACTCTACAGAGGTAATGTCAGCTGCACAGTACAGTGCACAGGCAGCTGGAATTAACCCTTTCTGCCGTGTATCTAATCTCTGACATCCAGAAATTTACGTCCACAGTAAAATTTTTCTTTGTCACAGAAAAAAGAAAAAATTACCCTAAATTCCTATCTGTCTTCTCAGAAAATCAGCCTTTGAGAGCTAAATGCAGATGGGGTATGAGGAACACAACATTAATATGATCAGTTCAAACAGGATAAGTTTCTTGTCTAAACATCAGTACTACATAAACTTCCACATACAGACTGGAAATTCCTAGACCGAGTGTGTTTAAAGATAAATCCCAAATGAAAGAGTAGCACCTACGATAAAAAAGAGCAAATAGATTTTAATGTATCTGACAGCCCAGTCCACCAGCTGGATTAATTCAGGGTCTGAGTGTTGTAGAACTGCAGCCATCATGAGGCAATTAAAATTCTGAAGTTCTGCGAGGCAGAAGCTGCATCTGAGCTTCCCTATCTCCTAGGGACATTATTACTTCATGTTAATCATGCCCTTTGGATCTGTCTCATTAGGAATTTCCATTGCAAGAAAAATGTGTACATTTCTATATTTGCATGAGGGTTTTCATAAAGGAAGATGAACTGGAGGGTTAAGAGGACTAAAAAGCAGATCTTAGCTGAACTGTGTGATTCAGCTTTCTTCTTCTCAAGGTGTAGCAGCATTGTGAATGGTGCCTTATGGAATTGCAGCGCACCTTCCTGAGACAGACATTGACAAAGACTTGCTTTCAAGTGAATATAACTGAGAATAGAGGTTATTCCTAGGCCAAGTTTGCTAGCCACAAATAAACCAATAGCACAGCTACAGTGACAAAGAAGCCAATCTCCCTGTGAGATACTGTGCCTTTTCTCCCTTAGTCTGCCAAAGCCAGTCAGCAAAACTCCTATGGCCTTGCTCCTACACATATTGATTCTTCTGGACCACAGAGAAGGCACTTTGTGGTAAAGGTATACTTCCCTTTTGGCTGTAAAGGAGGAAGCGTGGCATGCAGAATCAAGGAGCCTGGTCAGTACCACTAAAGACACTTTTATGGCAGCTTCAAATCCCTTGAGTAGTTTAAACCACGTCTGCAAGGTTCTAAAAGTCCTTCCCAACTGTCCCTAGCCAAAGGGTGGGGATGACAAGGGGTGAGATCTGCAGGATGTCCCAGCAGATACCTAGATTTCAGTAAGGTGGGATGCTGCCAGAACACACAGTTCCTGTTGGATCTTGGGAAGACACTCATTTCCTTTGCAAGACCTCTCCTGATTGTGGGATCATTTTACAAATTGGATCAGGGTACTGCTTCTCTTAAAAATAAGCAAGGTGCTTATTTTCTTCCAAACATTTTCCCTCACTGACTTTCATTACTGGCTATAATCAACACAACTGAGGGTCCTGCATGGTATCAGGGTGTCCCTAAGACTGTATTTCTTTAAAACGAGGTATCAAACAATTACTTTTATCACAACTGCTTTTTAATTTTTTTTTTTTTTTTTTTGGCAGGGGGCAGCAATTCTGGCTACAGGATTGCTGTGATTTTGGCTTTATAGTAACAAAACCCTGTACTTTCACTTGGTTGCTTTAGCACCACTCTTGTTAAAGGCGATAAGATTCTGTCTGCTGAGTAGCTTTTAACTGAATTCATCACCAATTGGGCATATTTGGTTCTGGGTGTCCCACGTGGCCCCTAGTAACTCTGGGAACTAACATCTCTGAGGGCCTGTCAGTAGCCTAAGCAGTAATACCCTGTTTGATCTGCTGCAGAAATAGTCACCAATAGTTGTGCCAGTGTCACTTCCTTCTGCAGTTCTGTGCCTTCACAATTGTCTGTACGACAGCCAGCTTTTCCTGTGTGAAATCAGCACCCTTGTGTCAATGCATCCTCTACATATATGTCCTCACTGCAGAAAAACCTGCAGGAAATCCTCCAGGCTTTTCCCTGGGCTGCAAGGAAGGCACATGCATGGATGTACAAAGTACCACTTCAACACACTTTTCTTCTCCACTGTATTTGTAATGTTTCTCACTGCCATTTTTAACACAATTATTAACAAGGAAGTTATCTGCCACAGTCCTAATCACCACTGGTGCATGCCAGTGCTGATCAACACAAACAGGTCCATCAGTATTTAGAAAGTATAACTGTGACAAGGCACCAGTGACAAACTGAAACTGCAGAAAAGACAAACATGTTCTAGTATCATGCTTTGCAAGCACAAGAAGGGTATCACCTCCTGGCAGTGCTGGGAGAAAACAAATAGGAATGCTCTTTGTTAAAAAGGATATTCAAAATGCTTATGATGTGCCCCAAAGACAGTAACTACACTTGCCCATCTGTGATACGGGAGCAAGTGCATGCCCCCCACAAATTCCCCTGAATTGCATTGAGAAGCTTCCATAAACTGTGCTAAAAACCATTTCCAGTTGAAAATATTTGCCATCATACAGGTATGAGTAACATTCTTCTCTTCTATGAGTTTGACAATAGTCTCAGGCTACTAGTTTTGCTGTGCCTACAAAGTTATTTGGAAGGCAACTATTTCAGGAACAAACTGATGAACATCCCAGATTGGAAAGCAGGTGTCATATGGAAACGTAATTATCAGATTTCATACAAAACTAGACACCTGATTATCCCCTTGGCCCAGACTGACTTTGTCAAGGATGGGAACAGAAAAATTTTTGCCTTCTGTTCTGCCGGTTTTCTTAATTTTGGTGACAGAATGCTTGCTTAGGCAAGAGAAGAGCCATGTGGCCTTGCATACTTAGCTTCTGTATAGATAAGACTCCTGACATGAAGGCACCTAACAGCCACCTCTGAGTGGCTATGAACATGTAAAGCTCCATATGTTTGTCTCTATATAGAACATAGGTAAATATATAAAAGGGTATTTTGGTATGTTGGGTGGAAGTAACTGCCATATTCTATCATGGTATCCTCTCATAAATTCTCTCCTGTATATAAATAAAACAAAACTACAAAAACCACCAAACAATATTATCTGGAACAATTTAGAGAATTTATTAAAATTACTGTGAATCAAATTGCAAAAACAAATGTTTTCCAAATCTAAGATAACAAGGAAACCTCCAGGAGGAGGAGACATATGGCAAATTTGAGATGCTAAAATTTGGACATTTTGAGGTCAAACAAAAATATTTTTGTACTTTTTCATAAACCATAAAATGACTGAATCAAATTCACTTAGACTTTCCCAGAGATCTTGTGGACTGTGAGGGGGAAAGACAGATGGAAATAACAAATTTGGGAAAAAGTCCATCTGGTTTATCACGATCTGGTATTATTGCTCCTATAGATAGGCTTTCTAAATGTAATCTGGTCTACAACCAAACTGTACTGATGTCCAATGGTTTGGGGGAAAATAAAATAGTCATACAAGAACTATACACACACATAATAATACTCCAGGAATATATAACCATTCCACTCCATGAAGCTTTTGTACCTAGTGACATTTCACTAGGTGAAGTGTCTGCCTAGACATAATACAATGACTAGTAAGCCCCAAACATCATCACACCATCTTTACAAGAAGTTTTAGTAATTGAGACAGAGAGAGTTTGAGAATCTGAGAAAATTATTTCACTGGTATGGGAGAGAAAATGTAACCAGAGGATCACAAGACTGAATGTGCTATTGGAAAGCATGTTTTGATGGAAGGATATTTTTACCACCTTTTTACAGAACAGTATATGCAGCTCTCTTTTACTGGCTGTAGTGTAAAAAGCCCTGGAGCTTTATAGACTTCCTATTTTCAGCCTTAATTAGAGTCCTGAGGGAAAGGAGCATTTTACTCTCGAAAGAGAGCTGAGAAAACCAATAGTTAGGCCTGCCTAGTAGAGTAGCAAGCAGCCTTCAAGAAAGAAGAGCAGAACAAATCATTTGTCCCATACTAGGAGTTCCTGTTTCCCCAAGTAAGGCAAGAGATTGGGAAGAGTACAGTTTCTACCTTCTCTGGAGATGACTTAATTGCTCTTCCTCTTTTACCCCACCTCCAACACCCACTCTCTACCTCTTCTGCTTCAGCATCCTCCTCCATTCATCCTGTCCCAAAAGCCATGTCTCTCTCACCTAATATTGAGATGAGCTTTTTATTGCCTAACCCCTTCCATGGGTGTGTTGCATGGCCAATGACAAGACTCCCATCCTTTGACTTGCAGATATACTCAAAGGGGCAGTCATACTCAGCTATGTGTCTGTCAGCAGCAACAGCCAGGGACCTCATGAGAACAGGGCCAGTCCAGTAATATTTTTTGCAGAAGAAGGAATACAACAGAATGAAATGTAATCATTTGTGTTGGCAAACAATTCAGCTGTTGTGCAAATTACTTGTCTGCTAATTTGCTAGTAGTGAAAACTGTAGTTCAAAATGTGGTTAGATGTAGCCATTGAAGTGTCTAGAATAACAGCAACTTCTATTCTTTATTCAGTGTATGAGCACAGAAAGAATAGCCTGGCCCTCTGAGGCATGAAAAAGAACAAATTAGAATGAGGATAAAATGAAGTAACACAGATCGTGAACTTGCGGTTGCAGCGGTTTCTCTAATGCAAAGGGCAGATTAGGTCTTTATCAAGGATCTGATTTGCCAGAGCAGAAAAAAAAGGAGTTCTGAAGACTGCAAATATGCTCAGAAAGACAAAGAGTAAGGCTCGTTTAAAGCCAATGAGCCCAGTTCTTCGGCCTCAGAGCTGCTATCCCCAGAGTAACCTAAATAAGAGCATTGCTCATTTGTGCCAGCACGCACACAGCGAAAGGATGCATGAGCCCATGGCATGCAAAAGAGCTCATGGCAAAGGAAATGGAAAAGAGCACCAGAGCAAAAGATTTCTTTGCATCAACACTGGCAAGAGAGCACTGTACATACAGCGTAAACACAGGGTCAGCCTCCTGGAGACCTGTGGATATTTTTACTGAATTAAGTCAAATGCAATGTGAAAAGGGTCATCTGCAATTCAGTTCTGTGCTTTGTTCAGGAGATGGGGGCAAGCCATGTTTCATGTACAACGTTTCAGTTAGAGCTTAGCACGTGTATGCAATAAAGTGAAAAGGAAGAAGGTCAAGGAAGAGCAAGAGACTGCAAAATCTTGACTCTGCAGAGCAGAATCATTTGTCAGCTAAGAACTAAATTAGAATGACAATTTACATCTTACCAAATAGCTCTTGAATGCATAAGAGTACATATACAGAGAAAAACAGGAAAGAGGTGCTCCCTGTTGGGTTAATAAGAAGTGTCATTATGCCCCTCTTCAGTGCTGCTGTTCAGTAATATCCATCATGTGGAGGATAATAATGATAAATTTCAGCAAAATGAAATCTGAATTTATTTTTCATGTGAAATAACCCAGTTTTCTAGAACACTGGTTGGGAGAGTTCATAACTATGCATGAAAATTGTAGAGATTAGATCGAATTTGAAAAACTGCTCAGTAGGGCAGCAGCATCCCAATGCCAAGTTGTAAAACTGATCACTTGAATGCAAATAAATCCCGATTCACCAGGTTCAAGCATTTGAAATCACAAGTCTTTCTGTTCTAATAATGAGGACTTTCAACATTAATAAATTTAGGATTACTTTTATCACTCTGTTGTGTTGGATATTTTAGGATTCAAATGCTCAACCTCATCTGCCAGTCAAGATTCAGATTATATTTTTATTGGTGTATGTATTTTAGAGATAGAAGAAATTTTAATAATATCAGAGAAACTTGGATTACAAGAAAAATACCAAGTATCTTGAGAGTTCACAGGAGAGTTGTAGTTCAATATCTCTGGATAGCCACAGATAATTAAAAGGTCTTTGATCTCTACATCTGGGCCCTACTAGTGCTTGAAAATGGCATTCCAAAAAAAGTCTTTTAATAAGTGGTCATAGAAACCATTCTGATTCACAGGATAAGAAAAATGTGAAGGTAAATTGAGGATCTACTGAAGGGGGAGAAAGCTATCTATACACATCTGCTTCAGAGAGAAATCTGTATTTCAGAGATTGCAAATAAAGGCATAGCAGAGATATTTTTCAGTAGAATTCAGATGAAATATTTCATTCCCATGGACTTCTACGGACCAAATATTTTATTTGTTTCAAGAAATGTGTATTGTCTCCCTCTGCACAAAATGCACACCCCAGCTTGGATACTGGCATAATCTAAACCCTATACATGCACGTGCACACACTCAGGCATACTCAGCAAGACTTTAGAAGACCATCAATGAGGTTATTAAGTCAAGCACTCAAACACTAGAAAACACTCATATTATGTTCCCCATGCAGCATCAATTTAATTTCCCATGTGCTTTCAGTACAGTACAGTGCTAATTAAATATTTAGGTTTATCTTTTTTCTTTGTACAAAACTGTAGCCTCATTCAGTCCATTTGCTAGACTAATGGCCAAAGTGAGTCCTGGGCACGATCTCAGACTCTTGAAGGCTCGTTGTGGTTCTGTGTGTGCTCTGTACCAGTGTTTTCTTTATTCAGGTGTCCCACATCTCCTCCAGACTCCCTCCCACTCCCCCTGCTCTCTTCATGCAGTTTTCCAGCTTTCTCATATCCCCTCTCAGAGGAGCTCCCATTACCTCTGCTGCCTGCAAGACTCCCAGCATAGGAAATGCCCTACTTGCCAACTTCGGGGTGGGTGGGGTCTTCCTCTGCTGCTGAAACCCCCTGCACCTGCCTCCAGCCTCTGACCTTTGTATGGAAAGTCTTCATCTTCCTGTCCTGCTCTGAGGTCAAAACTTTTTCTAACATTTTCCTAACATAGTTTGCCTCCTCCACTTCCCACACATGGGATACTCACATGGGATACACACTCACAGGGAGCTCTGTGTTTTATACACTTCCCTGTTCAATGCTGCTGGGCCCTAACAGTAGAGGCACTGAGATGAGAGCAAAATTCAAAAATTAATAAATATGAAACATGATGAACTAGTACTGGGTTCTGTACTTGGCCAGCTCTCCTTAACAAGGCAACATGAAAAGAGGAAGATATGGTTCAAGTAACAAGTCAGTAGCACATGCCAAATTTCAAGTCCGTCCTCCAAAATATGAATATATTTGGATTTCTCTACAGAACAGTTAAAGAGGCTTTTTAAGCAGAAAAACAAATCCATTTCTCTCTAATTCTGTCTCCAAGCATGAAGCAGCCACTCTGTCCACCATAGTTAAAATAAAATATTAGAACAAAAGCAGCATTACAAAAAAAGAATTGAAAATATTTTGTACCTGAAATAATAAAATACAGATGTAGTAATGGTAGATAAATTATAGTTTGAAAACATGACAAGGAAGATTTCAGCTCTGACAAGGTTTGGGAAAGTCATAAGTAAATGAAAGAAGATTTTTTTTTGTTGTAATTCTTACACCAAGGGACTCCAAGCGTAGAAAGCATTACCATAAAACTTGAAAATATTAATAATTTCCATCCAGGTTTGAGAAAGAACTGTAAGAGTTGAAATTTAAAAATTAGTTGACTGTGTCTTGTATCATCTGATAAAACTGTATTCTTGACAATTGAGTTGTAACCTCAAATATCAATCAAGACAGCAAATCAATAAAATGAACAAAGGTGATTACTCAGGGCTATAATTCCTCAAAAACATGTACGCATGAAATACTATACCAGGAAAATTTAGTGGTAATTCCACTTTGGCTGAAAACTGGCTGACTTCATTATTCTCACAGATACTTGCTATGAGTTTATTAATTTTGAAGCCAATAACTTTAATGACTTCTTCTGTTGACAAGCAGCATTCATTTCCAAACATCTCATAGACGGAGTCTGAAAAGAAATACAAAAGGAAAGAAAAGCATTATTTAGCTTTTTATCACTTTGTCAAGTGTCTTTACCTCTTTGAGTGAAAACAAAAATAATACATAAACTATATGAAATAGTACTTATCTTGTGATAATTAACCTAATTTTCTTTTACTTCCTCAGGGTCATGAGAAAAACCATCTTGTGACTTCAGTGACCTATCAGCTCTATGTGTACAGGGTTCTTAAAACTGTGCGAGAAGAACAAGGTCTGAAGAATCTGTGTTTCCAAATTATTAGACCAAAATAGGTAGAGGTAGAGTATAGGAGTATGAGGGTTGTCAGGAGCTGCCTTCTGAAACCAGCAGGCAGTGGAGCTCAGGCACTAAAGGTGCCTCTGCACAGCACAGGGCATAGCATATCCCATAGGAAACAACAGACTACAGCGGGAAACAAAAACCCACAGACCCTTGAAGGTGCCCAGGAAGAGGAGAGAAGATATTCAAGTGCAACCAGCATTTGAGCTTCCTGTGGTAACAGAAGACCTGAAGAAAGTACAAAAAATTGGAAAACTGGCAAATTAACAATGGCAATCTGTGTCCCATATTGCAATGAGCATACTGATTCTGACCTGGCAGCAAAAAATTCCTTTTCTGTCTGTCATGTTCAGAATTTTGAGAAAAGGAACAAAGCAAGCCAGCCAAGTGTTTCAGCACTTCCTCAGCAAAACCTGGAACTGTATCTTGCCAAAACCAGTCCTCCCTTCTCCATTTTAGTTATGGTCAACCTTTACTGTTTCAGAAGTAGGTGCACAGGGGGAAAAATAAAACCAAAAATCTCAAAAGCCAAGTTATGCAGAAGGAAAATTCCTCTTGGTCTTTGCAGAATTTAGCAGAACTTATGGGGCACAGGATCAATTAACTATATATAAAGACAATGCAGTGAACACATGGTGTTCCATTTGTAGATAGAATTGCATTGAACACAGAACATCAGAAATGTTGACTTCAATATTAGCTTCCATTTTTCTGTGAATTTCCTCCCAAGAACTAACCAAGATCTATCCTAAAGAGATGTGGACATGTCCTTCCTCTTTTCTCTTGTGATGAGAAACATTGTTCTAATTTCCACTCCCAATGCATTGGTGAGTGTTTTTATTTGTTCTCCTACTAATATTGTTCCGCTACTTAAAATACTTTCTCATTTCCATTTTTCTCTTCCCCTAATTCTCAGGGTTAATTCTGCCCTTTGCTTTATCTCCTCTGAGAAGACAGATTTTCCTTCATGCAATTGCTCTTACATCTTGTTCACTTTAAAGTCTTGTCTTTTTTTTTTTTTTATTCCTAACCTAGGTAAACAGAATAGTATCAGGCAATGATACTATGAGAAATATTTAAAACCTGACCTCTGGTTACATAGCTGCAATCAATAATTCAGAGTGCCTGTACTGAAATATCATCATTGCTGGCAGAAATCCCTTCCCTTGAAGAACAACAGTCTTTACAGCTCTCCTTGTAGTTGGTGGGGAAAAAAAGAAGAAAAACCCAGCTTAGCTTGTTTTTTAATTCTTTCCACCCAGGTGTCACACCAAAATAAGCCAACTATTAGCTGACTGATCTTCCTAGAGTTCATTCAAGAACAATTCCAGTCCTGAATCAGCCTGGACTGATAAGCATTTCTTACTCTCTTACTGAGTCTGCGATCTATTTATTAACTCTGCCACAGCACTTGTAAATGACGAGCACTTGACTATCTCCTAGACCTCAAGAGAAGTTCCTGGGAGCCCAGCCTGAGCATAACTTATTCTTGTTTTAGCCTAAACCTACCCAAAGACTCAACAGACCACCACAAAACAACAGGAGAATGATGGGGAGTAATGCTGAGCAACTGGTTAAGTGTGCTCCTTTGTAAATACATGTCCAGAAAAAAACATTGATTGGTTGTGTAATGCTCTTCACAATTGAGATGGACACCAGAAAATCCTCAGCTTCCCTGGAGAAGATGTAGGTTTTCAACCCTCTGGAGAAGGAATCTTGATTGACAAAATAAACTAAAGAAACATCTGGAAGATACTTAGATTCCAAACTCACCCTGCAGGCTTTCTGCTTCACACCAGGGTGATGACTAACAGATATTCTGGATTATAGTGCCACACAAATATCAACTAGTGCCAGGTGAAGAAACATGCTTTTTAACCACGTTTTCAACAGTTCTGGTATTGCACAGAAGAACTGCTGCCCTCTAACAAAAAAAGAACAATCTGGTTTTCTTATTGTAAAAATAGTGAGTAGTTGTTTCTTCAGTCCCTTAGCTATTCAACACAGACTAACTCAGCCCCTCTCTATGGAAATTGCTACAGCTCCCATCAGGAGGCTGGCTGCTGCTAAAACAGATCATGAAGTGCCATGTCTACTCATATTTCTAATACTTCCAGGTATAGTGACTCCACCATTCCCCTGGACAGCCTGTTCCAATGCTTAACCACTCTTTCAGTGAACACTTTTTTCCCCAATATTCGAGATGAGCCTCCCTTGGCACAACTTGAGACCATTTTCCCTTGTTATGTCATTGGTTGCCTGGGGGAAGAGAATGACCCTCACCTCACCACAGCCTCCTTTTAGGTAGTTTTAGAGAATGATAAGGTCTCCCCTTAGTCTTGTTTTCTCCACGCTTAAATTCCTCTGCTCCCTCAGCTGTCCTCATAGGATTTATGTTCAATCCCCTTCACCAGCTCCATTTTACTTCTCTGGGCATGCTCCAGCGCCTCAATGTCTTTCTTGTCATTCTTTCACCACCACTCTCTAGGCTTGGCCATCCAGCCAGTTTTATATATACAATGAATACAGTTGTCCAAGCTGTGGGCTAACAACTTACCCAAGAGAATTCTGTGGGAGATTGTGCCAAAGGCTTTCCTGAAGTCTGAGTGGGCAACATCCATGACCTTTCCCTCATCCAGTAAATGGAACAGTTAAGGGGCTAAAGCTCTCAAAAAGCTGTTATTAAAGAATATTTAATGTCTATTTCAGTCTATATGTACAACAGAGTGATACCACAACCCCCCTAAAAGAAAATTAAAATCAAGGGAACTCATTGTCCTACCATCAAAGAAATTAACATGGGTACATAATCCACTGGCAAACAAAATGCTTTGGAATACAATCAGTGAAGACCATAGGATAGTACTTTTCATTTGCAGAAGAGAAGCTGGAAAGATATATAATGTAACCATGGAATAATGGAGGTATGCCACATTTTCCATCCAATTAAAAACATAAGAGACCTACTTTCAACAGCCTATCAACAGTAAAACATATATTATCAGATTTATCTGAAATAAGCCAAGAGGTTGGAAGGTTATGAGGATGAGAGATTGGTTGGATGATTGCTAACCAACTGAGACCATGATTGCAGACGCCTCATTTTTATCAATACTGGGATTTAAAAAAAAATTAAAAATGAAAATCTGCCAGCCATGTTTTTGGAGGTGCAATTGCACATACAGTATTGATTTTAATTACATATTTGTCTGCAATTAGATTGCTTTGGCCCTGAATTTAGTCCTTCCTTGGCAGTTTGCCTGGAATAATACAATGAAGATTACATTCAGACAAGAAAAATGTTACCTAGGAACTTGCAGTAAATATTTGTGCTGGTAAAAGGGAGCCAGGGAAACTGCATAGCTTTCAAAAAGGCTAATAAAAGTTCTTTTTCCTTTAGAAGCCATGATAATTAATCTTAAAACATTTTGAAAATTCTCATTTTGTGACAATGTGACCCTGAGAGATTTTACTTCAGCTATGTAATGTAGACCCCCTCACACAATACATTGAAAAACAAAATTAAAATTAAAATGCACTTTTTTAACATTTATTTGTTGCTGCATAACAATAACTTTGTATTTCACGCTCAAGTCACAAAGAAAATGTAACTCTTTGAAAATGTAAATCAAATAACCTT
Organism: Sitta carolinensis; assembly: GCA_032173965.1. NCBI lineage: Eukaryota > Metazoa > Chordata > Aves > Passeriformes > Sittidae > Sitta > Sitta carolinensis. The sequence goes on from JAVUNC010000004.1 coordinate 52,969,309, forward strand.
GAAAACAGAATATTTTGATTGAGAAAGAGGTATGCAATATAATACAAAAATCCCCCAAACCAACATTACAGCAGAACCCAGAATAAAGCAGGTTATTTACAGTGATCAAACAATGCCCCTGAAGGCTGTAATTAAAAAGCTTGTTGCCTTTGAAAGAACCTTTTCTGGAATGTTACTTTGTTCAATAAAAACCACATTTATAACCTTTCATAGACTCATCTCTAGTTTGACAATCTGTGTTATCAACCACTGTGATCAGATCAAAACAAGCACCACAATTGGTTCCGTATCTTTTCCCTCCATCTTTCCTAAAATGTTAAGCAGCCACACCACCATCCTCCCTAACATAAGCTCTTTATTTGATTTATTTCTCATTATAGGTAAAAGAAGAGCAGTTTTGTATTAAAACCAGCAACATAAAATATAAATACAGTGAATGCCTGAGATGGAAGATATAATTCTTCATATGGGTCATCTGACAGTACCACTGCTATAAATATTTTATAATACAAGGTGAAACAATGAAATATCTCAGTAATACGTCCCTTTTTCTTCCCAGCAGCTTGGAGCTCCATTGGGTGACTGCTCTTGGAGTGAACGCCTCACTGAGGCTGAGAGAAAGCAAGGCTCACAATCAGGCCTGACTAAACAGCAGTAATGCAGCACTGGGATGGAACTCCCTTTTGCCAAAGGCCTCCGGGCAGCTTAGTATGGAGGGCCAGGGAGAGAGATGCAAACGAGACAAAAGACTTGACTAAGGTGGCACAGAGGATTATTCAGCAGGGGCGAAGCTCAAGCCCAGGCTGGCTGACTCCCAGTCTCACAGCCGGTCTGCTACAGGGTGCTGCTAAGCACTTCCAAGTATTCCCCCATTCTTTTTATCTCCTGTTTTTTTGCTTTTTCTCCTCTAATGAAGACCAAGCTTTTTTCCTAAGAAAACCAAATTCCTTTGGAGGCCAAACACTAGGCATTGACTCCCTAGTCCCATGAGTTTGAACCCTTGAAGGAAAATATTCTCTCTTTCATGTCTCAGTAACATTCACTGAATTCATTGCAGCTGGCAGGCTTTGAAAGGAGATCCAAAGAACCGTGAACCTGGCTGCTTAGCAGGGAGATGAAAGATCTCCCTACATCTCCTGAAAGAGTAGAACTTTGTCCCAATGTCCTTTCCCCAGTGCTCCTTTCTGCACTATTAAGTTGTCATCAGTTGCCCATATGGGTGCTGTCTTCACCATCAGAGGTGAGTCTGTTTCAGGGGCTGGCAAAATGGTTCTGCTTTCACCTAAAGGCTCCATCCCCTGGTGCACCCATTCAGCCAGAATTACAATAGCCCATTCTCCCCAGCAACACAGCTCAGCTGAAATCACAGATTTTATTAAGGCTGCTGCAGGCTCTCAAGTAATATGAAGGACATAATGGTTCTATAATTAGTGTCAATAAAAGAAGATATCATTCATTATGGGCATTATTTAAGGGCTAGCCAGTTGTTCAGAGTTTATGCTCTTTGGCAAGAAAAGAGATCTATTTTAAAGTTTTAAGGAGGAGAGTTTTGCTTAATCATTTTAATAATTTTATACTCTGATTAAGCAGAAGGAAAACCAAACAAATTCTGATGGAGAGACATTAGGTGGCTTTTGGGTTTTTTTCAGTCTAATGCCTCCTGAGCTCCAAAGATGCTCAGCCTGCTGGATTTCCTCCACTAGACTCAAATAACCTTGTAGGGAAGAGGCTGGAAATCATACACAATGACAGGCAAAGAAGGAAGCATGCCCCAGCTTCTGTCTCTAACCCCAGGCTGTGAGAGTGGCTGTAAACAGGATAAAACACTGTATAGCTTTTATCCACCCTTCCCTTCCTACCCCAGAAGGTGCCCCCACTGAGAGCAAATGATCTCAGCTCCCCAGCACCCCACACTGTGCTCCAGAAGCCCAAGGATAGCAGTGGTCATGAAGGCAGTGTCAATTTGAGTGGAAGATCCTTTGTCAAGTGACAGAGCAACTTACTGAGCTTTCAAAAGACTCTTCTCTCTTTAACATGTCCTAAGCAACAAAAATCTTTAGGTTTGATTAGTTTGGGACACAAATCTTCCAAAAGACTCTACGCAAAGATGCATCTTTCCTAGATCATACCTACTAAAGGCTGTGAAGGGTCTGATTTTTGCCAGTATGAAACCATCAAAAAACAAAAGCCGTTAAGATTTATCTTTTGCCATATAAAGTCAAACTTTAAATGTCAAGTACTTGAAGCCATTTCAATCATTATGGACTTTTTAAAAAAATTACTTCTGTGGTTTCTGATTTATTCCTTTCCAGCTAAGTTTATGGCCTTTTTTCTTTATAAATGAATTCTTCTGATTCTCATCTATCCAGAGGCTCACACACACTCTGCATGTGCCACCAGAGCTTTATGTGTGCAGCACTCACTATAATGGAAAGAGCAAGTGAAACCACAGCTTGCAATGAAACACCTTTGACCTTTAATTTGAGTTTACCCAAATGAGTCAGAATTACTACAGCAGTGAAGACAGTGCCCAAACCTGATTTTGAACCGCATTAGTCACTGTTGTAGCTGTTCATGATTTTTTAGATCTATTAATTTTCTTTACAGCATTAATTACTTTGAATTTAATATGTTGATTCACATATATGTTCAACAGAAAAACTACATTTTGTTGGGCGAGGCTTAGGAAGGCTGCTCAAACTGAGTTGCAGGATCAGGTCAGAGTGTTGAGCACTTTACAGGTACAGTCCAGATCTGGAAACATGTTTAAGCATCTTCCCCTACTGAGATCAGAGCATGATGCCCCTTGTGCCATTACTATGTGTCCAAGGGAGCTAACCAGAAACAGTGGACCTGGACAAATGCCATATTCTTTCATGAACAGATCAACAGGTACTTGAAGAAAAAGTTTTGTCACAAAAGCCCTGTAGCTCAGAAACAGTGTGTGGGCATGGGCTCATGATCATGGGACGTTTATCCCAGGTTTGTGAAAATTATCTTGGTACTTTTATAGGCTTTTTATAGGTTCATGGAGGGGAAACAGGGCCCCTCCTACTGCAGATCTCCTCCTCGCATCCCTGGGGGCCAAGTGCAATGACAGCTGAGAAGCTCATTGAGGGAGCTTCAGCAAACCAAGACAAGGTGTTGATCCCTGCATTGAGACAAACCAGGCAATTTGGGTATTCTGCCTACCTCCTGTGCCATCCACACACAGGCCCAAACCTGAACATGACAGAAAAAAAATCCCTTCAAAGGAGAGCCTCAAATCAGCTTCACTCTGAGTACCAGCTACCCAGGGTCAGATTTTTCTCACTGTGTCTGGATGAGTCATTCCTTTGAGGGCAGCAGTATGAATAAAATGAGCAATATTTGACTGATAAAAGTCAGGGTTTGTTCTCACATCCACTGAAGAACACTTTCTTTCTTGTTTAGAATAAATCAGGCATTTGAATCAACCTGAACAAAGGCAGGAGAGTTTCAGTGGTTTGTATTAATAGAGAAAATTTACCAATATGCTCCAACTACTGACCACAAAAGAGAATCCAAACTCTCGGTTACTCTGGCCATACTTAAGGCTCTTGCTCCTCCTTGCTCAATCAAGAGGAACAGAAACAACTCTATTCAAAGAAAACCATCCTTCCATTTTTGATAGGCTTGGCTTCTCTATCTTTTAAAAAACACCCACAAATTAGTAAATGAAAGCACTGTACCACAAGTTTCACCAATTTCATGTGCAGTTCTCCCTTGGCATGCACTCTGCCAAGAATCCACCCAGTAAACACAGAAAATATTTGTAATGATATTTCACCTCTACATCTCTAATTATCTCCATCAAAGCTGTCTATGCTCAGCCTCTCTTTAAATTATTTGTTGCTTTTTGTAAGAAAAAGTAGCTTTATTAATCCTGAAGAGGCAGTTTGCTTGTTTTATTCAAATGTATTACAGAGTGCGTATCCTAGCCTTCATCAATTCATTGGCTTATCATACTTGACAAGGGAACAGGATTTGTTCTCTGTAGGTTGGCTTAGAAAAGGTAAAAATATTCTACCCTATGTGATCATTTTTGAACTGTTACTATTGAGAGATATTTCTTGTCTAACTTAGTACTCGGGGCAGCTGAGATTGGACAGATAAGGATTCCTTTTGTGTTCAGTTTGCCTAGCTACAGTAACAGGGTTAACAAGATCTTTTGAACTCTGTTGATGATCAGCAGACCCTATGACTTCCCTAAAATGGTTGTAGAAATGCATGCTGTAAAGTTGCCATTTCCCAGTCACAGAAACAGAGAGTGAAACTGAAACTTCAGAGACAGCGAGAGAGTATGGATATGCAGCCAGCAAGAGGAGGCATGAGTCATGCTGCTTATAGTTCACCAAAATGAGTTTTGAAATGGAACTATTCACTCAAAGGGTTTTGTTTGGCATTGCCTCTCATGCAGCTGTCAGAGAGCACCAAACATCTGTGCAGAGGAGGAATCCCGGCCTGTCAATTCTAAGAATCTTTAGATCCCTTAGGCCTGGAACGACATTGACCGTGGATGTACATGTGACCCCACAGTTGCCTCTTCCCAGTATTTTCTCTCTGCACAGATCTGGCACTTTCCTGAACCGTAGAGACTGGAGTACCACAGCTACAGCATGCTGCTTCACTGCATACCCAGCCTGCAGAGGTGGTGCTGGCTTAGAATTCTCCTCAGAGAAGGACACAGTTTCCTAATGTGTTTCACGGGTCTGTTGTAAAAGGGTATGTCCTGGAACTACATTTCACACAACACACAGGCTGTTTTCAAATAACTGAACTGCAGAGCAGAACTACAAACTCTCCCCACACTCTGGCAAGTCCCAACCCCTGAAGAAATGGAGAATCCCATTACTGATGCATATGTTTAGGTAGGGCAAGAATGGGAAGACTGTGGGTAGGCTAATGACTACAAACACCAACAGAAGAGGTGCCTTGAGCAGTTCTTCATTTTTCACAATTAAATTTGGCACTTTTTACTGTTCTGCCACTGGTTAAATTAAGCCTGAAAAATATTAAATTCAATTACCCATAAAATAATTACATCAGTATTAAAACAGACATAATTTTTGCAACATAAAGATGAAAGCCCACACTTGCATGCTATCTGTAAAAATCAGTGGTCAGACAGTACATACCTCACTATGTATTAATATTTACTAAAATGTTCAAAGAAAGATATTTGATCAATCAAATAAGTTCCCAATGGAGTTTCAGCAATTTAATTTTTAATAACTTATTTTAATGAGCTATTAAATTGTCATGTGCTTCAGTCTGCACTGTAGTTCCTTTCTAATCAGTGCTGATTACCAAGTTATTTGTATCTGGCAGACTTGCTTCCATTTTATAATTATCCTTCCTATTCCCTTTAGAGATTCAACAGTATAGTCCAGTTTCTGCAGCAAGGACATTATAACTGCAGAGTCCAAAGCAACTGCCCTAAGAGGCATCCCTGGCATTTGCTGAACTACCATCTCCTTCCATCTGTGTTTCTGTTTTCAAACCAGGGATGACAATAATTTCTCTGCTTCTATATTGACTTTCAAATATGATGAAAAAGCATTTTGGAAGAACTCAGGGCTCTTACTCCTAACACCCCATGTTTCAGACTGCAAAGTGTCAGACAGTGGTAGTGATGGCTGCAGTTTGAGTCTCTGAATATGCAGCCCCACACAGCTGTAGTCAAAGTGATATAGGAACGTGGGAGTGTGAACAAGTGCCTCAAATCTTTACTATTCTGCCTAGAGGCAAACTGATAAGGCTTCAACCAACCCAAAGTCCAGGTGTAGCATGAAAATCACTGATCTCATTGAAGGAAAATGCTTTCCTCTTCATGCCAGGAACAGAACTTCCTGAGAAAGGTGTCTAAAGCATAGTATTCATTACCAACAGCAAAAGTTCAATTGCCCATAGCTTTTCTAGCTGAAAGTATTCCATGTGGAAGCAGGGTCTATAAAGTCATGTCCATTTGCAGTTTGGGGAACTGCAGTTAAATACATCACATTCCATTAATATCAGCAGGAACAGAGTTTTTTTATAGGCCAGTAGAGAGACTAATGGTAGAATGAGTGCACACAGCATATGTTTTCTACTTGCTCTCCATTGGGAACAGTAGCAGGCAAGCTTGGGTCTGAAAGGAGAGGCCTAGATTGTATTTGGTGTAACATGGATATAGAGGCAGAATGGATTCTTTCAGAGATGTTACCTTGCCAAAGGCAAATAAATTCCCACTCTTTCCCTGGAGCTTGACTTTGCAGCTTCTAATAAAAATACCTCACCACATTGAAAACATCCATCCTCACAAAGTATTATGCTTTTCTTATGCTTCCAGAGGCAATGAAAATCTGTCAGGAACTGTAAGGCTAGGTTGCAAGTCCTATATTTGTAAAATCATTAGACCTAAGTGGAATGTGTGGAAAAAGCTGCTTCCAATAGAGTAAACGGTGAGTTTCATCCCCAGAACACACAGAGCACCAGAGAAGAACAGTGAATCAATTACACTGTGGTCTTATTATCATGTATCTTGCTGTAGTCTTCTTTGGTTGGCTGCTACAGCTTTGATGTGACAGCTCTAATGGATGTAGTAGACCATTATTTACTTCATTAACCATTCTGTGTACCTGGCTAAGCTATGTTAAGAAACCTTGCCCTTTTTTGGGGTGTGTGTGTGAAGAGTGGAATATACTTTAACATTTACATACATAAAAATTCTTCCTGTTTTAAATTCTTACACAGGAAAATTAAGTGTCCCAGGTGATTGATCAATTTAAAACAATCACATGTAATGCTTTAACAATTGATCCTCTCCCTCACTATCTGCAGGTTGTGCCGAGAATGGTTACAGATTCCTATGAAATCCCATTCCACAAAAACCACTTAGCTGACCGAGCTGACTGTGTAGCCATTTGGGAGCTATTACAATCAGGACACAAATGCTCACATTTGGTCCCAGCAGCCACAGCAATAAACCCATATTCCCTGCTGATAGACCTGCCATTACCCACACTGTGATTGCTGGTGTACTGCATGGGGTAAGAGAGATCAAGAAGGTTGTTGCAGGGGCAGAGGGATCTGCCTGAGGAAGGACTAAAGAGTGGTTGTCCTAATGGAAACGTGAAGTGCTCAAAGTGGCCCATTCTCCTGTTTAGCAATGTAAGAGGAGTTACTTCAAACTCTCTTTGAAGCACTAGTCTTGCAACAGAAAATGTAACATAAATCATAATGCAATCACAGAACAATGTGTTCACTCCAGCTGCCAGGTACAGAAGGAAGGAAAATATTCAGGAAAGATCTGAGACAGACAAAGAGCTCAGGGAAGGAGGGAGAGAAAAGGAGTGAGGATCTGGCCTGGGAACACCTTTTGTAGCCCTAGATCCTGCAAACCTAACAGGCATCAAGTGTCTTGAGCATCTCAATCTTCTTTGAAGGAAAGAAGAAGATGAGCCCACAGAAGCCAACTAGAGGACATCTGTGTTTCTAGGTACTTGAAAGTATTTTTGGGATCTGCTGGTTGTGAGGGCAAGGACCCAGGTAGAATATATCAGTCTCGCTTGTATAAACAAGAGACTCATGCATGGCTGTCAGTGCTGCAGCTGCTGTGCTGACAGAACACATATGAGAACAGCTGAGACACCACCAGGAGCAGAGGACAGGAAGAGGTGGTGCTGCTGAAGACCAAAAAAGCATTGGAGCAACACAAGGGCTGTCACTATTTAATGCTAATATGTCTCTGGGGCACGTACCACCCCCTCTCAAGGCTAGTCAGCAGCTAATAGCCTTTTTCTTTAACTTGTGAGGAATTTCTGCAGAATGGTCTGTAGGCTAAGTCACCAGTGCTTTTCTCCTCATGGGGAAGGTCTTAGACAGTAAACAGAACCACAAACTGAAATACCCTGTCTACAAAAGTGTACTGGTATAAGTTCTACCATCCATGAGCAGCAGGATGCAGACTGTAGGAGCTCAGAAACCTGCAGACAGCTGGGCTACCATCATTTTGTATTAGCATTTTGTATATATGTACATATATATACACACACATCTCAGTATTTTGTGTACATGTATATATACATATGTATATGTATATGTATGAATACCTACATGTACAAAAACATAAAACTTGTTTTCATATCGCTTCTGTGTCCTAGCTGTGTGAAAAGAGATGGATACAGTTGCTATTGCAGCTTGGTGATCTTCCTTTTTTTTTGTTTTAATTCTACTCTTCATCACTTAGGCTGTAATTTTCTTATCAAGAACTTATTTGTCACAGCTGCCAGACCACTTTAAAAGATAAAACTTGAACAGACCACATAACAAAATTCAGAAAAAGAGTATTTTAAAAAGTTTCTGGTAATTTTAGTTAAGTTTATTTCCCAGAACAGTTTTTCAATATACTAGTATTATTCATAGGTAGTTTCCAGAGCAGCCAGGATTGACAATCAGTAGCACATGGACAGTACACTACCATGAGAGATTCAGTATTCCCTTTCCCATTTCCTTTCTGCCCAAAGAAGCTGTTGTCATGGAGGGGAAAATCACCCACTCTGGCCACAGCTACTGATTGCCAATCGGACTTTCCATGGCCACCTCCTCTCTCCTTCTACTATGGAGCAGCATGGAAATGTTTAGATTGATGTGAAGATAGATGTTGTGGATCCTGAAGTGGGTGTTTGGCTGAAGCAGGCTTCAGTTCATTTTGTGAAACCCTCTCTATTTTATTACTTGTTTATTATTGTTATTTATTAGTTGTCATTTTATTAGTTCCCTTTCAGTGGCACGGAAGTAACTTTCTTTTTCTAGACTGATGCATGGGTTTGACATGATATCTTCATTATTATTGAACAAAGTCCATGCCCAAACCAAGAACAGATTTTCCCTAATGAAGGCTTCTTTACCACCATTTGAGTGTATTTTGTGCACAAGCAGAGCACTAAAAACATCATAAAAATAGATCTGCAGCAGGAAAACCTAGTAAAATATTGCCCCTGTGTTGGTCCTGTCCATTTCATACCAACCCCTTTGCATTGTTGCACAGTTGAAGTGCCCCCAAATACAGGACAGAATTTCAGGAAGATCTTATGGTCCTTCACAGTCACTTTCCAGACTCCCATGTTCTTTATTTCTGAGACAGAAGGCACCTCTCCATGGCAGCCCCGAAGTCCAAGATAAGTTAAATCAGTTAACCTCTGTGAAGTGATTTGCAGTTGCTGGATTGATGGCTCTGAGTAAGTGCAAAGCAAATTCATGTCCTATTCCAGTATTCTTTTCCGGATATAATGAGAGCTAACTACAGTTTCTTTTACACTGCCAGTGAGAAGACCAAATGCACACTGCACCAAAGACATTTCCAAAGCCATTGATAAAACACTCATTCTTCAGCTGGTGGGAAACTGCTAGGAGGCAACACCATGATCATCCTTCCTATGCCTCCCCCACATTCCACGTTCCGCATTCCAGTCTGAAGGGGGACCTGATGTCAAATACAGGCTTGCAAAACCCTGCCAGAAAACACTCGATGCTCACCTTGACAATAGATGCCTGACTGGATTTGGAGGACCCTGGGAAGGGCTCTGAGGTCCAGAGAATGAATGAACTTCTCCAGGGTAGTGGCCATGGTCCGCAGCACTGTAGCATGTGGGTTTGGCACGTAAAGAGCAGCGCTCCCAGCCCGGTGCGCGCTGCGCCCGGAGCGCCGCCGCACAGCGGGGAGGAGCGGCACGGGGAGGCTCTTGTGCTTCCTCCCCTCGGTGGCTGCTTCCTCCCTTGGGCGCAGCTGGAGTGGCTGAGGCAGCTGGTGGCCCCGTCAGCAGGTTCTGGCTCCCACACCCACCAAGGTCTGTGCCAGGCTGGGAGACATGCTGTGCGTACTGAGCTCCAAAGGGGAAAGGAAGATCTGCTACAAAACTCCATTTCATCAGTGACAGTTATTGACCCTGTGAAAAGAAGATACTGAATATCAGTCCTGCCTAGAGTGAGAAAAGCCCCACCATACCTGGGTGGAGTGTTGTTGGTTTGTTGGCCTTTTTTTTTTTTTCCCTCTTGGAACACAGCAAAATAATTTGGTGTTCGTTCACTTCAAAACCATAAATAGCCTTTGAAGAAAAGAAATGAAGCACTTTGCTGTCTTAAATATTTTATCTGGATTTAAGATAGAATGCAAATTCTATTCTATTCTTTGTCCTCTAAATAGCATTTAAACACAATACTGTTAAGCACAATAATCAACATTTTCTTATGCCATCAATGTTTGTGGGAACTTGAAGCGCTTCAGCTGGGAAGGAATTTTAAGACAGTACCAGGTGAAAATCAGACTACACTGCTGACAAACCCCCAGCACCAATCCCAGCTCTGCCACTCTGAACTTGATCAAGCATTGTTGTTTCACCTGTACTCTTCTGAAGAACAAGGCCATAGCAAATAAGCAGCAGACAGAGCATGAGGAAATCTGAAGTAACTGTGATTTCATGTTTGTTTACACTGCTCTCCTGTCTCCCTGAGGGGGTCAGGGAAAGTAGAAAACATGACATTGTAACAAAACAGCGAGCAAGATAAACAACTATTTATTTTCAAAAAGCTTGCTATCTTCATTTCATCTATATGTAACATTTTGCAGGAGACAATATTACTCAGATATTAAAAACTTTACAATTAAAACTCTCAAATTCTTAGAGTGGGTGCATTGGCCTTTGAGGTGCTGGGCTACCTATAGACTCTGAAAAGTTTGTTAACTTGGTCTTAACAAATGTTTCTCCAGAGAATGTGAAATATGTTTTATAAGCAGGGAATCTCCAGGTGCAGAACTCATTATTGCCAGTCCTTGATGCTGCAGGTGCAACAGGGAAGAGGAGTAACTGGACTTTGGATCTAGGAGTCCATGGTTATTAGTAAAAACCAAACTAGAGAACATGCACAGCCAACAATTTATCAACTATTTTAATGCAATACATTACTTATTCTCCCCTCCCAAGAAAACATATTTGAAATTATGCAAATGTAATTGATGTGAGAAAGAGCTGGGGAAATCACCTCCATTCAGTTGTAATCAAAAGACCTGTATGATAAAAAGCTGGTTCTTACAAGCACAAAGCACTGAAATGTGTGAGTGGTTTCAGTTATTTTAGTGGGACATCTTTGTATTTTTTAAGATTTTGTATACAACTCTAGCAATTCAAAGCCAACTGTCTTGGTACCTGCTCCCAAGGCTGTCAGGTATTGTGTCAATGCCAGCATCTGGGCTTTACCTGTACGCATTGTTTTGATCAATGGATAAAGAGCCCCTGAGGCCATTTCTATAGTTCCTCAATTCACTTGTATTTGGCTCTTCACTTTAGTAAGACTGCCAGGAACAGCATCACAAAAGAACATTTAACATGAATGGCAAACACACACAGAAATTAATGAATGTTTCTGAAATTGTTTGAATCCAACAGAGCAAATGCACAAACAGACATGGATTCCACACAAGAAAAATTCAGAACAAAACCTGTTTTATGTTGCTGAATCCAGCAAGCAGCCCAACAGCATGGAGAAGGCAGCTGCAAGAAGCTCTGTGCTCCCATGGCTAACGGGCAGCATGCGTTTCCAATAGGCACGGACACACAGATATATACAGCACCCATACACATAAATACACTGCCAGACACACAAATCAACCTATATAGAAACCTCAGCAAGTCCCAATGGCCTCATCCTGTTCCCCTTTCTGGATGATTGATGTGTTAGTGGGAAAAACACACATAAGTATTTATGCAGTGGGGATCCCTCCAGCATCTGAACTTAAGCACAGTCCAGCCAGTGGCCTCTGATCCTGCTGCCACCGGGGCATGCAAGCAGCTCTGGAGGCCCAGAGCCTCTGTAATGAGCCCAGGAATACTCTGGAAATACCTCTGGAGTTCCCCTATCCACTGTTATTTCTCTGTGCTTCTGTGTGTGTGTGTGCACAGAAATCAGCCTTTTAATAAATAAATAATTCTGATAAAGAAGGGGAGAGAGGTCATCTATTCCTATGGGGGCTAGCTGTAGTGCCACCCTTCTTTTATAGGAATCTACTGTCTCAATACCCAAGTCAGGTGAACAGTATTATATTTAATGGTTCCAGAGGTGAACTGAGCATTAAAAGCAGCTGCAGAGACTTTCAGGAGCTGTGGTCTTCCTCTGCTAACCTACACTGGTTCTGGTAATATCGATCGGGTTTCATACAATGTACCCAAGAAGCACAACACTGAACTGTCAGCCATGCCTTTCCAATGGCCTTGTGATGTAAAGTGGTGGTCTCAGCTTGAACAAACTGGCCCCAAAGTGAGAAAACATCTAATCCCTGCAGTGGCACACATGGATTATTCACTGAGAGACAGAGACTGAATTGGCTGAAACATTAACTGTTGTAACACGAGTTAAAACATAATAGGTGGGTCTTTGTGTAAAAGCTTTTTCTGCCTCTTCAGTATGTATAGATGGATAGGATTTATTGCCCAATAAAGCCAAAGGTGATCAGCTCATAAGCACTGAAATAATTCTATCCAAAGAAACCTAACTTTTTAGCCCAATCTTTAGGTTGCTTAACCTCCAGCACCTGCAACAATTACTTCTAACTTTACCTGAAAATATAAGGCACTCAGTTTTGGGTTTTTTTTTTTTTTTTTTTTTTTTTTTTAACATTCTTTCTTCCATGGACAGCTGCTGCTCACACTCCCCCTAGTATGAGTCAATTTGGATAGAGGACCTTTCAAATCTGCAGACAGAGGCAGTTCTTGCTGGAAATTAAAATTAAGAGCCATGTTAAAAAGCAAGGATCATTACCCACAGAATTTTATACTGCTTTACCATTAGTTGAAGTCTATAGATAGAGATAAAATCTGCCTTTCTAAAAATATAATCATGCTCTGCTCCAAGATTTTGCATTTGGTATAAAAATAGTTGTGTTCAAAATCCTAATGTCTTCAAAAAGCAGGTGGTCACCCTTGTGAATTGTGGTGGCTTCTGGCTCTAAAATATTGGAAAATTTTAATCCCCTGTGATTTTGTTTTGGGCTTTCCTTTACATTTTCAGGAACTACATTTTGAGTTCTTTGACATTTCCTTACAGTTTGACAGAGAGATCTTAGACATGCTCTTACTATGAAATTTAAATGGCTTAGCAGGTATGAACAAAAGGCTGTTAGTAAAAGCTCTTGAGCCCACAGGGTTATTTGCCATTGTTTGACTCCAGTGAACAATCTATTGAAGAACCAAGATCCCCCAGTGATTTTAAAAGAATTGAAGCACATGTACACACATTACATTGTGAAAAATACTAAGTTTTTGGCTGATTTTTTATGGACTGAACAATAATATCCTGCGGGTATTTTCAACATTTTATTGAGCAATTCTGTACCTGCCAGAGTCAGAAAGATCTTTTCATTGATTTTAATAGAAGTTGGAGTAGATTCCTAATAAGAAAGAGTTATGGCTTTCAGCTGGTTGTGGCTTTGCATAGAAACACCTTGCTTATAATGGCATTTCAGGTTACAGTTTTGCGAAGAATATTGACATGAAGTTTTCCAAAGTTTCTTCAACAAAGAGTAATAGCTCTGTATACAGCAGTAAATTATAGAAAATACATCTCCAGAAATCTCTCCCCAGCTGCTGGTAAGTGTGATAAGAATCATGGTCTTAATGAATGCATTTGAAGTGTTAGCACCATGTATGTATTGAACACTCAACCCCCTGAAAGGCTGGAGTGCTGCAAAGGCAGGCAGTTCTGCCAATGCTTTGTTCAGCCACAGAGGAAAAAGACACTATTTGAGATTTCTAAGCTCTGTGCTAGTATAGACTCAAAGCTAAAAATGGCTTTGAGAGTATAGAGTCTCAAGCTAAAAATTCTCCCATCTATTGACAGGTATTAATGGTACCTGTTTTTATAAATGTATGAAGATGATTGATACTGAAGTGTTTGTAAAGCATTTTGAAGATAAAGCAGAATGCAAATGTTTAATACAGTAGGAGTTCCAATACAAAGAGGTACCTGCCAAAATGACTGTTTACACAAAATGAGCCATCCAGGAGATCCTCAGCCAGCATTATCACTTTTTATTTGACAGCACAGAACATGAATTCACTCTTCCAATGGAAATATTTATCGATCTGTGCATGGCATCACACTGCAAAATCTATTGACACATCCTCAGTGTTCCAGTGGTTAAGAATATATTAAATATACTTACGTTCTCTCTTCCATATTCAGTTTGGGGGTACCATTTTGCTTGAGTAGCCTCAGAGCAGAAAACTTACAGCACAATCAGGTCTACATGTAAAATCTATGGCAAAGCCATTGTCTTGAGTACTGATCCCTGAAGCCCAGCCTAAATCCTCTCACTACAGTAGGAATCTTTACTCTTTTTAAAAGATTTACACTTTACTCTCTGAAAAAAATCCCTCCCCAAAAAGTCAAACCCAAATTCCCAATTCAACATCCAAACTGTGCAAATTTCATTATCTGTCTCGTTTCTATGGAACGTTTTTGGTTTTGTTTTTTGTTTGTTTTGGGTTTGTTTGTTTGTTTTTTTAATGGGGAAAGGAAAATGATGGGAGGGACCTAAAGTAAAAGATATCCCACAGCTTTAGGAAGAAGTATAGGTCCATTAAAGATGGAGTAAAGATTTTGGCAGTAAAAATTACTTGAGATATCTTCAAATTACAGAAAATGTTTTGAAATATGTTTGGCATATCTTCAATGCATTTTTGACAGCTGGAAACATGCTGGAGAAATTTTTGAATTAATTTCAAATATCACTCTCTCCCTTTGTGATTTCTTGAGAGGGGTGGGCTGTAATTTATTTTTAAAGAGGCAATGTATGTCTCTAGATGCTGTTAAAGGAATCCAAAATAATCTTTTTGCACCCTGTCACTGTTCAAAGAAAAGGACACTGTATTAATTTAAATATATTTGTGGAAGATTGATTCCCCCAATGGAATTTACATAGCTACTTTCGCTAATTATTCCTGAAGTTTCACCTATCAGCTGTCAATTTTCCACAGAAGGGAAGCATAACAGTTTGACTTTTCCTGACAGCAAAGAGCTTTAACAGAACTCTAATGAAAACTGGCATCTCACACTCCTTACCTCCCCAATGTCTATACTACCAGAAGAAAGAGTAATAACTACTCTTTATGGGAGCATTAAAAACCACAGTTTAGTCTAAACAGTCAGTAAAAGAAATCAACAAAACATTTCATTTAATAAGGGTTACCTTGAATGTTTTTTCATCCTTAATATTTATCTTAAATGACAGACCTGTCTAACTTTCAAGTTAATGACGAATTGGTGGCACTGAATGTATTTGCTCATTTTTATTGAAACTGAATTACTAGCTGTCATTTTAAAATGTATACAAACCCAAGCTTGCCCTTTCCTTTCCTTTCCTTTCCTTTCCTTTCTTCCTTTCCTTTCCTTTCCTTTCCTTTCCTTTCCTTTCCTTTCCTTTCCTTTCCTTTCCTTTCCTTTCCTTTCCTTCCTTCCTTTCCTTTCCTTTCCTTTCCTTTCCTTTCCTTTCCTTTCCTTTCCTTTCCTTTCCTTTCCTTTCCTTTCCTTTCCTTTCCTTTCCTTTCCTTTCCTTTCCTTCTCCTCCTTTCTCTTTTTTTTCTCTTTTCTTTTTTTTTTTTCATCTTTAGTGAGAGCCTTTCTAAAAGGTCCACAGAAAGATTGTCAAGCACACAATTTTATTCGTCCAGTTTTAGAAACAGCTTTAGAAAGCTAAAGAACAAATTTAAACGTAATTGCTTCTATTCTGTGTATGAAGTTGAATCTAAAAGCAAATTGTTTCTGCAGAAAAAATGTTTTATTTAAGAATAAAAGCTTTATATAAAATGCAGTTAATACTTGCCAACATATCAATGAAATTGATTTTAATTTTCTACCTTTTCCATGGCATTCATATTACCCTGCTGCAAGACAATTATAATTTATCATATGAAAACCCAGATGTATTTTCTGCCTCAGTGTTCTGCATCTATGCTCTTGTTCCAGGTGTCCCTAGCTCTTTCTTAAGAAGAAGCAGTATAAAGGTATGAGTGATTGTTAGACTTCTTTCTTGGAGGCTTTTTTGGGTCTTCTTTTTGGTTTGTTTGTTTGTTTTATTTGTTATTGTGGCTTTTATTTTTGTTTTTAATTAAATACACACAGGCAAATTGAACATAGATGAAGGAATTTGCAAAAGTCTAAGAAAGTTGTGGGAAAGTAAGATCTGGCATAGAGTTTAAAGGTTTCTTTTATTTGAAGAGGCAGTGAGACCCTTGGGCTGGCATCCTCCAGGTTTTCAGCCTGTGGGAGAAGAGAGTGCCCAGGGAGTTCTCAGTCTGCCCTCCTGACTCCTTATCCCTAGGGATGGTGGACTGAAGGCTGTATTTGGTCCAGCTGAGATGTTTGTCTGCATTTCATCACAAGCACAGATACAAGTTCTTTATCTCATGTTTATGTCATAAGTTTTTTGTTTACTTATCAGCCATGAAGTGTTTTTTTGTTTCAGTGAAGGGTCTCAGTATAATTAAACAGAAATTAGTTCTTAAATTAATGCATAATCCAGTTCATTTGGTCATAAAAATAAATCTGAGAGCACCACAAACAATGTACACTTACTTCATAAGAAGCAAACATAAGCATCCCCTTCTTTTTCTCTTCCAGTCCTATTTCTCCCTCTCCAAGGGCAGCATGTTGTTTTTTCTGCCCTTCCTGGTATTATTAACATAAATAGGATTGTCACCAAACCCCTCTAATGCCCTCAGTGGTGGTACAGATTCCATCCTCTCCTCACCCAAGTGATAGCTACTGGCCAACACCTTTTCCAGTCCTACAGTTACCACTCTTGCAGCAGCCTGTGACGAGCACGTCACACACACTGTGAGAAGTTAAGCCTTCATGAGAGACTTGTTTGGGAAAACTGCTGGAACACAAATGCGTTCCCTTATCAAATTGATCAATGAGCCTGTCTTCCTGCCTGAGGAGGAAGAAAGAGCACAGGGGTTCTTCTCTGAACCAACCTATAAAAAGACCATAAAAAGCCTTTTTTTTTCTTGAAGAACCCGTAGGTAGCATTAATTTAAATTTTTTTTGTGTGTATTTTATCCCCGCCCTATTAAAATATTCAGTCCAGAAGGTTCTCCATGTGTAGGTTCACCAAGCTAAATAAATCTCATTACTTCTCATATAAAATGATAACTTACTGGGTAGTACACACTGCATCTATTTCTTCTTGTAGGCAGATTTGCTTTGCAGTATGAAACATATGTTGTGATGCGGCCAAGGCCCTTTCACCTTGCCCTTCTCTACAAACTTCATGTAAATTATCTAAGATTTTAAATGGTCTGTAAGGAAACATCCTGGGGCTCTCACTTTGGAGTATAAGTCCTTCTGCCAGCCTTTCATCTTGATTTCAGTTTGTTGCATGTACATTTATTTGACATCCAAGAGCATCTGTGACCCTTGGGCATCTCCTTCAATGTGTTTCTAGCACATGTTCTCCTGGATAAAGCATACAGAACAGAAGTTGGACCCTTCTTCTCTCCTCCTTTCTTCCCTCACCACACTGCCAGAGACCTCTGAGTCCAGGGATGATGAGAGCCTGTGGAGCACTATAGTACCCTGGACCTTTTGGTGCTGAGCATGATGTGGGATTTAACACACAGTCAGCATGAATAGATAAGATACATTTTGAAAAATTAAAGTCTGCGTCTCCCTCCATATCTCTCTGAGCAAAGTGTCTGTAAGTCTCCTTGTAGAATTATGTCAATGAATTAATGCAGGCTTGCCAAGGCTAGAGGATGAATAAAAATTTCAGTAAAGTCCATTTTACAAACAAGGTATTTTGTTGATTTCTTTTTCTGAATTCTGCTCTCTGCTCACCTAGAAAAACCACCTACGCAGTATGGCTGAAGATAAGCTTGCCAAGGAAGATTTAATATATCATATGAAAGAACGTACTTTAAAAAGGGGGAAAAAACATCTGATCTCAAAACTTAAATTCTTCCTAGAAGAGAGAATAGCATGAAATTAAATAAGCAGAGTCATAGCAAAAGAAAAAAAAAAACAAAAACAAAACACAAAACACCAAACAATGCAAAAAAACCCCAATAACAAAGCCGAAAAGACAGCCCAAGAATGAAAAAAAAAAAAAAGAAAGTTAAAGAAAATTTGCTCATTTCAGTTTTAACTCACAGCTGAGGATGCTTTCTAAAACTAGCAGGTAACCAGGGTCCCTTGCCCATCCAAACCTAACCTACGGTAGGCCCTTATCATGGTCTATTCCCTGGGTCCATCCCCTCTCCTGACTTGGACAGGAGCAAAAAGAGCAATCAGTTCAAAAATGCTTTTAACTTGGGGTGCATCACCCCATTTTTGGACAGTTATGGTTTTCCCAGAACACTGTATTTCTGAATATTAAAATAAATTGGAATACATAAAATGTTATTTTCTGTCCCTAGGCTGTGTTCTAACCCAGCCCTGTGACAAAGGCACAGGAGCACTTCTCCCAGCTTCCATGTGCACACCGGCAACAGTAATATTATTGGAAGGTAGGTGTGGTAAAGTTATTTTTGCCATACCCCTTTGACTACTTAATTTTAAAGTTTACTTTAAAAATCACTTCACAGTAACACATTTCAGGAAATGCCATGACAGAAAATCATTTACACATACACATTGGAGTACATCCTTAAAACCTAGGATCTTCTGTGGAGTTAACCAGCCTGCCCCCATGCATTACTGGGTAAATCTTTTTAAAATTAAACGCACCTAAATATATCACTTAACAAAGCTCTTCCTGCTTTGTTTCATGTTTAAAGCCCACTGACCTTTAAAGACTTGGAGACACTTTTAAAGAATGGGAGGGGAACAGGGTTTTTCACCTCCTCCCCACCCTAGAGAAGCACTGGAAGGAATAAAACATCAGTTGCAGTTGCTTAACTTTGGAATTAAGTCATTGCTATCCTGCTTAAAACACTCAGCAGATTTTTAATGACAACCAGCAAGAAGCTTGCTTTCAGAGGTGCCAGCTGACCTCAGATGAAGGTGGGATGTATTGGTTCAGTGTAAATTTGGAACTACCTGTTGAAATTGTCTCTGCTAAAAAGTTGAAATGGGTTACAGAGTTAATACCACGTTCCATCTACACTTGGTTTGCTTCAGCCTATGCTGAGTCAAGAAACATCAGTGAAAACAAGAATTAAAAGAAACCAAACTAAAACAACAAAATTGAACAACATATACAATGACCCTGTTGCTGATCCCAGTCAATTTACAAAGGCCACTTGAAGAAGAGGAAAAATGATCAGGTAAGAGTATAAAATCTAGTCTGAAAAGCACACAGGCTTGACAAGACATGAGTATCTGCCTTCCTTAAACATTTGTGTGCCTGTGACAAGTTCAGAATGGACACCTCCTGGCAAACTCAAAGTGATGAACAAGATCAGGACATCATGGTATGTGAGGAGTTTTCGCATGACCATGCAAGCATGTTACTTGAAGACTTAAAAGCGAAGGTGTGGAAAATGCAGACTTGTGTGTCTGCAACAAAACAATTGCCATATTCTAGTCTCTTTTTCCCAGGATTATCTGATAATTAAATTTTTATTTTTCCATTCTGGACTGTAACCTCAGATCAACTTGCAGGGCATGTTCCCCTCCCCAGTCCAATTGTTATAATTTTTCCCAAATGCCAAATCATGTAGGACTCTGAAGCTATTCGTTTATCAAGTTGGCTTCTGTTTTCAGAACACTCAGAATTCTTCTCATTCTCTGAAATCTTCCTTTACTATGGCTCCCTGGAGGACATGGTAAAATACCTGCCTCTCAGAGTGCTCTCCCAAAAAATGCTCTCCCCGCTCAACCCCGATCTCTGATGTTGCTTGTCTTCGTAAAAAATTTTCTTCTTCTAAGAAATGAAAATTATATATATAATATACACACGCACATACATACATATATATATATATATATAAATTTATGCTAAAAAACAAGCATCAAAAGGAAGCCTGCACTGTATCATTTGGCTGTCACTTAGCAGTGAAATCTCACCTGAGCTATAGCCTTCTGTCACATTTACTTTACTTCTCATTTTTTGCTTGTCCTCAGAATCAAAAAGAATGACCATGTTTGATGATGCAGCCTTGTTCCCCTTTTCTTGATTGGCATCAACAAGTATGGTATCAGAAAAGTTGCACCTTGTGGCCTTCAAGGCAGACTGACTCCAGAAACGTACTGGAATTCACTGGTCATCAAATGAGGCAAGTGACCAGATCCTCAAGCTTTTTGCCTGTGGTAAACCTGGTTTAGTGGCATTATTATTTCTTTAATATTTCATAATACCTCTGCAGAAATGTCCTTTATTGAGGGATCTGCTCACTTAAATTGCCTGTTTCTTTCTCCTTGGCACTGTCCCTTGCTCAGCATCTTTTATCTTCAGCAGCCTAAATGAATTGTTCAACCTTCCTTGACCACAAATATGACATTTACTCAATATTTGAAACTTTTTCACTGACTGAAGCAGTCAGGGTTTTTATATCCCTCCATATATTTCATAACTGCATGCCTTTTGGGAAGTTCTAGTCTTGTCTAGATTTCTATACTTTCCATCCTGACTATACTTACATCCAAAGCCAGTGTTTTTTATGCTGGTGCCAAATAACGGGTGAACAAGATTCCCTATCTTTGCACTGATCCCAGTCAGTTCACTGACTTTTTTATTCTCTGTCTCTTGCACAAAGTTTATAAAGCCCCCAGTGCAAAAGCTAAAGTCCTATTTCTTAGGCCTCTGTCCATCATAGTCATCCCCTGAATATTCTATAGGAGTCATCATACCTGTCCCTGCTACCTTTAATACACATACTAACAGCTTGCTTGTATTTAAGGACAGAGACTGCTGCAGGCTGAGATTCTGACTACTTAGAGGACTATCATCTTCGAGGGGGGTCTGTGTAAAGCAAGGCTATTATTTGAAGTAAACAAAGTGCCTGAAAGGAAGGCACATTGAAGTAGAAACAAAGCCTGCATTTCCCCATTTTTAAAAGAAATTTTTAAAAGCCTTTGCCACAGACAAAACCATACTGTTATTTTCTCACAGTTGTAATTACAGCTCACTGTCTCACTAGCTGAACCACCTCGTCTGGCTGGAGGAGAAATATTAGAAGAACCTATAATGTGCCTAGTGTTTTTATATTCTATTTTATCTTCACCCCTGAAGAAGTCTGACCTATGAGAATTGCTGCTGTATTTCTAACTGCAAGATAAGCTGGAAACCTTGATCATTTCAGGAGATGAACCTAGCAGCAACCTATTTATACAGTTCAAACTGCACCAACTGAAGCTTCAATGATAGATTTTGTGCAACAGAAAAGTTTGCAGCAGCATTGCAGCTTCCTATGACTTACATCTAGTTTAAAATTAAACCCCTTGAGCAGGGGGTTTCAAACATTTTCAGTACATAGAGGTAATTTCACAATGTAATCTGGTTTATCAGTGTTTCATAACATCTTCACTGAAAGTGAGGAAAAAGGCTACAGCATCTGTTTCTGTGTGGAAGATAGTTCAGACCATGAATCCAGATGGACTATTAATTGTACCTGTTCATTGATACAGCAAGTGGGTCAGAAAGACTAACAAAATATTAAGTAGTTTAATGTTCTTGACCACAAACAATGATTTCAGCTGTTGGGACTTAAGCAAAACAAATGCCTTCCAAAACTTTCCTGAAGTTTGACTTTATGGCTACTGCAAAAAAAAACCAACTTGCCCTAGTTATTTTGAGACAGCAACCCCAAGGATACTGTAACCTTTGGTTTTGTGTTTGTTATCAGAATGCAAAAAGACATTTACTTTCTTCAGCATTTCAGGACCACAAAATACTGTGTCATTTCAAATACTATTCTAGAAGATTAAATACACAAAAGAAAGACAAAAGTTTTGCACTGAGAAATGGAAAGAACTCACACTGCTTTGCACCTGGCAGGAAAATGCAGAGATATTATCACAGTTTAGAGGTACTGCGTTTTGCCAGATGTCATTTCCGTGCTCATTACCAAAGAGCTCCAGGATACTCCAAAGCTTGCAAGAAAGATCAGGTTTTGATTCCACGTCCAGTAGACAGTCTTCTATTGTTTTGGTTTATTTTTAACATAGACTTCTTTTCTTTTATCTTTTATTAGAGGAGATGCGAAAATAATCTCTGAGCATATGCGGATTTCAAATTTATCTTGATGTATTTTGTGAAGTAAGAGACTATTTTCTGACCCAGATGGAAGCTAGAAGGCATTACACAGGACTATGAAATCAAGCTGTTGTATCTTAACAAGGCAGAAAAACATCTGTTCTTTGTTGGCCAAGACACAGTTAATAAACATTATTATTAGGTAAGCATCCTATTGTGCCTGTTATCATACATGTCAATCTCTGCATAAATTAGGACTTTAAACCTAACAGCAGGGAAAGAATTAATTTTGAGAAGCGTGGGCCAAAGTAACATTTATGCCTGTCAACCACCACCACCACAATGTCATATCCTTTTAGTCAGGCTTAAAGGAAAAACATCCAGGAAGCTTAAAATAATTTAGAAACACTTCTGTATTCTCAGTATCTCAATGCTTGCTCAAACAGAGCCCCCTCAGTTAAAAAATTACCAAAGGTTTTTCTGCATAAAGTTGAAGGGAAATTTATGGGACTAAACCTCTGCATATTCTGAAAGTCTCATCCTCATACACACTATCTGATCCCAGCAGATTATTCAACCCTAGAAAATAATGACATAGGTGAATATTCACAGATACCCTTGACTATCCTGGATTTGCAGAGGTTACAAGATCTTTGTTTAACAAAGACCACTAGCAATAAATCACCACAAAGGTTCTTTTGTGAGATTAGGATCACTTTACTCAATTCAGACCTCTACGTGACACAGGAAAGTACAGCAGAAAATGAGTTATTTTCCTTTTCAGAACAGAACAGAGCACTATGAAAGCAGCTTTTACATTTATTTCAAGATCTCAGGGTTTCTTCTGACATTGCAGCAGAGAGAAGTTTAAAAGAGGCCCTTTATATAGTCATTTGTCAGTCCAGGTGGCCTGGCCATGCAATGATTCTGCAATGTTTTTTCTCAGGCTGTCCTTCCTTGTACTTCAATTCACACTCGAGGCTCAATGACAAAGTACTTGCCTACCATTGCTTCCCCAGTCTGCTTTTTTAGACCTTTGATTTTGGAAATTGTTAATCAGTTTGAAAGAGCACACTCCTGCAGTAGCTTTGGCTTTCATGTTTCCCGAAGGAATATTCTGTTTCTTAATGTGGTATGTAGGACATAGTATAAACTAAGTAAATATATTAACTGAACAACTTCCCAAATAAAGTAAAACCCAGTAACTGCTTGCATATGCTCAAGATAATAAGCTTCAAGCTTCAAATTCCTATGCCAGTGACTCTTTTC
Source organism: Sitta carolinensis (assembly GCA_032173965.1). Taxonomy (NCBI): domain Eukaryota; kingdom Metazoa; phylum Chordata; class Aves; order Passeriformes; family Sittidae; genus Sitta; species Sitta carolinensis. The sequence goes on from JAVUNC010000004.1 coordinate 52,992,764, forward strand.
TAGGAAGGCAAAACCTCTTTCCAAGTTGTTTCCCAATGGCATCATTTACCCAGGAAGCAGGAAATGTAAATTCTAGGATCTCATCGACCAGCTGGGTCTGATCTCTCAGGACCCAGATAAAAGGTCAAAATCTGTGTCTCCTCACACTTCCTTCTGCTGGAGTTAGGTCACTATGAACAGGGAAGGCAGATTCAGAAAGCTAAAAGAAAAAAAAGAAAGAAAGCCCTCACTATACACGGTGCTGAGGTTTAGTAGCTATTCCATCTCAATGACACCGCTTTAATCACTTCCAAGGTGTTTGATGCCTTTTATGGCTCTTCAGTGTTGGATCCTAAGATCTGGTTATTCTGGAAAATTCAGATAATTTTGACACATCCTAAAATTACGTCTTTAATTAATGGTCTATAGAAAATGAACCAAAGCCATCCAAGTGGCTCACAAAATTCCTTCCACTAACACCTATGCAGAGCAGGACACTGGAATCATCACTTCTCTTTTGGAGCAAAGAATAACTTCTAGCACATAGCAACCAAGTTTTTAGGAACTTGCATATTCCTTTGGTTACTTTCACTATGTGGTATAAACCAGTTTCAACTTCATTAATTTCAAATTTGAATCCTCTCACATACACCTCCATGTATGTAGTCTTTTGCGCTTCTTTGTACTCTGCCCTGAGTACATTTGCTTTCTGTATTTACCATAAGTGTGAGTCCAGCCTTGGCTTTGTGCTGCTGAGAAAAGCAGAGACAATGCACTCTGCAGGCTTTAGCCACTTGACTGAGTCTGTGCTAGTATTTCAGCAAGGATGATAGCAAGCAGAAAGATTTTGAGGAGTCTTGAACCCTATGGACCATTCCAGGTTAGGAGCTGCCAGCCCATTGTGATACTGGTGCTGGTGGCTTTTCATCACTGCAGGGAGTGAAACATTTCCCTCTTCAAGCGTCCAAGGTCAGGAATACTTCTTTTCTTCCACAGCCCACTCTTTTTGTGTCAAATACTTGTTTTCTCTCTGGGTCAGGTTTCAGTCCCCTTGCTTTCCTTTCTTCTGTCTTGCATGGGTGTAAGTAAAAGATACTGAAGCAGCATTTATCTGGGGAAACAGAGCTGGTACCCTCAGAAAACAAAACTGGCATTTGCTTATACTGGGTCAGAGAAGGGAGCTGCACAATGAAACAATCTGTCTCCTCTGATTCTATACTAAAAATCACATTCTAATATTATCTTTTACCTAAGAGACGGTCAAGAGACATCATTACTGGAGAATATTTCTCATCTGCTTCTCACATTCCATATTCTCTCTGCATACTTTTCCCTGACCTTACCAGGAAGAATTTCCCAGAAATTTTTCAGTCATGAGCTATTACAAAAGCTTTTTAGATCACCATAGTCAACAATAATTACAGATAATATGAGACTCTCAGAGTACTTGAACACTGGCAGAGTTCCCCTTTGCAGAATGACCAGCTATAATTTCTCCTAGCCAAGAGGGATGCTCCCAAGGAAGACTCTTTAGCAGGCTTAAGGCTGCAATGTCATGCTTAATGTCCAGGGGAAACTGGACTCAAAAGTCTTAACCAGGACCACGAAATTCTGATGGGGATTGACCCCACTGTCCCAAACTCAGCTACTGCAAACACAAGAAAAACTCCCCTCAGAACATAAATATCATTCAGGCCAGTACAGAATGTGGCTTTTGCACTCCACAATCCTAAGAGCTACTAATCTCATCTGTCACAAAATTAATCTAGACTTCTAGACTAGTCTTCTCAACATCCTCAGACAACAGAGGAAGATCTTCCACTGTCCAAATCATTTAGTGCCAGACAGATGTCTAACAGGCAGGATGCATCAGATGTGTTGTTTCCACAAAAAGTGGTGACCTAGACAGTCAGCTCTAGGTAACAGACCCAGCACTTTGACTGCCAGTTAGTTGAATGCCATATCTTCACAGGGAAAGCTAAGAATGTTACAAAGCATTTAACTTATACTCCACTTTCCAGTATGACAGAAGAAAAAATAGAGTAATTTGAGTATTAAGAAGTCAGACCCAGTGAATGTTTCAAACCTTATTTATTTACCTTGCTGTTCATAACTGGGAATTAACAGAGGGTCACAACACACACACACACACACACACACACACACACACACAAAACAAAAACAAAACCGAAAACCAACCAAACAACAACAAAAAAAAGTGGTTTAGATTTGAAAGAGGTGGAGCTCTGCTGTTTATAGTGTTGAATGGACAATTCCATGTATCCAAAAGAAGAAATTTAGGACACACAGATGGCATGAAGTCTTATGACATACTCCCTGAAACACTGGGGTGAAAAATAATACAATTTCCTTTCGAGATTTTCTTTATATTAATATATTGGTCTTCCAGACGAGAATGACTCCTTAACAAGGACAGTAAATGAGAGGGTATCAAAGTAGGAAAAAAAAGTCTTTAAATAAAAATTTAGTTCACTCTTACTTTACAGAATATTTAGAAGCATTTTACTGTCTGTTCTAAAAATGACCAAGAAGAGACCGGAGTGATTTTAGCTGGTAATATAGAGGAAATTTTGTGAAGAAATGGCTGCAAGCTAAGTAAAAGCAAAATAATATTTTGTACACCACAACTATAATCAGAATCTGGCATTGGTTTATTCAAATTTTGCTTTCTTGGAAGCAAAGCTTACATGTTTGTAAACATCAAATTAAACATTGCTTAATTTTACAATTTTCTAAACAAATACCTTTTCATCCTGAAGGGCATATGCAGACCTATCTATTTGTGTCACAGTTCTCTTGATCTGTGCTTCAATATTTTTTAAACAATTGCTTCCTGTACAATTTTAATGGATCTTAAAAATTTCTTCTAATATTGTGCAAGTCATAGGCAAGGCCATTTTGAAGTGTGCACTTCCTTACATATTTTTTTTTTATTAGTACCTAACTAATGCAACGGTGAAAAACTATACATTTTCAGGAAAATGTTTAGATTTTGGTCCTGTACTTAAAGACCTTCTTTAATCAAGTTGTTTACATGAATTTGAATCACAAGCATGTACACAACAAAACCACTATACCAATGTTTCTTGGTCTATGCATAAAAAGTATGTCTTCTACTTACACTAAAACATACAAAAAATAAACTACAAAAATTGTTTACACTTGATTTCAGCAAAAAAAGCTTTCTTCAAGAAAAATGATTCTTCTTTTTTTTCAGCCATCAAAAAAGGAATGCAAGTAAACAATAAATACATGTGCTTTCTCCATATAGACATATTTACACTTGAGTCTTTGGCTTATGTTTAAGTTTCTTTATAAAGATCTTTATGTGATCCAGCCATCATTGCACATTAAAACAAAATAAGCCAGTTTTTCTTTTACTATATATAATATATATATATGCAACACTTGAAACATATAAAGAATGAACCTTACTATCAATCTGCACTGTTTTTGTACTTTAACAATGTATGAAAAGAAAAAAAAATTAATACCATATAGGAAATATAGATACATGCAACAGATGGTCGCTCTACTGTATCTGAGAGACGGCTGCATATACACACACGAGAAGGTCCTAATTTGAGCAAACCTCTTCTGACTCTGGTTTTCATTAAATAGTATTTATGTGGCACTAAATGTTGATACTGTATACAAGCATAGAAACAGATTGAGTTCTTTTATTAAGATACACAACTTCATAAGAAAAATACTTTGCATTTAAAATTTAAAATCCCTCCCACCCCCCCTTCCCCTAAAATCTTTCTTCACAGGATCAAGAACTGTTGTCAAAACAGCTTATTGAGATTCATATATTTGGTGAACTTTGTCACATCCTTTCCGACTAAGAGGATTCCAGGTACTCCAGCGCAACATCGTAGCAGAAACGATATTGCTCCTTTAAGGGAGAACAGAAACAGAAGTTACATTAAAATCTAAAATCTTAGCAGCAATATCTATAACCAAGAACATTTTTTGCTAACTAGTAAACTAGGCAGGCTTGGATTTTCTATTTTTCTTCTCTATTACACAAGTATATTACTGTCTCTGATTTAAAAACTCACCTTAACCAATGAAGGGGAAAAGGACCCTGACCATGGAAAGTAATGATGTGCTTCTCTGATTTTTTTGGCTTCTGAACTGGTTTATCAAACATAAAAAACTCTCCCCTCAGTCAGAGCATTCTTGCAGTGAAAACACCTTGACTCTGATACACCACTTCTACTTGAGTTAGCTGATACGGAGCAGTAACTGGTGCAGGACCCTGAGCAGCTCCAAAGACTGTACCAAAGCCCATTGGTGCAGTCACCTTGATGTGGCACCCAAAAGTTCAGACGAACATGTAAAAAAGAAATTAAAGCTAAAAAACTCATTGTGGTTATTATTTCTCCTCAACAATGCTGCTGTTGAGAGGTGATACTGGGAGACAGGGAGGAGGTAGGAGAGAGGAGAGGGGAAGAGGAAGAAGAAATAAAACCAGGGAAATTAATTTGGTGTCTATTGTCCTTACATCTTGAAAAACAGAATCTGCCCTTGTGATCTATTTTTGTTTGCACAGGAAGATAGTGTGATGCATTAACAGGAAGTTGTGGGGATATCTTAAAGGCTTTATTGCACTGCTCGGTGTTATCTGATCCTGTTGCTGAATGTAAGGCACATGACAATGCTATATAGTGGTTTTCCTGGTTTGTTTTCTAACTAACAGCTCAACACTTTCTGCTGTTCAAGAGTTCTGAATCAAAATCCACACAACACAAATACATAACTAAAAAATGTAGCAACTTCAGTGTAAAGCTACAGTGCATTCAGGACTATTTTGACATGCAATATAAGTTTGCAGAGCATTTATCAGAAACAGACACAATCTACCTTGGCCTCCCTTTACAGAGACACAAAAAATTTTCCATGTGATCTGACCTGTTTTTTTGACAGCAGTGAACTGAAATCCAGGCAGAAATTCAATATGTTGTGTCTCAGATGTCTATGGCACAGGAGAATGCAAAGCATTTGCAGCAAAAGCAGCAATACCTAGCCAGTGTCACTGCTGCTACAGGATGTTAATTTGTAAACATATTAACCATCTTCTTAATTTATGTGGTGCAAGGGATGCACTATGATTAAGAGAATCATGCCACAGAAACTATTTGATATTAAGCAAACACTGATACCTGGAAAAAAGGGGAATATGGGAAAAGGTAGCTACAGCCATTTTGCACAATATGTAAGTTCACAGGGTCAGAAGCAATTTCCACTATGCGTAAACTAAAACATGTTTTTAATTTCAATTGGCATCCCTGATTTTCATGCTGTAGGCAGCCATCTGGCTGAAAAGTGACACTGGCAGCTGGCAGTGTGAGACTCAAATGGCAGGAACTCCCAAACATGACATAACCTGCTTTAATTCACCTACAAAAGGAAAAACATCCATGTGGGAGAATTTTTTTAAAGTACCTTCCAGTCTTTAATGTTCATTTTTTGTGACAGAGGCAAAAATTTGAGTGGATAGGCACTCATACTCTATGCATAAAGATTATTTTGAGTTCTGACAATGTACATACAGATATTTAGTCTTGCAGTTTTGCAAGTTCACGCTCATATTCTTTATATGAGTTTATTGTTTATATTGTTTACTATTTAACCATTGAATTCAATGATCTTAAGGGTCTCTTCCAACCAAAGTGATTTTATATATTAATTTGCAACATACTATATGCAAATGTTTGATCTTAAAGTTGTGAGGTATCATCTTGACTACTACAAATCTGAGTAACAAAGATGGTCATTATTTAATACAACTTTCAAAGCAACTGTTTTTACTAAGGGGCAAAATATTCACAGATCCAGCTAGTAATCTGTACTTCACAAATTATTCCTACAAAGGAGAAATGCCTTGCTCTATAAAATTTCAAGACGGCTTGTATGAGTGCAGCCTGCTGCAACTTCCTTTCAAACAGACTGGGTTATTTTGGGAGACTAAAGGGCATTCTGTTAACTCATAATGCTTTCTATGGAAAGCATGCAACACTACAAGAAAGGTATTGTAAAATACTAAGCCTGTCCTCCCGTAATGCTGACTTGTGTTTACACTCAATATCTGTTCATTCTTCTTCTGGCCCACGGTAGGTTTGCACTGTTTTGTGGGCACAGGACTGAAAACTCAGCTCACACAATGAGGCAGCCTCTGGCTCCCTGGCTGTTTGCAGCAACTCTGGGGGCTGGTGCTTACCGGAGTTTCTACCATGTTGGGCTTACTGTTCCGCAAGGTCTTCACCGCATGGAAAACATCCACCACATTCTGCCTTTTCACCATCTCAACCACAATGCCGATGGCGCAGAACATCCCGCTCCGGCCACCGCCATTTCTGTACGCAAGGAAAAGAGAGTTAAAGGCCTGAGACAGCATCCAAAACACGTTTCTGTTCTTCAGCTCTGTAAGCATGACTGATTCCTGAGTCCCAGAGGGAGACCAGACTTTAGCGATTCTTTGCAGCTCCAGTGGGGTTGGACATTTGCTTTTTCTGACCTTCCTCTCAATTACTGCTTTTGAATTCTGCCCTTACAGCCCATCATGCTGCCCAACCACGCTATAAGTCTAAATTACATATGCATTAGAAATAAAAAAAACCCCAAACTCAAGTTCAATGGCAAGTAGGACATTAAAAAAAATAAAAACCAGTTCAATGCCAAGTACATTTTCCACTTATTTCTGGAAAGACATTCACTTAAGTTAACCTATGATATGAGGATTATTCAACCTGATATGCTAAGGCATCGCTGATTTAATAACTTGTTGACCTTTGGGGACACTTCCTAACTACTTTAATTTTAATTTCAAAGAAATTAAGGTAGGCATTTCTTCTTAATTTTGAGGTGGCGTAGGTGGAAAGAGGTCACGAGCTAATTCTGGACATTCAAACAGAGGTCTTTTTTCAGAGTAAGGAGAATGCATAATTCAATTTCTAAGTTTGAAACATTATATTTAAATAAGGTAGGAGACAGATTGATTACTCTCTGCCTAGGCAGAAGAAGATGCTGTCTTTTCAGAACTCCCAAACCAGCTCCCACTTAAGTATCAGGTAAGCAGCCAGCAGTCATTTATCAACGATAGTTTTAGCATCATGTACTGTAATAGAGCTTTTTTCAGATTTCATGCATCCATAGTTTTCAGTTTAAATCCCTCAAAATACTGTAGGCCTTCCTATTGGGAAAAAATGTAGCACGCTCTCTGCAAAAGAGTTATAAAAAAGCCCTATTTGGCACTCAGTACAAAAGAACTTCTTTACAGAAAACAGGTAGAGGAAACAGATCTGTACGTCTTGCACCTGAAAAACATTCTATTATGTGTAGAAGATGACAGTATACACAGTATCCCACTCAAAATACTTATTCCTTGACCTAACACAGAAAAATCCAAAGTTCAATGAAAGCCAGCGTACAGTGGTACGCAGTGGTACTTCTTTTTTTTTTTCATTAGAAAATTAACAGGCACAGGTGCAAAAGAAGGTATTCATAAGAATACTGCTTAAATTAAATCAAAGAAATAATTTACAAGAATTTATTTGCAAGAGCAGCAATTGACTTTCTCCAAGTTACTCACAGGCAATGGATAATGGTCCGGCCCTCCCCTTCTTCACATTCCTCTTGCCATTTTTCAACCTGGAGAATCAACTTCAAGAAGGATCTCTTGGAAGCTGGTACATCTCTGTGAGAAGCCCATCCTAAATATTGGAATTGCTGCACCATCAGATAACCCTCTTGTGGCTAAGGGAAATCAAAGAGCTTTAGGTCAAAATGGCGCCTTTACATCTTGGTTTAGAAAACCAAAATATAAAACCGACAAGAAACCTACGTGTTTTTAATATGGACAGATTCTAACATGTGTACATGGCATGGTAGGGCCTCCAGTAATTTCTACCTCTGAGCTCAAGAAAGATGTCAGAAAAGGTAAAAGGAAACTACATTGAAGACAACATCACAGTTTATTGATCACAAATGTAACCTATCCTGAATTCTAAAGGATTCCCTAGATTCCATAGATTCTATGTGCCAAGGTTGCTTAACACCACTAATCAATTTAAAACATCAGTATTAAATTCTTAGACTCACAGAAAGAGAGAGATACATTTGTCTCCTACACATGAACTGACCCCATAATAAATGAACAAGTAATACTGGTACACAAACATGTCTAATGTCCTTGAAGTCTTCCCTTTGTGCCAGACTATGATAATCATGACAGCCTTGCTGCCAGTCTCTGAGTCTTCCACGTGCTAGATGTGACACAGGGAGAGCTTTGAATAGAATTAGACTGTCACAAGAAAGACCTCAGTAACAGGAAGAATAAATAGTCTATCTAGTTTCTTGATGCTGAAGATGACGAGTAGGCATGTGGATTTTAGAAAAGTAAAAACGGAGCAGAGATATTTTTAAAAGAAGCACTTATGAGCAAAAGGGCACAGGCGACAAAGAGAAGTAGAGGAGCAGAAAATCAAAACATCATAAAGAAAGAAGAAATGGAAAAATATAAAATAAGAAAAAAAAAAAAGAAAAAAAGAAGTCTCAAAATAAAATAAAAAAATATGCTATGGTGTAATATTTCCCAGTGTGCCCACACCTTCGTTTCCTTAGTTTACAAGAAGAGCTGAAAATGCTTTTTGTAATTCTATACATGAACAAAAAAATTATTGAGTAGACTACCAGCCACATAAAAACTGATCTTTGCTCTCTGAAACATAAAAATGTGACCAAAATAAAAATAAAATAAAATGTATGAATGATCTTTGTGTATACAATAATTAATTGTCCCCACAGTTCTCTTTCAAGATTATAAGATTTAAACATACACTCAAGACACACTAGCAATTTTGATAAGTTTAGTACTGGATGGAAGATAAAAAGCAGTCTTGGTAAGTAAAATAGGGATTGCTGGTTAATTGCACATAGACTGGTGGCACAAGTGTCTGTAACTCTTTATGGTAGGCAATATAAATAAGCAATTCATAGAAGTGAGCTAAAAAGGAAACACTGTATGGCAAGCAGGGTTTAAGAAGATGCTGTGAGAGTGGAACACTATGGGACAGCAAAAAGATAAGATGGTCTAAGGTATGAAAGAGCTAAGAAGAATGTAAGACTGGGACTGCTACTGAAGTTGAGAAAAAGAAAATGAGTGTAGGTAGAGGCACGGTGGTGGTAGAACCATTAAAGGTGAGGAATTTACAGAGTCTTTTCACACCCTGCTTTGCAGGTTGCCACAGTCTGCCTTTCCTGTTTTGGTTTTCACATCTTAGGCTGAGAAGGTTCTGGTTGTATAATCAGCCTCAGTGTTTCTCTTCATGATTCACCACAGAAAACATCTTACCAAAGCTAGGAACTAAATACCTGTTAGTACAGGACATGTTCATTACACGGATATTTCTTTTACTGTACACCAAACAAACAGAATACTCTTCACATAACAGGGAGAATGCCTCAGAACAACACCCATTCACCTTAAAGCTCTCTCTGCTTAGTGTAGAAAAGTACTGCAGCTGTAGAAAAGTACTAGAAATCAGTATTAGATACTGATGCTTGACTGACTCTTTTCTGGGTAATGTCTTATGAATATTAGTATTTTTCTACTGTTCAAAATTAAAAAGCACAAGGTCCTAGAGAGCATGCAAAACACATATTTTTCTGTCACATATTGTTAGAATAGTCCTTACTCTTGTTAGATTACATATCCTGAAAATTCGGTTTATGACGTCGCAGTCCATTGAGCACGACATGCATTCCACTTGGATGGGGCCGTACCGCAGTATCCCTTCCTCGGGCCAGTATTGTGGGCAGCCCTGTGCAGAGCAAAACAGGCATAAATTAAATGGTAATTTACAACTTGAGCATTGTCTTATTCCACTTTTGACATTTCACCTAACCTTTACTGAGCAACCAATGTTGATTAAATGCTGTAAAGCAGAGAATAATTGTAAAATCACTGCACTACTCTGCATTTTCATCATGTAGTAAATCCAGAGTGATTAAAGCACGTGACTAACATGGAAAACTCAAGCTTCAAACTAACCTGTGCCAAGTCGACTTCATTTAACATCACAAGAGAAGTACAGCCATAGTCATACACTAATCTCCAGAAATCTTTCACAGTGTTTGGTAAAGGATGTTGTGTGACAATAAAAGCTGCTGGTTGCCTGTAGCTCTGTAAAGGCAAACAATTTTATTAGTACCAGTATGGAAATTGGGAGTACTTGAATTCTACTGAAACAGAAGAAAACATAAAAATAGAACAAAGCTGTCACTTTAGTTAATTCATATTTCACTGAGGATGTAAAAGTTCATACATTATCATCTCCAATATGAACAAAGAGGTTATTCTGCTCAGGTCTGCCTTCTGCTTGGTTACAGAACAAGCCCGGGTCTCACACTCGGATATGCTCTGGGCACTGAAGATATCCTTCATGGCTCTGTTGAGCTGAGGCTCAGGCAACTCTGCTCTAGGCACTGTGTCCAGAAGCCAAGCAGGAAACCTTCACCCCATGATGCAGAGAGGGGTGCAGAGGTCTCAGAAGATCACCCCCTCCACAGGAGGATTTACATGAACTCTGCAACTGAACTGGGGACTAAACTCAATCCCAAACTCTGTTTCACAGTGCACAGTCACAGGGACATCCACAGAACTGACTTTCAGGATCACTGGGGCCCATTTCCAGGAGAAAGCATAAGTTAAACGGCAAAATACTATTTCCTGCCATGACCGCAGGTTCCATTTTCTGTGTGCTGCATTATACACAACTGCAAATAGGGATTTCCAGCCTTGCACAGTAACTGAGATGCAACTAGCAGCAGAGGGACTATTTTCCTGCTGCAGATGTATTATGAGCAGCAAGCAGAAGACAAGAGATCAGAAGTCTTTTGCAGGTAATTTGTAACCATCCATGGAAGACTAAATTAACCCAGGAGGAAGACCTGGTAGGGTAGATAAGCCACTTTTGTTGTGAAGTTTGCTCATTTGAAGATTGATCTAAGGGATCTTTATGTGCAATATATCAACATAGCCTCCAATAACTTGTTGGTAATGTCTTTAGCATCAGTACAGTTTGACAAGAGATTAAGGAGGTTGCTGATTTTTTAAATCTAGATTTTTGTTACTGTTTCTAATACAGGAAGGATGTTGGGTTAGCAGCAGCTCATGTCCTACTTCCTAGAACTGCCCAGGGACAACACAGGGACAAGCAATTTTGATTCTTCCCCTGTACTTTTAAGAAATAAAACATGTCCTAGCTGATGCTGTCCTGCCCCCTTCCCCATAATTTCTGGTGTTTCTCAAGATAAGAGAAAGATAAGGGGCAAGTTTCTCTTTCTGTTTTGTTATTTAAAGTCCCTTTTTCTTGTCCAGGAGTAGTTCCTCTTCTCTGAATAAATCAGTCTTAAAAGAAACAACCAAAAGAGAAAAGGCAAAAATCCCCAAACTTGTGTTACCCAAAATTTTAACCCTTTACTTATAACCTTATTATATACCTTCATTGTAATATAATACCTTTTTTTTTCTGCTGCTGGTTTTCCTTTTGTTATTACCATTTCTCTATTTCTAGCTTGCCTCCGATTTGGCCATCCATTAATATATTGCTTGGTTCATGTCCTTACCTGCCACATGCTGTTGCACACTCAGAGTCCTCCTGCCCCCCACAGCCTGTGTTGTCTTCCTTTCACCCCAAACCACACTCCTTAATGCAGCTCTGTTGGTTGGTTCATAGCACATCAATTTTATCCATGTGCTTAATGCTATTTTAACTGCAATTCTAAACAGTTTTTACTACCGGATTTCTCTTCACTGGTCTAATTCTTCTGTTCATTCAGGAACCATAACACCCTAATACACTGGTCTTACACATGCTACCCCTCTATTCTTTTGACACAATAAGCTGGTTGTGAGATTAGGCACTGCATTTTGCTATCAGTTTCCTGCACTAGCTCAGGCAGAGCTCAAGGATGACTATATCAATCAGTGTTGTTCATTTCTGCTGCTATTTGCCATTTTATTTCAGCATCTCTCCTTGACATGGCAGTTTCTGACAGCATTTTATTTTTGAAGAAGGGAAGGTACTCCTGGAAATCAGGCCACTTATTTAATTATTTACTGTAAAAGTGGCTTTAGGAGCCTAACTTTGGAAGTTCTAATGGGAGGCACAGGCAGGTATCTGGCAGCACATGAACTGCTTTATCGATCAGACATGTATAAGCAGGTTCAACACCATTTTTCCCATTAATTCACCTTTTCCCCTGACAGTACTTCTGTTACTCAGACTTCAACTTTAAAGAGCTGCAACTCAAAATATAAACAACAAAACCCCGCAATCCTATACTCTATACTCAGACATACCAAGAAAACAATTTTTTCTTCTTCTGTTGCTCCTGCCTCAATACAGAAAGAATTTTTAATGAAATAGTGATAGTAACCTCATGCTCAGATAGATAACGTTTGCTTCCTAACTAACAGCAGATTTTTGAGATCCTGCTGAGATTTGATATTTGAAGGTCTGGACACTAGAGCTTTATAAAATGCTATTAAAGAGGTGAGATTTCCAGTGGGTCCTACAAGGATGCCAAAGACTAAACTAACCTTCTGAACAAAAAATGCAAACTGGTGGGCTTCTTACCCTTTGCCTCCCACCCTTCTTCATTAGGACTGTTTTACTGGGCACTGCGGTAACAGAACTACCCTTTCTTAAACCAGGCAAGTGCTCTCTCTCACATTACAGAGCTTTCCATGGCACACTGTGCAGACAAAGAAGGTAGTCTCTTACGTCCATAAGAGCAGCATTGATGTAGTTGCTGCTCTCCCCATCAATAGTAATTAAGAAAGGCAGACATCTGTCAGGTGGCAGCATATCCATGAAGCGGTTCTTGTCGTGGTTCCTTGGCAAGCAGGCAATGCTGCAGTCCTCCGCCTGCAGGCGAGGGGTCACAGAATTCAGGGTCTAAGGGAGAAAGGATGCTTGCTTTAGCACGCTGAACAAACACACATGGGACTCGAGAGTCCCCAAGTTTTGCTGTAAAATATTGCGATATGAGAAAACATGAGGCATTAGCAAAAAGACAGTAGCAAATGCAAGCTCCTATCTGTTTGTTGGACATTCTGGGGCTTTGCAGGGGGGTTTAAGCTGCAGGTATTAAAAGCACTCCGTATACCACTGAACACATTCCACATGACACTATCTCTTCCAAAAGTTATAAAACAAAGAGGATCCTTTGGAGCCCTAAAAAGCTATGCCTTTGATGTGCAAATGAAAGCCAAAACTCTCTCTGGCTCCTATGCACTGGTCTTTATTTCAGGCAGATATTTACTGCAATTTAATTAAGAGGAGGATAGTCTGTACTTAAAACGATTTTGCAAAGCACATAAACATGGGTGCTTTATTTCGCAGACAAAAAGTTAGGGACCGATTGCTATAAAAGTCATATGAAAAACCTTCTCCTTAAAATAAATTAAGTGTATCTAGAGGCAAAAAACCTGCTGTCATATCAAGAGTTAGTAGGAACTGTGAATACCTGAAACTCATCTTTGAGATGCGAAGAGTTTGTCTGAGAGTCTATTCTAATCATATCAAAATAAGCAGCTTTGAATTCGCAGACAGGAATGGCAGTTTCTCCACACAAGCAAGCTTCTAGAATGGCATCATGAATAAAGATGTACTGCTCCTGTCAAATTAGGAAAAGAAACAAAAATTGTAGCCATTTAAAAGCAACAGATCTTTCTTTCTTTTAGGATAAACAGGCCTTCTACACACTCTTAAACCCATTCAAAGTACTGCCCATCAATACATTAAATAACGCTTTAATACAAACAGTCATGTTCTTATTGGGGTACAGTGCACCAGGATATTTTCTTCAGGACCAATTGAAATTCAGTAAAACAACAGAACAGGGGTAGTAATTCAAGAGGAGATTTTCAATTTTCTTGTAGTGCTTGTGGGTTTCTGTGCATATGCCAAAGTCTTGTTTGCTTTATCAATTTTTTAATAGCTTTGAATCTTCTGAAGTTAGCAGAAAGTGTAAATTGCTTCAAGCACTATTAGTGTGATTAGCAAGTATTTGGCATGCTGCATTCTCCTTATGCATGTGCAAGCTAGTGCATCAGTTGTCTCATATCTGGCTCTAGGCCAATAAAATATTCCAGTGTGTTCCAACAGAAGCACCATTTCTTCTCATTTTTGCTAGCTTGCCTTGAGAGAAGCCTGAGTCTTAGATAACTGCATTACTATTTCAGTTAGGCCTCCCATCAATTTTTACACAAAATGCCCATTATACTAACTCATTCTGAGAGTAATAGATGTGAACCTTGTCTAGAACTGTGCCAGCCTCATGTCGCTATTGTGAATACCAACAAGGTTCTTAAGAGCACAAAATTTAACATGTGCCTGTAAAAATAGCACATGTCCAGGGACCACAGTCATCTTCTGGCTCTACAGCCTTACCCAAACAGCTGCAGAGCTATTGCCATCACTGCTGACTGCATGACCATGACAAGAACTTGATGCAATGACAGCTTTATTTTGCTGTGCAAGTATGAACTTCTGAGAGAAGGTGAGAGGTAAGAGGCAAAAGGGAGAGAAAGGAATAATACTAGATGTGTTTATTCACATGCAAGTGCAGATTGAACGGGGAGGGTTAAAGCAGTCACACTGAAACACTCACCCTATGCAGTTCCCGAAGGTTAATGGCCCTGTAGCAGCAGTAGCTGACCAGGACCACCAATTGTTCAACTGGCATAGGTGGCAGCATGGAATAAAAACTGCAACAAATTACACTGACATGTTTGGCTGCCAACTTCAGAGATTTCCATGTGGTCACAGGTGAAATAACATCTCAGGTACTTGTCCTTATGGAGGGCAGGAAAGAGAAGTGGTGAACCACTTCAGGTAATCTGCCAATATAAACCAATAACCTGTGGTTCTTTGGAAGCTCAGTGGCACTCTGGTGACAGAGTGGGAGCTGTTAGAAGTTCATTCATAAGGCAATGGTTTTATTAAGAAGCTGCTGAGGGAGTGTTGAAGACCAAGAGTAAAAATATGAGAAAGATTTGCAGCAAGGTTAATAAAGCAAACAAACAAAAGCAAAATTGAAAAGAGATTGTGAAATGGATATAAAGTTCAGCAGTCAATTTATAGATAAAGTGATTGGAGGTTGTCTAAAACAAGTGGCAGCCTGCTGAAATTCTACTTTTGGGATCCTGTGATTGCTGATACCAGAGCTGGGAAGAGACATCCCAGACACACCTAATGTAAGGTCTCCCCTTCCTTCTTTCTTTTGTTATCAAGTTAGGCAGGCACTTGTTTCTGTGAAGACTACAAGAATTGGCAGATTTGTTGCACCACCCTGATTCTGGGTGCTATTACATGAGCAAGGGTCCCCAGCGGAGGTACCCCCTCGACAGGGCCACTGCCTTCTCTTTTCAGAGTCACAGTGAAATTCTGACCTAGAATCATCAGGAGCCTCAAAGGCAAACTGCTGTACCTCAGTTTGTACCATGTTGATGCGCCGGGACCGCAAAGCTTTGACACAGTTGTAGATATCCACAACACCTTCTCTTTCTGCCATATCTAACATGATATCGATCACGATATAGCAGCCTGTCCGTCCAGCACCAGCACTGAAATCAATTAGTAAATACTGTTAGGAATAGCCCCAGAAAATCACCTACAAACTTTATAACCAATATTGAGACCATTTTTATAAAATCATTCAGTTTTTCATCACAGTCACTATCTAATTTTAATCTTCTCTCCTTCTCATCATAACGTCCTTTAAATCTTTTGATGTGTTCAAAACAACATTTTTCCATCACATTTGATCCACTAAGTAACAGCAAAACAGAAAAAAAAATTCTTTTTATCACTAAGATCAATACTTAAATTAAAAAATAAGTTAGCTTAACTGAAATCTGAAGAATGATTAAACTTACGCACTTCAGAATATTATAGATCTTGTTTTTTTTAATAAGACTAAGAATGATTTTTAAATGATCTACTATAATAAGAAACTCAAATGTATGTTTTAGCAGCCAAGTTGCAAGCTAGTTCAGACAGCACATTTAACAACATCCAGAAGATTCACTCATTATTTATTTTGGCTTTACATAAGCTATGGACAGTTTTTGCACAGTGAGTTATTAAAATCTGTAAAGGCTGAGTAACTTTATCTACAAAATGTAATTAAACATTTGACTAAAATATTAAGTAAATCAAACATTTGTAGAAAGCAAATTCTATTTGTCATAGGACTGTGTCCCAACAACATAACCTTGCAAAATCTGCACGGGAGAAACACTCTGTATTTGTTGCCACTGACCTCAATCCATCTTTCTTCATCTACTTGCTTTCTTTGCTTTAAACTAATAATCTGTTCAGACATTATATGCAACATCAAGCTATCAAAGCAGTTGTATCTACACTCATTCCCAAACACTGTCACAAAATTGTTGAAGGCTACCTAAAAGGATAGCCTGGAGTATCATGATTTAGCTGGTGCAGCTGTTGCAGGAAAAAGGAAATATCAGAATATTCTATTTAAGAAAAGTGTACTAGAATCTGGTTATTTTTCAAAGACTGCTGTAGACAGCCAAAACCTTCTGCAGTGTGACTTAGGCAATACAAAAAAAGAACAACAAAAACAGAGCACTTCAAAACGATGGATGCTTCAGAAAAGACTGCTGTAAATAACCATATAAACAGTTATGAAAATTACAATGTCTTCTGTACGCACCTGCAATGGACAACAATAGGCCCTGCACTAGGAGGGTTAGATAATTTGACTCTCCGTATAAAGGAAAGCAGGCCTGTGGCATTGTAAGGAACTCCATGATCTGGCCAGCCAGTGAAATGAAACTGTTTAACTTCACGGATTTCATTGTAGCCTCTCTGTAAAAGGCAAAAAAAAGGTTATGAAATTCCAGGTATTTCATAGACTAGATATTATCTGACTCAAATAATGATCACACATACTGATAGAATCTGTGGGCAGTTTTCATCATTTCATCAACTATTTAAAGCAACGATCCATAGGAAGCTTAGATATGTCATTGGGTTATTTTAATTTTGAAGTTTGTAATTTTTACTTTAGACATTAGGTATGCTAGTTTTGCTGCACTGAAGATTTTTTTTAATAGACTTTGATGCATTTCACGTTGATTTTCAGAAGTTTTGCTAACTAGGACAAGGACCTGCTACATTTAAAGGCAAGTATAATTTAGCGTAAGAACTGTATCACATAGAGTATTCACAGAATTTGTCCTTTCATTGAGATTGACTCAGAAGCGGTCAAGACAGAGTGTGTAGGGATGAACAACAGGCATGACTCATAATCTGGTACTTGAGTTTAGCTCAGAAGAACTCTTCTGTGGGTAACAGATGACTGCCAGAGAGGGGACGGCAGCAGTTGACATTTCTGGAGAAATTCAAGGTCCCACAGTGAGATGCATGCTTGGGTAGCGGTGACGCAAAGCACCACTCATGGTAAGGAAAGGCTGCCTACACTGTGGCCCAGCTAACAAACCAGAGGGATTTGGGATTCCACAGAAATATCAGCATAACATCTTTCATCCTACTTGCTACCAGGAAACAGTATTTTGTTAAGCCTTTTCAAAATGTGCTCACCCTTCCCAGAGTGAAGGTCCTGACGACATATTCCGCAAGGGGCTCCATCTCTACACAAGTCACTTTGAAGTCCCCATAAACTTCAGTGTCATCAGGCCAGTACTTGTAACACTTGACCTAAATAAAAAATGGGTACCATTTTACACCAAGGGAAAAGAGAAACTTGAGGATACAGTACTGCATGTACTGCATTACACTGCATTTATTTCCAAAATGACCATGCAATCATGTGGCTTGTCATGGCTAGTGGCTCTGACGTCAAGTTAAGAACTAGATACAAGGAGTTTTCACTGCTTTACACAGTTGTACTTAGGTGCCAAATTTACTTCTAAATGAGCAGTTGTATTTTCTTTAGTGCTGAGCTATGGAATATATTTCCACTTATGCTAAACTGTGATGTATTTTGTACCATAATCAAACTGTTGCAAGTAATCCCAGATACTTTACAGACTTCCCTGAGGTTTGTGTTACTGCTAACCTGTAAACAATTTGCTCATTTCTAGCCACTGATACAGCAGCACATTTCCTCCACTACTCTCTACAAACACTATACAAATCTATTCTGCTGAAATATGAATTTTGGATTCAGACAATTTTCCACTACACATGAAAGCAACACAGCATTACTTTTCAGAAGTTGCTTTTAGACAATACCATAACTGCAACATTGCCTGGACTCCTTCCCCTTGCCCCCTCAGGATGCAGGGTTGTCCTTCACAAGAACCTTCTACATTCTGCCCATTGTACGTCTTGTCAGCAGTTTTTTCTTTAACCTTGCAGCATTAAAAGAAAAACAAATGCAAAAACTTACTCTTCCAACTTCCACTAAATTTGTGACCATCACAACACAAGCTGACTGCTCCTGCCATATCATTCTCCAAAAGTCATACACAGTCTCATGAACTGGACCTGTAAGAAAAAATTACAGGTAATATTCTGCAAAAAAATAACAGTCAAAGTGAATGCTAAGAATAAAACCCAGTGTGTTTCAGAGCTGATGCATGCAAGCACATTTGTTCAGAGAAGAAAGCTTTGTGAAACCACATCATCACGTCATTGTGCTGGTTTCCAGATTATATTATTACTTCTAATCAATGCTGGATATTCTCAATTTAACTGAATTGCCACTTCAAAGAAAATAATGGCAGGTGTTTCATGTAGCAAAATGACAGAAGTTGCTTGAGAACTGCAAGGACACAGCAATGTGTGACTGAATTTGCAGTTACACTTCCATTTTTGTTTTAAATTTGTTCAATACAATGTGTTGAGAATGAGTTTCTTCAGGTGCTCACCAAGGAGGTGCCCATGCCAGAGTGAAGTATCAGGCAGAAGGGTGCTGCTACAGATACTCTGCACTTACTATCCAGTTCCTGGCAAGCATGGATGCACAAGTAGGCACTGAGCCAGAAACTTCCCACCAAAGTGTATTTAAACTAACTTAAGTACTTCTCTGTGAGGCAAATGAGAAGCACATGTTTAAGCTTTGCCTCCTGGTCTGCTGCAGAGACATGTTCAGTTGAGTGACAGAGGCATTTATGCTGCTAAAATAATCTCCAAAAGAGCTCCCTTACCACCATCCAGAAGTACTATAAATATTACTGTATATAACAGACATAGAATCACAGAATTATCTGCAAAAGACCTTTAACATCATCAAGTCCAACTGTAAACTTAACACTGCCAAGCACTCCACTAACCCTAATTGCCACATTTGAAGACTCAAACGCATTCTTTCATATGCTAGATCAAAGGCTGCACACTAAAGCAGCAATATTTTTTTCTCTCCTTTACACTCTATTTTATACAATGATTTACATAGTAAAACAGAAATAAAATAAAACTGTTGACTTAATGCCATATAGAGACCTATTTAGGCAGCACATACACAAAAATGAAAAACAAATGTGGACACTACTGTGAGCATCCTGCTTTAAAAAAAGACTTTATTTGACTTTCCTGTGTGCACCTACAATCAACTGAGGGGCAAATAACAGGATATTTTCAGACAGGTATCTGATTATGCTGACAGATCAAATAATGACACACCCAAATATAATTATTCTTACTTTAAATAATAGATTCTGATATTTCAGTGCAATCTTAGACTAATCTATTTGGTTTTCCTCATTGTGAGGAGTTTTATCAGAAATACAAGCCAAAAATAGAAATTCTTTTTTTTTTCTCTAGCACCTCTTTTTAGTAGATATATGATAAAGATTTGCCTCACTCCTTTGTTCAAAGAGTCTTTGTCCTCTGCCTTACTTTACTCAGATTTTTCTGAAAGAGTTTAATTTATCATTACTATCTTCACTTCATCCTGGACTAAGTTGTAGACAGTAAAATAAAACACTGTAATATTGAAAGAAAAACGCTTCAAGGCAGGTTGAAACCATTCTCTTCTCTGTCTATGTCTCTTTTCTCTATTCATCTTCATAATTGGAAATCATGGTAGTAGGTTCTGACTTTATCAGCTGAATTTATCACTGACAGATTTGTTCAACAGCTAATTAACATGATAAATTAGTGCAATTTTTGAATTTATTCACATTCCACCTGAACATACTACGTTAATTTACCATAACACAAGACAACAACTCACAATACTGTGGATGCTTTATTTTCATCTACTTCTATTTTCCAAAACACTGTGGAAAACTACAAAGAAAATTGTTTGATTTGATTAATTCTGGCAGATCCTTACCTTGGGTTGCAATGTAGTGACTTGGTCTCTGATATCCCTAAAACAGCAATATAAGTTGGTTTGAGTACCATATTACTAACAGAGAGTAAAAAATAAAAGCATAAGGATATTACAGAATCCTAATATCTAGACAACATTTTCAGAACAAACCAATATTTAAGAGCAGCATGAAGCTCAAAACCTAAAAAAAACAGTTAATATTGAAAAGGTTTGAATGACAACAGATAAAACGAAAATAATAACATCTGACTTGAACAGACATTGTAGTGTACCAGGAAGGAGTACTCTAGACTGGTCCCTTGCAAAAATGAGTCCTCTATTGACATTATTTCCCTGTATTTGTATACACTGGGGCTATTATTTAAAATTTAATAAAAATTATCTGCCACCAAATGATGTCACAGCTGATCTATGTTTCCAACTTAGCCAATATGAAAAAGCACACACCTTTTGTCTTCTAAACAGATAATCACTTTTAGGCAAAGGGTATGTGCCTCAGCCCTAACTAATGGGGACAGACACATTGGTATGTGCACAGAATTAAGGTCCTACTGCGGTGAAATCTGCCCAACTGCACAAAGCGTGCATCAGTTACAGACATGATACACACAAGTATATACACAGTCTTATACACACACACATATATATATATATAGAGAGAGAGAGAGGTAAATAGATAACCCTACACAGCTAAGCCTTTCCAGATGGCTGGATGTATGCCAATGCTAGCAGTGCTATACAGCACTAATTGTCCACATAAAAACTGCAAGACAAAGGGCTACTGCTCTTGAGGAAGTAATTCAGAGTGTACTTTGACCAATGCCTGCAATTTAGCTACAAAGAGGAAGGAAAGTTTAGTGTCGCTGGTGAGAAGACAATACTGTATTTCAAAATGTGGAAAAGTTCCAATGCTCCAATTATTCTCTAGGTAAAGTTTTATTTGGCACTTTCTGGCAGTATTGCATTACAGGGGAGTACAAGCCCTTGGATTTCTGGTATTCACAAGATGCTACTAAAGTGAAGGATTTCAGTGTACCCAAGGAGTTTATATTCTTTTCCACAGACTGCTTCATTAGCTTGTCTAGAGTGAGAGCACCTTCCTCTGGAGCTTCTAAAAAAACCTTCTGAATATCTTACTCTTGGCTTTATAGGAAACCAAAATTGCATCAAATGATGAAAGAATCTCTTCTGAAGTCCTAAATATCAAGCCACGGCTTAAAATTATGTAAGTGGAACCTGTGCTACACGGGTTTACACTCAGTAATGCTTTCGAGAAGATAAAAGTGTCACTTAAAAATTGTAAAATGCCAGTTTTAACTTGTAGCTCTCTTGTCTGTGTCTACTAAGATTCAATTCACTCCTAAATAAGAAAATCAATATCCTCAGGGAATTATTAAAAATCTGTGAGAGTTTCTTGTTTAAGGCCCCAGGCAAAATATCACAGGCCTATCATTTCACAGAGATTGACATGTTAAAATATCCAAATAAAAAGACAGAAATATATCTGGAGCTAAATCTTTATATCCTGGAAAGTCAAAAGGGTCTTAAATAACTTATCAACTAAAAGTGGTCAGGAAAAAACTACTAAGGTGCAATTATAAAGCAAAACAATCAAAGCCATGTATTTCAAAAACACTTGTCATAGCTATTCCACTACATCTTAAACTCATTTGGAATCAATTTGAAAATAACAATTTGTTTATTCCTAAGGTGAAAATTAGAGAAAAGTCATATTTTGTTAGACAAATTGCCTGGCAAAATTTGGACCAGTTTTTAAAATTTATAAACTATTTTGTATTCTGATTTAAGTATGGAATTTCAAATTTTAGAATTTTTTGCAAAAGTGAGGAAATTTCTGTGTTTATATATATATATATGTTTGTGTATATACTTTGTAATACCTAAATTAGCACCTTAAAACAAATGCCAGCTAAATAATGCTTGTCTAAACATTGATAAAAACAAACTAACAAAAAAAACCCAAGCTACAAATGTCATTATCCCTCCTTTTTTTGGAAACAGATATTATGACTACTCCACAGGTATATTTGGTATATTTTTAAACAACTACAGTGCAGCATACTATCTAGCTTCTTACATATACATGGGAAGGGAAAAGAAAAGCTAGTGGCCAAAATCACTGCTAAAAATGGGAACAGCAAATTCTCTTTAACAGATAGGCTCACCTGAGTTACCTAGCATCCAATAA
This sequence comes from Sitta carolinensis, assembly GCA_032173965.1. NCBI lineage: Eukaryota > Metazoa > Chordata > Aves > Passeriformes > Sittidae > Sitta > Sitta carolinensis. The sequence continues at coordinate 53,015,316 of JAVUNC010000004.1, forward strand.
TATTCAGAGCTAAGCTAAAAGACTAAATTAACTTTTCAAAACAGGTACAAAAAATACTCACACAAAAAAGAAATTTTTTAAAGGAACAGATGAGATAAATTAGATGAGGCATGCATAGTTATCAACTGATAAGACTAGAAGAGGAAAGTAATTAATAACAATATCTATATTAAATATTTACAATAGGATGCTGTTATTCACATATAGTGGTACTTACATCCCTGTACAGCCAAATCTACAGCCCAAACCAAAGTCAGATGTGAAAGAAAGCACAACAATGTCAGTGAGTACTAGGACGTAGAACAAGGAAAGTGTACATTTGTTCTTAATAAAAGAAAGCTTTCAATAATTTTGTAGCAAAACATGCAATAATTTCACATAGAGAAGCTGGCAAATTGAGAGGGAGAAAGCTGTGCATTCCACTCACATCTATGTAGTTGGCATTAATGTAATCTGAAGATGGATCATCTTCAACAGGTTGCAAAATCACCCTGGAGTGGTCATCTGTAAAAACCAAGTGGTTACGGAGCCTTTTTGAAGTGTGATTTTTAAGTAAGATATTAATGGTAAGTCATCTAGAAAACCAAAATCAGCTGGCATAAGTGCCTTACAATTCACAATCCTTAAATACAAAGTGTTTACATAGAAATACAAAGAACCATTTTGTCTGAGGTCTGCAATTACCTCAGAAAACATTCGCTACATTTCATTAAGTGCAGCTGAAAGGTATTGGCACTGTTACATGCGGTTAAAAAGACACAAAGAAACCAGGTTACTTGCTCAAAGTCCCTTTCAACATCAGCTCCACTGTTCGTAATCTAGAAAACCAAAAATGTTGATTACTGTTTCCTCACTTCCAACCCAAGCCTGCTCAAGTTCATATTGAGACATTATTGAAATCAAGACAAAGGAGTTAGCAATGCACTTGGGATTCGATGAAGAGGTAACTCTACCCATTCAGGGACTTCTCCAGCACCGTGATTCCTGCATGTTCAATTGCATGGGTAAAACAACGCAAATTGCGAATGAACAGAGTCAACATCCAATGAGTGCCAGCATGTTGCTGATATATGCTTACCACAGCTTGCACAACAGAGATGCAAATGCGAAATTCAGCCTGAGTTATAAAAGGAAGAAAGTTGAACTGTGAAGAACAACAACAAAAAAAAAGAAGCTGAAAAGGGCACTGTTCTGCTTCTCCGCTGCAGGTATTAAGCAGCTGTGCCACCGGAGACTTGCAAAGAGAGAGAGAGCACGGCCCGAGTAACACACGAGTAGAGCTATTGCTCAAACCGAGGACACCGATACTCACATGCTATAATGTTTCCATAGCGGTTCTTTGTTCTGTTTTGATCCTTCTTAGCGACATCCCAAGAAGCTGACTGCCCCTCAAAGAAACTCTATAAATAAAAATGTTCCGAAAGAAAACATTCTGACCATTAATTTATCTCCAAAAATAACAGCTTAAAAGAACTGCCCCACCATAAAGTAAGTTCAGCTTCGCTCGCCTGCCCCGGTCACCCAGGCAGTACCATGGTACAGAAATATCTAGAGGAGAAGGGAGCCTCTCTCCCTCTGACTGCTACTGATAAATGGGCAACTCACTGAGGAACTCCACAGGGATTTCAAATTCTGTAATTGCCGGAAGGCTAAACTTGCTTATACATCCTTGCTATGGAGGAATGGTAGTAAACTGAGAAAGCACAGAGAGACTGATCACTCTTCTTACGAGACAGAATACAGCCTGTTTACTACAGCATTACATTGCTTTCCACAGATGACTTAGTAAAACACCTTTCCTTCTTACAGAGACACCAGGAACTCTCCTCTGCCAGTGTTCATTGTTCTTTTTGCCTGTCCTCATATCCCTCCCTCTACTCAATAGCAAAATTATTCTACATTTTTGAACTCTTAAGACTTTGTTCTCTCAGTATTGTTAGAGACAGTTTTTATTTCTCCTTGGCTTTCTCTTCATTGCCCGTAGATCTTTTACTGCTGTTGTAGGTCTATGCTACTCCTTCCTTCCAGATGATCTCTTATCCTGGGTAAGTTATCTCCAGAAAATACACAGTAGCCATGGAATCAGAACTTTGATGCACATTCAGAAGCCCAAAGCAGGAATAGATATCATGTATAGAGATAGAAGAAGGAGCAAGCAGCAGAACACCTGATATGGCATCAGGGAGCACCCTCCCCCCCAGCAGTGGCTGACACTTGGTCTTAGCCTTGAAGTTAGGCAGAGCATAACAAAGGATGTGTAAGTAAAAGAGAGGAAAAGAGCATAATATTCTTTTAAAAACCACACATTTATTTATTCCAGTTCTTATGTTTACAGTAGAGACAGCTGCAGAAAGGAGAGAAGGTTGAAAACTGTGTCAGAAGAGATTACTTACTCAGAGAAAACTCATCGTAAACCTAGCTGTATTGTGAGCAACCTTGGCAGTCCCATTCCCATCTTTACTGTGTGTCCTGCCTGATATCCTAATCCCAAAGAATCACAACAGATTCAGAGATCAGAAGCAAAACGAATCTGTACTCATCTTCTACCTCCAGTGCTGGGAATTTCTTGCTTTCATTTTAACATTAAAGTTGTAAGTAGACATGCTCAGGCAGGTTTAATTAGAACTTCAAGATGTTACTACCCTTATCATCTCTTTACTGCTTCTCAGCTGGAGATAAGTCCCAGTCCTGCCCTACTGAGATGCTAAAATAAATCAGGAGAGCTCTTCCAGTCAATATTTCTTGAAAAAAACCAGACAGGTTAAATTCTTTACTTAACCTAATCCAGGAGATGTGCACTAAAAATATCTCATATAACTAATTACAGCATTTCCACTAAAGATCAACACTCTTTTATTGAAAAGAGTGGCAGCTTCTTATAATATGTCAAAAGATTTTTTTTTTTTTACCCTAAGGAACACACAGGGATTTTCTACCAGGCAGTTGTAAAGGCTGAAACCATTGGACTCCATTTACTATTTCACTTTTGGGTTACAAAAATAAGAATCTTATGCCTGTTAATCTGTTTTTCACTTAAACCCATGACATTTAATTCCATCCTCTTGCAATACAATGCAAACAAAAGGCACCCATTTTAAAGGGATTTTTTCTAGCAAAGCCCCACCACTGGAGATCTCACCTCATACTCCTCTTTAAATCCATAGCTGTCAGAGGTCTTCATTAGGTTAATATGCTGCAGGAGATCAGCCACCCTGATGGCAGGGTGCAGCTGCCCAGTTTGGTATGGGGATTCTGTGCCTTCGCAGAGATAACGAGGGACATCCAGGAGCCGGCTGGACTCCGCTGTTGCACTGTGATTTTCATCTGTATTCACAAGAAATAACAGTGCCTTATGTACCCATAGAGCAGGAACACCTGCTGCTATACATATCAACAATCTATTTTGGACCTCTTCCTTCAAAAACATCTCTAATTTCTGAGAACGCAAAGCACTTACTCTCCAGCTTATAAATACTGTGAAGTACATAAAAGAATTTAACACCAAACACATACAAAAGTTTGCAGTCCTTCATCCAGCAATAAAGATGTCTGAGGGGCATTTTATTTGAAGCTACAAAACTTTATGGCATTAATGTACTTGGACACTCCAGATTCTGTCAACCAAAGTAACTTTTTAAAGGCTAATACGTATCAATAGCAATATTACACCTTACACAATAAATTAAAATAATTCCATAGTGGTATCAGCACATCATTTGTCTAAAGCCAACAAAGAGTGAATTGACAACCAGTAAAAAAGAGAAGCAATTATGACACCATTTCAGAACACCACCTCCACTTAGGAAGATGAATCAGCACTACAGAGTGGTCATTTTAACTCGGGTGTTTTAGCAGCAAAATGAAACTTGAGTTGAGTGTGCTGATTTCAGTTGTAATTTTTTGCCCTGCATAAGCAAAGTTTCTTCTAACACTCTGTGTAACATGAATTCTCATATCAAAACCAAATGTCAAAGCTGCATGAAGTGATCACATTTTGTCAATTCCTTCTGTGAAATAGTAATTCTATTTAAATTAATAATTATCAGATCAAATGAATTTGCAGAGGAAGAAAAAAATCTAATCTAAGTAGCTACTGAAATGTAAAGTGGGCAGTCAACCCCCCCCCCCGAAACGTCTTTGAAATCAATTTACCATTTTCCTTGCAAAGGATCTAGATAGATTAGGAGGCAAAACACTCTAGGAAAACAAAAAAAAAAAAAAAGAATGCCCCAAGGGTTGCATTTTGTACAATTACACCAAAATGCAAACACTATTAATGCCTTCTGAAATTAAATCTCCTGAGAAACCTGACTCTTTGAACTGTCACCTAAGTTGCTAATTTCAGTACCTAATTTATGCCTCACTAACCTGCCTAACAAGGTGAGTGACATGCAGCAGTCACTTTTTATTGTAGTGTTACCCATACTAAATCACACACATTTCAAACCACCTAAGGATTTGTAGTTCTCCCCATTCCTCACAGAATACTTACCAGTAATAGGCACTTTAACCCATTGAAGCAGCAAAAAACAATGAGTGAACAGAACATGAGAAATTTATTTCAGGACTATATTAGAAAATGGCTAAAAGAAAGTGACATTCAAAGTTGTTAAATCTTCACAATAGGTAACAATGAGAGCCATTTAAAAAATATAAGGGCACATTATTATACTATCAGTGTAATAAGAGAAACTTGGGAAAAGCAAAATTGTCATACTAACTTAGTGCTTATGTATACAGAATGGAGAGAAGCATTAATAACCTATACATAAAGAAAAACTAAACTAGTATAGCTACAAACTAATAAGAGTTTAATATTAAAAAATATATGTTTTATGATTTAGAGCCCATAAAATATTCCTCCTCTCCAAATAAGGCAGAAGAAAACTGTTTTGTCATGCTGGGACGAGCAAAGGCTATAAGAAAATGGAGTAGGCCAAATGATGCAGTTCCAAAGGAACAAGGTTATATACTTCTCTCCACTATTCCAGTCCACTCAATGAAAATTAGTACTTCTTCCAACTATCAATGGTTTGCTTATTTGAAGAAATTATCATGCCCAGAATATCATTACCAGGAAAAGCAGACAGGAACTATTAAGCTGTTCTTCAGTTAGTTCCTTGCCCTCGGTATTCACAACTGTCTGTAACTGTGTCAGCCACAGCAGAAAATACCACGGCAGTACGGCACTGAGTGGGAAGGTACCATGAGCACTTCACAAGAACAGGATCAGATTCAAAAGTTAACTTGATTATTTGGGAGACAATGCCAAAATCAACAAGCCGAATTGAATGGTGAACGCAACAGTAGTGTGTTGGAAAGGGAAGTCAAATATACAACTACACAATGGAGTAATGGACTGGAAAACGGTAGCTGTGATTTTAACAGGTAACTCAATGCAAGTCAGCAATATGAACACAATAAAAAGGAGAAAATACAGGTCAGTTAAGAGAAACAGTAAAGGTGGGGCATGGGGGGTACCTATTCCACTCAGCTCAGCATTAAGACTTCTTCCAAGAACTCTACCTGATTTGGGGCACTGCAATTTAAAATTCAGCTTATGAGCTATTCAACCTATGAGTCGGAAAGCATTCAGAGGAAATAATGACGACAACAAATTTAGAAAACATCACCTACAAGATGATGAGTGAAAGAACTGAGTTACTCAACTAAAAGAGAAATAATTGAGGACATGAGTCTTTCAATGTGTAAAAGACTGCTTTGAAAGGACAGAAATGTGCCAGTTTTCCATATTTTCTGTGGGTCTCTCAAAAGGAAATGGTTCAATCCACAACAATGAAAATTTTGTCTAGATTAGCCTAGTTAGGAAAAACTGAGGTGATTAATATTAGTAACACCCAGTTAGTAGTAATTAATACTCAGACAACTGACCTTTGGGTCCCAAATATTACTAGTATGAATCAGAATTTTTTCTTACTAAGGAGGACTGAGGCACTGGAACATTCTACTGCAAGAGTAAAATTCTGTTTGCTGCAAATTTTTAAAACATAATGAGAAAATTTCCAGAAAGATTCTGTATTATGCGTATAATGTCCCTCAGCAAAACAGAGAAGGGATTTCATTGCCCCAGGTCCCTTTAAGCTTTACTTCTAGGAATCTAATTTTCACTATGTCTAACTTTCACACTAACATCTATGTTCACATCCACTTTCTGATTTGTCTTTTATCCTAAAATAACCTCAGCAACTGACTGAAACTCAATGCTGCACATTGTGTTTATCCAACCGAGAACTTGGGTGGAAATTATACTTTTATCCCTTTATTTAAAAAAAAGTAAAACTTTAAAATCTGCATTCAGCATAGGCATATGCAGCCTGTCCATTTCAATGTATTTTCTTATTTTTAAAGAAAAATTTACTAGTTAATGTCAATTGAATTATGTAATTAATATAGGCGTACAGAAGTACTTGTTCAGAACATGTAAAAAAAGTTGTTGTTTCCTCTTAGATATTCTGAAAGGTTTTTTCATTTTCTATTTTGCTTTTCATTCTTGTTAGAAAATTGAGCTTTGAGTGCCAAAAAATGCTAATGTGGACCTGAATTTTATTTTTAAAGACCTTTTAATAGAGCTCTAGTTTCACATGTCGGTTTATTGGAATTCAGTTTCAAAGCTCTGGGGAGAAAATTTTTAGTATTTTCTATTTACATATTTCCTCATTTACTCTCCAGTTAGCAGGGGCTAGGAATAATTTCTTAATGAGAACATAAAATAATTTTTATTCTAAAATTGTTGTCAGTCTGATTCTGAATTGATGAACTGAGTGTAGAATTATTTTCTGGCAACAGCACAGTTTTACATAAAACAAGCTGTTTCAATGTTCAACCATGCAAGGAGACAGAACTCATGCAGGAATGGATAATGAAGGACTAGGGTCCTCACCTAACACAGCTGTCGGCACAAGTGGATCATTGGGCACTGTAGGAAAACAAAGCCCATGAAGAAACACATTACCCTTAATTTGTGTATTTTTAAGAATAAAAACAATATACTTCAGAGTACGACCCAGTGAGAACTAAACTACAAGAGAAAACCAGAATGAATACAGTTCCAGAAAGCATCCTGAATAAAAGAGGCATGAAAGGCAGTGATTTCAGACTTCAGAAATGTAATGATAAGAGCAAAGAGATCCTTACTGAAATGAAGTAAAGAAGACATTACATGCAATTTGGTTTTTGAAAGGGCTCCTCCTTCACTATTGTTTTTTTCACTTCACAATAGAGGTTCGCTTTCATAGAACTCACTTCTTTCCTTTTAAACCCATCCTCTCATGTAATACTTGAATAGCTAATCTCAAAATAAAATGGTATTTCTATAAAGTTTTCAAGGTAATTAAAAAAATTATATACATTTTTACTGTTAATAGCTTTTTTAATGTTCAGTACTGAAGAGATTACTTGTAATGAGTATAGGAAAATCACAGATACACAGATGCAGGTGTCTGAATAAAATTCATAGAATTTTATCTTTTATTATCACAACTAGAACCATGCAGAGATAAATGCACTATTTTGGACAGAAATGGCAGAATCCAGGATTTGTTTTGTTCCAGACTGGAACAAAAAATTATAATGTCAAAGTCTCTATAACAGAATTAAGCTCTAGTTCTCAAATAATCTGCCTGAAAGTTTGTCACAGAGCAGGCAACTCTGAAAGCCTGGAAGACTTGTCTCACCACAGACAATGGTCAAAAGAAACAAATACTCCAATTCACTAAAATTAACATACCTAGGATGCTAGAAACTTGTGAATGTCCAACTTTGCTAACCAATCAGGACAGCTGTGGTGACAGGAGCTCCTGGGCTCTTGGCATCACATCAGTCCACCTGAAAGGCTGCCTGAGTGCCTCACAGCTCTGGCTGATTAATAGCCATGTAAATTCCTGAAAAATTCTTAGCCTGGAGTCCACCATCACAGTCCATATCAAACTGTTTCTGCAATCCTCCACAAACTTCAATGCCAATAATAAATCAAACTTTTGGAACAAACTTTTGTTCTAGACAAAACTCTGCAGAAAACCCACCAGGCTGATACTCCCATTTTCAACTGGTTAAGAGACAAAATGTTAGCACTTAGTAGTTTGGTAAGCTTCAATAAACCAAGCAATAAGCCCTCCTCCAAAACCCATTCCCCTTACAACAGCCAGGAAACAGCTTAAGAGCCTCAATGGATGTACTATGCTCAAGCATGGTAAGCAGTATGGGAGACGAGAAGAGACATGGAGTGTCATTCCCAAAAGATGGCAGTTCAGAATCAGCACAGGCTGCTCAGATCTGTTAAAAGCCAAGCCACAAGTCCATGGAGCTGTGAGAAGCTCAGGTTCCCACCAGCTCCATGGCAGATTTGTATCACCTTTGTAATTTATATCCTAGTTTGGAAATATTCAATCTGCCAGTGGAGTACCTTGTTTTTGGCAAGGTACAGTGCAGATGTTGGGAGGTGAGAGTGCTGAACAGTGGCAGCTATAACCCTTATAACTCCTTATAACAGTAGGAACCCAAACTTTTTCAAAACCAGACAGCTGGTATGTCTACAAAAAATGAATACAAATATAGTTGCAGATATATTAACAAGCTTGTTCTTAAACTTCACAAACAGCAATGAAAATTGTCAATGGTTCCTTCTGTTGTAACAGCCTTAATGCCACAAAAATAGAAATTAATTTGGACCTCATATTATTCATTACAGACATGGTGTTATTCAGTAATATTTAACATGCTGTCATTAAATAGTCTCATGAGGGAAAACTCAATTTCAAGTTTTAACCGAGGTATTATAGAAGTATAAGACCTTCCCTAAAGCAAATACCATTGCATAGTGAAAGCATAAGCAAATATTTAATTAAATAATTTGCCACATTCCAATAAGGACAACATACAAACATCCCTACTCAACCTTTTGTTTCACCAACATTCCTGGAAAACCTGGAGCATAAAAGAATTTTCCTTAAAATGCAGAATTGCTTTCTGTGTTTCTATATTCACCTACACTCTGGAGTATCTATCACTGTCTACTTACATCTGGGGCTGAAGTTATGTGAGTCCATAAATGTGATTGACAGGGGATCCTCTGCATGCAGAGTGCTCTGGTCGGCGTAACTCCTGTCCATGGCATTCACCATGTGGGTCATCTCCTGACGGGTGGTTCCCATGGCATCCTTGCGCTTCTTGGCAAGTTTGCTGCCCAGCCAAAAAAAAAAAGTAAACCATATTTGATGAACTTCATGTCTACAGTAATTGTTCTTTATAATCCTGAGTGACTGAAAAGTTTGTCTTATTTCCCTGTGTGTAATTTTTTCAGTGTGTGATAAAACTGTGCACCCTGCTATGAAACAGTCATGGTCTTGTGTTTTCTGTACGCACACAAATGCTGTAATGGAAGTGCTTACTTCTGTACCCTAGTAATAATTTTTTTTTTTCCTGTGGAGTAATTACACTAATATAAACAAATTAGAGAATATAATTACATTTTAACTGAAATGACAAATAAGAAGCATCTGTGCATGCAGTTTTATCAACCATCTCCATTTAAATATCTGTTTTGATTTTATAAATGGATAATTCATTGCCCTTTCTTGCATTGTTGGGAAAAAGAGTCATGTAACCTTCTAAATTACTTTGTTAGTCAAAAACCTATGAAGTAAAAGAAGCATAATTATTCCATACATATTTATATTACATATTTATATTACTTTTTTGTGTAAAAGATTGTGCTACCCATTCAATATACAAGATATGAGAAGATACCACACTATGGTCCTGGTACTTAACTTTGGTTCTTTGAAAAACAAAACCGCCCTTATCATTCTATCCTCTCATACAGTTTGGGAACATTGCAATTTTAACATTAGCATTCTTACACTCCAACTGTATCACAGTTAAAGACCAACCTAATCTGTACAACTAAGCCTCTCAACAGTCAGTGCCTTTAAAGTGCACACTTCAGAAATATCACTCAATTCTCCCTTTTTGAGAAAGAACTGGAAGTGATTTTCACTGTCTCCAAAAGTCAGATGGAAGCAGATAAAATATTTTAATTATAACTTAAAGCATATATCTCAAGTAGCAGGAAGTATGCAGAGCAGCATGAGGTGCACCTTGATTCTGCAGAAACCCTTAACATGCATCAAACTGTTCTGAAATCTCTCTGTTTTCAGCTGAAGCCATGACTATAACATATTAGATAGCCAACCTGCTTAGTTGGATAAATCTGACACCACATGGGAGAGACATAATCATCACTTAATATACTGAGTTCTTGAAAATGTATGTTTAAAACACAGGTTATCTTCATGAGCTTTTTCTGCATAGAATACCATCAAATGCTCTGGTAATTGTTTAGACAGTGTTCATCTTACATTTCTCTTTACTAAAAGGATGCCAACTCTAAATATTCCATGCACATTCTAAGAGGAGACAAGGATAATATTAGAAACATATTACATACTATAATATTAGTTGTTGGGAAGAAATTCTTTATTATCAAGGTGGTGAGATATTGACAGCAGTTGCCCAGTGTGGCTGTGGACCTCCCCTCTCTGGACAAGTTCAAGGCCGGGTGGGATGGGGCACTGAGAAATCTGATCTGGTGGAAGGTGTCCCTGCCCACAGCAGGGGGTTTGGAACTAGGTGATCTTTAGGGTTCCTTCCAAAACAAACTATTCTGGGATTCTATGAAGAATATTAGTGTAAATTATCCATCCATTTACTTGTTGAGTCCTGGGAAAGCTCACCAGAAAGGACCTACACTGCTCCCTAGGGCAAGAAGTACTTCATGCTTGTGCATATTTAAGAAAATGTTACAGGGCTGTTTCTTAAGGTAACAGTCTTGGTTCATGATGAGGGACCACAGTGTAGAATATGGATGGACAAAGTCCTCCTGCGAATAGTAGATTCTTTCACCAATCAGACTCATGTCCTTATTTTGTCAGATTCCAACCGCCCCCAAAACACCTCCTTTTGCTCCATCTACAGATGGAAGAGTTGGAAAATTCCCACTTAGTAACATTCTTATTACAAATATCCTCAAGATTGTCTCCAAACCTATAATTTTTTATCAAACTATTGTTTGATGGGGTTCTTTATCAGTAGTTACATGAAAAATAAAAAGAAATCTGTGGGATGTCCCCCCTAAAATGCTTTATTTTATACATTTACTCCACACATTCCTTTTAACTTAAGAGGAGCTGGTTTAAATGATACTGTGATTGAACAAATGAAGACCACAAGAACTTTCAAGACAGAAACTGCTTGAGCTTTGTAAGTGGTTCCCAATACTACCAAAGCCTTCACAAAACTAGCATTTCTAGTTCAAAGTAGTTTTTAAAGTTTCAAAGCCTTTCAAAAAGTCTCTATACACAGAAGATCACCTTTTTCTAATGTCACCTCAGAAACGGAACAAAAAGACTATTACATCTCATTTCTCGACAACATTATGCTTTTCTTTGAAGCATCACTTTGTAACAAAACCTGCTAGCCATGCTAAATAAATCAACAGCTATTAAGGCTTTCATGTTATTAGCTTATTACAGTAGCTACTTTCTAATTCTTATGCTCTGTTTCAATACCTAAAAAGGCCTATTGTATTGCAGCACTGCAACCCAAAGCTGCTGGGAAATAGGAGGACAGATCTATTGTTCAACAGCTCCTGGCTCCCTTGGGAATTGACAACTTCTTTTTCCCTTCCCTTTCCCTTTCCTTCCCTCACTCAGCTAAAGGCACATGCAATCTATGCTTCGTGATAGTTAAGCAAATCATAAAGTTAAAGAACTCGAGGCTGACAGAAAGCGTAAATGATTCTCATTATATGCTAAAGGATGCAGTCGGATGAATATGCTCAGGTGGGTGTTACAGTGGTTGGAGGGGAAAGGTGCTCCATCATAGGATGAAACTGTGTGGTTAATTATCTTGAGTAGAAGTAATTGTTATTTAACAAGGAAATTATAATTTGTCACAATAAATAAGAGAATGGCAGTTAGGAAACCAGCTTATCTATTTTTTTTTTTTTTTAATTATTTTAAAATTTGTTTAAGGAAGTAAACTAATTCTGCTTAAAAATGTGGAAGAGCATCATTATCGGACACTACCAGTTCATCAAAGCACTCGAGTGCATCCTTAGAACGCCTCTGAAGTCAAGCACTTTATGCATTTATTTAAAATGAAAGATGTGTGTAACTGCTTGCTCAACCACAGACAAAATTATCAGAGTCCCCACAAAACTCATTTGGTCAACAAGTATTAAAAAAGTCAGTTTTGCTTCAATGAAGCAAAACTTATATACAAACCAAAGCTATAAAATAAGATCCACACTTTTAAGTTGTGCATGCAAAGCACCTCAAAAGTAAAAGAGGCAGACCATAAACTATTTATAAAAGTTTGGCATCTGCCTACAACCTGCATAGGGAAGTGGTGCACAAGATCATTCCTAAACTGATAGTCTAAGAACATACAGTTTGTGATTTACAGGCACAGTTCACTAACTAGGAAATGGGAAAAGTTCTTTTCTCCTTAGTGTGATGTGTTGCTGTGAATCATAATGCAAATTAAATTATGATTATAATAAATTAAAATTTTATTATTTTTATGGATAAAAACAGTAGCAAAAAGCTAAAGTCTCAATATACAGTTAGAAATACAATATCCCTTTAAAAAAAGAAACAACAGGGTAAGAATAACAGGAACAATGATACAAGCAATTTTTCAAGCCTGAGAACAAGGAAAGGTGACTGGTGATAGAACTTTGGAAAAATTATAGAGACTGTTTTTCTTTTTTAAAAAGGGATACTGCATCTTTAAAACACATACAATAGTAAGTCACCCGTATGCTACTTACAGATAGTAGGAGTAAGAATAGTAGCTCCTCCTGGCAAGCAAATCACAGACAGTGGAAAAAGAGAAGCAATGGTGAATGAAAAGCGTGACTCTGTCACATCCAATAAAGCAGAGAAATGTGCGTTTAAAAAAAAAAAGTTGAAAAATTCATGTTTCTTTGGTTAGCATTTCAACTTGCTCATGCACCAACTAGCCTTACTTTGCCATGCAATTAAAAACAAAACAAAAACGAAAATAAAAATCCCTAGCGTATAAAAATGATTTTTTTTTAAAGAAAGATCACTTGAGAAAATTACATGCTGAGATTTCATTTATTGCCAAAAATTTTGAAAATTAAATGGATTTTGTAATTTCAACATGCAGTTCAGCATAATATGATTACCGCCTAGATGTCATGACAAATGAACAGCTGTGTACAAATCTTGTGCAGCAGATATGCTTTTTACTTTTCAGCCACAAAAAATAAAGCTTCCATTAATAAATACATTTAATCAGAAAACAATTTCTTGTCAATCGCTTTAACATATTTATCAGTACACAGTTGTATACATATATGTTTGTATGTGTACTATGTGTAGCTATATGAGTACACACATTTTAAAGAAAACTGCACATTTCCAGCAGACATGTGTGTACTGGCATATCCACCACACATTTCCTGAATGCAAACATATGCTTTCTATTTTAAAATCTTACAATTGGAAATGCTGATGTAGTCATGCTAAGCATTAAAAACATGGAAGGTAAACAAATGGAAGGAAATGAAGGACATTGGAAATAGTCCAACAATGATTTCAAAAATAAAAATGACATTGCTTGTTAAAGATGCAGTATCCCTTTTCTTAGCTGCTTTGATTACTCCAGTAAAAGTCTGTAAAAGCTGTTAAGAGCTTCATTCAGGAAAACTTCAAACCAATTTGTACAAAATGATCAGGCAAAGCCTAAAACATCTCAAGCTCATGAACAAAACTGCTTAGTACTTCATTTTCCAATAAAATGTAATGCTGCATTTAATCAGTTTGAGATAGCAGTGGCTGTGCATACGACTTAATAAACCAATAAAAATGCAGAAACCATTGTTTTATTGACTTTTCCATCTAATAAGCTGTGGTCAATTCGCGTACCAAAAGGGATACTACATAATGGATCACTGAGTAGGTACACTACAGAGGATGATTCAGACGGATCAGTTTTCAGTCCCACCGCAACTAAGTGAAGTGTGTTTTTGTATGTGTGAACGTGTCAGAGATTTTACAGCTGTTTCTGGCTTCATTATATGAATTGCCCTGATTCACTAAATGGACTGTTCTAACTCAGGAACACTGTTTTTCTATGCTTTTTGTAAGAGACCTTGACTAAAGCTAGTATAAAAAGAGTGCCCATTTTCACTAAAGGCAGAGGGAGACATGAATGGCACACCTACAGCATATGCAATAGACAACCAATTAAACTATCATGAGGAAAAATTGCCAAACATTAAAGATTCATTTAGCAGGTTAATTTCTCACCTATTTAGAATACAAAATAATATAGGAGTTTCGAATATATTTTGTGCTATATAATGATGATAATTTCTAAAAGGATACTGCCTTCACAAGTTCTGAGGAGGGAAAGGGGGAAAGAGGGAAATTTAAAAATATCACTTCACAGACATAATTAACTTACTGTGGTTAAACAATTGAATAGCGAAAATTTGAGCCTGAAAGGACTCTGAATGAAAGAGGCAAAAAGGATAGGAAAAATGTACAGATGGATTTGTTTGTTTGTTATTTGCGAAACTAGTCAATCTCATCAGGAAATGACTGACACTGTAGTGTTAGATGGTCCCTCTCTCACACACAAACACACGTGCACACACAGAGAATTTTCTATTAAACGTAAGGGGACCACTGTAACACGCACTAAAATGATACTTCCCATCACATACCTTGCTACAAAGCTACAATCTAAAGATTTCCTCCTAAAAGCTGTTTTGTTTTTCAAAAGTCATGTAAATACAGAAAACTGGCTGACTGTATGTCTTTTTTGCACATGATGAGTTGGACCTTTTGCATATGTGTAAATTCTCAACCACAGAGGTAAACAACAGAGAAAAGTAAAAGCGCTTTTGGGAAAAATCACATATGTAGCTAACTAACACAGAACACTATAACCATACCTAATGTTTCTAATGCAGACGTTTCTTCTCCAAGTTATATATCTCCAGGGGTAATTGTAAAAAGGCAATAAATTAAAAAAATCTAATGCAAACCGCAGTTACAACATATAGAATGATCTTAATCTTTTAAAATAATAGCAAGCTGCATTTCAGAGGAATATACGCAACAATCACAAAAATACTTTTCATTATGACTTCTGCAAAAGGCAAGGGAACTCAACACACACACCATGGGAAAGCAAAGAGCTTGTTCTATCCAAAAGAAATCAGCTTGTGCCACGTGAAGGGGAACTGCCAGGGAGCCAGGGAGGGGGTACACAGAGAGAGAGGAATTAGTTTCTATACTATAACCATGGAATTATAGGGACATATTATGGACTTTTACGCCAGGTTAAAAGAGCTGCAACTACTGGGAAGGCTAGGCTTTGAAGCACTGACCAAGCAATAGGATAGCACAAGTTACTGCAGGTAGGAGGGTTGGGATGCAGGGATAGCATTGAACAATGCCAGAAGATGGCGATATTGCTTACTGTCTAAGAAAGCACTGAAAAAAATTTAAATTCACTCAAATTAATACACTTTTAAACAATTTCATGCACTAACGACTCACTAGATAATTTTACAGTGATGTGGTATGACTTTTAAGAAAAACTCCAAGTTTACAAGAGCATAAATAGAGGTATAAAATTACATTATTTTGCAAGTTGGGAAACATACAAATACAAATAAGTCATTAGAGCCACATAGAGAAAGTAATATTCATTAAGTGGTTAAAACATGAAAAGTGCAATAAGTTATTATTTTATCTTTGTTTTAAAAGATCAAAAGGCACCATGAATTTCAATTCCACCCACTTTAACAATCTGTACATTCTTCAATCTCCAACTTAAAAGTCCTTGGAAATAACTAACTATGAGAAAATGTATAGTTATCAGATATTAAAGAAATCCTATCTTTAAAGACAACCTAAGAATCACAGCAAAACCAAAAGAAAACTCAAGGAACTAATCCAAAAATCGACCAAAAGGACCTACCAGTCCTAAAACTTTTTTTTTTTTCCTAAAAACCTGTAAAAAACAACCTTTTTGAATTGTTTGGTAGGGAGGGGGGGAAAAACCAGATCAATCAGCAAGATAATTTTCTTACCTTTTTTTGACAATCAATATGACAACAAGGAGAAGTAGGATGAATACCAGAATTCCAGCACTTATCCCTGCTATTTTCACCACACGATCTGTTTGTTTAGCTGGATCTGGAATCACCTCAGGTTCCTCTGTTGCTGCTGCTAAATGAATCAAAGAAAGAAGTTACTTAAATGTGTAAGCACTAGAGAGAAGGAAATAATTTTTGGTGATAATTTTCTAATATGTGTGTGTCTTAATGCAGTAGTTGAAATAGAGATATAGGCATCACTTGTGGAAACATTTATACATGTGTACATAGACACATTATAAATTTAACAGACCCATAGAATAAGCATAGTCGGAAAGGACTCACAAGGATCATCGAGTCCAACTCTTGGCCCTGCACAGAACCATTCCCAAGAGTCACACCATGTGCTTGAGAGTTTTGTCCTAACACTTCTTGAACTCTGTCAGGCTTGGTGCTGTGACCTGGGGAGCCTGTTCCAGTGCCCAACCACCCTCTGGGTGAAGAACCTTTTCCTGATATCCAACCTAAACCTCCCCTGACACAACTTCAGGCCATTCCCTCAGATCTTGTTGTTGGGAGCCAGACAGAAGAGATCAGTGCCTGCCCCTCTGCTTCCCCTCACAAGGAAGTTGAACTGCAATGTGGTCTCCCCTCAGCCTCCCCTTCTCCAGGCTGAACAGACCAAGTGACATCAGCTGCTCCTCATGCAGCTTCCCCTCAAGGCCCTTCACCACCTTTGTTGCCCTCCTTGCAACACCAAGTATATGTGTATGTATACAGCTGAATAAATATGTGTATATATATGTGTATATATATAAACACCTTCACACATGTAAAAGTGTTTATGCACCTGGATTTCCAATAAGTTACTGTATCGAAAAGCAGAAGACAAAGCAGAAACAATCTATCAACTTACCTCCATTATTTCAACTGATGCTATTTTTTTCAGATATTAAATATGGAATCTTTAATACTGAATAATAAGAAAACATTTACACAGAAATAGTAAAACACTTTTTTCTAAGCCACAATGTGAACCCTAAACTGCAGAACTTCTGTCCTCCATCCAGTTTCAGTCCAGTTTTGTACACTGATTCACCTTACAGCATTTGGTCTGAGATCTGCATTCTACTGGGAATTTTGATTCTCTAAATAAGGTCATCCACAAAGCCATGCCTAAAGTCAGCAGTAGTTTTATTTCTGTTTATAGTCCCTGAAAGAAATCCCACAAACCACAGTTCTAGAGAGAGATAAAACAAGTCTGTAACACAGCTGAGTGGGCTGAGGCTACAGGTTACAGCAGATAGAAAAATAGAATATGCATGAAAGTGCACAGCCATTCAGTCTGCACCTCTTTTCCTAACAGTCTGTTGTAAAAGGGATCAGGAACAGGAGCTTTTCCGACCTAGTAAAAATATGAAAAATATAAATAGGTTTCAGCCAGGGGTAAAATCCCATGAGATGTTTATTTGTAGAATACAAAGTGGCTTTCCATTTTTCGAGTTACTGCTTTCTAAGGCTGTAGCCTTTTCTCTACTCACTGGCATGAAGGGGTAAGTGTGCTTGCTCTCCCTTTGGCCCTTCTTCTCTCACACTCCACCCAGCATGCAGCCAATGCCTCTTAACCTCTTCCCTCACAGCATCATGTGGAATAAGTTACAAAATGTTGGTATTATCATGCTTATTTCATTACACAGAAAGTGTCCTTTAGTCTGAAACTAGGATGCTTCTCAACAGATCACCAAAAGCAGCAGAACAAAAACTAAGGTGAAGTCATATGAGAGAAAGGCCACGGCTGCCCTGAAAATCTATTTCATTCAGAAAGCCAGTGTAGTCATTATCAGGGATAATTGGTATCTAATATTTTCTGGGTTTAACCATGTTACACAGATCATTTCTATTCAGATTTCGTGTGCAGGAACCCATAGTACTTTTTGAGGGAAGGATAATGCTGTTGTTTAAAATTGCTCTTTATTACTTGTTTCTGTAACCTTCATCTCTGCAGTATCTGAGCCATGTATTAGCAACTTACCCTCAGAAAAACCTTCTGAGTTAAGAATGTGTTCTCTTCCAGACATCCATGCAAGAGCTAGACAGACAGTGAGAGATCTGGCAGTGCTTTAATCATAAAACTTAATCATCATCATAAGAATTCATCATTATAATCATCTCTCTCACCTACAGCTTGAACTCTATCTGCTGAGAAATACTAAATGTTTCCTTCTCTATGTAAATACTTGCCTGCATGCGCACTTGCATACATAACCTGTGAGGACTGAATACTATATATTTTATTTATATTATATGTGTTGTTGAGGTGTCAGGGGGGTAAAAGTGGGGATCAGGCAAGAGATGTGTGCATGTACAACACACACAAGCTAGAATTAATGTTGGATACACATGTAATGCTGTCTAACAGAGGAAATGAGGGGCATGACTTTTGAGGCAGAACTGGAAGATGAAAGTATTCAAGATTCTCAATGGTTAAAATTAATCAACTCCCAGTCCAGTATTAGCTGGGCTGGATGTGACAAATGTGAATGAAATTTTGATCAGCAGTAGAGCCAAAAGGCCAATCAGTAGAGTCAAAAGATATATTTAAGCTAAATATAAATGGCTTTATATGCCAATGGGGAAAAAAAATCATGTTTGCTGTATGGAGTATTGAGAAACAGCAAGGACATGGGAAGGATAAAGAGGGGGTGTGCAGGAATAGGATATTTGCTGTGTCTGGAATGGTACAATGTGAGGGCAGCTGGGCAGCTCTGACCTAGCAAAGGTAAGAACTACTCAATCTGCATAATAGCTAAGGCTGGAGCAACAGATTTAGTTGTGTGAATGGAGATTTAGGCCAAGTCTCCGAGAGATTTCAAAATACAAATGATAGGGATTGAATGTGACCTGAAGATGCACTTCAAAACTTGAAGGCTCAAAAATACATCCAACAGTACAAGCTTTGATCTTTGACCAGGACAGTGGTATTTTCAAAGGAGTATTAGTGATGAGAGAGTGAAGGGGAAAGACTGACAGACCTGTTTCACACTTCCCTGGAGAAAGACAGGACCCTTATAACTTGATAGAGCAAGCTGCATTATATGTGCTTCTCAGTCATGTTTAAAACTATTGCATGGCCATACACACAGTTGTTTCATTCAGAAAAGTTACTTCAGAAAAACAACTATCCATGTCTCAGATAATCTGAAAGAAAGGTTACTGAGTGTGTTTAAATATTTGGCTAACTTAGGTCCAGGTGTTTTATTATATACACCCTAGGAAATTATTGGTTGGGATCATCAGCAACTTCAAAATTAAGGTCTCTGTCAAGTTTTTCGAACAACAGTGGAAAGCCAGAGGGATACCTCCTGCTTGACCATTTGTTCTTGTTCCTTACTTTAAGGGTTTTGAAGTAAGGGACAATAACTCATTCCATGAACTTTAAGGCTATTTATGAGATAAAGCTGGTGCCCACTAGAAATGCACCACAGGGTCCTAAATTACTTGAGGAAAATGTCATTGAATAGTCATACACTAACCAAGTGTATAATCAGTGGAGGAGCCTCCTATACCCAAAATGCTAAAATCTACTGGCAAAATGATACCTACCTTGCCAATATTAACAGAAAAATTGCTTTGAACTTAAAATGAAACCAGGAATATCTTATATATATTTCCAGCAATGAATAATATATGCATTCTTTAGACTAAATTCTACATTTGGGGACTATATGAAAACAATTATAGATATAAATCACACTGTAATCTACGTGTATTGCATGAGATGATTATTTTGAGGAAGGAATTGAATGTAGCATAGAATAATTTAATGAAACTTATTAATTTGCAAGCATTTCATATTACTTGTGTTTTAACTTTGATAGCTCAAAGTGTATTGTAATAACCATGTGTGAGCTTACCTGACCATAAGCAGAGAGAAAACTAGAGAAACCTTGTCTCTATATGTTAAACCTACACATATAAGTGAATATCTCCTGGCTGCTGATTGCACAAGGACTACAGCAGCAAGGAAACTTCTGCTTACTCTG
Organism: Sitta carolinensis; assembly: GCA_032173965.1. Classification (NCBI taxonomy): domain Eukaryota; kingdom Metazoa; phylum Chordata; class Aves; order Passeriformes; family Sittidae; genus Sitta; species Sitta carolinensis. The sequence continues at coordinate 53,035,518 of JAVUNC010000004.1, forward strand.
AGCATTCACTTTCTCTACCCTCTACAAGACAATCATATTTAGTTCTCTGAAATGGCTGTTCTGTAAGCGGAACTGCTGATTTTATCAAACAAAACAACTGAAGTAACCAAGGCTTCGCCAAGAACAAAACCTTGCCTAACCAATCAAGAGGTCGTCTGTGATGGAGTGACTACATCAGTGGGCAAGGGAAGAGTTACAGATGTCATCTAGCTGGACTTTTGTGCGCCTTTGACATGGTCCATGACAACATCCTAATACAAAATCTCTAAATTGGAGAGATACAATTATTTTGATAATTGAAGTTAACTACTGTGTACTTCTAAAAACGCCAAAAGTTCTCTAAAATTATTTAATTTATAAAAAACACCTGCTTCACTAATTTTGAATGTTCATTTTCAGTAATGTTGTCCTTCAATCCTATCTTTTATCTTGAACATCAGACTCTATTAAAAGGTAATTTATTGACCTGAAAAAGAACTTTGCATGGTAACAGAATAATGATCATAAAAAAATGGACTCTGTATTGACTACTAAATCCTTTGGCCAGCCTTACTCTAACAGACCATGAATTAAGTGTTAATTTTCACAATGTCTTTGCTTTGCATATTGATAGGTGTTTTGGATTTTGATCCTGTAAACTTGAGAAAAGATAACCTTACAGTTTGCTACGAGTGCAAACTAATCTTCCATAAAATGTGCAAGAGTTTCTGACCTGAAACAGAGCATTAACTACATTTTCCCCCCTGTACCAAAATAGCTGCCTACAGTGAAGATTTATGGGCTAGAATGGGAGGAGAACACTGTATTTCAACAATTTATCTATTTGCCTTTCTTCTGAACTAATGAAGAGCAACAACAATCATATTCCACAGTCCCACTCACAAAGTTCGTGAAATAACTCAGTCCAGTGATTCTGTCTCTGCAGATAGTCAGTAACAGCACATAAGAAGCTGTTCTCCTTGTTTTTCATAGCTACTAAAGAAGAGCATCCAATCAACTTTCATAATTAATAGCATGAAGTTCAACTGTGAACAGCACTAAATTAGACTAGTATAGCTAACTCTCTCAGGAGCAGTAAAATTCTAAATATTTGGTGAGATAGCGTCCATCTTCTCACAATTTCCTGATGTACTTAATTACTCTAAATTTTTTAACCACATTTTTAATCAAACACACCAAAAAACCCAATGTCCACTTCAGAGCATATGCATAGTATTTGTACTTAATTTTTGAAGTATACTGTGGCATAAGGAATCCAGTCACGGCTCCTATTTCTTTTCTGTCTTCTCCTTCCTTCTGTGGTTCAAAATTTACACACAGCCTTGCAAAATTGTCAGAGAATTTATGACACTCAGCACAAAATATATTCGCCTATACCTTCCCAAGAATATGGTGTAGGAATCAAGATAATGATATTCTACTTGCTCATCCAAACACAATTATTCAAGCAGAAAATTCTCGTAGGATTTTGCAGGGCTGTTTGCATGGTACCACTAAGAGAACAGCCAGCCTTCCAAAAGACAGCTCTTAAATCAGAAGTTTTGAACAACATTTTTATACTTAATCTTCTCACCATACAATTTGACTCTCTTAACATTCACAGCATTTTATTCTGGGTTTCCTTTGTGTGAGCAAGGGAAGAAACTCAGTTTTATGCATGATTAAAGCTGCTATTTTATTACACTGCATTTTCTTTGAATGTTAATTTCTGTTTATTGCAGATCTTTGAATTCTCACAAACTGGTGTTATTGCTGCATAGCTTGATATTCAAAATAGCTGTGCTCAAGATAATCTGTTCTGCACTTTTGTTATGTGACATTCAAAAACTTTTAATTAAATCCAGGAATGACATCTGAATGAGTTCAACAAGGTAACATCATGATAACATCAAATAAAACTGAAGGTAGCTCTGGAGATGTCAGTCTACCACCTGAGAAAAGGGCTTGTTGAAAAACCAGGTGAGATTCTCTGACAAATTTTTTTTTAGATTGGTCTGCCCTGTGTGTTAATCATCTGCCCAGAAAGACTGTTCCACCTGCATCAGTCTTGTTTTTTTTACTGCTTTGCTACAGTGATAATCATCATGCAATTAAGGAAATTTTTATAAGTCTGAAATTTAATTAATAAATTCAAGTTCAGTGAGAGAAGATGTATAACCACTTCTAGCTTTATTAAGTTAAAAAGAAATCTGAGCTGATTCTATTTGCTGAAAACATTTTGATTTGCAGGGATCATGAGAGAGGATGTGCAACTAGTTTTAGCAAACTATGCATAGGCTTTCTGAGGTCTTACAGATATCACCACATGGGTCACTTTGGTACAGCACTACTGACTTTTCTTTCTCAAGTTGAAAGCTGAAGATTTATTTAGTGGAAAGAAATCTCCACAATTCTCCCTTCCCTATAGCTCCTAAAGAATTTCTCTCTTGGAGTACAGCTTCTGGGAGACGAAGGCATGCCAGAAATTTACTGGGGTTTGGATCCATCTAAACTGTTGCCTCCAGAATTCTGAATTACAGGGTTTTTTGGGTAGTATTATTAGAAAGAAAAATTGTATGTGACTGAGAACAAAAAGTGTGATTCCCTGAGCTGTGCTCTGAAGTGTCAGGTTCATCCCTGTCACCATGGTAACCAGGTTCATGACTGTCCCAAGGATGAGAGTTTAACAGGTTCTGCCACTGAAAAGGGGGATTCCAGGCACCACCAGCCTCTTCTCTGAACTTGTCCTGAAAGGGGAGGGTAGTAAGGTGATGCGTAGATAAAATCTGCTGTCTCACATTTGTGTTGCAACATACTGTGCCCAAGTTATCCCTGTGAGTGTCCCTCTCCAGGGGAAAGGGGAGAGGTGTCACCACCTCCAGCTGTTGCCAACTAAACCTATCAGGAGCCCTCAAGGCCTCAAAGCCCTGTGATATTATTAGTTAAGCCTTCATATAGACAAAATTACACCTGACTATGTTCTTCACATAAAAGGTCATTTCTGCAGAAATTGATACAGACACTGTTTATGGGCCCCTTCTGAGATTTAATGTGCAAAACCAAAATAAATACAGCTTCAGGCTAACCTCTAGTTAGTCAGATTTGGAATGGTGTAAGGAGCTGTATAAGTTAAGCACAGGGAGACCCACGGCTGGCTGTGCATACAAATATGGTATCAAGTAAACAGGTTATAACATCCTGCTTTCAGATAATGCAGAAAAAAAGCCTGAGCTTATGCTACTGAATGTTTTTCTAAATTATGAACAATAGCTTATAAATATTTATATACATTTTAATTAATTAGTCTAGCACAGCATATCTCGCCCTACAATAATGATAATGCTACTAAATTCCAGTATATGTACATTTATGTACAAAGGGCCAGTTTCCGACTAGTGTTGATAAGCCCTCTCAAAAGCTGATAAATGTTGCTTAGATAAGTCATATACAATAAAAAAAAAAAAAAACAAACGAAAAAAAACCCCAAACATATCTCTACAACTCTCCAGGACTTCCAGATCACTTCACTGATGGTACTACTTTGGTAGGAAACTCTAAGGAAAACAGAATCATGTGAACTAAGTCTCTGCTGCTATAAGAGTCTGAAATGAAAATTAATGAGGGCTCTGAAATCAGTAAAGTCCATGAATTTATGACCGATTATTAACAAAGAGTTTACCTTAACAGATTTGGAAGTATCAAGTGAAGAAAGTGCTGAATCTGTTTGCCTCAGTATCTGAGAGACCTTGGACATGAGCAGATGAAGAGAGCCAGAGCAGGAACAATGCTGAGGAGACAATGTTCCTGCAACACTCTGCCCTGCTGTCCATGGATCACATTGAAAGAGAAAACTAGTGCCATGAGTGCATTTCTACTATATTTGCCACTAAGACAGACTTCTGGAGCTGCATACTTTGCAGGCACTTTGTTATCTTTAAAACTATGGCAGGAATAGGATTTGGCTATGGGGAATTAGGATGTTCAATGAATGTCATAATCCACAGGTTTTACAGCTTTTGAATTGCAAGCTGCTATCCTCGGCAAGAAAACAGCTGTTTGTGCAGAGATAACTAAGTTAGCTTTAAGGGAAATGGCTCAGTGATGCAACCATGGCCCCAGGACATAAAAAACTCTGGGCCAATACAGATGGCAACTCTGACAAGGCATTTTACATAGAGGTGTAAAAGTTACATTGTCAGCTTCTAGTTCAGTTGGCTTAGATGGGACAGGACATGAGATAAAAATGTGGCTAAGGCTTCTGAAATGGAACCTCTCAAAGCAAAGAGCAAACACAGTCAGAGGAACATAGCTGGTCCCCATCTTGCAACATCACTGCCCAAGAGAGTGAAGATTCCTCCTGGTCACAGCCTGTGACAAAGTGCAGGTGGCTGAGCTGCCTTTGGGACTTTCAACTCCAAAACATTCAGAACAAATTACGTTGCTGAGTTTTACATGCGGATAAATTCGAGTCTATTCATTAGTCTATTTGATACCAAAAATTCTATGACACAACCTTTTTTCTCCCCTCCAATTCTTGACTGCCTTAGCTTCAAAACAAATAACAAATATTTGAAAGGAATCAGGATACCATATTTCAGGGGTCTGGTATTGTGTTTTTTTAATCTTTGAAGTTCTCTTTCAGGTAATTTTTTCAAAATTGTCAACTACAGTGAAAAGGCTGAAGATTTACCTGAAAAAATCCTCATCTGCATGAGAACTCAGGTTTTAGAATCTTATAGATCATCTAAAATATAAACTGTGGCCATATTAAGTGTTTTTTTTTTTAAAAGACCAGATCTCATCGTGCATGTTTGAAACAGCTGCATGTTTGAAATATTGGAAAAATTCAGAGAAAAGCCTAATATGATTTTTTTTTTTTTGAAATCTGGTTAATTGTCTGTGTCTTGCCAAAAAAAAAAAAAAAATCAAAATCAGGCTTTCTTGAGCCACTTGATGTGTTTCTTTCAGTAGCCAATATGGAAGCAGAGACTTAAAGATTCACACAAAAGTTTTTCATGGCATGTGTACTAACAGACCTTGAAAAGGGTATGTTAAAAAATGATGCAAAAATACATAACATGCATGCTGTAAAGTATTGGACCAAAACAATGAAATGTGAAACCACTACTGCATTCTGATTTTCTGGAAAGGGGCATTGGCTAAGGATGATCCTCTGATCTACCTCATCAACAAGCCACTTAACACCTGCTTCTTGGATGGTCTGCTAGCATTTCTTAAGGTCACTGTGATTATTTCCCTTATAAGCACAATGGACCTGTTGTTAGACCTGTTGCAGACCTGTTTGTCCTGGGAACATATAAAAGCAGTCAGCCTCTTGCTAATGAGATTATTTGTTAAGTTAGTGTTTGGTTCCATTACAAATCAATCCACTTTCAAGTTTTGCTCTAAACAAACTGCCTTCAAAAATGTGTGTTTTTAAAGATAAAATCTCTCTTGATGTTATAAAATTTCAACTGTGCAAGACGTTGCACTGAGAAGTTGCTTGATATTGACAGTAAGTCCTATATGGCTTGTTAGCTCAGAATTAATTCTTAAAAGAAAATTATTTTAAAAGCAATGTTTGGTACCAAATATACAAAAATGCCTCATCTTTCCACCAGATAGCATTTAAGAAATTTAGCAGAGAAAGTACATTATAATGATCATTATTACTTATATAGGCACTTGACATGGTTTATGTGGAAAAATATTACTCTCAAATGCCTGAAGTTAGATTTTGCTATATTTATTGAAAATAACATTCTATGAATAACTTCTGCTAATTTAAGCAACTATAAAACTGCAAGTGAGAATTTACTGGGAGTGTAGGAGTTGCAGAGTTAATGCAGACCTGTGTAATTACACTGAAGGAAGTAAGGACAGCTTAACTCTCCTCCACCAGAAAAGTGCAAACTCTCACCTACAATGATAGCTCAAAATATAGAAAATGAGATGAAAAATTTTCTTATATCAAATGCAGTGCTAATAACATTGCAGATAGAATCAAAAGACGGAGGCAATGAAGAACAGAAATAATCTTTCCTTTTTTTTTCTTTCCAAAAAACCAAACCCGCAAAAATGAAAGCTTATATAGTGCTAAATCTAGCCTTTGATATCAGCCATCAGTTATTTGCCATTCAGGTTGGTGAAAGGTGAGAAAATGAACAGAACCCCTCCAAGAAAACAAGTGGTTAATTCTTCCTTTGGAGATACATCCTAGTTTTTCCAAACATGCATAGATTAAATTTTATACATAGCACATATATATATATAGTTTATATATAATTTTTAATAGCACACATCTGTTCTTAGCATTGCAGATGATTATTGTCATGACTGCCAGCTTTCAGTATATTTTTCCTGTAAAATTTGGTACTTTTTCAAATAGAGGGAAAAGTAAATATATCTATATACACTCTGAAAGAAGAAAAGATGAATTTTTCACAAGAGTTATAGTCTTCCATTTAGAGAAATTTTTCATAACTTCTTCAGTCCTATAATACTTTAATGACATAATGCAGTGTTTGTAGGAGTCCACTGGCTGGCTGGGAAACAACTGCACTGGAAATGCAACAGGCATTGCAGAGAACCCTTTTTTCCTCTTTTAAATGAAGAGCATCCACTCCCAGAAAGTTGCATGGGTCAAAACGCTTGAGGTTCTCCTGAACATTTTAGCACTAATAGGTGTCTTAAGCAGCTGGATGTCTGGGAGCATGAGGAAAGGCAAATATCCTCTTCCAAACCAGTGGGGGGGTATCACCCAGCTGCACATCACAGCAGGCTGCAAGTACTATCTCAGCCATTACCCTAATTATGCAGTTGCTCCCAAATCTGCTTATCCAAATACATCTGAAAGGTCTTATGTCAGCTCTTTAAGCTTGGCCACCTGATTTTGGACTGAAACATCCAAAGCCATGGTGCTTATCTGTGCCAGTCAACCAGCTGTGATGTGAGGGCAACAACCTTTAGCTGGCTAAAAGCTTTGTCATCTTCTGCTACACCATTTCCAACCCAAATGTGTTACCTAAGTTTTAAACCCTGTGTAAGAAGTCAAGAGCCTGTCTGTAGGCTTGTTTACCACATCTGACATCTAGAAACACAGCCATAATGACACTGCAATAACATGCTGCTAATGCAATGACAACTGTATGAAAAACACATCAATAATCACAGCTCTTGCTTAACTGCCATTGATTATTGAGTTCAGATCAGGACCTGTAATGATATTAAAAGCCTTTCATACTGTGTCATTGCCTCTCTATATATATATTCCTACATTATTAATACGCCAAAGACACTTTCAAGCACAAAGAAGAGATGGCAGTCCTACAGACTACAGGACAGAACATGCCTGCAAGAAAAAAGACTTAAAGTGTATTGCCACTTTCTGAACCTTTGGGTCTACTTTTTCACATTTTTCCTTTTAATACTGAAGTTTTGTTACCTTTGAATCTTAAACTCTAATTAATCTCCCTCATCTGAAAAAAATCAAGAGTTTTTTTTGTTATTCCCATTACTTGAGGAAATATTTACACAAGACTGTGATGGGGAACCAGGTGTAATAGAGAACTTCCATGATTAAAGGTAGATGAACTTTTTATATCTGCTATTACAGTGGTTCATAAAAAATAAAGGAAAAGCAGTTTTTAATTTCACAGAGCACAGACTCTGGCAGAATACAGTGAGGCTGTAGGAAAGGTAGTAATGGGCTGTACAGTAGGCAGTACTAAAAGGTACTAGTTTGAAAATTACTTTGGTGCCCCCTCAGCTGCATGTTTTACACAGGTATAGAGTGGTTGGTTGTTTTATCCAGAGGATGAAATGACCTGCTCTGTACTGGATATGCCTTGGGCAGCTGCTTTCTCAGTTAGTTTCTCCAGGAAAATACAATTGTATCAAAGAAAAAAAAAACTCCACCCAGGTATTTAACAAAAGGTTCAAATTCACATACAAGTCAAAATAAATGAAGCCAACTATAACATGCAAATATTGTTTTATGATTTATGTAATGGATTGTCAGCAAAGAAGATTACTGTTTTGGTATTTATGCCTTAAATCTGATTTTAGGGTTTTCAGTCAGTTGTGATCTGATTAAAATGTGACTGATTTGGAGGAGAAAATCACCTTAAACTGATGGAGTGCCAAGAACTCTTGCAGATGAGGGAGCAAAAATATCTATGCTGAGGCCCTGAGCTATGTCTAACAATGACCAAAACCAAATTTGCATCTTAAAATAAGAACAAAGATTGTGTTAAACAACTGACATTAAAACAATGTGCTCTAGTGTTGAGCACACAAGCTAAGACACATCTGTATATACCTTATTTACATTGCTCCTTTGGCAAATGTGAATTGCATTTTGAAACACACAGGCCACTCCACACTGTGAGTTCCCATTTATAAGCTGGTATGCCTGGCCATTCATGGCAAAAATGGCCTTTTTTCTCTTCAAGGAAGGAAAAATGGCTTAATTCACTGACTAACTTGATACAACTTTAATGAATGATTCACTTCAATTTCTCATTGCTTAAAACCCAAGTAATGTTATCTACCAGCTTTCTTAGAGGCAGCTGGCCAAAATTTTCAAACTTGGGTTGATGGATTCACCCTCATATATTCAGACAGCACCAACATGGGATAGGCCTTTCAGATTACTTGAAAAACTCTTATAAATCATATGAATTTTCATACTTTAACTAATATGTGAAAAGAAATGTACACTTAGGAAATATATTAGCCAATGAATGGAATGACAATATCTGATAAGACCTTCTCTTCCCTGATTCTGGTGTAATGATAGGTCCAGTAAGTACTACATGAAGACATCATGCAATCATATTATCATGCCTGCTATTTACCAAATACTCAACAAATAAAAATAAATACAAAACTGTTTGCATACTTCAAACATTTAAGAAACAGAAAGCAGAGAACAATAATGTATTTCCGAAGCAAAAGAACTTCATAAGAAAACTATAAAAGCCTCTTTTATCACTACAACGCTTCAGCAGGACAAAATGACTGCTGAAGAACAAGAAAAGTAAGAAATGCAATTAAATCACTGATTTGTGATTGTAAAATGTCAGTTTAGACTGGACTGGAACTGTATCCCCAGCTACGAGCATCTGAGAGATATAAGGCAATGAAAAGAGAAGCAAATCCGAAGGTGGATTTCTGTGAGGGAAAGAGGTAGCCTATTTCTTCCCTTCTCTCCAAAGGCACAGTCCAGACCTGCTGCAGACATTACTTTGCACACTCTAGAAAGTCCATCCCTTGTGCTGGTTAGCAATGAGAACTCCAGATGTAACTACACGTGCTTCCACCACAGGAAACTACTATTAATTCTGCATAAATTGTCTGTCTTTTTGTGAGATAAACAGAACAGGAAAGCAAAGAGTGGTAGGAATCATGACTGAAAGGCACTATCAAATCTGCTTGGAGTAATTTACAGATCAACCTCCTTGAGATATATACCTTGGGTTACTGCTAGTAAGCCTTCACCTTTAGTTGGAGTAGGGACATCCCTTCCTATTTCTTACTGTGCAGATAGAAACAACCAACCAGCATCACTGAAATGAGGGAAGTGGTGTTACCTTCTACTTAACAGAAAATATCAATGAAGATCCTGTCATTTAATCTTCCCTTGCCTTTCCCCCTGTTCCACAATCAAACAACTCCTGCCTCAAAGTACTGCACTGCTTTGGCTCTTGATGTTTCTTTTAAGGTTTTTAAGCCTGTATACCTTTCCCTAAATTTAAAGAAATTATTTATAAAAGTAACCTTTACTGACCAAATGAAGGAATCCAAATAAGATTAAGCCTAAAGATAAGCAAAGTAATGACTAAGTTTCAGTGTCTATTTACTTTAAAAAAAAAAATAAAATTATTAGCATCGTGAAGTAGTGTGAACAGGTTTTCACACTAAAAAATGTTCCAGTTTATTTCAAATATTTTAAATATTCTTTACATTCAGTTACTCTCTTGAGACCTGGTAAATCGAACATCTCTGTGTGCGTTTGAGAGCAGGACTTCTACAGAAATCAACGGGGGTTATGCCAGTATGGACAAACAAGGAGTGTTAATGGAAACTACTAAAAGAAAAGCCTTATTTCAAGATTCTGTCTTTTGCTTCATGAAACATAGAGAACAAAGATACCAATTTAAGGACTACCAGTTTGCATAAAAGCAATACTTACTGAAACATTTTTCATCAATTAGCTAAATGTATTTGCTCTAAACTTCCAGCAGAATCATATGTAAAAACTCTTGTTTTCAGATGCTTACAGCAAAATGAATTTATGTCCACTAACAAAAAATGCCTTATGAAATATTCATAGACATTGCAGGTATTTATTAAATCAGTTTTTTCACCAGTAGATATTTTTTATGTAATATCAATTTTCACTCTGTTTATTGAACACTTGCAAAGCCTCTTTTAAGAAACATGAAGTATTTTACTGAGTAACAATACACTAAATTTCATTCTCACTCAGCTCATTGACTTAACAATGTTCTCTTAGTGAATGTGAATTCTAAACAAGTTTCATCACATTGAACCGTCTTACACTAATCTTGACTTTTGGCAAGGATGAAAAGTACCATTAATATTCAAGCACTTTTAATTACAAATGCTGATTGGAAACCCAATGACAGCAACAGCCAAATTCCAACAATTTTTGTTTTTGAAAAAGGAAAATAATCCTCATCCCATAACTCCAGAAGAAATAGCTCTCTATGCTAGTATGTACTTCCCCATTAGATCCAAATCTCTTTCTCCCATAGCACTTCCACCATGCCTGTGCTGCTTCAGGTGGGTAACAACTCTAAGGAACTCCTCCTAAGAGTTTTGTACAGACCTTTCTCACATGCTTGGCCCATCAAATACTCTAGTAACAGAATATGTCATCTTAGATTTCATTTCTGTCTTCAGCACTGGATCAGGGAAGATTACAGCTGAGATTAAGCTGAGTTGGGTTCAGAGCTGGGTTATCCCTCCCTTTTCAAACAGGGATCCTTGTGCACAAGGGTCTGTTCCAGCCACAATGAAATGAACTGAAATGGTTTGAGAATATTTTCTAAGGTTGAAAGAAGTCTTTTCATCTTAGCTAATACATTAAAAATTTCAAGAGGGACATGGGCAAAAGAGTAAGGAAATAATAAACAGAGACTTTTCAGGGAGACTGAACTCAAGGAATTTGGGGGAAATGCAAGTGTGAAGTAGCACACTCTGGGGATTATAATTTTTCTCCTTTTCCCGCAAATTCCAAATTTCTCCTGTTCTCAAATTCCAGCTAGTTTCAGGTATCTGTCAGGAAAAAATAAGCAGTTCATTCCCCTGTGCCCATTGGTATCTCAAATTTAGAGCTAATGAAGAATTTCATTAGTATGAAACTTCAGAACAACAAATTTGAATCATCATTGTAAACCTACAAAGGGGAAGAAATTTTACTGAAACTTCCTCCATTCCCAGTGGAAATATGATATGCTGAAAAGCATGACCATAACACCTAACCATCCTTAAAGGAATCTGTCTGGCTGATGATCGAGTAAGGATAAGTCTGACTGAGGTGGAGCAAACCTTCCTCACTGGAGTTGTTATGGTTGTTAGGGTGTTATGCTTTCAATAAAACAGTGTTGATAACATTGTTTTAGCTATTGTTAAGCAGTTCTTGCACAACATCGAGGCTTCCTCATTTCTCACACTGCCCCAAGGAGTATCCCACGTCATATGATGTCATGCTCAAATAAAACCTGGAATTCTATTTTTCCAAAACTTGGAGATGGTCTGGGCATGGACCTGGGTGTTGGAGGTAGTCAGTGATGTCTTTGTATACTTAAAAAAAAATAAATTAATCCTTCCTTCATTTATTAAATTATTCTTAGCTCACATGTTTTCTTACTTTCCCTCTTCTGTTTCTCTTTCCCATTCTGCTGGTGAGCAGAGCAATTGAGTGAGTGCTTAAGTGCTGGTTGGGGGTCAATTTTCCACCCTCTAAAATGTATTCAGAAGGAAAAAAAAAGAGCAAAATGAAAATTGTTCAAAATCTTAAAAGAAAAAAAAAAAAAACCCACAGAAGAAACCCAGAAGCTACTTATACTATTGGCCGTTTATATTCAGATTGGTTGTCTAAAAACAAATAAGCCGTTTCTTCTTATCCAATTAACAAGACATATTTATAATGCTCCCTTTAGTTAGTTACTATGCTATAATTGGCATGCTGTCTCTCCTCCTAGTTGAAGGTAGTTGAACCTTTAGAAGTCCTTTCAGGTATTAATTTGAGACACAGCACTCTTATTTAGCAGCTGAAAGAGTGGAAACAGAAAATAAACAAGCCTGGGGGTAACAAGGATCTTACACTTGGAGCTATAAGTGTTTTCAGATAAAGGTAATGTTTGGCATAACTTACTTTCCACAGTGTCTCTTTTCCCCTTCCTCACTCTGCTGCTTTTACAACAAGGTAAGATAAGGTCATACCATGTTTAGCAACCTTAATCAAAAAGGAGCCTATACTAATTGGCACTTTTTCACACTTTTTTTTTTTTTTGGCTATACCTCTCTTCCCACCTCCTCATTTTTTTTTCACATAGTATTTAAGGCAGTTAAAGATTAAAGTATTTCAATGTCAGACTTGAAAGGTAAAATACTCCATTTGCAACATTTTTTTTTTCTCTATAGCAAGAGAGGATGAATGAAAAAGGAATAAATGACACAGTAGTCCTTTCATAACCCCCTTCTTCTTTCAAGAGCATTCTTTTTTATTTCCCTCACTTTCAATTCAACCCATTCACAAAGGATTAGCATAACACATCTTTTTATGCTTGTAAGGGTTACAGCTGTAATCGCCTCACCTCATCACTTTACTTAGAAATCCTGTCTCCAGAGGAGTAATTCGATTACTCCCAACAATCCAACTTTTGCCTAACCAAATAGGAATTCATTATAATGCTGTGCTGCTTCATCAGTTTACTATGAGTGGATGGGAAAAAAATATAGCAAAATGAATAGCTGGTGTGAAAGGAAGAAAGCAATTGTTGGCTAACAAAAGGCTACCAACAAAAGGGAGGATGACAAGCAGAAATTCTAAGTCTCATGGGCAGGGCAGCCTCCAAACTACTAATGACTTGTAGCTTTTAGAAGTCTTGCATTTTAAATAGGTATAAAAACCTTGTAAATTGATGAGAACATCTGATTGCTTCATTCTGACGAGTCTTCAGCAGGTACTAGACAAGTGTGTGTAAAAACCTGAGGCAGAGCTTTTCCACCTGCTGAAGAATCACCATCATCTATTGGTGAAAAACACATTCATGCTAGTCCTTAAAATGGCTTTTCTTATCATTTTCTTCTAAGATTCAAAAATGTACATGAAGTAATCTGGCTGCATACTGCTTCAAAGTAAAACTAGTACTGTCCTTAGCAACTGACGGTGGATAAGGATAAAAGAAAAAGATAATAATAAGGACAACTGGCATCCCCAAATGACTTCCAGTTGTCCATATGCCCACAAGCACAAATCTAAGAAAAACTCATGCTGATTGTGGCACAGAAGGACGGCACTTGGGGCAGAAGCACAGATGTCAGGATCATGCCTACTATTTAGAAGTAGAACATTTTATTTTATTCTGTACTATTTCTGTAGAGTGATGTAAAATGCCCAGATAAAATGAGATAAGTTCTCAAGGGCAACATTTGTTTTGCCAAAGGTTTAGGAGCATTAGGATACAGCTGACAAATCTTTAGCTGTTAGACTGGCTTAGGTTGGTTTCCAGCTTTTGGAGCCCATAACTATCTTCTTGACTTTCATTTTTACAGATTCCTAAGGATTTCAACACAACATATGGGCAGCATTAAGGGCATTAAAGATTTATAATTTCACATCATCATTAAAAAAAACATATGAAGTCTGAAATATACTTGGGGTTAAATGGAATACATATATTACTCGTGGTCAAATTAAATATTGATGTGTTCCTGTCTGCATTAAAAAGAACAAAAGAAAACATTGTTTTTACAGTAGCCGTATGAAGAAAACATTCCAGACATGAGGAAAGCAGTTCACTGCATTTACTTTTGTTTGATTTCTTTTTAAGCTGGAATTTCTTTTTACTTAAAGTTGCTGCTCTTTTACATTCTTCTAGGCAGTTAACCTTTATTGCAATGTGTGTGTACTTTACAGTGACTGGAAATCAATAATAATTCTGATACCGAGCCCTTTTTGTCTTGAAAAACTTAAAATATCCCTAAGACAGCATATTTCTTCAATACTACTCATGGGAATTTGCAAATAATTACATTGTTTGATGTGAGTGGAGAAATTGAGTATATGAAATAAAAGCCAAACTTTAAAATGAAAAAAAGTCCTCAGAGCATAGGAATAATTGTTGGTTATTGTTATTGTGCAAATTTTTGTTTAACATATACATGACTGCAATAACCATGTTCACTCTACACAAGCAAAGTATCTGTATTGCTTTTCTTTATTGCACAGTTAAAAAACAGATGAGTGCAATCTTTCAACCAAGACCGCTTGCTCTGATCCTAATGAGACTTCCAGTTCCAAGAGTGAAATTTACAGCTGCACAGAGAGATGGGGCAAGATCCAGCATCCAGCCTTGAATTGATAAGACATCTCAAAAAACACAGCAAATTGTTCAAGAACACCCATTTTCTTTTTCCTCCTGAGACTTTTTGACTCACTGTGATTTAATTTGCTGAAACCGAATTTATAATACTAATTTTTATTTGAGTATGCTGTTTAAGAAAGTACTAACTCTATTTGCAGAAAAGCAGCTCTGATTCACTGTGCAAAGAGCTCAGGCATGGTTAGGCAATGTTGTGTATCCCAATGGAAACAATGGAAACAAGACCTTTCTTTTCAATAGAGAACTCCCACAAGAAAAGTTGAAACACCTTGCATTAAACTGGCCAGTAATAATAATAAAATGGAAGACAGAGTGGAAAGACCTAGGTAGAAACATGAAACCATGCATTATTGCAAATGCCCTACCCTAAACCAGAAAAACATCCTCCGGATTGCTTAACCAAGATAAAAATATGTTGTGGGACTGTAAATATCATCATGCTTACAGATAGAGGACTGGATAGTGTTTGTTAGGGTGATAACATTTTTCTCTTTGCTGTAAAACAGCTAGTTAGACACTTAATCAGGAGTCAAAAATTACATAACGTTCACAAAACTAACGTGTCACAAACACCAGCAGAATATGAAAATAACTGAGAGTATCTGATTTCAAGAAAAATTAATTTAAAATGCAACAGCCAGTTTCAAAGCTGACAAAAGAAATGTATATTATATCTGTACTTAGCTTCCAGTTTAAGGACATTTTAATTATGTTGCTGTCTCAGACACTTATACCACAGTATAAATTAGTTCTAACTACCTTAAGTAGCTATATCTTCAGAAGTAAGAGAAGAATATAAAAGTCAGCTTATCCTGCATGATCGTATTTTCCCTTTAGCCTAACAAATGTTAAGACAATTTGTTGCAAAACCTACATTTCTTCCTAAGTCATCTCCAGTTATGGCAATGACAAAATTTGGCTTGATGAAATACTTCAGCATTGGGTAAAACTCAATACTCCGTACATGGCTGAATGGTGTATGCACTACAGCTGATATGTTTTGCTTTGATCAGAAGTTGTGCAGGCAAGTCAAATGTGGAAGGAGTTGTATTTGAAGAAATTTTGCCATTAGATAAAAAGAAGCTGTCCCTTGATATTAGAGATCTGAAAAACGAGTCAAGTGTCTTGTTCAGCATAAGATGTTGGACACACCCTCATTTGTAACAAATTTTGTAGCAAGAGAGCTATGGCTCTCTCATTCTGGCAGTACGACCCCACCTCAGCAGCAACATGGGCTGTATCCCACAGTCAGGTCCCTGACAGGTTCGCTCTGTGGGCCCATCTATGCAAAATGTGCTATTTACCAAGCTCACCACCTCGACAGAATGGCTGGTGGCAGTGCTGCAAGCTCAGGCAGTAGCAGTACCTGCCCAGCTGTTCCTCTTCTCCTCCAAGCCATAGGCATTAGTTCACAAAAAAGCCTGTCCGGTTCAGGTCCAACACAACAGCACTGTGTGCCTACCATCAGTCACATTATGTTCTGATCTATGCAAGCACCACAGACCCCTCTGCCAGCAAAGAAAATTGCTCTACCTAGGCATGTGTTTGCCTTCATCTAAGTAGTTACTTGAATGGCTTACTCGAAGGAAAAAGTGTAAAATATTTGTATTTCCTGAAATGATTTGGAAAAATACTTCCAGAGAGTTCTGTTTTGTGGATATAGAATTTTACCGTCTAAATTTCACCAAAACTAAAGGGACATCCAGGAAGTTGTGATTTCTGTTGCTTAATACTCTGCATGCACAATTTGAGTTCACTTTCTGAGTCTGAGAAAACTTTATGGTTCTGTTTGAATTAAATCTATATTAGTAAAGCTATTCGATTTGGCTAAGTAGGATGATGTCTCATAACTTCTGCTGAGTAAGCAATATGCTTTTAATAAAAAGGCAACCAAATTACCAGCTTTCATATTTGAACAAGCATATAATGAAATTCAGTTTTCCATGAGCAGCAGCTCGTGGAGTGAGCTGTGGTTCCTTAGGCTGCACAAAAGAAGGCTCAGGGGGACCCCATCACTCTCTACAACTACCTAAAAAGAGGTTGTAATGAGGTGGGGGCTGTCTCTTCTCCCAGGTAACAAGTGGCAAAATGACAGAAAATGGCCTCAATTTCTGCCAGGGGAGGTTTAGATTGGGCATTAGGAAAAATTTATTCACTGAAAAGGTGGTCAGGCACTGGAACGGGGTGACCAGGGAAAAATGGTGGAATCACCATCTCTGAAAGAGTGTTTGAAAAGTCTGCAGATATGGCACCTGGAGACACAGTTCAGTGGGTTGAAATCATCGATATCTTTTACAACCTTATCGTGATTCTATGGTCTCTCAGTTACTAAACTGCCAATGCCCTATCATAGAAAGAGGTTTTCTAAATTATGTTCAAAATCAAAATAGAAACTTGGTAGATCTGCAAATATGTAGTGACTGCTGCAAACAGTCAGCAGCCTTTCCCATCTCAGCATACAGCATGATCTAGGCTGAAACATGTAAGCGGTTGGTAGCAGCCAGGGCACACTCCACAGTTCAAGTTACTGATCAAAAATCCCACCTAACTGTGATGGTTAGTATCTGTCTGCTTTCATGGGGACTTGAGACACATATTCCTCAAAAGACAGAGTAATCTTAAAAATCAGCCTTCTGATATGTATAGCAGAATTTTCTGTAAATCAGTGAGTAGAAAAGGAAATACATAAAGCAATTTCCACCTTTTATCCCATTTGAGATATAGAGGACAGAGCTTCCTTCTAGGTGTTTCACTGAGCAGGTGAAGCACCCAGTATCCAGGTTTCACAGTGCAGTACCTTAAGAGACTTTACACCAGGATAAAGAATGATAACCCTTTTTATCAGAGGTGTATAAAAGGAAGTGCTATGAAAGATAAAACACATGGATGTAAAACCCTGTAAAAATATTATGATTCAATGATTTCAAGAAAAATGGAAACTAACTTACAAAATTTCTAAATTTTGGAATATCATCAGATAACAGGCCCTTCAGGATTAAATCTTCATGAACTACCAGAAATGAGAAACACTAAAGAACTGTAAGAAAATCTGTGTAAATTTGCAGAAAATAATTACAGCATGTTGAATTACCAGTCCTTATTAAATTTGTTACAAAATTCTTGGGGATGTGGCATCATAATTTCAAAAAGAAATGGCAGACTCAATTCAGCAAAATCTGTGAAATTAGAAACAGATCAAAGGTTAATTTGAGATTTGCTTGGCTACAGGTTTTCTGTTGTAATGGGTTAACAAAACAAGCAGATTCACACAATCCGGATGGTGTTAATTTACATAAAAATTAGGATTCACATTGAAAAAATGGCTGTACTTGTGCAAATCAATGCCTTCCATATGTTGAAGCAATTTGAATGCCAATTACAGTAATTGTAGAATCCTATCCCTTCTCTCTCTGATATGGAAAAAAGGTCATCTGTTGTTAAAAACATGGATATAGTAGTAAAATCTCTTTCAATAGTTCTGGCCAATAGTTAACAATTTGATTTTTCTGCCATTACCTAATGATCCCAGGAATAAGATTACAGCCAGAATACACATGTTTATATCAGAATAGTTTAAGTGGGAAGGGACATTGTCATCTAGTGCAATCTGGGCCCACTACAGAACCTTCGGGGTCTCCAACTAGACCCTGTGCCACTGATTATGACCCTCTGGGATCTGACATTCAGACAGTTCTCAAGCCACATCACTGTCCACTCATCCAGTCCACACTTCCTGAGTTTGCCTATGAGGATATTGTGAGACAGTGTCGAAGAAGGTATTATCTGCTGCTCTCCCCTTAACCATTAAGGTAATTGCTTCATTGTAGAAGGCAATCTGGCTGGCCAAACATGATTTACTTTTAGTGAATCCATGTTTAATACTCCTGATCATTCATCTTCTCATTTGTGTGGAGAGAGGTGGCCTCTAGAATGAGGCCAACTTTCCAGGGATTGAGCTGAAGCTGACTAGACGGTATTTCCTTGGGTCCTTCTCCTTGTCCTTTTTGAAGACTGGGATGACATTTGCTTTCTTCCAGTCCTCAGGTACCTCTCCTGATCTCCATGACCTTTCAAAGATCATCATGAGTGGCCTAGCTCTTCTTGTTGTCCTTAACACCCTTGACAAGACTTAATTCCTTGACCTTGGCCTTCCTTGTTTCATTTCAACTTACTCTGACAACCTCTCTATATTCATTCCAAGTGGCCTGGCCATTTTTCCATCTCCTGTGTATTTTCTGCTTATGTTTGAGTAATGACAGCAGTTCTTTATTCATCCATGCAGGTCTCTTGCTCCCTTTGGCAGATTTCTTGTTCATTAGGGTGCATCATTCTTGAGCCTGGAGAAATGGCAAATTCAGAAACACAGTAGCACGAGGCACAGAAAGAGTGATTGTGACTGCCATTTTCCATCAGTACATAAGGACCTGGTTTCATTGTCCCAGGAAGACTCACATTTTCATGATTCTGTGAAGTGTGCAAATATAACATTTTCGCTACCATATTCACTGATACCTACACTGCCATTCTAATTTTATTTGAATGTTATGATGGCATAAGTACCCATTCTTCACCAGACCAGGAAATCTTCAGATTTAATTTCCCGCACTGTGAAACTGATGACACATAAGTGAGGATTTGCCTTAAATTTACCCATTAGCCACCTTGTTATGCGGCATCTGAGCTTTGCTCTGCATTTCAACTGCCCATAGTAACCAGTTTTGGGCAATCTGTTTTCAGCATGAGAAGCAGGTCTGGCATAACTGGATATCCTATAATCTTGCCTCATTGCTGACAATGTGACAGCAATTTAGGAGTGCATCATTCAGGGCAATATTCTGCAGTTTTACAGCAGCAAGGGCATGAAAGCAGTGCATCAGAAATGGTTTGGATGCTAGATGTGGAGACAACAAAATGTCCAAGTTTTGTAGCCATACGCAGAATGACAAAAACTAACATTCAATAGATATTTACTCTTATTTGAGCCCCAGATGCCTCTTATTTCAGACATGCTGCTTTAACATCCTAAATACTTTATTGGCTTTTGCTATTCCCTGCATGCATTTGCTATTTAACTCTGGTGTTTTGAAAAAAAGTATGCTGGTGAAGTAGCAGTGCTGTTCTCACAAATTTTAGTAGTGTAACATCAGCACAGACTACTGCCTCAGGATATTTTCCACCACAGCAAGGTTAGAGCAGAACCTCTTTTTCCTGTATACTAATGGCCTGGCCCAGCTCTTGGCAGAGGGGCTGAAACAGTCAATAATATGTAGTCTGCTTACATATGTTTGAGTAACCAATGCTCAGTCATCAGCAAAGAGCAAGTAACACAAGTCAGCAGATATGGGGCCTCTGATTCAATGTTCAGGTTAAATATTCTGGCATCTATATGGTACTGAATGTGGTTATCTTTCCTGTTGACTCAACAAAGCAGATGTTAAACAGAAGTGTCAAAGAATGCAATGTATTTCATGACCTCTTTGACAGTAAAGGGTTCTGGAAGTCCATCCTGATCAAGTGTGCAACATGGAGTGTATTCATCACTGTGGAGCATGGAATGTATTCCCAGTCCTTTCCAAACTGCTGAATTCACACAAAAGTCTCCAGATACTTCCTAAATTGATAGCACTGAAAAGCATACACAGGATTGTAATTCTGTTCCCTATGCTTTGAATTCACCTTGCCACAAAAATTGTTTGAACACTGCCTGTAACTATCTCCTGCTGTGACAGACAGATGTGTGATAACCACATTATTTCCAGAAAGATCATCCTGCCTACAAGGTCCATCTGCAAGCCCTTCCAGCTGGCATCTTTCCAAGAATAGCCTGGTTAGTACACAACCTCCCACTAGAGCAGAAAGCAGTGTGAGCTCCTGAACTTCAAAGCCATCATCTCCTTATGCAGCTGACAAGCATCAGTCTCTGTATTCGAATAATTTGGCAGCAGTGCCAACCAACCATACTGACTTGCTCTGCAACACATTGGAGTGTTTAGAAAGTGCTACTACACTTGGCAATGCTGCTCCTCTACAGATGACTATCTGTACAACTTAGAGCTCTGTCAGAGATGACATGCACATAGTTTAATAAACCTTTGTAAAGTTCATGACAACAAAAGGTGGGATTTCTTTTCATTTAGTTAAAAGTGTTCACTGTGATGCTGATTTCAGGCTCTTAAACTTTTTTCATAAAAGTAAGCAAGCACATTTCTGATTTAGATGTTGCAGAATTTCTTCTGCATTCTTTGTACACCATTCTTTTCTTTTGTCCTTCCTGTCCAGGTACACAGTGAGCAGCCTTTCTGCTCAAATATATTTTGTCATCTATACAAAATATCTCAGGTTAGGCAGCTGTTAATGCAAGAATGAATAATTGCAAAGATTACTTCCTGTGGTAAAGTGTTGCATACTGTCTGGGCTGACATGCTTGTCAATGCAAAGAAAGTGTCATTCTGGCTGAAGAGTATTGACTGCATATAAACACAATTTATAATTCCTAGAGACTCCTTTCTCCTTCTTTCTTGAAAACAGTGCTGTCCCTTCAAAGGGCTGCTCTAAAACTTCACTGCAGCACACATGAGCCAGATTCTTGTCTCCCCAAGGCTGAACATGCACATGAGATGTCTGTGATAGGCTGTTAGAGGCAGCAATCTCTACCTGATTGGCCTCACACACTTTTCAACCCAGGCATTGAAAGAGGCCATTTCAGCCAATAGTAGTGTTAATCACAACAGAAAATGAAAGTGTACACAGGCTGCCTGTGTGAAAAGGGGTTAATGAGACCAGTCCTATCAGGGGATAATAGAGTTTACCTTCTCTCAACACTTGTAATTTTACAATGACAAAGAAGGTAAACACATTAGAAAAGACAAATGAGAGATGGTGAAAGAATAGTAAGAAAAGAGGGGCTGAAATACACTCCTGCACCAGCAGTATTAGCAAAGGGTACTTTTAAATGCACTTCTACTATAAGAGGAATGAAGGATTTTCAATCGTGGTTGAAAATCTGATGGGTTTTGTAAAAACTCTGGATTTCTAGCTTTATGTCTCCATATTCTCTGCAATGGATGCAAAACACTCAATGCCCACAGTCTGATTAATGAAATAATATTCGTAATAGGTGAAGAGGCCTAATGAACCAGACATCTACTAAAAGAGCATATATGCTAAGATGCTGTTCCTCGTAATGTATCAACACTCTTCCTCTAATATTTTAACATAAACTAGAATATGCTACTTGAATTCTTACTTCTAAAATTCTCATTCTTTAGGAAGTCTTCAAGGTTGATAAGATTTTGATCTTTGTGCATACATGAAAATACTCACATTATCTGTGTTTGGATATCTGGAGGTGTCCCTCACTTAACTGTATTTTAATAACCATCATCAAATATTCCATCAACGGATCACATAATTTTTTATTTACAACCAAAGGTATTACTTATCAGAACTAGCAGATGTGGTTGCTTGGTGAGCTACCGCAATTTCATGTACAAAAGAGAAAAATATGTCATGCTAATATTCTGTCTCCATCTTTGGAAAGCTCAGCAAGTCAACTAAATTCTCCTCTTTGAGTGATAAAAGACATTATGCAAAAGACCACTGCAGTTTAAACATATTAAATGCATTCCTATGAATGAGTGAAAAATAAGGATGTGACTCAGGAAACACCTGCCTAAATCTCTGTGTTTATATTGCCACTTGGGTCTCCAGTTCCTATTGCGATGGTACAGCTCAAAGTTATTGTAGGAGCATTGATCCAAACACAAAAACAACAGTGAGAGAAAATCCCCTTCAGATACATTTAGCATCTGACATATTCCCTTCATTTGTGCATTAATAGGTAACAGACATTTTTGAGCATCCTGCAACAGGAGGTGATTTGACTTCCACAAATTTCCCTAAGAGCAGAAACATCATCAGGAGCAATTTCAAGGAAATAATTATGGTCTAGACAGATTTATGACTTCTAAAGACCTAATCCAAAGCACATTAATGTCAGTGGAAGGACTCCCATTGACATCAAAGGCCTTTGGATCAATCCCCAACTGCTGTGGGAATGAATTCAGAGCAGTAATGATGGTGGACTAAATGCACACTCAGAGTTGAAATGTTACCACCCAGACCTCTTTATTCCTCAAATCAGATTAAAAAGTAATTTTCTGCCATTTCACAATTACTTCCAGATGTGCATCATCACAAATGGCATTTTCATCCATCTGTATGAACCAAACATGCATAGAGATAGAGAGGTTCTATACTGCCTGAACTACTAACCCAAATGAAAACCACGAGGGAAAATAATGTTGGAATTGATGAAGCTCTTGTTTTAAATGTGGACTGAGAAACCCTGGACTTCATTTATTCCCTCTAACTATTTTGTGAGAGAGCTGGCAGGTCCACCACTTCTTTATTTACTGCCACAGTAAATTTCTTCTAATTAAATTTTCAATATTTTTCTCTAGCCCACTAAACAAAACAAAAGAATAGACATAAATCAGTGTTAGCCTCAAACTTGGCAGCCTGAAAACTGTCACAAATGTCAGCTTCATGTACTCTGCTTAATAACAGCTCTGCTATCCCTTCTGTCCTCTTAAATGTCTATTTACATGCTAAATAATTTGAAGCATCACTCTTCTTTGACCATGTTAATCTAGTTTCATTCCCTTAGCAGTTGGTAACATTTTAGACTGTAAAATGAAATGCTGATGTTGTGTGAGAGTGGAAACCCATTCAAAGTTTTACACAGTCAAACTCAATCCCAGGATATCACAGATCAATCACTATCATCTACTACTCTGAAGTGCACACACCTTCTATTTACTTCAGTTTATCAATACTTTGGTTAGGCAGGTTTGGTTATCATGTATTCACTCTGATATATGCATGCTATGAACTACTCAATGGTCTCAAGTTTTGCCAGAAGGTCTAAATTAGGAACAATTTCTTCATGGGAAGGGTTATAAAGTATAGGAACAGGCTGCACAGGGAAGTGGTGGAGTCAGCATCCCTGGAAGCATTCAAAAAACATGTAGGTATGGCACCCATGGATGTGAACATGGTGGCTAGGTTGGTGTTGGACTTGGTGATCTTAGGGGTCTTTTCCAACCTTAACAATTCTATGATTCCACAGATGAAATCTGACTAAGCTGGTATTAGGATGCTCAAGACTTTCTTTAGGAAATTATATATAAGAGAATTTTTTTAAATCAAATAACACATATTTCCTATCTCCATGTTTCCATTCCTATTGAATATCTGACCTGCTATCTCAGCCTCTGTACTCTTCTTTGCTCTTCAGAAAACAAGATTTTTTTTTATCCTTCAGCTACTAAGTGCGGGAAACCAGATTATTAATGACTGGTCTAGATTCAAAAATTAACAAGGTAGAGAACGAGAGAACAATTCAATGTTGTTAGAAAAAAAAACAACCTACACTGATCATTGGTTACTGAGAGTTTCTGGATGAGAAGGGGATTCAGCTTAACAGAGGAAGGCAGTATTGGCAAAAAGTGTCCAAGGAATTAAAATTGCTCATAGTTAATATATTTTCTGGGCTAAATCTGTAACTGCACCATTGCTTTAGGTATGTTGTACTTAGCACCTGTGACACAAGGAATTATTTTTAACATTGTTTCAACTCAATTTCCTCAAGAATCAAAGCTTATGTGAACAGGCTGTGTAGATGTCTGTAACTTTGCATCCTCTCATCACATCTAATAACTCAGCCTGGCCAATTCACTCCACTCTGCAGAAGGGCAAAAGCTACTCGTTAAGCTCACACAAGTGTCATGGAAGTAGGTGTCTAGAAAAAGGGGGAATCCTACTTTTAGTCTAATTAAGGCCATCAAAGAATCATTAACATTCATCCTTCAGCTGCAAGTACACAGGAACTGCTCAGGAGGCTACTTTTTAAAAAGGTGCTTCTCCAGTATTTTCTACCATGAAAAATTAACTCCGTGTATTTCAATACAACAGACACTAGTACATCTCTCTGTTTACTCAAAAGCATTTTTTCAAGGTGCACCAAGAAGGAGCAGCAACATACTTTAATCGTGATTTGGCACCATCTTTTAGATGACTTCACACTTCAGTGATTTGTTATCAGAAGCACATGAGAGCACTGCACCTGGAATATACAGACTAAAAAATACAAATGCTTCAATTTAAATTTGTTGGCTTTCATTAGTTTAAGACCAAAAACAAAAAGTATTCCATCAATTCCCAAAGGTAGAAGGCAACCTTGAGAATCATATTTGTGAAACCCATAATGCATTAAAATACATGTAAAGCATGCTGCTAGGGAATTGTAAAAAAAAAAAAAAAAAAAAAAAAAAAAAAAATGATTTAGGGATGAATTTCTCCATCACCAAAACATGACATTACTGTCATATTTTTTCCATCTTTACGTCTTACTGGTGTGAACATACACAGTAGACAAACCAGGTCCTTGAACAAGATAGAAAAAAGAAAGTAACTTTGCTGGTAATACTGATCTTCACTACCAGGGAGATTTTGTCTTAACATGCACTTTTATGTTGTTCCTCCCTACTCCCTTCCACTACAGCTTTTTAAAATTTTTAATGTCCTTTCAACATGTTCAAGGCAAAATTCAGTTTGGCTACTTGTAGGCTGCTGCAAGTGACAGGAGATGATGCAGGACTACACACTACATTCATAATGGAATACATAGTTTAGTTTTCCAGATTTTAAACAGGTATGTTTGCTTTACTGCACTGCATTAGGTAAGGTGAGACAGTCCCTTTTTCCCTGTGAAAATACTACAAATGTAACCAGACATCTCCTACACCAGCAACTCAATGCGATCCTACACACTTCGGAAAACCAAACAAATCAACAAACAAATCAAGGAAACCAGATGAGCATATACATAAACCAGCACATTAAGTATACTTTTCTTCAAGTTCAACATATCATGGTATTGCTATTATGATGAATACATGGGAAAAAATCAGTATGAACTTTAAAAAAATACTTTAGAATACCAGTATAAGACACTTGAGAAATATGAATGTACATGACTCTGAAGTGATGATTCCTTATTAAATGCATTCCTGCAGAGGAAGAGAAAGTGTTTGCTCCTAATGTTGCCTTTCCCTGCAATTCACATCCAGCAATTAAAATAAGTCAGAGAAAACACTTTGTTTTTTAGGTACACTTCCAAGGAATTTAGTACTGATATATCAGGCAATGCAGTTACTTCAGGAAAACTTGTCTTCAATCAGAGTGTCAATGGCAATATATAAGGCACAAAGGTAAGAAACCTCATGCTTATTTGCCTTTCTTTCAGATTACAGCCATCGGGGGGAATGTGAGTGTTGCAGCAGAGGAAGGTGTACAAGCAACCACCAAGAGGTCTCTTGCTACCATGAACATTGCTTTGAGATTGAGGGAATGCATGTGGTTAAGCAAAAAATAACCTCCTTATATGACAGGTGACTTCCTGTTTTAATATTTCTATCCAGAAAATTTATGATGAGAGAGACCATTGTTTTCCTCTTCCACAGTCCTACAACATATTATGTTATTTCTGAGCCTTTCAAAACTCTCCCATAGACCCAAATACTAGCAATACATGCTTGTGGTACATAAATACTTGTTTATGTAAATATATTTTAATTCAAACACTTAATCTTGCCAGGTAAACATAAGAAAAATAATGCTGATATAACTTTTTACAGAAGACTTAGCTCATGGTTTTAATTTCCTGTCTATATTAGCTTACCACACTTGATGAAAATACTAACACATCTTAAGATATTAAAATATAATTTTTTTTTTTTTGGTTTCTCAAGAAAACCTTTTATTGCTACCATCTCATTGGAGGCATCAGATTTTCATTTGAACAAGATTTAAATTGCAGAAAGTTATGGAAAAATTGGGGCCGATGTGCCTCTGCTGTACTTTAATATGTGGTTGCCTGTGTCTAAAGTTGTTTTTTTGCTGAATATCGATATGCAGTTAGAAAGAGGCAACCTAAATGCTGGGCCTCTGCAGAAGACTCTTTGGGCATTTGTAAGCTCCTTGCTTATTTATGCTGCCAGAGTCTATCAAACAACTCTCATCTCAGCACAATCAAGCCATCAAAATGAATGCCTATAAATACAATCAAGGCAAGAGATAACAATAAGCAGAACAACTAAGTCCTCATTTGAAGATGAAACAGCATTTTTGAGTGAGCAGTATGTGATTAACCCGCTGTATATGGGGTCATCATGATTTATTCTCACTGCTATGCAGTCAGCCTTAGTCCTGGAACTCACTTGCTGTCAGAGACAAGCTTTTCCCAAATCAACCTTCCCCTGTTTCACTAATACTTGGAGCTCTTACTTAGGAAAATTAACTGTCATGTCCTTCATTTAAATTATTTCCACCCCTGCTTGAAAATAATTGTTAGCCTAACAGACAGTTTACCCATGTGCACTTCCTTCTCTCCTGTCCATCTATCTGCTGCCTGCAATGTTTCATCACTCTAAAAGTAGATCTTGAAAACCATAGACAAAAAGGGGAAAAAAGAGGTGTCCATATTTTGCCTAAATTCTGAGTACTGCTAGAATATTACTCTTTTGGCTCAACACTAAAGAATAAAAAGCAGCAGAGCATTACATTTTATCACAATGGAGTGCTACAAAATAGAGGGATAGTACCGACTTTACTTTGAACCTTTAATAGCAGCACCACAATTCATTTAAAAAGCTACTTTGTGTGTGGGGACAAACCTCTTACCTTTTGTAGCTATTCGAACACACTGAGTTTTGGTTTCCTGTCAAGGAAAGAAAAGTAAAGAAAACAGTCAGATCAAGGGCTAGCCCTCTCCACTCCATAAATTCATCTTAGATCTACTGATCAGCTGGTACAACCCAATAAGTTGGCTCGTGGCTCTGGGCTTAGCAGGGGTGAAGGCTGGGGAATTTTGTCTTGATTGGACTGTTCTGTCCAGGATAACAGTGGGGGGAAAAGGTGCAGGACAGCACAAATATAGCAAAATTTCAGGTTATTCAAATCAAACTGAAATCATGCCATAAGAATACAAAGAGAGGGTGCAGGAGGAAGAAAAGGGAAGAGTGGTGCTCCTATTTATGTCACAGCACAAAAATCCTGAGCTTGTGATGACCTGAAACAGCACTGTGCAGCAAAAAAGATTCACTCAGCACCGTCTCCAAATTTATCTCTTGCTACCTCCTGACACTCTTGAAGAGTCACCTGAAGCACAAGAACAACAAACTCCCTCATGCTTCTGGGTGTGGAATATGCACAGATGCAGCTCAGATATCGCTCCACATATGACACAGTTAATCTACAATTATACTTCCTGCCCAGGTGACAGTGATTTGACAGCAATGTGCTTCAGAAGATGTTGCACATGCAAAGACAATTTGCGTGTAATTTACCACTCTCTCCTTTCCCCTCAGAAGTCTGGTCAGCAATTAAAACAAATGAAAAGAGATATGAATATGACTTGGTTATGCATAATTTGGACAACTTGAACAGACGAAGGTCAATCATAAATGTGGTTTCTGACCTTACTAATCAATGTGTAGTCATTTTAAAGGCAAATATACTGAAATAGCATAAGGTTGTCTAAGAGGATGCAGCTGCTGTTTCATTGGATCACTCTAAACAATATTAGCATGTAATTTGAAAATATAATAATGTCAGTTTCACTCTATAAAATATGTACACTCTATAAAATATGTTCACATCCCTCAGCATTCCATCCCTGAATACATCCCCTTGGCATCTGTCTCCTCCTGAAGATTCAAAAGCAACAGGTGAAATACGTTGATGCTGGTTTGTAAACACAGGTTGTAAAGAGCTAGCAAAACTCTAAGCCGAGGTACTGCAAGTGTTTAATAAGGACAATTTTTCAATCGAAATGAAAGCCCCACAAAGTTTACTAACATAATCTTACCTATTCTCCCTAGTTACTGAATTTACTCGTCTGTTTCTGTTCAATGTGTCTGTGAGGATCACAGAGTAACCTCCTCCCTACCCTACCATGAACTTCAGAGCCTGCTTTACTTCCCTCTGCCCATTTTGGTGATCCCACTAGTTTACAGCAAAGCATCTGTTTAAATATTCTGCAGTTCAGAGGTTATCTTACAACCACTAGATCTCTGTACTGGCAGAATGCAGTGCAGTTCCCCTCCAAACCTCCCCCTAAATCCCTGTAGGAACAGAAATTTGATCCAAAGTTTCAAACATAACAAAGAAATCTGTTTTAGGATTAAAATATCTCACAAACTGAAATCAAGTTTATGTAAAAAATACTGTGTTCTTCTCTCATTTTCCACTTATCTACTTATCAAAATGTAAAAGACAAAATAAATATCTATGTTTTATTTAGTACTTTCATTTTACTTTTCCCTTCCTTTTTTTTTCATTCCTCAGGGAATGAAACAAATTTCCTTACAATGCAGTCTACTTGAAATCCACAAAAACAAAGGCAAGTATTTTTAGCCGGTGAGGGAAATATGGATGGGCCTCTAGCAGTCACCTTTTATTTTGCTTTGTTTACTTCATACAGGTCTTTAAATAAGAACTGAAAAGAGGGAATGGCCTACTGAATTAGGAAAAAAAATCCAGTTTTCAAACACCTCTGTACCCATTCTGACTTGATGTATATCCAATTTTCATAATCATAGGTAAAGGTTGAGATTTTCTTCAAAAGATTCCAAGGCAAGGCTGCCTGTTAACAAGGATTTATTTAGTCTTCAGAGAGACCTGAGCATAAGGAAGGGTAAACACTGCATCTGCTCCTTTCCAATGATTCTGGTGGAAACAGTGATTACCAGTCTAGTTGTCCTTTCTAGTTCCTATCTGAACTTCCTGGGCACTTCAGTTTTCTAAACTATATATCCAAATATTAAATTTTAAATATCTAAAGCTTCTCTGTCTACCATATTTTCCCTTCTCACCAATCCTCCTTTTCCTCTGCCTCATTTTTCATTTACAAGAGGAAAAACCATTAGAGAGCAACAGCCTGGGGCTTGCAGAGCCACAGTTGTTCTTTGCACCTGGAACCTCGGAACCTCTCTCCCTGACACTTTTCCTCCTTCCATACACATACAAAACTAGTAGCAGCACTCAGCAGCAGAGTTAAAAAGAAACACCAAGGATGTAATGAAGGTGAATGATAGACATAATTCTACTATACAGCAGTGCTGAAAGCCTGACATACACCTTCTCAGAAAGACTCTCAAACTCATGGCGGGCCAGGGGGTACTTTTGCTCTAGAAAACTAACTTTTTATTTGATGTCCAGTGTGAGAATCTTAAAAAATTTGCAATGTTTTACTAGTCCACTGAGCAGCCCACATTCTCTTCATCCTGCAGTAATTTAATCTTTTGAAGAGTGCAGGTACTGAGAATTGGGGAAAATACTGTGGATGTTATTTACTGAGGAGATAGAGTCACAGTCCTGAAATTACTTCCCTCAGGCCATTACTATGAGATGCATTAAACTCTCATCTAGTAGCAGTTACTATGACACAAGGCTGATGTGAAATGTGAATGGCACACTGCCATGCTGTCACAGCACCAAGGGGATTTCAGCCATGCCATTGCCAGCACCTCCCACGTCTGATTCCAATAGTCCTAACTGTCACCACAGGCTCGTCTTTGACTCCTTCCTGAGAAAAATGTTGTCAGCACTTGCCTTCTCGACGCTGCTCATAGCCTGGAAATAGATGTTGTAGCCTTTCCGAGGAGCCAGCGGTGGGTTCCAGAAACCTTGGTATGTCCTGTTGTCACCCACAGTAAAGGGGGCTGGCTCTGGCAGGTTTCCTGGGGGTAGCTGAGCAGCAAAGTAATATGGTGACCCTCCACTAAGAGCAGTCTGATAGGTGACAGGGATTTGGTAGCACTCCATGGCACCAGTTTCTCGCTTTGTTCGGTGTGGGTGCAGCTCTTCAACAACAATCTGGTAGGCACTGGTGAGATAGAGGAAAAAAGAACAAGACAGGAGATGGATGCAGAGAAGAAACAAAAGCTGGAAATATAGCAAAGTTATTTATTTCAGCTGTTGGAAAGAAGCAGCATCCATTTTTTTCATGAGAAACAACAATACAAATCCATACATGACCTCTTATTACTTTCTTTTAAACCTCTTTTCTTTTGATGAAACAAACACAGGAACAACTGTGTTAAACTACAACAGATTAAACTCTTGGCTGATCAGAAGCAATCTGAAGTTAGCATTTTCCTTTGGAACAGTATTAGAGAAAGCTGAGCTTCAAGACCCAACATAATGGCTGCCTCGAGGCCATGCTTGAAGCACCAATTTGCAGTTGTCATATCGTTAGAGACAGAATGTGCTGACAGGCTTCTCCACCTCTTGACCTTGCTGTGGCTTCTATCTTGGCTCAGAGCTATGCAGATCTAAAGTACAAGTGACATGCTGTAACACAAGCACAGATGGACAGAAATCTGTCCATTCCACTGAAATAGACTGCCTCATTCCTTTACAGTTGTCAATGATAAAATGTTATGAATTGCCGAAGCAGAGTGTTCAGCCCATCAAAACACTATCTCAGCATCCCAACACCTCTGTTGAAATGGATCATGACATGGTCACTTTTCAAAATCACCTGCTCAAGATAGAACAGGTAATGATAATTTTTCCTTTGGGGGAACTACCTAACTGCAGGATGTTATGAACTCATTATCTGTTTCCTCTGCTTTTCAGAAGTACGGAATTTACGTAGTGAGAGCAGAAGGCAATCCTTCATTTTATAAGAAGAAAAAGAGGTTTGGGGGTTTTAAGGCATGTAGACAAGAAATCTGAAGTTTTTTGAATTAAACTGGCAGACTTGACTGTCTTGGGTTTGTTATAAAGCTTTCTAAACTGAAAAGATAAAATTGAACCAAGTTCTCGAAGTGTCACTTGAATTGCTGCAAGGACTCTGAAAGGCAAAGACAGTCCTCCTCCTTTCAGAACTTATGGGGCAGCATTAAATTATTTTGTCAATTTTCTCTGCTACTGCTGCCCAGAAAACCCAATAACTGCAGTGGCAGAGATAAAGTACAATACTGGAGAATGGAAGAAAGAGGAGAAGAAATAAAATGGAAAATTAGTTTCATGTCTTTCTTTAGCTGAAAGAAAATATTATCATCCCCTTTTCCTAGAATGTAAATGTTAAGCAGGAATGCCTCTGTCTTCCATTTCAGTGCCCAAGAATAAAGTCATGTCAGTTTTGAAAGTCCAAGTAGAAAGAAGAATGTAAAAAGAAAAAAAAGTTAGACCTGGGGATATCTATTTCTCATAAACTGACCATGAACTGAGCTCAGTTATACATAACCTTCTGTGATAAACTCGATGTATTAACCAACTCCAGTTAATGGGGACTGTACCAACAAATCATTTACATGAAACCCCTGTATATCTAGCATATTTCTTTATGCTTGACAATAAATGTACTAGCAAAAAAACCTAAATGTATTGGTATTTTAAAAACTTGACAGGATGAAAAATATTTTTAAAATTTTATTTATAATGTCCCAAGGTAAGAAATGACTACTGGCATTCATTCCCTCCCTGGCCTGGCCTTGGACCCAGGCAGGGTCAAAACATCCAGATTTGGGCAGACAACCAACTGGAGAGCACTGGGACACAGACACCATGTCTCTGCTGCCTGAATTCTGCAGTCTTCTCTCATCAGCTGCCAGTGGTCTGGGACAGACACAAATTCTGCTCTCAGAAGTGACAGAAGAGCAGGAAACTCGTCTGTGACACCCTGGGAGCTTCAAAGGAGAAAGCCAGCAGGGACAGAGGAGGACAGTGCAATGTCTGCACGTGACAGAGGCAGCGGTCCCCTGGACCAGCCTGGTTTGTCACAGCTCTGAAAATGTGATGCTAGACAGTTGCCAAATCAATCCCTCTCTCCCCCTCCATTTTATAGAATAATGGATAAATGGGTTATCTGCATTTTAAGGCACATCTCCTTTTTAAGGGTCTAGTTTCTTTGGAGACCAAAACAAAAAATCAAAGATGAAGGCATGAGAATCAAACTGGTTAAAAGACTCTTTTTATAGCATTCTTTAAAAGAACACTGTAATTTTTGAATGGGATATAAAAGATGTGGCAATATTTTAAGCATAAAACCACAATAAAATGTGAAAGTTCTGAACGACTTTCAAATAAGTTAATTTATATAAAATATATTCCAAAAAATGCCTTTTGGACCCTTACATATGAAAAGCTACAATACATGGAAAATAAAACATAGATATACATATCGTAGTCATCTATACTTACACAATTGAAAAAATAGCAAATGACAGAAACTCTTTTAAGTATCAAAAATGCTTTATTTTTAATTTTTTTAAAAATGTATATTCACTATGTACATTTAAATAAAAGATTTGCCTATCCTCTTTAGATAGGTTATCTGGCAGTATTTTTCATGCAGCATTATAGGCTAACAAGACGTGGAGGAATACATTCATTTACCTCTGGGCCCTTTGTGATACCATCTGTTTAAACCCATTTACTGAACACTGCAGTGGCTCCAGAGCAGCACTGTTACTCTATGTGCACAAAACAATGTTCGGAAGGGACACCCTGTTGTAACACGTGACAAAACAAGTCAAAGCTAAATTTGCAACTTGAAAAGTGGGGTGTTCAGTGGATGCAAATGTGTTTTGATATCAGGTATTAATGAAAATTTAACTATGTACTATGCCTATCCCTGTGTATATCTATATTTATCCATATAAATAATTTATCCATATAAATAATCCTAGCTACAATTATCTTAGGTTTTCCATATTTTTTTTTTTTTTGGTGCTGGTGAAAATTCAGTTGAGAGAGCTTTTTTGGGACAGGAGCTAAGGGAATTCCTACAATAGCATTTTTTCCTGGTCTTTCCATACAGAAAAATATTAAAATAGGGAAATAATGAGAGAGGAGTGGAAAGCTTAGATGACGATATTCCTCCTGCTTGATGACTAAAATAAATTCTGAGCTATTCTGAAGAGTAATAAAAATTTCAGAACCTGCTACATAAGTCATCAGGATCATAAGGGCCAAACAGTTGTCTGAGACAGCCAGGTAAGCAGAGAAATTTTGAAGACAAAGCAACTGAAGAGATTCTCAGCTGAAATTTTCCATGAAGAAAATACTTCTCATGACAAAGTTTTTTGGGTTTTTTTGTTTTGTTTTGTTCAGTTTTTTTTTTTTTTTTTTTTTTTTTTTTTTTTTTTGGTTGCTTTTGTTTGTTTGCTTTTTTGGGGGGGTTGTTTTTTTTGGGGGGTTTTGTGTTTTGTTTTGTTAACTTAAGAAAACCTTGCTATTGACCAAGACAATTGCAAACAGGTAAAGGAGGTCTCTGACAGCAAATCTTCCTTTTAGTCCCTCCCTAAAAATTCAGGCTCCCAAGAGACATGGCAGTGGTGAATATTCATACTTTAGCCCTATCCTGACTAGACTTTAAATACCTGCTAGATATTTCTTTCTATGTGTCTAGTGGAGATACATCTTCCTCTCCTCTGCCAAGCACCAGACTGACTAACGAGCCCAAGCTTCAGCCCCAGCTCTTGGAATTCTAATTGACAATGATTGTTTTAGTTGCTCCCTGCCATGGCCCCCATAATTAATCTTGCTGTAAAATAAAAACAACCTAATTCTTCATAAGGAAGTACAAAAAAAGCACAATAATGATCAAATAAAATGAATTTAATAATTAAAAATGTACTCTGATTCTGATGTACACTCTTTGTAATCCTTATCTGCAGTAGGATTTGAAGACAAAAAATTGTTTTTCTGGTATTCAGTTAGGAACCTTCAGAAAAACTACAGCAACAAATCACATCTTCAAATGAATCACCGAAGCACCATTGATTCTACTGACTGGAATCTCATCCACAAGATTGATGGTGAAACTATATACGCTTCAAACTGAGCCTGAACCATCCAGCTTTGTCTCCCTTTGCATTTCTAGTTTGTAATTTTGTTTTAAAACTCCAGGAGGCCATAAAGAATGCTAGGGATTGCACAATAAAACCTGACAGCGAAGGTATGATTAGAGTCATGTTAAAACTCTGATGACTAGGGCAGCCAGGCAGTGTCTTAAGGAAATGCCACACGTAGGTTATCCTTAAGATAAGGAACATCTGCTTGCTGAGGGGCTGTGCTGATGGGGCGGCTATGAGAGAAATCATAGCAGAAGTCCATTTGTAAAAGCAAAAGAGTATCAGACTAAATGTATTTTCTTTTTCCTATTTTTTTTTTCCTTTTCCTATTACTTTTATTTTGTTTTAATATAAACCTATTGATATTAAATGAAATGACCATATACAGCTCCAGGGATTATAGGACTGGGTAGCAACAAAACTTTTCAAAAAGCCAGCTGTATTCCAGATCAGGTTAAAGAAGAGCATCTGAGTCGTTTCTACTCCATCACAGCTGCAGGTGCTGTGATCCATTTTTCCCCACCTACCTAGTAACACTCATTATGGCAGTAAGCCAGCTTTTAGAGGAAACAAAACTGCTGTGTGGATGGAATGAAGCTTCACTAAAATATATCAGAAAGGTTAGCAAAATGCATTGAATCAATTCAGAATTTCAGTGTGCTACATTTATCTCCCTATTAAGAAGCTTCTGAAAAGTACCTGACTGCAATACGCATAACTTCAGAAAAGGCAATAACATCGTGTCTTCTGCATTCCCCTGGAGAATGTTTCTCATTCCAAGTAAGGAATAAAACAAATGGTTGATTTTAAGAATAAAGCCCAAGTCTCCAGTTATAGTAAAGGACTTATTTCCTTGACTTCTTGATGTTAGAAAGTTGATGTTAGCTTTTAGAAATTAACTCAAGTGGAGAGGGAAGATGACAAAATAAAAATAAAAAAAAGTATGTTTTTTGAGAACACAGTCAAACAATAGTTACTAATACTCTATGAAACTATCACTCTCAAACTGTCTATTAACATTTAGTACATAGATCCTTTCTGTCATCTTCATAGGCCACAGTGGCAAGCTCAGGCCATTGAACTGAGGATGCTGTGAGGAAAATCAACAGAATAAATGTGAGTCTGTGTGCTGCAGGTTTACTCTGCAGCAAGTACAGAGCAGAGAAATCAGAACTTCTTGAGCTAAGTTGAGTAATTTTCTAGCCCCATGAGTAATTCTCTAGCCACATTCCATCATGCTACCAGTTCACAAAAGAAACCACCCCTCCAGGAGAGACACCCAGGCCCCAGGATTGCCCCCCTGAAGATGTGTGGTGGGATTGAAGGTGGAAGCCTGCTGCTGTCAGCACAGGAGTGCCCTGGAGCAGCTGCTGTAAAGAAGATGTGCACCACCACAATCAGTAGATCCCAGTGGTGTCTGGCAGGCATGCTCTGGGCAAGAATTTGCCTCAGCTCCCTCAGGTGGCCAGACGCAAGGCTGAAAGGATGTGGCATGGATTACATGAGTGACAGATATCATATTTACCAAATAAGGACAGTTTTCATTAGGGCCAGCAGCAGGACACACTTGGAAGTCTTTAAAAACACCTACAAAGGCATATAGTGAAATAAGTTTAAGCACCTGCAGATTTGGGTGCATTTTCAGACCACAAGTCTGGTTTCCATGGTATTAATTAAAAAAAAAAAAAAAAAAAAAAAAAAAAAAAATCATCCCTCTTTTAAGAATCTAAGTCCTGTATTGAAAGCAATCCTGTTCCTGAAAAATCCTAGGTTTGCCCAAGGGCAATTTCTCAGAAATGAATGATACGTGGAATTACAAATTTAAATGTAACACATCAAAATCTCCTGTAAAGGGGATAAATCCTGAGTAACTTCTATGACAGAATATAAATAAATAACTTGATAATATCAATCATGAGAGTGACTATATGATAAGCACATAAAAATGCATTTAGGTACGTTACTCATCCCCACAACGTTCATGTAAAACCTACATTCCTCTTAATGGAAATAGACTTAAGAAACAGTTAATTTTCCTCTGCTTTTAGGGCTTGGGCATGTGACTCGACATCAACTGAGCCTTGATAGCGACTTAATGTAACACAGAATGAAAAGCATTAGCCAGTGTTTCTCTAAAATGTCACAAGGGTAATAGCATGAAAACCTTCTGATGCTCAGCAGCTAATTAACCCCCAATTAGTCAACCCTGCCCCTGAATATTGCTGATGCAGCCACATCAGTTAAATACAAATGGAATCAAATAATATAAAAATTCTTACCCTAACAAGTAGAAGTAAAGAGCAGGATGTGGACTAATCTTTGCAAACAAAATTAAATTATCTCTCAACAGAGAGCAGAAGGGGAAAGACCCCTCAAAGTTAACATAAATGAAACATTTTAATATGATTAGAGGACACGCCAAATAAAATTTAATAGCTTGCTACATGATTCCTAGTCAGAAGGACTCCCAGAAGAAAAAGGTCAAACAGTTTGTATTCATCACTATTATTCTCCCATTTCCCCATAGCTTACAATTTTCCAATCATACACATATGCTTTAGAGTAGCTGACTTTGAAGCATTGGAGAGAAGTGTTATTTTCAAATCTACTTTCTAACAAACACCTTTCAGCCTCATATTTCAGAGGCACTGTGAAAAAGTAAAATGAAATTAAAATGGCTAGAAGGTGGTTCTGGGGACCCTATATCAAACAGGCCAGGTAGCTGAATGATTCAGGTCATGACTTTTAAACAAAACCCTGCCAAACCCAGAATTTTTTTAATTACACATCTATTGGCAAGTGAAGTGTAGGTAAGGAAAAAAAAATAGTGATGTTAAATAAATTTCACTCAGAAATTAACACCTCTATGTACTATGACACAATTAATATTCAACTGAAAAAATTAACTCTTCATGATTTCTATAATATATATATATATATATATATATATATATATATATATTATTTTTTTTTTTTTTTTTTTTTTACCTGATAGGTGCACCTTTGGCCTGTGCAGGTCTCAGGAGTACAGTTATTGTAGTAGCAGTTTCATTGAGAGATGCATCAACACCTTCATAGTCTGGTAACGTGGGAGCTGATTAATGTTGAGCAGGAAGGAAAAGAACAAGAACAAGAAACAAATCAATGAAAACACTTTTAATTTTTATGAGTTTGTGGCTGTTTGGAACACAGAACAAAGCCACAGTCTTTTTTTTTTTTTTTTTTTTTTTCCATGTGAGTATTTTTAAACAGTTTTTCCAGTCAGGAACAATCTTTTACTATGGCATGAATGGGACTTAATGATCAATTGATAACTCTATCCCTAACCACTTCCCATCAAATCATGACACCTCTCAACTTGAAATAGTTTTATTCAAGAAGGACAGAAAAACAGAGAGGAGGTGACTGACAAGAAAT
Source organism: Sitta carolinensis (assembly GCA_032173965.1). Lineage (NCBI taxonomy): Eukaryota > Metazoa > Chordata > Aves > Passeriformes > Sittidae > Sitta > Sitta carolinensis. The sequence goes on from JAVUNC010000004.1 coordinate 53,073,481, forward strand.
CCTAAACTACAAAAAACCATTTTGGCCTCAATCTTTCTACCCTGCAAATAACTACAGTCAGCATGTTAACTACCATCTTCTACAATCCTCCTCCAACAATTTAAGAACCTTTCACATTTCCTCTTGAAAATCATGGGAAACAATGCTAATAGCCAGTGTGCAGGAAAATTGGACTTATACAGACATGCATCTGTGGACTAGAACTGGATCAGAGAATCCATTCCCATGCCCATTCCTATCAATGGACGGCCAAGCTGCTCATTAATCAGCTTCAAAACCAGTATGAAAGAACAAAATCAAAGTCAAAACCAGACGTAGTTGAGGAACTGATTCACTAATGGACTGTCAGACTGTCACGCCTGCATGGTAGCAATATTTGTTGTGGGTGGGATGGCTAATGTTGGTAATTACTTCAACCATCCAGCTTTAATTTGCTGCCTGTTCCAGCCCCCACTGGCAATACTGTTGCTGACTTCAGCCCTAGTGCAAGGAAAGAAACAGGATTTTCTGTGAATCAGAAAAGAATTAATTTCTAATAATTACTAATTTTTCATAAGTTTGAAAACTATCTGCATGTTTGTGGTTTTGTTTTTTTTTTTAATATGTGGTTGTATCATTAATGAAGCCTGTGTATTTCACAATGAACTTTCACAAAAAAGACGTTTGCTAGCAGGACATCAATCATTTAAGTCATAATAATTTTACAATACTGTATCAATAGATAGAAGAGCTCTGAAAGATTAAAAGCTTTGCTTCATTAGTCCTAGAACCTAGATGAATACAAAACCTGCTCTTATTTCAGGAAATATTTTATAGAATTAATGTTCATTTAATGTTAATTCTAAAATTACTGCTTACACCATGTTCATTAGAATCACAGTAACCACTCACAAGTTAGTTAAAAGGAATAATTTCACCCCTCATTAAACTAAAGCTATCATTTTCTGAAACATGCATTGCTCTGTATAAAGTACCAGACATGCAGAGTAGAACTAGATAACAGTTCAGTGTAGAGTAAGATAGAAAGAACAGGATGAAGTTCAGATACAAGGTGTGTCACAGCCTGCCTTAGAGCTTTCCTAGCATTAACCATATCTTTCCAACTAACAAGATATGTACTCTGTCTAGAAAGTTGTGCTGTACTGGATTCGGGACAAAATTCCCAAAACCTCTATGTGGAAAAAGAGGGCATGTCTGAAGAAGCCTGAATTCACTGCAGTTCGAAACCATCCAAACACGTTGAGGCATTATTTTCTCAACATACTGAAATATCAGACATGAAGGCAAGATATACACCTCTTTTCTTTCCCCTCTACAGAGGTTAGAAGACAAGTATGTAAGTACACCACCATCATACCTCAAAATCTACGAATTAGAATTTGTTGTGAAGTAATATAAGGACATTAAAACAACCTGAGTAAAATATCAGACTTCAGAACAATCTAATAGCTATATAAACAGAACAGAACACATAATTTGGGTTTTTTTGGTGCATTGGATGGGTAGTTTTGAAGGGACAGGAGTATGAGGAGTGCTAGCACTTATGTGCTGGGGCGGAATTCCACAAACTGTTCCAGTTAGCCATGACAACTACAGCATTTAATTTTCTAATAATTCAAGGAGCTCTGCCTTGAGTTTTCTTACATTTTGATTTATGGGTGTGTTTCTCATGTACCATGAGGAGATTATGTGGACAGTTTCCCACAAAAATCATAGGTGCCTTCCGTTACATTATTAACTTATCTTTACAGGACAATCTGAGTTTCCTTATGACAGATAATGAGGAAAATAGCCTGCTTTGTGCTGTTTAAATTTGTAAATGACTGACTTCTTTGATGTCTGCCTGAAGTTACCATGTCCCAAAACCAAGTTTCTGTGAATATAGCATTGACTTATCTTCCACTATCAACAGCGGCATAAGCCAGTCTTATTTTTTGAAAAAAAACATTAAAATTTAAGAAAATAAAAATACCAAAGCATTTCATTTGGCATTATTGTCTTCTAGAGTTTAGAGTGCATTATTAAGACAAATAACGTCGAAGTTGGTGCACTGCAATAAGTGAATAAAGGCACAAGGAATCAGACCTATATGAAACTGGCAAAAGAAGTTCACACATTGGCCCAACTGCCCTGACCCTGTTACAGCTGTGTGCTGCTAAGTGGTGTCACCTTCAGTAAGTCAGTAATTTTCTGCACCTGACTTTATTAACCTGCGAAATAGATGCAGTCCTATGGAGTGTTGAAAGGCCTCATTAGTTAAGGCTTACACAGCACCTCAAAATCTTTGGATGAAAGTACTAGATTACAGAGAAAAAACAGCTCACAGGTACAGCTGAGCAATTTTCACCTCCTGCAAGGATTTATCCCTGAATGTATGCTACCCTGTGGTGAATGCACCCAGAAACATTTTTAGTGACATAATTTCTTAACATGGTAGGATTTTTTGTGGTGGTTTTCTTTTTTTCTTTTATCATGTCATAATTTTTCAAGTCATACAAAAATATTCAAAAGACATTTCCCCCCTCCCCTTCCCTGTTTTTTCTTTATGCTGTTTTTTACCTGAGATGTTGGTTGTTACATTGATCATAGTTGCGGGCCCAAACCCTTTGATGGTGCTTGCACGTATGAAGAACTGGTAAGTAGTGCCAGGGTGCAGGTGAGAGAAGACGTGGTGTGTGCTGTTCCACAGCTTGGATACTGTTTGTGGAGGTCCTGCCACTGGAACTGCGGGATCAAATGACTGTATACTGCTATAGCTGACCTGCGGAAACAATTATTTTTGCAACAGCTCTTAAAAGTTTTGGCACAAGGGATTTAAGTTAGCTTGGCAGGAAAGGAAACAAAGGACACATGCTCATCTAAGGTAGATTACTAAAGAGGAGAAAAAAATCCAAAAAAGCTACACATTTATCTTGGGGATACTACAGAATCACAGAATAATTTAAGTTGGAAAAGATCCTTAAGATCATTGATTCCAACCATTAACCCACCAATGCCAAGTCCAGCACTAAACCAATGAGGATTTCATGTGTACTATTGAAGAGTTTGCCTTACTTGAAAGGCTATGGAGGCATCCTTCATCATTACTGCTGGATGACAGACTCCCTTGCTGGTTATAAAATCACCATCAAACACTTTGAGCTTCACTATTTGCTTTCTTTGTAGCTGTTCTCTCAGAGGTAATGTCACTACTCCTGTTAATCCACTGCCTTTTGCATCTGTTTCAAATTAAAAACTAAGAAAGTATTTATCTGCTTTAATCCAATACATCAACTGCTTTTACATAGTTCATGTATGGAAAATGTCACTGTTACATTCCACTGAGGGGAAGTGAGTGAATGGCTGAATGGGGTTGAGCTGCCCACCTGGTTTAACCCACACTATTTAGTGAATTTTGCCTGCATTAAATAAATAAATAAATAGATTTTAAGAGGTTTTGTTTTATTTGTTGGTTTGTCTTCCTATAATTCACTAATACATAAAGCTATATCTTATGTTCCTTTAAGAGGAGTGCTGGAAAATGTGTTGTTTGTTGCTCAAATAAGGTTGTGCTACCTGCTAACCTCCTGTGGATGTCCCCAGAAGGCTCATGAATTAAATATAATTTAAACATAATTTATAGGGAGGTTTTCTTAACATGTGATATCTAAAAATTTAACAAAGCTAAAAAAAATATTGCTCCAAATTTAATAACCATCTTATTTTTCATGTAATCTTTTCTTCCAATGAAGAAAATTTTGCAGATCATGGTTGTCATGGTTTTGGAATGGTGTATAGTAACAATAAAAGATTTTTAAGGCACTTGAAAGGGATGGACAGTCATATGCACCATAATAACAATTTTTGATTATCTTAATTGCTACAGAAAGTCATGTGTTCAGTAAATGAAAGGAGCATATTATTGAATACTTGCATGCAGAGCACAAACACCCACTGTCAGCCACCTCTCTTGATGCATCTCCCTAGCCCCATCCTATGCTTGTTAGGTGTTTAATGATTACCTCGTACTGAGTAATGATGCCATTTGGATCCACAGGTTCCTTCCAGTTGAGGAAGATCTTATCTTCAAAAGGAGTTCCTTTCACTGATTTGGCAGGTATAGGGCCTGGCACTACAAACAAAATGGAAGTTTTGAAAATAGGAAATTCAAGAGACAGAAAAACTAAAAAGATGACAGAACATCCTATTAAATTCAAAAGTGAGCACAGGTCTATTTTTATTAATATTCATTTGCATGCAAAAGGCAATGGTAGAGTGTGTGAAAAAGCACTTCAAAGTGTATTTTGTCATTTGCAGTGCAGAGAGAGCATGAAGTTGAAACATTAACGTTATCCCCACATACGGTTTTCAAAACTCCATGCAAAGTCAAATTGTCTCGTAGTATAGCCAGGGGAAACAGTTCAAGCTAGATTACAGCTTCAGGGAACATCACTGAACTCTGTAATAAGCATATCTTAGGACAAGGACTACATGGTTCTAAAATTCTTTTAAAAGGAAAAAATCAAAGGCAAGTAAGAACTTCTGTTATACAGCTTCCTCCAAAGGAGAAAAATTTTTACAAAATAGTTCTCAATCACATCTTATGATTTGTTGTTTTAAAAGAAATCCTCATTTAAAAGAGAGGGCTGAACGTGGGGAAACACATCAGCTCAGATGCCATTTCTTTCAGCCTTTGACCTCCTCATGTGCAGAAGGGTCAAGACTGCCCACTTCAAATCTTTCCAATAAGAGATGTTTTCAAAACTTTCAACTGAACAACACTAAGATGACCCTACATTCTTATTTTAAATGGAACCAATATCCCTGGTGTAATAACAAGTCTGAAATGTCACCTTAGGCCTCTTTGCCCAGCTGATTCACAGCACCTGGTAATCCCATCAATGCTGGGCAGGAGCACTTAGTTATCTCCCATTACAGCTTGCAAGGTATTTTTGCCTACATATACAATTCCTTTTTATGAGAGCAGCTCACCTAGATTTGAACACAAACATGTTGAAAGAAGGAGGTGAGCACTGGAGAAACTCTGAGCCCAGTGAAACATCTTCCCCCACAAAGAGAAAAGGTTGTTCAAATTTGCGGTCTTTCAATCTAAAATATTATTTCTATTTAATATGTTGACATATATTTCTGTCTCCTTCTAATAAGCCTATTTTCTTCAATGCAACTTTCAATGAGCCTTATGCATGACATTCCTGGGATATTCATTATCAAAGCAGACTGAAGTTTTACAAAGAGCAAAAATAAATTAAAATCCAATGGATCAAAGGAAGCGCCAGGTGCTGTGCTAGCAGCAAGAAAGGGTGAGTGGTCTCTCCCGTCAATGAAATTTATTTCAGTCTACGTGCAAATTTTGAATAACGATCTGACCCCTGGTACAAACAATATAAGTTGGCACATTAATAATAAATTTGAGTAGTCAGTCAAAAAAGCCCAGAAGTAAATAGGTGAGAGCTTCACAGAACACATTCATCTAACTGTCATAAGAAGGCTTAGGAGAAGTTAACTAAAATCACAGGCTAGTGCTTTTCTTCAGCGTCCCAGGACAGACCAGGCAGTGGATGAAGGCTGACATGCAGTGACAGCCCCTCTGTGCTGTTCGTGTCATTGAGAGAGTTCCTGTAGGCAATGTTTCATTTTTCATGGGAATGCCCTGCAGTATTTCCTTACATCTCAAAAGAGGTATGAATGTACCCTGCTGCACGTGACATTTTCCTTGGGAAATGCATGCACGATTTTTTGTGTGCGCACGTACATCTGTGTTTAGGAAAGAACACGAGTACGCACCAGGGCATGTAAACAGTGCATGAAATTTGACATTAAACCACACCAAAGTATGTGAAGGAAAAAGAAAACAGACATGGTTGCTCAAAAACATGCAAAATACTTATTGTGCAGTGCTTTTAAAAAGAAATGTTTCATATTCAGTTGAAACTGGGTGCAGGGCTCTACATTTGATGGTTGCATAAATTCTCCTACACCTTTGGTTTAAACACCAAGGAGGGAGAAGCCTCTAGGCTTCGTCGTGTTCCATGACTCTTTTCTTCTGCTGCAGTACAAAATTTGATGCTTAAGGCAGCAGTAGCAATGTTAAAGTGACTGGAATTACGTGATCCCAGTTAGTTTCATGCTTCTCTTCCCCCTGGCATGGGAAGGGTACAAGAACAGAAGCTATAACAGCAATAAGCAGCTTGCTTGGAATTTCAGTTCAAAAAGGTCAGAAAGAAAAAGAGAGTAAGCATCTAGAGAAAGAAAACAGTAATTCCTACAAACTTCATCCACCCCCACAAATTCATAAAAAATTAATGTTGGGATTAATTTAAATATTTGAGAACTCAACTAGAATTAAAACAAAGAAACAAATAAAAGTTCAAGTGTCCAGAAAAAAAGGAATATAAGTTAATATTAGTTTGAAGGACACATTTTGATGGTCTGAAGTAATTTTTTCCTTTTCATTTTCCAGTTCAGCCACAGCAAAAATGTCTTTCAATCACACTGGCTTTACCAAAACGGCAAAGGGAGTGGGGAGAGAGAAAAGCAGAAGTAAGAGAATTTGCTTAAAGAACAGAGTATCTTCAGGTTAGTCAAAATAATTCCTTAACATCCTCGTTTATTCTTTTATGTCTTTGTTATCAGGTCAGTATATGTTACAAACAGAAATTTTGGTTACGAACAGAAATTTTAAAAAGGCCAAAATTTGTAAAAAAAAAAAAAATCCCTAAAAAAGCAAAAAAAAAAAAAAAAAAAAAAAAAACCAAACCACTAACAAAAGAACAATAGCAAGGTAACCTGTTGGTAACACTACTCTACAGACTCAAACTGCATTTCTCCTTGTAGGCAGCCATTGTTTGTCTATTTCCTGAGACTCCCAGCACCAGAAATACCTTAAACTTCACCTTTCAAAAACAGTGTTAAGAGCTTTCCCTTTCTTAGTGGATTGACCTTGGCTGGATGCCAAGTGCCCACCAAACTGCTCTCTCACTCCCCATCCCAGCAAGACACAGGAAAATTAGTGTGCTGAGATAAGGCAGATTACTAAAGAGGGGGAAAAAATCCAAGAAAGCAAAAGTTTGCACATGCATAAGCAAAGGGCAAAAATTAATCGCTACTTCCCATCAGTGAGCAGTGTTCAGCCACTTCTCGGGAAGCAGGACTTCATCGTGAGCAGTGGTTGCTCCAGAAGGAAAAAATTGTAAAATAAAGAATACCCCCTCCATTCCTTCTCCCTTCCTTTGCTTTTATGTCTGGGCTGATGTCATGTGGCAAGGAACAGCCTGTTGGTTAATTTGGGGCTGCTGGCCTGGCTGTGTCCTTTCCCAGGATCTTGCTCACTCCCAGCCTCTGGCTGTGGGGGGAATGTTAAGGGTCAGCACTGATGCAGTGCCAGCCCTGCCCAGCAGCAGCCAGGACACCGGTGTGTTAGCAGCACCTTCCTGGGTACCAATGCAAAGCACAGCACTGTGAGGGCTCCATCTCAGCCAGACACAATATGCCTTTGTATGATAATTAGCAAGGACTTGGGTCAAAACTAGCCAGGTAAATGCCATCCTTGTGTTGATAATTGCTCTCAGAAAACACCTCAGAAACGCAGGAAAAGCTTTCTTCAGGCTTGTGTGAGTATTTCCAGAAGCTCCATCACTCACCACAACACATTTTTGCTGACTTCACAGCTCCCATTCTTTTCCTACACAGGCTCTCACTCTTTCCCTTGGATTTACAGACAGTTTACACTTAAATCAAAACACACAAGACTATTACAAGTGTGTTAAGGTGAAGTATGTTACTTATAATAATCATCTGAATAATTAAAAAAATATAAGTAGCTGCTAGAGGTGTAGAACTCAGACCTTTTGGCTTCTGCACCCAGTCTTGAAAAAGATTCTGGTTTGCTGCCCTTGTGAAGTGTGACCCAGCGGTCTCTCAGTGACAATAACAGTAAACACACTTCCTTTCCCATGCATTTTTCTATGCTAAACTTCCAAGGAGTCAGGATTTACACTTATCTGAAGAAGTGAAATAATTTAGGTGGGTTTAACTGTATGGATATCAGAAGAGATTTTGAACTTAAGAAAAGGAAAACAAAACAAGCAAAACAAAAGGAAAAAAAAAAGCAGTAAAAGAAGTATGCAAACATAAATTGCATATATATATATATATATATAAGTAGGATAAAACAAATTCAAAGGGAATCTCAGCAAGGTTTTATAGTTTAAACAACACAAACTCTTCTTTCATGATTTACATGCATCTCCAGAGCTCTTTTAATAAAACTATATATTCATATAGTGGATAGCTGATAACCTTTTCTTCTATATGCATGTGGGATGATGGACTTCATAAATACTATGCATAATGAAAGTACAAACCATAAATCTGACATCACACCAATTCATTTTAGACCAATATATTTGCATTAAACTATGTCATAGTCACAAATAAATTGTTATTCACAAATAGTGTCACTTAAATGTTGTTCTACACAGACTTAACAGGAAATTTATATTACTATACATCACTTCTGGAGAAACAATGTATTAACTGACACCAACCACTATAAAAATGAATTTATATTGCTTCAGTTTTCCTGCTACAAAATAATGAAGGTGCATGTAAACAGAGTATTTTTATTATTATTATACTCCATGAAAGCCATGCACAGTATTACTATGCTCCGTGGTAAAAGCTACGTGCAGAAATATGTAGACTTATATTGGGAAAAATCCCTTTGTTGTAACCCAGAAGGGCTGCATATTAGCAGCAAACTTATAGCCTTTCTCTCAAAGTAGATGCTCATTTTCAGATGGTGACAGTTAATATCTCCTACTGTCCAAATGTTACCAGAAACTAAAATGGTCCACCTTTCCATTGGCTTTTTCTGAGGGATTTGCCATCTTTACTTTGTATTTTAATACAGCTGGAGACTAAGTTTTAAATAGAAGCAAAAAGAAAAACAAAACCAGAACTTCCCTTACTGGTCTTTACCATAAGAGCATTTGCAGAAAAGGTGGTGACAAAAATTATTTGGAAATCCCTCGAGTTGGTCTAATTGCAGTAAAGAATAAAATACTATTGAATGTTATTGTGAAAAAACATGATTTTATATTGACAGTGGTGTACATGCTCCACTTGACATTTCTTTTCCAGCCCCAGTGTCATAGTTTAACTCCAGCTAGCAACTAAGCTTCACCCAGCCTTTGCTCACTCCTCCCTCAGCTGCTGGATGGGGCAGAAAAAAAAAAGAAGAAAATAATAAGAATTCTGTGCACTGCAATTGCTCACCACTCACAGACTCATGTCCAGGTGTTTTCCCAGCTGAGAACCCTGGCCAGGTTTCTCCCCAGTTTATAAACAGCATGATATTCTGTGGTATGGAGTGTCTCTTTGGCCTGTTTAGTTCAATGTGCTAGCTGCATCCCCTCCCAGCCTCTTGTGCCTCTCCAGCCTTCTCACTGGCAGGACATGAGAAGCTGAAAAGTCCTCAAATTAGTATAAACATTACTTAGGAATGACTAAAATATCAGTATTTTATCAACATCATTCTCGTCCTAAATCCAAACCTCAGCACTGTACCAGCTACTAGGAAGAAAATTAACTCTATGCCAGCTGAAGTCAGGACAGACATTTAGACAGTATGCAACATATTTCACTCTTCCTATTTTTTTTGTCCTCTAATTATAATATTTCCTCTTCCTCTGCTGTTCCCACAGTGGTAAGCCTGTTGGAGTTTTTCCAGGAGCATGAGTAATGATTTGACAGTTGGTATCTTAACCCTGCATCATAGCTCTCAATATCTCCGCACGGAGCAGAATGAGCCACAGCCTCTGAAAGATCAGGGGAACTCATTTGTGTCCAATGACCACATGCTTTGCCCCAGACCAAAGCTCTCTTATACTTTAAGCCCCGAAATGGATACTTCTCTTATTCAAAGTGATCCCTTTCACTTAATTGTTTGCCTACTGTTAGATGACACACTCCCTTACTGGTTATAAAATCACCATCGAACACTGAGCTTCACAACTTGCTTTATCTGTAGCTGCTCTCTCAGGGCTAATGTCACTACTTCTGTTAATCCACTGTCTTTTTCATCTGTTTCCAATTAAAAATTAAGGAAGCATTTATCTCCTTTAATCCCATTCATCCACTGCTTTTACAAAGGGTCCCTCTGAGTTGGCAGCACTCTGGTCAACAGGCAGCTCCAAGAGCATGTGCACGCTGACGATTCATGCTAAGTGATAAATTCACTGCTGGTTCTTGTACTTTGTCTCAAAGTGCCAAACACTGTCTTTGCCCAGCATGTATGCAGCCTCAGGTAACATGAGCCTTCCTCTGCTTCCTTAATCAAATTCTTCAGTGTCCATCTTCTGTACAAGCCAGGACAAGCAGTGAGTCACTGTCATAGCACAGTTAAGGCCAAGTGCCTGTGTACTCAGGAGAGCTTTCTCTCAAACCTAAGTAGCTGTGTGGTTTCTCCACAAAGTGAAATATGTTGTTTCACTTTTAAAACATGCACAAATTTCCCTGTTCTCCCCATCTTTTTTCAAAACTTGTTTAAGTGTCTTATTCAGGTGTTTAATTTTTACATGGAATACAACTTCCTGGAAGTACTTAAACATACATTAAGGATTAATTCCATCTTCCCAGGTTAAACAGAAATACTGAAACTACCAAGTATCCAGATCTAGCTCTGGTCAAAAGAAAGAATGTTTTCAGACTGTCATGGTATTCCTGGACTTTACTATCTTACAGATATTGAATTACAAGCTATTAATACTTTCCTCATTTGTCAGACATGGCTCCAAAGATCTGAAGCACAGTGTTTGAATCTAACCTCATTCTTCTTCTAATTGTTTCTTGAGTTAACTCTGCTCCTGGTATGATATGCAACTGAGTTACCACTCAACATTCTGACAGATCTGACCATTTATGAAAGATCCCCAGCCCAGCTGCACAGCCCTACATAAATGTGAAAGACAACCAGACATCCTCCCTGTCTCACAAAAGAGCCTCATAAAAGTCCAAAGTGCTCTTGCCTTTAGGAAATCCTAGAAGTTCAGAAAAGTGTAAAGATCCTGGCAGAAGGGAGGAATTGAGATGAAAGATGTAGTGAGATGAAGGGAAAGGTTAAAACATAGCAACAACAAGTGAAGAGACAAAAGGAACAGCTTGGAACCATGGGGAAGTATGATGAAAAACAGAAAATGAGGGCAAAATGGTAGAGGGGAAGAGAAACAGGAAAACATGGCATAAGCATCTCTAACTCCAAGAGTCTATGAAGTTATTGCTTGTTTAGCAAAGACAGAATAAAAAACAGCATTGGAAGAATCCTACATTACACAAAAGCTAACAAAAATTTATCAGTTGTCATCTGGAGATTTTAAAGTTTCTATTTATGAAAAGTATACAACATAAGTGCACAGTTTCAGATAATCATGTAATCAGGAGCTATTTCTAACATTTGCAAAAACACAGAACAACACTATTTCCTCTATATTCCTTATCCAAAATGAATCACCGATAATGCCTCCATGATATAATTAAAATTATGGTTGCTCTAAAAATCCTGCAAAAACCATGAAAACAAATGCAGCTTCATCTGACCACACATGAAACGTAGAACACAGAATCACATGTATAATTGGTCCTCTCGTCTTAGTCCAAGTCCTGCTTTAGGCTTCAAATTGTGCTTAGAAATAGTTTCAGATACTAATCACTCAGACTGGAACTACATTAGCATTGTACACATAAGCAGTCAGCTACAGGATTTAGTTTTCCTATTGCTATGAGAGGTCAAGGAAAGACACAGGTGTGAACTTCTTAGTATTGTACATTATGCAAGCCCCAAGCTTTGAAGTCATGGCACAATGGACATCAACCAGTAACACAAAATTAAAATCCCAATATTTTCACAGAGTAAAGCTCCCAGGAGGCTATTTTCAGGTCACAAGCATTATTACCACCAGCACATGTAAATACAGGTACCTTTTAAAATTTATTAGTTCCTCTGTGAAATCAACATCTGCTTCGAACAGTTTACTCTAACAACTTCTGTTCACGGGATGAGGCTTCTTCTACACTACACTACTTGTGACACCAAAGCTGACTCAACTCCAGGTCACTGACAGCACCCTGGTGTGTTAGCTTGAGACCAAAACCTGCCTTATGTGCACTGTCTTCAAAGAAAAATCCACAACAGAACTGGGAGACAAAGTATATAAACTCACTTGGCTCTTGCTCCTGACAAGTACTGACACAGGGACCATCTGCCATCTCCACACATCTAACAAGACAAAGGCCACTGAAAACCACAACCTTTCTTGAAAACCCAGGTAAAAAAGAAATCTATTTTCCATGAACTTAACAATATCACTACTACTCTTTTTAACTTCAAGGAATATAGCAACCATACATACATCCAATGTAAACAAAAACATAGAGATAATTCATCATGAAATATGTTTAAAATTAACTTAAAAAACTAATTTGAATTCATGAAATATTCCAATTCTGTTCTTGTCAATAAGTCTTCATATGATGCATCTATGTGTCTATATTATTCTATAGCTCCTCATATTATACCTATTTAATATTTTTTCTCTCTTTATTGAAACAGTAAATACATTCCTTTTTTATTTCTCATAAAATTGAAAGTACATGGAAAAACAGCACTACCAGACTCTAACACTGACTGTTACATAAAGTTATATTTCCCATTCATTTATTTTGCAGGAAAATAAACACACTACCTTTTTCAATTTTACCTTTTTATTTATCTACACTCTCACATTAGTCCAAGTATTTTATTTTTGTTACCTATGGAAGTATCTACCTTCATTTTGCTGTTGTCAGTACTTTCCCAAAATCCAAACATAAGAAAAAGAAACTAAAAATGTTTTTTGTTACCACATTTTAAATATTATTAGAAAAAGATATAAATTTTTACTTTCATATCTTTGATGCCAAGATTCGTAGCCTAAACCCTGAATATTTCACCATTAACATGTCTGTATCTATTGTTTATTTTTTCAAAACTGAGGTAAATTCATCTGTCTTGTTGAAACCTTGTTGAAAGCATTTTAAAGAAGAATCACAGAATATTTGGAGTTGGAAAGGACCCATATGATCACTGAGTTAATTCCCAAGTTGTCAAAATAATACTTTAATTTGATAGGGGCTTTCAAATAGTTAACAGATACCATATTCTGTGACCTGCAACATAAATTATTGTTTAAATATATTTTTTATAGAGGCTTGAAATCTTGAATAGAGTCTTTAAGCGCTGAACTCAGTATTTAAATATGATTTACAGAACTAACTTTCAAATACTACACCTAATACTGTGAACAAGTCTAGCCACCATTATGTGCTTCTCATCACCTGCATTAAGACAGTTTTTGAAGGACTGGAAAACCACCCCTCTTTTTCTAGAGAGAGAAATACAGAGAGAGAGCCAGTTTGACTTGTGCTGCAGTGGACAGTTTTAGCTACATATGCAGGGTGACAGCTATAATGCCTCCATTGCTGCCATTTTGGTGCTAATTAATACATTAATAGAAAAGAACTTCCACCTTTCATGATACATACTGTAACACACAAAGTCATTTCCTTCCATCTGCCTAGACTGGACTTGGATGTAATTTCCATGAGAACATTTAACATACCATCTTCATCTGTCTGGATAATGGTCTCCTCGCTTTCCTTCCTCCCTTCGGGGTTGGTTAAGATCATCTTGAGGCTGACATTTGTGTAGGGAGGCAAACGATCCACAACGTGCTGAGGTGCTTTGGGGTCCATGTCCAAGCAGTCTGCTTTGCTCTCGTTGTGTCCACAGAAGTAGTGATAGCATATAGTGACATTGAAAGTATGGCAACGAGTGATGTTGTAACCCAGAGATTCCCAATCCACAGCGATGTGTCTGGCCTGGATCTCAGCAATCTTCAGTGTTTTCGGTGTTCTCATAGGTTCTGGAAAACCAAGCACAATGAAAACACTGTTAACAGTCTCCATCCAGCACTGAACTGCAGCTGGTAGAAGGTACATTCAGGAATGTGAGAGAAAAGGAAGCACCCAACAAATAGGCAAGTATCATCCTTTGCGCAGGAGGAAAAAATGTTCCTTAATTTTTTTTTTTCACTTCATTCCTCTTTGTCCTGTCTTTGCAGGCTTTAATCCATGATGGAGACTTAGCAAGAGTGAGAAAAATAATAGTTAAATTATCAGTGGAGCAATTCAAAGGGATTGAGAATACAGGCAACAGATGCAACAGTGACCGAAAGGCCACCCAGCAGTCACTACTGGCTTCCCTTCTTGATTTTCCCCTTACCCTTTTCCATCATTTTACCTGTGTAAATTAGATAATACATCAAAATTATAAAGAGCGAACATTTACTACATTATGATTTATCATGCCACCAAGCAACGTCGTATACTAATTATACTAATTACCTTACTAAACTAGCAGTTACAAAAACGACGCAGATATTAATTAGTGTTTATTATTTTAGCAATTAAGCTATTCATTCAAGCAAAACCCCTCAGAAATAGCATAAAAAAGTGATTTTGGATATTCCCATTGCATCCAGATTCCTTCAAAACCCCAGAACTGTGATTACTCTGAGCAGGTAATCTCTGACCTGCTCCCTAAGTTCAGCTGCTCTCCATATGTGCATTTCCACCAGCAGAGTAGGTGATGCTCCCCAAGCAGTCATCAATCTTTCACTGTCTCTCTACTGCATTCATTCCTCATGCAAGAGTAACTTTTATCGTTGAACTTAATTAAAATGATTACACAATGAAAATCAGGACCATGACTGTATATACAAGAGTTTCACTGAAAATATACCCTGCTAATACATGCTTCCTCACCAGAGAAAATAAAGCCTCTTGTTGATACAGCTTCAGCCTTGTGCCCTTGCTGGTTTAAGGTCAAAACAGCCAAGATTGTTCAAGGAAGTGAAAAATAAGATTTCTCTTTCTGAGTATAAGCGTTCTTTGTAACTTGCATTTATGAGTTCCAATGAGGCAAAAACCAGCCAAAAGCACAGATGGTATATTGAAATAAGGAAATGTGAATCAGTGTAATCTATTCAGCATGCATTTTGCCAGACAAACTGCAAACATTTAGTTTCAAACATCAAAACAACTGAATTCTAAATATAACATAAAGGTATTCCTAGTAAAATGATGAGTGTTAAGGATTAAAAATGACACCTATTTGTTGCCATGGTCTATCCTTACTTCATTTTGAACAAGCACATATATTACCTTTGCCATTAAGTACTGATTTATCATATATAAAGTGAAAAATGCAATTAAATAAGAAGACTTCCTGAACAGCAGCTCTCTGAACACACTTGTACTGTAACAACAGAGATTTGAAACTGAAAGATAGCATTGAAAAGGTCCTTGAGAGAGAAGAGACTTGAAGAGAAGGAGAAAAAACAGGGGTTTATAGAGAAACCAATGGCTCGTGCTTTAGCAAGTAGAGAGAGGTGTGAAGTGGTCATGGAAAAAAAAATAGCAACATAGTAGATCTACTGAAGGAGCTGGTAAGGGTCTTCAAAGAATCAGTATTCCCTTGGCTACAGCAAGCGCTTTGGGAAAAACTGAACACATTCATGTGCCACGGAGGAAGAGAACTCTTAAGACAAATACATACGTACATACATACAGACTTATGCATATATATATATACACGAAATCAGCCTTTTTCTCATATGAATGACAGTGCAAAACTTAGTCATACAACAATGATTTAGAGTTTGAGGTCTAAAAGAGTAAACATATCTTTCACCAAGGAAATGGGCTATGGGCTAGGTTTTCCTCTTGAAATGGAATGATTTTTCTCATTTTAGCAACTTCCTCTTTGTTCTCCTACTACACTTTCTGCCTCCGGCCACTCTCACTAGAGACAGAATCCAAACCTGAACTCAGAATTTTTTTTGAATTAGCACAACATAACACCTGGTGTCTGACCATGAAGTCTGAAACTATTAATGTCTGAAGCCAACTAATCAGTAACAGAAAATGCACAGCATTTTCATCTTGCATCTCTCATGACAAGACTTAAACTGCATTTACACTATGCTGCACAGCACTTTCAAGAAAGAAGAAAAAACATAAAGGCTTTGTTAATCTTAAAGAAAAATTATTTTACAATTCTATGCAAGTTTTACAAATGTGTCACAGCATCAGAAGAGATACTGAAAAGCATCCTTTATTCACCTGTCAAAAAGGAAAGAATGAAAGACAGTGTGATCTCGCTTTCTCACAAGTATTCCCTTCTTTGGCAGAAATTAAACAACTTCTGCAATATTGAGATGGTAATTAAAGTCTGCAGAGTCTCTCAACAGCTTTAGTAAACTCTGCCAACTGTCCCACTGCTCCTAAAACGATGCTTTAAAAACACATTTTACTCTTTCTTCTGGGCAATGTTCATCTTGGGAATCTCTAGAGGTAAAGACCAATTGTTTTAAACTACCACACCACAAAGTCTCCATCTGTAACACCTCAGTAGAAAGCAATCTTCGAATAATTACTTTTCTCAGATAAAGCACTATTGAATTTTTGAGCAGGCTTCCCAAAGATCTCAACCATCTCATTAAGAATAGCTTTGATCTCAATGGGAACAAATAGTTCATCTCATTTTTTTCCCCCATTTCCCATCACAATTTAGGGTTTGCTGAACCCTAAATTAGGGTTTGTTTCACTGAAACATTTCTTTAATCCTACTGGGATTTTATTTCAATTTATGCATTCTCTTCTGATTTCTTGATACTCTTTGAGTACTGCAAATCCCAATAATTCAATTCACGTCTTGTCTTCCCAGGTTTTTTTCCCATCTTTCCTCTTTAAGTCACATCTAGAACTTTTATCCAATATACATGGACTTTTAAGCACATGAATTCTTACTTTGTTGAATTACCCATGTCAAATAGGCACCTTATGACAAAGAGGGAGAGAAATAAGATACTCTCAAAATACCTGCTCAATCCTTAAGGTATTTGCTGGACTGTCAATAACGATGGCAGATGGCACTTAATATATTTCAAACATTAATTTACTAATTACCTCTGTGAGACATGTCAGTGGTGCTAAAACTTTTCTGTGAAGAGAAAGAGGCATAAAAAAGGTTAATAACTGTTTGAAACTACAAAGTGAATTACTGCCAGGGCCACAAGAAAACCGAACACAGCTCCCAGGTCACTGGTGGCTATCAGACACCAAACTGCAGCAATTCATAGAGATCATTTACAATATATATGCCAACGCTTCCACACAAACTCTAACTCCAATCCAACACTCTAATCCTTCTTAAAAAAAGGTTCAGCGGGGTTTTTTAAAAGGTTTTCTTAGAACAAATCTGAAAAAGAATAACAATGCCCAGACACTAATTGAATATCTGAGCATAAGGACACTTTATTTGAAAAACAATAATTTGATTTATTCTTTCAGAAAGATTTCTTGTTTGAGAGCTTTGAATTTGAATGAAAAAAAAAAAAAAGCATTTTGTTTTGTTTTGCATTAAATCTTGTATTTAAAATTTAAATTTTTTGGGAGAAGATATTCATAATTTATTTCGTTTTTTTCAAGCCTTTTTCTCAATCAGATAAAAGGCTGGAGGGAGTCCTTTTGTGGTGACAGCAGAAAGTATACAGGACTTCTGTTATTGCAGGAAATTCAATACCCAGTGACTGCATCGAGCTCTTAGATATGAACATTCTGACTGGCAGAGTTACATCTTCAAACAGAAACCCAGCAGCAAAGCATATGGAGGATTTGGCATTTGGTAGTGGTGGCAGGGTTGACCTTTAGAGTCTCACAAACACCTCTAATGATGACAGGCTCTCTACTGCCAGACCTTGCCTGCCCATGGGCTGCTGCTATGACCCCATCCCATTTCCACCTCTACTTATGGCCAGCTTCTCCCTCTGCCCTTTGCTTTTAACACCTGGCAATACCCATCTCTGTAATCTCCCTCCTCCTCCTCACCCTGCTTTGTGTCAGCACACAAATACTACCAAGTGCTTGCTGACTCAGATCTATTACCTAATCTGACCGTTTTTAGCCTCATTGAACCAATTAAAAACAGAGGTATTGGGAGAATATCAAAACAACAGAAAAATCAGAATTATAAGAAATCTCTACATTTGTACAGATTGCTAAGTCATCAATCCTTATCTAGAAACCATGTAAAAGAATTACATGCACATGGCACTCAATCACAACAATTTCTGGATCAAGAATATTTAACCCAACCTTATGGGATAAAATAAAGAACATTTTACTAATTCTCCAAAGGTTAACAACAGAGCAATAGATGGCAAAAGAGATAGAACCTGTTGACCCTATACAACCTCTCAACTGCAGGATGATTTAATAAGACTCTCCAGATAATAGATAAAATGAAATTCAATTTCTTTAGTGCTTGATAAGCAACACGTGATATGACAGGTCAATATCAAGCCTCTTTGTAGAGATTATCTTCACTTATACAGAAATGGCAGTGAAAACAAAAGCCTTCACAGCTGCAGAAACAGCAAGGTGAGAGCATGCATTTCCTCAGAATCTCTTTTTAATGATAATACATATTAGCCTGCTGTCAATCAGAGATAAACAGATGTCCCAAAAGCTGTGAAAAAATCCCATACAATGAGGCTAGCAAAGTGTGGCATGTGCTCTGTTTTTGCTGCCTTTCCTCAGAAATCCTAAATATTGACCACAAGACAGTTCAATTTCCATGTACCTGGCAGGGGTGGGGGTATTAGATTTCTGACAAGCAACCAGAATGCACATTTCTTCCCTGGAAATGGAAAAGATTGGACAAATCTTAAAGCACAAACATTTCAGATAAAGATGGTGCTTCTCAAAAAGTAGCATATCCTATATATGCACTGTCTGTGTATTTAATTCTTTAATTGGGGTTGGCTTTTGGATCCTTCCTCCCCTTGAGCTCTTACAAGTCTGTCATTACACTGAGGATCTGATTCCCAATTTCTGCTTTAACCACATTGACTGAAAGTCACATCAAGTTTAAGAGCAACCCAGGTAGCTTTCACTAGTGACACTGGAGGTAACAACTAACCAGATTTGGAAGGTATGATAATACACAAGTTTGTGCATTAGTGAGGGAACTGCAGGGAGATGTAGGGCTTATGTTAAATAAAGACTTTCACATAGAAAAGCAAATGTATGTTCATTATTTAAAAAGTACAGGTAATAACTCCATAATTTAAAGCACACTGTTTCTCACCAATGCTCCTTTAATTATCTTGCCTTTTAAAGCAAAAACTGCATTGACAAAAAGAAGTCCTTGTATTTCTGCTAATATTCTTAGTCTGAACAGCCACTGGAATTTCCCAGACTTTTCTTCTGTGGGAACATGAGCCTCCTTGTCCTGTGGCTTCTCCTGACCTTTCCAGGGTAACTCTTTCCTTGGCATGTGGGGAATAAAAGAGGATTATTCTAAGATGTCACCGTGGTTGTTGCTCCTTTCTCAGTTCATGCAGGGTCCTACAAAAACAAAATGTTCCCAAAACACAAAAAAAAAAAAAAAAAAGGTTACGGTCCTTTTTCTGTAAAGAATTATTCTGAAAGACCCCTGATAAGAACCTGGAAGAAAGGTAAGTGGGAAAAGAGCAAAAAAAAGCACAACCCACATAGGAATAGCTGTCAGAAGTGCAGTAAGAAAACAATAAACAAAGGTTTCTTGCTTGCTCATTTCAGCTGCATTACTCTCAATTATTACTTTTGCTATTAGTAAATGATGAATCAGGCAGAAAGGATTTTTATATAGATACTAAATTCCTCACATCATAAACTTGGTTAGGATTGCTGAATATAGAAATGTATGACTCATTAAAAAGGACCAAACTAGAGTTAAATATTTCAAGAGACAACCACAGTCTCAGTAAATACTATATACATCAACTGTGATCACTTCTGCACTTCTGGGGGTAATGTGCTGTTGTCAAAGGAGCAAACTGTAATTAAGTTATGTTATGAACAAAGCTAACAAAAATCCCTAGGTAAGGTGAGCTGCACTAGAATATCCATGATGAAGCCCCTGAGTTTCAAGGATTATTAACCTGCAAGTCCAAGAGAATTTAGTTCAGATTAACTCCCAATAACTCCATTATTTAACAATATGATGATAATACAGGAAGATCCTTCTGACATCCCAAAAATGCCATGCATTTCAGTCTGATTTTCATAAACCAGTCTGTCTTTGTGACAGAATAATTCTTGCCAATTCTATTTGTTTCTTGTCAGTAACAGATTTTTGTCCATTTTCAAGTAGAGTTAAGATGGCTTTGAAGTAAAGGCATAAAATAATTAACAACTTTGGTCTCAATTCTTATTATATAATGATAGTTCATGAACTACTTACTTTCAGTGAGGGACTCCCTTCTACCTACTTGATGTGTATTCCAGCCCAAAACCACACCACATTATATTATCAACTGGATCAATATTGATGCAGGATGATATAAGGCATCAATACGTCCTTCTCATATGTTATTGGAATAAAATACTATTCCACTATTGGAGTACCTGGACTCCTCATTCTCAGAATCTACAAAAACCTGGACACCTGTCGTGCACGTAAATGCAAGTTGGAAGGTCTAACTGAGGTTAGTAGGGTTTTTTGTTTGGTAGTATTGATGTTATTTGTTTTGGGCTTTTTTTTTACTGTTGGTTTGTTGGGGTTTTTTAGATCATGTTTCACACCAGCATTTAAGATGCCTGATTTTAGGCAGCCACATTTGAAAACTCAGACCATTAAGAAATAGTGAACACCAAAGGAAGAGAAGTTAATGAAGCTGACAAAACTTGTACAATTTGAAGTCTTTTCTGTCATCTGACAAGAAAGAAAAATTAACAGGTACATATTACCACAATAAAAATTATAGGGATTGCTGGGCATCTCCCTTTTCAAATGTGTGACACATACATAATACAAAACAAATATGGATGCAAACATATAAAGAATTAACTTTTTGTACATTAGTATGTCCATCTGTTTGTCATGTGAAATATGAACCCAGAATAAATGAAACTGGTATTTACACTGTGTTAGCACTACAAATTTATTTTGGCACAAACAAAAGTTAATCAGCAATTGCATGAAAATCTATGAGGTTTTCTCCTTTCACTTCATCCAGTGACTGATTTATTAGGCCAGCTTACAAATTTCTTATTGACCACGTGTTTCAGGGAGCTGAAGAAAACATCTGAATTATTACATAGATAATCATCTCAACTACACTAGTTTCAGTAGCAATGAAGGAATATTCAATATATTTTAGAATTTATCTTTTTGGATGCAAAATACAGCTGCCCCTGCATCATAGGTGTAGTAAACAGACAAATATAACTACACTACTGACAATTATTTGCCCATTTGCTCTTGACAGTACGTTTATTCTGTTGTCACCACGCATGATTAACAGTTTATGCATCCTTAGCATGTAATCAATAGTTGCAAAGTCTTGTATTAGCTTGAGAGATTAGACATCCCTTGATAATAAATTCTGTTGATTTCTCCAGTTTAGGTTAGCTGCAAAAGTTCACTTTGTTTTTTTCTTTTTTCTTTTTAAATCTGAGTTTAAATCTAAAGGAACTATACGGTCTAGGGAGGGAGAGGAAAAGGTGACATGTTCTCTTTAATCTCATTCTTCCAAATGAACAAAACCTATCTAACGGTGTAAAACACACATCACATGTCAACAAGCATCAGACTTCATGAGTAAACACAGGGGAAGCCTGACAGTAGAAAATGCCTAGGAAGCCTGTTCATGGCTACAATTATGAAGTTTAATTCTGTAGAGTAATTTACAAAACTATTAGTGAAAGGGAAAAAGTGTCTTGAAATAACAATGTATGGTTATGTTAAAGCAGAATGGAAGATTTCTGTAATAACAATTATATTATAAAGAATATGTAGCGTGTATTTACACACACATGAATACACTTTTTACCCACCTTAACAGTGAACCTAACTATTCAATGCTATGAAGAAAGCATTTACAAACATTTATTTGAAGATAAATCACCATTATTGCTTAGGTGATATATTGTTCATTTCTCTCCAATACACATTCGTAAACATGTTTTTATGGTTTTGTTTACAAACTATATATTTGGGAGCTTAGGATGTAATGAGTATTAAGCAAAATTACTAAGTTGGAGGAATGTGAATAAGCTAACCAAGAATTTTCTATGGATATCATTAAAGCTTCAGCTCCTTTCTCCTGTATAGAAAAAATTCAGTCCTCCAAGTTAGGAAGCATAAATACTGTCACATGAAATAAATGAAAAAAATGAGGAATGCAGTCTCTAATAAATAAATAGTAAGCACAAAATACTTATACTGTGAAAAAGGGACACATCCACCTCTGATAACTAAGACTGAAAATAGCCGGCAGTACTTATGATACCCACTTAAAAACTGTATTCATGTTTGTGTGTGTGCATGTACACTGATAGACCTGTGCAGTTATGTTCACTTCCCCACACGCAGATAAAACATCCACCAAAAAATTCATCTTCATTGTCTCTTCACACCCACTGAAATGGTCTCAGTCAGATTGTCTTCTCTTTCCCTTTTGCCTCATCTGGTTCCTGCTGCCCCTGGGGCCTTGGTTGAAACCACCCACCTTCTATCCCTCTGCCTGCAACCCACAAACCTTGAGTTTCTACCTTGGTCACAGCCTATGAACTACCACATGCCAGTGTTGTACTTATGTGGCAAACCCCAATTATAACTGTGTGTTGCAACTTACTCTAGCCCCTTTCACAAGATTACATATCACACCATGTATATATTGTAGAGTGGTAGATCTCTTTATATAATACATATGATAAACTTTGGCTGAAACACAGATTCGGTAAGTTGTTTAAAACCAGAAGTGACACTGTAACATACAATGCCTCTGTTGTGTATATTTCATCCTGTCAGTGAAACAATCCAGGTATTTTGTTTTTAAACATTGAAAGATGACACCTGTAGCTTCTATTGTACAGAATAGTTTTCTCTAAGCAGCTGGAAATTTATTTAATGAATTGTCTTCATTGGCCCATACAAATTTAAGAACACAAATTGATAGTAAAAGAAAATTTGTTTTCTTCAGGGAAAAAAATACAGAAGCAAAGAATTTCCCTAATGTTAAAATTTTGAATAAGATCAGAAACCACTTTCAATGGTACGTAGAATTCTAAAATGCTGGTGAGGAGCCACACAGTCACCTACCAAAGTTTGGCCAAACATGACTAAGAAAACTCCTCAATCTATTGGTCAATCACCACTGCCAAGTGACTACCACTTCCTAATACTTGTACCGGTATCAATAATCTTCTTAATGCCTTAATTTGATATTTCTTTACAGATATTTTAAACAATGTTCTGTGCATTTTAAGCATCCCAATTTCAATTCAACTTGATGTGATGTATCTGTGAGAAAAAACTGCATTCTTGTGTCAGCAGGCAAAGCACTGTCATGACATTTTCATTAGAAGATACAGCTCTAAGTTGATAATTTCCAGACAAGGTCCTTTTTTTCTGAAAAGTACTTTAAAACTTTGTTTTCAGCAAGGGAAAGGATGATAAGGAATATTTGCTTTTCATATTGTCTTGCTGTCTGGGCAAAACTGACGTGGTATCAACTCTTTCTTAATACCATGTGGCTGCAAAAGTTTGCAAGGCTATTTTGAGAAATGGGACTTAATCCTGCAAACCTTTTGTTCCTGGAGCTGCCTCAACATAAGCAGGGCTCTGCAGAGTGAACTCACAAGAACCTCTTAGCCACTGTGAAAGAGGGTCCTTGCAAAAAGAACACAAAAGCAATGAAAAGACCTTGCTGACAGAGGCACTAGCAAGCTGGGGAAGTGTTTTCTAAAATAGGCCATGAAATTCAAATAATACTTTTCCATTTACCTGCATAAAATACTCTCAAAAAATTGCCTTACTGCTTCATTTTCAGCCATTTAGTGTTCCACCAAGCTATTCTTTCCTGTCTAAGCATAAACTTGGAAAACATAAAATAATCCACCTACAGTAAAAGAAAGTAATGTATTTTAGAAACAATTTTCTCTTTGCAAACTTCCTCTGAACATTTCCAGCTTATTCCATGATCCCAAGACACGAAAATGTTAATGAAAAATTATACTAGAGAATTTTCTGTTGACAGTAAAGCTGGACAAGTCATAACACAAAAAGATGACAAACCCAGCAAATGAGAAATGATCCTAGATGTTGTGGACAACTTAGCCTCCTTTCAAAATCAGGTGTTTTTATAAAAAGTTATTAATTAAAGAGCAACCAATTTCACTTTATAAAGAACTGATGGTGTTGCTAAATGCAAACCAAACAAATCTACTTTTCACTCACATGCAAAAGTAAAGGATTAGCTCTTTGCTTGCAGGATTCATCACCATTTACTACGTTTTCTTGTTCTAGATACCCATCTAGAGAGCTATATACTTCAAGCTGTCAATCATATTCGATAATTTTACTACATTCTGACTTTCAAAAAGATATTGTACTAGAACAGTTGTCTTGGCTTCACTGTTGCAGCAGAGCAAGTGCCAACATGCTACCCCAACGAGCTCTGCTGCAGCCGTCACCCAAGAGATTGTCAATCACGCCTGCTGAGTAAGTGGAGCATTAAATTATTTTTTTATGCCTGTGTTGTACATGCTGAATCACTGTCATCATACCCTCACAACAGAATGCAAAGAAGGAAAGGCAGCCAATTAGCCAAGTCAAGGCCACACAAGCAAATGCAGTATTAATTTGGAAGTTCAGGCTAATTGCTGTACACCAGCATTATGCTGTTACCTAAACCAGATTTATTGCTGAGTCTAATAAATGTTTAAAAATAAATAGAAGAACAACCTCTTTCTCTTGCCTTATTACTGAAAGACTTAAAAATTCCCCTGGGTGTCTGCCAGGTTTTTTTTTTTTTGTTTTTTTTGGTTTTTTTGGCACCCCATCTTACTGCTAACCTTTTGAAGATCAACATAAGGAGTACACACACAATCTACTACCATCCCCTCTTGTCACCATGAACAAGCCACTAGTTCATAACCTTTATCAACAAGCGTAATGATTTGCAGAATTAAGCATCTACAGTAGAATGCCTAAAAATATAAAATCCTTCAGAATTTGTTTAAAGGCTTTTATGACTGGCAATGGAGTGCGGGTGTTTTTGTTTTTTGTTTTTTTAGATTTTTGTACTAATTCTATTCATATCCATTAATATCAACTTGCAATGTCAGCCTTATTCTCCCACTGGACATATTCTCCATAACCAATTTTTCTCCCCCTCTCCTTGATTTGAATCTTGAAGTTATGTCAGCTCTTGCCTTCCAAGTTACCCTTGCTACTTTAATATTCAGGCAAAATTACATTACTATGAAGTTGAGCTGAAACGAGGACACGTGCTAGCAGTCAAAAAAAGCAGCTACCAAAACACCCCAAGCATGTTTGCCTTTCCAGCAGCCCTTCACTTGTTGCTTTTGACTTGGATATCTGGAAGGCAGATTAAATCACAGAACCATAGAACAATACAGCTTGGAGGAGACCTCTGGAGGTCATATAACCCCAACTCCTCCTCAAAGCAATTTTATCAGATTGCTCAGGAACTGGTCCAGTCTATTTCTGGATATCCCCAATGAGGTAAATTCTACATTCTCTCAGGACAATAGTCATGGCAGATACATAGGAGATATAAATGTGACTTCAAGGATTGAGCTGATTTCCAAATATTTGGTTGAAAGCAGAGAATTCCACAATTCCCTAAGAAAAGTATCAGATTTTTTTTTTTTTTTTTTTTTGATCTTGCTTCACAGTTACTGGTACTGACCTCTGTTAGATGGCAAGGTTCTTGACTCAAATTTCACCAAGCTTCACTTTGACACACAACTTTACAATTCACAAAATACCAGAAGCATTTTTTTATGTACATAGTATTACGTAAGATAAATGTACAAAAGAAACTTGAACAGAATAATTCAGGTCTCCTCTTTGCAAACCATATGAATGTGGCACTTATGGCTGTGGTTTTTATGGTAGACATGGCAGTATTATGTTTACATTTCGACTTGAGGATCTTAAAGTCTTTTTCAACCTAAATGATTCTATGATTTTATACTAGAGAACAGAGAAAATCACTGTATTTTAATCTGCATATTCTATACCATTATTTAAAGATATTTGGCAAGGTACAGACATCTAAACAAAATGAGTTGGGGTTATCCTAGTTCATAATCTTTAGGTTATCATACATATCTACTAGAAAGTTGTTGATGGGTGTTTTTTTTTGTTTTGTTTTGTTTTGTTTTTGTTTTTTTTTTTTTTGTTTGTTTTGTTTTGTTTGTTTAGAGGGTTTGGTCAGATTTTACTTCTACTAAACATTATAATAGAATCCAAGAACAGAAGTCAATCATCATAAGTGTGCAGTGATGCATCTAAGTGCACTGCCTTTACTTCTTAATCAAATTATAAGAAAGATGGAAAAGGCTAACAGTTATATGAATATACATGGCATAGAAGTCCATTTTAACATCTAGAAAAAAATCAGGTATGTTGGAGTCATGTGAGAAACTGGCTAATATAATTTTGCAAGCTGTGCAAACATTACAATCACCAGTATGATTAATGAAATTTATGCTTTTAGTCTTTTCTCACAGCTATACTACTATGGTAGTGCAGTGTTTTTTCAACATGACGACAAAATGACTAATCTCTATTAATTGGTTTTGAGCAAAGGTTTTATACAGAGACTGAAGACAGTAACAGAATATATGATTTTCACAGCTAAGCATTTAAATTAAGCCATTTACTGAGACAGTGAACTAGTTTACTTAATAGTGATGTCTGTCTACCATTGTGTATTTCTGCCAGGATTGCAGGACTGGCTTATCCAAGTGACACATAGTCTGCAGAAAAGGGGGCCATACACTCAGAAAAGAAAGAATTTCAAGCTCATCTCCTAAAAGGTTTCAGATAAAAAGTCACTGCAGCATAGAAATTGCCAAGCAAAGAATGTAATCCATGCTCTACTTGCAGCTTGGCTCCTGAGGAATGTGTCCCTTAAGTAACAGTTCCAGTAGGCATTCAACCCAAAGGACAACAGACTGCTTGTCTTTTGGACACAAACACTACTGCCTAATTAAGCAGTGTGTATAAAATGAAGTTTCCTTCAGTTGCTGTGGAGTTTGGCAAGTGGGGTTTTTTTCAAGCTGCTCTCCATTTAAATCCAGATATTTTGTTTCTAGACACAAAAATTCTCATGGAAATTTATTTCAAATGTCTGGTTGATTTCTTTGTTGTTGCTGGCTCTGAACCCTCATTCTTGCTTAGTGATTTTGATCAGGCCATGACTGAGTAGCTTGCTAGGAAAAGTGCTATCTTTCTTAGAAAGGATCCAAAATACTCTGAGTTGGTTTTAATTCTTTTTAACACAATTAATAGATCCTTCCTAAATATAAAATATTGGAAGAAGA
This sequence comes from Sitta carolinensis, assembly GCA_032173965.1. Lineage (NCBI taxonomy): Eukaryota > Metazoa > Chordata > Aves > Passeriformes > Sittidae > Sitta > Sitta carolinensis. The sequence continues at coordinate 53,100,982 of JAVUNC010000004.1, forward strand.
AGTAATCTATAGATTCATAAGAAATTAATTTAAATTACATAGTCCACAGAAAAAACCCAGCTTTGTCTTTAATAGAACTGGTTGGAAACAAAGTTTTATGCAACCTGCTGTTTTACAAGCCTCATAATAATCAGCATTTGGCATTTGAGAAGGACATTTAATAAAACCAAAAGATACCAGATTTTATTGACAGCAAAATGATACTGACTCCTTGCAAAAGTGGAGCTGTAGAATTTGTGTTATCCTCATTTCCATCTGAATATCAAAATCCAAAGACTTTCATTTCCTTTAACATTCCTTGCAAAAAGACAAGTGGATGAGAAATCACTTTAATGATACTGTTATGAAGTAAAAACAAATGATGGAGCTGTAGCTATGATTACAATTATGGTTTTGTATTGGTATCATACAGCTGACAATATCCCAGCCTTACATGTCTTGAGCTACTTCTTGAGTTCAATTTCCTTCAGATAATGCATTTGGGTTCCATGATATGCCTCTCTGGTGAAACCAAAAACTGAATCCTGTGGTAAATCCTCAGCGAGTTATAATTTATGGCAATTGTCTGTTCCCACCACTTTTCTCAGTAATTTGTTCCAGTGATTAATAGCCCACTGTTAAAGACAAATAATTGTGCCTTACTTCTAATTTAAATGAGCCTGACCTCAGCATGCAGCAGTTTGAGGTTCTTACATTTTACCTCCTCTATAGGAAAGAGGAGTTTTGCAACATGTAGTGCTATTCCCTTGTACAAATACTGTATAATTACCTCCTCTGTGATAAACATATATGATTGATATCTTTAAGTCACCTTTTTTAAGACTACATCTTAAGCCATGACTCTGTGGCACTTTTCTCCATTCCTCCCAAATCTGCATCTGTGTGTTGAAAGCATGAACACCAGATGTGCATCCAGCTATCAATATTGGTCATACGAAAACATGTTTTTTCTCCCAGGCCTGACCCTGCTTTTTGTCAGACCCCTACACAAAGAACTTGTGATGACTGCTAGTCTACATCCCCCAAAACTTTTATTTGTGTTTCTGTACTACCTCTTCCAAATGCATGTATTTATTTACACTCTTGTGTAGACAGTAAACCATACTATCTATTCTATCTCTAAACTATCAGAAGAGGCAAAAAAGTAAAAATGAAGCTTGAAATTTAAATCTCAAAGCAAGTAACAAAATTCTAAGAAGTATAATGACAAAAACTTACAGTGAGATATCTTGCCTTTGCAGGTTCTCACTTCACAGTTCGAAATTTTGATTAAATTTCTCTTTTGCATCAAAAGATGCAAAAGAACTAGAGATAAATACAAGATGTTAAAGGGCAATAAACTTTATCTGAAAATATATTTACTAATTCTCTTTGCTCATCACTCAAAATAAAGACTATGAATATACACGCTAGTTTCAATTAAAATATTACCATTATTTCATATTATGAGCAGCAGAGAAAAAGGAAAACAACCCCAGAAAAGCATGCCAATGCAGAGAGAGAGGGTTATGCCTTCTTCCTGTATAAACACCTCAAAAAATGCAGTCATGCTTGACTGCAAAAGACGATACCATTTTTTCTCAAACACTGCCTTGCTGAAAGTCACTGAAGATTCCCCAAGGAGAACTTGAATTAGAGTCAAAGGCCAAACATAAAGACACCACTCTGAAACCTAATCCTCTTGGCCATTTAAAATGTTCCTGCAGCTTCTGGTCAGAAAAACACAGCACTGGGATGTACTGTCAATTTTACTTGTTTTTCTTTAGTGTTTTCAATACCAAGTAACTCAAATATCTGAACAAGTATAAACATAAGTAAAATAAGACCAGATAACCCACTCCTGTTAGCACTCAATGTCAGATTCCAAAATATTCTCTTCTGGCCTTAGCAACATAACAATGTTTAAACCACAAATAGACGTTAGGAATTTTAATGTTACTTAGTGGGTTTATATGAAAGTTGATTGGTTTTGCACTGTCTAAGGTGTTCTGGTACAGACATAGCTTTAGGTACAAGAATGAGGCCTGTGTCTTTTCAGACTTAGGATGATCCTGAAAGCATAGTCCATTTGTTAACATCAGTACCTATTAAAAAACAACCAAATTTGTTCATAAATTAGCTCTAAATAAAAATTTAAGCAGTAAGTATTAAGAGCGAAACAAGCTTTCATATGTCATCTGGATAAAATAAAATAAAAAAAAAGTCTTCATTTGGAAACTATTTCACCAATGTCTTTGTCTGTCACAGAATAAGAACTCCTCAGGGTCTGTTTTGATAGATCTGACAGCTCACCAGGGTCTCCAGCAAGCTTCCTGAACTGACATCTCTCTGTTTTCTCCATAGACACTCTTCTTCCCCCATCCCACCCAGCTCTCTTAGACCTTTAAATTCCAAACCTGCTCTATTTTAAAGCCTCAGGTGTTTTGGAGACTCCTGCCACAGGTTAGAAAAAATATTTTCCTGATCTTTATTTGATCTAATGATATAATCAGCAACTCCAAATACAGATACAGCAACATCAGGTACTTGATTTCAGCACCCAGGCAAATACCAAAGGTATTTTGCATTTTATTACTTGCAAACAAGAGATATAAAACTAGGACAATCACCTGAACATAAAATGGTCACAAAATGTGTTTATAGACTTCAAATCTGAAAAGCATTTTAAAAATCAGGATTAACCTTCTCTAGTGCCAGGACCTGTACTACCTGCTGTTTTTCCTGGGCTTCGACCTAAACGGGGCATCTCTGAAGAGGTCAGGTTTTGTATGGACAAAAACTGACGACACGCAACACCACTAAAAAATTACACCTGGGCTGCCAGCCTCCCATTCCCCTCTCCCACCTCTCTCCCACATCAAACCAAGTCACATTAACAGAGAGTTTAAGTTCATACAGGCTTGGACCTATGCTGTGTGAAGGAGTGGATTGCCTCCTCATCCATTTTTCTTTAGTCTTGCAGTTGAATACTACAAATCACTAAACAAGCTGTTAAAATTGATTTTTTTTTGGTCAAGACATTAGATGCTGAATTCACTAAGCCTTAAATAAAACAGAATTCTTGCAGAGGAAATTTCACAGTCTGAATTGAATTAACACAGTCAAAAGAATCCCCTGAATTTTCCCCCTTTTCCATTTTACTCTAGGAGCTGGAGTCCAGGAAAAGCAATACAACATCTGTAATAACAGCACACTAAAAACTTTCCAAACACCTCAGGGAAAATCCTATAAGTTATGGTTATGGCTATTTATAACACAGTAAAATATTTTAAACTATTCCTTGTACTTTATTCCCCCCCACCACCACCTTAGAACTTCATTAATTGATATCCTGATAAACAACCAACATTTAAAACATCTTTTATAATTCTTGTGTAGATAATGAGTATATTGAACATTTATTATGACATTTATTAATTATTGTATTTTAGATTTAATTGAGGTATTTATTTCCATCTGTATCTTTCAGCTATTTAACAGATGTGTTTCCTGTCACAATTATCAAATGCCCTGGAAAGTCTACTCCAACACATTTTGTATATCACTGGCAACATCACCCACTGGTTTGTGAACAAATATTATGCAGTTTGCTTCCTTCTCAGCTGTGCAACATACAGGGTAATTCAGCAAATAAGGGAAATATCAGAATCACTTTTTTCTCCCCTCAAACACACAGAACAAAATAATACTTTGTAAAATAGTATAAAAAGAATTATATAATTTTTTCGAAAATGCGAGCAAGGTTAAAGCATGCTAAAATCAGCAATGCACAGCATAGACATAGCAATCATATTAAATAATTTTTACAGAAAATTAATTATTTCCTTGCAATGGTGCCAGAATTAATAAATCACTGTTAAACCCCTGATATAGTATTTCTATATGCTATGTTTTGCTAGCCAACTCTGTCTTTTAATATCAGCCCAATAAACCCAAACAAGTAAAATTGTGAATGCTATTTTCAATATCAATGAATCCCTACCTGAAATGTTTTTTTTAAAAAGTATTTGAAAACTAGAGTCCATATGTGAAATATGCTCTAGTTCAGTATACACAGAACTCAAAATTAGCTTCATAACCCTTAAAATGGTTTCAGCAAACTGACTCAATGTTAAAGCTAGGGGAAACAACTGTCACTTAGAACTGAAATACATAACAATCCAAGTGGTTTAAACCAAAATTTAAGCTTTTAGCTCTGCAAGGTACCCACTGTATACTGAACCACTTGCCCTTTGTTCAGTTTACTACCCTCATGATAATAAATGAATAAATTAAAAAAACATCCAAATATTTAATTTCATACACTCCTAATAGAAAACAGGAAAAAAAAGAGGAAAAAAGTGTGGGGTTTTTTCTGGACTTTAAAATGTACCTAATATATTTAGCTTTAAATTAATTTTTCAGTCTTCTTTTTAACATTGCCCTATACTTTCAAGATTGCAGTACATAACACACAATTCCTTCCTTTCCCTCAAACATATGGGATCACTACCATGGCACTGTGCTATTTTCACATATATGACCCTTCTAAAAGAAAACAGCAAATTGTCAACAATCCTGTTTGTTGCTAGTACACAACTGGTAAGCCAAGGAGCATTTGTCAAAATTGCTTCAAGAAGATCTAATTCTCTATTCTTAGGACAGACATTCAGTTTCAAGGTATGTCACATTGTAAAACCATCTCAGTCGAGAACTTCTTTCTGCTGAGATGGTACATTTCCATACTCTTCCACCAGAATAAAAACTTTAAAAAAAAATTTTGAAGGTTATAAAAGAAAGAAATTATGATAGAATCAAGCCATACTTGCAGAGACTTCAAAACTGTCAAATATACATAATCAGAGATGGAGGAGATAAAACATCTGCTGTGGCAATAGAGGATTTCAAAATGATTGAATGAGCAAGAGCAACAAACCCACAAAGTGAAAAAAAAAAAACCAAACCCTTGCATTCCTTTTGCATTGCATTTGTTTTGCATTTGATATTTATTTCCCAGCCACTCCACTGAACTATTATTAAATAAAAGCCTTCACATTTGACATGCCATGAAACTGCTACAATTACTCTCCGATAATCTTGACAGCTACTGTTGACCTTTTGCCATTTGCTATGATTTTGCATAACAAGAATAATATGTGTGACATTTTTAATACAGGAAAACTTATTAAAGAGTTAAACATTTTAATGATGTGGAATATTTATTTGTGCTTCAGGTCTCAAGGTTTGAGCACCTATCAAGGTGGGCATGAGCCATGCCACAACAAACACAGGCAGCAGAGCCCATTGCTGGAGCACTGCAGCCCACCCAGGCCCTGCCAAATCTTAGAAGCACCATAACAGGCTTTGATAAAGCTCAAAGGTGTGTGACCTGCACTTCAGCATCCACCAGCAGTGCTTACAAACATTAACACTTGCCATTCTATTCAGGTTTATATCTGAGAGAAGTCTCTAGACTTCTGCTCTTCCACACCATTTCTTCTCCCTCTCCCCTAATGTACATCTGAAGAGGAAGATTGCTGCGTACCCTGACAAACACTGCTGAAAACCATGACCAGCATCAATGAAGGAACCACTACTGTGTATGAATATGACTTTCAATATGGACTGTCAATATTAAATGTGGTGTTAGAAGCTAGTGTTTCAGCTGACTAAATTGTCTAATGAAGAGCAATCTTTGACGTCATAAAGGAAAAAGCTAGACTACCAACTGAACAGCCTTAATCAAAATAATGTAATGCTGAAATAATAATATTGAACAAGTCTAAGGTTTCGATAGCTCTAGATACCAATTATAAAAAAAATTTATTAATGTGCTATTTATCTACCAGTGAAAATTATAAAATTTTCCATCAATGCTTTTAGCTATTTTTGTTTAAATCAAGTGCTAAATGTAAGGCATAAACCAAAGAAATTTCAAAAACTACAATTTACCGTCTGTGCAAGTTATCCTCATTGGCAACCTTATTATTATGAGACTTGTAATGAATAATCACTTTTGGGTACTATTAAAAATACAAACAAAACAGTTACAAAATGAGCATAAACTTACTACCTACTTATTCATTTTTGTTCTTCTGGACACAAGTCATCACAATCTGTACTAGAATCTAACCCAAATGACTTGCAATTTACTCTTGTACATAAGAGGGAGGAAAAGTAATTTGGGGGCAAAAAACCCAAACAAAACCCAAGGAGTTATTCCAGCAGATGTCTCTTCCTCCCTGAACATCTGTTTGGACTTTGCATTTCTCAAACATCAAAATGAATTTAAACCCATTGTTTAAACCATTTCTCAGTGACTTTTTTCACAAATCAGATTATGTAACACCTGCTCATCTTTTTCCCTCCAGCTTCTTAAGTCTGGTATCAGAGAAAGGAGCTGAATTTAGTTTTACAACACCACATGCAAGAGGAAAGCCATTAACCTCCTTGTAAGTTCATAACCACAAGTCACTTTGCTGAGTACCTTCAGTGTTTAGAGACACCTCATTTCACGATAAAGGGCAGTTAACACCTGTAAGGCAATTATATCTACCAAATGTTGTTGGCCTGAAATATGAATATGTAATTGTTCCTGCCATCTGTTAATTATACTAGTAGAATCACTTATTTAATCATATACATATACTTGACATCTACAAACTTTTTAATAGCTTTCACAAATGCTAACCTGGCTCTCAGGCAGAACTAAGGCACCATTTATGTGTCCCACAAGGAAATGGCACCATTATACAGAAGACCAGATTTTGCAGCAGCTCGACAAGATGAGAAGGCAGTTCATGCCAGGCATGTCCCCAGCCTGTCCAGGCTGGCTAACAGCCTCAGGGTCCAATGGAGAATATTACTACTTTAGGCAGGGGCATTGTTTGCCAGCAATGAGAATAGTTGGACTGAAGACTGAGAGGTGAGGGCAGGTGTCACTGTGGGCAATGAACAAACAACACAAAACCTCGTTTATGAAAACGTCATCTGACTCCTCTTTATTCAAAACCTGACCCCCTTTATATGTCTTCTAGAGCAGGCCATCTCATTGGTCAGAAGAGTGCCAGAACTCTTCATCCCATTGGCCCAAACCGAAAGACAGAGAGAAGTCCATACCACAGACAGGAATTCAAAACATCACTCTTGTTACAATAACACTAGCAATGTTTATGTCAAGCCTGTGAGAACCAGGTCTTCCTGAACCAAAACATCATGAAGAAACTGAGTCTAGAAACTCAGAAACTTCAGGCCCAGGAGCCTCAAATTACAGGCAGGAAGATAGTGGGTCGGGATGTAGAGGGAGCAACAGAACAACCTGATTTACTAAGAAAGCTGCCCAAGTGCTTCTCAGGTTAATGAATGCTGCTTCTGAAACTCTACAGATCAGGAATCCATGTTACCACATCACAGCTTTGGCACTGAGCTTGATCTGTTTCCACTAGTACTTCCTAAAGTACATAGTACTAGTACTAGTACATTCAGCCAAGGTTGCTTTAAACCATCACAGAACTGTAGGCAGAATGGACTTTGGCTGTTCTCCAAGGATAAGAGAACATACAACTTACATTAGTTTTGCTGTAGTGGTTGTGGTGGAGGGGTTGTTTGGAGATGATCTCTGATGAGAACATTTCCCACACCTCAGTGCTAGTCCCCTTAGCCCTCCTAGAACTTACTGACACATGTTCCCCAGCCCAAATTAGCTTCATTCTGCCTCCCTCTGAATCCCAATGGTACTAAAAGCATGAGCAGACTAGCAGAAAGGAAAATAAGACTGAGACCGGTCTCCCTCAGTCTAGGAGGGAGAAAGGACAAGAATTTCCCCTCATTAACCCACCCCAACTCTCAGCCTTGGATGGAAGCTAAACCAGAGGTGGGAACAAAGACAGTAAATCCACAACTAAACCAGGTTTGCAGACATTTTACTCAGTTTACCACTCTGCAGCTGCAGCTGCAGCCACCTGGTTGCTAGCAACTTCTGTCCTGACACAGTGAGTCTAGGTAAGTAAAGTAAAACAACTTACTGGAACACGTAGCATGATTTTCTTGTAAATTGCTTTAATAACTGGGTTGGGATTAAATGGTGCTGTGCACATGTGAGATGAGCAGCTGAAGCTATTCTGAAGCTTTTGATGAAAATTTCAGTGTCTCCAAGATTACCTCTCTGCGTTTCTGTTGCAAATATAGAGCCACCAAAATGCAAAACAAAGTGGTGCTGCCAACCCAGCACTGCAAGAAAAGACGTCCCCAGGTTAAAAATAAAAAAGTCAGAAGTTAAGGCAGGTTTGTCACTGTGGCAAATCACAACATGACACGACTTTCTCCAAAAAGCTTGGAGAGATCAATCTGACTCCAGTTTATTCAAACAAATGCCCCCTTTTATACATTTTGCCAGAGACCACTGTGATTGGCGAAAGAAAGACAACCCCTTCACCCACATTGGTCAAACCAGAGGCACATCAAAAGAAGGTCTGTACCACAGAAAGAGTTCCAAGCATGAGTTTTCATTATAGAAACAATCTTGATGTTTACGTTCAAGCTGTGAGAACAAGCTTCAGAAGCCCAAAATATCAGGAAAACACAGAACTTAGAAACTGCAGGGCTGGAAAAACCAGGCTACACAGGTTCTTATGTCTAAACAGCTATTTTAACAGCAAATATTTTCATGCATCTGGACATACCTTCACTTCTTTCTATTGTGGAAGAAAAAACATCTGAATTTTAATTAGGGAAAATGCACCTTTTTGAAAAAAAAAAATCCCTTTGTATCAGTATATCTTTAAAGCTAACAGTGGTTAAGATTCCTGCCTAAAAATTAATGGAAGAGTATAGCTGTCATGTCATAGAAATCAATTTATAACCTGGTACGATAAAATGAGTCCCATCTTATCTCTCCATCTTCACCATTGGTTATATTCCACAACACTCAAAACTGCTGGCCTTTCCTAAAGCTGCCTAAAAATTCCTCTGCTTCTTCAACATGAATCCAGAACTCACAGTGGAACCCTGCTGGTGACCAAGTTGAAATAGCTATAATGATGTTTCCAACCCAGTGCTGTGTTGGCAGGATGGCAGCTGCACAGGCACAGGGAATATAACCCACTTGGCTTCAGAAGCCTGGGAAACATTGGGAAAGGTGCAACTTGTGGTCATCCCTACCCTACAAAACAGCAACTCTGCCTAAGCAGGACATAGTGAAATAATTGAGATGTTCTGATAACATAAAGGTAGTTCTTTTCTAACAATTAAATTCAAAGTCCAAATAAATGAATTCAGAGAAATTTGCTCTCTAATTCGCAGCTACTTTGCATACCTGCTGGTTGATGAATTATATCTATTGAATCCTCAAGAGAAACCACAGTGAATTATTTTATTGTCCCTAGTACCCGAAATAGGCTAAAAAACCCAGAACTTTGCTTAGATCAGGACTGTAAATGGACAGACAAAAGCATGCAGTGACTCTTTCATTTCTAGTGAAGATCCTGCATTTATCAAGCTGCCCCCACTTCTGGGAAGCAGCTGCAATTCACCTTTGTGCTTTCTAAGCAGAAACATGCACTTGGGGCTGGGGCCAAGGGTCAGTTGAAACACACATCCAACACTGCTCCAGGAAAAGGAAAAGGATAAGAAAAGGCAGGGTGGGGAATATTCTCTTAAAAAAAAAAAAAGTCAACAAAAAGCTACCAGTGATCCCATTGGGATGTTATGGGGTTTGGCACCTGTCTGGGGGCTGGGTGCAGGAGGGATCTCCTGGAGAGGGCTGGGCAGAGCCTCACAGCTTGGATCCCTAAGTATGCAAATCCTTTCTTTCTGCATACACCATACAGACCTCAGAAACCTTTGGAAACTTCTTCAGAGATGCAAATGAGGTCTCTATAGAAATTAGGAAAAAATCAAGTATGCATTATTTGAATTACTTATGGTTAATTCAAATGTTGCAATTAATAAACAAATAACAGCAAATAACTTAAAAAATATTGAAGGAAAATGCAAAGCAAAGCCCCAGACCATAGTTGTCTCTCTCCTTTACTCAGAGGTTCCCTATGGAGAGACGACTTGCTAGAACATCAAACTTTCTCTAGAGAAATAAGAAATAAATTGAAAACATGCACCAGGACATTTTCCAGCAGGGATTAGAAAAATTAAATGGATTTCATCAGTTTTCACAAATATATCACAAAGAGCTATGGGCTCAAGATCTAATGTTCTAGCTATGCCTGTATTGACCTCGTCATTTATTTTGATACTACTTTTTCCTTTTTTCTTGAAAAAGTGTCACTCAAAAGCATGTGAATAGTATTTGGTGAGGACAAGCACTGCTGGGCCCTCTGCCAAGGACTCTGAATGCTCAGAGGCAGCTGAGAAAGAGAAAAAGGCAACAGTCTGAACTATGATTCAAAAGAAGAAAAAAGAAAACTAGTCCAAAACTGGAGATTCAGGGAAGAAATTGGCAAAAATCAGTGTGGCATGGGAAGAACCAAATAATGTACTTAAATACACTTACAGCACACACAAGCAGATCAAGTGCAAGCAGACAAGTTTTCATTACCAATCACCATAGGAATTTTTCATATTGTTAAGGACAATAAAACATGAAATGAATTCAGGCAAAGATATCAAACTTAGAATTGAATTGCATTCTCTGCTTAGACATCTTGGTAATTAATAGTTGAATTTTATGTTAAACTTCTTTATTTATTTCCATATGCCAAAGCAGATAACTATGCATTATTTTCACATTTGCCAGTCATGTAGGCTGGCATCTACATCAACTACATCACAGGCACATAACTAACTATATAAATAGTGTATTAAACACCCTAGAGCAACAATTATCAATTTTCTAAGTCAAAAAACTCCCTTTTCCTTAGCAGAGGCCTCCCTCGCCCCTCACACAGGCTGAGCTCTGCCTTTTACCCAGCCTGGGAAGCTGCACACACAGTCCAGGGACTGTTCAGCAAACAGAGTCATTCATTCTCAGCACAAGCCCATATGCCCTAAATTTTGCTTGCTTATTTTTCAGGTGCACCACTGGGTCTAATAAATCATATCATTTCCCCCCCATACAGCTGCCTTCTTATATCATTTCCTGTCAATACAACAGCACTACTATTCCTAAATATTTTGCAGGGCAAAATCACCACTGAATCCAGTTGTAGCTGAAAAAAAAAGGCAGTTGTGTGGGTTGTTCCCCAGGATCCCAGTGCAGGGGCCCAGATTAAATTCTATCAATAGCCATTTGTGAAAGAACTGGTTTAATAAGACCTACCTAGAATCACTCAAAAATTTCATGAGAATTCAGGTTTTTGAGCGTGGAGCTCAATTTCTTCCATCAAAAAAGGTTTCCTTCTCCTCCTGAACTCTTTTGCCTGGTTTGACAATGAGTTTCAACTTTCTGGAAATCCAGTAAGGGTCTTTCTGCCAAGAAACCCCTTTATAAAATAACTGATTCTTTATGAGACACTTCAGAGCACAATCATCCTCTTCACTGAATGAGCTAAAGATTACTGCTAATGAGACAATTGCACATTATCTCTGCACGTACCCTGAAGAAGAACAAATAAGACTGCACTGGCAATCAAAATCTGGCGTTTCCTAACTAATGAAGGCTTGACTTTGTGACACCTGCTTGTAACTTTTCTTTCACAGAACATTTTATGCGATTATGCAGATATCTACCGGAATCATCAACAGCATTTGAGCTTTCAAGTCCTCAGTGGAGACAGCTGCATCTTTGAGGCAATGGGGCAACAGGGAGGGATTGACAGCCTAGTGATATGGAACATCATTTTGCAGGGATGACTTTTTTGTCACTCCTGCAACTTTATGCTGGCACTTAAAAAAATAGTGAGATGCAGACTACATTTCAGGATCCCTTCTCAACTTTCTCTAAATTTGGTCCTTTCTTAACTATCCAGTAGGCTGTCCATTACCCACATGTAATTTTCCCCTTTCTTAAATCCCCTTGCCAGTACTACTTCTCACATATACTCTCCAGGCTTCCCATCAGAATGCTTGCATTCCAGTCTGGCCTACTCACGGAATCATACAACAGCTGTGGTCAGAAGGCATCTCTGGAGACTGTCTAGACTGACCTCTCTGGCTAAAGTGGGGTCAACAACTACAGCAGGCTACTCAGGGTGCTGTCCAGTCAGGTACTGAATATTTCCATTGAGGGCAACTCCAGAGTCTGCCTGGGCAACCTTAGCCAATGTTTGACCACCTTCTCAGTAAAGTGTCTTATGTATTTTAGATATTTCAGTTGTGCTTACTGCCTCTTCTGCTTCCAATAGGTATTTGTACATAAGGACAATTTTCCTCTAAAGCTTCTCTTCTCCAGATGAAACAATAACAGCTCTCTCAGTCTCTCCTCTTATGGCAGATATGCCAGTCTTTTTGGCACTAGCCATCCCACAAGCTTCCCCTTTTTATTCCCGTTTTTGCTCTCTGCCCCAACTCTACAAGCCATTTTTCTCTTATCTTAGTAGACCCTGCTCCCCTTGACTTTTGCCCAGATATTTCCAGCCTCAATCCTTGTCTCCTCTGCACTGCTGCTTTCCAGCTCCTATTCTACCTACACTCTGTTGAACTGTCTTTCCATCTTGGTTTGCTCTCTCATGCAGACTTTCTGCCAAAGTTTTTTTCCCATTTTTCAGGTCCTTCTCGCCTTCCTTTTTTCTCACTCCCTCCCTGTGATGTCAGGAAATTACCAGACTATGAAGAGCAGAGGGACACAGACTTGTATCCTACTCTGTTCTGTTGTCTAGATGGAAACTACTTTTGACAATCTAGAACAACAGCAGTAAAGATGTTCTCAACCTCTAACAGTACTGGTCAATTGTATTCTAATATAGTCAGAATCTGTGTAGGGTTAGACTTTGAGGTCTTAGGCCTCTGTTGTAACTTTGATTTTTCCAAAGGCTTACAATTTCAACAGGATTCTCGCAGAAATAGAAAAAGCCACTCCCTTTACACAAATTCCTTGTGAAGAGTCAATTCCTTGCTTGAAATCTTAGGGATACCATATTTCTTCTGTATTTTTGATGCACACAAACATATAGCACTCAGACTTTACATCCAGAAATCTCCAGTGTCTTCTGACTGATTTTTTTTTTCCCGTGCAAAAGACAACTAAAATTCCTAGCAGCTGAGAACAGGGGAAGCAATAAACAGTTTTGTAACTAATGGTTAGTAGCAGTCAGCTTGGTAAACACAGTAAATCCCACAGAATGGTTCCTCCACAGTTTTACTCTTCATCTTGTTAATGAAACAGTTTCCATTTCTAAAATTGAATTTTATCTAGTTCTAACAAGACTTATTGTCATTTTGGGCACAGACACTAACAAAAGCAATCAAAATTAAATTTCATTATCTTTAATAGAAGACTAAAATGTTAGGAGAAGTCTACAAATTTTTTTAGGATCTCTTACATCTCTTTTGCTCACACCTCTCCTCCCCTTGGTATTTTTGTTTTCTAGTACAAGATAAGTTAGTCAAATACATTAATAAAGCTCACACACTGAAAGGAGAAGACCACCATTCAAAGTAACCAATGAAGCATTTCTTCATATCTTTTTATGTGTGAGGGTTTACTGAGTGTCAACAGATAACTCCACATCCAGAAAATTGTCATGCCAATCCTGAATATATAGCTTGATACCAACTGCACTGTAAGAATTTGCAACAATTCAGTAGTTATTTTTTCATCATAGTGAAGTTTTTAACTTAATTTTACACAATAGGTTTCTACAGTATATTTAGGATAGGAACTTTTTTTGTCTGTCTTTTTGTCACTGCCACCAAGGATCCATTTCCATCTAACTCACATCACAGCTGAGAACCCTTCTCTTTCTGAGTATAATCTGATCAGTGGGAAGATTCTTTCCAATATCACCATTTAAGAAAGCACAGAATGGATTATTTCACAAACTACTTTCTTAATTTAGTGTCAGAATAAACTGCAAGAAGCAAGAGAATGGAAGAAATTCAGAAGTGTGAGAATATATGCCTAAGAAATAACAAGGTATTTATGAATATTTGTCCTCTTATATAATCTCACAGATTCGTAAGTCTGTGTTATTCACAGGACTGTGGGTTGAAGCAGCATTTAAGAATAGATGTTAAAGTAACTTTCATTTTTAGCTTCTTTCAAACTTGTATAAATAAATCCATTTATACTCTTCACTAAAATGGATCTCAGTAGAATCTTACTCACTCAAGCTACATTTTTAGGGATTCAGTCCTAAAAATAATGAAACAGCAGGGGAAATTCATCATAAAATACACTGTTCTCACTGGACAGATATAGCATAGCTTTAAATTCCTAAGAAAGTTTGTAGCATATTTTGGAGGAGCCAGGAAATCTTGCAAAAATGAGAATTTTCATGTCAGTCATTCTCCATTAAATTTTTGCTCAGAGGTAAGTACAGATTGCTACTCTGCATGGATAAATTAAGAAATACAATGATGAGTAAGAACTCCTCCTCTTTGGAGAAAGTCCATGATTCTTGAAAGTAGAAGCTACAATGGATATGCCATGCAAAGGATGAGGCAATTACAGCAGCCTTTGTATAATTAAAAGCAGTTCTAATTCTGGCATCCTGTCAAGCACTGGAAGACAAGTAAGTGTTTGTAATTGTGGCAGTTTTCCAAATTTGAGATGTGCATGACAGGAGTAACTCCTTGCCTTGGTAACTAAAAATGAACCACTAATGGGGGTGTTTTGAAAGGAAATCTGACCTAACAGAGATCAATAAGAAACTTTGGCAGATTAGGTATGCATTGTGCTCTGTGCCTGATAGGTTGGAGAGACATTTAGATGCACAAAATGAATTAATTAGGCATCGTCATTGAAATTCACTGGTTGTTTCCAGAAAGCTTCTCCCGACAGTGACCTCTATAACAGATAATAGCATTTCCATCTCATGGAAGCTGTTGTTGAAGCTAGCATGAACTAGAGCTTCTAGTTACTAGAGAGAAAAAAGAAAACAAGAAAAAAAATGAAATAAAAAAAAAAAGGAGAAAAAAGGAATTTGACAAGAAACACAATGTACCATTAGGTACAGTTTTATGATAAAACCTCCTATATAGTTATGCATAAGAAATATGCATGCAAGTAACTGAATTTTGTGGCAGAGGTTTAACATCTAACAGTAGCTTTTAAAATCATGACTGCATGGTTTTGGGTATGGGAAAGACAGAGAGAAATGCTGGTCAATATTTATGTTCATCCACTGGTTAAACTCCATAAAAATGGTTTTCCTGAAAATTAATGTTTGACCCCAGACCACTCTATGACAAATGAAGAAGAAACAAGTCTAGATGTGGACTCCAAGATGCGCAGTCAATGCAATAAGAAAGTGCATTAAAATGCCTGAAAAACCTCTTGTTGATATTTACAGAGCAAGTACTATTAGTCCAAGGATGATGGATATGCAAAAATAATATTTGTAATTTTTGTGACCAGAGTGAACTTGCCATTCATTGCCTCAACATTCTTGAGAAAAAAACAGCAGATGTTTTTTTTAAAGGGACTATATAATTTTTCACCTTGGAGTTCCACGAGTCAGGCAACAAACTGAATTATTACTAAAAATAACACAGAGCTAGGACACAGGGATATTAAGCAACAGGTCTTAAGAAGATATTAAGATTTGACCCTGTTCTTCTCCCTGCTGTTTAAGAGGCAAGCCTAGCATGTAACATTTGAAGCGCCTGTGGAGCTTTCTCTCTTGACAGAAAATATCAACAAACTATACAGCTCTGCTACACTTTGAGAAGGTGAAATGCAGCCTTCAAAGGTCTTGTAACAGAATGATACAAATACAGTTCTTTTTAGTGAAAACGTGACAACAGAGAGAGAGGAACAGTGCTCCTTTATTAGATTTCTTCTCACTCTACTCACCAGGCAGAAAGATCTCTTTCAATATGAAACTGACTCATCACGACACCAACTATAAAATCTAGGTAAATGCTAGGCTTCTAAAAAAATCTAGTGATGGACATATTTCCATAGATGTTCCAAAAGGAGTCCCTTTTTATTCAAATACCTGCCATCTAAGCATGTTTGCTTTCCTAAGACAAATCGTGTTGTCTCTTCAGGGGATAAACATGAGTGCATAGGGAAAAGCAGAAATCAGCCTGGCCCTTCACTTTCAAAGCATACGCACAGTGTTGTACAGCAGGTCAGAGGGTAGACAACCTCTGATCAGGAATCTTGAATGCTGTGCCTGTGCAAATGATACACACCTGCCTGGAGCTGCCATCTGGCACTGGCCTACCTGACCTGGGTGTACTGATTTTAAGTTCACTCTCTCGAAATGCTGTATTCCCAAAAAGGTGCTTTTGATCTTTGAAGACCACAGTATTTTAGACTTCTTTCCAGTCCAGAAAAAACCTCTGTGACATCTTACCTGAAGCTTGTGTCACATCCAATTTATTTTACAAACAGATGTGTAATTTGTTCCTCACATTCTACAGATCTATTAGAAAGTGCAAAGCACAGGGCTGAGAAATTAAGACCTAATACATTTTCTTCCTACTAATGTAAGGCATGGGAAGCAATGAGCAGCCAGCAGTCAAAAGTAAAATAGAAGGGAAAAGAAAGTATCAATGAAGTATGCCATCACTGTGGACAGCTGGGAAAGTCACAATTCTGGCCACTTAATTTATTTAACTTTTAGAGAGTGTTTCCTTTTATAAACATGTTTATATGCAGAGTGCATAACTGTAAGCAAATCCTGTAACACCTCTACTTTCCTTTCAGGCATGCTACAATTCTGTCTAATCAGGATAAACAATTCACTCTAATGAAACTTAAACATATTAGTGACAGTTGAACATGTTTTGCATTATATAGCTAGGAAAATTACATATCTCTCCCATATAGAAATTAACTTCTGTAACCCCACGAACAATAATTACAATCAACCAGCATGAAAACACAACACGACAAAATGCACCCTGCAATTTATCTCCTCAACAAAATTACACTGTACAGGAGAGAAGGTATTCCATCACTTAACTCAGTACTGGTGCACCAAATGGCTAATGAAGTTCCTTCACTTAGTGCAGATTGCTCCAAATCCCTAGCCTGCTAAGACAAAACAGATGCCATAGACATAGCTTCTTTTAGATATTAACATGAATATAATCCAGCTGATCTCTATATTATGATTTTTTGCCTTATTTTCTGCAATGAAAAAGAAAAGCCCAGAATAAGATACCTGTTACTCACACCTCAAATAGAATGGTATGGGTTTCAAATGCAAAGGAAAATAAATAAATTCAACCACACCTTTGAACAGATTATTAGGACTAGTTAAAACAACAAGAAATATACATAAACTTTAAAGTGTAGCATCAAACGAGTTAATATTTCAGTAATAGTGTTTGCTTTCATCTTGACATAATTAAAAAAAAAATAAAAAATTAAGAACATCACTGGTCATCATATGTAAGCATATCCATGACAGTAAACCAATTCAAATCACTAGAAGAGACATCATTTGAGCACTACAATGAAAAAGAATGAAAACATATGAAATTAAGATGGAAACCCCAAGGCTACATTCATAACAGATAAAATCTGGGGTTAAGAAAAAAAGGCAATGTGTTCAAACTTTTAACAATTGTCAAGAAATACCTTTCTTCTGCCTTTCCTGCAAGTACAAGTAGCATTAATTCCATTTGTTCAGATAAAATACAGTAAAGTTACACTTCATGAAAAACACCTTAGGTCATAGTCAAATCTGTATTTAATAGAGCTTTAGCCATGTTAAGAAATACATACAGATAATATAAAAACAAAAACATATTTCAAAATAAAGGATGTACTACTTAGGTCAGCTGGAATTAGGAAGCCATGAATTTTGCAGTGTCAAAACATACTAGACAGAATATTTGAAGATAAAATTCACTTCTGCCTAAATGAAAAAAAAAAACAATTGTCTCTCTCTCTGTATTTCATTGAGATATAATTCCCAATTAAAAGAACAGGATGGTAACTATGCACACTTTATTTTCATTGCATATATTGTCCCCACTTCTCAGTGCCCCTTGTTTAATAAAGTGACTCCTAAAATAGATGATAAAAGTGTATTTTATGACAAGCAAAATCAAAAGAAGGGGGCCAAAGAAAATTTTCTACTTCAATATCATCCTGCTTTACATGACTTACAATTTTTGTAGGAAGAAAGCCATCTTCTAGTTCACATGAGGAGCAATAGTTTGAAAATACTTCTTTTGATATTGAATGGGTGGTGAGACACTGGCACAAGTTCCCCAGAGAAACTGTAGAAACCCCAGCCTTGGAAGTCTTGAAGTTCAGGTTGGATGGGGCTCTGAGCAACCCAATGTACACAGAATCATACCACAGAATTGATTGGGTTGTAAGGGACCTTAGAGACTGATCAGTTTGACACTCTCTTACATGACACCCTTGTCTCCAAATCAGATGGACATTTGATGTGTGAACCACTTGGTGGATAAGGAATTGGCTGGACAGCTGCACTCAATGAATTGGGATCAAGGGCTCAACATCCAAGTAGATCCTAGGGACTGGTGGCATTCCTCAGGGGTTGGAGTTGGGACCAGAGCTTTGTTGGTGACATGGACATTGAGGTTGAGCATTCCCTCAAAAAGTTTGCTACCAACAGCAACCCTAGTGACATAGACAACACACTGGAGGGAAGGGATTCACAGGCTCGAGAGGCAGGCTCTGTGAGCCTCCTGAAGTTAAAGACAGCCAAGTGCAGGGTCCTGCACTCGGACCAGGACAATTCCAAGCACAATTAGAGGCTTGGTAGAGAGCAGTGATAGGACAAGGGATAACGACGTTAACGACTGAAAGGGGGTGGATTTCAATTAGATGCCAGGAAGAAATTATTTCCAGTGAGGGCAGTGAAGCACTAACACAGGTTACCCAGACAAGCTGTGGATGTCCCATCTCTGGAGGTTATCAAGAACAGGTTGGATGGGTCCCCAAGCAACCTGGTCCAGCGGAAGGTGTTCCTGCCCATGGTAGGTGATCTTTAAGGTCCCTTCCCACATAAACCATTCTATGATTCTATGTTTTGGTGATTATTAGTTTGAGTGTATTGTGGTATATTGACAAGTTAAAAGAAACTAATGCATCCATACATTGAAATAGACACGATTTTAAAAATCTGATGTCATCAAGACTTAAGTGTGCATCATAAAGAAGATGCAGTAACTCAGGGTACCAATAATGAATTTCAATGATATTCAATAACTTCTTAAACACATATCTGCCTTGAAATCTATGTGTGAGTTAACATTTTGTCTTAGAGGATGATGAAGTTGAATCATTTACATGAACATTATATTTGTACACTTGGGCCTGGAGTTTGAGTTTATCTGAACTTAAAAGTATCAATTGCTCTTGTTCTCCCTGATGTCTTTATCCTAGCCAAAAAATCTCAGACATTCTCATAAGGAGAAAGAGGTGGAGAAGTGCAGAAATAATAATAGTAGAAGTAGCTTCTGATCAGAATGAAATCATAAACCCTTCAGCCAAAATCAACAACACCCTGCAAGTTTGATATCCCCCAGTTATCACACCACTAGGAGGGTGCAAAGGTGTCTCTGTGAGAAGCTGAAGAAGCAGCAGAAATTCATTCATTTTCAGTTTTAAAATTCAAATTGAGCTGCCTGTAGAGAAGCTGATAAGCTCTCTAGTAGAGTATGAAGTGTACACAGACCTAAAGATCTAGCACAGGTGGATTATGTGTAATGAAGTAAAAGGAATAAATATCATCTAGGGTGAACAAATCCATCACAACTGTTATCCATGCAAGCAAAACAAAGCATGAAATGCAGCTAGAGTTAAGAATATAAATATCTAGAAAAGTATATAAATATCACATTTACAAAAATGTGCCTTGGAGTTCCCAGTAAAGTGAACTTCCATGGTACACATTATATTTTTAGGTGAACATAAAGCAGATGGTCGGGAGATTTCTCCTTCAACTGTTTGGTTAAAAAAGAGTGATCAGAAGCACAAAGGAAATTTTTTAAAGGAATTTTCTTCAAGCTAGTAAGAAGACTTCATCCAACTCTCACTTGAATAAATGCTTATTTATTGCAACTCACATATACATTCAAGGTTGTTATGTACTCTGTCATGTATCTCCATCTCTGATGGGGCCACAGCTGTGAAGCAGGTAATAGTGTTACCTGAGTTCCTGGATGCTTTCTTCTGTAGGGTTTGGGCCAGTTTCCTTTCCTCCTTGCTCCTTATCTAGAATCTCTCTTGATAACAATGCCTCAAATAAACTCCAAAATGGCAAAACAAAACAAAATTCTCAAAAAAGCGAAACAAACCCATTCATGTAAAGTGGCTAAGCCAACAATGCCCAATGTTTCCTTGAGCTTTTTGTCAGTCTCTTGTTTTTATCTTTTCTTCTAACTTATTTACAACAAGGACTGATTTTTGTTCTTCCTTCAGATATACTGGGTCTATTAGAGAAGAGCCCTATGCTATTTCAGAGGAAAATTGATGATTTTCTAAAATACAGAGGAGATAATTAAAAAATTTCCTAATGTTGGAAGCAAATGAGTTAAAAAAAAGTGTATAACTGCTTGGAATAAACATTAGTGAGTGTTGTTCACTGTGGTAATTCATAGTATATTAGCAAATATTCTAAAGCATTTTGATATTCAAACCATTTCAGAAGTAGGAATGTATTTCAGGAAAAAATTATATGGTAAGTGAGCCAGAGCACAAATTGGTATTGGCTGTAATTCTGTTCCATTTAATTTGTTAGTTTGGGCTTGCTACATATGGGCAAACTCTCAGAAAACTAGTGCTTCTTTACTATTCCATTTGCAAATGTGTACTGGGGCAGTGACAAGTTGTAGAATTAATACTTCAATATTCTTTCTTGAGCAGTAAAACTAGTTTCATATCTTGTTTGCCAACTCTACACACAATGTGCATTGCTTTAAATATGAACATTTCTTGCAATACAAATGAACACTTGTATTGGAAAAAAACCAACTTACAGCCTAAAAAACATACACCAGAGGGGTACAATTGAAACATTCTCCTTGGTTTGTTGCAATTAGCAAATCATTTACTTTAGGTCAGTACCATTGTTAACTTTTGAGACATAGCTCCTATATTCCTTCCATGTAAACTAAATTTTAACTCTTGCATACAAATAAACAAACACACCAGGAGGTCACTGAAAGAATTGGTTTTCTGACTGTCAGCTCTGAAGTAATTCTGTTTTATCATATATTCACAATTTTCATGGCACTCATCAACTCCCTGCTTCAAATTACACATAATTTAGTGGAAAGGTATTGATGATATTTAGAAATACCTGCTCTAACATTAAAATCACAGCCAATTACAAGATTCAATGGCCGAACAATAAATATGAAAAAAAATAAGAAGAGCAATAAATGTAAAGATAATATTGGTATTGGAAAGCAAAATGTTAGTGAGTATTATAGAAAAGACACTTTCAGAATTTGAAGTTGTAGGTGGAAAATTAAGATTGTAAAATTTCCTTCAGGGTCTCAGGTTATCCAATTAGTTTTCATATAAAGCATTGATGAGAGCTCATTTTTATTTGAAAGCTCAGATGATATCCATGCCACAGTTAACCACCTGATGCTGCTTGGCTACATCCTCTTTTTATGTACAAAAGGTACCTGTGTAGGAACAGAGATGAGGCAGCATTGAGCTCAGAGCAGGCAGGGGCTTTCTAAGCTTGTTCAGGTACTTAGGTAGGATTTTTTTTGCAGTGTTCTCTGCTCCTACCAGTAACTTAAGATGGCTAGTTTAAAACTTGCCCAAGTTTACACATGTTTCAGAAAGATTTGACTCTGACTTGCATGTCTGCCAGGCAGAAAGAATCTGAATAGGAAGCTGGAAATAAATCCCTGAATTCCACTTAAGTATGTATATCACTCATGCATGTCATAGTCACCTTTACTAGGCAGGTTAAGAATGTCTCTCTACTTAACAGTCAATACTTCTAAGAGAGCCTGAAGGTTTGGGAATGCTTAAGTTACGCTGAACTATGTTGTGGTCAATAGAGGCACATACTGTGCTTTGGATCCAGGCTTATCCTTTCTCTTCTCTCCCAATGAGCTCCGAGCTCTACTTTTTTTTTTTTTTTTTTTTTTTTTTTTTTTTTTTTTTTTTTTGGTACAAAATTTTGGCTTAACTAACAGTTTTAGTCATGGTGAATACAGCTCTGCAGCTCACTCAGCAAGCACATCCATCCCCTTTGGCAAAGCAGATGACTTGCAGATGCCTGTATTCTGCAGAGGAGCATTGGGGTTGTGCTGACAATCTGGCAGCATTTCTCTCTGATTTCTGAGAACAATCACGGCCTTTCCTGGCAGGACAGCTCTGGACTCCCACCTCCACATTCTACTTAGGGGTCAGGATACACCAAATGCTACTCGAAGCCATAAGGCCTGCTTTGCACTGGCTGCCTGTATGACAGCTCATTCTCCCTAAAGGAACCTGTCTTGGTTTCTGATTTCCTTTAAGAATCCAAGGCAGAAGATATTGACAAAATAACCTAAAACATAAACCTGTGACTCAAGTACCACAAAACTAGCAGAGTCACCAGCCCTGGGTGTGACAGTGAGGCAACAGGTATTTCAGAGAGTAAGGAGATGGGAAATCTCTTTTGGCCAAAAGCAACAGAGAATGGAAGCTTTGGCCAAAGCTGGGTTGTGCAGTGGTCTGTGCTGCCATGCATAATTGGCTGAGGTTACTTATACACGGCCATACAGAAACCTGCAATTTACAATATAGGAAGGAAAAAGAAAGAATGCTAGACATCACAATACAATTTAGTTGCTCCCCAAATATTATAAACGTAACAAAATAGGAGGACATAGGTTTCTGCTGTGGAAAGGCTGTATTTTGTAAGGGATAATGAGAGGAAAAAAGGAGAGCCTGCCCCATCTCAGATATTTTGGATTTGCAGTAATCATAATGAAAAACATCAACACTTCTGAACAAAGTCTATGCCTGATTCCTCCCTGTGGACTTATTTGCAACTACCAAGTCCAAAGCATGACCATAAACTCTATTCAAAACCATCAAAGTGCAGGAGGGAAGACGTGCTCAAATTATGGACCTCTGATTAAGAAAGACAAAATTCTCAGCAGGTAAACTAACAAAATAGGTTAAATCATCTAAATATTCATTAAGTTCCATATTTCTTTCCCTCTTCTTATTCTTTCTGCTCTTTGAGCAAACAAACCAGGAAAGTCAATGTAAAACATAATGTTAAAATCCTTTCTATAATGTATTTTTCTGTGCCCAGTGGTATCTGAATTCAGCCAAATGGCATATTCAGTAACTACTGTACATATTTAAAAGGCAGCTTAAAACTACAGTTCTATCCTTTACGGATCATCCAACCCCCTAACAAGAAAATTAATTCTGTTTTTGAACTCTACTGGACCAGAAACTACCAAGCCTGCTGAACCTTAAGCCTGATCTACAAGACTGTTAAACTATAACATGTAACCCAAGTCAGGCATGGCTCCAGCACAGGAAGCTCAGCCTTCCCCTGGGTCTCATTTCCTCCCCTCTTGCCACAACAGAAGCAGCTTGCTCATTCTCCTGACTCTCACTTCACAGAATCATTAGCCTATTAACCAGCTGGATCTGAGAAGCAGGCTCCAAAACTATGAAAAAGTCCAGGGCATGCTGAAGAAGGGAGGCAAGTTTCACCTTGTCTCTGGCAGTAGCCCTGCAACAGAGCTTTTCCAAACATCCAGTGGAACGGACAAAGGGTGCTGTGAAACAGATTCTGGACAGGCTGAGCAGACGAGAGAGGAGTTTCCCCCCCAACCCCACACTCAGTACAATCCCTGCAAAGTCTGACACTGATGCTTCAAACTTACCTGGGCTACTTAAACCAGTCTAGGAATAACAGCTCAAATGATATTTTAAAGCACCAATGAGCTATGTAATTTGGGGCAGAAGGGAAAGAAGAAAGCATGCCCTAACATTCATTTCTGACAAGCCAGGCAGAATATTATATTTCTCGTCTTCTATACTTTCAAAACTTTATTTTATTCCTTAGAGGGCTTAAAGACAGTATTGAAATACCATGAAAATGTAATGAAATGGATACCGTGAAAATATTGGCAAGCTCAGAAGACCCCCACCCCACCCCCATCTCCTTTTCTCATTAAAACCTCAGTAGAGGTGCTCTGTCCTCTGGTAGGGTAGCACAGGAGGAAATGCAAGGGAAAATTCCTGTGGGCTGCTCCTGACCCTCTGAGACAGGCTGTTCTGTCTCTCAAATACAGCACACTCTCATAAGGAAGTAATGATTGTTAGGCTACTTTAGCAAAGTAGTATCACAAAATACAGGTCTCGTGGAAGATGATACCAGTTAGTCACCGTTTTAAACAACTTCAGTCATCATTTCAAGTGCAAAGCAGAACTGTGAATTAACTTGTCAGTTAGGCATGTAGGGGTGGCCAAGAAAGAGAACAAATAGCTAATGCTGCAGGCATGAAAAATAGATTAGGAGCTAACTACTAGTATCTACCCTTTCTTCTTTTCTCTTATTAAGCATGTCCATATTTTCTTCTTCTTTATGCAGGTTGTCATTCAGACAACCCTGACAGGATCCTTTCAGAATCCATTCCTCAGTCCATAAAAATCTCCCTTCACCGTGACCTCTTTGGTCTTAACCTTGGATGCAAACACAGTTCAGCCGAATTGCTGTAATTCTGCTGGGATTACTTGAATGAATAACTACAGACATTTTTATTTTCAAGGTTACGCTGTAATGATAATGCCACCTGAATTTTTAGAATTATCAGAGCCAATGCTAGAGAAATTGTGACAAACACAACAAAATATTTCAAATGCAGTTCAGACACTTTGGGCTTTGGAGTCACTAAGGGGTTTTTTCAGCTATCCTACAGCTTTTGTATTAAATTCCGTACTCTTTTTTTTAATATGACAAAGACCACATCAAAGTTGCCCGCACTGTGAAAAACAGGATCAGTTAGCGACAGCTGAGATATTCAGTAACAAACAACACAAAAGAGATGTCATATCCCTGTAGTCTGTATCACATTCTAACAGGGGCTTGGCAATGACTTTTTGCAGTATTCTTCAAAAGGTTGTCAAAAACACCACCCACTCAAGCTAACTGTTCATAATCAAGAAACATGAAGTAAAATAGCTTGTGGAATATATCAGCTACCCTAGTTTCTCTAATATTAGCAAGCATTTAAGCTTCACTGTTAGTGGCCTTAGTAGTAGACCATGACAGCCAAATAAATTACTAATAGGTGTTTAAATCCCCTACAAAATCCCGCTAAAGACATTACAACTATTGACACTTAAGTAAGAGGGCTTTTTGGGGATGGGTTTCTGTTTTGTTTTGGTGAGGGGTTTTTTGAACATTTTCTCTCTCTCATTTTTTATTTATTTATTTTTTTAATTAAAACAGCAACTATTTATGTATTCTGCTTTAATGTCATGATTTTTAAATTTGTCCGCAAAAGGTTCAACAGGAACATGTTACACAATTTTGTACCTCTGGAAGTTTGACTGCTCAGCTGGAGCAGGAGCCAGAAACAAGGAATTACAGAGCAATCATCCTTAATAAAGTTACAGATGGAAAGATAACAGAAGCCTGTTAGAAAATGAACAGTCACAGAAAGATTTGTAATTCAATTTGTTTAGGGATTTTAAGGGTTTGAAATAGCTGACAACTTGATGGGAGGATCTATCAACAGGACAAGATTTAAAAGTAAAAAACAACTTTTTAATTTTTACAAGGAGAAATTGAAGAGAGTGAAAGCAGCCTATACGCACATTCCAACAAAATCCAAAGGCTTAATAAGGATGAAGAACACATTATAATTTTGAAAGACCATTTGTTTCCAGGATCAGATTGTGTGTATTGCAAATCACACAACAGGATATAATTAAGCAATAACACATGCCAGGCATAAGCTTCTGAGCAGTCAGAAAACACTATAGATTTCAGGGAAAAAAAAAACAAAAAACAAACCAAAGCAAAAAACCCCCACAGTTTACTTGTTACTTATCACAGTTTGTACAGCTTTCCTACTGTTGCACTTGGCATGCACAATATATATATTCACTCTGGTGTACAGACGCGTGAAACTGTGTCCGATCATATCTCACAAATCCTTAATTACTTCTTATTTATAAATCAAGGCCACTTCTGAAGACAATACAAAAGGCAGAATCTTCTCTGTTGAGATCCCTGTAATCCTTTTATTAAGTGTTATGGGTGATAAAAGTTAACCTTAGCATGTACTGGCACATTTTTATGGTTGAGAACTCCTCTGCCCTAACCTGTAATCATTTTGTGATTCTATTAAAAACAGATGGCCAGCTGACCATGCTACACACATGGAAAAACACCAGCGTTTTCTCCATAGGTCTAACTTTAAGGATGAAAACAACTGTAAGACCTTTTCTTCTTAAAATGTGCTCAGTGTTATGCCTTGGAGTTTCATTTGTTACAAGTGAGCAGCAGTGGTTCATTATAACTCAACCAATTTATATTCAGGCAAAGTCATTACTTTGTGTGCTGTAATTTAGATTTAAGCTTTCATAGCATCTTCCTTAAGAAAAGTAACGTCTAAGCAAATCGAGATCAAGCAGCAGCAACAGTACAACAGCTGGAAACGCGCTTGTAAGTAAAATCACGCTGCTCTCAGAATAAGGACCTCTGAACAAAACCAGAAAAGAAAATAGTTTTGCATACAGTTTCATTGAGCATTTTGGTAAATAAATGCCCTGCAGGGATGTACTAACAGTTCATTGTTCACTGTACTAACAGTTCAGCTCAACTCTGAAGTCTTCAGTCACTAAGAAAAGCACTAGGAGATATCCACTCCAGGAGCACTGCTTGGCATATCCTTAGAACATATCAGCTATCATGACAAGAATAAGCCATAGGTGAAAAACTGATTCTTCATTTGCTCATGAGAAAGATCTATCTGTTGACTTACGGCCCTCCACCTGACTTTGCCTATTCTACAGCAGGAATACAGGACTAACAGAAATCAATTTCATAAAACCTCATCTGCTTTACACAAAAACCAGCTGAATATGCAGGCTCCCTTCCCCCTCAGAGGAGGGATGAGCCCTGGAAGACCTCAAGACAATTCCATTTGGACAAGCACACAAAGCCCTGAGCAACTGACATGCCTTTGATCCTGGCTTATGCTTAGGCAAGTTGCTGTCTTCCTGCTGAAAGTCAGGGATTTCAGGGGCAACTGCTCATGGAGGGGACACCTATCAGACCCTTCAAATACTTATCTATATGTCAGGAATCTGTTGGAAGCAGACAAGCTGAAAACTTCAGAATGATCAGTTAAGGGAACAGCACATGCCTATTTAGAAATTACAAAGCCATTTCAAAAAATTATGCCTGGAAACCTGAAACTCACTGCAATCTTTCTTTTGCTCAGCTCAAAATCAGCAGCCTTCCAAATATGATACATACTCTGTACACTGCTATTTATTAAAAAACCTCTCAGTTCTACAAGGGAACCTCAGAACCAAAAATGTTAAGCTACAGGAAAGACACAACCTCACCCTCCCCCCACCCTGAATATATGGGATACAGTAATTGCTCTTGTGCAAACAATACGGGGTGCCTGCTAGCTATAAAACAATATTAATAGTGGCACTCTGATCTTAACTGATGTGAAGAATGGCTGCTTGCTGCTGTTACATCAAATATGTTGTTCACATGTGTATAAAATATATAGTACCAAATGTTCATGTCAGGACTAAGAAAAGAAAGTGCATTCTATGTCTGGCTGATACATATTTTGCAGCAAGTGAATTTAATTTCCTTCCTTCCCTCCCTCCTACTCCTCCCCCCCGCCATGCAACTAATCTAGTCCCTAACCTTCGAGTGCCCTTTTTCCCCTCCAAATGAGGAAAAGTTTCCAAACACACATCCTTTGGTCAAAAGCAATCAAACATATGAGGACTTTTTTTAGAAAGAGGAAACACAAAGGACTTGGAATTTCTCTGTCCAGCCAGGCATGGCTGCAATCCCCAAAGTACCCATTGTAGATTATGATCTATAGATGAAAGATAACATCCACTTTCCAAGTTCTATTATAAGTCTGTGTTTTTATGTTAGAAACTTGCTCGAAGCTCAATTTCTGCTACATTTAGCCTTTATGCATCTTCGGCGAATAAAGAAAGAGGAAGGAAATACATACTTGAGATTTCTAAAAAAATGCAGAAGATTTCTGCACTGTATCATCTCTGACCTTGCAAGTTCCCTACATACACCTTATTCCTCAGGGCAGACATTTAATGTACAGCTCAGAAACCCATTACATTCAGTTTTGGAAAGAAGAAGCAACAGCATAGTCAAAATAGCATTTCTCCGAGACTTAGTAACAATAGTTTACAGAAGGGCTATGTTCCAGTCCTACTCACTTTTAGAACTAAACAATAAAGGAAAGAAAAAAAAATTCAAAAAAGAAAAGAAAAAAACCCCAAAGCAAAACAAAAAGCCAAACCAAACAACCCAAGCAAACAGAAACACAATCCCAAAACAAAACATAAAAAACCTAAAGAAACCAACCTGCCCCCCAAACAAACAAACCCCCACCAACCCAAGCCCCCAGGGCAAATAAAGGAGAAAACTAAAAGATTAAAATTAAAGAAGAAAAAATAATCTGAGGGAGCTTCAGCATTCTGTATGGCAATCCTGCCTTCTTACTCAAGAAAAAGCTAAGTCACTGTCACAAAATTCTCCTTCAAATACTGGTTCTGCCTCCACCCATGTGTCATTCAGATTAGCTTTTCGGGACAGAAGGTAGTTTTCCATTATCTCTCTTTATTTACACAGAGCATCTCTTGTGGGCAGAGAAAATTAGGTTCTCTTCTCTTATGACCTTTTATTCACAGCAATTCCCTGTCTGGATAGCAAGAGGGATACACAATGACAAAAAGAACAATGAGGGAGAGAGACCTCACAAACAGCCCAAGACAGGCATTGGCTAGGAATGAAAGAGATTACTGAATAAAGTCAGCTTGGGAGCAAGCACAGGCTCAGGAATATGTGCATCCAAAAAAATCACCCCCCAGATGTTTTCTACACAATACTAATATCCCAGTGAAGGTAGCTGCTAAGGATTTATTTATTTATTTAGAAGTTAGTTCCAACATACATCTCGTGAGGCTCTCACTGCCAAGAGCAGCTTCCCACAACATACAGATTATTCCAGAAATTCCTGGCTGTGGGCATGGCCCGAAGACATTATTGAAGCAACTATTTGAGAACCTGCCTGTCTGTATTTCTCTGGAGTTCAACTACTTTGTTTTTTTCCTAGCACTCACCATCAGAGCTTTATTCTCTGCAAGTCTCGGTCCACTCATGGTATCCTGTTTTGTTTGACACATTTGCTGTTTTCTCTGGAGTTAATTGCACATCTCATGATAGTTTACTTGTGTAAATTGTCCATGGTCTGTGGTTTCTATTCAAAGCCCTTCTTCCTCCTCCAACATTCATTTCCATTCAGGAAAAAAACATAAAATAAAAAGAAGTAGACAGCCAAATAGAGCCAAATGTACCTTGTTTTTACCTTTCTCCTGAGCTCTCTTTTGGAGGTGCAACACTTTTCACAAGTGCTGTGTACTTCATAATTCTGAAATACATATCTCCTCCATAATTCTCTGGCTTTTTTACAACATTTTCTCCTGCAAATCTTTCTTGCAGTTAAAGTGCTGGAAATTTCCCCATTTCCATTAGCTTTCAGCTGGGCTGGACTTTTTAAGATTTGAATTCTTCTGTTCCTAACACTGAATTAGTTAAGACATAGTTCCCATTCTATTTAAACAATGGGGGAGAAATAGGCATCATTTAATGCTGAAGTTAACTGAAGCCTGTCTAACATATGACATTTTATAACATGACTAGTTCTAGTAGTTATCTTAAAAGCCAAACATCATTACAAGCCATTAATGTTTCTGCTGACTCAAATGCTGAATAGCAGTGAAATGCACTAGGAAAGTAGTTAATCATGTATTAAAAGTCACAAAGGGATCCAGAATTAATGTTAAAATTCATCTATCAGCTCATGTTAAGAATATAATTAAAAAATAGTTAGAATGGGTATTATACAGTGCACTAAAAATCACATGTAGAATCTAAATGCAATGAACTTTTTAAGAATTAAAAATAGTCATCCTAAATCCATACTTTTGACAATGTCTTTTTTGCCCCCTTCTTCATCAAGGATGTTTTGGGTTTGGTTCTTTTTTTCCCACCCTTTCTCCCTTCTGAATCAGTCAACAAATGCATAAAGCAAGAATTTCTGGAATAACCTTCATTTCCACAGCAATAAATTGAGAGATCAAATGCAAGATTTTCAATTACCTGCTAAATTTATACAGTAGAAGAGACCATAGTACTCAAAAAAATCCCAAACCAAAAAAACACACAAAAATGATTCAAAAATAATCCACAAGCCCCCTCACTCAGATTCTGCATTGTTGAAGAACCAGATAAAAACACAATGGCTATGATAATCTAATCAAATTCTGATTTTCCTTTTTTCTGTGCAGGAGCCTTATGATAAAAGCTTTCTTTTGAAGGTTGACAATTGGTATGATATATTTTGGAAAAACCTGGTTTGTAAAGAAATGCAAGCAAAAAATATTATTCACAGTTCTCACTCAGCCTACTTCTTCATGTATGCCTACTAGATAATTATGTGTTTTATGACTATAGCAGGAAGCAATTTAAAATACTACTATACTTGAATTTTTATTTAAAATTATATAGTGTCCTCATTGCTTACTGTGGTGTGTTATAATTATTTAGCTTAGTACCAACCATTAAAAATGCAGAGCTATTACTTACTGAATGACACAAGACAGATGGTTTGTGTGTTAAATACTGTTTCTAACTTCTTCCTTTTTTGTTTGTTTTTGTGCTTACTGTCGGATTGTTCTTAAACACCAAGGTGTTTGTCTAAGCACCAAACTATACAGACTGATGAGCCTGGCATTACAATTCGCATTAATGTATGTCTTCCTAGATAATAAGCAGATTTCCCCAAAGTTTCATAACTTCACGTAAAAAAAAAGCTTTAAAAGTAGCATACTAGAAAGAACTTTTTTAATAGGCCTTTATAACGCATACGGTAGTCAATAAAGAGATTCATACTGCTTAAAAGCACAGATTTTATTTTTTTTTTTTCAATTTCATGCAATGGCAATTTTTGAAGAAATCAATGACTAGGCAAAAGCAGATTTGAGATTTATGATGCAAATTTCCTTTCTGAGGAGTACAACTCTGAAAATGGGCTTTGACTGTTCTTGGTTCACATGATTTTTTTAGCATCTGTTGAAATAATAGCACTTTAAAATATGGTTTCTTTCTAGCAGGCAACAGTCCTTCACAACAGTTTAAAACTGTAAAACTTCAGATAAAATACTTCATCACTGGAGGGTGTCAGATCAAGCTACCAATTAGTTATCGTGGAGAAAGTGATACTAGATCTACATGGAAACACCAACTTTATACAACCAGTTAAAGAGTGGTTTGGTGGTCAGAAGCCACTGATGGAGCATCTCTCCTGAGCTGGCCTGCATACCATGTCTGGCACTGCAGTAAGGTTTACAAACACAGAACAATGAGGAAAATGAGCCGGTGGAGTAACATTTTAGATGCATAAGCTGAACGCCTCAGTCTACCTGCACCTTTCCCCTGGGTACAGGGCCTCTGGTATTGAAAAACCTTTTAAGCTACAGAATCCTCAAGATTTCCCCTTCTTGGGCTGCCACAGGGTCTTTCTTTTCTCACCAGATGCCTCAAAATACAGTATCATGTAGGTACAAGCAGTGCCCCAGAACACATGGCAACAGAGACAAACATTGTGCGACTCCGTAGGCAAGTCAAGAGTTCAAGGCCAAATCTCAACTTCTCAGCCACAAAACAGAGGTGCTGGAGCAGGACCAAATAACTGGAAGAGCTGTTCTGCACGGGCAAGGTTTCCTGGAGATAATAAACCTCACAGAGTCATGGCAAAATTATCCAGGCACAATCAAAATGTTGAATCTGAAGTGGAAGCCAACAGACTTGGGTAGCATTCCATTAGATCTGTTTTTGAAACACAACAGGTGATTTCTCCATTTCCTGTCCAAAAAGCCCCCCAAAAGCCCTGCTTCATACAAGTATCTGCATTTGATCTATGTAGGGCTTTTTATAGCAAGTGTCAGGTGACATCTTCAATCAGAAACATAGAGAACTGGGTCCTGAATGAGAGGAGAAGTCTTCCCCCAGAGAAAAGTGCTCATTCTCCTCCTCTGTATTTTCAGGTCTCCTGAAAATTATTAGAGGCAATAAAGTGTTCCATGACTGTGAACACAAAGGAAGAAAAGTACTGAAATGTAAAATGAAACAATTCTTTGCATGATCCCAAGGAATGCTTACATACAGAGCTGTAAGGTATTTTCAGTTCAAAATAAGAATTATAAGAATAAAGAAAAAGAAAGATGGGACAGAAAAATAGAGAAAGGAAAAAATAGTTTAGTAAAACCGAAGTAAAATTTTTTCTCTGGATGTCTCAATATCATTGTTGCCAGGTAGTTTTTATACTTTTTTACAAACCAGCTTAGCTCAATTTGAAAACAAAACATTGTGTCAAAATCAAAGAAGAGGAGCCATTTCATTTTGAAACCACTGAAATGAAATATTTAAGCTCCCAGTATTTCTTCTCAGCAGAAACTACTGGATGAATTGCATCAAAACAAGCAAATAGCTTTGATCAATACCACACAGTGTCTTCCAGTTAATACACTATTTGCATAAACAATTTCATCAGGCATTGCCACAAGTGCAATTGAGACCACAGAAATAAGTCAATCTGCCTACTGGGTAATTTGCTGTGGGATGCAAACTATGCCATTGCTTGCAGTCAAGGTCAAGAGACAGAGTAGCCAAAGAAAAAATTACATTCCCACAGGTCCCCCCATGCCTCCCCCAGCCAGTGACATGGCACTGCCACACGTCTGCTGAAACAACAGGATGGAGAGATTTTATGATAAAATATTTGGGATGTATCTGAGTTTTCCTTCCCAGAGAAGGACAGAGCAAGAGCCATCACCTATGGGCAGGTGGTCCTGTCACTGAAGACAGCCCAGATTAGACATGAGGATCGAGGATGGGAGCAGATTGTCAGCTAGGAGGGGTTGAAAAGGCACAAAGTCCCAATGTGTGGAAATCCCCGGAAGCATAACCCAGCCTAAAACTGCATCACTATGTTCCTGTCCCATGGTCAATTTTGCATTCCTTCCCTTGGTACAGCATTAATGCCAAGAGACCAGGTGAATCCAGATGAAGCCTGGTGAGGCAGCAGGGCTGCTCTTCATCTGCACCATATGGGATGAATTTTGGCTGGCAGTCAGCCACACCTTAATGCAAACAAATGCTGTGATGTAACTATGTGACCACTTGCCATGAGGAATAGTTCCATGTCACACAGAGTGAAATTTCATTCCAAAGCAACAAAATGAGCTCTCCTTCCGCACCAAACAAACAAGAGGAACCTGTGCACAAGCCCCAGCATGGTGAGCAAGTAGTGTGATACTCAGGTGCCCAAGTCCTGGAAAAAAGTGAGAGTGTTTTGAAGCAATTCATTTCTGGCACAAAATTTCTGCACACTAACAAATGGAGGTTGCCTTATAATTAACAATTTCAGGGGCCTTCTAGAATATGAATCAGAAGGAAGCAAAATTTGAATATTGCATTAGTGAGAGTTCACGTTCTAGTAGCCCTATGTGGACTGTCAGTGTGCATTCTAGTAGCTCGTTATGATTTATCTTCAACAGCCATGGGCTGAAATTACCAGACTCCAATTACTTTGCTTCCCATGTTCAAGAGAAAAAAAAAATTACGTCAGGCCTATCACAGGAGATGGTTTAAAATGCCTGAGGTAGAGAAAGTAATCTACTGTTCTCTGACATTTGCTGCCTGAAAGTCATTCACATTAACAACCATTCAAACTTGTTTAGTGCAAAGCAATTGCTTCTATTTTCCTCTTGTCAGTAACATTAACTTCAATTCAAATTTAACTCTTCGAAAATTTCAAAATGTAAAATGAAATTCAGTGAGGCTTGTCAGGGATATGTAAGGGTCTTGACAGAACATACTGTCACTGAATTTGTCTTCCTTAATCTGTTAATTTTCAAATGTCTATTTTTGAGGCAAAAAAACCTGATGATCTAAACTTTTTACTGTCACACGGTCGGCAAGAGATTTATGATGATGTTTACCAGACTCACATTTTAATACCACTCCTAGCATAACAAGGAGTACAGAGGCAGAAAAATAGATGCGCTCAATTTAAACTAACAAATTAAGCGATTATTTATGAGAACAACTTGAGGTTTAGTTACATAGCAAAATACATTTAATAACTTAATATTCCATCACCATGAGTAGACTTGCATAACAGGCCATTAACTTGTAAAGACTTTGGGCTTATAAGGTTAATATCATCAATGAGAACGGGAGGTAGGTTAGATGGTTAAATGACAGTAGCTGTCACAGACAGCTCAGATTGACACTGAGGACACTGGCTTTCATCAACGTTTTTTCTTCATATGACACCCACTCAAAAAAAGCTTTTTTAGTCTCCCTTATAGAGTTAAATAAAATAAAAAAAAAAAACCCACAAGACATACACACAGCCTCACATTTTTGTATAGTGCTTTTGAGAATAAAATACTTAAAAGTTGTATTACCGATGTATCTTCTGAACATACTCATATTGGCTGGGGAGGTGGGGACTGAAAGATCAGAGGGGAAAATTAATTTTTATTTTCTACTTGTGAAATCAGACAGGAAAGAAAAACCTGCATGCAAGCTCATGCTGGCTGCGATAAATTCAACTACATTTCAAGCAAATTAGTACTGTTAGAGTTCTTTATGGTACAGCATAATTCAACCCAAGAAAAAGCCAAATAATTTCTTACATGCTAGGAAATGAAAGTAATAAAGCTCTGTATTACATAGCTGATTGTTTCTAAGCACTATACTTTCATTATTTTTAAACTAGCAGTAAAATAATTACTGACAATAATTAACTTTGAACAGTTTGGGGGCAGTAGCTGGTTTACAGACTAAATCATATGGGTTGATATGAGCCTGATATCTAGAACTTACACATCAGATTAGACGTTACATAAACCTGGCATTTCTTTGACTCAGTCAAATAATTTTCTGGGGTTTGCAATGCATGTCAAGATGACAGCTTGCTTGGGAAGACTGAGCAATTACTTGAAGGTAGGAGGCCTGGCATCACTATAACCCCAAGATATATATTAAGACTCCAACACAGTAGTTAATTGTTCTGAAAGAGTTTGACCTACTACCCTATATTAACAATAATATCATTATCTTTACAGAGGGTCTCAGCATGAAACTGGAAACGTTCCAGTTTTAGTGTTTGTGCCACCTGGCCTATGTCACTCTCTCTAGACAATTTCATCAGAGGTATCTTAAAATATTCACATTTCTTGACCTAGGTAGAATATACTTTTGTAGATATACATCCAAGGAAAGGACAGAGAGATAATCAAAATCCTGGTCCTGCCCTGAAAGTGTTAGCAGTGCAGCAGTTAGTTAATTAATGCCTGTCTGCTGGCAATTCTCTCCCCCCAAAAATCTCCACAGGTACAATGAGCAGATATCATTTTCTACAGTGAAAAAGTCAAGCAGTTCCAATTAAATTGGCAACGAGGGTGTCTCACAGTAATATACATGCCTGGCTTTGCCTGGAAGTAGGCAAAGGGGCCTTATGTGATTTTTTCTGCTCTCCCTGATGAAAGGAAGGCAAGATGGCAACATCCAGGAGATGGCAAGAAGACAAAGGACAATAATGCCTCCAGCCATCTATATGTAAAGCAAAGTATGCAGTTAGCACCTACCAACACAGTTAGGTAGAATTATTGGAAGGAAGCTAAGTAATACAAAACCTGGTTTAGTTTTAAGCAAAGAACTTGCCAGTACTTGGAACAATATTCTGCTATAAAAGCATGTATGGGAATGCAATGGTATTTTCTGAAGTCTTAAGACAGATAATTCTAATTATGTCCATACAATTGACATACCTTCATATTTCTGGGAAAAAAACAAACAATTGTCACACTGAAGGCAGCTAGAATGAATTTTTTTTTTTTTGTTCTTCTGAGTTAGTTTTTCTTAAGCACTTGTGTGACAAGTCCCACATTACTTCCTGCATTGCAAAACTCAGGGACCATTTTATATGAC
Organism: Sitta carolinensis; assembly: GCA_032173965.1. NCBI lineage: Eukaryota > Metazoa > Chordata > Aves > Passeriformes > Sittidae > Sitta > Sitta carolinensis. The sequence continues at coordinate 53,137,275 of JAVUNC010000004.1, forward strand.
ATAGATTACTCTGTTGACATAAAGCTTTGCAAGCACTCTGGTTCTTTGGGATTGGAAATGGAGAAAATTAAAAGAAAATACTGTTGATTAAAATGCTCAGAATAGTAGAGTATTTAAATTTTCAGAATCAGATACATCTATACAATAATATCATGCAGTATTTTATTGCTGATTCTCTACTTATTCTAGGACATCATATTTTATTATTACTTCTTACACAGTGATAATACCTTGCAAGTTAATTATTCCAACTAATTTATTTTTATGATTCTTGATTACTTTTCTTTAAATTTTTGACAAAAAAGGGGTATAAATCAAAGATGCTATTTAATTTTTGCCATTTTCGATTTTCAGTAGAAGGAGCAAACTTAGCATTTCAAAAAGTAGATTTCTTACGTAGGAAATGATTGCTTTCATTTATTAGCTATATCACATTTATAGTAATTCAATATGTTCTCTTTCAATCAATCTGTATTGTTAGTTTCTTGAGATATCTGAACTTAATGTTATTCTACACTCTTGTTTCTGTTATTTTCTGTGGGAATTGCACTGTAGCTATAGGAAATTTAGAAAATACAAATTACCTATCTTTATGATTTTCTTTCAGCTACCTGAACTGAGCTATTAAGAGAGGCAAAAATAGCTTTTTGGAAAACCTATTTTTGTTTATCAACTTGACACAAAGATTTAAAAATTATAAGCAGCAGAGCCAATGTTTTTTTCAGAAGCAAAATTTTCATAGTGTTTATATGTAAACAGCACAGAAGTAAAATTCATAACATTATAGAGTATCTGTTTTATAACAGAAAACATAGGATAATGCTATTCTAGAATAATCCTAGTGGTACAGACTCTATGTTTTTGACAATTTATGCAATTTCCTGACCTCAGGTTTGCATGCTGAAAGCTGAACTACTGAACTTTTTTTATATTCTAAGTAATAAACTTGAAGGATCAGCTGAACTTTCTAAGGAATGCAATATTCACCAAACACTGAGTTTTCTAGCTAGTCCAATTAAAATGAGAATGTGTTTAAATTTTATTTATAGTACCAGTGGGTCAAACCTGATGGCACTTCTATGCACTGAGGTTATCCCAATTAGCTAGAGTTTGGTTACACCAAAAATTCTGTGGCCACTGCAGAATATAAAGTGTTTAATAGGTTTATGTCAGATTTTAAGCTGACATGTGGTTTCATTCTATTAATGCCTAAAGCAAAGGATAAAATTTACAAAAAACGCTGTCAAAAGCTCAGAAACTTGTGACTTGGGAAGCTCCTTCTGTTTAATTTCAACAAGTGCTGAACACATTCTTTAAAAATCAGGCATAATCTAACAATATTCCACAATAAACTCAAACAGTAAATCATCATTCATTGTCTTATTTTGGATATACTAATTTCCTTGTTTCTTTTCCACCATTAAAGAGTTCATGAACAAGAAATGAAAGGGTTGACTTCCCATCTTCTTTTAGTTTGCTTTTTCTGCTTTGTCATCAGAGATCAAAAACCATATGAAACCAAAAATCAAAACTGCAAGCCTAGAGGTATTGCAAAGCAGTTGGAATTGGTGTTACAGAGAAGAGTGACTGTAAGGGGAATAAAAGGAGACATTGATGCTTACAGGACAGAACTACAGCCTTCCTTTGATTCACAGTAGTTCACATCCATAGATGTATTTAAATTCCCAGGTCCAGTATCTGATGCTTAACTGGAAATTGAAATCCTGATACAAGAGAAAGGTGGAAAGTGAATACCCAGGAGTTGAAGAGTAGATGAGAAAAACAAGTGAAGTGGCAAAGCACATCCAATTCATTGCCATCAGCACTAGGGAAAACGTTTGAAAGGAAGAAAATTAGGAAAGTGCCCTTGCATCCTCTGCCATGTTTTCTGTTTCATGTTATATTTTCTGAACAGAATTGAAAATACAACTTCCCTCCAAAATCCACCAATCTATCCATCACAAAGCACCTTAACTTATATATTCCAGAAAAAAAAAGAGACAAATGACTGGAAGCTGAAGAAAAGACCTTCTTAAAGATATACTTCTGTAACTTACTTCTAAAACTCCAAGCTAAACTTACAAAGTGAAAAAAACTACTATTAAAAGAGAAAGGATAGTTGAGGATGAGGAAAAGGCTGAATGGTAAAATAAACACTTGAGAGGCGTATATGGTGGAATAAAGTACAGATGGTTTTATCTTATTCCCTTTGCACCAGCTGAAGTTGAGTAATGTTTCAAAATGCAGGATATATTCACAATATTGTAATTTAAATTACAGCAACAAGGAGACAAAATCTATACGGAATTACTTCTACTTAATAATAAAATATGTGAAGCTAAATTTTTTTCTAGTGTCAATTATATTTGCATGCTTGGTAGCAAATATTTTTAAATTAAATGAGCTTTTCAACTTAAACAGTAACTGCAAGAGTGTAAGAAAATGCAGCCTTATGGGCTGTCATAAGAAATACCTCAAAGTTAGCACTTTACTTAATTATACAAATGTGTAATATGAAATTGATTTTTTGTGCACCGTATTAGTGCCTCGCTTATTGCAAAATACTTTTGTATTGCTTTTGTCAACATAAATTAGACTTACACAATTTTTTCTAACACTGTTAAATTAAATTATGTGCTTTGCAAGTATAATATTAAACCAATGAATTAAGCTTCTGAATTCCATTAAACCATTTTATTTCTTTTGTATTCTATAATGGAGCTTTAAAAATCAAAATAGTTTTTAAGAGATACCTTCAATAAACCACACCATAGGCAACTGAACTATCAATTTGAAATAAAAAAAAATTAAAAGGGGAAATTTGCATCCCATCTATAAAAACTTTAAAATTTGCAGCAACTCTATTCATTAAAAATCAAACAGCAGAGAGAATGCTACCAGCAATTAATTTTCGGCACGGCTTGCATTATCATTTCAAGGTCAGGTTTCATTGGCCATGCCTCAGTGGGAGCTTGGTTTTGAGATCACTAAACACTGCTCGCAAGGGAAACATCATTAAACATGTACTTGGAGAAGTGAAATTACTTGCAATAGCAACGACTGAAAAACTCTGCTATCCTGCCTAGACCCTTTTGTCCTCCAGAGAGAAAGAGATGTCTTTCAGTAAGCATTCATGAGCTGACAAATATACCTGTAATGGAAGACTTGAGTCTACCCTTAAAAACAGTTTGACCTTCTGACCACAGATCCAAAGACTGGTCCAGTTCTTATGATATCTGAGGAAAACACAAAACCGTGACCAATACTTTACAGGAAGGACTAAAAGTAGAACACCTAAGAGGCAAATTATGCACCAAGAGGGGCTGGAGGGAGAAGAAAGAGCAGTGACTCTTGGACCACGCAGAGATTAGCAGCAATCTTGACAGACAAAAGTATTACACTGGATGTATCTTGCAAGGAAGTCCAACCTCCTCGATATCAGTGATTGGGATATTCAAATATTTATGCTGCAAGTATAATTTCCATTTTCAACTGGAAAAACAAATCTTTCTACTTCTTGGATGCTTATAAATTTTTCCAACATTGAAACTGCATTTATATATAATTTATATTGTTTTCTTATTACTTATTTTCTCTTTACCCCTAATTTAACTTCTTGGCACAACTTTTAAGATTAAGTAGTGCTTTCTCTCACCATAAGCAATGCAGGGAGTTCCAAATAGTATGGTGAATTCAGGTTGCTGCAGACATCCAGGTACCTGCACCCCTCTCACATGACTGACTGAGACAAGAAAGCGACTATGATGACAATGTAGAAAAATGTATTGAAGATAAGTTCTGCAAATGATACCTAGCAGGAACATACAGTTTTGTCTATTTTTTCAAATTCAGAAAATACAACAGGTATGTATTTTTTTTAACTTCTTATCTATTGTAATACACTGAGAGAGAAAAAATACTTCTAACTATCCACCTGGTTATTAAAGATTTTAGAACAATTTACAGAAAAATGTTTCAGTATGTTGAAACTATTTTATTCTTTACAAAGCTATCAGAATATTTTCTTGAAATTTATATATATTTCAATACATCTATGTGTGCATTACACAGTTTTAAATCCCAAAACAAAGGTTTCTCTATTTCTTTCAAATACTTTTTCTGAAAATACTGCCAGCAACACCTATAACTGGTGATGGAAATTCTCTAGCAATTTCTGGAAGTAATCAGGGACTCCAAGATTTCAATTCAGTGCTGCAGTTCAAACTAGTTAGATCTTTTCCTGTCTTTGAACACAACAGAGAATATCAGTCTACCTGTTTTTTCTTTGTAAAGTAGCTAAGCAAGAAAGACTGATTTTGGAGCATGCATTTCACCATGACTCATTCAGGAACTGTTGATGTAGGTTCTTTCATCTATGCCATGAAAAGTTTCATTACAAAAGGTAAATGAGAAAACATATGATCCCTCACTGTCCCATTCTGTTCCCTGACCCCAGCATTCAAGGATCCCTTGCCTACTCCTGTCACTCAATTACAGCGGTGCATGCCAGATTTTCAACAGAAGAAGTGCAGCAGGGATTTGCAAGGGATAGGTTGGTTCTCATGTCCTGCAGTGCCTAGATCTCTTCCCCAGCTTTATAGTACATTAGATCTCAATTACTACCTTGGTGTCTCACCATTTTCATCTTTGCTGGTCCCTTAAACCCACAGGAGGCTGCACACTATGCATTTTCCCCTGGAGTACAGGGAAAGCCAAGGAACTGTCTCTGCATGTTAGCAGCCTCATGGAGGAAGAAACAGAGTGCACTACCTTCCAGGCAACATGAGCTGATCAGTATGCCCTAGAGGCAGCTGGGAGAGGAGTCAGTAGCTATTGTGGTGGTGAAGTTTATCAACTAGCTCATTCCTAAGAAAATCTAAGATAGCCGAGAGCATTTAAAATCCTCTCTTGCTTTCCCCTACTTTTTGCTTTCAAATAGGAAGTTCTGACCTCTTGCATAAGGACTTAAGCTTTTTCTCTATAGTAAAGGATGCGGTGGAGGGGATTTGGTAAGGAAATTCTGGCTTCACCACTCCTGGGATTTTCTCTGTCAGTGTGTAACTGTCAAGGGACCAGCAGGATCCTTCAGAAAAACGAAAAGGCAGAGGGCCAGCAGCTAGAGAGGATGAAGTCAGTTAACTCTTGCCACACACACAGCAGTACCACAAATCCAAATCCAGAAGTTAAGAATGCTAGAAAGAAGTTAACACCATGAACACCACCAAAACAGCAACAAAAAATGTAGGTATCAATGAAAAGGACACTGATGGTGCAAGCCCTAAGGATAAGAGGCCACAGGGAAACAAACTTGGTAATGTTTGTCTTTACATCCAAGATTTTAAATGGAAGGGGAAAGACATTATATGACAAACAAAATTTTGTAGCCTTCTCAAGAGGTGAAGGACTACTTCTTCTAATGCAATTTAGCTCACGAGACAAAGGTGAAGCTTGCTATAGAGAAACCTGCTACACATGCAGGTTTAAGAAACATCAGAGTAATGCTCCAAAATGTGCAAACTCAGACAATTTAAGACTTTACATCTTTTATGCATTTTAAGGGAAATAATTCCCTTTTAAATGTCAAAACATATTTTTTATTAATTTTCTTTTTCTCTAACTGCCAGAAGAAACTTCCAAGGGAAAGAACTTGAAGGGTCTTCATGTCTACTCTTGTTGTTTATAGCAAATTATATGCACAAAAGCTATATTGCAGTAAAAGAGCAAAATAAAGTATTTAAAAGTAAAGAAATGCCACCTTTGAGATATCAGTAACAAATTTCATTCAATTTTTTATGCATATGCACTATGGTATTATTATCTTATTAATGTCCTTGAGGCAAGATGGAAAATCTATACATAAAAATACGATGTCAACTAATGTAGGTGGCACAGGCTAAAAAAAAAAGCAATAAATACAACAATATTTTTTTTTCCTGTATTCCCTGCATACAGTTTTTAAATAATCTAACTAGATCACAAAAGGCACATCAAAGAATACGCCTTACTGACAGCTGTAGGCACAAGTAAATGCTGCAGCACTGGTGTCTTGCTGTACGAGCCCTCATACATATTTTGTACATAAAAGCACATGGTCCACCAGGCATTCATCAGAGAATATCCTGAAAGGTTTGTCTGGCCTGTAAGCTACTCATGTTTGCCAAATATGAGTTTAATAATCTACCATATGATCTAGAATATGCTAGGGCAGTTTATCAGTTTTCTGTACTGATTTAGTCAGCTAAGGAAAAACTTACATGACTGCTTTAAAATTAGAAAAAAAGAAACAGAAGCATAATACATAGATGTTGAGTTACTAAAAAGTTATTCTGAATATGCGTAAGATATTAAGTATTTAAAATATTCTTATATCTGACTCAGATCAATCATTTTAGATTTTCAAACATTTTGCATATGGAATTAATGGATTGTCCACTACACCACAGGTTAAGAAAAAGCAGCAGATTCCAGGATGGTACTGACAATGGAGGATGCTCTTTATTTTCCTCATTTTTATACATGATAACTTAATTTCTCTTTATAAGAATTCTAACAGTTGCAACATAGTATTTATCCACTCAGAATTTAAACAAATTTACTATAAAATATATTTCACCAATGTGCAGGATACCATAATGACTGTGGATATTGTAACTGACAGGCAGGACCTGATTGATAGAAAAGATGTATAGACTCTATCAGCTACTGCAAGTACAGATTCCCACCCAAGGTAAAAAAAAACAAAAAAAAAACAAAACAAAAAGAAGCACAGACTCCTGCCACAAAACCCAGCATGTGTTGGATTTCCTCACTCCTAGGAAGACAATGGAAAAAGAATGATTGCCTCTCTCCATGGTATTTTATGGGAATTAGTACACAGCTAACAGGATACTCAGATCAGACTGGAAAGGGACTGCAAAAGAGGAACAGTTCAAAGAACTGCTTGTGGTTTCACTGATTTCCTAACTGGCAATAACATAGAGACTACAAGAAACAAAGCTTTTCTCTTCTAGAATATCCTCGGCACCTCTGCAGCCAGCATCAAAGGAAACTGGATAACTATTTCCCCATTTCACTCAGTGTACAAAGCCCATTCACTATACATCAGCTGAGCTCCAGCTAGAGAAACAACTTGACAAGACAAGCTGAAGCAATATGTGTCAAAGAGATTGAATTCCAGTTTCATATTAGCACAGAAGAAGACAGTGCATGATTATTGCTTGGAGCGTGTGGTTGTTTAGGGGATAATGGTAGTACCTTAACACTGAGAAGTAATGGAAATTGTCTGTCTTGTTCTCATTCTTTCTCAGACAGTCACTTGTGATATGTCTTGTTACACTGCCAGGTCATTTCTCTCTTCAGGGTCCTTAA